>OU830592.1:64238631-66738631 GCA_917563855.2 Limnephilus lunatus
TGATAATAAAGTTGTGTAAAATAATATAACGGATTCTCCTTCCGTCCGTTCCGATTCTTCCGTCAATTCCTATTGAAATTTTTCTTTTGCGCCTCACAGTTTGCAAAGTTATTTTTAAATAAATTGAATATTCTAAAAGCATCTGCCAATATTTGAATTGACCTTTAACTAACTTTTCCGAGGATAACATCTTTTACAAGTGTTTATATAACGACTTTCTATCAGATAATAATATTTAGAAAACTTATAATACAAACAGAATATTCTTCTGGATTCGCTAAGCGAATGCGGGATGAAGGATGGGCCAGCGCTAGGGTAAATAAAAGAGTTTATTGAAGCACGTGCCATGTTAACAACTTCGTAATTGGAATCCCGTTGAAAAAACAACAATGTTCATTCGTTTAATACTCGTAACTTTGTCCGAAGCTCCTAAAAGTCAATCAATCTATGAAACCGATCATGTAGGCACTGCCAAAGAACATAGCAGCGACAATCGGATAGAAATGCAGAAATATCAGCTTAGTTTAAAATGTTAACAAAATCTCCTTCATAAAGGTAGCAAAATTTGTTTCAATTCACAGTCTCCATCTAAAAAATGGGTAACTAAAATTTAAAGATTTAAAAAAATGTACAATTATTCGATGTCTCAGTTATTTTGGACCACAAAATAAACCGTGGTCACATTAAAAGCTGGCGTGCTCCGCAAGAAAAATATTTTCAAAAAAATTGTGAGAAGATTTCAGACAAGTGATGAAGCACCTACCCATTATTATAAAATATTTTTATGGAAAAATATTATAATTTTTTCGTTTTCAAAATTGAAGATATTTTTCAAGAATTCAGACCATGATTTTTCACGGATTTACGCTCGTAAACTATAAAAGCGAAACTCCCTAAGAAAATGAAGTAACGCGTCGTAAAGTACCATTCAAAAACTTTCTTATTTTAAAAAATCCAAATATCAAGAAGAACAAAAGTCGTTTAGATAAAAGCAACAATTTAGACGATGTTTGATGAACTGCTACGTTTTTGTGCAAAACATTATCTTCAGCAATGATTAAAACGCCGGACAACAAAGATAAGATTCTTTGCCATAAAAAAAAAACGAAAGAAAAAATTAAACCCTTACATAGGTAATTGTTGATATTAATTTCCCGAGTTTATGTATCAAAGTTATAATGTATTGCTGACGGAGATTAATAATTGATCGGTTTGTTTAACAACGGACACGTGCATTCCATCACAATGTGGAAGTAGGTACATTAATTTACGGAGCTTTACTTCAAGGACACAGGAAGTGTATAGACTCCTTGGTCTTGTAGATATTAATAATATTCTCCCCTTGTTGACAATGTCTGGAGTCAAGCGGGTTGCTTATGAAAGGATATTTTACCGAATAATTTGTAGTACAAAAGACTGGTTCAAAACAAAACAAAAAAATATTCGCACGTTAGTGATATAACTCCACAATTTTATGCGATGCATTTATCATTTTACACAAAGTCGTGTATTTTATTATCGCTATCTCAAAACAGGAGAATCATCTTTATTAAAAAACATAAATCTGAAAGTCTAATATAATAAAAAATACGTACAATGAACTTTGGCATTACAAAATTTAAACACCGTTTTCGCGTGGAATTTGTTTGAATTTCATCACTAGATTTGGCTCTTTGAAAAATCAATTGACAAAACAAGACTTTGTTTGATAAAAAATACAAAAGAATTCACAAACATTGTTATTATCAAAAAACAATACTTTGCAAACGTGCGAACCCATCTAGAATTTGTGTTAACTGTGTGGTTTTCATTTTTCGCAATGCATATAAACAAAATTGAACCGATTCTTACAAATCGCTCAATCGATTTAATAATTATCTTGATGCAACAATTTTTTTCAAAATTGATACATTGAGTGTATATAGATAATTTTCAGATGCGATGTTACTGTATAAAATCGTAAACAATATTACTGACTGTCCTGAATCATTAAACAGAATTGATTTGAAAGTACCTACATGGCACATGCGTTCGTGTAATATTTTTAAAGAAAAACACTCTAAAACAAAATCAAATCAAAACCTAGCCTTGTAAGATTCTGTTAAACATGTAATAAAATTCTCTCTTCAAAAGTAACGAAAATAAATATAAAATATTATTAAATGTGTACCAAACTGAATAAAATGTAACGATATATTATATCTGTTGCCGTTGGTTCCTCAGTAACGTGAATTCCAGTTGCATAAATAAACCACCGTGTAATCTGTAGATTTCTCTAAAATAATATAAATACATTATTAAATAGAAAAATAATGTCTTTAAATCTACTTATTCTGTAATCTATTACAGGATGAAGCCGGATAGGAAAGCTAGAACGCAATCAATCGCAAATTGTCTTAAATATCGATTTCCGCGAATTGACCTATTGAAGAACGACGTCATCACTCCGTCAATTAAAATCTAGACCTTTTTAATCACTCTGCGAAATACGATACCGCTGTTGCTTTCACGTAGGCATAGATTTAAGGATTCGTGCCTATATAATGAATTAAACGAATATTTTAATCGATTTTCTCTATCTACGGCTTCTGCAGATTCAGCGTTGGATAGCTATCGAAGAACTAACAATTTAATTTATTTATTGAAGTAATATCAACATTATTCAAATAACGTAGAATAACAGTTATTCAATAAACACGCAGAAAACAAAATGTGGGTGCTACTGTTCAATTTTTAAACGTGCTGTTTTTCTCCACTATCTGTAATTATTAAAGCCCAGTTGTTTCAAAGAATTTGAACGATTTATCAAAAATCAAAGCTGATGTTTAATTTCTGTGAAAGTTCTATTCAAATGTTGTTATTATTCATTACGGGCCAGTTGTTTCACAGAACTAAAAAGTCACTGCCATCGGGGAAATATCAACTCTGTTATAAGTAAAAAAATGATTTTAAATAACACACACACATATATTTCTTAAATTTCGTATGACTTACTCGCGATATAAAGTTTAAAAAAAAATCACTTTAGCGATCGCAAATCGGAACGAAATCGAGGGCACACGGCAGTTCAATTTCACCTTCATAAGGTTTCCAAGGTTTCAAAGCCGAAAGAGAAATCCTAAAGGGGTCATATTTGATCATCTTTCCTCCTTCCTCATACCAAAAGAAATCCTAAATATATTTGCAAAATTAAAATTTTAATTATCAGCGAAACGGAAGATAAGTTTCGAAATGTGGATACGAGTATACACAAGCGTTCCTTAAAATTCACTGGACAGATAGGGTAACTAATTTAAAAGTTTTCATCGAGTAGCCAAAAAACACGATATTATATTAGATATAAATAAAAAATAGCCTCATTCACTGGGACCAGAAAATTTGTCCTTATTTTATTTGAAATTTTCGTTTTATTTAGAAAAGCAGAGTTATTTTTCAGCAAAAGCGGTGGTATTTTGAAATGAAAATGATGATGTGTTAACTTCTTGGAATTTGCAGGAATAAATGGTGGCATATTTTTAAAAATCGAAAATGAATAAGTACGCTGCATTTTCGACATCAAGATAGCTGCCTTCCGTTTTGCGACTATTCAAGCTTCTCAAAACCATAGACAAAGAATTATTCAAAATGGTTCCATGTGACAGTTTATTTCCGACAGCTGTCCCCCACCCCAGTATACTTATATACAATATGCAGTCGGTTTAGGGAGAATATGGTATACCCACTTAAACAAAACATAAATCAGTGTCCGCGAAGGGGTGTGCAGGTGGATGTACCACCAAATAACAATGAGATTTCATTCAAATGTATCAAGGAAAAAATTACTTGTAAATACAAGCTTATAGGCACCCAAAATCGACACTGTAAATGAATTCATTTGATATCCACACCAAAATTATTTTTTAAGTCATTTTTAGGTTTGACATTGGTAAAAAATGCACAAAAAATTTTATAATAATTATAATTTCGCGGACCAAAAGTCGGGGAACCAACTGTCAGGTCGAACCATGCTGTTTGCTGTGATGCCAACTGAAATCGTAGATATGAAAATAGAGATGAAAATAGCGAAAAATGTTGACTTTGGTCTCTAATTGGAATCGGGCTAAACAAAATTCAGAATGTGCAATATTACTTCCTTCTTTTAAAATACCAGAAATTCGCATTAAAAATACGAAAATTCGAGTAATTTTCCCGAAAATTGCGAATTTTACGTAATCGAAATCTACGTGGCTGAAACGAGTGTTTATAAAAAGTATAAAACTTGATACGTAAAGTATATAAAAGTATGTTTATGTTGACTCTTATTCAATGTGTCATGCAGATCGTAAAGAGAAAAATTGTACATTTAATTTTTTTATTTCCAGAGTATTTCTACCTCGTACCGTAAATTTTAACGAGGCAAATATATGAAGAAGTCTCAATGTTATGTAAATTGCATGCACTCCAGGCGCCCTCGTATTCTCGAAGTTTTCAGTTAGTTTTTTTTGATGAAGCTACGTTTGTTGGATGTGCCAATCAATATATTCTTATACTTAACTCAATTTAAGTTTTTAAGGATTTGTTGAAGCTGATTTATGAATGTAATTGAACGGTCGAGCTTATTATGTTTCAAATAATTCTGAGGAATGTTTTAATTAATTTTGTTTTAGTTTTAAACCGCACATAACCTTGAATGCATTCATAGGAAAATAACAAAAAATTGCCAGTGTGAAAAAATTGAATTTGTCAACGAGTATACTTACCTGGGATTAAAAGTAGATAACACATTTAAATGGGATAAGCAAGTTACTAAAATATGTAACCAGCTAAGAGCTCTGGTGAGCAATTTCTATAAATTAAAATTTGTCTTGCCTCATAGCACACTCAAACTAGTGTATTTTTCATTGGTAGAATCAATTCTCAGATATGGAATTCGAAGCTGGGGAAATACAAGCATGACTTATATTAAGTATATACAAAATTTGCAAACCTCTATCATAAAACAAATTGTACCACCAACTATATATAGACAAAGACACAATGTGCAAATCTTATATTGTGCTGAGGGCCTGCTCTCAATAAAAGGTATATTCTGGTTCCTTACCATTAAGGATAACTGGGGAGATAGTACTTATAAAAGACCACTGGTACATAGTCACAGCACACGTTTCACAGAAAAAAAAGGCCTGAAAATACCTAAAATATCCAATAAGTATGGAAGTCGGACGCTGGATTACTGTGTACCAGTGATTTTTAATAAGCTCAAAAATAATTTTGTTTTTGAGGAAAATGAGAATTTAACCATGAAAATTGTAAAAATGTGGCTTATCAATGAAAAATCTATGTATCTGTAAAATAAAACAGAATAAACAAAAAAAAAAGAATGATTTGCGATGTTATGGCAATTAATTTTTTAAAAATATTGTGACTTTTTCTTGAATGATACCAAAACTGTTATTTTATTTAAATTCTTCGGGAAGACTATTAAAATATTGTATTCCTTTGTAAATAAAATTATTGTGTATTTTTGGCCTTGAAAATATTGAAATTTGTTGTTTAGAAAATCGGTTGTTATGTTATGCCTAAATGATGAGTGAAGTTAAAAAATTTTTATTTTTATTATTTAGTACATTTTCTTTAAATATTTGTAATAATTAATCTTTTTACAGAGGTCTTAAATTTTTGGTAGGTACTTCAAAATTTTGAACAATGATGCTGGAAAGAATGTTGGTTCTTTTTTTATTGTTTTTATTTGTTATTACTATCTTTCAACCACCTTCACATTAACATTTTTCTTCATATGTTCCTCCCCATCCACTGATTTCCTACTGAATTAAGGATTGGACTAGTGCGAAATAGACTTTATTTATTTTTTAGATTACTTAATTTGAGTAAATTTCTTAATCTGATAAATATATGGATATATTTCCTAAAGCGCATATGTGACTGTTCTATTTCATATATTGATCTTCAATTACACCGAGGTTCATTTTTTTGTCGTATGATTTAATATGGTACATGAATTATTACAGACATCTTTGTCACATTTTTTGTTATGTTTATGTTTAAATTAGGGTAAATTCATATTCATATAAAACATATTCATTGAGAATATAAAGTGGTTTTTTTTTTTGCATTAATTGTAAGGTTGAAATTAGATTTGTATCGCATCAGTTTTTTAGAATTAGGATGTCATTATTTGCATTTTCCATTACGATTTTTGATATTATACATATATATATATTTTTTAACTTCTAATATTAACGAGTGTATATTAAGGTAGAACCTGCAGACAAGCAGCCATGTGGCAGCTTCGCGGGACTACCGATAAATTGTCTAAATTATATATTTATGTAATTTGTGTTTTTGTTGGAAATAAATAAAAAAAAAAAAAAAAATACCATCAAATTCAACGACGCTGACTGAATAACATTTTACGTAAAGGATTATATTTAATCAAAGTATTTAATACTAGCTGGGTTACCCGGCTTCGCTCAGGAAAACATTTGAGAGTGTTATGGAATGTTTCACAATGATGATCCAGATTCCCTATTCACGAACATTCCACGACATACACCGCCACCCCTTCCAGAACTTTTTAGAGTTCTATATAACCTTCTTGAACTTGCCGACATTTCAAGAGGGCGAAACTTCCAGCCCTTATATCTTCAAAAGCACGCCCTTTAGGTAAACCGGGTACCTTTTTTCCCGAGAGGGGACAGAGATCTACCACACCTTATAACTCCCTTGATCGTACCGGGACTCGTTTCTGAGTTTTTGCGGTCCGCGCGTTTTTTTGGATTTTCTTTTATAATATATAGCTGTTTCCCGGCATGCGTTGCAATGCCATATTCAAATAAATAAAATGTTACTCCTTGCATGTCCTTTCCCATGCGTTCCCCTCCAGCGTTCCACTTCCACCTTCCCCGCCACCGCTCTCCCGCTCCCCCGTCCCGCCAACCCCCCTGGCACTTCATTTCTTGACTCCTCTCCCGCCCGGCCCGTAGCCGAAACTTTTTTCTAATACTAACATTATTAAACTCGTGATATCTTTCTAATTAAATATCCGAATTGAAAAATTCAAAAGTTAAATAAAGGTATTGAAGCTGTCTTGAATATGAAGTAATTTATTTTGATAAGGATTAACACCAAGATACAAATAAAGAGCCTTTTCAAGCGGCGACATATTAATTAAATTTTTAAAATAAAAGAATACTTATTGTGGCATAACCATAATAGTTAGACATATGCTTATACACCTTGGGTTGCATTATTGGAGTTTTAGTAAGGATCCCTAATTTTTATGAAAATATAATATAGCCTATGTCACTCGGGGATAGTGTAGCTTCCCAACAGCGAAAGAATTTTTCAAATCGGTTCAGTAGTTTCGGAGCCTATTCGACGCAAACAAACAAACAAACAAACAAATCTTACCTCTTTATATAGTGTAGTAGATACAGTGCCAATAATTAATATTTTTATAACATATCAGCGGCTGAGTTCGCATCGCCCAGGCGTCGTGAGTTCAATTCCTCGGCTGGCTACGCCCTCAATTACTACACAAGATTTCAAGATTTTCAATTATTGTTAGGTTATTCGTAACCCAATTTGGAAGGCGGGAATGGGTACCGCCGGCCCGGGAACCTTTATTGGATAACCAACACCTCTGACATAGGTCACCCTAAGTGGTTCGCTGCGTTTGGTGATTTAGCAGGGGTGCCTGGGTTCATGGGGTGAGGTTTGTCTAGGTATTGGCGGCGGACGACCGTGACACACTGAACCACAGATTCCTACCCATCCCTTAAACCCTTTTCCTTCCCAGAACTCTCCTCTCCTTCCTTTCCTTAAAAACCCTCCACACAGCATCCCCAAACATGACATAGGCCCTGAGGGAAATTATTTTCCTCAGGGCCTCCTGTGTGGATCTCATGTAAAAAAGAAAGTATTTTATTTTTATTTTATTGTTACCAACAATCAAATTTAATGATATTGTTCCTAAAAGATATTATACATAAATTTTATTGGAATGGGAAAAAAATACCACGGATTTTTGTGAAATAAAAAAAAATGGTTGTTTATTTAATGTTTTAGTTTTACTTGGAAATTACGTCGAGAGCTTAAAATAGTTGCGTTGATCTATGTATAAACCAAGTCACACGTATTTGATACTTTGAATTTGCCTATTATAATAAAAAATATATAAAACTTTTTTCCACTTTAATTTTATTGACCGTAACTGGTTTCAGCTCGTTAAAGCCATCTTCAGACTCATACAAATTATTCTTGGTCTACGGTTTATTCACATAACTTATTGAGGAGGGGAAGAGGGGTGGTTTACAAGGATTTTAATCAATTATATTCATTAAATTTGTTACTAATTCGTTTCAGACTGTCTAATTTCTAAGTATTTTTGGTAATTGCAGTAGGCTAATTACCTTGGGTTTGTAGCTCACTTCAATATTATTCAGGGAATAACCTTACAAGATATATGAATTATTAATGACCTAATTTTATGATCGAATAGTAATTATATGTATGAGTTTTTTTTATTGCTTTTTAAAGGGATACATGTTTACATTGGAGTAGGAATGGTCATTATATAAACTAAATACATATTTTAATTTCGAAATTATTATGAAAATTGTAATGCATACGAAAGCGGAGACTTGGCTAATGATTCTAATTGCTTATTCATTACAAAGTTAGGGTCTATTTATTTATTAGTCTATCTAGTTTATGACATTTATTACAAGTATCGAGAACTTTAACGTTTTAGTCTATCTAGTTTATGACATTTATTACAAGTATCGAGAACTTTAACGTTTCTGTCTTTATCAAACGAGTGTTTTTTTTCTAATAAGTGTAATGCTACATTCGACAATTCGCCTTTGTCATTCACCCAGTTTGTAAAGTATTCTTGAATTCGGGTTTTGAATGACCTCCCAGTTTGACCTATGTAATACGACTGCTTTAACGAGCTGAAACCGGTTACGGTCGATAAATTTAAAGTAGAAAAAGTTTTACATTTGTTTTTATTATTATATATTATAATGGAAATCCACGATGAATTGTCAGTGTCAAATATAGAAATATTAAAAAAGTGTTTGTCGTTTAATTCAAACAGATTTCTGCTTATCAATCGGCTATTCTATTTCTCTAGGGTCTCCATTTCATTGATGTTTTTACAAAGGAAATACAATATTGTATTATAAAGAAGAAAAAAGGTCGTTATCGAATAAACATCATATTCGAATGTAGTAGTGAATTAACGCATAGTCGTTGTAGACTAGTTTATCTTAGTTTTATATTTCTTATTACATTCAAGTTTCTTCAAGACAGTCCTCAAGTCTTAAAACTGAAATTAATTCCTTTGATCCTACCAAGATTATCGCCGCTTTTGAACTGACTGTGACCCGAGATAAGACATTTAATCTGTGTAACGATTGCTCTATAATGATTATCGTATACTCGAAAATATATTTTAATTGGAGAATTTATTTTCAATCGTCACTTTTCAGGGAAAACGACGAGATAATGAAGGTATTCGTGACTAAAAGCCTGCAAGTACAGAATGTTCTAAAATACCTTGATTACATCTTTTAATTAATTTCAGGGAGGATACTAAAATTGTATCTGAAATAAAAAATCATTTTTCGAAAGCTATTTTGAAAAACATAAATAGTTCGTGATCAGTTTTCCATTTTAATTTAAAGTAAAATCATAATCCCTGAAGATAATAAGACTTACACTAAATAATGCAGTAAAACACCACAACTCACAGAAAACATTCTTAAGCCCATATTTAATTGTTTTAGGTTTCGGTTTTCATCTTCGTAAAGGCGCTCCATAGCGAAGCCGCATTTCTTGAGATGGATCCCATTTAATTAAGTGAGGTTTAACTAAAACATAATTAGATTTTCACAACGAAAGTAGAAAAACAATGAGAAGTAGAAAGTCTATAACACGGTTCTGTTTCTAGTTTGGTTGCTGTCGTACACGAGCAATAATAACCGATAAAATTGGAATGTACATAGTGATCCATTTAAAAACGTTAAAGTTGATAAATTGAATTGATTGGCAATAAATTCTCTATAAATCTGTATTATTATCCATTCAAATCCAAGGAAATGTGAAACAAACCTTGCTAAGTTGCGCGGAGCGGGGAGGCGGCGCTGCGGCGCAGGTCTCCCTTTCTGTGATTTAAATGAATCTGATACCATACAGAAGCTTGCATTGAAACATCGCACCGCGAAAACAAAATCTGCTTACGAATTACTCGTCCTTTTTATAGGGGTGCGAAAATTTCTGGCTGCGTAAAAAAATTACCAACAAATACAATATCGGCAAAAAAGTTTGTTTTCAAAATTTGATATTTTGTAACACTATTTAGACACTTTCGTAACACACTTTACAAAAAATGTACTTTATGTCATTGTTTATTCAAAACATTCTCGAAACCTCCTGGTTACACAAACATGGTTACGTGGTTTGCCTCCAGCTCGTCGAAATGATACCCAGATTTTAAGTTAGGGCAATTTTATCATATATAACTCTTTTATCAGCCATTCTCGATCCGTTGTTAGATGAAGACCTCCGGCCTAATACACCCAATTTTCAAGACGGAATAGGTAATGTATGTAGAAATCACAATACTCAAACCTTTTTTGTATAATGGCGACACATTTACAATATACCATTTATTTACACTATTCACCGTACCGCACACACTTATTTGACCATATATGACATAATGTTGGACTACAACTTGATTTTGTCTCACTTATTTTGAATAGAAAACTTAAACAAAATTATAAAACATCTGTCATTACGCTTTAGTAATCATCAATTTTATCCCATTGTTATATACAAACCTAGGTGATCATTGATGCGTTATTCTTTTACGAAATTGCGAACTTTCTTGTTGATTCATCGTACCTGATTTTGCACGATGCATTTCGTTGCCCTGAACCCTGAACGCAACACCAAGTCGAATGATTCAGAATTACAAAATACAGGAAGGAACGTAACGCAAAAATATTCAATACCCTGCGAGATGTAGACAATTTCAAATGTAGGTTCTTGAAAACATATAAATTCAAACTGGCTGAACTTATCATACATAATATGATGAGAAAATTATAGATACCAAGGTACTAATTTTTAATATTTTCGCTGTTCTTATAATATCCTATTGTTTATTTTTTCTTTTGTTTGTTTATATTGTAGTTTGGAAAATTGCCTATATAATAATAAAATAAAAATGCAAAAGTCGGTCATTTTAAATACATGTAGGATTACGAAAGATTTTTTAAATATTTATATTGAGGGATCAGTAGGATTTATCGGACCAGTTAGGATTTCATCAGAGCCGAACCCTCTGATATGAAAATATCTGGAGTCGGTGAAATATTGTCCCATTATGTTTCTGGTGGATTGACGTATTGTTCTTGTATTGTTTTGTATTTATTATACTTATATAGTGCACTTACATTGCGTGAATTTACTAGATAATCATTTGTGGAAATGTGTGGAAGGGTATAGTCTTTCATTTGGGAAAGATTTAACCCGGACATAAAATCTGGAGCACCGTATAAATTGGACAATTTGTAGAGCGCCGTTTTTGTGAAAAATCGCCTCAAGGGCGCTACCCAGAAATATACCCAGAAAAGAAATGGAACTTACATTGGTTTATGACTTGTTAATTTTATAATTAATGGCCTCTGTGTGGAGGGGTAAGACTTTTGACTAGCAATCTGCATTGCGGGTTCAAATGCGCAAGTAAATTATATTTGATGGTTTTGGGTTATTTCACAATTTAATCGTTTTAAAATAATATAAGGTATGTTTGCGGCACGTTCCAGAGTGAAAGATATTTTCAGTAACGCCCTGGTGTATGACCCACCATTATGATGACGACCGGCGATTCTACGACCGGCGTGGTCTAGATGTAAAGCTCTTGACTAGCAATCCAAAGGTCGCGAGATCGAATCCCAGCTGGGAAAATAAATCTTATGTGATTAATTTGTGTTATTTCAGAATTAATTCATTTAAAGTAATACCACATACTTCGCTTTCTGTCAATCAATTATACAATACGGCATTATAGGATGGGGCGGTACATATACAAATCAAACACAAACAATTTACATATCACAAAAACTAACAATAAAAACAATTTAAAAAAAAACCCTACTCATATTCGTCAGAACTTTTATTCCAACAATTTAAAGTCAGAAAATTAAGTGCAATATATTTTTATCATGCAACATTACAAATTTATAAAGATAATATTCAAAATAAAGTTGCACCATTTAAAAACAACATAAATCTTAGACAAACATCAATACTTCCTACTCCAAAATGTTAATAAAACACTAGGACAGTTAAGTCATAAATATCTCGGAGAGTAAAATTTTTTAATTCACTTCCTGAAAAAATCAGAAACATGAACAGTAATATCAAAAAATTTAAAACTCACCTTAAAAATTATACCGAAAATTTGAACTGAATATAAAAAATAAAACAATTAAACCAATATAATAACACCCCATACACACAAGCCCTGCTTTTTTATGGGGAAAAATCAAATATGTACACATATTATGTAATTAATTATTATATTGAATTTATTGTAATTTATGTATCTTTCTCTGAATTAAAAAAAAAAATATTTATATCAGTTTCAGTGCCGGCAACCCGGGCGTTTATTTAGTTTCATGGTTATTTACATTGTTTTCTTTTCTTTTACCCACCTCACTAGACAAAGTCTGTTCCGAGGCGGGTAAATCACATCTATGTTTGTTCCAAAAGAAATGTGTGTGTTTAAACAAATATATATATGTATGTGGAAAGATAAAAAAGATAAATTATATGTTGGTATATTAAATATTTACATACATACTTTGTTTTTTTTATTTTTATTTTATTTTTATTTTTATTAGTTACATTTCCATGAGAAGATTGCATATGTTATATAGATAAAAGTAAATTAAAATTTTGTGACAGTTGAATATAGCGGTTACATAATAATTAATATTGCAAAATTGCAGTTTCTCGTGTTTGTTTTATTTGAATATTATATAATTTCGTGAGAACTTGTATGAAATGTTATTTATTTAGAATATTTTGAATGTCTGTTCTTTCCTTTTCATTCAACCATATTATAAATCTTTTGAACAGCCAATTCAAATTATTTGGGGTGACGTAAGTTTTTGTTTGTGTTAGGAAGGTATTGAAAATGTGTGGTGCTAGGTAAGATTCGTGTTTTTTTGCAAAAGTTGATTTGATATGGGGAACTTTAAAGTGCTTATTAATTTTTGCTCTTGTGTTTTGCGAGTGAGGTATGTGGAGATGTGAAGTTTTGATACAGTTTTTGTGAATGATCTTCCTTATGAATAGTTTATTTACGTCTAGTAATTTGTTTTTGATCATTAGCTGTTCCGTCGGATGTTGGTAAGGTTTTTTAAATATAATTCTAATTATTGTTTTGTGATTTATTTTAAGAGAATTGAGGTAAGTATCTGCTGCTCCTCCCCAAACTGAAATTCGGTACGGTAAAATACTTTGACAGAGTGCGAAATATATATTTTTTAGTTGATTTAATGACATGATGTTTCGTATTGTTTTGAAGATGTATGATAATTTTCGTATTTTTTTTTGATAATATATTAATATGGAGATCCCATTTTAGTTTATGGTCAACAGTTAAACCTAGATATTTAATATTGTCTGCATAAACAATTTTGTCACAAGTACAGCATGTGTTATTTGATATATATAATATATTTGTGGCACGTTCCAGAGTGGAAGATATTCTTAATATCGCCCTGGTGTAAGACCACCATTCAGAATTTAAACGTTGCTTGAAATGGCTTTAGCAGTGTTTTGTGACCAGATCTGAATAGCCAGGTACTTCCTGACTTTCCTCTTCCCATCTCCTTCCCCTTCCCACTGCCTTCAGCCTCACAACATATCCCAATTGGGATGCTATAGTTTCACTGGCTCCAAACGGGAGCAGCTGAGACTCTTCACATTCATTCACACAAAAAAATGATGAAAAGATTTGAACAGCCAGTTACTCCCCACCTTCCTCTGTCCCATTACCTTTAGCTTCACAATATGCCCTAATCAGGAATGTCGTAGGCGGTTGGGAGCAGTTAGAACTTTAATGCGGTGTTCACATAAAAAATGTTATTATTTATTTTCTACATATCCGTTTGATTAAAATAATTGTTCCTTAATACATTAAAATTATAAAAAATATAGTATTATATATTACACGTGTGATTCATGTCAGAGAATAGGGGGGTGTAAAAATAACCGTTTGGTAAATATATTACAATGGTGTGTTGTATCGCATTTCTTTGTTTGTGCTTTGACATGGTAATATTTCATTACTATTAAAAGAAATTCACGGACAATACGTTTGCTTTGAGGTGACAGAATAAAGAATAACTCAAGAAGTGCCTTTTGGGCGTATATAGTCAAGGGCGGATCCAGGATTTTTTTCTGGGGGGGGGCACAAGGGGCGGAGGGGCGGAGGGGGGGGGGGGCGCCCTGGGTGCCACTCAAGAGCACAATTCTCTCCCCCCCCCTCCCCCTTTGAATTTAATGGGGTGGGGGGTTTTCCGACCGCTCTCGCAAACGCTGATTATCAGCATTCATTTCGTCGGTCTAGTGGCAAAGTCCACTAAGACACGTTTTTTCATTAAATAAATTAAGTATGAGGTCTTATGTAAAAATCGTCCTCTTCCGACTTGCATACTCCATTAAGTCGTATATTTAATCGTTTTCGATTTAAACGTGTTTTTAAATTCACCGTAAGTCATAAATCCGATATTATTGTCAAGCAAAACACATTAAGCCAAACATTATACGAGGGTGGGTTTTAAGATCGCAGAATGGGGGGTAAGGAGTAGAAATAAAAATCCAAATTTATTTTTCCTTTTCAATATATTCACCTGCTACCCTAATAAATTTTTCGGATCTATCAATTATCTTATGTTTACCCTCAAAAAAAATTATTTGTCTTTGTCTACGAAGTTCTTTTTTCAAGTGTGGAAATAAGTAATAACTACTGGGAGCCAGGTCAGTACTGCAGGGTGGGTGTAGCAAAATTTCGAAGCACACCTTCTGCAAGACAGCCATCGCAACATGGCTCTCGTGAACAGGCGCGCTGTCGCGCAGAAGGGACACCTTTGGTCAATTTTCCCCTTCTTTTCTCCTTGATGGCTTCCTTTAATTGCTCTAGGATTGAAGCGTAGTAATCTCCGGTTATGGAGACATCTTTATCTTTGTAATCGATCAACAGGATTCCTTCTGAGTCCCAAAAGACTGTCGCCATGATTTTCGCCGTGACACTTTAAACTTCTTGGGCAGTGGTGTGCCTTTCCGTGCCACTGCATTGCGTCCTTTTTAGACTCAGATTCATAATGATGAGCCCAAGTTTTATCACCAGTAACAATTTGAGCCAACACTCCATCTTTGTCTTCCCTACCAAAAATGCACGAGAACACTCCACGCGCTGTTGTTTTTGAGGCAGCGTCAGCATTCCCAGCACCCATCTTTCGCTGACTTTAATCATGCCAAGATGGTCTTTTACTGTGGTAAAGGGGGCGATTCTTTCAATAGGGTTAAGAAACACTGATTTAGATTAAAACACAAGCAAAATCCACAAATTCAGCTTGAAAATAATCTTAAACCATTTTGCGGCTTTAATGTCAACGATTTAACAGTAAACTTAACAAGCAAAGAACACTAAGTCATTATTGACTGGTAAAATCCACTAAGTCAGGCTCATTTTTTTTGTAAATCTTTGATTAAAGGTAGCTGTTATTGATTTCAACTAATATTGCATATTTAAAGGTACTTAAGGGTTCATTCTAAATTATAAAATATATATTTTGGAGATATTCATCCACTTGTAGCCTTTCCAAAATTGCTAAATATTGAAATGCGATTATCTCAGGATTGTATTTTAGTGACTTAGTGGACTTTGCCAGTAGACCGACGATTTGCAAGTGCATGAATGGGACGCAATGAACAAAATTCGCAATTCCAGCCAGAAATAGACAAGAGTTTCACTCATGTTCTTTCTGTTATTTTATTCATATATTTTAACAACTCTGATAATTTGATTTGCTGCTAAGTATGTACTGTGATGGACTCTCCACAGTACACAAAAATACTGTCCTGGGGGGGGGGGGCACGTGCCCCCGTGCCCCCCCCCCCCTAAATCCGCCCTTGTATATAGTGATCGAAGTATAGGCCCAATTTGTGCCTACACTTCCATACAAAACCGTATTTACGAAATTCAAATGGAATGGCGATATACAATTTCAGGAAAGTGTAAGAGAGACAGCGTGCTAAATGGTCTGAATTCATATATATATTTTTTATCGAAGGAATTTCATATAATTGCCGTTTCGGCGTGGGGAATGTATCGATATTATCTTCAAGAAAAACATATATTTTTTTAAGACTCGTAAAACTTAAAGTTTTTAAGGAAAATATGTAATAAATCGGTAGATATGTGAGAAGCCGGGCCTTAAATTAATTAAAGACAAGTTGGCGATGATATACGGGGGTACAAATATTTTCTCCAGTTTAAGCTTGGTTCATCAAAGCCGATAAATAAATAAAATCTACCTATTCATATAAACAAGCGTGTCTGTGAATTTTTATACAAATCTATAGTTTAATTCCGAGATTGATGAAATTTTGCACACTTGAAGTAAAAGATAAGTGAAGTAAAAAAGTTTCTGTCAATAACTGTCATTATGTCTTTCTTTGTAATTTTTTCCATTTTTGTGAGTTTTAAAAAAAAAATTGCAATGTTTTTCATTTGAGTGAGTTTTTATAAAAGTATTCATTTAATTTTTTTATTTGTGAAGATATTATGTATCCTCTGTCTGAGTAATTTTTTTGAAATTTTGTATGCCTAGCTATTGTATATTAAATGAGTTTTTAAAACTGAATCATTCTGTAAAAAAAGTATATTTATATAGATAATGCTAGAATAATAATAACACATTTCTTTTAATTATAAATCATTTCCAGTATTTCCACTAAGGGTTATTGTTTAGTATTGTTTCTAGCTTAAAGATTATGGGCATTTCAATTCATTCACCAAATATTCATCTTCTTTCGAAACTTAAAAGACAAAAGTATGGATAAGAAAAGAGGATTTATTCAATAATCGTTTAGTTGTTATATTAGTTAACAATTCAAGTGAAACAGTATTAAGTCATTATTGTTTGTGTTGGATAATGAAGGCATTTTAATTACTAAAAGATCTAATCTTCTGTTATTATAAATAATAATAATTATTTCTTTAGTGGAATTACTGTTTATTGAATGGCATACCCGTGGGAGGTTGCGATGCTTCAATGTAATCATGGCTTGATACAATTTGCTCATCAATTTGAAGGCGATTAACGTCTTGGAAAATATATCACATAATTACAGTAAGGAAATTATTTTGGGCCCGCGTCTCTTCGGCAGTTGGTGTTGAGGATCTTTATTCTTACCGGATTAAATTAGACGTACCAAAATACGCGAAACTTTCAGTTAATTGGACGATTTCAAGTTAACCAACATTTTAATTGTGTAATTCATTGGAAAAGGGCTTGCGAATGATTACAGTTCTAATGATTTTAAATTATTAGCACCTTTTTTTGAACTGAAATCTCTGAGAGGGGTAATAATAATAATAATTATTGGATGATTTTTATAGCGCCATTTTCGTGAGAAAATCACCTCAAGGGCGCTGAAATGGGTGGCAGGGATCACAAAATGGGTTCGTCAGAGAAGATCGACATTTAAAGAAAAATCGCAAATGAGAATGCTTGAACTTAATCGCAGGATACTAATAGCGACTTTCACATAAGATATTTGCTGTAATTCCAGTGATAAGACATCCAGTAGGCAGCTGGGGAGGCTGTGAGTGGAAAGATAATGAATCGAGGCCGCTAGAAAAGCGCAGAACAGGAACTCATGGCGGCGCCATATCGAAGCAATGGGTTCAACCTGACCACGGGAAAACGGGGAAAAAATAACCCATTTAAATAATATTCAAATCCACTCAAAAAGGAAACCTTTTATCAAATTGTAAATATTCAATATGACTGATGAAAAATTTAAAGGGTTATTTATGTAATCGTCAGATATAAACATCCGCCATATATTAATTAGCGGCCTTCTAACCTTTGATACAGTCGAAACGTTAACAATTCACCGTGCCTATTCCTGTCAAGGCGGGGAAGCTATTTTTATCTGCTTATTATTAGAAACAAATGTTGTTGAAGTTTTATTCGGGGAAATTTGTATTTTTATTTCTCAAAAACATTAAAATTTTGAAATCTAATTAATCATTTAGCAACATTACAAAAAAATTTAACGTAAAAGAATAAAAAATGTATTTTTTATTTGAATACCTCACAAGAATCCCAACTGCTCCCTTCTAAAGCCAGTGAGACTATGGCGTACCCAATTAGTGTATATGGGCTGGGAAGGAGACGTGGAAGTGGTCAAATTCTAAAAATACAAATCAATCGAATAAAATTTATATGTACACGCCGGGCTATGAACCCGCGACCTCTGGATGGCTAGTCGAGAGACTTGCCCCTCGACCACGGATGCCGTTATACACAATCCCATCATAATAAATATTTCATTGTATACCTATATTTGTACATTATGTACCTCATAATGTTTGCCGATTTTTTTTTTCGTTACCGCCCTTATTATTGTATTTTATTTTACTTCAATTTATTTTTTCATATTATCTTCTTACTAAATTTTATTAAATTTTAAAATGCGGGCCTCAGCGCTGGCAAAGTATCTAGTGAGGTTAAAATGATCATATGATGTTTAAAAATACATGATATATGAATATTATTGTATCAATAAAAAACATATTAAAAAAAATAAACAGATCTTACGGTAGATGTATGGCAGAATTATCAACTTGTAGTTTGCTTTCATGTAGATACTACGTGTGTTTATTAAATATTTATACAGTAGCAAGGTGGGAAAGAGCACCCCACGCAAAAGCTACGCTAGGTTTACAAGCTGATGATTGCAAATTGTAATTATTCACCAGCCAACGAATTCCATAAATATGATTACAACGAAATAAAACTGCCTACGGGAAGCCAAAATGTTTAATTAATTTATCGCTTGACGAAAACAGATTTCACTTAAAACAAGTACTATTTTATCATAGGCTGTATATCGTTTTTGGTGTACTTTTAAGAATAGGGTGTTTATATAAATATTTAAAATTAAAAAGTTCTTGTGAAATCCCGTCTCAGTCCAATGTAAGAAAATTCTGACCTGAAATGAAATCTATTTTATGTATTAATTATTTTGCACTATATTATATGTGATGTATCACAAACGAATAAAACTTCCCTTTGCACGTCAGGATAAAAATCTTTGTTTAAAGCGGCCTCCTCACCATCCGACTTAAAGCAATGCTTGCAGGACTGCATGTAGGGGACTGGTGGTAGTAGGCAAAACCGCCTACCGAATTATTATTTTTCCCTTTGTCGAGCCATCAGAAAAATTATCATTCGGTTGGGGTTTCTGCACGCATTCTACAAGCAGTGCTTTAAAAATCAGATGGTGAGTAGGGCGTTTTAATAAAATCCAAATTTAAATTTAAATCATATTTTGCGTGCCAAGGATTCACAAACGGATGTAATTTATTTTCTGGAATTTCCAACTATCCAAACCATCACGCCGTTTCCACGTAGGGGTAGGCAGAGAGAAGGGCCCACAAGCAACTGGATCTGGCATACACTCCTTGCTTCATTCATATTTATAGATCGTCTCATACATTTGAATCTTGATACGGCATACGGCCCGACTAAAGTGTGGTTCAATTGTACGTACAATGACTACCTCGGACGTTTCCAACTTAATTCTCCATCATATACGCGTCGAATATACTCATTACACTCCTTTCCATTTTCATTCGTGCCCTACGTGCCCAAAAAACCTACGCGTGTCTTTTTTAATCTCTCTCATTACGCTTACATCATCCTTGCATTCTTTGCGAATCTTCGCATTTCCAATTCAACTATAAATGATTTTATTACAAATACGCCTAAGGAATCTTATTTTTTAGACATTCACATTCATCTGCCAATGCCATGCCTCACTGTCAAACATAGGGTAGGAACCAGCACTCCATTGTGGACGGCTAGCTTCGCTTCTCTTGACATTTTTGCCGACAACCGCATCCAGTCCTCCTTAATTTTGAAAACAGTATTTATAGTAGAAAGCTAAAAGCATATCAAGCAACGTTTCAATTGTGAATGGCGGTTAACGATTCTGACAGTATCTGTCGCTCTGGACCGAGACGCAAACATGATGAATTTTAATTAATTTAAATTCCATAAGACGTTGCGAATTTTCACGATAAATTAACATCTAAATAATTAATAATAATAATAAAATTAGTATAGCACCGTTTTTCTGAAAAATCACCTCATAGGCCCCGTAAAAAATATTATATATTTCTACAATGCTCTACACACTATTTACAGACAGACAAACTATTGTAATAACTTACGGCTAACATATTGCATCCAGCGGTTCGTCGATCACTAATACAAAACTGTATGTAAAATTATAATGCATGTGACCAATGAATGTGATGTTGCGTTATAATGTACATATATTATTATTTATTTACGTACATGGGAGGGCACTTGAGAATAACACCATTTATTAATAATTAGAGAAATTCAGAAACAGTTTGCACACAGAGAACATAATTGGGAACATATCTTATTGGAAATGCTATTATTTAATCCTAGTATATACTTTAATAATAACATTTAAGTAAAGCGAATGCAACATTTATGGTGGGCAGTACAACAGTAAATCGATTTGATTAGAATATTTATCTCCCTAAATGTAATTTGTCCCTCGGTAAGAGTCAGATTGAGGTGTTAGGCTTCGAATAATGTTAATCCAATAACTTAGTACCTTCTTAATACTGACACTATGTATACGTTATGCCCCAGGAATTTCCCACGAGAAAGACATTGAAAAATCATTTGTATTATATTTTTATCAAGATAAATAAATAAATAAACTAAAATATGTGTCGAATACGACAGTGAAGAGTTTCTTTTTAATTAGATAAGGCTCAAACCCAAGTATCTCATTGTCATTTTAGTTTCACTATGTTGAACGCTCAACTTGACCCCTGAACTACACTCAAGCGATTTGTGACAAGGGTACTTCACCACGCTCACGTCTCTCCGCGTACATAACCACTACCGCTAGGGGTGGTGTGACGTCAATATACCCCCACAATACGGACGTGTTACACACTCTGAAACATGAAAGATAATTTAATAGTACTTAATATTTTGGGAAAACTGATTACGTAAGGGTATTTAAAATAACCCTATTTTAAATAGTACTAATAAATAATAATATTTTTGGTCAATATACACCCCGCCATAAACAAATTGTTGTATTGGGGTATTTTCTCAAATACCGTTAAAAATGAGCGAATGATTATAAGTTTATTTTTTTGATTCTGACCATCGCATCGCACTAAAAATGTGTAATTTTAATATTTTCATTAAAAATTACTTATTTCAAAAACTATCTAAAACCGAAAATTCCGATAAAGCTCCAACTACTAGCTACAGTGTCATTATGACGTAGAAAACGCTACTGCCTAATAAGACGGCTATCACCTACGTTGGCCCAGTGTGTCGTCGCGAACGCCATATTCAGAAACAAAAACGAACGCGTCGTTTTGGCAGCAAACCAAAAATGGATAATTTTAAATCTTTATAGACAATTTATTCGTCAATATAAAAATAAAATAAAAATGTCTTCAGTATCATATTTTTCTTTTTTTCGAGATTAAAAACTTTGGGAGGAGGGTATAGGTATCGCCGGGGAACCATTTATTGGATAACGAACATTTCTGCCATAGGTCACCCCAAGTCGTTCCCAAACTGTTTGGTGACTTAGCAGGGATGCCCGGGTTCATGGGCTGAGGAATTTCTAGCTTGAATGAATCACATTGAATGGCGTCGGATGAGTCTGCCCACCTTTTGTGTGGCGGGCCGGATTCGGAGAGACTGGTTGAGGCAGACATTTTTACCTGTCCTGCAGGACTCTCTCAACCCATCGTCTTGCAGCGCAGTGGGGGGAGGGGGTGGATTCATACGCCCGTCACACCTGAACTCACTGACTCCCAGCTTCCTATCCACTCCTCATACCTTTTTCATTCCTAGATATTCCCCTCCATTCTTTCCTTAAAAAAACCGAAACAATTTTTTTTCACTGTGTGGAGCTAATGTAAAAAAATATTACATGTTTGCATGCTTAATAAGAAAAGGATGCACTACCAAAAGTTTTGAATCACACCAACATTTATTTAGAATGCTTTATTTCCAAAAGACAAATGAGAGAAAATGCATGATTGTAACCTAAATGTTATTTAAAATGGGTAAATTCATGTTAAATTATTGCCACCTTCAACCAAACTCTTTTAATTTATACTAAACTATAAAGTTGTTTTTCTGTTTTTTTCCAATGATGTAAAAATTGAATGCATGTAAAAATTTTAATATTTTCTGTAGAAATTAATTCAACGAATATTTATTTAAGCTAGTCATGTTCATCTGTAGAATCCTAGGATCATGTTAAACAAATTTGGAGTGAAAATGTGCACAAGAAGGGAAGTAATAAACCAATAAATAAATTTACATGTTTAACAAGTGAACCGAATTTCTTTCCTTATTTCTTTATTTTACATCCGACGAATGTGAAGAAGTTTTGAAAAGAACCAAATTGATGGAAACCTTCAACGAATACGTTTGAACCAATTGAACTATCTCTTGTAAGAATAACATCATTATATGATATCAATTTAATAAAAATATTTTATCAAACAGCTTGCGCGCATTTTTAAAGATTTTTAGAGGCAGAAGAAGTATATTTTTTCTCAACATTCATTTCAAAGTAATCTTTTTCTAAAGGAACAAAAATATACAAATCAAAGCGAATGCGGTATCTTAGTAGGTCTATTTATTGAGTACAAATTATTATTTATGTTGGTTCCTTTAACAATTTATTTATAAACACGATTGGTTTGTTAGTCGAACATTAAAACCAAAGTATTGCGTGAACAAAAGATCTTCACAGGAAATGTTAATTCTTCCCCTGCGTGCGTAGTCCACATGGTTACTAGATTTAAACGTAAAAGCTCTACGTATAAAGGAACATCGGTAAAAAGCTCTGCCTATTTATATGTAAAGTTAATGTTCAGAATGGTGATCCAATTTGCCTACAAGATTTCTATATGCTTGTTACCTTATGAATAGAATGGGAAGGAAAAATCTAAATATAGGGAAAGTTAAGTGAAGAAAACTTGCAATGTTTTCAATTTAATCAGAAGTTTTCATGGCCTCACGCAAATCCTTTATTCAACTCGGCTAATGATTGTTTACCAACATTCTGAATACGATGAAACTCTTGAATAAACATACGTATGTAATGTATCCGGTATTCTCAGCATGCTCTAATTAACATGTTAAACTTGTAAATAACACGAAATTTTGTTGTAAGAGGCAACCTCATTCTGTGAAAAATTAAAAGAATATTTTTTTATGGAAATTTAATCATATCCCCACGCAATTCTTATATTTGTTTATACAAGAGTAGGTATTCGAATTCGGAATTTTGAATAGATAATAAGGATTACGCAGTGTATTATGTTATTTACAAATGTACCTTGTGAATATTAATTAGAGCATTCTAAGATACAAGATACGTTCAGAATTTTTAGAATTTTTGGAAAATACCGAATAATGCGAATATATAAGTCGTCAACATGTTTATATGGGAATCTGGCGAGCCGATAAGCTTGTGACGTCACGGTGCATAAAATATCGGGGCCAGAGTATGCGGTACTGCCAGTCGAATTGTGAATTTTAGTGAATAATTATTATGTCTCGAGACGTCACAGGTATTTGTTTTACCGAAGTTCACTTTGAAAGCTCATAATTTGGTCATTTTTGGAATATTGAATAATTAATTTTACTCATTGAAGAAGAAGAAAACAATAATAATAATCTAAACGAAGTTAGGAAAGAAAAAGAGACAAAGAAAAATAGAAATAGATTAGGTATGGTCACAACTGGGACTCGCACCCAGAAACTTTCGTGTAACCGGGACGTGTGTGTTTACCAATTCTTAATTATGGAATAAAAAAAATGTTGAAGATAATATTGTTAATTCTAAAATTTTAAAGAATAGATTGACAAATATGACGGTTTGACAGAAGATGGCAATGGCGGAATTGGTAAACGCGCACGTCCGGTTAGAAGAGAGGTTCTGGGTTCGAGTCCCAGTTGCGACCATTATCTTTTTCTATTTTTCTGTGTCTTGTTCTCTTTCATATTTTAGTTATTGTTATCTTCTTCTTCAATGATATATTACATTGATGGGAATGACCTTAAAAAAGTTATAAAAAGAGAGTTTTTCTTATAAAAAAATGAATTTATTTTACCGTCATTATCAAATCTTTAAGTATAAAAATGGAGACAACCTTATTTTACTTTAAGTATTTAAAATCAGTTGTAATCGCTTTCTATGTAATTGTTCATTCCGTATTTTTGTCAAAGAAAGACGAATTAACTTTTATATGTTTGGATGACATTAAAATTTACGGAATATTTCGTTTAATGTTACCATGAACTTATTGATCATTAATTGACAAATAATAATATTTTCTCGTAAAAAAAAAAAAAAAAAATATATATATATTTATTTTTTTCATTCCATGGCTGTTTTTAAAATATCCTTGAAATTGGTAACTAAACAAATTAATTTCATAATATATCGAAATTTGAAATGCTGTGAAGGACAAAATGTTAATTATTCAGGAGAGCGAAAATAAAGTTTAAAAAAAAATATCTCTTTTGTCTTCGTAGACCTAAAATTATGAATATTTATTATAAAATGACAATGATTAACAATATAAAAATTATAAATTTATTTTATAACAGTGCCTACTTGTTTAATTTTTCGTAAAAAAATTATCTTAAAATGCACTTCGTAAAAGACGTACTTACTTGTATTTTCCCAGAAATATTTGGAAGACGCAGATCGAAAGAGAAAAAAAAAAATTTAACTCAATTTATTGTCTTTTTTACAGCATTTAAAATTTCCGCTATCGATATGATACTTACTAACCTACATATTACATAAAAATATTTATTTGCGTGACTTTAAAAATACCAATTGAAATAGTAATCAACTCAATAGAAATTCGATATATCTCAATAATCCGTATGAACGCAAGACAAATAATGAAAGCGTTCCTTTAGTGAAACATAATATAACGCAAGTAGTTTGATATATCGAACAATAATTTGATGTTCATCAATCGCGTAACATGTACCTACTGCGTTAGAGAAGTTACTGTTACAACGAAAGGTTGATTCACGTAATAAAACATCATCGCTTGTGTAATAATGAAATTCTAGAATCATTGTTCCTCTTTTGTCGGGAAATAAAATTCATGCAGAGCTGGCGTTTCGAATGATATATGGACTAGTGACAAATTGAATGGGCCGTACGAAAAGGATTCACTATAAATTGAAGCCCTTTTCAACGCGTTCGCTGTTTCTAAGCATTGCTACCTTTGTTTCTTGTAATAAATGTAAGAATATCATGTTATTTTCTTTTTCACATATATCTGCAAACAGGTGGTAATATTGTAATAGGCGGGTTCTTCCAAATACATACCTTCCTCTTATTTATTTTATATTTGGAATAACTTAATGAGTAAAACCTCAAATCATAAATATTGGTGGTTATAGCAGAGATCTGGCAAAGTTAAGTTCCTGGGTTCAATTTCTAGTTGCGACCGAATTTTTTTCCGTTTTTATTATTTTAAATTTTCATTTGAGATTGTTGAGAATATTGTCTTCAATGATTATTGATTTTATATTTCACTCTATTTCCCCTTCTTCAACCCCTCCTCCACTGTCTTAACCTCAAACGTTTCACAAAATGGGTATGCCATAGCTCGACTGTCTAACTAGTCAGATGGTTTTATTTTTGAAATATTTTCATTCCCCCTTTCCGACATAACCGACATTTCCGACTACTTGTCAGTCTTGTCAGCTTCACAGTAGTTTCGAAATAAGAATGCTTTAGTTCCACTGTCCCTGGGCAGGAGGTACTTTTACAGATATCACCATAAAAATAGGCATTGTGACATAAAATGAAAAATAGTATAGTAAATGAAAACTTGTGTGAAAAGCACTTGCACCTGCCCTGGCTCTGTGGACCGCCCGGCGCTTAGTGACAGCGTCGGCACCGCCAGTACTTGCGCAATAATCCCCTAGCTGGGGGTAGGTTAAATTCGGGGAAGGAGGCTCTGAGGATATCAGAACGAAAACACACAGACGTGAATTTCACGTACCAAAATTGGTGTACAAGAATTTCACACAGACATAATTATACATGGACAAAAATGCACGTGGAGAGAGAATCACACCTACTGGAATTAGACACGACAATTTTTTTTTTTTAAGTTTTAATTTTGTTTAGCAAACACTTAAACACTATTAAGGCAATGCACCACATCCCATAAACTTCGGGATCAGGCCGCTAACAATAACACTCCTTATTAATATGGCGATAAGGTTTAAATTCCTGTTTAATACCAGCCACCTGTTTTGATTTATTAAAAAAAAATATTACGAAAAATCTTTTTTATTTTATTTTTCGAAGCTTATGCCCAATTATTTAAATATTTTACGATAATTTTCAAAAGAATTTACTTTTCTACATTATAAAATAAAACTAAAACCATAAAGGGGTTCGTGTATAAGATATTTTGAACTTTAAACCAGTTTTTATAAGCCTGATGCTTTATTTTTTTCTGGGCTTATAAAAAGACTAATAAAAAAATACTTGAATGCTTTAAAGGCAAATATGTGTTCTATTCGAAGTATTTAATTAAATTATCTATAATATTTCTAAACGATATAATTTTTAAACCAAAATCACATGATTTTGTATTACTTAGTAGGGCATCACTTTAAAAAGAGATTTTATTGACTTGGTTAATTCTGGCAGTATTAATTACAGGTACGTGAAATTTACGTCTGTGTAATTTTGTCATGTAACCGGCTTCTAGATGGTTCTGTAAGCAGAGTGGGGTAGGACTTTAAGGTTGTACGTACATTATACCTACTACTACTGGAGGCGCGTGGGAGAGATGAGCTGTTCACTGTGAATGGAATACGGAAATAGACTACAGGGGAAACGGTTCATATCACGTAAGATATCCCATTTTCACTGTGCAAACACTGAGGTAAAAATTTACATCGTGCAGGAAAGTAGAATATTCTCGTAGCTTCGTGTTTTTGTTGATATAAAGGCAAAACAAACAGCGGGCTGTGGTTTTTGTGTCCGTTAGAAAACGTTTATTATTCATAATGGAAATTTACCGAGAGAAAAACAAATACAGAAGCTCATGAATTGATCACGAATAAAGAAGTTTTTTGTTTTCTCTTCGCCGTGTTTTGAATATTTATGTTTTCGTCAATTAAAACTGAAATATAAAAAAATATTCTTGGCAAAAAAAAATCGCTGAATGACGACGGAAAATAAAAAAATGTCCGTCTGATAAAGCATTTCGTCGCTATTTGTTTAACATTAATGAAAAGCTTTGTGTGAAGTGTGCTATCAGCTAGTGAATACATGTTACATTTTATGTCGTACGTATTTAATGTTTTGTGGCACACTTCATGTTAATGTGAAATTTATGCCTACAACTTGTCTCTATTTGTTGGTATCCTTTTGTACCCCTTGCCTCTATCTGTATTGTTTGATACCTACATATTGACTGAGTTTTTGTAATGAGTTCACGAAAATGTAAAAACCAATAAGAGACGGTTCTCCGAATTTCTACCGATTTCTTGCAAACCTCCCTTAAACATTTGAAGTTTTTGAGCTCTTAAAAAAATATATGTTATTCTTGAAGATAATATGTAGTGATTTATCGCGCCGAAACGCAAATTATAAAAAATTCCCTCGATAGAAAAAAATCGCAAAGTATGCTCGAAAAATTATTATAAACACGTTTGTTTCAGTTATTTTACAAGTTGTATGTATGAAAAAATTCACAGCGTTTCTTTAAATAAAACTAAAGACAATTATCGCGAGATTTTTGCACTTTTTAAAGTAAGTCGTGTTTAATTAAATATTTTAACAACAGGCGCTTGCGTTTTTTAATTCTGAAGATCGTTATTACAGGCCGTCTCTGTCTAACGCGCGTGTAACCTATGTGCCTTTCAAATATCCGCCAGTCGCTATCAGGAGAGCGTGCATAGCGGACCTATGCCCGGATTTTTAACTGATTTGTCGTAGAATAGAAAACATATTTTTTACCAAACTCGATATTGGCTCTCGCAGTCAGATTTTATTCTTTTGTCGGGACTTGCGACTTGCGTGCGGCCAGCATATTCTGCGCCGCTGATATACTGTTAAACTGTGGGGAATCGAAATCTTGATTATGAATTATGATTTTTTAAAGATAAATAATACGGTTAATTAAAATGTAACTCTTAGATATACTTTTATAAAATTTATAAATACATTTATAAAATTCAATTTACGTTTTCGTTTGTATTGGCCTAGCGGTTCATGTAATGGTCCCAGTCTTATTCTTTATTATGGTCCCAACAAATAACAAGCGTTATTTCTAGGTTGTAATTTTACTTAGTTTTATTCGTCATTTTATTATTTTTTATTATTATTTGAAATACATACATATGACAGATTTACAGAAGAAAAGTAAAACCATTATTAATAATTTGTTAAATTCTTCGAACTTGCCGACAGACTTAATTAATGATTTAATTTTATTATTTGATGTTATTTTTAAACAGAATTACTTTCAATTCAATAATACAATATTTAAACAAAAAGATGGCTTAGCGATGGGTAGTAGTACGAGCCCTTTGATTGCAGATATTTTTGTTAATAATATAGAGAATAAGATTTTTAATAGCGGTGCATTTTTACTTAAATATGTATATTGCTGGAAAAGATATGTCGATGATATAATATGTATTTGGTTAGGTACAGAAAGGCAACTGAACATGTTCTTAAACTTTTTAAATAAATTTCATAAAAACATTCAATTCACACTAGAAATAGGTAAAGAGAAGAGTTTAAATTTCTTAGATTTAAATTTAACACTAATAGGTAATAAAATAGATTTCAATATATTCCGAAAAGATACGTACACCGATACTGTTATACATAATTCATCTAATCATCTTTTCACTCAGAAACTCTCAGCCTTTCACTCTATGGTTAATAGATTAGTTACGATTCCTTTGGCTGTTCCTAATTTTACTTTAGAATTAAATCTCATTAAGCAAATAGAAGTTAATAATGGTTATTCTACTAAACTAATAGATCAAATACTTAATAAAAAGAATAAACAGAAATTCTCAAAACAATATATCTACCCTTTTTCTAAACATAATAATAATCAATGGCGTAGAATTCTATTTGTTAATAACGATATGTCAAAAATAATTAGCAAAAATATTCCCAGTAATATACAACCTGCATTTTACACAAATAACAAATTAAAAAAATTTATCCTCAATAACAAAGACAGCGACATCAAAACAAAAAAAAATCGGGCGTTTATAAACTCGATTGTAAAGATTGTAATAGCTTTTATATAGGTAGAACAAATAGAAACTTTGAAGTAAGGGTTAAATAACATCTCAGGGCATTAAATGGCAACAGCGAGTCTGAATTCGCAGATCATTTAATAAAAAATAATCATAATTTTGACAAAAACCATGGACTTAAAATATTACATACAAGCTATAAGGCATCAAAGATAAATAATTTAGAGATTTTAGAAATTAGAAAAAATGTAAATAATAAAGCAGACATAATTAATAAGCAGCAAATTTTTATAAACCCTCTTTTGAACCTCTTTCCACTTAACCGGTCTTTCCCTGCTAATGGCTTTGAAATCCCTAATTGATAAACTTTCCCCACTCTTACCCCTCCCCCTCCCTCCTACTCTTTCCTTCCATGTGTCATCTATATTTAATTTTTAAGTTTAGTATACATTTGATCCTGATGAAGTAAACATTGTTTACGAAACATGTTGATTGTGTACCAATAAAAGTGATGTAAACAAAGTTATTTGTCTTTTTATTAAAATAATAAAAATAAACGTAGAAATTCGTTCTATGTAATTAAAACTTATAATTAGTGTTGGGTTGATCTAGTAGTATTTTGATTTGTGATTTAAAGGCTTTATAATTTTCTTCAGATTTGATTTGATATGGGAGAGCATTAAAATTTTTTATACCTTGATAAGTATAATGGAGTTGAGAAGCACTTGTTTTATATTTTGGAATTTCTCCACGTGATCGTGATCGGTTACTTATTTTTGTGATTGTTGTTATAGTATTGAATTGATCTTTTGTAACAGTGAGTTTTTTGGAAATTTTATTTAAACTAAGAACCCCGAAGGAGTTAAATGACTGTATAGTTGGAAATATAGATGGTTTTCGTAGAATGACTTTTAGAATCAACCTCTGTGCCTTTTCTACCGAACATGAACACGTTAATGCACCTGTTGTTGCTGACGTCTATAAATTACTACATGTGTATAGTTAAATGAATATGTTTGACAAATTAAATAATAAAACATAGAAAAACTTAAAATAACATCTAAAAATATAACCAAAAAGAATTGGAAATAAAATTGACAGCACTCTGAAAACTTAAACTCTTAAAAATAGTAGAAACTACATTTCTCGCCAATGTGCATAAATAATGCCCCAGCTTTTTAAATAATCACAAAAACGAATTCTGTTGGAGTTCAAGTACACGCCTGTACCTAGTGTGCAAATCCTTTTGACATGAAAAAAAAACTTTAAATATATATATAATTTTTTTATAGTAATACCTCACAAGAGTCTCAGCTGCTCCCGTCTGGAGCCAGTGAGACTATGGCATCCCCAATTGGGGTATGTTGTGAGGCTGAAGGTAGTGGAGAGTGTAAAGAGATGGGGAAGAGGAAGGTGGGAAAGTACCTGGCTATTCAGATCTGGTCACCAAACACGGCTAGTGCCATTTCAAGCAACGAATTCTGAATGGTGGTCTTACACCAGAGCGATACTGAGAGTATCTTTCACTCTGGAACGTGCCACAAATATACTATGTGTATATTATTTGTATAATAAATTGTGAAAACACAAATTAATCATTATTTGCCACGCCGGGATTCGATCCCGCCACCTTCGGTATACGTGTCAAGAGCCTTACCGCTGGACTACGTGCCGGTCGTCAAAATGTAAATAATATTCGTGTTATTATAAATTCTAAACGTGGAGATCCGCAAAGGTAAAAGAAGTCAGGGACGCCCGAGGAAGACATGGCACGACCAAGTGAATCATATACTTAAGTCGGGCCATATCAAGAGTCAGAATAATAGAAGAGCATGTGTGAGAAGATGTATGAATATAAACGAGGCAAGAAGTGTGTGGATCGAATTGTTTGGCGGTCTGTACTCTCTGCCTACCCCTGCGGGGAAACGGCGTGATGGTTAGTTAGTTTGTTACGAGTAATATCTTCGATTGTAATAATATCTTCTATATCTCATATTAGAATAATGGACAAGATACCCGGGGGTAAAGTGCAGAAACTTTATGAGATGATTCTACATGATGGAAGAAGTAAAAAAGATGAACAACTTTTTTCGAAATTTCATTTTTTTTACATGAATAAATTATCTTCGTTATGCAAATAAAATATGATAAGCATCAAAAATGTATGAGTGTATATAATTTATATAAATGTTCAAAAGTAGATAATTTATGAATATACATATATTATTTTCTTTATACAAGGTGTCCGGGGGTAAAGCGCGCAAGGAAGGTGATTTTACATGATAGTTCAAGTAAAAGAGATAAAATCAAATAACTTTTTTCGAAATTCTAACGTTTTAAGCTAGTTTTCGGGTAAAAAATTGAATTGTTTGTGAGGAAAAAAGTATATTCTTCCATGGAAAAATATTTTTATAAGGGAAAAAAAACATTGAAATTTCGAAAAAAGTTGTATTTTACTTCATTCGTCATGTAGGATCTCCTCCTGAAGTTTGTGCACTTTGCACCCGGACACCCTGTATAGATAACCTAATAAGAAAAACCTTCATTAATTTCGATTTTTTTTTTTAAATAGTAAGTTACATTTTATTATGAAATTTAAAAAAATATTTAATTCATTCCACAGTTTGTGAATCTTCGTTGAACATCAAGACCGCCCGGAGAACACAACCACGATATATCAACTCATATTTAGTTTGTTGTCATTTTCATAGATGTCTCTAATGAGGCACGCTAATTATTATCGGCGCTATTCGATACACCTCCTATGAAGCTGTTTTAAAAGTAAATATCACGACTGGTCCAAATCGAAATTTTTCGTGCGGATAACTGAGCCGCGTTAAAGCCAACTTAAGAAGCATCTGTGATCTTAAGAAAATATATCATTTATGTATTATTAAATGTATCTAGAGATAATGTATCAATATAAAGTTCACCAAAATCTATTCACGGTTGAGTTCAAAATTCATTAATACAGTTCAAAATTTTTTTGAAATTATTTTGAATTTGTTATTTTACTAATTGTTAAAATTAAAAAAAAAAATTCCAGTAAAGTCAATAGATGTCGCATACTAAATAAAATGGTTAAATTTATGCAATACATTTATATCTACGAAGCATTTAGTTCGAAATGAATCTTGCAATCATACATAAATTTTCTTAACCAATAAAAATATGAGTTAAGAAAATAAAGATAATGTTGGTAGTCCTGAGTCGAAGTATGAAACCGTTAAAATATGACCGATGGGGAAAGGGTCCAATTAGCTCAGTGGTAGAGCACCGTCCCGGCTATTCCAAGGTCCTGGGTGCGATTCCTAGATGTGACCATATTTTCTGATTTTTTTTATTTCAAATTTCTGAATAGTAGTCGCTAATACTCTCTTTATTAATAAATTTAAAAAATGCTATCTTACGTTCTTTATACGTTTTTAGTATTTCTAATGCCACATACGAGTATGATTCTGACAGTGTAACAAAATAGTATATTATGGGCAGTACATTATTTTTGTAATTAATGACACATCTTATAAGAATGAGTAGTATATAATTATTTTGTTTTTCATATTTTATTAATATCTAAATTACGGGGATGCTCTTCTTAACGAACCCCCTGTAAGTGTGTTTAGGATGCGTGGTTAATCAGGTTCACCCCCCAACCTCATAATTCTGATACTCTCTGGTCTTGCCCCCCCCCCCCGTTCCATCATTGTCAGAAAACAGTCAGCAAATTGTTATATAGGAGACCAAAATAAAATCGATGTCATATTTAGATGTTTTTAGCATCGGAGACACAGTTATTTTGAAAGTGAGTCCACTGTAAAAACAAGACGAGACGTAGTGAGAATATTTTCGAATATTACTATACAAAAGTTGATAATTCTTCATCTGCCAGGGAAACGGCTACGCGGCCCTTTTCATACAAAACTTAATTTTGAATTTTAGGCCAAAATACCCAACCAAATTGAAAAGTATTTTTTAATCAAAAGGTATAGCAAATATCTAGTACAGATATGTTCTACGCTTTAAATTTAAAAAATGTAGTCCATTTAAGAATTCTATTTTTCACGATTTTAACGCTTTGGAAAATATTTGTGAGTTAACGATATTTATTAAAAATAATAATTTTACTCTATTTACTATAAAAATTTGAAAATATATATAATAAAAAAATAAAACTTTTAAATAAAGCACGTTGATGGGCGTAAATTCAAATTACAAAAATAAGCGATTTGCATTAGAACACAAATTTGTCGTACATGAATTTAAAATTTCGATCCAAAAAACGCCCTTTTGATGATAATTTATTATTTTATTTTATATTCATTATATTTAAATTCGCATATTGCAAAAAACTCATTTTGGTCTCAAATATAAAATTAAGCTAATATGAAAAAGGCCGCACAGCCATTCCTCTTAAGCCAAGTTACCAAGTGGCCTGTTGTTTAATGGGTTGTTGGATTTTAAGAAATGTATTTCTTGGTTGCTTCCGTGTCTTGACGATCCTACTGCAGCACATACGAGTAGTCTTACGTTGGGGATCATGCTAATGTTGTTTACAGAACAAGAAAAAGATTTTTTGGTTTTTTGGAGACTTTGCTCATCATTCTGTGTCTCCACACCTGTAAGAGAGTGGCGATGTTTATATTGTAAGTTATTCTTTGAGACATTGTACGAGTAAGTTCTTCGTTTTCTGGAAAAAACTCTAGTCGTTATTCATTAAGGTCAACATTTACTGTAACTAGTGCACCTCCGTTACACGCATTGCCTAGAGTTGCTGACGACAGCCAACTCATGTGCTTCAAATAATCATTTATTACAAAAATGCTATTTCTCAGGTTGTAGCATTCAATATCGATCACATTATTGAAACATAAAACCATAAAAATGCAATATACTTTATGTTCCCATAAAACCACCCCTAAAAAGTTAAACCCAATTTCATTACACGTTTAATATCTGATAACTGCGACTATTAAATATTTTAGGTGTGGAAAGGCTCTAACTTTTGATGTGTTATGGAAGGTAAAGAGCTTCCCGCCCACGGAAGCCCGCCTCGGGTGATAAGTTGTGGAAATCTTAGCCAAAATCAGCGGTAAGCGGTTAAGGAATACTTAGAAACAGTATATTCAAACTTACTGGTGTCCTTACCCATTTTCGTATAAAAACAGTTTCTCCTTTTTTTGTTAAGGTATTTTTGATCTGTAAAATCGGAAAAATCAATAGGTACCTGAAGAAAGTTTTAAAAAAGAATTCTCATAAAGATGATAACATTTAGTCACTGCTATCCTGGGTTCGAGTTCCAGAGGTGCCAATATCTTTTTTCTGTTTCCGGATTTTCGATTGAATTTCGCTAATAATTGCCTTTTTTAATTAATTTTTTTTTGTGTTGAATGATAATTTTATTTAATTTATTAATAAAAGCTCATTTATAAAAAAGTTCTGATACGTGATTATTACTACGCGTGATAGCTACTTCGACCTTCTATTCACAGAACTATTGGTGTCTTTATCATTGAAGTTTATGGTCGATTAAATAAAATGCGGTTAAAAGCTTGGGTGTCAAACCCTATAATTTTTTGGTGAAGTGAAAATTATTTGACTGCATATAAAACGACACGTTATTGTAACTATATATATCTTTTTTATGTGCACTGATGCTGTACAAACCGAAGAATGGTGGGTTCGGTTTATATAGAATTTCTACTACTTCGCAACTATTTTTTGATCCTGTAATTTTATTGGGCTTTCAAAGCTTTAAGCTTAATATACTAAATTTGGATATTAATATACTAAACATTTGGCTAGTAAAAATACATTAACAATAAATATTAATAAAACCGGTTACACGATTCTAAGCTCACCTAAAAGAAAAATACCTTCGCATTAACCATTACAAATAGAAGAAAGAGACCTTCATATTCTAGATAGCGAAAAATACCTGGGCTTATATATTGATAAACATTTGACATTTAAACAACACGTAGAAAAACTATAAATAAACATTATCCCATTAATTGGTGTATTTGTTAGAATTGCTCATCTTCTACCAACAGAGGTTTACCTTCTACCAACAGAGGGGCTTATACTTTAGCTTAATCCAGTCCCACCTACATTATTTAATAGAAATATGGGGAAACATATACATTGCGTACTTAAACGACTTACAAGTAATACAGAATAAAGTTATTAAAAAACTCTTCAATTATAACCCAGACATTCCCACAAAAAAACTATACCAGGAAATGAATCTTCTAAAAATATGAACATTGTACGAATATAACATATGCCTTTTAATCTACAATATACAAAATGGACTTATGAACACAAACACAACATTTGTAAAAACAACACAGTACACGAACATTATACTACACAACATAATAAATTGTACACAAATACTGTCAAGACTGAAAGTGGCAAGAGAAGCATTGGCCACGAGGGCGTACACATACAAATCTCCTTCCAGATAACCTAAAAATGGAGAAGAATATAAATACCTTTAAAAAAAACTATTTAAACTTAAGTTTTTATAACAAAATTAAAAATATTACTACTATACTATACACTATATATATACTACCATACTATATATATACTCTGTACTTAAGTTAAGAAAGTGAAATATTATATTTATTTTAACTTGATAATAAAAATAATTTAAAAAAGGTAATTTTTTGCAATTTTCTCAAGTGTTTAATAAAAAAACAGTAAGCTGAGACTTGGGCAATGCCGCGGAGTAGTAAAACATACCTACTACTTAATTAAAATAAAAGATTACATAAAACATGTGTGTTATTTCACCTTATTTTGATGAAACTTTTATTTCAGTGTTTAGTTCAATGGAAGTTGTTATATTTTTATTTTCAATGAACTCTGAAGATGCCCGTTAATTTTTGTTTTCTAACTTTATTCTTTGTATACTTTATCCTTGTAAATAATCCTCCCTAATGTAAATATACTCTGGTAAAAAGCGACGACAGGAAAAGGGCGTTTGTGAAGAGAGAGAGAGCTTGTTGTTTATTTAGAGCAATATTATAAAAGTCCAGTAAAATCTAATCATCTACATTACAAAGTTTTGTTTTAAGACACGTTGCCTTCAAGTTTTTAAAAGTTATAATCTTAACATAATACTGTACATAATCTTAGGAAAAATAATATTTCCGAAAAAATGTTTTAAAAACTTGTTGTATCTGATTAATCTGCGAAACCGGAGATTGAAACTGTGATACTAATCAGAAAGAAGCTTGGAAAATATTAATTTGAAAACTTTCCAAGTAATGTTAAAGCACGGGTAGAGCACTCAGTGAGGCCTACTTTATCACATAATGTTATGAATATGTAAGTTTATTGCATCAAATAAATTAAAAAAATATTTGAAAATCGATTTGGTTTAAAGTTTCTCCTCTTTTGAAAATAACAGTTTGATATGATGAAAAGTAAAAAAAAATGTGAACTCAAATAAATTTGCCTGGTTTATAAAATACATTACAGTGGCGAGTACAATTTTATACGACGAATCTCTACATATCATACGTGAAGTTGTATTAAAAATACGGACATATTTTAACTTTTCACATGTTTGCTTTCATATCATTTAAAAAATTCGTACAACCGAATATAAGGTGAAAATTAATTTTCGAATTTCATTTTGTAAGCGAGGGGGAATCATTTTACAATGTAATGGGCGTTGTAAAACGTTATTAGGACAAGTAACAAAAGATGCAGAGTTTTAATAATTTTAATTAACATTTACGAGCTTTGTGAATTGTGGATACAGGCTTTTATCGTACATACCTAAGTAATACAAATGTTAAATTAATGTGAATGTTATAAATGTTTCTTGTAAATGATATATTTTTAAAGCCTTTTTATACAGAGTAAGTCCGGATAAAAGAGAAGTAATATAAAATTCACATTTAAAATGTCCACTGGCTAAATGCGAATAATATTTTTCTCGTTTTCAGTAATTTTAGGAAAATGACCATGAAATTTCAATAATGATGAAATGATTCTGTTTACACAATAAATTTGGATGTTTACATTAATTGATATAACATACCAGGAATACCAGGCACAAACTATAAAAAACATAATTGAGATGAACATCACCTCTATAATCAAAATTAATTCCGTAATTTTTTTTTTAAGTAAATATATACACTTGGGGAAATATATACATATTCCTCGGGGTGCCTACCTATTCAAAAATATTTTTAACATTTTATTAGAAGTATTAGGTTATTTGATTAAAATTTATATAACATATTATAAATAATAATTTTAGTGCAAGTGCCTACCTAAGTTTTATGTGAGCGTAAAGTTTGATCAAATATATTATAAAAAAAATAAGTGTAAGTACAAACTTTATTACGATTGACATCTCAGTTTATTGATATCTTTTCTCACCTCAGAAAACATGGAACCAATTCTTACTTTCGATAAAAAGGTAATAAAGTTTCATTACGCCAGACCTCACCGTTTGAGATTTTTATGTGCTTCAGAAAACAGGTTGAAACTGACCACTTTCTGGTGGTGTCAAGAGTAAACCTCTTTCGCGGATGGCGCTCTAAAGTGAAAAAGGTATCAACTCCTACCAGAGTCAAAGTAGAAAAACTGCAAAACGCTAATGTCAGAAGTGAGTATGAGAAGCGTGCAGAGACGAGATTGAATGAGAAGGAAATGGATGGTCTAAGCATTGATGAAGCATGGAACCACATAAAGGTTAGTCTTTGTGAATCTGCTAGAGATGTGTGTGGAATAAGTACGCAAGGTAGGAAGAAAGGTGACGCATGGTGGGATGACGAGATTAAAGCACTGGTCTCAGAGAAGAAGAAAGCATGGTTATGTCTGATAGCGGCTGGCAGTGCTTCTAGCGAAGAGAGAGATAGAGCGAAAGAAGTATATAAGGGATGCAAGAAAAGAGTAAGTGTTGGAGTGAAAGTACGAAAGAAACGTCTGGAAGAGGAAGAGGGAATAAAAATGACAAAAAACTTCCAAGAAAACATTAAACTGTTTTGGAAGGAGGTCAAAAAGTCCCGGAGCGGTCCAGAGAATGGGAGCCTAAAAGTGATAAAATCGAAAGATGGAAGAATGTTGACGAATGAGGAAGAAATAAATGAGAGATGGATGAAATATTTTGAGGAAGTCTTCGAAAGCAACCCGAGTGATAGTGAGGCCAGCGGCGAATCGGGTATGAACGATGACGGAGTGAATGTTATCAAAATCAGCATGGATGAAATTAAAAATTCGATAAAATGCATGAAGAATGGTAAGGCTGTAGGTTTCGACAATATTGCAGCCGAATACTTTAAAGGAGATAGCCATATTATTCTCACATGGTTGTGCAAACTTTTTAACCAGTGTTTAGAGGAGGGTTACACGCCATTAGATTGGAGAAGGGCTGTAATCATGCCATTATACAAAGGTAAAGGGTCACGTATGGAATGTGGGAATCATAGAGCTATTAGCCTGCTAAGTTCAGTCGGCAAGTTGTACGGAAGAATATTGATTGAAAGGGTAAGCATGGAAACAAAGGATAAAATATGGGATGTGCAAGGTGCCTTTATGAGTGGAAGGGGATGCATGGACCAGATTTTCTCCTTGCGTATGCTCACTGAGAAGTTTCTGGCAAAAAACCAAAAACTTTTTTGTGCCTTTGTAGATCTACAAAAAGCATACGACCGAGTCGACAGGAAAAAGCTATGGAAGGTGTTGTCCAAGTATGGAGTGAATACAAATCTCATACAGGCAATTGCGTCTCTGTACGAGGGAAGCGTTGCATGTGTTAGGGTGAACGGTGGTTTTACGGGGTGGTTTGACATCACAAAAGGTGTTAAGCAAGGCTTCGTAATGTCACCATGGTTATTCAATTTATACATGGATAATTGTATGCAAGAATTGAAAGAGATGGGATTGGGCGCGAATTTGAGTGATCTGAAAATATGTTGCCTGTTGTATGTTGATGATGCGGTGCTGATTTCTAACACTATGGAAGATCTACAGTCTCTCGTGTCTAGGATGAACGAAGTGTGTATGCAAAATGAGTTAATGATGAATGTAAGTAAGTCTAAAGTCATGGTATTTGAAAGGGAGAGTACGAAAACAGTGTGCAATATAGTTGTGAATGATGAATACTTGGAGCAGGTGGATGAGTTTGTGTACCTGGGTAGTATGTTTACGAGAGATGGTAAGGCTGATAGAGATATTGAAAGAAGAGTAAATGCAGGTAACTCCATTAATGGAGGACTGAATGCCGTTGGCGCTAATAAAACACTGTCAAAAGACGCGAAGCTAGCAGTCCACAATGGAGTCCTGGTACCTACCTTGATGTATGGCAGTGAGGCATGGAGTTGGCAGAGGAAGGATGAAAGTAAACTGAATGCTGTCGAAATGAGATCCCTGAGGCGAATGTGTGGCAAAACCATGTATGATCGTGTGAGAAATGTGGATATCCGCAAAGAATGCTAGGCTGATGTAAGCATAATGAGTAAGATTAAGAAAGGGACCCTCAGATGGTTTGGACATGTAGAGCGAATGAAAGAAGAAAATAATGTGAGAAGAATATATGACGCAAATGTGAATGGAAGAAGAAGTAGGGGACGCCCGAGGAAGACATGGCACGATCAAGTGAATCAGATACTTGAGTCGGGCCATGTCAAAAGTCGGAATAATAGAAGAGTATGTATGAGACGATGTATGAATGTGAGTGAAGCAAAGACTGTGAGCCAAGACCGAGTTGTTTGGCGGTCCGTCCTCTCTGCCTACCCCTGCGGGGAAACGGCGTGATGGTTAGTTAGTTAGTTAGTTAGTTAGTCAGAAAACAGATTTTCCGTTCTAAAAATGAGATTACACTGGGCTTTATTTCATAAATGATCTCCATGGATTTGTGAAATTCTTTTGTTTTACCGTCTAAGAAAACAAATAATAACTTTGTTTCCACAAGAAGAAGCCAGGATAAAAGTCCTCCAGCAACACCTTGAAATCTAATTTTATCTTGGACAAAGCGTTATGAAGAGAAATCCGAACAACAAATATGGGTAGTTTGTTTATCCCCTTTGTTTCGCATATAATAACTTTGTCTTGCGGAGGCGGAGGAGTGGAAACACAAAGAAAATTATTTCCGCCGCAATAGGTAAGTAGTTACCTACATTACCGACACACATTATTTGTGGAAACATGATATTTAATCCTCCGCGACGACGCCGACGCGACATGGGAATATACTTTGTTGCAAATGCAACAAGGTATATTGATCATTCACGTAAATAGAATTTTGACTTCGTGACTCGTTTTATAAATGGATTTGCACTCCCGATGTTGCTTTCTCGAAGATGTTGCAAACAAACAACAGGATTGAAGGTTGGCCATGGATTTATAAGCCACGTGAAACACGTCAACTCGTGGCAAAAACATCGAAGACCCCCGAAGTGTAATGATAAGATAATCGTATTTAACGTCGAGTCGAGTCGTGGTTTGTTGTTGAGTTAATTGGTCGTTGACGACAAGACTACACAGTTCACCATTAATTCTCAAGCCAAGAGCATTAAAGCATCAGAGACGACTGAACGAACGTTATAAAACTATTTTTCCGAGCTACATGCAGGGGTTGTGCAAAGAAATGTTACCCATATTGCCCTTTACCCATGTTAACAGGGAGTAGGGAATTTATTATTATTATTATTAACTATTTTACATTGGAGTAGGGAATTTATTATTATTATTATTTTTTTTAGTTTTTCTTTATTCGTTGCGTATTATGGTTACATCATTTGTGGATTTTCGACCACCATGCTAGGCTGATGGGCGTGTTATGGTGGATAATGCTATTATAATTGTGTTAACATATTAACGCATAAACCATGTATCACAAATTTTTCTTTTAAAAGTTTTAGATATATTAAACTGTTTTGTATTGGTTATTCGAGCAAGTTTTTCATAACAATCATAGACTAAATACATTTATCCCGAAAATAAACACCATAGTCGATTCACACGTAAAACATTACTAAACCACAAAAAAACTACAACAAAACTGATATTTAAAACTAAATTGACCTACACAATACAGGTGAATTCCTAGTGTGCAAGACAACATACAATATGTTTGTAAAATTTAATATTTAAAGATAACAAATAAATAAATAAAAAACACACAAAAAACCATTATAAACACACACAATATTCACAAACACAATATAGGCCAATTTTCTTTTTTTTTCATTACCACATTACATATACGAGTATATTTTATCAAAATGTATTATATACTTCACCTATTAAAAAAAAAAGTATTTTAAAACGGGGGCCTCAGCAGGGGAAAGCCGGCCAGTGAGGCCAACGTTATTAAATTATATTCTAAAATGTAAACCATTTTATAAAATAAAAAAGAAAATAAATAAAATATCCATCCCAAAGAGACTTCTCTAATTGAAGAACGGGGTTCTATCAATTTGCATAGTGAGTTGAGCGTTTCATGCCCCACTGCACCATAAATTATGGTGAAGGTACCTACTCGTACTGAGATCGCGGGTTCTCTTTGCTGTTTTCAGGCGACAGAACTGGAGGTCAGTCTTGATTACTTCGCCACGTGTAAGACATAACCAACTTTCTAACCCTTATTAAAAACAACGAAAACCTCCGCAGCGTAATGACCTACATGACCTACATGACCTACATTTCCTCTTTTCCTCTCAATTATTTTTATGACTCTAATTTGTTTCTATCATATTTTTTTCTATTTTACTCTTTTATTTTTCTTTTATTGTATTTATCTTTCTAAACTTAAATATTTATTTTTTTAATCTTATTTTTCTTCCAAGATTATGATATCAAAATTAGTTTAAATTCCTGCCGCCTCGGAACAGGCTCAGCCTAGTGAGGTGGTTTATACCAAAAAAAAAAATGTACATTGTATTTTGTATATATGTATTGCAATATCTTGGTCAATAAATAATTAAAAAAAAAAAAAAAAAAAAAAACTCTGCTGTAAGATAAATATGAATCATTATTTTACTACACCGTAAAACATGACCTTTATATTCATCCTTGTTATTGTATCTAATCAAATCATTTTGCTTCAATCCAAATCCATCATTGTTAATATATAATGTTTTTTGATTTGTTGCATTTAAAGGTTACGTTATTTCTATTCGACCAGTTTTGATTATTACCTTACTGGCTCAAAGAAGCCCCTTTGGCATAACTATGTTATTATACCTTATAACAATATTATTGTTATTAACTTATTGATATTAACATACTAATGAATTATTACCATATGTTTTTAACTTTATAACTGAATGTTATTGTCATTAAATTATGTTATTTTTATTAATGTGTAAAAGAAAAGGAAGAAAATAAAAAGCAAAAAGGGAAAATATACTCAAAATGTAACCAATATACGACTATGTAGTAATATGATATTAAATTATACATTCATGATATTTTATGTACGAAATAAAAGAATTTTTAAAAAATTAACTTGTTATCGACCAGTACGGGGTAGAATTTTAAAATATATTTTTTTTATTTAAGTTCATTTAGGAAAGTTATATAAAATCATTTTTCATTAAATAGTGAATATAATATAAACCAGTTGATTTCCATTTATAATATTTTGTTATGGTTTTTGATAAGGAAGCAAGTTACAATAGGACATAGAGTAACATAACAATACAGAAATAATAATTTTGATTTAAGTACATTGTAAGGTTAATTTGATTTTAAACAATTTAAGGGTACAGTGGAAAAAGTCAAAATCTCTTAGGGAGTTATGTGTTACTTTTTTGTGAATATCCAACGAGAGACCGAATTGCTTTCGTCTGGAGCCAGTGAGACTATAGCATCCCCAAACGGGATATGTTGTGAGGGTGAAGGTATTGGGGGGGGGAGGAGAAGGGGAAGATAAAGGTGGGGAAGTACCTAGCTATTCAGATTTGGTCATGAAACATGGCTAAAGCCATTTCAAGCAACATTTAAATTCAGAATGGAGGTATTATCAGTGCGATATTGAGAGTAGATTCCATTCTGGAACGTGCGGCAAATTTACCGCATATTAGTCAAATGATTAAATTGTGAAATAAAAGAAATCAATCAAATAATACTTACTTGCGCACGCCGGGATTTGAAGCCGTGACCTCCGGATCGCTAGTGGAAAGTCTCACCCCTCGACCGCGTTGAACTGTTGAAACGTAAATTTAATTATGTTTAGCTGGTGTTATTGGCTTTATTTATTTAATTACTATATTACAAGTGTAACATTTTAATTAGAATTCAAATTAATTAATAACATTTATTTTAATTTGTTTTTAATGATCATACATATGAATAATGTCTATGAAATACTTATTATTTACATAGTTTTGTGTTATTTCTAATTGTTATTAATGTTTTTCTATAAGTACTTATTCATCTTTATTTTTTCTTTGATATTTGTTTTAAATACAGGTACCTACACTTTTTTATATCAACGGGCACTAGTTTCCAGAAACCACGCCTCAGCTTACATTAGGAAATAATGTAATGTTGAACAAAATTGTATTAATTTTTTTTGTTCGTAGATGACATGATATTGTGGTACATCTTGTGATGGACATACGAAAGGTCTGATTTTATGTATTCTGTTCCAAAACTTCCAAAGTTTACATTTTGGACATAGATTTATCTATGTGTATCATATTTGAATCTACAACAGGTACTTAGTATTCGTATATATTAGTTTATACTGGTTAGTGGTGAAGACCCATGATTTGTTAATACGTATCAAGGATACACTGTCCCATGGGACAGAAGCTGGATCATGAATTAATTTGGCTTTCACCTTCCGAGAAAGTTTAATGCGCAACTCGTAGGGACAAGGTTTGAATACATGGTCTTTTGGGGATAGAGTTTATTTCAAGGTATCTGTTGCCTGATTGGACAGAAAGTTGATTTGAGTTTTTTGTTCAGAATGTTTTCCAAAAACATTCATACAACGACAACAAAAGAATTATTCTGAATATTAAAAAAATGTGTCACGATAAGGCTTTTGAAATTGAAATATTTTGGTTTCCCTCAAATAAAGGGGACAGGGGCTTTATCTAGAATTGCCTCCTCGCCATTCGACATTCCATCGCTTTCGAGTTTGAATAACACTTAATTTTTTTTAATTATTTTAAAATTGTCCATTCAAATATTATGAAGATGAAAATTCGCCTTCATATTATTAACTGTTTATTATTTTATATCGATCCCGGAAACTTGAAATGCTATAAAGGACAAAATGTTGATTGTTCAGAATGAAAAGAAAAAAAATAATTAAAAAAAAAAATCATGTCTCCTGTTTTTGTAGACCTGTAGTGATGATTTTTTATTATAAAATAACTTTGAGTAGATCTTTCAGAACACTTAGAAGAATAAAGTTTTTTTTTAAATTTTTAATAACAGTATTTGGAGGAGGATGAACTGTCATGGAATGGTTTTAGGTAGCTTCGAAATTCAAATTTGACAATAATGTTATCATTACACCGCTGGAAGCCTTTGCTTTTAATATATTTGTTATATCATTCGATATCAACTTCGAATCCTTCCCTCTTATGGTACCTATTATCCACGGCTCCCTTGACATCATAATAGACAAAGTGCGTAGTTAAGGAACTCATTAACGATCTTCATTGGCCGTTAACGGGAGCCTCTCTAGTATCTCTATCTTCATTTAAGATACATGGAACGTATCCGTTTAAAAGTTTAAAGGCATCTGCTGATAGATCCATTGTCACCTTTGCCTCTTTCTCATAAACGACGAATGTAATAGAATGAGAGGCTACAACGTAACTCGCAGGGCAGGACCAAAGTTTATCCCTGTCATTCCTCATCTCATTTGTCATCTGGAATCCTGTGGTTAAAAGTAATCGCCTATTTGTATTTTAGACCCTACTTTAAGCTTGGAGTAATAGTAGAGTAGAAGCTATCATTTACATCCAAGACGTATTTATGTAGACTTCGGAAGAAAACTTCTTTTTTAAGTGTCTCAGAATTTGATTAAAAAACTATTTTTTAAACTAGTTATTAGGTGTCTAACATAGATTTAGTGAGAGTAAAAAAAATCCCATGGGTTAGAATTTTAGGTTCCGTCGACAATTGACCCACTGACAGTTGGCCCGCCAACAGTTGATCCCTCTGCCAATAAGGAACTCCAGTGAAAAATATTATGGCTTTAAAAAAATATGTTCATATAGACCAATAAACGCTGATTCTGAATATATAAGTTTTAATAAATAATATTAAACGTACATTTTTTAAAAAAATATTAAAAAGTGCATTTTTAATATTCTCAATAAAACACAGCGTCAAGTTGGTATGCTGTGTAATGCTCTGTGGTGACGTCACGATGGTAATCACTGTACGTCACATAAATAAACCAGGTACGTCGTTTGTATGGGAATTTAGGTATGACACAAACGAATGTTCTATATATTTCTTATTTTTTAAGATGTCTTAAAGCATATACCTTTATAGAAACTAAATAGAATTGCCTTTTAGATTTTTGTATCTGACATATACGATCGTGTTTGAAAATTGTAGTATTTTAAGTTTCAAAATAAAAAACTTAAAAAAAAAACAGCTGACAGTAAACATATTCTATTAAATGGTCGAAAAATTTAGGAAAATTCAAAATTAAAAAAATACAGTCCTCTTACTTTATGAATTTGGAATAAAACTGTCACTTCACTTTTTATCTAGTTCATACAATTAAAAAGGATAAAAAAATATTTTAATGATTCCGAAAAAATAACTGAAAAAATATGACATCTTGGACTTGGTTTTACGCAATTTAATGGGTTGATTTCTCTATTTTGTGTTTATTTACACATGCATAAGGCTTTTACATTATTAAATAATATTACTTTTATAGAAGTTTTATTAAATTCACGCGGAAAAGTAAAAAAAAATTTCAGACGTAACCTAAAATCTTTTGTAAAACGAATATAAATCACCAACAAAACACTATTTAAAGGACTAAAACTGAAAAAAAAATTAACGCCAACATTGGTAATTATGTTGAATTACACTAATATCACAGTGAATTGATCATTTAAACGAAAAATAACATAAAATTAACTGCAAACATAATTCATCATGTCATTTTGTACTTGATATCCATAAATATACCAATCCCTTGATATCGCTATACAAGATGGCTGCAACAAGATGGCCGGCGGCGCACAGTGGTTCCGAATACCCCAAAAGTTGGAAACAATTCACAGGCAGGATTAACGAGGAAAAAAATTGATATTATTTTTCGGTATGGTTACAAAAAATAAGGATATTTGATTTAAGTAAGTTTTACTGGATTTTATTAACGATTTCTGGATTTTATTAAAAAGATTTTTTTTTTTTAAATCTTAAAATTGAAATTATTTATGTCCAGATCCATGTGAAAATAAAGGCCGAGTAATGTTTAATTTTGCTTTTCAACATTCTGATGCAGACTATGAACAATCTTCGTCATCGTCGGTGCCAAAGATATTTATATAATGAATATCCGGAGGAAATATTAAATCGAAAACTTCTTTAGGAAAACGATTTAATTGTTTATTTGGGGGTTACCTGTAACTAGTTATGACAGGATCAGATATAACTAACATTAAATTAAGAACATCCTCATTAAATTTCTCACTAGAACATTTTCTAGAATAGTTTTCGCGATATTTTAAAAAATCTTTCTTCCGAGCTTCCGGAGCCTCTTATGATAATCTTAATCGGGCGGCAATATCTGGTGAATGATGGGCAAGGATTCTGCTACAATAGTCAGACTTCCTGCAAACTAATCGCATATGTAGGTACACTTGAAGATATACAAATACTAGAATAATCGCATCCTCTCACGTCCCAATGAACATCTGTTTTTAAGAAGAGCGATTATCTTCAAATTTTTTGTACACTTGTCTGTTAAAAGATGAGCGCCTAGAATAATGTCTTCTAATAATTTTGATGCAACCGATTGACCGAAAAGTTCACCTCTTTCTCAAACGCCAAATGAGAAAGTGGTGCACTTTTCCGAAGATCTTCGGTTTTCAAGCGCTTGGATCGGTCAGAACTACATTCAAATTGTGTTTTTGACCACGACGTGCCGTTTTTAGGGAAAATCGCGTGCAATATAAAACCAATCGGAGTCTCACGTCACTTTTTTTTATTTTCCATCATAAATCTAGCTTCATCTCGACGAGCAATTTTCCTTCTTTTTTTAAAGCAAAATTTGAAACCCGCGATCTTTTAACAGAGTTTAACCAACCCCTCTTTAAGGCAATTGGTGAGGTTTATAAGTTTTTTTTCAAATATAAAAATCTTTTTCCATCTGTTGACACTTTGAGTTCATCACTATGTCAAATAACTCCTTTTGTCTGAAGAAAAAATCCTTTGAAACCGAACCTGTGACAATAATGATATTTATGAAGCACTCAAATTTTACAGTAAGTAAATTACGTAAAAATTACTGGGCCGTAGAGACGCAAAAATAAGTAAGATTTTTTTTATTACGGAATATTAAACTAAAACCTTAACTGTTTCAGAAATCGTCGTATTTTTTTTAAATTCCCGTGATGTTTTTTAAAAAAGATATCTTTAATTTGTCATATTAAATATATGAATAAAATACTTTACATCTTTAGTACACACCCAATGGTATTGGATCCATGTTGAAAAAAGATTGCCAGCAAGCGGTGTAAAAAGTTATTAGTCCCTAAATGTTATATAACAAACGTTGCATTTTCACACAAACGTCCTGACTGCTCGGGAAGTCATTCTTTGCTGACGTGTTACGCAGTGACGAAACGTTTTGATGAGTTTGGTGGTATGGGGAAAGATGCGCTGTATGTGGTGTCAAGATATAGAAACAAAATTTAGTGATCCCTGCAACTTGAAATTTAGAATTGTGTCCAACTCTCCTATACTAGTAAAACCATTGTGCGACGCCTGCGCAGATAGATCTATGTCAGATTCAGGGAGACCAACATGAAAATCATAAAATGCGTGTCGTTATTAAGTAGGAACTGTTGATGACGTCACAAAATACATCTTAAATTTGGCGGGTTTTTGAGGGACCTTGAAAAATTGAAACTTTGACAATTATTTTAACTATTAAAACTAACTCTAAAAAAAAAAAATGCAGTTATTTAAGTTAGAAGGTCATTATTCATAAAAAAAAATAAAAAAATTGGACTGGACTTCTCTATTGTTCCCTCGGACAGTTCATACCCTACAAGATTATCTCTCAAATAAGTATGCAAAGAGGATATACGGCCGTACAACCGATGTATATATACTTATATATGCAGGCATCTTGAGTGGAAATCCGATAAACAAATATTTTTACTAACAATAATTCCGAGTCTCCGAAGGGGCATACGGTGAGGCTATACGGTCGAATAATAAAATACGACATACTTATATGTGCAGTCTATTTAGTTGAATCTACTTACACATAATATAATCAACTATTCCCGAATGCCGTCAAATGAGTATACAGAGAAAATTTACTTACCAATTGTCGTCGGATCTATGGAGATATGGCCAACGAATCAATAATTGTCGGGTCACCAAATTTTAAATAAGTAATGTTTTCACAGTAGTAGATTCTTTAAGCATCGCTCTGGAGAAAGACCACCATTCGAAATCAAAACGTCGCTTAAAATCGTTGCACTTCCGTGGCCCCTCCTTCCTCTTCTTTATATCCTTCCACTTACGGTTGGGAGCAGTTGGGACTCTTGCTCGGTACACCACGGTAAAAAAAGAAAGCGTTCATCCATCTAGTTTACGGTTTACAGTCTACGTAAAATTTTTATGTTCAGGTGCGCACTATCTAGTCATATACCACTAGTTTTACACTATTTCTAACAAGTTATAAACCTCTACGCATTCTTCCGAACAGCAGAAAAAAACGATAATTTTTTAAAAAAAATTTTCTTTTGTTTTTTTGAGAATGAAGTAATTGTGGAGTATATTTCGCTAAAAGTGTAGGTACTTTAAAAACCTGTGCCTCGCATATAATATTAGATTATCCCATACATATTTACGGCAATCCTAGATGCTTTTGTAAAATGCTCATATTCCATTTGTACCTACGCCGACGAAGTTATACCTATTTTTAAAGATTTTTCCGAGAGAGCGCCAAAACCAGTTAAACTTGGCATTGCTCCCTTCCTCTATAGATTTTATTTTTATGTGAATGCCGCACCAGATTCTCAACTGCTCCCATACGCCAGAAGCAAATGAGGCTATGGCACCCCCAATTGGGGTATTTTGTGAGGCTGAATGTACGGAGGGGTAGGAGATGAATAAGAAGAAAATGGAGAAGTACCTGGCTATTCAGATCTGGTCATTTAATACGGCTAAGGCCATTTGAAACGACGGTAAAACAAGAACGACAGGAAACATTTCAGTTCTGAGTGGTGGTCTTACACCAGGGGGATACTAAAAGTATCTTCCACTATGGATCGTGCCGCAAATATACTACATATTATTTTTAATAACTAAATTATGGTCTTAAACCAGGGAGTTCACTCTGGAACGTGGCGCAAATATACTACATATTATTTTTAATAACTAAATTAATTTGTTGCAGCATTCACTTCTTTTCTTAGCTTTTATAACGTGGGTTGATTTTGTACGATGAAAACTGCGGAGAAAAGTGTTTTATTTGTCATTTTATTGTCTGTATCCTTGACACGTGTCTCAGTCAGCTCAACTGACTTAGATCGATAACAGTTTTACATTTCTTTAGTTCATTGTTTGCCTTTTTGCAAGCTACGTTTTCACGCCATCTGGTACTCTCATAATATATTATCACGGTCCCATGACTTTGTCTTCTGTCCCACGCTTTTATTTATTGTCGCCAAGGTGGATTTAGACAAAACGAGCATAGAGCTAGAAGTGGAACAAGAGCGTTCTTTCTTGATATTTAGTATAAACGGTAATTCGTTTTCACCATTTACACCAAAAGAATACCAACGAACGAGAACGAGAACAACAATAACTAGGATTCTTGCTGATGTTCTAGGGATGTTAAGATTAGGCGAGCGAATGCTCATTGCTCATTCTTCAATAATCAATCAATCGGTGGTGGTGTTCACTACTGCACTACACCATGTGAGGCATTGAGAGCAATATTGTGATTTAAAGTGCTGCATTTTTCGTTATGGCTCGATTTTCGAGAAAAGAAAAGTAAAAGTAAAATACCTTTTCTAAGTGAATACCGGACAAGACTATCAGCTGCTCCAAACCTCCTGGAATCAGTGAGATTATGGCATCCCTAATGTGGTAGTGGGGAGGGGATGGAGGTGGGGGAAGTACCTGTCTAGTCAGATCTGGCTGTCGAATACAGACATTTCAAGCAACCTTTCAATTGTAAATGATGGTCCTTATGCACCTTATATATATATATATATATATATATATATATATATATATATATGTAGAACAATTTTCTCGGTTTACCCGCGTAACGTAGTCCTTAAAAGGACTTTTTAACTCCTGACGTTTCGGACAGATCACACTGTCCATCTTCAGAGGCCTTATGTCTTGAGTTTTTGTCTCAAACTGATAGCTTTCGCATATCTGTTCGGTCCAGAAGCTAAGACTTAAGTGAGTGCAAGTCACTTCTTATGTCTAGAACGAAGTACCCGGGTTGAAGGTGATTGATGGTGGAGGGGGTTGGGGGCGGGGCCGGCAGTAGATACCTGATTGGTTAAGCTAATTGGAGATACTACTGGTAATTTTGGAAATGCCATTTTTGGGGGATTTTCATCGATTATGACTTTCCAGGTGTTGGGAATTCTGATTGAGTCATTTCTCGCATTCATATTATTTTTATGTTTATAGATTTCTATCGCTTCGCGGTAAATTCTTTTTGGTTCATTGTATATGCTAGCTATTGTTGTTGAATTATTAAAGTCTATTTTATGACCTTCATTAAGGACGTGTTGAACTATGGATGAAGTTAATCGTTTATTAGTGACATCTACTTTATGTTCTGCAATTCTACAAGATATTTTTCTATTGCATCGTCCAATATACACCTTTTCACATGCCCCACAAGGTATTTTATAAATACCATGTGACTCAAGTGGAATGTGGTCCTTCGGACTTCTTAATAGAGACGAGATTTTATTTTCTGATTTATAAATAGTTTTGATTTTATTGCTTTTGAGGATTCGACTGATTTTATCTGTCGAGCCTTTGATGTATGGGAGAATTGCTATAGAAAGGGGTTCTTCTTCCGTTTCAGGAATAGTTTTTTTGCTTTTATTTATAGATTTGTCTATTAAATATTTGGAGAAGCCGTTTGCTTGAAGAGCACTACTAAGTAGACCTAGTTCTTTGTGAATATGATCTTTGTCCGCTAGTCGTTTTGATCGTGTGACTAGGGTATTTATAACTGATGACAACTGAGATGGGTTATGATTTGAGTTGGCGTTTAAGTATCTATTTGTATGAGTCGGTTTACGATATACGGTATGGCCAAGGCTGCCGTTCTTTTTCTTTTTAACTAAAATATCGAGAAATGGGAGACAATCATTTTCTTCGATTTCCATTGTAAATTTAATATCTTCATGGATACTGTTCAAATGAATAAGGAAGTTATTTAATTCTTCAATTCCGTGTTGCCAGATAATGAAGGTATCATCTACAAAGCGACGCCATAGTGAAGGTTTGAAAGGAGCGCTCTCTAATGCCTTTATTTCAAAGTACATCATGTAAATATTAGCGATTACCGGGCTGAGGGGTGAGCCCATCGGGGCCCCTTGAATTTGCTTATATATTTGTCCCTCAAATTGAAAATAGGTGTTTTTAAGGCAATGTTCCGTCAGAGTGATAAAATCAGTGGGAACGTCTAGTTTTGATTTAATTAATTCTAATGCTTCGTGTATTGGTATTTTTGTGAACAAAGAGACTACATCGAAGCTAACTAAAATGTCACCCTTATTTAAAGTTATATTCGAAATTGTTGAAATAAAATGCTCAGCATTACGCACGTAAGAATCCGCTTTCTCAACAAAAGGCTGAAAGCGTTGGGCAAGAAATTTTGCTAATATCTGGGTGGGCGAACCACACGAGCTAACAATAGGCCTGAGAGGCGCGTTGGGTTTGTGAATCTTTGGAAGTCCATACATTTTTGGACAACGTGATGACTTTTCTCTAGGGATAAGCATCTTCTTGAGATCATCACCGATTTTAGAGGACATGATTTTAGTTTTTGTTGTTTTTTCTAGATATGTAGTGGGGTCGTTTTTATTGACTTTATAAACGGGATCAAGTAAAATTTCCCGCATTTTTGAGGTATAATCGTTTGTGTTCATTATTACAGTCGCGTTGCCTTTATCTTACCGGCAGATAAAGGCAACGCGACTGTAATAATGAACACAAACGATTATACCTCAAAAATGCGGGAAATTTTACTTGATCCCGTTTATAAAGTCAATAAAAACGACCCCACTACATATCTAGAAAAAACAACAAAAACTAAAATCATGTCCTCTAAAATCGGTGATGATCTCAAGAAGATGCTTATCCCTAGAGAAAAGTCATCACGTTGTCCAAAAATGTATGGACTTCCAAAGATTCACAAACCCAACGCGCCTCTCAGGCCTATTGTTAGCTCGTGTGGTTCGCCCACCCAGATATTAGCAAAATTTCTTGCCCAACGCTTTCAGCCTTTTGTTGAGAAAGCGGATTCTTACGTGCGTAATGCTGAGCATTTTATTTCAACAATTTCGAATATAACTTTAAATAAGGGTGACATTTTAGTTAGCTTCGATGTAGTCTCTTTGTTCACAAAAATACCAATACACGAAGCATTAGAATTAATTAAATCAAAACTAGACGTTCCCACTGATTTTATCACTCTGACGGAACATTGCCTTAAAAACACCTATTTTCAATTTGAGGGACAAATATATAAGCAAATTCAAGGGGCCCCGATGGGCTCACCCCTCAGCCCGGTAATCGCTAATATTTACATGATGTACTTTGAAATAAAGGCATTAGAGAGCGCTCCTTTCAAACCTTCACTATGGCGTCGCTTTGTAGATGATACCTTCATTATCTGGCAACACGGAATTGAAGAATTAAATAACTTCCTTATTCATTTGAACAGTATCCATGAAGATATTAAATTTACAATGGAAATCGAAGAAAATGATTGTCTCCCATTTCTCGATATTTTAGTTAAAAAGAAAAAGAACGGCAGCCTTGGCCATACCGTATATCGTAAACCGACTCATACAAATAGATACTTAAACGCCAACTCAAATCATAACCCATCTCAGTTGTCATCAGTTATAAATACCCTAGTCACACGATCAAAACGACTAGCGGACAAAGATCATATTCACAAAGAACTAGGTCTACTTAGTAGTGCTCTTCAAGCAAACGGCTTCTCCAAATATTTAATAGACAAATCTATAAATAAAAGCAAAAAAACTATTCCTGAAACGGAAGAAGAACCCCTTTCTATAGCAATTCTCCCATACATCAAAGGCTCGACAGATAAAATCAGTCGAATCCTCAAAAGCAATAAAATCAAAACTATTTATAAATCAGAAAATAAAATCTCGTCTCTATTAAGAAGTCCGAAGGACCACATTCCACTTGAGTCACATGGTATTTATAAAATACCTTGTGGGGCATGTGAAAAGGTGTATATTGGACGATGCAATAGAAAAATATCTTGTAGAATTGCAGAACATAAAGTAGATGTCACTAATAAACGATTAACTTCATCCATAGTTCAACACGTCCTTAATGAAGGTCATAAAATAGACTTTAATAATTCAACAACAATAGCTAGCATATACAATGAACCAAAAAGAATTTACCGCGAAGCGATAGAAATCTATAAACATAAAAATAATATGAATGCGAGAAATGACTCAATCAGAATTCCCAACACCTGGAAAGTCATAATCGATGAAAATCCCCCAAAAATGGCATTTCCAAAATTACCAGTAGTATCTCCAATTAGCTTAACCAATCAGGTATCTACTGCCGGCCCCGCCCCCAACCCCCTCCACCATCAATCACCTTCAACCCGGGTACTTCGTTCTAGACATAAGAAGTGACTTGCACTCACTTAAGTCTTAGCTTCTGGACCAAACAGATATGCGAAAGCTATCAGTTTGAGACAAAAACTCAAGACATAAGGCCTCTGAAGATGGACAGTGTGATCTGTCCGAAACGTCAGGAGTTAAAAAGTCCTTTTAAGGACTACGTTACGCGGGTAAACCGAGAAAATTGTTCTACATCTTACACCCGTGAAAACCTTAACAATAACATATATATATATATATATATTTTATTTTTTTTATTGAAAAAATTTTCCTTTGGTACAATACATACAATAGATACATAAATATAATGAAAGTATATAAAAGCTTAACACAATTATAATTATTACAATTACATATATTTTTTTTTAATTATTCTCCCATAATAAGCAAATACTTGTGTGTACGGGAGGAAGTATTATTTGTTTGGTTAATTTGATTTTTAAAAATTTTTTTATTGCTGTTTTTATTTATATTTAGTACTTTGAAATTTAGTTTATGTAAATAATAAGATAAATGTTTGTTTATTTAAATATATGTATATATATAATTTTTTTTTATTATTATTTATTTATTTTTTAATTAAGGTTTTCAGTATATTTTTTTAATTGTGTTTTGAAATTTTTGAAACTGTCACAAAGGGATCTTATATTTTCTGGTAATTTATTAAAGAAATTTGTTCCCAAGTATTTGTAGTTTTGTTGGCCTAAAGTTTTTTTACAAATGGGAATTGGAAGAATTATTTTTAATGATTAAATTGTGAAATAACACACGCCGGGATTGAAACCTGCGATCTTCGAATAGCTAGTCGAGAGCCTTACCACTTCATCCCGGAGGCCTTATTTTTAAAATTTTCGTAAGTTGGACCTCACAGACATCTAAAATTTTGATCCTTTCTATCATTTGCAGACATCCATAATTAGTACAAATAAGAAAGTTCTAAGAAGACAAGAGCACTTTTAAGAGACCTCCTCGAGCACGAAAGAATGCTCTAGGAAACTGTTCGGGCTCACTTGTGGCGCTTACTTCAAACGAACGAGCATTCTACTAAATTCGGCGAATACAGAGTAGGCGAATACATTCGGAGCACCGAAAGAATGGTCTATAACTGTTTATATTAAAATAATTTGCAATAGCAAACTAGAATGAGCATTTGATGATCTAAAGAAGTCAAAATCCACCTTCACAGGAAGCTTTCTTCCAGAACTAAACTTTTCGCGTGAACTACTGCAAGACTTGAGACGAAGGAAGATGTGGCAAATCGGATTTTATTTGTGCTTTATCAAGCATTTAAAAATGTTTATCTACAAAAAGATCTATTTATAAGTCGCATAAGGTAAAAATTTTATTTAAAAAAAAATTATAACTATGTAGCTGCTACCTACTAAGTTAGTCTAATTCAGTTCAGTTACTTCAGTAGCCAAATCAACGACACTGAAATAATGTACGACTCGATTTGTCTCTTGATTATAATCCTGTAGTCAATATATATTTTACCCTAACACCCTTGAAACGGCAATATAATTATTATGTTTGTGAATTGACAGATTTACTTGTAGTTTGTAGTTTGACCTTGTAACGCTTCCGCGCGCAGAGCAGTTGCTTCATAAGCTACTAATACGAGTAAGGACATTAAGGGTGAAGGGATTAACACCACTCAAGACTCATTGAATCCTTGATATGTGTTCAGATTACGTAGACAGTGTAGGTACCCTTAGATGCCATTTCAATTAGGCCATTATCTACCGTACAACATACTTGTTGTATAAGTCCCATGTAAACACTTTACCCAAGGGGTGCGATTTTCTCCTACCCTAACTTCCCAAATAGTAATTACAGATGACTAGAGGGAGAAAGCAACGTCCCTGACCTATACATATTAATAGGAGGAAGACGATCCTCATAAGTTTATCCGAGTTTCGTGAACTGTGTATTTCTTAACAACATCAAAAGAATGATCAAAACAATCGAATCGGAAACAGGTTGTTTATTGAAACTAACCTTTGTGTGCTTATTTCGGAATACTCAAGTGTTCGTTTTATCGTGAAAGCCACTGAAAAGTTCACGGTGTTGTCAAATAAACCCATCTTATTTTTATTATTATCCTGAGAGGTTCTTACTAAGTTCATTATAAGTACAGGTCTTAAGTGTATTAAGTGAGTTATTAGGTATACATACACCACGTGTATTACTCGATGATTCCTTCAGAAAACTAAAGTAGACAAAAGTGGGGAGGCTACGAAGCACCACACAAAGAGGAGACGGATAGGCTACGAACACCGCTCAAAAAGGAGACCGATTACACTATATAATTATTTCGCAAACTAAATAGATGTATGTGTTTGTAACTTTTTAGTGTCGCTATTTTCCGTTTCATCGAGTTTCAAATGACAACGGTGTTAAAGAAGTTTTCACTTCAAAAATGTTTAAAAATAACACGTTGCTGTGGTATAAATGTGAAGCATTTTTGTATAAGTTTGCCAAATGGAGAGAATTTGTATTTGATACTTGATGATGAGCCAAATGTATAAATACAGATTACACAGGAAATTCTGTTTGAAGCCAACGGAAATTTCAGTCCCGTCTGACACAATCCTACTGGGAAAAAACCGGAATCCCTCCGGGTCAGCCTGCCCAGCCCTAGTTCAACAATGTTTAGGATTATTTCCAGGTTTGAAATTGTAACTAACATGTAAGAGAACATTAAGTACAATAATGATACCTAGTTCCTTATTAGCACTAAGTGAAAAGTTTGAAATATTTTCTAACTAATCCAATCTTATTACCATATACAAGTATTAACTTCCATGCGAATAGATACTCATCAGCTTTGTACAACAACCTTTAGTATTAATAAGAGTAATTAATACTAATCCTCGTAAATTGGAAATTAATTCAATATTTATTTATATTAATAATGCCTACATGGATATTTAAACATGTGATTTACGTAATACTTTTGTGGAACAGGAATCACAAGTTAATTACTATATTTTAGTAATTAAATTATATAGAACTATAAGAATATTATGTTTTATGCTAACATTGATTTATTGAGGTATGTTATTATAGCCCGTTTATAACTACATTTGAACACATGCAGTTGAACACATCTACTACTGCTGAGAAAGCATTTCCAACTGCATGAAATCTTGGTACAAACGAGTATCCAAATGACTGTGTCGATATTGTTGTTGTAACTAAAAATAATTTTAGATCGAGTAGTTCTTGTTGATACATGTACGTAATTAAGCTTAATAAATCAGGACTGTCTACAATATCATTATCAATTTTAAAAATAAAGTTTAAAATATTATTTTTTCATGAAATTATTTTATACCGAAAAAATGCAAACGAGATTGAAAAAGAACTTATTTCTTGGTTTATATCTACAATCATTACAAAGTTGCGTGGACCAATAAACAAGTGATCGGAGCATTGGTTTGTATTTTGGTTACGAATTTAACATTTTTCGTTTCGTGTCTTTGGAGCCCGAAAATATCACCGTTAATGAATTATTCTGTTAAATTCTCTGTTTAATTATTTTTTAGAATTTGCTCTGGTTAAAGTAAGTCAAGTACGTCTCTTACAAACTGTATAAGACACATATTAAGACATCAACGCAGCTACGTTAATAATATCAATAGCTGTACGAGCACCAGTAATAAACCGAACTTAAACAAAGGAAGAAAAAGGAAAACGTTTTTTAAAAGCTCTTAAGTTCCTTTGACGTCATCCTATTCTAAATAATACGTATTATATAGAATAGGATATATAATAATATAAAAAAAACCATTTGTTTAGCGGCCATGAAAATAAAGTACCTTAACAGTAATATTTAGAAATATTCTTAAAAATATAATGATGCTTTACTCTAATCAGCTTTCGGCGAAATATGATTGTTAAATAAATTATATATTAATGTCTTTTGACCAATTTACCAGAAGTTTTATTCGCTGAAATATAGCCCCTTAAATCCCCAGGGAATGAATAAACATCATGGAAGGTAATCTAAATAACAAAACCACTTTAGACACATAATTTCGTTTCGTATTACGACTTTCAAATCGAAAACGATAATATGTATTTATCATAGAGATATACTGTATTTATATGAAATTGGATAGTGGGAGAAATATGTCCAATCCATCATAATATTAAATTAAATTTGCTTCACCTAAAAGTATTAAAAGTTTTTCAACCAATATGTCATCAGCTTGATTGTAATTCAAAAAAAAACTGGTCTTCATCATACCAACAATTTGATTACCCATGAAAGTCATCGAAAACTGTGCAGTGTGTATATATTTTTTGTGGTTGTTTATTAATATTTTATATTGTGGCGGCCTCCGTGGTCGAGGACTAAGGCTCTCGACTAGCAATCCAGTGGAACTGGTTGGTTGATTAATTTGTGTTATTTCACAATGTATTCATTAAAATAATTGTTTTTTTTTTTTTTTTATTGTTTTTTTATTGATCTATATACGTGATGTTTACAATATATTATTCGATGCCTGTCTCGCTAGGGTATACCTGTGTTGAGACAGGCGTAGAGGTACATAATTACATATCATATATAAGAGTAATATAATTAACAATTAAACATAAAGATGATTGAAAGTGCGGGTAAATCACATAAAGAGAGTTTTCTTATAAATGAGGGAAGAGATACAGTACAGTAGTAAATCCTGTCAATAAATAATGGTATAGGTAAACGGTGGTTACTTCCCGAACAACCCTCATTTAATAAATAATTGTAATTGATATATTGTTAGAACTAATACAATACAGGCTGAATAATAATAATAATCCTTTACATTTTAACTGCAGAGAAATACTTTATTCTTTTTATCTAAGATTCATTGGTTTAACACACCTTATATATTAGTATAAATATTATAATATTATATATGTACCTAATAGTACTGTGGTAAATGTGGTAGAACGACAATTACGATTTTCTTTGTGTTATCTACATTCTTACCGTAATATCACACTTCTGACCATTTAAATGTTTATATAAACAGAATCACGCAAAGATTCCTTATTAAATTAAAACCAGTTTTGTGTTCGGAATGCAAAAAATAACTCTAGTCTGCTCACGTATTTAGAGAGAAACCATTTTCCTCCATCTCATAAGACCAAGGCCGTAGCCAGGGGGGGGATCGAGGGGGTTTGATCCCCCCCCGAAATTGACTGTACCTACGGTGCGCCGAAGAATTTTTGAAGATTTTTTAACTTTTAACTTTTTACCTTTTTTTAAACAGTTTTAGAATACAACAGGAAAGTATTTCGCTAATGCAATTTTATCTGAATTAAAATCTTTGGGTGTAGATTGCGAATATTTAATCGGACAAGGATATGATGGAGCTTCTTCGATGAAAGGAAGTTTTAAAGGTGTGCAGGCAGTAATTTGTAAGTCACACCCAGAATCCTTATACGTTAATTGCATCTCACATTCGTTGAATTTGGCTCTATGTCATTCTTGACAGGTTTAGCCTATTCGAAATTCTATTGGTACTAAAACATCGATTTGTAATTTTATCACGTCCTTGGCAAGAAGAACTGTTAAGTGATTAGAAGAAAATATATTTTTTTAAATTCCCCGAAACACAATGGAAAACCCTTATGGCAATGTGCGAGACCCGTTGAAAATCATGATGGGTTGATTGATTGATTGATTGATTTTATTGATTATTTATTTATTATTATTTTATTTATTGATTCAAGGAAATCTATAAAGTTATTGTTGATACACTTGAAGACTTAAACAGTGACATGGATTCTGAAACACCATCAAAGGCTTATTCTTTTCTGAGATCAGTTATTTCAAGTAATTTTGCTATAAGCTTATGTTGCTTAGCCACTGGAGCGATCATGCGAAATAAATAAATTTAATTTTTTTAATTTTTCGAACATTAAAAAAATCATACCTTCGAATTCTAACAAGGAGACAACTTATTATAGTGCAATATAGTCAATGAATTGACCTGTATTTTAAAGTTTATTTATTATTTGTAGGATTTATAAAAAAAATATGAAAAAATCGTAAAGTTATATTCGCGGGAATCCTGCGTGAAACTGCCGTGAGGGATACTTATTCGAGTCAGCATAGAATATTTTCGATTTGTGCATATAGTCTGTGATATACTTGATAATGAAAGATGCATATCTATGGAAAAAGGACTTAATTTTATCCGAATACAATTGATCAAAAATTTTGCGGGAAAAAATATTTTTAACATCGTTGTTTCCATGCACACTGACTGCATGCAAAATACTTCAATCTAACCTATGCTATTTAGCAGCTGCTTTACATCAACATGTCGATTTAATTATAAAAACTATTGAAGATAGATGTTCGTCAAAATACCGATTCCAAAGTTGCTGAACTTTACAAGAACGCTTAGAATTTGCTCAGAACTATAAACGAGGAAATCAAAATTCCGCAAATATCGTCACGCCAAAAGCATAGGGCAAACTACAACACAAATGATCCTGAAACTTATTTTAGAGCTACTGTCATGATTTAACTTTTGGATGATTCGATTGATCACTTTCGTTCTAGATTAAAAAATAATAGATCCACATTATCATCTCTCAACATTTTAATTCCGTCTGTGTGTTGCAAAAACCAACTTACTTATCAAGAATACTTCTTTGAGCTCCGTAAAAAATATTTGGAATGAGACTCTGTAAAAGCTGAATTAGAAACGTGGAGGATAAAATGGCTGAAATAATCTGAACTAAATCAACCAACATGTGCTATTGCAGCTCTCGGAGAATGCAACCAGGCCTTATTTCCAAACATTCACAAACTTTTAAAAATCTTGGTGACACTGCTTGTTTCCTCGTGCACCCCTGAAAGGACTTTTTCTTCTCTGAAAAGCCTCAAAACTTATTTAAGAAATTCCACAGGCCAGGAAAGAAAATGCAGAATTGACATTGACACCGACGAAGTAATTGATTTGTTCGTTGCAAAGAAAAGACTAAATTTAATTTTGTAATTATAAAAATATGTGATAAGATTGATACAAAACACCATTTAAGTAATTTATTTTATTCAAAAATATTTTTAAAAACTTAGTGGCGGATTAAGGCCGTCAGAGGCCCGGGGCGCCAGAGCTGAATGAGCCACCCCCCCCCCCCCTAGTTTAATTATTATTATTTATTTTTTTAGGGAAAGTTGACAGCAAATTTGAGATTACACAATAATACAATAGTAAGATAGTTAATTATGCCAATTATGAACTTTTCACTGATGATAGTGAATGAATGCTAAAGTGTGACATTATAAGGGCGTTTTATTAATTTATTTATTTTTTGTTGCAATATATGAAAGGGGAGATGGGAGGAGGAACATAGAATTAGGATTAAGAGGCAAAGAACGGGAATATATAGAACTTTTTAGTTTGAGTCATGTTGCTTAGCGAGTTTGCGTTTTATGTCACGTAAAGTCGAGTTAAAAATGTCAATGTGGTAATAATTTAAGTTGAATGACTATGTGGATCTGTAGATAAATGATTTGTGTTTGGAGTTAGTCTTGCAAAGAGGGAGATTAAAAGTAAGCGACTGCCTGCTGTTGCGATTTGGAAAATGGAATGATAGGCGTCGAAGAAGATCAGGACTGTCAATTAGTTATGTATAATTTTAAATAATATTACCAAATCTGCTATATTTCTTCGGCAAGTTAACGTCTGTATATTGAAAAACTTTGCAGAGTCTTCATTACTATCATGAGATCGAAAGAGCGGAAGTTAAGGTACCTTAAGAATCTATTTTGAACACTTTCAATTCTATTTTTGTGTATGGCACAGCCTGGGTTCCACATTTGAGATGCGTGTTCAAGGATACTTACTACGAACGTAGTATTTTGAAAGTAATAAATAAGATCTTTGAATTATTTACAGGAACTGGTTATGAAACCAAGCGTAGAAGATGCGTTAGTGACTACTTAGTCGATATGTTTATTGAAATTCAGTTTACTATCAAGTATATTCCCAAGGTCCTTAATTTCTGATTTGATGGATAATTGTTGATGAATAATTGAGTATTCGTGGACAAATATGTTTTTATATCTGGTGAAGCGCACGACGAACCACTTATGTAGATATATTTATTTCCAGACAATGGGCATTACAATAAGTGTTCAAACGTTGCAAATCATCTGGCAGCTCTTCTGACAGTAAAGCAGCTTCTGACAGTTTAGGAGTTGATGTAATTTTACAAGCTTTTTATTCAGTTCACATAAGCCTCTGGTCCTGGGGGGCCTCTGAATGCCTCCATGTTCCCTTGATCAAATACTAAATAAGGCTTTAATGCACCAGGACACTGTAAAAAAATATATTTTTTATTTCATTTTCTGAAAGATGCATTTGTTATTAATGCTAACACCAGATGTTTTAAGGAAATTCGTAAAATTGACGAAGATACAGCATTTTTTATGAAACCATTTTAAACAGTTTTTGTATCCATCAAAACTTCGAACGCGGTTTTCTCGAAACTACGTTTTTCAACCAGCCGAGCGATTCCGTATTTTTTGTGGGATCGTTATTGGATAGCGAACGTAATCTCTTGTCAGATTTGTGTGATTTTTATGGCTATTATTTTCTTTTTATATGTATAACGTACATTAAATAAATACATAATATAATCATGCGTAGTTGCAGAAATTCGTATTTAAATAGATCCAAACTATAATATGTGACAGTAAATATGTAAAAATTACACAAATCTGACAGGTGATAACGTCCGTTATCCAATAACGATCCCACAAAAGATACGGAATCACTCTCTATTCGAAAAACTAATATAAACATCTGATTTGCATGCACCGAGTCTTAATTAAGCTGTTCGAAAATCCAATTAGAAAGACCCATGTTATTTTTTTATGAACGACGAAAATTTTCCATAAAAAATCGAAAATAAAATTCGCTGGTCCGCCATTTTTTTAAGACATCAAAATTCCCTTACGTGGTGCCAAAGACACAGGATTTTCGAACAGTATAAGACTTGGTGAATGCAAATCGGATATATAGCTTTACATGTTGTTAACGAGGTTGAAAAACATGTTAAAAAGTTCATCAAAAATGCGTTAAAAAAAAAATTACAGTGTCCTGGTGCCTTAAAGCCTTGCTCGCCACTGCGTATTTCTATAAACACTGTTCCACCAAACAAAACCCCCCCCGAAATTTTTCTCTGGCTACGGCCTTGCATAAGACTGGTTGAGTGGAGGTGAAATTGCAATTGATGTCTGAAGAGCCGCAGACGCCTATGCAAAGAGCCGAAAATTCTGACCTCTGAGCTAACCTAACATAACCTATTTAACAAAAAAAAATTCAGCCTTTCTAATGATTTTTCAAAGGAGGTGTTGAAAGTTGCATGATTCTGAGAGGTCCGGTCCCCAATTATAACAGTTTCAGCAGTTTTGCTTATGTTATAGATAAACCGCGCCTGCTCTCAATACGTGAGTTTCCAGTGAAACAGGCATAGTACATCACCGATTGTCATGGGCGCCCGCAGAAAATTTTCTAGGAGGGGCAAAATATTTTTTGTAATATTTAATGTAGTTTTAATTTACTGAAGCATATTTGTATGGTGAACGAACCGACAGGACACTGTAGTAATGAAGGGAACACTTTCTTTATGTTAACACAAAGTGATTTAAAATAAAATTAACATTATTTTACTATTTTCAATCGATCCAAGGGGGGGGGGGCAAGTGCCCTCCCTTGCCCCCCCCCCCTGCGGGCGCCCATGCCGATTGTAATAGAATTAATAAAGATGAATAATAAAATAAAACATTGACTTTAATACTTTATTATGGTTTTCAGTATCTCCAGTCGCCATGGCACGCTTTGTGGTGCTGATGATTCTAATTTTGGGAGCGATGACTTCTCACCGAGGCTTCGTGAAGACCGCCGCTCTTTCCTTACCGCCGTTATCAACCCGTTCTCCAGGTAAGTTATCATCAATCATTACTCATTACGCAGGCACCTATTTTTTTACTGTTCATTTGATATATAAAATTATAGGTTACATAGTATTCGGCCAAATTATTTAAATAAGGATTTTGGATATATGCACAATGGTAATATAAATAATATGACAAGTGCCTACAATGTAAGCTGCAATACAGGCATGGAAACAACTTGGCCCAGTCAACCTTAGTTTCTCGCTAAACAAACAGTGCCTGTTCTAAGAAACTAACCATAACATCATGTTTTATTGTTTGGTACGTAATAAAAAAATGTAAAGATTTCTTAATTTTATTATATTTATTTATTTGTATAGGTAATACACTAAAGGCGAATAAAAGAAAAAATTTAAAAAAAAATTTTTTTGAAAGAAAAGATATAAAAGCTAAGATCAAACTAGGCGCTAGTATTTATACTAGCAGATGACTTTTTTTTTTTAATATTTCAGAATTTGTCCTGCCTAAATCTAATGAACATTTTGATTGTGCCTTAGATATATTCATTGATTTTATGAACTTCTTCACGGTGGCACCAGAAAGTGGATTTTTTTAGGGACAGGTTGCCAAATTTAAAAGTTAATTTTGAAGTTATCTGTAAGTTATACTGAAGTTCTGTTATTATTCAATTATGGGTCAGTTGTTTCACAGAACTGAAATAACATGAGAAATTGAAAACTTTGAAATTTGATGAATCGTTCGAATTCTGTGGAACAACCGTCCTCGGAGAGTCGGTTTTCTTTTTTCAACTTTGTTGCAATTTCTCCAATTCATCCGGAGTTGGCATTTAACTTGTACAGAGAGACAATCGCGACAATGTCTTTCAATAATATTATGCTCTCTAGATTTCTTGCGAAAACTCATCCACTTTGACGTTTCGATATTTATCTTTAAACAAATTACCAGCTTATCTGATTTCGTTTTTATTTTTTCATTAAAATGAATCTTCACAGATTTTTCTCACTTGAGGTTTTGGGTAAATTTTTTTAACCATGGACATAGGTTTCTTAGGTCTATGCTTGTAACTTGTAACTCAATTTCAGAATAGTTGATAATAAAATGAATAACTTCTTAGGTTTGAATTAAAATATCAATTTGAAAAATGACTTGCATGAAAATAACACTTTGTGGAAATACTAGAACGCTGTGAAATGAGATGGTCACTTATATATCCATCATCAATGTTTACACCTTCGGAATACAGCGTAAACTGATAATTACCACCTTGTGGAAGTAGGCAATCCAAAATCCTAAATTTTACTTGGTACTTACCTACCTGTTTTTCTATCTTAGAAATACATAGAGCTAATGATATAAAAGAAGAAATATTTTAATTGAATACATTTTTGGAAAAAATAAATATTTTTTTGTTATTATATATAAGCCTTTCAAAACAAATGTTTCCCTCACAAAGGCTACGCCAGGATGTGAGTTACTTGAACTTATGGCATCTAAGAACTGTTTTACACAATGAAACTCTTAAAGTAATTATTCAAAGCAATTAATCAAGCAAAAGTTCGTAAATTGAGCGACGACGCCAAATTATTACCGGGACAAATTATTTGATACTTCGGAGAGCGGAATTTACCGGCTGAAAGAAAAATAAGCTGCCGAATGAAAATTCGGCGAAAAGGGTGATCAAGAGAAAAAATACGGTATTTTTATGAATATCAATCACTGAATTACTTTAACCATTGTCTATATTTTAAAAAAAATCTTTGAATTTAGTGTCTCTTCATAAAATACATCTGAAAGCGAAATCTTTTCGAAATATTTTAGTTAACGCCATAATGTATGTACAGATTAATAGGTTATAATAAATACAGATTGATAAACTTATCTTTGCAGTCGGTGACGTTTCTAGTGTAGATTTCAAGAATGCAAAACAGGTTTCAAACAAATTAATTTGAAAGGTTTGTTCCACATTTGGTGGCCTATTTGGAAAGTTTTTTTGTCTTGCCCAAGTCTACTAGATAATATAAAATTCACGTCCTCGACTCCCCAGACAGTAGGTACTTTCTGTGGTGGGTCTAGAAGTGGGAACTTTAAACAAATGTCTTCTCTTCTATCAAACCTTATCTAAAATTGCCTCCCCTCCATTCAACATATCATCTCTTCTAAGTCTGAACTTGATTTCAATCTTCCATATAATTTTGAAATTTGACTGGACACCCAGGTGGAAAGAGAAAAGTGGGAAGACCCAGACTGAGGTGGGAAGACGAGGTAAGAGGGGATGCAGCGCAGCTTCTCCAGGTACCAAACTGGAAGTCAGCCGCTGAGGACAGGAGGAGTTGGAGGCGACTGTTGCAGGATGCCAAGGCTCGATATGGGCTGTAGCGCCAAGCACCTTCCTTCTCTCCATAAATTTAAATTATTGCCTAACGCACCCTCGAAAAAAAAATCTACCCTGTCAAGCTGTATTTTGTATTTTCACATTAAAATAATAATTTTTGGAGACTCACAACTTAACATGAAGTCGGTACCCACGTAACTTTGATAGAACGAAAATTTTGGTAATAACAATAAATCTCATTAAAAAGTTTTCAATTTTTTTTCTTCCTAATGAATATTTGTTTAAAATTATTCACATTAATAATATAATATAATTATGTTAGCAAAAGTACGCAAAAGCTTCTTAATAAAAAGTTATTCCGATAATTAAATAGGTACCTGCCCACATAAAATTAAAGCGACTTTTTCAAACGTTTTTTTCTGAGAAATATTTCAAAAAGTTGAAGTAATTGAAATTTCCGAAATTAAAAAAAATTGTTTGCACTGTCCAAATTCTTGGTCACTTCTACTACCAACAACCCTAACTTTGCTTGATATAATGCAATAAATAACAATCATAAGGTTTCTCAAAATGAAATTAAATATTTACATTAAACCCTCCATTCGGGACTGTTTAGTTAGGTCACGTAAAAAATAATTCATTGTAAAGAAACTTATTCACAGTACTTCAATATTAATTATGTTAATAGTATAACAGTGTTTTTACTGAACGCAAATAATAATGAAGTACATGTGCAAAATATCAAAATCGTTGCTTAGCAACGCTATAGAGACATTTGCATTTCATTATCTCTCTGATTTTTCATTATATCAGATAGAAAATAATTAGTTTTGATCCCAAAAAATATAAATATTTGAAAATAAGTATATTAGATTACGTAATAAATAAACTGCCAGTAAACCATAGGTTATTTAGATAAATAAATAGGATATAAAAAATCTCTTTTGTGAAGGCTCCAGTAACCAAGGTAAACAATAATATTTGAGATTAATTTGTAATATATTTTAAAGGTAAATTTAATTACATATATTTTATTTTGATAGCAGTATTCTAAAATATAATATATTATAGATTTGTAACGTTGAAAGGTAAAAGGTTTAAATTAAAATATTTTATTTGGGCATTTTGAAAATTATTTGTTGACAATTGACAATTAACAAATGATATTACTAGGTAACGATAGTTGCTTGGTTACTGGAATGTAGGAACTAATAATAATAATCATTTTCGTGTTGTTTTGTAAATTGATAATATGTCATTTACAACCAACCGAAATGAAGAGCGGTCTGTTATGTCATCTACACAGATGAACAATGATAGTCTAAGACCACCAAAAACAAAAGCAGGTATTCCTAGGCAGCGTATGAAATGGACGAACGATGTCAATATGTTCATCGTTCGTTCATATTTTTATGTAACTAAATTAGAAACAGATATGTTATTGTATAGGAAAAAATTACATTTAATTTTCTCACAAAATTATCCGATTGCCCAAGTAAACGAACAAAGATTAGCAGACCAAAAGAGGGCAATTTTCAAAAATAATTTAATTCCTGTAGTAACATTAGATCAGATAAAAAAGGAAGTAGCAGATAGATTGCAATTAGAAAATAATTTAGAGCAAGTTAATACGAGTAGTAATGTTATATCAGATACATTGAACGTAGATAGTTCAGATAATATTCTAGTCGAAGAATCCAATGATATTACAGTAGACTCAAATAACTTAGACGTTATTTATAATCTTAGGGAAATCAACATTGCAAATTTAAACTTACTAGATGAAAATATTATAGAATTAGCAAACTTACTTCATAATAATATAAATAGATATATAGATATAGAGCCCACAGTTAGACCAAAATTACCAAAATTACATACGTCAAAGAAATTATCTAAATTAATTTCTGAATTAAATAATATAATTTTACCAAAAATTATATTTGATGACATTAGTTTTTTAGATCTTCATACAATAGTGTATGCTAGTGCTATCACTATATGTAACAAGTTAGGAGTTAAATTAACGTCTTCTGATGATAGATCATATAATTATAGAAAACCAGAATGGCAGAGTAGATTAGAAAATGATGTAGTATTTTTAAGAAGTAGCATAGCTAGAGTAATAGAGTATAAAAATGGAAATAGAAGTAGGAATATTTTGAGACATGTAGATGTAATTGGGAGAAAATTTGGTTATAGCATTGGTAGTAATAATAATGAAAATATAATCAATGATTTATTAGATTTGTTAAAACAAAAATTAGGTGTAAAAGCTAGTAGATTAAAAAGATATAATTATACGTATAATAAAAAAAATAATAATAGATTATTTCAGAAAAATGAGAAAATATTTTATTCCAAACTTGACGATAAACAAAATATTATTTCGAATAATAATAATCCGTTGCCATCTGAATCAGATATGCGCGATTTTTGGACAAATATTTGGAGTAAAGATATAAAACATAATGAGTCAGGTCCGTGGATAGAAAATGAAGAACTCAATTGTTCAGACATTGAACAAATGAGTTTTTCTGATATATCGGTTGAATTGTTAGCCAAAATTATAAAAAATACTCATAATTGGAAAGCCACGGGTTGCGATTGGATACATAATTTTTGGTATAAACGTCTGACTACTTTACATCCCCTTTTGGCAAAAAATCTTTCAAAATTTGTCAGAGAACCTCAAAATTTTCCAAATTTTCTAACTAAGGGCATTACTTATATGTTGCCTAAAAGCGAACATATTAATAATCCCTCTCAGTATAGACCCATTACATGTTTACCGACAATATATAAAATTTTAACCTCTTGCTTGACAGATTTAATATACACTCATTTAGATGAAAAAAATGTTTTATCTAAACAACAAAAAGGTTGTCGCAGAAAACATATGGGATGTAAAGAACAATTAGTTATTGATTCTGTAATTCTAAAACAGATTCAAACCCAAAAACGTAATTTACATATTTGTTATATAGATTACCAAAAAGCTTATGATAGTGTCCCGCACTCGTGGCTGATAAAAGTTTTAAATATATACAAAATTAACCCAATTATTATTAGCTTTTTGGAAAAAATTATGGCATTTTGGAATACCGATTTGCTTTTGAATTTGAAAGATAAGAAAATTATAGTACCGGGCATTTCAATAAAAAGAGGGATTTTTCAAGGAGACTCATTGAGTCCTCTTTGGTTTTGCTTAGCATTAAATCCTCTATCTAAAATGTTAATTAAAAGCAAGTTTGGAATAAAAATTAAAGGTAATACTAGAGAGAGAAATATAATTTCTCATTTATTATTTATGGATGATTTAAAATTATATTCAAATTCTGAACCAAATTTAGAGAAAATGATTAAAGTAGTTAAAATTTTTTTCAGATGATATTAAAATGACTTTTGGTTTAGATAAATGTAGAACGATCCATATAGAGAAAGGTAAAATTGTAGATGGAGACGAGGGTATATTTAGAAATTTCAAAATTGAAAGTATGAAAGGGGGTGAGGTTTATAAATATTTAGGATATCCGCAATCAAATAGATTAGATCATACTAGTATTAAAAATGATATTAGGATTAAATTTAAAACTAGGATCAGAAAAATTTTGAAATGCAATCTATCTGCTAAAAATTTAGTAAAGGCGATAAATACTTGGGCAATACCTCTATTAACTTACTCATTTGGCATAATTAAATGGTCTAATACAGATTTAGATAGCTTAGAACGATTAATTAGAACTACATTAACTAAATTTCATTGCCATCATCCAAATTCAGCTATAGAACGTATTAATTTACCTAGAAATTTAGGAGGTAGAGGTATAGTCAAAATAACATCTTTAAAACATAATCAGGTAGAAATCCTAAGAAATTTTTTCCATAGGAAAGCTGATAGTTCAGAAATGCACAAAATAATATGCAAGGCAGATAGAAATATTTCACCATTAAATTTATACGACGAGAATGCCAGCATTCTTATAAATACCAACCAGGAATTATTAGATTCCTGGTCAAATAAAATTCTTCACGCAAAACACTTCAATTATCTCAACCAAACATATGTTGACAAATTTTCGTCAAACAAATGGTTGAGTATTGGAGAGTTGAGCGCAGAAATAGAAGGCTTTATGCTTGCCATACAAGATAGAGTCATTAATACTAAAAATTATAGGAAGCATATCATCAAAGATGCAAATCAAATTGATGATTTATGTAGAAAATGTTTGGCTTTTCCGGAAACTATAGAACATATTATATCGGGATGTTCTGTATTAGCGCCGTCCGAGTATACATTTAGGCACAATCAAGTTTTAAAAATAATTCACCAAAGTTTGGTAATTAAACATAACTTGATTGACTGCCGTAATGTACCATATTATGAATATGAACCAAATTCATTTTTAGAAAATGAATTTTATAAAATTTATTATGATAAAACTATTCTGACAGACAGAACAATTAGTCATAATAGACCCGATATAGTTTTACATGACAAAATAAAGAAAATAACTTATATCATTGATGTCGCTATACCAAATTCTTGTAATATTCAGAAAACTGTTTCTGAAAAAATAAGAAAATATACAGATTTAGGAAATGAAATTAAAAGAATTTGGCATTCTCAGACTATAAAAATATTACCATTTGTTATTTCGGCTACTGGCATTATACCTAGCTCTCTCATTCAAAATTTAGGCGTATTAGATTTGTCAAAAAAATTGTACATAAAAATGCAAAAGTCGGTCATTTTAAATACATGTAGGATTACGAAAGATTTTTTAAATATTTATATTGAGGGATCAGTAGGATTTATCGGACCAGTTAGGATTTCATCAGAGCCGAACCCTCTGATATGAAAATATCTGGAGTCGGTGAAATATTTTCCCATTATGTTTCTGGTGGATTGACGTATTGTTCTTGTATTGTTTTATTCTTATATAGTGCAATTACATTGCGTTAATTTACTAGATATTCATTTGTGGAAAAGTGTGTGGAAGGGTTTAGTCTTTCATTTGGGAAAGATTCAACCCGGACATGAAATCTGGAGCACCGTAATAAATATAAACATCAAACTCCTAAAATTGCTGACATCCGGAGTTGGCTGAAATAAAACCGGTATATAAATGCATCCTTGTGGATATCCATAACTTTTCAGAGCATTTGCTAGTCATTAATTTAATTACGTTCATTAATCTACTAGCAGACTAAAAGTAAGTTTTTTTTGCGGATTAAATGTTTCGTGTGACGAATTTGCATACGTAATATTTATGAGCTGGCTTCGTTCATGAATCACATCGCAGAGAAAATAACGAGTTTTATGTAACTTTTGATTCGCAAATGAATGAAATTGTTCCGCTTGAAGGATTTTAGAAATAATGGCGAGTAACGAGACTGGGTTTCCCTGAAGTGAAAGGATAATTAGGATTGCGGGGAAATTTTATATGATTTTCTACCAGACACTGCAATTTATTTATTGAATAAAACGTGGAAATACTCTTTTGCTAATTAAACCCGTTGAATTGCCAGTTCTTAATTATGTTCTGTTTGAGGTGGTAAATATTGTTTTTGCTAGTATGTAGGTACTTTTGATAAATAGATTTGGATTACAATGCAGCAGCTACATTGCGTTATAATGAGATAGACAACATTAGTGATTTTTCATGTTGTGAAAATCGTCCATTTTTTGTATCATGAAAAGAAAATTGTTTATTTCTACTGTGACTGCTATACACATAGGTTATACACTGAGAGTAGTTTAAAAAAATGGTATAATTCGTACTTGAATATAATTTTTTAAATATGTAGAAGAGAATGAGTGAAATGTGGTTTAATACTTTTTTAATTTGCTTACATCAGTTAGAGTCTTACATTCGCTTTTATTTTACTTTACGGGTGTTTTCGCTGAAAGGGTTAGGGTTGAATTAAATTTATTAGTTATTAAGTAACTATCCTTGAAAACAACGTCCAACGTGCAAGACGACAAAAGATTGTGGACAAAAAAAGGTTCCTATGAACCATTTTCCTATGTAAATGAATATATCTAAGATAAAAAAAGCACAGAGTTCCAAGTGTTTATTTTTTACTTTAACTAAATGGTGTTCATAAATTACTTAGTGGTACTTTCAGAAACCGATATTCTACATCATATTTAAGACAATTTTGTGATCAAACTGCTTTTATTATCGTTTAATGCTTTTCAATCAGGGTGTTTACACGGAAAGGCGATTTTTTTAGTTTCTGAAATTTAAGTATCAAAATGGCCATTTTTATTAGAGGTTTTACCAAAACAAAACAAAATCGCAGGAAATTACAAAGAAATGATGGCTATTAAAAGTAGGTCGTTTATCCCCTTACGTCCGTGTTTGTTGAATGCGAAGATATACTCAAATCTGAATATCGTAGTTTAAAAGACTTAAATTTATTCTAAGTTGGACATGACCACAACGATAAAATGCGCAGACGTATTGGTTTATTCATTTAAAATAAATTTAAACAATTATAATTAATCATCCTGATTGCTCGCTCCTCTTCTAATCAAGCGCACGCGTCTGTAGAGGAGAAACATACAGCCTTACTCATAATTAGAGACCGGATTATATGCAAATGCATATTTGCATATGCATTTGCATATTTAGACCCTTTTCGGCAAAAGTTGCATATTTTAGCAAAAAAATTGAGATCATGCATATTTACGCTCGATATCGTTCATCGTTCAGATGCCTCACATAGTGACACCAATCAATGACTTCGATAGTGCAGAGGCTTTGGCAGTTTTCCAGTGAAAAGAAGCATTTGACGATACTAGTATTTAAAAAAAACCTAGCTATGATTAGCACTCATTTCGCCACATACCTGCAAGTATAAAAACCAAAACGCCTGAAACTCATGGATTGGCGTTGAATGAATCTATTCAGGTTGTGAAGAAAATCCGCCTTATGAATTCCTTGTTGTCAAAGCTTTCCCGAGTAAACTCAAAGAAAAGTTTGAAAACTTATGAAAAAATAACCCAGGGTTTGAACCCTTGTGACAAATTGATAGCTTCATCAACGGGGCAGGTGAAATTTTGTCCGGCACAATAAGTTCAAAAATCGCACCCAAATTTAAATTCTGTCTAGTCACACCAGTAGACGTAGAACGCCCCTTTCCGCTTACAAAAATATATTAAGCGATCGCAGACACAATTTTTTGTCTACAGTACATTTAAAACAGTACTTAGTCATATAAGTTTTTAAAGGTAAATTGTAAATTTCATTGTTAAATACATTTTGTAATTGATATTTTCGAAAACACGTTTGTTATCCTTGAGAACTACCTAATAGCTTACTAAAATAAAATAAAATATTTAAATATACGACTTCCTATATTATTTTATGTTGCATATTTTGGCCCTTTTTATGGATTTTCGTGCATATTTTGGCTATTTTTATTGCATATTTGCATGCATATTTTGGGCTTTTTTTGTTGCATATAATCCGGTCTTTACTCATAATGAAACCCTACCACGATTCTGTAGAGTCGCAGTAGCTACACAGGGGGGTACACTACACCGCTCAGAGTAAAAATCTTTACTCATCTTCATAATATTGCTCGACAGCTGGATTATGGGTTATGATTTTTTCACGGTAGCAACACTCAGCTCCAAAGCTGAAAAACGCGGTCAATTTGGCATTTCGTGGCGTGTTGCCAACTTCACGTTTATTCATACGTCAAAATATTCGACGAGATTGCTTTGTGTTTCGCGTTTCAAAAATAACTAATAATGGATAATCATAAACAGTAATTCGGATGAGGAAACAAAAATTAGTAGGCGTGATAAGAATCGGGTTGACGTTGAAATGAGTGTTATAAAAAATAATAATAATAAAGCCTGCTTGGTTATCGATTTCGCTGATTTGTTCCACAAGATTGCAATTATAAACACTCGTTTCTACCCCATTATCGTATGGCACAGAGAACTTGGAGATCGGTAGATACTTTTCCGCCCCGTTTATCATCGTACCAAGGCAATTAAACGTCTGACGTTAACTTTTGTAAATCAAATTTAGACCTAAAATCTCCTTCCGTAAGTGCCGCAAATGGATCGAACCTTTTTTTGTGCACGAATGCCGCGAATACGGTCAATATTTGCCAATGCTCCATTCAAAACGTCAAGATTCTCATAAAAGTTTGCCATTTCGAGTTACTGAGTTAACTCTTGTGACCGGGTGGTTTAAATTCTGACAGCTACTACATCTCCCGTAAAGCGACGGGGTAAGAAAACACGGATGCGCACGATTGACCCACCATGTTGAGTAACAATTTCACCTACCCGGTCTAGCTCTCGTGGTTGTATCTTATTTTGTGATTATGAGTAACACTGTTAATGTTTTTCTTTTAAATCTGTGAAAACTTGTCTTGTAATTTATTATTGTTATCAAATATTGCTGTTGTTATAAAAAAAAGTTTTTTGTGAACTGAACAAATTTGTTTTATTACCATTTGAGATTAAAATGTAAATATTGAAGTATTGAGACTTGTGCTAATCAGTGTTACAATACTTAAAAAATTATTTAGCTAATCGAAAATGTCACTTCGTCTTTTGCTAATGACTCAAAGATAAACTAACAGAGTATTCATTATTTCTACGAAATAAGTAGGCACAGCAATGAACAATGCTAAACTTACTAATTTTCCCTCCAAAACAAAAACATAATTATGTAATAATCGTAACATATACACTTCAATAGCTCGGCACTGGTTCTCTTAGTGAAGTGCTCACGTCGCTATATATGTAAATATACACTTACCAAATATAAGCGAATAAAAATGAATTAATGCAAAATAAATATGCTTATCCCATATCCGGAACAAAGTGATCATAATTTCGATTACATAAAAAATATTTTGAATGTGGATAGGTAGAAGGTATGTAGGGTATATTCATAAAAATTAAGAAGCAATTTGGGAGGAGGGAATGGGTACCGCCGCCCCGGGAACCTTTATTGGATAACCAACATCTCTGCCATAGATCACCCCAAGTGGTTCGCTACGTTTGGTGATTTAGCAGGGGTGCCCGGGTTCACGGGGTGAGGTTTGTCTAGTTCGTGGAGGCGGATGACCAGTACACACTGAACCCCAGATTCCTAACCACCACTTAAATCCTCTTCCTTCCCAACTCTCCTCCCCTCCGTTCCTTACAAAACCCTCCACACAGCATCCCTAAAGATGACATAGGCTCTGAGAGAAATTATTTTCCTCAGGGTCTCCTGTGTGGAGCTCATGAAAGAAGAAAAAAAGCAAGATTACCTATGGATTATTTATGAAAACGAATTTATGGAATGAAAAATTCTAATGGGATTTCCAAATACGGCGATTAAAGTTTGCACATTTTCATTATTTCTGTCAAATTAAAAAATATATTTGTTTGTTTGTTTGTTTCTTTATTAAGACATACACAGTACATTATTATACAAGTTATAGATCTTAAATTTTTACATGGTTATGTACCTATTACGCAAGTCATAAAATGTCATTTGGTAGTTGCGCCTGACATATGAACGGGTTTTAAAAACTTAATTAGCGAATGAACAAGTAATAATAATAAAAAAAAAGAAAAGGGATGGGGGGGGGGGGGGGGGGGGAGATAAACAGACATTTTAAAATCAAGAATTATGTGCTCACTAAAGTGTAATTGACTGATTAAGGTTTAGTGAAAGGTTAAGTGTAAGTAGTTTTAAAATTTATAATATGTATTTCCATCACGCCAAGAAATTTAATAAATTAGTTTTGTATGCTTGCAAGGAATCATAGAGTTATTCGCTGCATTAGTGTTGTTAGCTTCTAAGTGAAAAAGGGGATTGTGCCTGGTAGGTACGCCTCATTAGGATATTTAAACCAATGACGGATGGCAATTCAGGACTATCCATTTTATTATGTAGCAGGTTATATAGAAACAATGGATCTGACAATGTGCGTCTTTTTTGTAAAGTTAACATATTATTTGTAGTTTTGTTATATTTCTTGAGTAAATGTTTCGTAAATATATTCTGTATACTTTCTACTAAATCTATGCATACCTTATATCGAGGATTCCATATTGTTGAAGCATACTCCAGTGGACTTCTGACCAATCAACAAAACAACATTTCTGGGTTTTAGCACTTTTGAAAACTTTACATATTCTTAATAGGAAACCTAGCATCTTGTAGGATTTTGATATAATTTGTTCGATATGCTTAACAAAATTTAATTTGCTGTTTAAGCCTCGGCAACCCGAATTTCTACCGATTTCTTACATATCTCCTTTAAACATTTTAAGTTTTTAAGCTTTTCAAAAATATATATGTTATTTTTTAAGATAATGTCTAGATGCTGTCCACGCCGAAACGCAAATTATATGAAATTCCCTCGATAGAAAAAAATCGCAAAGTATGCTCCAAAAATTATTAAAAACAAGTCTGCTTCTATATAGGATAAATTATATTTGTGAAAAAATTCACAATGTTTCTCTAAATGATACTAAAGATGCTCCCTACTAGATTTTTGCTTTATTTTACACAAATCGCTTTTTATTAAACATTTTCGCAATTTTCGCATCGATTTTGTCGATGTAAATGTTAGCGCGCTCCTCTAACATTCGTAACTTCATATCTCTCCATCTTCTTCTTTTTGAGTCCGGTTGCGGAGCCTTAAGTAAACACCTAGATCTTTACATGTCGACGTAGATTGTAAGGGTTTTTTAATCAAATTGTAAGGATAGATGATTTTTTTTTTATTTCTAGTAAATGACAGAGTGACACTTAGAAATATTTAAGGACGATAAGTTTGATTCACAGTATGCGCACAAATTATCAAGATCGCTTTGTAATTCCACACAATTGGATAAAGACTACACAGGTTTAGAAATGTTCATGTCATCCGCATATAACACAAAATAACTATTTTGAAATTTTGAAAGCATACATAAATGTCATTTATCTAAATATTAAATAAGAATGGTCCGAGATGCGACCCCTGGAGCACACCTGAGATATTAAATACAATTCATCGATGTCCAAGCAGTTTTCGATTACACATGGGTAATATTTATCCAGGACGAATTCTTACCCTTGTGTGTCTATGTATACGTCAAACAATTTATTTTATAAATATGACCGACGATCATTTTAAGGACAAAACATCATCCTACTGTTTCATCACGAAAATGCATAATGCTCCTGCGTCAGTCTCCCTATTTCCCGGAAAGCCTGTTATATCGCGTGTATGGTTTCCACTTGGGTATTGCCAAGCTTTTGACAAAATTTGATGCAATTTCGCTGCTCCAATCGTTGCATCATTTCGCAACTCGACGGGCGCTCGATACACTTCATCACACTCATGGGCCGATTACCATTTGAATGCCAGCGACTAATGGTTTACACGAGGCCAGCGCTGACTTGGTATTGGCCTCGTATAAACAGTTTTTCAAGCCAAGCCAGCACTGGCTAAAATAGAGCGCGCGTCTATTTTTCAAGCCAGTGACCTCCGCCCGCGTGCCCCGCAGCCCCCGTGCCAGCGTTGCAACACGTGTAGACGCATCGCGCCAGTCACTGGCGCATATCCGTGGAGTATATACACGTTTTCGTTTGTTGAGATTTTCTTTCTTTTAAAATGACGAGCAAATTTACTGAAGATGAAACTTCTCTTATCAGAGTGTCTTAACGCTGAATTGAGCTTTCTATAAGTGAACGTAACTCGTCAAAGTTTTCAGTCGTAACTCGCAAGGCCGACCTGTACTCCGAAGGATCTTCTAATCTTAGTTGTTGTAGCAACAAAGCAGAGGCTCCAGTACTGATTCTATCGGTTATCCATTTTCTTGTCCAAAGTCGTTTTTTCTTTACGATTTCTTCCTCTATTGTATTAATTATCTCTTCTAATGCAGAGATATTTCTTAAACCTCCCGAATTCATTTTTGTTTAGAACGTGTGCTCACCACAAGAAAAATCCAGAAATGACTGGCCTCGTCTAAACAACACGGGACGGGCCAGCGCTGGCTTGTCTGTAGGACTGGCGGCAGAGCACTGGCTTCCTGTAAACTTAGCATAACGCTTTCTGCCGGCCGAAAAAAAATCACTCTCCCCTACATATACTGAATATACATCACGTGCTTCGTTTGCAGGAAAAATAAAGGTTCGATACTTGGTTAAGCAGGTTGTTCTTTAGTTTTTTGTCTCGAAGAAATTATAAATAAATAATTATTTTATTATTTTATAAAATATGGTTTTCTTGCCTCTGTGTATTGCATCAAATGTATCGTGCATAGTCTTAGCATGGATTATCGATAAGGATTGGTAGGATTACTTTCGACATCAACTGTTGTTTGTACGTTAGTGGTCTGCAGTAGTTTTCCTAGAGAACGATGAGAAGTTACCGAAAGTTATCTTATCAATTCTTATCGATCGACTGTGCTAGGGGGCTTGGTATCCGTTTGAAAAACAATATTTCGATTCTTTGTTGAGAATTTTGTTTTCGTCATCTTGTCATCAGGTCATCTTGGGAGTTATAAATTGTTTTACAAGAAATATATATAATATTTATAATTGTGTGAGGTGCCCTTTAACGTGTAGATGCCATCTGGAAGTTGGAAGAGCCGCTTTTACAGGAAGACATTCGCTTATAGGTCGGTGCATCTTTTTATGCATTTAGGCATTTTCGGATTATCATCTTTGAGATATTTTGTCCGCGAAGTAAATTCATAAAATTGTTTTCAAGGGTAGGATGCTCGCTCGTTTTGGGCTCTTAATGCGCCCCATGCTTATACAATACTTGAACACACTCGCAGATCCAAAATTTAACGATAAGATTGATGGAAGACATACATATTTTTTTTTACATTTGTGCCAACAATTTTTTACAAACTCAAAGCGGGTGAAGTGACCCCATTTACTTTATTATGAGTAGGAACTGCCTATTGTAGAGATTCTTATTATTTGTGTTCGTGGAATGCGAATGGTCTAGAAAATATATTTAATCTAATAGCCGTTGAAAAAAGCAACAGTGATCATCAGAAAAGATTTTTTTTTCTTAAAGATCAGTTCAGTGAAAATTCTACGTGAGTGATTTCTGAGCGGTCGTCTGTGAAGTGATAGCTATTTTGTGCACGAAACAAACATCCGTTTATTATTATAAAAGTATCTGTGCCAATAAATTAATATTACATTAATTTTGTGATAAGTCATAAACGGGCAACGGTGTAGTGGCGCTAGCCGCTAGCTCGCTAGCTCCGCTAGCTCGACCACACTTAGCGGACAAGGATCGAATCCTATGAAATCCGAAATAATCTAATTATTTTTACCAAATCTTTATCCAATCTTCAAACCTTTCCATAATGAATAGGCAAAAAAGGACACAAAAGAAAGGGACATCTGACGATTCCGAAGAAAACACCAATACCCACATTGATAATAATATTTCCACTCCACAGAGTGTGACCCTTAGTGATGAATCTCAGTTAATGATGGCTCATATATATATTAGAGTCCCGAATAAGAAAACTAGAGACAAGTCATTGTTAAAGTTAATAATTATTGACTTTTTTATTTATTATTTGGGCGTGATGTGAACATTTGTTATTGGATTATAACCTAATTATTATAATTTTTTGTTTTATTTAATGCATGTTATGTTATTAATCTGTAAATTTTCCTAATAAAATAAAATAAAATAAAAAATAAAAATGAAATAAAAGGAAATACGTGGGCAAAGAAGTAAATAAAGAAAAAAGAGTACCTACTTTCTTAATTAGATTTAAATTACCTGAATATTTTCCAAAAATGAAATTATATCTTAGAGCAGTTTTTTATTTATTTTAATGCTAGCAATATTAAAAACTATTTTTATTAAAATTTATGGATACAGGCCTTTTTTATCTCCCTTTATGGATGTCTTTTTAAAGAACGGAAAGCGAACTTGGCTTTTGAAGAAATTCATAAAATTATGTTTAATAATATGTTGCTGGAGAAACAAACAAGGCACAAGCAAATCATTCCACAGCCCCGCCGTCGAACACAAGTACAGGTTGTGAATGTCATGTCGCAAATATTAACCGTTTACAAATGTTGGGCACGTGTTTGATGTGTGTTCAAATGTATATATTGTTTTCTAATAGGGGAAAAGGGAACTTTAAAAATAAATACCATTTACGACTTTTACGAGGGTAATACTAAGTTGATAGATTATATTTAGTTGATTTTTTAAAGATGTGCAGTAGTATTGGTTAACAATATCAGCGACGCCAGGAAACACAGTCCCAGTCAGTATAACGCGGAAAGCACATCTCTTATATTTAAATATTTTTGACAATATCTCTGTGTAATTGGACCAAATTATTCATAGATACCTACTAGTGAATGTTGTATTGTTGTGGATAAATCATATTATGATGCTGATGCTTTCATAACATAAAACCTTATATTCTATATTCAAGATGATAAGTAACTAAGCGAACATGCTGGTTCACATAACAAAGATTCCATTCGCATTGTTGAATATTAAAATGCTGTCATAATATTCTCATTTTCAAAGAAAAATTATTTCTTTAAAATTGAGAATGGTGTATGTTTTGAACTGCAAAATTGACATTTGCATGTAATTTTTTACCGATTTGCAAATGACTAACTTTAAAACAGATTACACTTTTGTGTCTTTGAGATGAGATAGTGACTTAGTTTATTTCTTAGTAAATTATTAGAGTACTTTCAAATAGAATGGAACAATGAAGAAAGGGATATAAAAGAGACATTTTATTCAGTTAGCTAAACAATGAACCTACCACACCCCAGAGCGCAGAGTATTTCTTCTAGGAATTTCTCACCTAAGCTGAAGAGAATTAGATGCTTTCAATGGGGTACCCGAGGAAGTAGATATGTATTAGATTTTATTTCCGTGAAAAGAAAGTAGGTACTTACCTTCAAAGTTTTTCATACTTTCACGAACCGCTCCGTACGATCTCAAAATATGACAGACAACATGAATATTTTCACTAAATTCGCTTCTGGGCTTAGCACGAGTTTCAACGCACTGTTGTCGAAAAATTTACACAATTGAACGAATGAAAAATATGAAACAAAAAAAATGGCTTACTGATTATTTTCTTTTAAACAAAGAAACATTTTAAAGCTCCATTACTTATGATGAAAATAATACCGCGAGACGAAAACTTTTATCGACACATACTAATTGATTTCATGCTTTATGGTACGAGTACGAAAATATAATATAAAATATAGAAAATAATTTCCCTCGGGGCCTTGGAGATGCGGTGTGATGGATTTTTTTTAATGAAAGGAAGGAGAGGAGGTTCGGGGGGTGGGTAGGTATCTAGGGGTCAGTGTGTCCACGCAGGAGTGACGGACGTATGCATCCATCCCTCCCGCTGCGGTGTAAGACGATGGATCGAGATAGGCCAACAGGAGAGGTCGATGGTCTCCCCAAACCGGCCTCTACCGGCCCGCCACGCAGTTGATGGGAAGACGGGCACCCCTCCTAAGTCACCAAACGTAGCGAACCATGTGGGGTGACTTGTGGCAGAGGTGTTGGTTATCCATTAAATGAATCCCTGGGCGGTGCTGCGGTACCCATCCCCGCCTCTAAAACTAAATGCACCTCCATGTAGGTAACACAACTTCTTCACTATGGGGCATAAATCTTTGCATTTAATTCCTGATAAAAATGACGATATTGTTTAGCATTATAATATTAAACGAAACATTTTACAACGAAATATATAAATTTGCTCTTGTTCCACATTGTTTACAAAAATACAAAGTAAAATACACACAGGGATAAAGCAATTTAAAGTTCTTTCCAAAACTTCTCAACTTCCCACAATGCCAGACACTTTTATGGTTATTGACACTAGCATCGAGTTTCCAAGGCTCAAAAATAAATATTTAAGAATGTTGATATCCAAGGCCTCAGAGTGGTTTTATTTTCCATCATTATTTGTATTCCCAAGAGAGGTTTTTTCTTTCGAACCCCACTTCAACTTCTGACAAAGTCGGAATGTCTTTTTGATATGTTGAAAATCTTATTACTGAGGTAAAGTCGATACTGGGAAATGCCTTATTTTCACCTGATTCACGTACTCGCCTTTTATGCGTTCTTGGTGGAGAAATGCCAAGATTTCCTTCGTACTAAAAACCCACAAGCGTTTTGTTTTATGACTGAAATAACGTGATATGTTTAATATTCTGTAAGCCTATGTATGTAAATGCACGTAAAACCAAATCTCTTTACACGGGTTAGTAATTTTTCATAAAACTTCCACTACAACACCCCCACAGTTTTCCCCACTGCCGGGAGGGCAATCCTCCTCAACAAATTATCTTTTCAAATACAAATGTAGTTCAGCACTGGTTAAGCACCATAGCAAATAATTTATTTTTGGTTGTGGTTAGTTCATAATAATGCACAAGTTTTCGATAAGTACCTACAATATTGTGTTTCGTGCCTTCGTGTATTTACAATGTGCACTAATCAACTAATGGCAGTTTGTCTATTTTGGATGTAACATAATTCAAAATAAAAATTGTTCTCTGCCTGTTTATCGGTGTTCATTTATTATTTTGTCACATAATTAAAACAATGTTATTCTGAAACTTTGGATTTCAAAAATATTCCAGATACAAAATTCTTCTTGATGAATAATTTGGACTGCCCATATTACATGGGTAGACGAGGATATATGTATGTTGCTTATAATACTGTAGGAAGGCATTTCCTCCAGTTGAACTCACCTTTCATTATACGTATAGGCAATTCTTGATCATAATTTTTTAAGTGAGAACTTCGCGTACATAATTAATTATTTGTTATATTTCTTAAAGTATAAAGCCTGTCTTTGTTAGGGGTATTTATACGCCCCACCAACAAGTCATTTTTTGAAACCAAAAATTAGTTTTTTCATCATCATTTTGTTAAGGATGAATAAATCATTGACATATTATGTAAATTTAACCTAGAAAAGGCCACGCAAAATGTTGGCGGAAACTGTTCAGAGCGCTTTGCTTTTTGATGCTAAATATTCAATTTCAAACTAAGTAAATTTACTCAGTATGGTTACTAATTTTGTTGGTGAGTTCAACAATTATAAAAACCGGTACACTTAATGACGCTTTATGTTTGCATTATATAACTTTTATACAAAAAATCACACTGAATATAAAATATAATAAAAAGTTTTGCATCGAAACCGAAAGAGTGAAACCACATTATGTATTTATTTGTCAGCATTTACAATCAGAGCTACAAATTAATGCGCTTTGTGGAGAAGTACCGGAAATTGTTTAAACCATAACATCACCACATTCAGACTTAACCACTCCAGCTTTCGCGTTAAGGCGGTTCTCAATCCTAATAATTTTTGTTTGCTCAAAACTCACTTTTTAATAATTTCCGGCGAATTCGTAACTATATTAACTTATTTATTCAGATGTTGTCCTGGGGATGTAAGTTCTTCGTATTTAAGATTAATAAAAACAATACCTGACCTTTAATATATTTTACGTACAACGCCTTTAAAAAATTGTAATACGTTGTACAACTAAAGTTAGCGGTAAGCACCAGATTTTATTTTTCTAGACGATACATTAATAACTTCGGCAGTGCGACATCATCCCACATTTTCAATATTTGTAACACGTTCTTCAGAATTAATTAAATTGAACGCGGTGAAAAGGTCTAATCTCCAAGCCTGCTAGGGTGAATTCCGCCGTACGTTCATCCAGTACGCCGTGCAGCGGGCGTATATTTGTTTACACGCTTTCTTCACTTACGTCGTTAAGATTCCCACATTATTTGTCTTCTTCTTCTTTTCTTTGATAGGGCAAATTCGACAGTAGGTACGTGCAATACACGGGTCGCGAGACTATCTGTATACACGGCTTCTTTACTTACGACGTTAAGATTCTGAATATATTTTAGGGTATATTGTCATCTTAATAATCGAAAAACGGGTCCTGGATTTCTGAGCGTCCGATTTGGAAATTTCCCGGCCTCATTAAAAAAAACATACCTCCGAATTATAATATGAAGACACATCAACTGCTTATAGTGTTTGAGGGTTATTGAATGCATCTATATTTAAACGTTTATCCCATATTTTTAGGATTCATAAAAAAAAGTTCAAAAAAATCGTTTAAATTTATAAATTACTAAAGTAAACGACACGCGTATGTAGCGCCTACATATTTGTAGAACATTAAATATTATGAATTATTTATTTATTTCATTATATATTTTGTCTATGGCCTAGTTGATAATAACAGATATAAATTTAAATTAGACCATGTATTTTTATATTTATAACACATGCTCAATGATTTGTAATAACCTGTAATAAAACTTACAAGTGTGCAGTTCACACGCGGTAGAAGTGAAACCTTCAGAAAACCGATTATTCTATCTCATTCTCTCGCAGGCTAAATCCTGTAGATGTATGTGTTTGTCCCTTTTTAGTGTCGTTTTTTTCATTTCATCGATTTTCAAATCAACGGTGCTAAAAAGTTTTAATTAAAAAAATATTTCAATAATTTCAGTTCGCGAAATGTCAAAAACAAATAATTGAGAAGAAATGCGAACCATCTCTTGTTGAAAAGAAAAAATACTAAGTTTTCTTTGAAGTTAATCGAAGTATGCAACGCGCGGGAACTTTAAAAATAATTACAATAAATGTTTTAAAATACTTCTTCAAATTGGCCACATTTTGGCCAGCGAACCCTCGAGGATGTTTGCAAATTGGGCAAAATATGGTCAAAACCCTCTAGCGATTAAGTGAATAACTAATTTCTTCGGATTTAAAGTAAAGCGTTTACCACTACGCTACAAAATCATTTATATAATGTTCAAATGAAACAAAGTTCGTATTATTAAAGTAGATTTACACACTCAGTACTCAGTAGGTTTTGATATACGAACTTTCTTTCGTTTTATAATATGAACAAAAACACGACGCACTACTAATATTTTTATTCCAATAACTATGGCCGGTTTACTTAAGGTGGATGGATCCCAAATCTTGAATCTAAAAGGAAAAACTACATTGAATATGAAGTGATAGAAAACATACTGACTTATACAATAATTATTATTTCGATTAGAAATTTTATTGTCTATGTCTATTGTGCTTTATCACAGCGAGCTTATCTGAAACCGTGATTGGTTTTGTATTATAATAAGTTTTTGCTTACCCAGTGTTATCAGATGGAGTGCCTACTTGGAACAGATTATAGTCGGAATATTCCAAAAATAATCAAGGTCGATGAAACTCTTCTAAAATGACAGCTAAATTCGAAATACCATACAAAAACCGTATTTTTGTCGAAAACGGTTTTAACTTCGGTAAATGTTCCGCTATTGAGTCCACGCTCAAAACACACTTTAAAAAATTAAAATAAGTTGTACTAAGTACATAATAGTTAGTAATAAGTAATTCAGTAACCGAAATTTAAAAATATTGCGTTTTAATGATTATTTTGTTAACTTTAAAAATGCGAAATGTCATTTTTCAAGGACCGCCATGTTATTAATTACGACGATGAAATATGCACTTTTAAAGGGAAAAATCACTCTCTGTCAGTTACACAATAATAAGTACGAATTTCAAGCTTCGAAAATGATAAATAATGCGTATTAATCATTATTTTGTTAGGTTTCGTAAATTCAAAAAATCATCACTTATTACGCGTGCATGACGCGAGACGCAAGCCTATAATATGAAATGTGAAACTGTTCCTTAAATATACCAAACCACCCACAACTGTTCCATGTGAAACATGTTTTACATGCAATTTGCAAATGAGCCAACCTAAAAATAAAAAAAAAGCATTCACGAAACGAGTAGCTAGAAGCGATGCATAGACGATATTATTACGAAAGTACCTGATTTGCCAAATTACGTATGTAATTATTTTAATACCTAAAACGAAAATAAATAAAAGAACACGCACGCGTTTTTCTTTTCAATAACACCCAAGTTTTGAAAGGTTTGTACTGCAAGTAGGATTAGTATTATAGACAAGTTTGTACCTGTATTTATAACAGAAGAACATGGAAAGAAATGTCACTTCCTTTTGTATCACAAACCATGTTACACAAACCTAGCGTAGCCGCTAAACTACTTGAAAACTGGTATGTTTTTCTTGCCTTGACGCGAGCAGGCGGTATAAAGGGGCACTTTTTTGTATCACAAACCAAAGCCGCTAAACTACTTGAAAACTGGGATGTTTTTCTTGGTAGGTTATTTTACAACAATTAATTGTTATTATATTATTTGAAACAACTGGTTACGTAAATGTTTTTGAATTTTTAGGTTGGTAGTGTGTATTTACAATTTGCGTATTGCAGTTTCAAACGGCACAAGAATGGCCTTCTTATTTAAAAAGATGGAGGTCCTTGAAAAATGACATTTCGCATTTTTAAAGTTAACCAAATAATCATTAAAACGCAATATTTTTAAATTCCGGTTACTGAATTACTTATTACTAACTATTATCTACCTAGTACAACTTATTATAATTTTTTAAAGTGTGTTTTGAGCGTGGACTCAATAATGGACGGCGGTCCTTGAACAAAGAAATTTCGCATTTTTAAAGTTAACAAAATAATCATTAAAACGCAATATTTTTAAATTTCGGTTACTGAATTACTAATTACTAACTATTATCTACTTAGTACAACTTATTTTAATTTTTTAAAGTGTGTTTTGAGCGTGGACTCAATAGCGGAACATTTACTTTAACTTCTTATGGTGATTAATTTTTGATTTATTATGCCATGAAAAAAAAAATCAAAGTGAAGTTAGAACATAAAAAAATAATAAATTGACTTCAAATAATAAATATGGAGGTGAACAAACTATAATTTAACACAGTCACAGAAATCAGTATTTTTTGGTTCATCTTTTGGGTGTTGAGTTACTGCCATTCTTACTTCCTTACTTCCTCCGTCTTAAGCCAACGTTTTAGACATAGTTACAGTGTTTATCGCCAGGACAGATGTGTGGATGGTGGTGAATTTTTTTTTACAGAAAGTCCACATAGGAGGAAAATAATCTCCCTCAAGGCCTATGATAAGTCATATTTGGAGATTTTGTGTGGAGGATATTTTTAAGAAAAGGAAGGATAGGAAGTTATGGGAAGGAAAGGGTATAAGTGATAGGTAGGAATCTGGAATTAGTTTGTCCAGGAGTGGCGTATGAATCCATCCCGACCATTGCAGTACTAGGCTTTGGTTGCATCGAGAGAGTCCTGCTAGTGTTTATGTACGAGGAAGTGCAACACAGTGTAATAACATAATTAATCACGTACTATTTTGGCCGAAAAAAATTGAAATCATATCCGTTTTTAACTTCTGTTTTTTTGCTGATTATCATTACGTATCTTTTAGGCAAATATATTTTGAGTAGGGTCCATCCAAACCATTACTAAAATTATGCTAAGCTTTTTAATTGATTTTAACAAATTACGTTTAGTGATACAATACTGCCAGATAATCCTTAAAGTATCTCATAGTCAAATATACCACAAAATGGTGTAATACTTTATCCCATCGGCCTTCTGAATTAAATTTTCTTCCATTGTTTGGTCAACAATTACATAGCACAGAAAAAGTATACTTGCGCTCCGTATTGTCAGAGTAACAGTTTTTTTCTGCTAAAGACTGGGTAAACATGATGTTCGGCGAATCTGTTTTTCTATCTTTTTATCACAGAGGTAAAATATAAAATATAGTTGTTCGATATGTTGCGTTGGCTCCAGCAGAAGGACAGAGCACCCAGCAATATGTTTCGCTGAAAAATCATTGCGAACGATATAAGCTGGGTTTGGCTCTGTATCCAAAAGTCATGGGCTTAAAACAGTAATTATAACCAAAATCTTATCTCTATAAGTAATTAAGTTCACGTGATGTATGTATGACAGAAACGCTGATAACACTCTTGTTAAAGACTATCTTTTTTAACATTAGCCCTGAGGACAATAATTCCCTTCGGGACGATGTCATCTTTGTGAAGGATCTTTTTAAGAAAGAAAGGAGAGTGAGTTCTGGGAAGGAAAAATGCATGAGGGGTGAGTAGGAATCTGGGGGTAAGTGTGTCCAGGAGTGACAGACATATGAATCCATCCCTCAAACTGCGGTGGAAGGCGATGTTCCGAGAGAGTCCTGATAGAGAGGTCAAGTCTCTCTCAAGTCGGCCCGCGCGCCGTGGACAGGTTTAACTGACCCAAGTCCCGGAAAAGTCTCACCCAATGAACCCGGGTACCCCTGATAAGTCACCAAACGTAGCGAACGATGGAGTGACATATGGAAAAGGTGTTGGCTACCCGCCTCCCAAATTGAAAATCAAATAATCTAGGAAAATGGCTTTTATCCGTGTTAAATAAAAAATTCTGTAGGATAAGGAAACTATGAACTTTCTAAACTCCCAATATCCTTCCTTCCGCCATCTCCTTCTGTCTCTTGAAGAACAGTACTTGAAGTGAAATAGCCTGCGCTATACAAATATTATATTTTCATTATAATAGTGGTTAATGAATAGGGAGGTTTACTTTGGGTATTCCTGAATAACCCAAATGGTCGATGAAATTAATTTCCGTTGCTTGTCAATGTCGATCAAAGCATTAAATTCAGACAAATAGATCTGAGGGACAGTCAAACGGATGAAAATTGAAGCAAAATCAATTATCGGGGACATGGGTATAGAATAAACAGTATAAGTTCTTTGATAAACAAAGTTCTGCTTGAAAATCACGAATATACTACATAATCTACGAAGGGTGTAGAAATGCCTTGGTTTTAATGAGCGGAAAACACAGGCTAATAAATTCACGTAGGGATAGTGAATCCAATTCCATTGCACAACACGACTAGTAGGTGTTATAATGTGATTCAGCAAACAATACACCAGATTTACCAGTGGGGTGCAATAATAATCGATTTGTATCTTCTCGTATGTTTTTTTTTAAAATGTAAATACCTCACAAGAGTCCCAGCTGCTCCCAGTGTGACTATTGTATCTCATATTGGGGTATGTTGTAAAGTTGAACACGGCTAAAGCCATTTCAAGCAATGTTTTAATTCTGAATAGTGTTCCTAAACCAAGGCGATGCTGAGAGTACCTTCCACTCTGGAACCTGCTGCAAATGTACTACATATTATTTTTAATGAATTAATTGTGAAATAGCACAAATTAATACAATAAAATTTATTTGCGCACGCTGGGATTCGACCCCGCGACCTTCGGTTTGCGAATCAAGAGCCTTACCCTTCGACCACGGAGGCCGCCAAACACCGACTTAAAGCATCTGACGTGATAAATTTGTTCGTCTAAAACTCCAAAGCATTGATTTTCAAAGTATGGGGCGCGCCCCCCTAGGGGGGCGCGAAGATATGCGGAGGGGGGCGCGGGCGCGGGCGTTGGCGGCGCACGGTGGACGAAATGGAGAAAAAACCCGAATTAAGTGGTTTTTGCAAAAGTTAATGTTTTAAATATTTATATTTTTTTTAGTATAGCAAAATAGTTTCTGCATTTTATGTGTTTATTTAATTTTTTTAACAGCGCTTGACGGAAGTTTGGCAAGGCCGTGAAGTGTGTCATAAATTGGATATTCGGCATCGCTTTTTTCAGTTCGCTCCTATGCATGGGCAGAGACGGTTGTGTAATCTGTCACGTTTCAATATATTTACAAAAGTTTGTTATGGGTGCTATTCCTCAAGGTATTCTTTATTTAATTTACTAAACTTTATATCAATATCACATGTGTGTGACATTTGAACAAACATCTAATGTTCCACTATTTTTGTATTTTTTTGCTGTTAAAATGCTCATTTCAATTAGCATTTAGAAACAAAACATCGTTTGCTCCCAGTTATGAATATATACGTATTGTAGACTAAAGTTTCACCTTTCATGTGATATATAAATTGTTCTCCTTTTTTCTCCTCTCTTGAACAATTTTGTTATTTTCAGGAAGGCCTGTATGCATTCCCCGGAGAAAATTCGAACATTTCAAGCCCTTTTTCAAGCAGATTCGAACATTTCAAGCCCTACATTTTACAAAAATGTAAAGTATTTTTCACTACAATCAATGAATAAATGGAGAAAAAACCGCAGTTGTTACTGTGAGGTTTGAACAACATAATTTAGAGTGGTTGCAAGAAATGATATTTGTGTCCATGTGTTGGGGTAGACCAATAAAAGTATTTCAAGAAATCGGTTCTAGATCAAGGAAGAAAAAAATGAACGATCTGTTAGAGTCTCGCACTCTTGATGAACTCCAGTTAGCAGCAGAAATGAGTCTGTACAAATGTACAAATGGGGCTGTGATGGTTATGGTAGTCACAGTCACTACAAGCAAAGGTATAGTAATGGAAAATATCATGATCTCTCTTATCTCCCTACGTCGTTGGTGCCACTTCAACTCTACAGCGAAGGAAACTCAAAAAGCATTACTATTTATTAAATGGCAAAACCCACGGCCTTCATCTACAAGGTACTGCAGACCAGTACACTACAGATCAGATTACAATTTAAAAAAGAAACTCCAAAGATAATAAGAAATGAATTTGCAATTTGCGATCACTTCCTAAATTTTTTTTCTGTTTACCTACTTAAGTTTTAAGTCCGCTAAGAATTCGTCCAATGGTTTTGGAATTTTGAGCGATGATTTAGACTCCAATGACAACGGATACACCTTTAGCACTTAGATTTTCTACTATTTTCGATAAAAATATGAATGAACCTAATTGTTGCCCGTCTTTTTGTGTTCATAGATGTGAAATATAATATGTAAAATTTAAAATTAATATGTTTTATTTGCCTAGATATTTGTATATCTTCAAAATTTATTATTTCGTTGTTGTAAATTTCTAAGCATAAGTATAAATTAATATTTTTTTTCTTCAAAATAACAGTATTAATAGGCTTGCGTCTGTGTAGCAGTTTTTATCGGATTTATTAAATGGTTACCTACACCCAAACCCTTCGCCCAGGCGAAGCCGAAGTAAAAGCCGCCCGCAGGGCCTAGCAGAAAAAACCTGCAAAGCGGATTTTTAACTGCTAGTAGTTATAATTCATTAATAAGATCAAAAAAAAAACATTGCATTAATATTTAGTCAGCAAAGAATTAATTCGTGTTTTTTCTTCATTCCGTCCACTGTGCGGCGGTCACTACTCCGCTCTTCATTCCAAATCTTGTCAAAAACATGCAAGCTCATTCGTCGCATTGACTTTTCTTACAACAAGTGTGTAAAATAAATGTTTTTATAATAAAACATCTAAAAATGTATTTTTGGACTTTATTACCTACCCTTATTTTATTTTACAATTGCTTGGTGAGCCCACTTGCTGGGCCCTGAGCCGAGGGGAGGCGTGGGCATATTCATTTTAAGCCGTAGGGAGGCGTGATACTTATAAGTTTGGGAACCCCTGGTCTAAATCTCTTAACGTCTTAGCTAAACTAGATAAAACTCGGCTACAACAATGTCGGCAAACCAAAGCGATCTTTCATTGAGAAATTCTTAAGTTATTGCTTTTTCGTAATTCGTAGGTAGCATTGTCTCATCCTCGCCTTAAAATGTAAAGTTTAATTAAAATTTCCCTTTTTTGTGTTTTGTTACGCTCAATGCAGGTACGAGTATAATAAAAATGAATTCAATGTGTTTTCATATTTGTTTATTTTATTTATGGACAAATATTCCATTAACAATATAACAATAACACGAATAAAAAAAATGAGATGACAATGCAAGGACAGTACATATAGATGAGGAGCATTGACAAAATACACATAATATAAAAGTACATATAAAATAACTACAAGTAGATTGAAGATGGATTTAAAAGGCTTTAAAAAAAATTACTTAAATTATCGACTGCCGAAAGTCATTTAGGCTTACACCAAAAAATTCGATGCTTTGATTTGCGTTGACAAATCTCGTCATTCTGGATAGAGGAAAATGATATCCATAATTAGTAGAATGTTGATTGAGGAACAGCAATTCATTATTTCGGAGTCCACGGGAAGGGATGTTGAACTGGATGAGTTGTAACAAAGCAGGTGTGTCAGTTATACTATTGATAATTTTGATTACGCAAATTAGATCAGAATCCTTTCTACGTTTTTCTAAAGAAGATTTGTTTAAAGTTTGTTCTATTTCATTATACGAGTACTCGCCTCTTTCAAGTCCTAACCTTCAAGCAATTCCTCATAGGAAGCGATGTTGTACAGATTCGATGTAACAAATGTGGACAGTAGACATTGGCAGATTCATTCCTAGAACTGAATCGATTCAGTCTGATTCCCCCGGCCTTTTGAATTGATTCCTTTTATTCATTCCTTTAATTCAAAAAAAAAAAAAAAAAAAATCACTAAGAGGAAATTGATGATACGATCTCATTATATCGCAGATTACATCCTTTAGATGAATGTGTTTATTTTTCGTTTCATCGCGTTTCAAATCACAACGGTGTTAAAGAAGTTTTCACTACGTATAGGGTGAATTTTGTCGTTCTGAAAAATTGTAGGTACCAAAAATATTATTATTTTGCAAAAAAAAATTTTTTTGATCAGAAAAATATATTTATAAAGGCTAGCAATTAAATCTTAAAATTAAACAATTTTTATGGTTCACCCTACAGTTTCACCAATTTTGTTTTATTTATTAAACTTAAAATTGTTTCACTTTACGTGATCTAAACTTCCCACTACCTTCAGCCTCACAAAATATCCCAATTGGGGATGCCATAGTCTCATTAGCTCCAGACGGGAGAAGTTGGAACTTGTGCGGTATTCACATAAAAAAATATATATATACTATTATCACGCTTTCGTATATCCGATCCGGTCACCTGGAATAAGCTCCACTCAAATATATAACTGAGTTTTATAACTGGATTGTTCTCACGTAAGTGCGAACATCTGTAAAACCCAGTATAAATAAATATATTTTTAAATGCACCTACCTCAATGGTGAAGTAAAAACCATGCGTCAAATATAAAACTAATTAAAAGTCTGAGCGACACGCGTCATACAATTTATTCCAAAAATAAAGGAACAAATCACTCGATTATCATTTATCACGGTACGACAGCGACTGATGTTTGTTTTGTTTACGGCTATCGGCTAGATAGACAATATCATAAAAAAAACAATAATACATAAACATCGTTTTGTTGCGAAACGCATTGCATAATTTACGCACGTGTGAGGGAGAAAAATATAGGATTAACTTTCGGCTTTTTATTAGCAGAAGTTCAGAGTCCGAAGTGAGAAGTTTCGCCCTAATATGAGGCTTGGCGCGCGAGGACTAACGACGAACCGATTCTCTGCGGGCATATCAAGGAATAAATTAGGAACTTCTGACTAATATGTGCTGTTTGTCTTGCTGTGACTTGAATAAATTGCATTCCGCGGACCATAGCCTCGATACAACATATGGGAATTGAATTGTCGGCCGAATCAACTCGATACGTGGGACATGGGAATTGGGACAACGACGTCACAAATGAACAAGAAACAAATGTTTTGATTCCTTGAATAAAAATGAAACATTGATTGAAGTTGAGAATTGAACGCTACGGTCCGCGTAGACCTGTAGGACTATGATGAATAGTGGGACCGGCACGCTACACTCGAATCTCAGAATTATTTGACTCCTTGCCTCTTGGCTCTTGGCTGATTCGGTTGGCGGTTATGTCGCTTGGATTAGTGACTCTATGGCCGACGGGGTTTTGTTGTGTGGATTTACTGCGCGGGGTGCGGGATACTTACTACACGTGATAGACAATTTCGCGGCGCGCCGCCTGTAGTAGGTGTAGATACTTGTACCTATCCGCGCAACAAATATGCAGAATAATATTTAAATAAATTCCTACGAAACACTACAATATTTAAAGAGTACATTATTATTTTCTTACCTCAATATAACATGAAATAATTTAACTGTAAAATAAATTAATACAAATAAAAATAAATATGGTGCAGTTAAAAAATCGTAGGATGCAAGGCCAAGAGTAAGGAATAAAGATTTAATTCCTTTTGAAAATGAGAATCAGATCAAGTGTGTTACAAGATTGAATTTATTCATTTAATTCAATCATTCAATTTTGCCCACGTCTAGACTGGACAGCATAGAAAGGAGACCAAATGACACTAGCATATTCAAGGTGAGGGCGAACCAGCGAACAGTAAAGAGTTTTAAGTGTACTTATATGTTTAAAGTCAGAGATAATTCTATATATAAATGAAGCCGAGTAGTTTAAGTGATTTGTTTACGATGTTATTAATGTGATCACGGAAAGAAAGTTTGCAGTCTAGAGTGACCCCAAGGTCCTTGATAGATGTGACAGTGGAGAGACAAACATTTTTTAGTTTATAATCAAACTGAATAGGTTTTTTTGTTCTATAAAAGGACAACATTTTGCATTTATCAACATTAAGTTAATTTTGCACCAATGAATCAATATCAGGTTGAAAAAGTAAACCATAAAGGTGGGATTTATTTATCTTAAAAATCTTGTTGTCATTCGCAAAAAGCTAAAATCGTGTGTGAGAAAAAACTTTAATGATATCGTTAATAAAAAGGTTAAAACGAAGCGGCGCATATATAGTCAACTGTTGAGTTTTTTGCTCGAATTGAAAAGCGTTCAAAAAGAAGAAATGGATAATTGAAATTGTTTTGAAAGGGAGATGAATACGAATGTTAGAGGTAATATATAAAAAAAACCGATTATAAATAATAGGAGACTGATGTGAAGATAATTAATAAAACACGGCAGTTTTCAAATTCGGAATGAAAGATCTTATGCCCACACCGATTAACACTTAACACACATCAATTTGGAGGCGGGTATGGGTACCGCCGAGCCGCCCCGGGAACCATTTTTTGAATAACCAACACCCCTGCCACAGGTCACCCCAAGCGGTTCGCTACATTTGGTGACTTAGCAGGGGTGTCCGGGTTCATGGGGTGAGGTTTGTCGAGGTCTTGGCGGCCGATACTTTAGCCCACCTGCTGCTAAGCGATCAGGATCATAAGAGACTGCTTGAGGGTGACCTTCTGACCTCTCCAGCCGGACTCACTCACAGAGATTTTTTTACATTAGCTTCACACAGGAGGCCCTGAGATATATAAATAATTCCCCTAAGGGCCCATGTCATCTTTGGAGATGGTGTGTGGAGGGTGTTTTTCGGAAAGGAAGGCGAGGAAGTTCTGGGAAGGAAAAGGGTATGAGGGGTAGGTAGGAATCTGGGGGTCAGTATATCCAGGAGTGACGGACGTATGAATCCACTGCGGTGCAATTACATTACATTTCATTATCTTTGTACCCGACCCATCGTCTTTCACCGCAGTGGGAGGGATGAATTCATACGTCTGTCACTCCTGAACATATTGACCCGCAGGAAAATTTATCAGAGTTGGCACCTAAAGACTTAAATATCGGTTTTTGGACGCCACTGATTACCTATGTGTCTTATCTGTACCTACAGTAGAATTTCGTAATGTTAATGTAGTTTGTAAATGGAAATCAGGTCTCTCGTTAACACCTAGTCATCGGAATCTGCAGTGGCTAAACGTGTTATTGTATTTGATCAATTTGCGTATTGCGTCCAGATTAGTAAATTACTTGATTATCTGACGGGCATTGGTGGGAGAGAGAGAGAGAGAGAGAGAGAGAGTGGGAAGAGGCAGGGTTCTCAATTTCAATTGACATTAGGGTAATTATAACCCACTGTTGACTTTGGCCTAACTTTGGGCTATCGATGACAAAGCAGATTATTGAAATATTAGTAAAAACAACTAAGTAGGTACCTACTGCACAAATAATACCGATTTAATACCATTATTTATTTACAATACATATATTTTTCGTTGTTAGGCAATATTTTGCTTTGTATTAAAATTTGAGGTTTATTATGTATAATGGTAATTAAAGTGATGTGAAACGTTATATAAGTAAATAAGTGACAGCGCCCTTGAGGTGATTTTCGACAAAAACGGAGATTTACAAGTCATCCAAATATTATTTATTATTAAGAAGTCTACGAACATTTTTATGCTGTTTTCTTGTTAAGGTGGTGCACCACGTAATATCTCTATGATGGCGATAAGGTTTAAAATGCCGTTTAACACCAGCCGCCTGTTTTGATTTTTTCAAGAAAAAACATCGCCATCCCCGTGTTTTGTTTTATTTGACGAAGTTCAGGCACAAATATTTAAATGTTTTACAATAATTTTCTAAAGAATTCAATTTTTCACATTATAAAATAAAACCATCACCGAAAATAGGTGTGAAAGTAGAAGATTTTGTACTTTAAAGCAGTTTTTTTAGGCCTGATACTTTATTTTTTCTGGGTTTATAAAAGACTAATTAAAAAAATATTAGATAACTTTAAAGGCTTTTATGTATTCAACTCGCAGTATTTAAATACATTATAAACGCGAAAGTTTGTATGGATTTATGTGTGTTTGTTACTCTTTCACGCGAAAACTACGGAGCAAATTTTATAGAAACTTTACAATAATATAGCCCATTCATTAGAATAACATATAGGCTATATATAATGGCGTTATGAAACGCTAGCTCTGGCGTTATGAAATTTGTATAAATTAAAATGTGTGTATTTCATATATTAAGGTAAGGGGAACGGGGGAGGTGGGGTTCGCGGAGAGAGAATAGACGAGAGTGGGGGAAGGCGGGGAAGGTGGAAGGGAACGGGGACGCACGGGAAAGGACTTCTTTGAATAGCATTGCAAGCTAAGCTAGTCTTAAATATTTCCAAGTGATCTAATCTTAAAACGTGTGCATCGCCTTAAGAAAGTAGCGCTTGGTATAAGCGCTTGTGGTTTGCGTTTTTCGAATCAGAGCGGGAGACTTCAAGGGAAAAGCAATTTTATGATAGCATAAGAAAAACGTTAATCAATTAAAAACAAACTTTACTTATTAATTTATTTATCTCCCGAGAAAATGGAGTGAAAAAGAAAATCCGCCATAACAAAATTAGCAGCCATTTAGTAAAAAAAAACGATCGACAAAATAACTGGCTTCTTTCTTTTAACCTCAACAGTGAACGGCGGGTGCTCGTTTATTTAGTTTTCATTAGTGCAATACCCAATACCCATTATTATTTATTTTTGGGATGTTATACCGCCGCTACCTACTTCTTTAGTTTCGGACAGAGGTACAGTGTCCATCAATGGCTAAAAAGGAGGTAATGCAACACCCTAAAAATAAATAATAAAAATATTGTATGTGCTTTTTTCTCTCTTTAATTTATTTTATATTTATTCTTTGAAGATAAAATCGTAACAATAAATCAGAAATCTGTTTTCCAAAGCAGGAAACATGTCTTACTTTAGAATTAATTTGTAAATTTGCAGAGATTTTTCTTTGAAATTTCAGATAATGCAATTATTTTCAACTAGAAACGTCATTGAAACCATGAGATATGGAGATTCGAAGTTTTGAAATCACTATTTTCAAGTGTATACAAAGAACGAAAGTTTAGAAATCGGACGAAACCGCGTAGTAACTTTCAACAAGATATTTCTAACAGATAACGATTATAAAATCCTCAGACCTCACCACTCATTGTTAGCCAAAAGTCTTGTGAATGATAATTTCTTTGTTTTAAACTCCTAATTTTTTTCCATTATTTTTAAGTACCTTAAAAAATATAATAACACGGGCATGAGCCCATGAGCCTATTTAAGATATAAATCCACAAATGATGCAATCATTCAAAGAAAGGAATAAAGAAAAATAATAAATAAATAAAATATAAAACAAAACTAAGTAATTCGAACTCACTAAGGCGCTGCTTGGGTGTGGATATTACCAAAAACAGACATGTAGGTAGTAGGATTAACCCCTCATGCCTGGGCCTATTTTGTCGGAAGGTCAAAATATTTCCGCTTTCCAAAAAATCTAAATAATGGAATATTTCTAGACGCATCCAAAAATTAAAAAAAACTTTTTTGAAAGGTAATGAAACACGTTTAATATTTTGAAATAAACATTTAATTTTTTAAATATAAAAAATTTGAATGCAAACATAAAAAAAGTTTTAAAAATGGCTCACCTTACATTTTTTCTAAATTTAATATATAAAAATAAAGAAAATAAAAACACACATATCTACATATTTTATCTGGCAAATGTTTTATAAACGTTATCTTTGTTTTTTTCTAGGCTTACTTATAAAAAAAAGATATTTTTAAAGGCAAGATATGTTCTACACACAGTATTTAATTGAAATAAGTATCTATAATACTTCTAAGCGACCAAATTTTCAAAACTAAAAAAACATGATTTTGTATGATTTTGCATTACATCGCATGTCTTCATCTTAACATCACTGTAGAAATCATCCAAACCTGTCGCCGAGCGTGCACATTTGAAAAGGGGATGTGTAATGTGTAACTCGTGAATAAGTTATGTTTCCGAGTACAACAAATTCATTATTGAATTCCAGTTGATGAGAAGCAAGAAGCAAACCGTCATGGCAGAGGTAACGTTAGGGCGACGTTCCTAGAATCTTGCACTATGAACCCTAATGAAGTTTAACTATTAATCTCTATACCCATAGACAGCGTGAGGTCCAACTTCAAGAAGCTTTTAGCGAGCAAGTCAGTTCGTTGTTCGTAGGGCGAAGTAACTGCTTGGCAAATATTTAGAAGTGTTGGTCTAACTTGTAAGATCAATGATGGCAATATTTTCACTAATGAGTCAGAAATCATTTCACCGGTAATGGAAACTAATCGTTTTCTTTACACAAATTAATGCTCTACAAATTGCCAGTAAAAGGTTGTGAACTGTAGACTAAAAAATAAAACATTTACAATGATGACAGTCAATAAAAAGAGAAGTAAGTAATAAATAATGTGTATGTTATACCTTTGTTCATAGTATCACCAACAGAGTCTAAATCCGCTTCACACTCAGTTTCTGATCGTCGCGTTTACCCAAAAAATAAAACTTCTTACAAGCAGCTGACATTCAATACAACCAAAAAGGTCGCAAAACTTCTCAAAATTTAAATTAACCATTGAACTTTTAGTATATTTGCGTTATACTCCAGAGTAGTGAATAATCTTAGTAAAATACCACCACCTAGAATCAGAATGTTACTTGAAATGGTTTTGACCAGTGACTAAATCTGAATAGCCAGATTTTCCCATTTGATTACACGCTAACTCTCTTAAGAGGAATATAAACGCTAGAAATATTTCGATTCTCGTGCCTGCAAAATTTTCAATCGAGCGTCTTATTTGCGCGAGGCAAGTAAGCTAAAAAGTGGTTTTTATTTATTTTGTGCATAATTTTATAAGAACGGAAAAAAGTTAGAACATAGGCAACCTCAAAAATAGTCTTAGCCATAAAGAAGTATTTTTATAAAAATGTTTCTTGTATTACTTCATAGTTAAGTCATGAAAAAACATTTTTTTAGTGGTTTACGCTTATATTTTTTGTTATCTAAATAATTATATTATTGTAATTTCAGTACATAGAAAACCTAGTTAAAGCTTCGATTTATCCGTAGCACATATTTTGGTGTTCATACTGTAAGCCAATTCCTCGTAAATATTAATCTAAATAGTATCTAAATAGGATTTCACGTATAACTTCACCTTAAGCCTTACAATTTTACCAATAAGGCGATGACTTAGTTCCACTGGCTCCGGACAGTTATCAGACTCTCGTGAGGTATTCCAAAATTTAAAAAAATCTACGACGCTTTAAATAAGAAAAAAACTCATATTTTATTATTTATGCAATACGGTAGCAAAATCGGTCTATCAACCCCTAGTATGAACTCATTCTCTTAGAAAATACTAAATTCGCATGTGATACCAAGAATTAGGCAGTAAAATATATGACTTGAGTCATGACGTCACTTGAGAGTAGGGTTTTAGTTAGGAAAGTAATACTTCTAGGCGTCAGTGACGTCGTTAGATTAGTAATAACGCCGTAGGTCACAAGCGTGGTCAATTTATTTCCAACGTTTACTCAAGAAAACCCCATCTAGCGGTGCCTTCGTCAAAGTAAATACATATTCAAAATATTTAATGTTATTTTATTGCTCACGTTTGTAATAAGCACACATAAAATAGGGTTTCGATCTCGTTAGCTCGTTGAATGAGTGCTTTGAGGTGGGAAATTACTTATTCTATCGCTTACACAAGGTGTTTCATATTTTAAAATAAATTTTCTATATTTTCCTACGTAGGTAGGTACTCTTGGCAATGTGAAAGTTCGTACATTATTCTCTTTGTTAGATGCCATTACAAGGTAGTTTAAGCGAGGTATTGAAGGATCGTACAATATTGAAAGTAGAGCAGGTATTTCGCTTTTAAAGAGTGAAAAAAGTTATTTTTTTATATTAGCTCCACACAGAGGCTCTCAGGAAAATAATTTCCCTTAGGACCTATCTCATCTTTGGGGATGCTGTGTGGAGGGTCTTTTTATGAAAGTAAGGAGAGGAAGTTCTGGGAAGGAAAAGGGTGTGAGGAATGGGTAGGAATCTGGGGGTCAGTGTGTATAGGAATGACGGGCGAATCTATCCCCCCCACTGCAGCGCAATGTTCCGGGATCCTGCTGGAAAGGTCAAAAGGTCTCTCTTCACCAGTCTCCCTGCTACGCATTTGGTGACAGACACATCCGTCACCAAGATCCGAACAAACCTCACCCCATAAACCTGGGTACCCCTGCTGTCACCAAACGTAGCGAACTTGGGGAACCTATGGCAGAGGTGTTGGTTATCGAATAAATCAGTGTTTCTTAACCGTATTGAAAGAATCGCCCCCTTTACCGCAGTAAAATTATCCGGCGCCCCCCCCCCCCCCGAAACGAAAAAATTTAGTTCATATTTACGCAGCAATGGATTTCCTACTAAACTAACTAACTAACTAACCATCACGCCGTTTAGGCAGAGAGGACGGGCCGCCAAACAACTCGGTCTTGGCACACACTCCTTGCTTCGTTCACATTCATACACCGTCTCATACATGCTCTTCTATTATTCTGACTTCTGACATGGCCCGACTCAAGTATCTGATTCACTTGGTCGTGCCATGTCTTTCTCGGGCGTCCCCGACTTCTTCTACCATTCACATTTGCGTCATATATTCTCCTTACACTCCTTTCCTCGTTCATTCTCTCTACATGCCCGAACCATCGGAGCGTTCCTTTCTTGATCTTACTCATTACGCTTACATCAGCCTTGCATTCTTTGTGGATCTCCGCGTTTCTCACCATCATACATGGTTTTACCACACATACGCCTCAGGGACCTCATTTCTACAGCATTCAGTCTACTTTCATCCTTCCTCTGCCAGTTCCATGCCTCACTGCCATACATCAGGGTAGGTACCAGTACTCCATTATGGACGGCCAGTTTCGCGTCTTTGGACAGTTTTTTGTTGGTGCCAACGGCGTTCAGTCCTCCATTAATAGAGTTACCTGCTTTCACCCTTCTTTCAATATCTCTTTCAGCCTTCCCATCTCTCGTAAACACACTTCCCAAATAAACAAACTCATCCACCTGCTCCAAGTATTCATCGTTCACAACTATATTGCATACTGTTTTCGTACTCTCTCTTTCAAACACCATGACTTTAGACTTACTTACATTCATCATTAACTCATTCTTCATACATACTTCGTTCATCCTTGACACGAGAGACTGTAGATCTTCCATAATGTTAGATATCAGCACCGCATCATCAGCATGCTGATGATTTCCTACTACAAATAAAAAATGTTGATAAGTATAAATAAAACACATTATTACTAAATTGACATGAGTATTATGCCTTAGTTTAAATTTTTGTGCATGAAAGTGTAGTTTATTTAACAGAAATTGTCAAATTTTTGCTAAAGAGTGTCAACGTGTCAGTGGGCTTAGCTCATTCACGAGTGTAATGTATTAATTAGGGTAAATACTTATTTGGTACCTATTCACAAATGGACTTAAACTATTGTAATTCAAACCTTAATTCTTAGAACATCAGGGAACCATTATAAAACAGATGAATGGGAGTTTCAATAAAACAGAGATGTGCTTGTAATACAATGGTGTAATAATTTTACCAAAATGAAGATATTACATATGCTTATTTTCTATTTGAAACAGTGCCCACTCGAACTTCTGCAGCGCCCCCTAAATGCCAAAAAATTAAAAACGCTCCCCCCCAGACCTCCAAAACGCCCCCGTTAAGAATCACTGCAATAAATTGTTCCCGGGGCGGTACCCAAACTCGCCTCCCAGATTAAGAAAATGTGAGAAATGTGAGGTGATGTACCTAAGTTGTGATGGACTGATAAATCAAGGAATTAGTGAGGAAAGCTGCGCAGTTGTCGAAAGGGAACAACATTGCAAATAGAGTAGTGGATGCACGAAACAAACTTGAATAAAAAAGCTCTATTGGATTCAGATTTCAAGAGAGGAAACGAATAAGTAACTTATTTTTGGACTTGAAACAACTCAATTTATTATTAAACTTAATGTGAAACAGATATGAGCCTATTAGCAGAGTGCTGCATGCGCATAGCTATCGAAAGGGAACAAAATCTTACATATAAACCTAAATGAAAAAAAAAAACTTAATATTTCTATTTTTGATACTGATAATTCACGGTGGAATCCATTACAATAATATATTAAAACAATTATAAAGTTTTTCCACTTAATTCATTTCTTCAGAGTAAGGCCATCTTCAGACTGGTACAATTATTCAATAAATTATGGTGTATAAACATAAATTTTTGTGGAGGAGGTTAACAGGGGTGGTGTAAAATGAATTTATTCAAATTTTATGGATTTTCCCATCATCGCTGCTATGTCGTGTTTCATGACTGAATTTCTAGTTATTTGTTTTTTAAAGTAGGCATAATTCCTTCAGTTTTACAGATTACTTATTAATTTATAGATTACCACTTATTATCTATTAGATACTGAATTTGGGGAATATCTACATAAATTATTTTTTAACCTATTTTACTGTTGTCAGGTAGGTGTCTTTATTATATTAATTATATAATATTAAAGTATTCAATAAAGCAAGGGTAACTACGTCCACTGATAATAACTAAATAACTGGAAATTCTGTCATGAAACGCTAGGTGACATAGCAACGACGATAGGAAAATCCATAAGATTTAAATAAAATCTTTGAATACCACCCCTGTTAACCCACTTCCCCCAAATGTTTTGTATATAAACCATAGTTTAAGGAATAGTTGTACCAGTCTGAAGATGGCCTTAATAGGCTGGAATAGGTTACGGTCAGAATTTTTTTTGTGGAAAAACGTTTTAAATTATTTAATATATTATTAATGAAATACTTTGTCACGAAAACTGCTTTATTTTTTATGATCAATTTTTTTCTTTGTAATATCCAAATGTACGTCTATGTCAACATTTCTAACATATTACTTTAGATGAATTGTTTAAAATTGATCGTTCGTCTTCATACTCTGAGTTTGGCTTCGTTTCTCATTAAGTCAAAAGCGTATAACATCATTTGCTATTCGTACTAATTAAGTAAATTGCTAACGTAATAATGGCTAGGAGAATTGCATGTAAAATGATTAACACAAATTTCAACTACTCGTACCTACGTGAGCTACTTGAATTAACCCTCAAGCAAGACGATAACTTTCAGACGAATTATACGGGTACAGAATGTCATTTATAAAACAGTCCGTGTAGTTAGATATGAACCAGCAAAACTTCTCTAACGGCGAGCTATGACGTCATCAATTTTGAACTCTATTTTCAGCTCGCAACGTCATTTCAATTATGAATTTCAAGTATATGCTTGTCTTTGAAAAAATCAGGAAAAATTTTCCGTAAGAAAATATTTTCAAAACTCGGGCAAAATGAAAGAAATTCAAGAATTTTATAAACGTATTTTAATTTTTATTTCGTTGCAGTTCGCCAGAGCTCACTGTCTTTAAACAGTACAGATTATACAATACAGAGAATAATAATTATAGGAATTAATTTGGTACTCTTTGGATATCCTTATGATATGGGTTAGGGAAGGGCTGTGGCTGTAAATTTGTTAATGTGGGTCTTGAAAAGGTTCTTTAAGGCTCAGTTCCCGGCCCCAAAAAGAAGAAGATGGAGAGATATGAAATTACAAATGTTAGATGAGCGCGCTAACATTTACAGCGATAAAATTAATGCAAAAATCATGAAAATCTTTAATAAAACACGACTCGTTAACAATAGAGCAAAAATCTCTCTATAATTGTCTTTAATTTTATTTGAAACGCTCTGAATTTTTTCATACATATTGTATATATATATCAATGCATATAACTTGTAAAATAACCGAAACAAACGTGTTTATAATCATTTTTGGAGCGTACTTTTCGATTTTTTTCTATCGAGGGAATTTTGTGTAATTTGCGTTTAGGCGCAATAAATGGCTAGATATTATCTTCAAGAATAACATATATTTTTTTAAGAGCTTAAAAACTTCAAATGTTTAAGGGAGGTTTGCAAGAAATCGGTTGAAATTCGGAGAACCGCCTCTTAAAGATTCCCCTAATAGTCAAACCAGGCCTATAAAGCTGAGTTCCTGCCCAGAGGTGGCCTCTAAATTCAATTTTTCCACGTAGCTACTTAAGATCTGAACTCGATCAGAACCGGATCACTTTGAAAATTCTGCTATCCCGATAGAAAATGCTCAGCTTTTAGGCTTGCAGATTGGAGCACCGATATGAGAAACGTGAGCTGATAAAGTGATTGAGATAGACATTCCTACGTCTTGGCGATGCCAATATTGCGTTTGTAAAATCTCTTTTAAATATTTCATGGGATGGGATGGACTTAATTCATCTAGAATAGAGAAGTAAATTAATTTCGGCATTAATATTAAAACTTCTCATTACCTATCGAATAGTGTTTTCGCTCAACAGTATCAAATTTGGTGACTATGTCATTAGTTATCCAAATACGAGATTGTATAATGGCCAAGAGAAAATTGGGGGCTTTTCAGACCTTCAGGGGGGCGATAGGAGACCTAGTGATACCTATTAACCCTGTCGTGGTATCCCATTATGCCCCCTTCATCGTGGTATCCCGTTATGCCCACGACAATTGCTGTTTCGGATTCAATTCACGAGGAGGCGCTAGAAATAAAAATATTCTCGAAGTGAGCGATATGCAAAAGAATGTTGAGAATCTATGGTGTAGAGCTTATTGAGAGTGTCATTATATTATTATACATCAATACTTTTCCAATAAGTCTTTAACAAATTTTATTTAAGGTCCAAATTGACCATTTTTTTCCGATATTCCAATTAAACTCTTTTCGTGGACTTAGACCAGTGTTTCTTAACCCTATTGAAAGGATCGCCCCCTTTAGCACTGTAAAATTATCCAGCGCCCCCACCCCCCCCGAAATGAAAATGAAAAAGTACACAATTTAGTCCATTTACGCAATGGATTTCCTTCTACAAATAAACAAAAATTATGAGAAGAATAAATAAAACACATTATCATTACATTGACATTGAGTTTCAAACCTCAGTTACGTTTTTTGTGGAATGAGCTTGTTGACACAATGCCCACTCGATCTTTTGCAGCACCCCCTAAATGTTAAAAATTTGAAATCGCCCCCCCAGACCCTCCAAAACGCCCACAGGGGGGTGCTGGCGCCCCTGTTAAGAATCACTGACTTAGACTAAGTCAAGCACTATAACTACTTTTGCACAAAGATTTGTTAAGTTTTTATGAAAAATAAATGCCTATGATGTATGATTATAATAGTTACTAATATCTATCTCCCCTTTCGAACGGAGAAAGAATGCCAAAAAATCAAAACGAATAAGAAAACTTATTTGCCGAGTTTATCATAGAGCAGTGAGTTAAATAAGGAATTTTCCCGATAAAACTGTATAATATGGTAATAAAATCCAGAGAACTAGTTTATCGCCGTACCGGAACTGAAGAGAGCACATTATACGACCATTCAAATGAAATTGAGGGAATGGAGGAATAACTTGTTTCTACAGCGATGTCTTACGACAATTGCTGTGCGATGTCTTACGACAAAAAAAAATGTGGAAAAGAGAGACATGTTTTGTGAGGTCCAACCTTGCAATCAGTAATACATGACTCAAACCTGTTTAGTCAGGTTTATTTAATTTATCACGAATTTAATAAGTTTTGTTTAATAATAATTAAATTATAAATCGATTTCATGACTCTTATTTTAAAGTAAAAAGCGTAGCATTAGGTATCATAAAATATGAAAACCATTATGATCATTTTTAAAAACGAAATAATTTTTTGTTGTCGTTGTTATTTACACATTAAAACTATTGTGTTTCTGTCTCTGTGCAGTAAATCACTTAAATTAAATTGCCCCCAACAGGGCGTTTAAAATTAATAAACAAATAAATATGCATCAAACACGATACCTACACCATACAACCTGAAAATGACATCCTTACACATGAAAGAAAATCTGTATATTCAATAATATTATGTAGGTACCTAGATTTGGCGAAAATATTGCCTTCAGTGAAATATGGATAGTTTAACTTCGCTGCAATGTGAGAATAAGAATTCAGGGAGTGAAATCGATTTTAAGAATGGATATTTACCTACCTTTCAAAGATCTCTCCTCCTTTTATATAGACCTTTTCCAATGAAACCCAGAGCTTGCTTATTTTTATGACTGGCTTTCGTGATTTTTTTTGGTACGAACCTTCGAAGACATACATGAAAATTGGCGAAAGTAAGTAGGAATGTGGTTGTTTAGTTCTATAATTAGACCTAGTTTAAAGGATATAGGTTTTCTGGGAACAGCCAGTGCCCGGACGCGCATTTACAATCCCTACCGCGTTTCAGTCGCGCTATAGACTGAAACGAGTAAGGGATTGTAATGCGTAAATCACCTTACAAACACTACCGCGTTTCAGTCGCCTGCAAAGTGTGTGTTGCTCTATCTTTTTCTATGAGTGTGACGACTGTAATTATGGAAGGGTAAGCAGAGAGGATAGACCACATTTTTTTTACTTACAATTTTTTTTTTTTTAACATTGAAAATTTATTTAAGTAAAAAAAAACGCGTGTTTTTTTTTTAGTTAAACAAATTTTTACATTGGAAATTTATTTAAGTAAAAAAAAAACGCGCGGTTTTTAATTAAAAAAAAATCAATTAATAAATTAATTAATCAGAATAATAGAAGAGTAAGTAGGAGACGATGTATTAATGTGAATAAGGCAAAGAGTGTGTGCAAAAACTGAGTTGTTTGGCGGTCCGTCCTCTCTGCTAACCCCTGCGGGGAAACGGCGTAATAGTAAATAAACGACCTCTCCAGCCGGACTCTCCCAGCCCATTGCCTTGCACCGCAGTGGGTGGGTTGGACTCATACGTCCGTCACTCCTGGACACTCTGATCTCCAGCTTCCTACCCATCCCTCAACCTTCCTTTCCAGACCTTCCTTTCCCCTCATAACAAAAAAATAAATAAAAATTAAATAAAATAAAATCATGAATAACACAGTAACATCAAGTAACGTTATTACAACGGCGAGAAGCAGGAGTCCCCGGTGCAGGCCAAAACTGGTGGTGAACTTCACCAACATTCGCGGCCTGCACAAAAATTTAAACTCAATCCACCACCACCTTCTCACCCAACGTCCCAACCTTCTCTTCCTTTCCGAAACGCAGATAGCTGAGCCTACAGACGCCTCCTATCTGGATTGCCCGGGTTTCACCCTCATAGGCAAATTCAGACCCAAAGGAGGTGTCTGTCTCTTCAGCCGAGCTGACGTCAACTGTGTGCGACTGTTGAATCTGGAGAACTCCAAATTCGACGTAATGTGGGTGCGTGTCAATCTTGCCAGTACGGTAAGATTTTACGTGTGTTTATACTGCTCACCGAACCTTAGCGTTTCAGATACGTCCGAACTCTTCAAACATCTAAGCAATACTGTTGATGACCTCTTGCCCCGCTTCCCTACGGCAGAGTTTGTGGTCCTGGGGGACTTCAATGTTCATAACGAACCTTGGTTAAAGTTCTCAGGACCAACGGACTCCGCTGGACGAGAGGCGGAATCTTTTGCCCACTGCTACGGACTGGAGCAAATGGTTCAGGAGCCTACAAGGGTTCCTGATGTCCAGACTCACCGCTCCAATCTGTTAGATCTGTTTTTAACTACTGTGCCACACGGTTACAAGATTGAGGTCACAGCGCCTCTAGGATCATCCGACAAATGCCTGGTGACGACGTCAATCCCCGTAACTTCAGACCGCCAAACGAGCGGCTGAAGAGAAAAGTGTGGCACTATAGATCAGCAGACTGGTTTGGTCTGCGGGCTCATTTCAATGCTTTCCCGTGGTCAGCTGTCTGTTATCGGACTTTGGATCCCTCAAGATGTGCCCAGGAAATTGGTGAAGTCATCACATCCGCGATGGATGGCTTCATCCAATCCACTGTTAAAGAAACTGGTGTGGGCTCAAAGCCGTGGTTCAGTCGACAATGCTCCGAAGCAGTGCGACGAAAAAACGCGGCTTACCGAGCCTACAACACATCTCGAACGTCCGAAAACAGAATAGTATATAACAAAATGGCCAAGGAATGCAAGAGGATCATTAACAGGTCAAAATTTGAGCACGACCTGCAGATCAGCAGAAAGCTGGCTGCCTGCCCGCACGGCAGCAGAGCGTTCTGGTCGTTTGCGGCCTCAATAGGTCGCAATTTCTGCAAACCCAGTCTGCCACCTCTTACCAGACCTGACGGCTCTCTAGCAAATACCACCGCCGAAAAGGCTAACTTATTAGGCAACATGTTCGCGGAAAACTCGACCCTCGATGATCAAGGTGCTACCCCGCCGTCGGTTCCCAATTGCGGTTTTCGTATGAAAAAGCTGAGGATCCGGCATCGGGATGTAGGTACTTCAAGTCTTACGAGGGCTAGATGTTAAAAAAGCTAGCTAGCCTGACGGAATTTCTGCCCTGATATTGCAGAGGTGCGCTGTAGAAATAACTCCAATTTTGACGAAGCTTTTCGAGATGTCCCTGAAGTCTGGCTCTGTGCCCTCTGGTTGGAAAAAAGCGATCATTCACCCTATTTCAAAGAAGGGTGACCGCTCCAACCCAGCCAACTACCGCCCCATAGCGATCACATCTGTTCTGTCAAAAGTGATGGAACGTGTGATCAACGACAAACTGCTCACAAACCTCTTTATTACGATTATTAACGACCGTCAATACGGATTCCGGCGAAACCGCTCGTGCGGTGATCTTCTCGCGTATGTGACGCATGTTTGGGGACGGTGCCTGGAACGTTTTGGTGAGACCCAAACGGTTGGACTGGACATTTCCAAGGCCTTTGACCGGGTTTGGCATCGAGCGCTTGTCAACAAACTGCGTTCGTACGGACTTCCCGCATCCTTGTGTGCGTGGATTGCCGACTTTTTGAGGGGGAGGTCGATTCAGGCGGTTGCTGACGGTTTCACCTCTTCCTCGCATTCGATAAATGCTGGCGTCCCACAGGGATCGGTTCTGTCTCCGACTTTGTTTCTGTTGCACATCAACGACCTCTTGTCATGCGCACCGATTCATTGTTACGCGGATGACAGTACAGTCCATGAAAGCTTTTTGGTTGACAAGCCTCCAAAGTGCACACAAACCCCAATAGCTCGGAAGGCTTTGAAGCAGAGAATGGACGGTTACCTCGAGAGTGTTTTCTCTTGGGGTAAGAATAACCTCGTCGAATTTAATGTTTCAAAGACCCAATCATGTTTGATAACGTCTAAAAGGGATCGAAATAATAATCTAGTCTCCTTCAACGGAAGCATTCTTCCGAGCAGGACCTCCATTGATATGCTTGGTGTAACTCTAAGTGAGCAGCTCAGGTATGTGGGCTCCATCGAAACCAGAGTTAAATTAGCCTCTCAGAAACTGGGCCTACTGTACAGGGTCCGCAGATAATTTAATAGTACACAACTGCTAACCCTGTGCAAATCGCAAGTGCGCCCCACGGTTGAATTTGGCAGCCATCTCTGGTCTGGAGCTCCAAAATACCTTAAAAAAACCCTTGAATCTGTGCAGAAACGGGCGGTCCGTTTGATAGATTCTCCCATCTTAACAGACGGATTGCAATCTTTAGAGCACAGGCGTCAGGTGGGAATGCTGTCCTTGTTCTACCGGTATTACAATGGAAAATGCTCCGAGGAACTAGCGTCGTTGATCCCCTCGGCACCGGTGCATAGTCGGGAAACACGCCAAACACGCGCCCAATATTTGTACACGGTTGACATTAGTCACATGAGAACGGGTCGTTTTTACGACTCGTTTTTGAGTTCAACGGCTCGGATGTGGAACGATTTACCGGCCTCTATGTTTCCTCCCTCCTACAACATGGGTCTCTTCAAGACCCATGTTCACTCCTTCCTTTCCTCAAAAAGACCCTCCACACAGCATCCTCAAAGATGACATAGGCCCTGAGGGAAATTATTTTCCTCAGGGCCTCCTATGTGGAGTTAATGTAAAAAAAAAAAAGTAAGTTATAATTTGAAAATAACGAAGTGTATTTGCGGCACGTTCCAGAGTGGAAGATACTCTCCGTATCGTCCTGGCGTAAGAGCACCACTCAGAATAGAAACGATTCTTGAAATGGATTTAGCTGTGTTTGGTGACCAGATCCCAGATCTGGCTAAATTCTTTTCAAGCATCGTTTCAATTCTGAGTGGTGCTCTTATCCGTGTTTGGTGACCAGATCTGAATAGCCCGGTACTTCCCCGTTTAAATACTTCTTCCCCTCCCCACTACCTTCAGTCTCACAACATACCTCAATTGGAGATGCTATGGTCTCTCTGGCTCCTGGCGGTTGGGAGCAGTTGGGACTTATGTTCGGTATTCAAATAAATAACAAAAATATAAAAAATTGTTTCACCATTCAAATGCATTTATTCGGCCCAAAGATATTCAAATACAAAAGAGATATGCTATGTTCCTGGGTGGAATAATGAAGTCTCCACTTTGTACCGCAAATCAAGACATGCATTCCTATGCTGAGTTGAAGCCGGAAGGCCCACGGAAGGCCGTTTAGCAGACGAAAGGAAAACAAGTAAGAAATATTTTAAAATTGCTCTCCGAAAATGCCAACACTTGGAAAAGAAAGCACGAATGGATAGCAAAGCTACATCATGCATAACAAAGATTTCAGAAAGTTTTGGCAAAAAACTTCAACTGTGCTGAAAGCCAAGAGCAAAGTTCCACTATGTGTCAACCTGTCAACAACATCACGGGGGATGAAAACATAGCTAACGAATTTAGAGACTTTTTTCTTTATGCGAGGATCAAGGAGATACCACGAAACCTTCGATAACGACATGTCCACCTGCGGCCAATGACGACCTGGTCATGAATGTTACTTCTGAAATGATCAAAAGCGCAATTACGCAAACCGCCCACGGTAAAGGTCCAGGGTACGACGCCTTTGGTATTGAGCACATAAGATACGCAGGAGATCAACTTCATACTATTCTAGCCGCCCTGTACTCAAGCTTCTTAAGACACACGCATATGCCGATGGACATGAGCCAAACTATTATCGTACCAATCCTAAAAGCCAATCAGCTGGATGCTTCGATATTAGGAAATTACCGACCGATTTCCTTGGCGACAATGCTTTCGAGACTATTTGAAAAAATCTTATTCGCGCTAGTCAAAGAAAAACTATTTACCCTGGACAACCAATTCGGCTTCAAGAGCGCCTTCACAACCGATGTGGCCATTTATGGGGTAAAACAGACAATAGCCTACTACAAAAAAAGAAAAACCACCGTTTATGGGTGTTTTCTGGACCTAAGCAAGGCCTTTGATCGTGTTTCTCATAAATTATTGTGGGAAAAACTCATAAAACGTGATGTTCCAGCAGCAGAGGACAATATGGTATGGACAACAGGAAAATCAAATTCAATGGGCAGGAGCTTCTTCAAGACCTTTATTCCTTAAAAGCGGAGTCAGGCAAGGGGGAAATATGTCTCCAACTCTATTTAATGTGTACATTAACGAACTCTTACAAGAGTTGAACGATACACGAATCGGTTGTCATATCTGCGGACAAGGCAGTAATAACATTAATTACGCGGATGACATGCTGCTGCGTGCACCTTCGATTAAAGCGATGAGACGACTTGTGCAAATATGCGAAGAGTACGCAAACTCTCATAACTTGTTGTACAATTCTAAAAAGTCAGTCATCGTCGCTTTCAAACACAATAAGGAGCCATTAAAAATATCCCTCCAATATAACTAGAAGGAAACGAACTGCTTGTTGCCGCACAGGTTAAGTATCTTAGACGTATCCTAAACGAAGACATGAAGGATGTAGAAGATATGTAACGACAAAAAAGAGCAATTAACATACGGGCCGGAATGCTCTCAAGGCGGTTCTACCACTGTAGCGACGACGTCAGAAAATTACTCTTCATGACATACTGCACCGCCCTGTACATATCTGAACTGTGGACGCAATACCCAGCAGCGCAAACGGACAAACTGAGGGTGTGCTACAACAATGCATACAGGCAACTTATGCAACTACCGAGGTTCTGCAGCGCCTGCACGATGTTCACCGAAGGGAGGGTGCACTCATTCCCAGCCTTACTTCACCACCGACTAGCCAGCTTCTGGAGCAGGACACGGAAATCAACCAACATCATTGTCGTGGCTGCATCCGAGTGGCTCAGTTCCCCACTAAATGAGCGATGGATGCAGATGATGAGGCGACCTCCCTGATGGACGATAAAAAAAAACAAACAAACAAATATTTCTTTTTTATTTTAATTTCCGTTTAATTTTATTTAAAGGTTATTTTTAATTTGAAGGTTATTTTTTTTTTTTTTTATTAAAAGAAAATAAGTTAGTTTACATCACTTTATTTTTTGTACACTATCAACATGTTTCGTGAACCATGTTCACTTCTTCAGGAATAAAAGTATACTAAAGTTAAAAAATTAATTATAGATTACATATGGAGAGAAGGACTTGAAGGAGGGGGAAGGGTTGACAATGGTGAGAGTTTCGAAGAATTGGGGATTACCATGCTATTAGAAGTAAAAGGCCGGTCAAGTTAAAACAGGGTTAACAAAAATTTTTTGCTTATTAATTATGTCAGCTTTGGAATTTACATTTTTTGTTATTTCTAAAATTTCTAAATTATTGATTTGCGATGTTTTATATCCTGTATGTAATATTTGAAGACCTGAATTTATGTCAAAGCTATGATAATATTTTAATAAATGGTCTGCGAACTCAGAATCGCTATTGCCATTTAGTGCTCTGAGGTGCTCTTTAACCCTAACCTCAAAGTTTCTATAAGTTCTACCTATATAAAACGAACTACAATCATTACAATTGAGTTTGTAAACCCCTGATTTTTTTGTTTTAATTTCGCTATCTTTATTGTTGAGTATATATTTCTTCAATTTGTTATTTGTGTAAAACGCTGGTTGAATAGTACCGGGAATATTTTTACTAATAATTTTTGACGTATCGTTGTCAACAAATAAAATTCTACGCCAATGTTTATTGTTATCTTTAGAAATAGGGTAAATATATAATTTGAAAAAATTCTGTTTAATTTTTTTATTTAGTATTTCATCTATCAAATTAGTAGAATAGCCATTATTTATTGCTATTTGTTTTATGAGATTTAATTCAAAATTATAGTTAAGAGCTGACAAAGGAATCGTAATTAATCCCTTATGATTCCTAACTAACCTCAAAAGTTCTCAAAGCCCGTGCGATATCAGGAGCTCATTTTGATATTTTTTGACAAAGTTATGACTCATTATGGTTATTATATTCATTATTATCAGTAAAATTCTTTTAATTTTTAAATACGGTTAACGAAAGAATATGATAACAAGAAAAATATACTCCAACCGCTCTAGTGCCTGTACAAACTGGTTTAAAATCTAATCTAAGAACATTTATAACAAACAGAAAATATAACATATTTTTTGGAAAATTACTTATTTGGAATGAGTATTTCAACTATGAGTGAAGAACAAAACGTTGGTTACGTACACAAACCGTAAACAATAACATAATATTTTCTACACAGCCAATTTTTAATAAAATTAGATAAATAAATGGCGGTATGCAGTTAATCCGATGACCTAAAGAAACTGGAAAACTAAAATATCGAAAAAAAATAAGCACATCCATTTAACTAACGTTTTCAAGTTCCAGGTGTATCCATAACAGCATATAATTTGATAAGAGCCGTGTAGTCAGTCGATAAAGCGGGCTTTGTGTTTTGTGCCTGCTTAAAAATAGGTGGATATCTACCCCTAGAAACCAAAAAAAAACATCCAGCTCAAAATTACATACAATTCAGTAGTTTTATCAGATTTCGACAACGGATTCTGAATTGAAACATTTCTTCCAATGCGTGTAATAACATTTTCGGGAAATTCCACGAAAAAACAAACTGTTTCCAAAATTGATATATTGGCTCAAATTTATTCTCTATTGAGACGAAGAAATGTACCACTTTCCCCAAAAAAAATACTCAGTGAAAAATCATCAGCCTCCAATATTTTCGTATTTCAAAACATTTCTCGGTATTGAGGGTGCTTTAGTCCCACAACGTTCGGGGGGTTGGGGATGAAATTTTTTCTTTAAGAAAAAAAATATTTTTGTAAAAATTTTCATTGGGGAGCTTTTCTATTCAACTTTTGTGTCGTTATTCATAAGTTTTTTTAGGAATGGGGGACTAGAAGTAGACAAGCGATTGTGTCATTATTTTGTTCTAAATATAGCCACAGTAAGACGTCACGTGCCATCTGGGAGGAAAGTAAGACAAATATTTATTTATCTCTTTCCGGGCAAGACGAGAAAAATGTCTATTACGCAACCACAAAAACATTGAAGTATAAGCTTGACGTCATACTTAAAGGGTATTCTCACTATAGGCAGGAGAACAGTAACTAATTACAGATTTACATGATACGGTCAGTCATATGGGACGTAAATAATTTAATGCTCATAATTCACCTAAAAATCAAATTTTGTTACTTAAACAATTTGCAAGTTTAAACATGGAATTAGGGTTTTAAAAAAACCTTAGATTTTGACAGTACTACTGCTGTTGAAATGAAACATGTCCCATTAAAGCTCCTCAGATAAAGGAACCTTGGGAACGGATTTGAAAGAAATTAAAGTGAATAAAGTCACATACCAAATCAGCCTATCTTGATTTAGAGATCAAAATCCCTCCGATCCTTTGAGGGAGAATCTTCTCGTTTCGTGGTTACCTTTTACTGGCGACATGGTAAATGGGAATTAGTTTATGGGGTGGGATTTCAGTGTTATCGAAACATGATATCAAATTTTGGAACAACTGCACATAGATTTTAAAATTGTTTACTATTAAAATAGTATTTTAATTTAATACTTAATATTTATACGAATGTACAATGTACATCGATAGTGTTCATCGTGTCAAAATTATCGAGTGCCGTAGCACAAGTTGCTATGGGGGTGAAAATATAAAAGAATTGAAACCTAAGTAACGTGCTTTAATTTGTACTCTACAGGGTGTTAAGGGACGTTCTTAATTTATTTGAAGTAATTCTAATGATTCCTGACATTATTTGGAGTAAAAAGATAAATATATTTTTGGTCTTCTGTGAAATTTTTAATGTTTTTTTTCCAACAAAAAAAAAAGAAAAAAAAATGTAGGTATCGGATAGTTATGAGGGAGTTGAGGGGTTGAGCGGTTACTCTGCTGAGTAACCAGTGACATCATATGCAAGAAAAAAAAATTGTTTGATTTTGAAGTTTTTTTTTAAATACGTTAAGAGGGAATAAACAGACAAAACCAGAAATATTTCATTTTTAAATAAAATTTTTGCCGTATTTTTCACAAAAAAGTATAAATTGTTTTTGAAAGATTGATCTTTTATTCGGTAAAGTTTATTTTAAATTATGACAAAATGTTTTTATTTTTAGCATAATAATGTTATACCGTAGGTCGTTGGCAGATTTTTTATATTTTCAAACAAAATTTTGTAGTATATAACACACATTTAAATTATATAATCATGCAGTAAAATAAATCAATAAATTATCTGGGAAAGCCATGTTTCAGAATTTTATTAAATAAAATCATTAAAAAAAGATCCGCGCACGTATTTTGTGACGAAAATACTTCAGTTTGTCCATTTATTTACGGTCTTACAAATTAAGAGGAAACCGGGTGGTGTTTTTTCCATACAAAAGTATTCCTCATTTCCCTCTCTGAATTTTGACACTAGAGAAAATATTTTTTTTACATAATATGAATATTGACCGCAAGCGTGTCGGTACGTTTTGATTTTTTTGATAAGTTACTTTTTATAGGAGTTATAACCCTTCAAAAATTGTTAAAATTGCCTTTTTTTAACGCCATCAACAAACGTTCAGTATACAAATTAGACGATGTATTTTTAAAAAAAGCAAAAAGTACAGACATAGAATGTTTTCTTCCAATACATTTGGTAAAAAAAATCTTGGAAATTGGTTCAGTTTTGGAGTAGAAAAATGAGGACTACAAAACCTCGATTTTGACAATTTTATTTAGGTATTATCAGGCTGAGGTGCATGTGTCCCTTTCTCTCAGTATTCGGGGGTGAGGGGGGGCGGAGAGGGTTTTGTTGAATACGTATACAGTCAACGAAGTGATGTGACATTCTCAATAATTATATCGATACACTAGTCCACTAGTGTTGTCATGTCCCGAGTTATCGATGTTTTTTTAAAATTATTTTTCTGTTTGGTGACTTATTTTGAGTGTGCCAATACTTACCGAGCTTATTTACTAAAGTTATTGTGACAAATTTAATTTGTTTACGTCAAATAAATTAATGGAAAAAAATTGAAAAAAAAACACCTGTTACAGACAGACCCCGAGATGATTCCGTTCCGTATTGCCGAGTTGGATATGGAACACAAAAATTAATTAAAATATTTTTTGATAACTTTTGAAGGTTGTACTCAACATAATATTATCCCTTTATAGGACACTTTTTTTAAGATACAACTACCGAACCAAAAAAAAACTTTTATATTTGACTAAATATATTGTTCTAGATTTTTTTTTCAAAAAAATTATATTTTACAAGAAAATGTGTGATGGTAAGTACATACACCACTGATCGTTTGATGGAATGCTGGTACAGCGTATGTTCAGTGGTACATGCATCTACCACATGTTGTTGAATCGATTATGTTATTATAATATCATATTATACAAATGAATATTGAAATCTATGTATAATATGTATATATCTATGTATATATTTGCGAATATCTATGTATATATTTGCGAATAGTGGCGTGCACAGAATTTGAAAATTGAAATTTCGGAAAAAAAATAATTTTCAGCTTCGACAACATCATTAATGTCGTATTTTCAATCTTAGGATTCTAGCCCACTGAAAAATCAGTGCACGCCACTCTTTGCGGACAGAGACGCGAGCCGAACCACGAATTATGGTAAAGGTACGAAGCAACCGCAAGCGGCGCAGCGTTTCGGGCAGTTTGCTTTTGCTTCGTTCCTTTCCCATAATCCGTTGTTCGGCTGGCGTGTGTATACGCAGCCTAAGACGTAGAATAATATTTATTATAGGTTACTAGATATGTTAACAAATGTACCGACTTGCACTAATGCACTTTATGCATACAGTCAAAACTGATGAATTTACGTTATTCAGGGAGAGCCAAAAAACAACAACATTTTTAGCGATATTTATATGTTTAATTAAAAAAGGAAATTGTGTTGTAATATTGAGTTTTTATGAATGAATAGTTTATGTTTATAATAATAGTTTATGAATAATTTATGAATAGTTTAGTAGGTATCTACTCACCATATGTCCTATATGTGTAAATCGTGAGAAATGACCAAACAGATTTCAATATCATATTTGACCGGTCAGTGGTTGAGTGGGCATAGCGCTTGGGTACCACCCGGGCGTCGCGTGTTCGATTCCTTCACTGGCTAAGTCCTCCATCACAACACAAGCAACATTTTCGGCTTTCTGTGGTGGTAGTAGGAGATTTTCAAACATTGTTGGGTTATTCGTAACCCGGGAATGTTTGTCTTTCTTTATAAAAAAAAAAAAAAAAAAAAAAATATTCAAGGGGGTTTCAGGGTCAAAATTCGAAGGTCTGTATTTGACGTAGAATAGTTTCCAGTAAAAAGGCTAGTCAAAAACAGTAGAGTGATGCAGCCAGCGAAAAATAAAAACACTATACAATCACAAAGTACGTGATGTACCTACTGCGCCTATGCTGCCGTTTTATAAAAAAAGATGGTATGAATCTCCCGATATTACTAAACCAAAACAGCGTGCATCTTACTTTACTAATAGTAACAAGATGAATGAACTATGAGCGCAGAAGATATCTATTATATAGGAATACGCACGCTCAAGTCGCGACGCGTATTGACTTATCTGTTGCAGCAGGCAGCAACCTGTATACACGCACCCACAAGTCTCATTGACTTGTGCGTGTGCAGAAGATGAGCTCGGAGCAGGCAGTCACATGTATTTGTAGTAAGTAATAATAATAATAAAGTTAAGTACAATACAATATTAAATAATGTAGACCTCGCTATTTTATTACGAATATGTACCTAGGCACCTACTTAATTTTTGGAATAAATGAATAACAGTAAATGAAACAATAAGAACGCGAAGTCGCTGGCGGGCGCGGCGCGGCGATTCGTGCTTCCAACACCTGCAGCCACGCACACACACGCATTGGGGTTCACCAATACACCGATAGCGCTTTTGCTGTCCCCGCTGAGATGAACGAAATAGAAATAATTTTTACAAATACCTATCGTTAAAATTTCTCGGCGCTCCTGCGCGCTCTTAATATATTTTTATAAGAAAAACTTTCTTTTTATACTTTTTTGAAGGTTATTCCCATCAGTGAAATATATCATATTAGAATAAGTTAACAATAATAATCTTAACGAATTTTTTTTTTTAATCATAAGTACTTATAAATTTACAATAATATGTATGCAAAATAAGAATTTAAAAAAAATCTTAAAGAATAATAGAATAAGTTAACAATAATAATCTAAACGAAAATATTATATTATATAATTAATATATATAATATATATATATATATATACATATAATATATATATATATATATACATATAATATATATATACGTATTAGATTTGTCAAAAAATTTGTACATAAAAATGCAAAAGTCGGTCGTTTTGAATACATGTAGGATTGCGAAAGATTTTTTAAATATTTATATTGAGGGATCAGTAGGATTTATCGGACCAGTTAAGATTTCATCAGAGCCGAACCCTCTGATATGAAAATATCTGGAGTCGGTGAAATATTTTCCCATTATGTTTCTGGTGGATTGACGTATTGTTCTTGTATTGTTTTATTCTTATATAGTGCACTTACATTGCGTTAATTTACTAGATATTCATTTGTGGAAAAGTGTGTGGAAGGGTTTAGTCTTTCATTTGGGAAAGATTCAACCCGGACATAAAATCTGGAGCACCGTATAAAAAAAATATTAATATATAATATAATATTTTCGTTTAGATTATTATTGTTAACTTATTCTAATATTCTATAAGATTTTTTTTACATTCTTATTTTGCATAGATATTATTGTAAATTTATAAGTACTTGTGATAAAAAAATAATTACATAATTTTAATAATTTTGTCATCACGCATTTCAGTATTTTTCAATGAAGGTAGGTATAAATTAAATCAAATTTTGAATGAAGTAATGTCGATATTGAGTTATAATTTTAAAAAGCTGGTACGGAGAATAATTAATCTTTCTCATTGGAACCGCCCTGTACGATCGTAAGAACATCTGTCGACGAAATTTGGATTCTCGGCCGCTGGCTGGTTAAAGACCCTTAAAAAGTCACCTTCAAAAGTCAGTTATCTGAATTTTGTTTCACATTTTTTACTCCAAATAATGCCAGGAATCACTGATTAAAGTAAGTCAAGTATGTCTCTTGCCACCCCTTAGAAAAGTTTTTATCTTTTAAATATGCCTATTCGAAATATTAATGATACCTAATAATATTAATTCAAAAAAAATTCCAATCGATAATTAATTCCAAAGCACATTGCTGGCATACATTAAGGAGATAGTTTTAAAAAAGTATTCAGAAGTCTTGAAGTTTGAAGAATGGTCTACTGATCTACTGGAAGGCCTGGAAGCCTGTTAAGCATTATATTGCGTTATATGGTACGTTGGAACAAACTCACAAAAATTGCTTCTTATTAAATGTATTAATCCGTTGTTAATCCATCTTCCATCTTTTAAGTACTCTTTACCCCGATAAACTAAGCTCTTTTTAAAGTAATTAGGTCAACAATTCTTGGTAAAAGACTCTCAGTGAATTAGATGAAGACAGAGGTTTCCTTATTTATTGCGAAGTTAAATAAAGTACACGGATAAATAATAATTTAGCCCGCGCTGCCTTGAGAGTGTCGCACGGGCGGCGGGGAGTCGGGGGAGGGAAGCTTCCTTCAAACTCTTTGTCTATTTAAAATGTTTACAAACTTTTGTCTCATGCAATTTGAGCTTTTAACTATCTCCTAACGAGATAATTAATATAGCTTCATTCAGCGAACAAGAACAATATGTTCCGTAATTAGACGGGAAGGTAAATGATAATGTTTCGTTTACAAAACCTCTTCAAAAAACCATCGCATATTTCACTGTTTTGTTTTTTCTAGGGGTCGATAATATCCATTCTCATCGGCTTACAATATTAAATAATACCTTTTTTATAATTAAAAAGTACCTAAGTAAAATTGTGATTAGTTTTTCCGTAATTTTGATAGTTACCAAAGCGTAGTAAACTAGTCCCAGCGAGAGATAGTATGTGAAGTAATTGTTCTAGTATATTTTATCTTTTTCAGTTTCAAACAAGACGCGTGAGAAGGAAAATGATGAAAGTCGGTGACGTCCGTACGTGCTCTCGCTGGGACTAGTTTATTACGCTTTCATGGGTTTTTGTTGTTTTATAATTGTGCAATCAGGGGATGTTTTATGCACCCAAATACTGAACATCCTCGTATCAAGATACGCTCATTAATAATTATATGATGCAATTACTCGATGAAGCTGCTTCTACCGAATACATCTTTAGATGAACATAAAAAACGGTTTAATTACTCTATTGGCAGAGATAAAAAAATAAGCGTAGCATAACTATCGACTTTTGTACATATACTAGAAATATCTAAACATATCTGTTTATAATTTTAATCTCAGAGATGCTGTGGGAAAAAAATTGAAATTCTATTTATTTTCTGTTTTTTCTTTTTTCCACAGGTTCTGTTGGGGTTCACGCTGTTGGAGGACACGCTACGTTCCCGGTAAAGTATTTGAATAATTTTTAAACATTTTTCAATATAATTTGTTACATAATAAAAGTGGAAACATTTAAATTATTTGATGCGATAGGATCATGTACGATTTTTCATAGAGTACCTCATATGCGACTGCTGTGGTTTCTTTTGTCACTAACGTCGGAATCCTAAAATTTACATTACTTAGATCTATGATGCTATTGAACTCTACAAGGTTATGTCAATAAATCCGGAAGTTCTTCAATGCTATGGTTCTGAGGAACAGAAACATTATTTATTTATATTACATAAATGTAGAGGCTATAGTTATATATATCCAGAATTACTATAATTGAAATGCGCAGCATACGATGTGTTTCATAACGCTGATGGGTTTCGTTCGTATTTGTGTTCCGATCGGCCTTTAGGATCGGAAGAAATCCAGATTTTGGTATTCTGCACAATTAGGGTACCTAAGTAACGGCATAAACAGAAGTCAAGTACCGCCTTATCGTGAGTCGTCAGTCTGTCAACCAACATCGGAACATATCGTAACGTGACATTTCGCTCTACGTCGAAGTGTTATTATCGCAACATAAAGTATAATCCTATCGTATTTCTATCGTATACTTTGTGTAAACTCCCTACGTGAATCGTGACGTGACTCAAATTTCTATCGTGGATTATGAACTAACCCAAATAAACAATATCGCACGCTTATGGATAACCTGTGACTGTCGCCGAATAACAACCAGCCAGAAGACACAAAAGCAGTGAGTACCATTTAATTGTGTATACCGATCTTATTTGGTGGTCGGGCATAGATCTTATCGAGGTCCATAAGCGTTTAAAGCAAAAAGTGGCCGCAAGGTCATTCTAACCCACGTTAGGTAGTTCATCAACGGGCTACTAACACGATGATTTCTTAAATGCTTATATCGCAAATTCTCGAGAAGAAAAGGTTGAATACTAATAAGGGATAACGGTTGCTAACTAATACAAAAAATATCCAGAATATTTTCCGGATGCCAGAACTATTATGATAATAGAAAATCAAACAAAGGAGCGATAAATAAAATCGATGGCGAGAATATTTTATCTATAGTTTTTCGGCTATCTGATAATATTTATAAGAGGAGATATTTTTATAAATATTTAATACTTATAGGCTTTTGTGATATTTTTCCTAATATAAGTAACACGTAATGGGACATTAACCTAACCCTTGATGTATGGCGACTTAAATGAATAAGGTTTTTTTATAGAATGATTGATAAACCACGTATCGAAAAATAATTTCTGAAGGGGTCCGTACGTCATCAATTACTTTTGTAGATAAAGTAAAGCATCATGTAGATAATCTATCTATTTGTATAAATTAGAGTGTCACCGGGTGGGCGGCGTGGATTCGATTCGTATACTGGATTTGAATCAATCTTCCCAACATGCCTTTCATTGATATGTTTGGTGTAACTCTACCAGTAACCAGCTCAGGCACGGAGGCTCCATCATTTGCTTACATAATCATATGTAAAAAATGATTTAATTTAAATGACGCCACAAAGTGAAATTGCTATTATTTTAAGAATGCATTACATAATGAATTTTCGCTTTGTGCTGTAAAACCAAACACGATCGTTTTTGAATGCTTCGCTTTCCATATAAAGCACATATTTGTGGATTCGGGAACTAATTCAACAAAATACAAAAACCAAATTTGGGTAAATGTAAACATGCGGTTTATAACGTGCGCAATACGTGGATGTTTAATTTTCATTCAAATGTTTTTCCGTGTAATACTAAATACACATGCCATCGCTAATATTATGAGGTTGTCTAATTATTTGCGAGGAAATTTAGTATTAATATGCACCATGTTACATGCTTATACCTCAAAAATCACGAAAATTCAACCCATTAATTTTTATTATTTTTTATTACAATACATCTGTTTTCAATTTTCTACCTAGCCCTCTCTTGGGTAGGCTAGTAGCCAATTTCAAAGATATTTTTTGGTTTGACTGAGGATTGAACCTTTATTCCCAGGGACTGTCGGTTAAACGGCTATGAACTTTTAAAATGGCTTTTAAATTTATTTTTTTTGACAGAGGATAGAACCATCCTCCCCAGGGAAGGAGTCAACATTGCTTACAACTGAGCCAAATATTAACTACTATAATGTCATCGAATATCAGAGACATGCGTATATATGTCCGCTAGTGTGTGCGTGATTGCCACCAAATTGAATTGATTGAAAAAATGCATTGTCATCAAAAACGAGTGTATCTCCCGAGTTTCAGCTCGATCGGATATCGTAAAGTGTGTTATTTGATGATTTCATCAAATATTTAAAGTTAATTTTCAGATTCTATGTAAGTTCTATTCAAGTTCTGTCATTATTTCAGTTTCATGCAGCAATTGACCTATAATGTTATAAAAATAGAACCTGAATAGAACCTCCACAGAACATGAAAATTAATTTCAAATATTTGATGAATTCATAATTTTTTTTAAGCAATCCGTCTTAAGATTCCACTTCATTCAAACAAACAAATTTGAAATTAAAATAGATATAAGTTTTTTAAAAGGTATGAAAGTTTGTCGAACGGAGCAATTCAATTTTGAAAAAAAAGGTTAATGTATTGTTTCCTTTGATTTTCATGCATATATGCACAATTGCACAATCACGGTAAGGGGTTACCAAGAAACACGGTGCATTGGTTAGGTACCCCAACCTACTTAATCATGGCAGCTTGTAATTAGGGCATTTCATGAGTCAATACCCAATATTCAGGTCATCAGGCTTTCCCGTTGTCCTGGAAATTGCATCCACTGTCGCTTTGATGCATTAAATTGGATTCTGTGTGAAACTGACGCCTTTACCGTTAGGCGCAGCACCACTTTTACGGCCATTAACGTTTTCAGGATAATTGAATCTTTCTTATTATAAAAGCCGGAAGAGTGAACTTATTATTCCGTTTCTTTGCGCCAACCCACGCTTTTTAATTAGCTTAGTGCGAGTGTTAGGTATACAGTTCTAGAAATACACGAGTTTGCGAATAAAGTCATTGTTTCGCACTCCTCACGCCAGTTATTAAAACAATCTTCTGCGCATATTTTATATTAATTTTCTCCTCTAAAGCTTCAAATGAAATATTGTTTGTTTGAATATACCCAGCGTGGTTTCGTATATAACCAATACTTCATATTATATACTAGTGAGTTAATAAAGACATTGTTTCCCGCGAACCCCTCTCCCGCGTTCCTCTCCCCTCACCCGCATTCAATATTTTCAGTCCCGGTAGATTCAGATTTCAAACTGTTCGCGTGCCACCTATTGCAATTTTTTTTACAAATTTTAAATTTTTATATATTACAAACATTCATTTTTGTATAAGAACAATCAATCAAATTTGGTACCTTATACAGGTACCTATTTAAAATACTTTTAATAATTATTTTTTTTTATTTATGCGTCTATATAAAATAACTCTATGAATATACAAAATATAATGGTTATGTTAGGTAAAGACATTATATTTCTTAGTCCTCCTCACTAGGGGTTTCTGTGCCGAGGCGGACTAAAATTGTTTAATTATAGTTTATTTGTCTTCTATGTCGTTTTTAGTGTTTTCATTAGGGTGTTTTCGTTGACCTCTTTCAGTCATGTTTTTATTCTTGATTTGTACTCATTCATTTTTTTTATTAGTTTTACGACTTGGGGAAGAATATTAAGGAGTTTAGTTGCAAAATAAGTGTAGTTTCTTTGTCCGAATGTCGTTTTAAAACTTGGAATGTTTTTTATGTCATTTTTATTCGATCTAGTGTGATGGATACGCGGTCTAGTAGAGGATTCAGTATTTTTGAATAGCTTCAATAATATATTTTTGACATATAAGTATTCGTTGTACATACACCTACTTGATTAGATTCAAAGTATTCAATTTTGGTTAGTACCATAGGTGAGTACTTCGATTAAATTAATCATTTTAAAGAGTTTATTCGAAAATTGAATTTTGATTGAACATTCGATGGTTTGCAAAATGTCATTCTCAAATTGTGACAGTTTCGTAAGAGTTTTTATAATGATTAAAATACTTTTCATGTGGTTGTAATAATCCAGAAACCTTTGCGAGAGTGGAAAGAAGATATTTTGAAAGTTTCAAACATTTCCTAGGCTTATTATAGCAATACATAAACAACATAGGTACATACATACATACAAGCAAGCATAAATAGATTTATATATATATATATATATATATATCCACACAGCGTAGTATGGAAGAACGTTCACAAATGTACATAACTTGAATGAACCCACATACAAGTAAAGTGTACCCAACGAGAAAAAGCAGATGAATTTTGGAGAAAAACAATTTTTGAGACAAAGTTCCAATAATTCACAAATTTAAAATGCTTCATAGGTAATTCTATTACTCCTGAAAGAGTCGACGGCCCAATGAAATAAAATTGAATGTTGAGTGAATACACGGAATTTGTAAAATGGTTACAGTCCTTAGAAATAATTCAACGGAGTTCATTAAATTGATCAGACAAACCTACGTATTCATTCAGATATCTAAAAATTAGTCAATGTGCTCCGACGAATAAAAAATTGAAGAATCTGGTTGATTAAAATCTTTTACCGAGAGAAATTTGAGTGAATTTAACTTGTTTTTTTTTAAATTTTTTTTTTATTATTTCAGCCGTTCAAATAAAAAACGAGTTATGATCAGTCTATCTTACCAGTAAAATTTAATTACAACTTCGTTATGTCGGTTGGACAGGGTTTTAACTTCACTTTATTTGTTCTGAAATATGATATGTCAAAGTTTTTTCTCTTAATGTATTTACCGATTTCAGATTTTGAGGTTGAATCTTATGTAAATTATTTTAGTTTAACAGATTTTAATGGAAAATATTTAAATAGGACGTATACTTACCATTTAGAAAATACCTAACGTGCAGATAGAACCATATGCAACCAGGTAGGACATAATAATTCATTGCATGTGTATCCAAATATAGTGTCTCACTATACTGCGCCTTGTAAAAATGATCAACTATCAGATACAAACATTAATTGCAAAAGGTTCAACGTGATGTTAGAAGTTTGTAAAATAAATGGAAGCTTTAAAAATGTAATGTTAGAACTTCATCATACAAGTATCTACGGGAAAACAACGCAGATGACTCTGAAATTTATGGTAGTTATAGAAATGCGCAAAAGAAATGGTTTTGATTTCAAAGGCCATTTTTGAAAACAATGTCAGAACCTTGTCCAACTGAAGGGACGACTTTTAACACTCCTTCCTTTCCTTCTTTACAAAGCGAGCATCCACGAAGATAGCATAGGCACGGAGAAAAAAAATATTTCCCTCAGGAAGTTCATTTAATCTGCGTGGAGTTAATTTAAATAAACAAAAAAGAAAAATATTTTTTAAAAGCCAAACGACAACTGTAACGAGTATTTTTTTACATTAGCTCCACGGAGAGGGCCCTGAGGAAAGTAAATTCCCTCGGGACCTACGCCATCTTAGGAAATGCTGTGTGGAGGAAAGGATGTTCCGTTCCATCCCCGCCTTCCAAAATGTGATACATTTTTCCGCTTATTTACGTGGCTGTTTTCTTAACAGAAGTGCATTTATTGGGTAGTGGGGTACTGCAATAATTATTATTGCAAATGTACCTAGGCACAATAAATTCTTAGAATAATATACCAACATGAAAAGGCAGCATGTTATTACTGGTTAGATGGATTGGTAATTAAATTATTTCACAAGATTCATTGACTAGGAAATTGTACCGAACCCCGGTAAAACTAAATTCCGTAATTAATATAAATTGAATATTATGCAATGCCGTTATTGAGCACAATACCGTATGGTACGGCTTTATGCACAGGGTGATCACTTCACGGGAGAACAACACGCGTTTTGTATAAAACATTTTTACGTCGCTGCACACCGCATTACCAATTACACAATATTACTCAGTTCCCAAGTGTTAATTTAATTAAATCATGGGTTGAAAACTTCGAAGAAACCAGCACGACTATCAATCGAAAACAAATAGAGCAGCCACGGAGCAGGAGGAGCGAAGAGAACGTGGCGCAAGTAAGATTCTGATTATATTTTAGGGTATTGTGTCAGATGCTTTGGCGGTACCCCGAACGTTCTTGCGCCGAAAAATGAAATTGACAAACAACAATAATACTAGGATGCAAAGAGAGTATTCCCGTGGTTAAAGAAATGTTCCCTAACCATCTGAACTTGCTGATATTCCATGGCCTCCCCGCAGCCCGGGTCTATCTCCAGCTGATTTATTAAATGAGGTTATCAAAAGTCGAGTCTAAGTACATAAACCAGCGGCGATGCTCCATTTAAAGGAGAACATCCTTCAAGAAATGGTCGACATACCTACCCCAGAGCTTTGCGTCGAAAAGTTTTCGAAAAACTAAGGGCCAGATTTGAGAAATGCCAGCGGCGAGCTGGTGGCCATTTGGACGATATTATATTTGAGAAATGATTTTCCAATATATTTTTGTTCATATAAATACATATTTATTTGAATAAAATCTATAGGACTTATTTTTTAATGGCTATTTCAAAATTGAAAAAAATAATGGCCCACCCTGTACAAACCAATTATAACCATTGATTAATTAATTTTCAAAGACAACGGCTGAGCGTGACTTGAACAAGCAACGAAGTATACGACGTGCTCGTATTTTGTGCAGGTAAATAAGGATGGGGCAAAACCGATAATCGTGAATGAATCGTGTTCACTAACTTCTTTACTATATAATATATTAAATTCTCCAGCGATGGACGGCAAGACGGAGAAATTGATCGAAGAATAAGTGTGGCAAGCGGTGTGTTGCGTCCTCTCCACAGCTCAGTAATAAGGAAAGCCAATCTTAGTATCAAGACAAAGATGGCAGTGTTCAAAATAATATACCACCCGACGCTTACGTACGGCCACCAGATGAATAAAAATGAATGCTAAACGAACGAACACGCCCTAGAGTCTATACTTGAGAGGAGTGGCAGGAGTTACGAAATGGTATCAACTAAGAAGCTCGACGATCTAAACATCGAACTACTGTTACTCTTCATAGAAAAATTGACACTGAGGTGGCTTGGGCACGTACTAAGAATTCCTAGGAAAATACTGAGTGCGATTCCAGAGGGTAGACTTCCAGTGGGCCGCCTTAGACACAGTTGGGCGAGACAACTCCTAAAACTACGTGAGGGGAGGATGGGACTGCCATGGGACGGAGGCCGAACAATCAACGCAAGACAGGGACGAATGGAGGCGCCTTGTCGATGCAATGGGTCCCCGACCCGAATAGAATAAGGGGAAAAAGATGGTGATGATGACTTTTGCATTAAAAATTCCGAAGTAAGTACTAAGAATACCAAAATATATATATATATATATTATATAGTATTGTTTGGTTTTTCAAAAAACTCACTTTTCGCTTGACGGGAAAATCGACCGCACCGCCCCTCGCGTTTCACCAACCTCAAGGTTCACTTTGGCTTGGCGACGCAAAAACGCCGCTGGCACGCCAAAACGACCTCTCCGGTCCTCGAGTTTCGCACACCTCAAGGTTCAATTTTGTTCGAAGGAAATTGTCCCAACGGCTGACACGCGAGAATGGACATTAGCGCTCGCTATTTTGGAACGCTTCAAAGTTCACAATCCTTCGAAGAGTCGATTATTTTCCAGCCACTAGCAGTTGTTTTTTTTTTGATAGGGGAAACATTTTTCATCGTTATCAATATGTTTGCCAAAACTTTACGGGAGACTTCTAGCGGTGCGGAATACAAGTATGGATTATTCACATTAGAAAAAATCAAATGTCTATCGAATACTGTTGTAGTTCTATTTTCATCCGTTCGAAATGGCAGCTTCGTCTGAATTTAAATAAATACGCTAGCTTCACGATTTTCACAAAAAAATAGACTAGACAGGAAACTCACATAAAATTGAACTGACACATTTTAAGAGCGAAAAGTATATAAATTTGCGGCGAAAACTGGAACTACTCATTAAATCAACCAATTCGGCTCAGTTATAGTTCCCGCCGACAGGTTCGCATTAAAAAAAAAACCACAAATTAGGCCTTAGTTTCGATGCAATGGAAAATACTAGAGAGAATGTTGAGACAGGTCAGTTATCCGAGATGTCAAAACAAAACGGATCTCTCAGCGGTTTGGGTTGTTGTTTTTCGGGAAACGGCATTGCAGCCGAAAAAACGATCCCCGGTTAGATGTTTTTGAAAAATTCGGTACCCGGCAATATAAGGCAACTTTTAACACCAAAATTTTGTGTCCTTTCCGTGTAAAAAATTTCAGGGTCTCCGAAAAACCTATAAAATTTTCCAAAAAAAACAAGAAAATACGTGTCCATAGATTCCCTTCAGTAGGGTGGATATTAACCGGCCAGTACAAATTATGTTATTAATTCAGGGTAGGTACCTACTTATCTCGGTAGTATTGCAAATATGATGAAAAAAGCAAAACCATTGCCGGAATTTTGTAAGGAGATGCGCCGGTACCTACCGGAATGGGTAGTTGGACAATTATTTAGGTTTTTGATGCAATTTAATTTACTAAGGTAATGTTGTTTCCACGATACTGAATAATTTAACAATTTTTTAAAGTTAATTTTCACTTTCTGTGTAAGTTCTGTTTTTTTATCAGTAAATGCCAGTTGCATCACAAAACTGAAATAATTACAGAACTTGAATAGAATTCGAACCGAACTTTTACAGAACGTTAAAATTGACTTGAAAAATTGAAGAATTTTTAATTTTGTTAAACAACCCAGCCTAAATATGTGTTTTTTTTACTCACTCTTTTTTCACTCGGAATTTAGGTAGGTACCCATCTGCACATAACAACTCGATATCATCCAACTATATTGCATACGTATTAGTTTTCTAATTTTACAATGAAATTACTCGAAGTTGAACGGAATATTTTTTTAAAACTATTAAATTCATATAGCGCTTTATTTTAAGCAGTAAAACTACTGGTGAGTTCTGGCATTATAAAATTTGTATGAAAATGTACGTACGCTCATAACTTCCGAAGGACTGCAACAAATTGAAAAATTCTTTTTGTGTTGTGTTCGTTATTGTTAGTACAAGGTTTGTATAAAATTACTGGTGAGTTCTGGCATTACGAAATTTGTAAAAAAAAAATTATAGGTGGCGCGCGAGCTGTTTGAAAAATAAATGTACCGGGAATTAGTGTATGTAATGCGGCAGGTGGGGGGGGGGTGGAAACAGGAAGGGGGGGAGGGGGACCTGGGAGGGGGGAGGGGGGAGGGGAACTCGGGAGGGGGTTTACGATACGGAGAAGCCTAGGAGTGAAGTGGGGTGAGGGAAGGTGAGGGAGGCGGAGTGGAAAGGGGAAGAGGACGCTGGTGAGGAAGGGGGGGGGGGAAGGGGGGGGGGGGAGGGGGAGGTGGGGGAAGGGGGGGGAAGGTGGGGGAGGAAGGGGATCGGAACAAATGAGAAAGGACACGCAGGTAGAAAATTTTTCTTTATTAAATGGTATCGCAACGCATGCCGGGTACCAGCTATCTTCTATATATATAAAAATCAAAAAAATGTTTGGCTGTATGTATGTCCGCTATGCGTTGCTAAACCATTCATCCGATTGCGATGAAACATTGGGAATTTGATGTGCGCATGACTGCTATGGTTCCTGTATACAATAGTGAGCTCTGGCAACACGAAATTACGCATTGCTCAACCGTTCATCCGATTGTGATGAAACTTTGGGGATTTGATGTGTGCATTTCTACAAGGGTGTTTATATACTAACGTATAGCAGGTTGTTGCTGCTAGGTCCTGCGGACGGCTTTATACATAGTTGTTTGTTTAACCGCTAAGCGTTGCTAAACCATTCATCCGATTACGATGAAAATTTGAGGATTTGATGTGTGCATGCCCACGACGGTTTCTGTATACAAAAGTGAGCTCTGACATCATGAAATTACGCATTGCTAAACCATTCATCCGATTGCGATGAAACTTTGTGGATTTGATGTGTGCATGTCTAAAATGGTGTTTATTTACTAAAGTATGGCAGGTTTTTGCTGCTAGGTCCTGCGGGCGGCTTTATACATAGTTGTGTGTTTAACCGCTTAGCGTTGCTAAACCATTCATTCGATTGCGATGAAAATTTGTAGATTTGATGTGTGCATGCCCACGACGGTTTCTGTATACAAAAGTGAGCTCTGGCATCATGAAATTACGCATTGCTAAACCGTTCATCCGATTGCGATGAAACTTTGGGGATTTGATGTGTGCATGCCTACAATGGTGTCTATATACTAACGGATGGCAGATTTTTGCTGCTAGGCCCTGTGGGCAGCTTTATATATATTTGTATGTTTAACCGTAGGTACCTACCCGCTTACTATGAATTTTTTTTCTGTTAGTTAGTAAGTCAAGTTAGTTTTAACCCGTTAGTTGCATTTGCAACAGGCATAAGCTATTATATAGTATTGCTTGGTTTTTCAAAAAACTCACTTTTTCCTTGATGCGAAAATCGACCTCACCGCCCCTCGCGTTTCACCAACCTCAAGGTTCACTTTGGCTCGAAGTCTAGAATTGTCCTTTCGGCTGACACGCGAGAATGGACATTAGCGCTCGCTATTTTGGAACGCTTCAAAGTTCACAATCCTTCGAAGAGTCGATTATTTTCCAGCCACTAGCTTTTGTTTCTTTTTTGTTAGGGGAAACATTTTTCATCGTTATCAATATGTTTGCCAAAACTTTACGGGAGACTTCTAGCGGTGCGGAATACAAGTATGGATTATTCACATTAGAAAAAATCAAATGTCTATCGAATACTGTTGTAGTTCTATTTTCATCCGTTCGAAATGGCAGCTTCGTCTGAATTTAAATAAATACGCTAGCTTCACGATTTTCACAAAAAAAATAGACTAGACAGGAAACTCACATAAAATTGAACTGACACATTTTAAGAGCGAAAAATAATATAAATTTGCGGCGAAAACTGGAACTACTCATAAAATCACTCAATTCGGCTAGGTTATATTTCCCGCCGACAGGTTCGCCCCTTTAAAAACGTCGGATCGAGAAGGGAAGTAAAAAAAAGTTAGTTTCCCATACAAAACTGATTTTGCTAGGAATTTATTCTAATTAATTAAACGGCTTCGAGAAAGTTCTTGAGAGAAATTGACATTTTATAGGGGCATTACGGAATTAAAGATTGCGTTAAAAGTACACCTTCCGGCGGAGATGTTTTTTAATAAACATAAACAATACAAGTTTTAAAAAACTTTAAAAACCAAAACATGTTTAGCTCCCCCTTGAAAATGTTTCACAATATTGCATTCAAATTCGACATTTTTCTGACATTTGCGAAAAATTCACTTTCATAGATAATGTTAATTGTTTGCAGCCTGTAAAATCGCTTATAAAATTCGGCAGATATTTAAATTTTCCCCAACTGTGCAACACTGAAAATGGAATGATATTCCAATTCTCAACATACCACCTCAAGCCCTCGGCAAGGCCAGGACAGCTTATTTGTATGGAATTTTTTTTAAAAACGATGCCTTTATTCGATTTTCAGGCCTGGTTTGAGGTGCTTTTTGACAATGTTTTCCGTTGGTCTTGCCAGCATTGAAAAAAATAATTTTAGAATATTGAGATGAACTAGGTAGGGACCCGATAAATTATATCTACCAGTATTTATTTATATTATTATTACATATGAATTGTCGAAATATGTCCGCACATAACTTCCAAACGATTGAACCAAATTGAATAATTCTTTTTACGTTGTGATCCTTATTGTTTGGACAAGGTTTTTATAAATTTACCGGTGAGCTCTAGCATTATTAAATTTGAATAAAATGAATTACCGAAGTTTATGTACGCTCATAACTTCCGAAATACTGGAACAAATTGGAAAATTCTTTTTTTGTTGTGTTCGTTATTGTTAGGGCAAAGTTTGTATTAAACTAATGGTGAGCTCTGGCATCATGAAATTTGTATTAAAATGAATCCCCGAAATGCATGTACGCTTATAACTTCTGAACGACTGCACCAAATTGGATAATTCTTTTTATGTAGTTATTGTTATTGTTAGGACAAGGTTTTTATATAACTAATTGCGAGAACTGGCATTATGAAATTTGTATAAAAATTAATCGCCGAAAAGTATGTACACGCATAACTTTCTAACGACTGCACTAAATCGGATAATTCTTTTTATGTTGTGTTGGTTATTAGCTGGTGAGCACTGTCATTAAGAAATTTGTACAAAAAATTTCAATAGGTGGCACGCGAGATGTTTGAAAACTAAATGTACCGGGAATGAATGTATGAAACGCGGGAGTTGTGGGAAGGGGAAACAGGGAGGGGGGAGGGGATTTCGGGAGGGGGTTTACGGGACGGAGATGGGGGGGGGGTGATGTGAAGGGGGGGAAGGGGAGGGGGGTGGAGTGGAAATGCGAGAAGGGAAGAGGACGCGGGAGAGGAAGGGGGGGGGGGATGGGGAACGGGACGAATGGGAAAGGACACGCAGGAAGATTTTTTTATTAAATGGCATAGTTACGCATGCCGGGTAACAGGTATCTTTTATATATGTAAAAATCAAAAAATGTTTGCATGTATGTATGTATGTCCGCTTAGCGTTGCTAAACCATTCATCCGATTGCGATAAAACTTTTGGGATTTGATGTGCGCATGCTTGCGATGGTTTCTGTATACAAAAGTGAGCTCTGGCATCATGAAATTACGCATTGCTAAACCGTTCATCCGATTGCGATGAAACCTTGGGGATTTGATGTGTACATGCCTACAATGGTGTCTATATACTAACGTATGGCAGGTTTTTGCTGCTAGGCCCTGCGGGCGGCTTTATGTTTGTTTGTATGTTTAACCGCTAACCGTTGCTACACCATTCATCCGATTGCGATGAAAATTTGAGGATTTGATGTGTGCATGTCCCCGACGGTTTCTGTATGCAAAAGTGAGCTCTGGAATCATGAAATTACCCATTGCTTAACCGTTCATCCGATTGCGATGAAACTTTGGGGATTTGGTGTGTGCATGCCTACAATGGTGTCTATATACTAACGTATAGCAGGTTTTTGCTGCTAGCCCCTGCGGGCGGCTTTATATATATTTGCATGTCTAACCGCTAAGCGTTGCTAAAACATTCATCCGATTGCGATGAAACTTTGAGTTTTGAATTTTTCGCCTTATCCACATTCAAACGTCGTTTTTTTCTTCATATATTTAGTTAAACACCCGCTCCTCGCTTCATCCACGTTCACACGTCAAATCGCATAGTGTTTTAACCCGTTAGTTGCATTTGCAACAGGCATAAGCTAGTTATATAGTATTGTTTGGTTTTTCAAAAAACTCACTTTTCGCTTGACGGGAAAATCGACCTCACCGCCCCTCGCGTTTCACCAACCTCAAGGTTTAATTTGGCTTGGCGACGCAAAAATGCCGCTGGCACGCCAAAACGACCTCTCCGATCCTCGAGTTTCGCACACCTCAAGGTTCAATTTTGTTCGAAGGAAATTGTCCCGACGGCTGACACGCGAGAATGGACATTAGCGTTCGGTATTTTAAAACACTTCAAGGTTCACAATCCTTCGAAGAGTCGATTATTTTCCAGCCACTAGCAGTTGTTTTTTTTTTGATAGGGGAAACATTTTTCGTCGTTATCAATATGTTTGCCAAAACTTTACGGGAGACTTCTAGCGGTGCGGAATACAAGTATGGATTATTCACATTAGAAAAAATCAAATGTCTATCGAATACTGTTGTAGTTCTATTTTCATCCGTTCGAAATGGCAGCTTCGTCTGAATTTAAATAAATACGCTAGCTTCACGATTTTCACAAAAAAATAGACTAGACAGGAAACTCACATAAAATTGAACTGACACATTTTAAGAGCGAAAATTATATAAATTTGCGGCGAAAACTGGAACTACTCATTAAATCAACCAATTCGGCTCAGTTATAGTTCCCGCCGACAGGTTCGCATTAAAAAAAAAAACCACAAATTAGGCCTTAGTTTCGATGCAATGGAAAATACTAGAGAGAATGTTGAGACAGGTCAGTTATCCGAGATGTCAAAACAAAACGGATCTCTCAGCGGTTTGGGTTGTTGTTTTTCGGGAAACGGCATTGCAGCCGAAAAAACGATCCCCGGTTAGATGTTTTTGAAAAATTCGGTACCCGGCAATATAAGGCAACTTTTAACACCAAAATTTTGCGTCCGTTCCATGTCAAAAATTTCAGGGTCACCGAAAACCTATAAAATTTTCCAAAAAAAACAAGAAAATTGGTGTCCATAGATTCACTTCAGTAGGGTGGATATTTACCGGCCAGTAGGTACAAATTGAAATGTTATTAATTCAGGGTAGGTACCTACTTATCTCGGTAGTATTGCAAATATGATGAGAAAAGCAAACACATTGCCGGAATTTTGTAAGGAAATGCGCCGGTACCTGCCGGAATAGGTAGTTGGACAATTATTTAGGTTTTTGATGCAATTTATTTTACTAAGGTAATGTTGTTTCCACGATACTGAATAATTTAACAATTTTTTAAAGTTCATTTTCACGTTCTGTGTAAGTTCTGTTTTTTTATCAGTAAATGCCAGTTGCATCATAAAACTGAAATAATTACAGAACTTGAATAGAATTCGAACCGAACTTTTACAGAACGTTAAAATTGACTTGAAAAATTAAAAAAAATTTAATTTCGTTAAACAACCCAGCCTAAATAAGAGTTTTTTTTACGTATGTATGCAAGTACCTATACTCAGAATATAAGTAGGTTCCTACCTGCACATAAACACTCGATATCATCCGACGATATTGCATACGTATTAGTTTTCTAATTTTACAATGAAATTACTCGAAGTTGAACGGAAATTTTTTTAAAAGTATTAAATTCATATAGCGCTTTATTTTAAGCAGTAAAACTACGGGTGAGTTCTGGCATTATAAAATTTGTATGAAAATGTACGTACGCTCATAACTTCCGAAGGACTGCAACAAATTGAAAAATTCTTTTTTTGTTGTGTTCGTTATTGTTAGTACAAGGTTTGTATAAAATTACTGGTGAGTTCTGGCATTACGAAATTTGTAAAAAAAAAATTATAGATGGCGCGCGAGCTGTTTGAAAAATAAATGTACCGGGAATTAGTGTATTAATAATGCGGCAAGTGGGGGGGGGGGTGGAAACAGGAAGGGGGGGGAGGGGAACTCGGGAGGGGGTTTACGATACGGAGAAGCCTAGGAGTGAAGTGGGGGTGAGCTCTGGCAACACGAAATTACGCATTGCTCAACCGTTCATCCGATTGTGATGAAACTTTGGGGATTTGATGTGTGCATTTCTACAATGGTGTTTATATACTAACGTATAGCAGGTTTTTGCTGCTAGGTCCTGCGGACGGCTTTATACATGGTTGTATGTTTAACCGCTAAGCGTTTCTAAACCATTCATCCGATTGCGATGAAAATTTGAGGATTTGATGTGTGCATGCCCACGACGGTTTCTGTATACAAAAGTGTGCTCTGGCATCATGAAATTACGCATTGCTAAACCATTCATCCGATTGCGATGAAACTTTGGGAATTTTATGTGTGCATGTCTACAATGGTGTTTATATACTAACGTATGGCAGGTTTTTGCTGCTAGGTCCTGCGGGCGGCTTTATACATAGTTGTATGTTTAACCGCTAAGCGTTGCTAAACCATTCATCCGATTGCGATGAAAATTTGTAGATTTGATGTGTGCATGCTCACGACGGTTTCTGTATACAAAAGTGAGTTCTGGCATCATGAAATTACGCATTGCTAAACCGTTCATCCGATTGCGATGAAACTTTGGGGATTTGATGTGTGCATGCCTACAATGGTGTCTATATACTAACGGATGGCAGATTTTTGCTGCTAGGCCCTGTGGGCGGCTTTATATATATTTGTATGTTTAACCGTAGGTACCTACCCGCTTACTATGAATTTTTTTTCTGTTAGTTAGTAAGTCAAGTTAGTTTTAACCCGTTAGTTGCATTTGCAACAGGCATAAGCTAGTTATATAGTATTGTTTGGTTTTTCAAAAAACTCACTTTTCGCTTGACGGGAAAATCGACCGCACCGCCCCTCGCGTTTCACCAACCTCAAGGTTCACTTTGGCTTGGCGACGCAAAAATGCCGCTGGCACGCCAAAACGACCTCTCCGATCCTCGAGTTTCGCACACCTCAAGGTTCAATTTTGTTCGAAGGAAATTGTCCCTACGGCTGACACGCGAGAATGGACATTAGCGCTCGCTGTTTTGGAACGCTTCAAAGTTCACAATCCTTCGAAGAGTCGATTATTTTCCAGCCACTAGCAGTTGTTTTTTTTTTTGATAGGGGAAACATTTCAATATGTTTGCCAAAACTTTACGGGAGACATCTAGCGGTGCGGAATACAAGTATGGATTATTCACATAAGAAAAAATCAAATGTCTATCGAATACTGTTGTAGTTCTATTTTCATCCGTTCGAAATGGCAGCTTCGTCTGAATTTAAATAAATACGCTAGCTTCACGATTTTCACAAAAAAATAGACTAGACAGGAAACTCACATAAAATTGAACTGACACATTTTAAGAGCGAAAATTATATAAATTTGCGGTGAAAACTGGAACTACTCATTAAATCAACCAATTCGGCTCAGTTATAGTTCCCGCCGACAGGTTCGCATTAAAAAAAAAAACCACAAATTAGGCCTTAGTTTCAATGCAATGGAAAATACTAGAGAGAATGTTGAGACAGGTCAGTTATCCGAGATGTCAAAACAAAACGGATCTCTCAGCGGTTTGGGTTGTTGTTTTTTGGAAAATGGCATTGCAGCCGAAAAAACGATCCCCGGTTAGATGTTTTTGAAAAATTCGGTACCCGGCAATATAAGGCAACTTTTAATAACGATATAAAGTGTCCGTCCCATGTAAAAAAGTTCAGGGTCGCCGAAAAACCTATAAAATTTTCCAAAAAAAACAAGAAAATTGGTGTCCATAGATTCTCTTCAGTAGGGTGGATATTTACCGGCCAGTACATTGAAATGTTATTAATTCAGGATAGGTACCTACTTATCTCGGTAGTATTGCAAATACGATGAAAAAAGCAAAACCATTGCCGGAATTTTGTAAGGAGATGCGCCGGTACCTACCGGAATGGGTAGTTTAACAATTATTTAGGTTTTTGATGCAATTTAATTTACTAAGGTAATGTTGTTTCCACGATACTGAATAATTTAACAATTTTTTAAAGTTCATTTTCACTTTCTGTGTAAGTTCTGTTTTTTTATCAATAAATGCCAGTTGCATCATAAAACTGAAATAATTACAGAACTTGAATAGAATTCGAACCGAATTTTTACAGAACGTTAAAATTGACTTGAAAAATTGAAGAATTTTTAATTTTGTTAAACAACCCAGCCTAAATATGTGTTTTCTTACTCACTCTTTTTGCACTCGGAATTTAGGTAGGTACCCATCTGCACATAAAAACTAGATATCATCCAACTATATTGCATACCTATTAGTTTTCTAATTTTACAATTAAATTACTCGAAGTTGAACGGAATATTTTTTTAAAAGTATTAAATTCATATAGCGCTTTATTTTAAGCAGTAAAACTACAGGTGAGTTCTGGCATTATAAAATTTGTATGAAAATGTACGTACGCTCATAACTTCCGAAGGACTCCAACAATTTGAAAAATTCTTTTTTTGTTGTGTTCGTTATTGTTAGTACAAGGTTTGTACAAAATTACTGGTGAGTTCTGGCATTACGAAATTTGTAAAAAAAAAATTATAGATGGCGCGCGAGGTGTTTGAAAACTAAATGTACCGGGAATTAGTATATGTAATGCGGCAGGTGGGGGGGGGGTGGAAACAGGAAGGGGGAGGGGAGCCTAAGAGGGGGGAGGGGAACTTGGGAGGGGGTTTACGATACGGAGAAGCCTAGGAGTGAAGTGGGGTGAGGTAAGGTGAGGGAGGCGGAGTGGAAAGGGGAAGAGGACGCTGGTGAGGAAGGGGGGGGGGGATTCCTGGTTCCTGTATACAATAGTGAGCTCTGGCAACACGAAATTACGCATTGCTGAGCCGTTCATCCGATTGTGATGAAACTTTGGGGATTTGATGTGTGCATTTCTACAATGGTGTTTATATACTAACGTATAGCAGATTTTTGCTGCTAGGCCCTGTGGGCGGCTTTATATATATTTGTATGTTTAACCGTAGGTACCTACCCGCTTACTTTGATTTTTTTTTTCTGTTAGTTAGTAAGTCAAGTTAGTTTTAACCCGTTAGTTGCATTTGCAATGGGCATAAGCTAGTTATATATTATTGTTTGGTTTTTCAAAAAACTCACTTTTTCTGGCACGCCAAAATCGACCGCACCGCCCCTTAAGTTTCACCAACCTCGAGGTTCACATTCGGGTACAACCGATTAAGACTTTTGATGGATCCGAAAGTGACCTTTCCGCTCCTCGAGTTTCAAAGACCGCAGAGACCATATTCGGTTCACGGGAAACTCACATAAAATCGAACCGCTACATAATTGACAGCGCCAAATTACGCAAATCAGCGGCGAAAACTAGAACCTCTGAATAAATCTATCACCTTTGGCCTCGGTTATATTTTCCGCCGACAGGTTTGCACTCCAAAAAAGGCAGAGAAAAATTAAGACACTCATTTCCATACAATGAGAAATTTATTCTAATTTATTGTACGGCGTTTTTGAGAAAAAATGACATTTTAAACATGATTTGCGGGATCGTAGATTACGTTAAAAAAACACTTTCTGCCGGAGATGTTTTTTAATAAATATAAACATTACAAGTTTTAGAAACTTTTAAAACCAAAACATGTTTAGCTCCCCCTTGAAAATGTTTCACAATATTGCATTCAAATTCGACATTTTTCTGACATTTGCGAAAAATTCACTTTCATCGATAAATGCAAATGGTTTGCAGCCTGTAAAATTGGCTGGTATATGAAAATTTTATAATTTTTCTCGAACTTTGCAACACTGAAGATGGAGTCGTGATGGCGTTAAAAGCCACTACCACCTTAAAAAAAGCAGACCCCGCCCTAATAGGTTTTGTATGAAGAATTTTTTTTTTTTTAATGGCGGATTTCAAATTGCATAGCTCGGCAGGGCCTAAATTTTAGCGGGATTGGTGCAAATTTGTGCATCGGTCTTGCCTGTGTAAAAAATATAATTATGGAATATTATCTGTCTGTGTATAATATAGTAGGTAAGTACCCAATACAAAAGACCCGCGCTTAATCAGCAAATGTTGAGACAGCCCAGTATCCGAAATGTCATATGTTTACTCTAATAAAACGGACCTCTCAGCGGTTTGGGTTGTTGATTTGAAGTATACGGCATTACGGCCCAAAAAACGATTCCGGCTTGGATGTTTTTGAAAAATACGGTACTCGAAAACATCCCGCATCTTTTGATAACAATTTAACGTGTCCGTCCCATGTAAAAAAGTTCAGGGTCACCGAAAATCCTATAAAATTTTCGAAAAAAAAACACGACAATATACGACCATAGATTAACTTCAGAAGGATAGATATTTACCGGCCAGAACAAATTGAAATGTAATTGATTTCAAGGGTAGGTACCTACTTATTTCGGTAGTACCTATTGCAAATATGATGAAAAAAGCAAAAACATTGCCGGAATTTTTAAAGGAAAAGCGGCGGTACCTGCCGGAATGGGTAGATAGACAATTATTTAGGTTTTTGATGCAATTTAATTTACTAAGGTAATGTTGTTTCCACGATACTGAATAATTTAACAATTTTTTTAAGTTCATTTTCACGTTCTGTGTAAGTTCTATTTTTTATTAGTAAATGGCAGTTGCATCATAAAACAAAAATATCTATAAAACTTGAATAGAATTCGAACCGAACTTTTACAATTTTTTTAATTACTCTTAGTTGAACGGGATATTTTTTTCAAGTATTAAATTCGTATAGCGCTTTTTTTAAGCAGTAAAACTACTGGTGAGTTCTGGCATTATAAAATTTTTATGAAAATGTACGTACGCTCATAACTTCTGAAGGACTGCAGAAAATTGAAAAATTCTTTTTTTGTTGTGTTCGTTATTGTTAATACAAGGTTTGTATAAAACTACTGGTGAGTTCTGGCTTCACGAAATTTGTATAAAAAAAATTAATAGGTGACGCATGAGCTGTTTGAAAACTCGGTTTCTGTATACAAAAGTGAGCTCTGGCATCATGAAATTACGCATTGCTAAACCGTTCATGCGATTGCGATGAAACTTTGGGGATTTGATGTGTGCATGCCTACAATGGTGTCTATATACTTACGTATGGCAGATTTTTGCTGCTAGGCCCTGTGGGCGGCTTTATATATATTTGTATGTTTAACCGTAGGTACCTACCCGCTTACTACGAAATATTTTTTTTTCTGTTAGTAAGTCAAGTTAGTTTTAACCCGTTAGTTGCTTTGCAACGGGCAAACTTCTAGTTATATATTAATGCTCAGTTTTTCAAAAAACTCACTTTTCGCTTGACGGGAAAATCGACCTCACCGCCCCTCGCGTTTCACCAACCTCAAGGTTTAATTTGGCTTGGCGACGCAAAAATGCCGCTGGCACGCCAAAACGACCTCTCCGATCCTCGAGTTTCACACACCTCAAGGTTCAATTTTGTTCAAAGGAAATTATCCCTACGGCTGACACGCGAGAATGGACATTAGCGTTCGGTATTTTAAAACACTTCAAGGTTCACAATCCTTCGAAGAGTCGATTATTTTCCAGCCACTAGCAATTGTTTCTGAGACTGTTAACCAAGGTCAGTTACACCGGGATCCATTTATATTTCATTTTCTCGCCGGCCGACTCGCAAACGCGATATCTTCAAAAATATCACGCCTGGAAGCCAAAATTTTGTAAAATTACGTCCACGAGAGTTTTCAGAACGTTTATTTACCATCGGTTTTATCACTTTTCACAAAAACAACGTTGGGATATTCGTTTGAAATCTGACGTTTGCTAAAAAAACGAGTAAAAAGCCATATTTGGAAACTAATGTTTAAAAAAATGTACACTTTTCACGGAGCCGCCGCTCGGCAGAAAATAGAACTACAGCATTTCTTAAGCAAAATTCAAATTTAGATTATATTGGAGATTCGAACGTAAGCAAAAAATAGTGCTATAATTTTGTTGTTGTTGGCTCATTTTTAGAACGATTTTCAAATTCATGGTGTTGGTTTGAGGGTGGATTATAAAAGACCGCTGGAAAAATTATTAATAAATTTTTTAATAATAATAGAGACTTTTTTTTTGAAAATTTTTTTTTTCAGAAAATCGATTCGGGCGTTTGCATTAACGATTGGGCAAGGCAGATTCATATCTCAAATTAAGAAGTGAACAATTTATTAGTTTTTCATACATTTCTCATAAAAAAATACATATTTGTTAAGAAAACAGCACGTGTTTTTATGAATTCAAAAGATCGACATACAAAAAATATCAATTCCAAAAAAAAAAGTTTAAAAAAAAAAGTTTTTCCAAAAACGTATAGTTATTTTAATTTTTTGTTGTTGTTTAAAATTATTATTTGGAATGTGAACCACCCTGCATATTTCCACAATTTTAATGTGGGTTCTCTGATTGGTTGGACACGTCCAGCCTATCAGATACTTTGTAGACACAGAATGTAATTTAAGGCTCCCGATTGGCTGATTTTATTTGGGCCACGCCCTTACCCAAAAAAAAACCGTTAATCATTGGGCGGATTAATTAAATGAAAAATTTATAGTTTTTTTTTTAAACTTATTTTTTGCGCTAATGAGTATGTCTGCCAATAATGAAATAGGTAGGTACCTGCTAAAATGATTAAAAAAATAAATTAGGTTCCGTCCAACTCAACATTAGAATTCGTATTAATTATACAAATACATAATAATGTGAGCTTTTTTACAATGATTATTTGAAAACAAAATTCTGCATAATACATTTTTATAGCGCCGTTTAAGTGAAAATGAATATAAGGACGTTGGGTTCCTACTCGCGCACTATGAAAGAATATTTTTTCTGTTTTTTGTTTAAGGAAATAAAATATTTTTTTTTTTATAAAACACTCTGAACAATACATTTTTATAGCGTCATTTTTGTGAAAAATTACAAGACGTACCTTCCAAGTACCTAACGTCGCACTATGAAATAATATTTTTTCAAATCAAAATTTTAGTTTCTGAGAAATTCTTAATAATACATTTTTATAGCGCCGTTTTTGTAAAAAAAACTCACTAAGGGCAATAGGTACTTACCCGCTTACTATGAAAAATATTTTTTCTGTATTTTTTTTACTCCAATAAATCAAATTTTTTTTTTTTAGAAATTCTTAATAATATGTTTTTATAGCGCCGTTTTTGTTTAAAATCTCACTAAGGGCAATCGGTACTTACCCGCTTACTATGAAGAAATATTTTTTCTCTAATTTTTTTACTCCAATAAATCAAAGTTTTTTTTTTCATAGAAATTCTTAATAATATATTTTTATAGCGCCGTTTTTGTTTAAAATCTCACTAAGTGCAATAGGTACTTACCCGCTTACTATGAAATAATATTTTTTCTGTAATTTTTTTACACCAATAAATCAAAGTTTTTTTTTTCTTAGAAATTCTTAATAATATATTTTTATAGCGCCGTTTTTGTTTAAAATCTCACTAAGGACAATAGGTACTTACTTGCTTACTATGAAGAATAAAAATTTCTGTAATTTTTTTGTTCCAATAATTCAAAGTTTTTTTTTCTTAGAAATTCTTCATAACATATTTTCATAGCGCCGTTTTAGTTTAAAATCTCACTAAGGGCAATAGGTACTTACCCGCTTACTATGAAGAAAAAAAAATCTGTAATTTTTTTACTCCAGTCAATCAAAGTTTTTTTTTCTTAGAAATTCTTAATAATATATTTTTATAGCGCCTTTTTTGTTTAAAATCTCACTAAGGGCAATAGGTACTTACCCGCTTACTATGAAGAAATATTTTTTCTGTAATTTTTTTACTCCAATAAAACAAAGTTTTGTTTTCATATAAATTCTTGATAATATATTTTTTTAGCGCCGTTTTTGTTTAAAATCTCACTAAGGACAATAGGTACTTACCCGCTTACTATTAAGAATAAAAATTTCTGTAATTTTTTTGTTCCAATAATTCAAAGTTTTTTTTTTTCTTAGAAATTCTTCATAACATATTTTTATAGCGCCGTTTTAGTTTAAAATCTCACTAAGGGCAATAGGTACTTACCCGCTTACTATGAAGAAATATTTTTTCTGTAATTTTTTTACTCCAATAAAACAAAGTTTTGTTTTCATATAAATTCTTAATAATATATTTTTATAGCGCCGTTTTTGTTTAAAATCTCACTAAGGACAATAGGTACTTACCCGCTTACTATTAAGAATAAAAATTTCTGTAATTTTTTTGTTCCAATAATTCAAAGTTTTTTTTTTTCTTAGAAATTCTTCATAACATATTTTTATAGCGCCGTTTTAGTTTAAAATCTCACTAAGGGCAATAGGTACTTACCCGCTTACTATGAAGAAATATTTTTTCTGTAATTTTTTTACTCCAATAAAACAAAGTTTTGTTTTCATATAAATTCTTGATAATATATTTTTTTAGCGCCGTTTTTGTTTAAAATCTCACTAAGGACAATAGGTACTTACCCGCTTACTATTAAGAATAAAAATTTCTGTAATTTTTTTGTTCCAATAATTCAAAGTTTTTTTTTTTCTTAGAAATTCTTCATAACATATTTTTATAGCGCCGTTTTAGTTTAAAATCTCACTAAGGGCAATAGGTACTTACCCGCTTACTATGAAGAAATATTTTTTCTGTAATTTTTTTACTCCAATAAAACAAAGTTTTGTTTTCATATAAATTCTTAATAATATATTTTTATAGCGCCGTTTTTGTTTAAAATCTCACTAAGGACAATAGGTACTTACCCGCTTACTATTAAGAATAAAAATTTCTGTAATTTTTTTGTTCCAATAATTCAAAGTTTTTTTTTTTCTTAGAAATTCTTCATAACATATTTTTATAGCGCCGTTTTAGTTTAAAATCTCACTAAGGGCAATAGGTACTTACCCGCTTACTATGAAGAAAAAAAAATCTGTAATTTTTTTACTGCAGTCAATCAAAGTTTTTTTTTCTTAGAAATTCTTAATAATACATTTTTATAGCGCCGTTTTTGTTTAAAATCTCACTTAGGGCAATAGGTACCTACCCGCATACTATGAAAAAATATTTTTCTGTAATTTTTTTGCTCCGATAAATCAAAGTTTTAGTTTCTAAGAACTTCTGAATAAAACATTTTTATAGCGTCATTTTTGTGAATAATTAACAACAACGTACCTTCCAAATACTTACACGCGCACTATGAAATAATTTTATTCTGTACGATAGTAAGTTAAGTTAGTTTTAAACCCGTTAGTTGCATTTGCAATGGGCATAAGCTAGTTATATATTAATGCTCAGTTTTTCAAAAAACTCACTTTTCGCTTGACGGGAAAATCGACCTCACCGCCCCTCGCGTTTCACCAACCTCAAGGTTTAATTTGGCTTGGCGACGCAAAAATGCCGCTGGCACGCCAAAACGACCTCTCCGATCCTCGAGTTTCGCACACCTCAAGGTTCAATTTTGTTCAAAGGAAATTATCCCGACGGCTGACACGCGAGAATGGACATTAGCGTTCGGTATTTTAAAACACTTCAAGGTTCACAATCCTTCGAAGAGTCGATTATTTTCCAGCCACTAGCAGTTGTTTTTTTTTTGATAGGGGAAACATTTTTCGTCGTTATCAATATGTTTGCCAAAACTTTACGGGAGACTTCTAGCGGTGCGGAATACAAGTATGGATTATTCACATTAGAAAAAATCAAATGTCTATCGAATACTGTTGTAGTTCTATTTTCATCCGTTCGAAATGGCAGCTTCGTCTGAATTTAAATAAATACGCTAGCTTCACGATTTTCACAAAAAAATAGACTAGACAGGAAACTCACATAAAATTGAACTGACACATTTTAAGAGCGAAAATTATATAAATTTGCGGCGAAAACTGGAACTACTCATTAAATCAACCAATTCGGCTCAGTTATAGTTCCCGCCGACAGGTTCGCATTAAAAAAAAAACCACAAATTAGGCCTTAGTTTCAATGCAATGGAAAATACTAGAGAGAATGTTGAGACAGGTCAGTTATCCGAGATGTCAAAACAAAACGGATCTCTCAGCGGTTTGGGTTGTTGTTTTTCGGGAAACGGCATTGCAGCCGAAAAAATGATCCCCGGTTAGATGTTTTTGAAAAATTCGGTACCCGGCAATATAAGGCAACTTTTAACACCAAAATTTTGTGTCCGTTCCATGTAAAAAATTTCAGGGTCGCCGAAAAACCTATAAAATTTTCCAAAAAAAACAAGAAAATTGGTGTCCATAGATTCACTTCAGTAGGGTGGATATTTACCGGCCAGTAGGTACAAATTGAAATGTTATTAATTCAGGGTAGGTACCTACTTATCTCGGTAGTATTGTAAATATGATGAGAAAAGCAAACACATTGCCGGAATTTTGTAAGGAAATGCGCCGGTACCTGCCGGAATAGGTAGTTGGACAATTATTTAGGTTTTTGATGCAATTTATTTTACTAAGGTAATGTTGTTTCCACGATACTGAATAATTTAACAATTTTTTAAAGTTCATTTTCACGTTCTGTGTAAGTTCTGTTTTTTTATCAGTAAATGCCAGTTGCATCATAAAACTGAAATAATTACAGAACTTGAATAGAATTCGAACCGAACTTTTACAGAACGTTAAAATTGACTTGAAAAATTGAAGAATTTTTAATTTTGTTAAACAACCCAGCCTAAATATGTGTTTTTTTACTCACTCTTTTTGCACTCGGAATTTAGGTAGGTACCCATCTGCACATAACAACTCGATATCATCCAACTATATTGCATACGTATTAGTTTTCTAATTTTACAATGAAATTACTCGAAGTTGAACGGAATATTTTTTTTAAAGTATTAAATTCATATAGCGCTTTATTTTAAGCAGTAAAACTACTGGTGAGTTCTGGCATTATAAAATTTGTATGAAAATGTACGTACGCTCATAACTTCCGAAGGACTGCAACAAATTGAAAAATTCTTTTTGTGTTGTGTTCGTTATTGTTAGGACAAGGTTTGTATAAAGTTACTGGTGAGTTCTGGCATTACGAAATTTGTAAAAAAAAAAAATTATAGGTGGCGCGCGAGCTGTTTGAAAAATAAATGTACCGGGAATTAGTGTATGTAATGCGGCAGCTGGGGTGGAGGTGGAAACAGAAAGGGGGGAGGGGGACCTGGGAGGGGGGAGAGGAACTCGGGAGGGGGTTTACGATACGGAGAAGCCTAGGAGTGAAGTGGGGTGAGGGAAGGTGAGGGAGGCGGAGTGGAAAGGGGAAGAGGACGCTGGTGAGGAAGGGGGGGGGGGGGGAAGGGGATCGGAACAAATGAGAAAGGACACGCAGGTAGAAACATTTCTTTATTAAATGGTATCGCAAATTGCCGGGTACCAGCTATCTTCTATATCTATAAAAATCAAAAAAATGTTTGGCTGTATGTATGTCCGCTATGCGTTGCTAAACCATTCATCCGATTGCGATGAAACATTGGGAATTTGATGTGCGCATGACTGCTATGGTTCCTGTATACAAAAGTGAGCTCTGGCAACACGAAATTACGCATTGCTCAACCGTTCATCCGATTGTGATGAAACTTTGGGGATTTGATGTGTGCATTTCTACAATGGTGTTTATATACTAACGTATAGCAGGTTGTTGCTGCTAGGTCCTGCGGACGGATTTATACATAGTTGTATGTTTAACCGCTAAGCGTTGCTAAACCATTCATCCGATTGCGATGAAAATTTGAGGATTTGATGTGTGCATGCCCACGACGGTTTCTGTATACAAAAGTGAGCTCTGGCATCATGAAATTACGCATTGCTAAACCATTCATCCGATTGCGATGAAACTTTGGGGATTTGATGTGTGCATGTCTACAATGGTGTTTATTTACTAACGTATGGCAATTTTGTGCTGCTAGGTCCTGCGGGCGGCTTTATACATAGTTGTGTGTTTAACCGCTAAGCGTTGCTAAACCATTCATCCGATTGCGATGAAAATTTGTAGATTTGATGTGTGCATGCCCCCGACGGTTTCTGTATACAAAAGTGAGCTCTGGCATCATGAAATTACGCATTGCTAAACCGTTCATCCGATTGCGATGAAACTTTGGGGATTTGATGTGTGCATGCCTACAATGGTGTCTATATACTAACGGATGGCAGATTTTTGCTGCTAGGACCTGTGGGCGGCTTTATATATATTTGTATGTTTAACCGTAGGTACCTACCCGCTTACTATGAATTTTTTTTCTGTTAGTTAGTAAGTCAAGTTAGTTTTAACCCGTTAGTTGCATTTGCAACAGGCATAAGCTAGTTATATGGTATTGTTTGGTTTTTCAAAAAACTCACTTTTTCCTTGATGCGAAAATCGACCTCACCGCCCCTCGCGTTTCACCAACCTCAAGGTTCTCTTTGGCTTGAAGTCTAGAATTGTCCCTTCGGCTGACACGCGAGAATGGACATTAGCGCTCGCTATTTTGGAACGCTTCAAAGTTCACAATCCTTCGAAGAGTCGATTATTTTCCAGCCACTAGCTTTTGTTTCTTTTTTGTTAGGGGAAACATTTTTCATCGTTATCAATATGTTTGCCAAAACTTTACGGGAGACTTCTAGCGGTGCGGAATACAAGTATGGATTATTCACATTAGAAAAAATCAAATGTCTATCGAATACTGTTGTAGTTCTATTTTCATCCGTTCGAAATGGCAGCTTAGTCTGAATTTAAATAAATACGCTAGCTTCACGATTTTCACAAAAAAAATAGACTAGACAGGAAACTCACATAAAATTGAACTGACACATTTTAAGAGCGAAAAATTATTTAAATTTGCGGCGAAAACTGGAACTACTCATAAAATCACTCAATTCGGCTAGGTTATATTTCCCGCCGACAGGTTCGCCCCTTTAAAAACGTCGGATCGAGAAGGGAAGTAAAAAAAAGTTAGTTTCCCGTACAAAACTGATTTTGCTAGGAATTTATTCTAATTAATTAAACGGCTTCGAGAAAGTTCTTGAGAAAAATTGACATTTTATAGGGGCATTACGGAATAAAAGATTGCGTTAAAAGTACACCTTCCGGCGGAGATGTTTTTTAATAAACATAAACAATACAAGTTTTAGAAACTTTTAAAACCAAAACATGTTTAGCTTCCCCTTGAAAATGTTTCACAATATTGCATTCAAATTCGACATTTTTCTGACATTTGCGAAAAATTCGCTTTCATCGATAAATGCAAATCGTTTGCAGCCTGTAAAATTGGCTGGTATATTAAAATTTTATAATTTTTCTCGAACTTTGCAACACTGAAGATGGAGTCATGATGGCGTTAAAAGCCACTACCACCTTAAAAAAAGCAGACCCCGCCCTAATAGGTTTTGTATGAAGAATTTTTTTTTTTTATGGCGGATTTCAAATTGCATAGCTCGACAGGGCCTAAATTTACGCGGGATTGGTGCAAATTTGTGCATCGGTCTTGCCTGTTTAAAAAATATAATTATGGAATATTATCTGTCTGTGTATGATATAGTATAGGTAAGTACCTAATACAAAAGCGCTAGATTTACCCGCGCTTCAACAGCAAATTGAAATGTCAAAAGAAAACGGATCTCTCAGCGGTTTGGGTTGTTGTTTTTCGGGAAACGGCATTGCGGCCGGAAAAACGATTCTGGCTTGGATGTTTTTGGAAAATACGGTACCCTGAAATATAAGGCAACTTTTAACAGTAATTTTACGTGTCCATCTCATGAAAAAATGTTCATGAGGATATGATAAACATATAACATTTTCCAAAAAAATGAGGAAAACGCGTGCCATAGATTTCAGAAGTGGAGATTTTTACTGGCCAGTTTAAATATGTTCCTACAGGGTAGGTACTTATTTCAGTGGTATTGCAAATATGATGAAAAAGCAAATATTGCCGGAATTTTAGTAACAAATGCGGAGGTACCTACCCGAATACGTAGCTACACAATTAAATGCAATACTTAGGTTAGGTTGTTGTACAACGATACTGAATAATTCAACATTTTTTTAAGGTTCATTTTTAAGTTCTTCGTAAGTTCTATTCAAGTTCTGTTATTTTATCAGTACATGCCAGTTGCATCATAAAACTGAAATAATAACTGAACTTGAATAGAATTTGAACCGAACTTTTACAGAACGGTAAAATTGACTTGAAAAATTGAAGAATTTTTAATTTCGTTAAACAACCCAGCCTAAATATGAGTTCTTTTTTACGTATGTATGCAAGTACCAGCACTCAAAATTTAGGTAGGTACCCATCTGCATATAACAACTCGGTATCATCCGACTATATTGCATACGTATTAGTTTTCTAATTTTACAATGAAATTACTCGAAGTTGAACGGGATATTTTTTAAAAGTATTAAATTCATATGGCGCTTTATTTTAAGCAGTAAAACTACTGGTGAGTTCTGGCATTATAAAATTTGTATGAAAATGTACGTACGCTCATAACTTCCGAAGGACTGCAACAATTTGAAAAATTCTTTTTTTGTTGTGTTCGTTATTGTTAGTACAAGGTTTGTATAAAATTACTGGTGAGTTCTGGCATTACGAAATTTGTAAAAAAAAATTATAGGTGGCGCGCGAGCTGTTTGAAAAATAAATGTACCGGGACTTAGTGTATGTAATGCGGCCGGGGGGGGGGGGGGGTGGAAACAGGAAGGGGGAGGGGAGCCTGGGAGGGGGGAGGGGAACTCGGGAGGGGGTTTACGATACGGAGAAGCCTAGGAGTGAAGTGGGGTGAGGGAAGGTGAGGGAGGCGGAGTGGAAAGGGGAAGAGGATGCTGGTGAGGAAGGGGGGGGGGGATTCCTGGTTCCTGGATACAATAGTGAGCTCTGGCAACACGAAATTACGCATTGCTCAACCGTTCATCCGATTGCGATGAAACTTTGGGGATTTGATGTGTGCATGCCTACAACGGTGTCTATACACTAACATATGGTAGGTTTTTGCTACTAGGCCCTGCGGGCGGCTTTATAAACATTTGTATGTATAACCGCTAAGCGTTGCTAAACCATTTATCGGATTGCGATGAAACTTTAGGTTTTGATGTGCGCATGCCTACCATGCCTTTATGGCAGTAGATACCTACCCGCTTACTATGAATTTTTTAAGTTAGTTTTAACCCGTTATTTGCATTTGCAATAGGCATAAGCTAGTTATATAGTATTGTTTGGTTTTTCAAAAAACTCACTTTTTCTGGCACGCCAAAATCGACCGCACCGCCCCTTAAGTTTCACCAACCTCGAGGTTCACATTCGGGTAAAGTCGATTAAGACGGCCCTTGCACGCCAAAACGACCTTTCCGCTCCTCGAGTTTCACCGACCGCAGAGACCATTATCGCTAGACAGGAAACTCACATAAATCGAGCTGAAACATAATAAACAGCGACAAATGTGGCAAATTTTGCGGCGAAAACTAGAACCTCTAACTTAATCTCTCACCTTTGGACTTAGTTCTATTTCCGGCCGCCAGGTGCGCCGGGTCAAAAAAATTGGCATTTTCCCGTGTCAATTTCGAGTTTCCATACAAAACGAAATTTACTATGGAAATTATTCTTATTAATTATACGGCGTTTTTGAGAAAAAATGACATTTTAAACGTGCTTTGCGGGATCGTAGATTACGTAAAAAAAACACTTTCTGCCGGAGATGTTTTTTAATAAATATAAACATTACAAGTTTTAGAAACTTTTAAAACCAAAACATGTTTAGCTCCCCCTTGAAAATGTTTCACAATATTGCAATCAAATTCGACATTTTTCTGACATTTGCGAAAAATTCACTTTCATCGATAAATGCAAATCGTTTGCAGCCTGTAAAATTGGCTGGCATATTAAAATTTTATAATTTTTCTCGAACTTTGCAACACTGAAGATGGAGTCGTGATGGCGTTAAAATCCACTACCACCTTAAAAAAAGCAGACCCCGCCCTAATAGGTTTTGTATGAAGATTTTTTTTTTTAATGGCGGATTTCAAATTGCATAGCTCGACAGGGCCTAAATTTACGCGGGATTGGTGCAAATTTGTGCATCGGTCTTGCCTGTTTAAAAAATATAATTATGGAATATTATCTGTCTGTGTATGATATAGTATAGGTAAGTACCTAATACAAAAGCGCTAGATTTACCCGCGCTTCAACAGCAAATTGAAATGTCAAAAGAAAACGGATCTCTCAGCGGTTTGGGTTGTTGTTTTTCGGGAAACGGCATTGCGGCCGGAAAAACGATTCTGGCTTGGATGTTTTTGGAAAATACGGTACCCTGAAATATAAGGCAACTTTTAACAGTAATTTTACGTGTCCGTCTCATGAAAAAATGTTCATGAGGATATGATAAACATATAACACTTTCCAAAAAAATGAGGAAAACGCGTGCCATAGATTTCAGAAGTGGAGATTTTTACTGGCCAGTTTAAATATGTTCCTACAGGGTAGGTACTTATTTCAGTGGTATTGCAAATATGATGAAAAAGCAAATATTGCCGGAATTTTAGTAACAAATGCGGAGGTACCTACCCGAATACGTAGCTACACAATTAAATGCAATACTTAGGTTAGGTTGTTGTACAACGATACTGAATAATTCAACATTTTTTTAAGGTTCATTTTTAAGTTCTTCGTAAGTTCTATTCAAGTTCTGTTATTTTATCAGTACATGCCAGTTGCATCATAAAACTGAAATAATAACTGAACTTGAATAGAATTTGAACCGAACTTTTACAGAACGTAAAAATTGACTTGAAAAATTGAAGAATTTTTAATTTCGTTAAACAACCCAGCCTAAATATGTGTTTTTTTTTACGTATGTATGCAAGTACCAGCACTCAAAATTTAGATAGGTACCCATCTGCATATAACAACTCGGTATCATCCGACTATATTGCATACGTATTAGTTTTCTAATTTTACAATGAAATTACTCGAAGTTGAACGGGATATTTTTTAAAAGTATTAAATTCATATAGCGCTTTATTTTAAGCAGTGAAACTACTGGTGAGTTCTGGCATTATAAAATTTGTATGAAAATGTACGTACGCTCATAACTTCCGAAGGACTGCAACAATTTGAAAAATTCTTTTTTTGTTGTGTTCGTTATTGTTAGTACAAGGTTTGTATAAAATTACTGGTGAGTTCTGGCATTACGAAATTTGTAAAAAAAAAAATATAGATGGCGCGCGAGCTGTTTGAAAAATAAATGTACCGGGAATTAGTGTATGTAATGCGGCAGGTGGGGGGGGGGGGGGTGGAAACAGGAAGGGGGGAGGGGAGCCTGGGAGGGGGGAGGGGAACTCGGGAGGGGGTTTACGATACGGAGAAGCCTAGGAGTGAAGTGGGGTGAGGGAAGGTGAGGGAGGCGGAGTGGAAAGGGGAAGAGGATGCTGGTGAGGAAGGGGGGGGGGGGGATTCCTGGTTCCTGGATACAATAGTGAGCTCTGGCAACACGAAATTACGCATTGCTCAACCGTTCATCCGATTGCGATGAAACTTTGGGGATTTGATGTGTGCATGCCTACAACGGTGTCTATACACTAACATATGGTAGGTTTTTGCTACTAGGCCCTGCGGGCGGCTTTATAAACATTTGTATGTATAACCGCTAAGCGTTGCTAAACCATTTATCGGATTGCGATGAAACTTTAGGTTTTGATGTGCGCATGCCTACCATGCCTTTATGGCAGTAGATACCTACCCGCTTACTATGAATTTTTTAAGTTAGTTTTAACCCGTTAGTTGCATTTGCAACGGGCATAAGCTAGTACAATAGTAATGTCGTGAATGTTAAAAAAATCTCGGATTTTTGGTGAACTGAAATCAGGGAAGTTTTTCGCAGTTGTGGGTTTTCTTTTTTAATTTTGTGGAGAGGAATGCCAACAGAATGAACGCATAGTTATAAAGAACGAATGTTATTAGTAGCCAAATTTTAATATGAAAATGGTTGAAATCAGCATTAACGACGGAAAAGGCTCAAATATGCATCATGCATATGTGCATAGGTAAATGCATAAATGATGTCTAGTTATTCATAATTCATAAGGAACTAAAATAGGTACACGGAAAACGCAAGAAGCTTCGCTATTCGCGAAGCGCTCGGCTTTTTATAATTTTATTTATTGTAGGTATGCAAGTCTTTTTATATAAGTTTTCTTTAAGGTATAATATTGACGTGATATCGTTCACATGGTAATTTGGAAAATAATAATAATAATGAAAGTATAGAATAGAAATATCTTTTCTATTTTTTTTTGTAACAGTTTGAGTTTTTAATTTATTGAATGACCTCATAGACTGCCCTCAAATGTTAAGTTTTATTAATATCCGTGTCTCTATAAAATTGAATCGACTCCACCATCCTTTCTACTGGGACAACCACAGCACTAACTATACGTATCATTCACTAGTGCGATTTCACCGAACTGCCAATACTGTTGTGAATATGTTTATGTATTATGTTTGTAAAATGATCAGTAGATATATATTGAATTGTAATGTCTTATATGTATGAACTGATATGTTTGTAAATGTTCGACATGTGATTATATTACGTCTGCAAAAACCCTACGGGCGTTTAATAAATAAATAAAAAATTGAATCCCGTGCTGAGGATTTCGGGTATTTTTTTACACAGATTTAGTATTTAGTTGCACAGATAACGCAGTGGCGGACTAAGGGGGGGGCGGGGGGGGGGGCGGCCCGCCCCGGGCCCCCGGTCCTAGGGAGCCCCCAAACGCCTCCATGTTCCCTTGACCAAATTCTAAACAAGGCTTTAAGGCACCACTGTAAAAAAAAAGTTTTTTTTATTTCATTTTTTGATTGATGCACTTGTTAAGAATACTCTCACCAAATTTATTAAAAATAAATTCGAAAAATTGACGGAGAATTTTATGCGAAACTGTTTGAAACAGTTTGTATGTTGAATTATACTTCGACCAAACTTTGAATGCGTTTTATTTTTTAATGAATTTTATTTTCGATAAATCGGTAAATTATCACCCTTCACAAGAAAAAAAAATAGAACGGGGACATTTATAAAACAATCCCTAGACAATGCACGTATCGGGGCCCCTACCCGATGCGGGGCCCCTAGGCAGTGGCCTACACTGCCTTATGGACAATAGGGCCGCCCTGCCAGGGCCGGCTTAAACATGTCGGGGCCCCTAGGCAATGCACGTCTTGGGCCCCTTAACCCTAGGGGCCCCTACCCAATGCGAAGCCCCTAGGAAGTTGCCTCTACGTCTTATGGATAATACGGAATATAATGAATTTTATTTTCGATTTTTTATGATAAATTTCATGGCATCGTTCATAAATATAATAAAATGGAAGGGGCCATTTTTAAAACGATCCCTACGTAGGTTCATAGTCAGGGCCGGATTAAACGTGTCGGGCCCCTAGGAAATGCACGCCTCGGGGCCCTTTTACCTAAGGGGCCCCTGCCCGATGTGGGCCTCTAGACAGAGGCCTACACTGCCTTATGAACAATAGGGCTCTTCCACCGCCGGCTAAAACACGTCGGGGCCCCTAGGCAATGCACGTAATCGATGCGGGGCTCCTAGGCAGTGGCCTAAACTGCCTTATGGACAATAGGGCCCTGCCAGGGCCAGCATAAACATGTCGGGGCCCCTAGGCAATTCATGTATTGGGGCCCCCTTACCCTAGGGTCCCCTACCCAATGCAAGGCCCCCTAGGCAGTTGGCTATACGTCTTATGGATAATACGGCCCCGGTTGTAGTGACTGGATTTTCGAACAGTTTAAGATTTGGTGCATAGTACATGCAAATCACATGTATAGCTTTTCTAATGTGTTGTCAAACAAGGTTTTAAGCCGCGCGCCTCTACCCGAATTTCTACCGATTTCTTTCATATCCCTCTAAAACATTTGAAGTTCTTAAGCTCTTAAAAAATATATATTATTTTGGAAGATAATATCTATACATTCCCCACGACGAAACGCAAATTATATGAAATTCCTTCGATAGAAAAAAATTGCAAAGTATGCTCCGAAAATTATTATAAACACGTCTGATTCAGTTATTTTACAAGTTAATATGTCTGGAAAAATTCACAGTGTTTCTTTAAATGCTATTTTAGATAGCCCCTAAAAGATTTTTTCTCTATTTTAAACGAGTCGTGTTTTATTAAACATTTTCACAATTTTCGCTTCAATTTTATCGTTTTAAATATTAGCGAACTCTCTCCAAAATTCGTAATTACATATCTCTGCATATTCTTCTCTTTGAATGGGAATATGGCGCCTTGAGGCACCAGGAAACTGTAAAAAAAAAAATTCATGTTCCGAAGTTAACAATGCTCTCACCAAATGTTTTTTTACAACATTTTATATGAAACCGTTTGAAACTGTGTATGTTGAATTATTCTTCAGCAAAGCTTTGAATGCGGTTTTTCTCGAAACTTTTTAACTCGTTTTTAAACGTGGTTGACAACATATTAAAAAAAAACTATACATCCGCCTGTATGTATTTTTATTGCATTTGCATTGAAAAAAAAAAAGTTTCACCAACTCTTAAACTGTTCGAAAATCCATTCAAATCTATGGCAGCACGGAGGGGAATTTTCACATTATTTTTATGGAAAATTTTCGGCGTTCTTAAAAAAAAATAGGGGGCCCCAAAATTAGAAACCCGGAGGCCCTTTTTAAAAAAATTCCTATGTGGTGCCATAGTGACTGGATTTTCTAACAGTTTAAGACTTGGTGCATGCAAATCGGTGTTTAGTTTTTCTAAGATGCTGTCAACCAGGTTGAAAAACGTATTTTCGATAAAAATGCGTAGAAAGTTTTTCTGAAGGTTAATTCAACATACAAACGGTTTAAAACTTTCTTGAATTTTTTTAGAAATTCATTAAAACATTAGGTGATAGCATTATTAAAAAATGCATTTTTTAGAAAATGAAATACAAAAAAAATACATTTTTTTACAGTGAGGCCCCCCAGGACCAGAGGCCCGTGTGAACTGAATAAAAATCTTGCAAAGTTACATAAACTTTTTATACTAGGGGGGGCCTCATTCAGCTTTGCCGCCCCGGGCCTCTGATGGGCTTAGTCCGCCACTGAGATAACGCGTCTGTTTTGTAGACGAAATAATCTTCTATCAATTCCCATTACAAATTCCGAACTTTTACTTCAATCGAAGAGGAAAATAAACTGAAAAACAAAACTTTTAAACCTGATTACGTAACTATCTGAGAGTTTTATTGGTTCACTTTGTTTTTGTAACGAGGTTTGTTTAAATTCTTAATCAAACTCGCGAGGCATGACTTTGGCGTTGAATTTTGCCTTGAAATCACAGAATAATGAGACTTTCACAGTTTTAACAATCATAACAATTTTCGCGGAAAACTGTCCTCAAAAATCATCACTAAGGGAGCGAGAAAATCATAGCTTGGCGGAATTTCAGTTTCCTTTTGCATGTATTAAGTGTGATTATAATTAGAAATAAAACGCGACAGTCTTCTCTGTCGGTGATTGTTTTCTGAAAATTTTATAATGCTTTGTTTGCGAATATTTAAAGGACGATCAAAGGAAAAGCCTTTTTACGCATATTTTTGTACGTTTTCATTATTAATTCGTCATTTTTTCCGAGGGTTTTTAATCAAATATGCTTCTCGTGAAATACATGACCAAATAAAGTTTATAAAATGTTGTTTAGCTATGGTAAGGTGATCAAAGGTAAGACGCCTTCATTTAAATGCCGCATTTATTGGCTTTAATCTTACTATAATTTTCAGACGAACACTAAAAGAGGGCGAATTATTGTTCATTGACTACCTTAAATATTTTATTCTATTATAACTTCTGTGATATTCGAGGCTTGACAAGTGAAAATGCTTAGGTATTTAATTAAAATTAATGTTTTTCGTAGACTGATCACTAGAGTTAAATGACATAAAATAAAATTTTCTGAGCGAAACTATGAATTTTCCATTTAACTTTAAAATTAGATTTAACTCTCGTTACTTTTCGTAACACTAAATTTGACATAGGTAGATATTAATCTTAAGACGATATACCATGTCGTATAAAATTCGGGTTCATGCCGCTGACAATAAAATTTGGTAATAAGGTTTAAATTCCCATTTAACACCGCCTTTATTTAATTGATTTATTCACGATAAAAACATCGCCAAAAAGCGTCTTTTATATTATTTTGAGAAGTTCAAGCTTAAACATGTAAAAGCATTTTCTAAATAATTTAATTTTCCACTTTATATAATAAAACCATAACCGTATAGGGGTTCGTAAGTAGAAGATTTTGAAATTTTAAAGCAGTGTTTATGGGCCTGATACTTTATTTTTTTCTGGGATTATGAAAGACTAATAAAAAAATACATGATTGTTTCATAAGTAAATATGTATTCTACTCGCAGTATTTAATTCAGGGGTCTCCAAACTTTCCAGCCTTAGGGCCATACTGATTACTCCAGAAAGTTCCTAGTGCCAAAACCGTTTTAATTTTTCTGCCGTTATCATTCATGGGGTGAGGTTTGTCCAGATCTTGCAGCGGATGCGTCTGCCCAACTGCTGCGTGGAGGGCCGGATCGAGAGAGACTGGGTGAGGGAGGCCTTTTGACCTTTCCAGCCGGACTATCTTGACCCATCGCCTTGCACCGCATTTGGCGGATGGATTCATACGTCCGTCACTCCTGGGCACAATAACCCCCAGATTCCTACCCATTCCTCTTACCTTTTCCTTCCCAGCACTTCCTATCCTTCCCTTAATTAAAAAAGACCCTCCACACAGCATTCCCTAAGATGACATAGGCCCCGAGGGAAAATATTTTCCTCAGGGTTTCCTGCGTTAAGTTAATCTAAAAAAATACGCTTGTTAAATTCGCTAGTTCAATTACTATTTGTGTTTTATATTGTGTTGTAAGTACCTACTGTATTTTCACAACTACAACACTTGATGATATCTGGTTGGGTTACATGCGAAAATAGGTAGTGATAGTGCCCTCTATCCATCGCTAACAGATAGTGCTAGAAGTATCTCCTTTTTCGCGAATAATCCCTTTGGTTCGATATAATACTTGTCATTATCAAGTAAATAAAACCGAGTTTCTATCATTCTGTGTTTTGTATCCAACCTATCACAACAACAATAAGCCATAAGACGTCGCGGGCCTGATCGATGACACTGGTCATTAGCTGTCGCGGGCCGGATTGATGACACTGGCGGGCCGGACTTGGCCCGCGGGCCGTAATTTGGAGATCCCTGATTTAATTAAAGCATCCAATTTTTTTTCTAAATAATCTGATTTAAAAAAAATTTCATTGCTAAGGATAAATAAATTATTAAGGACTTTTTAAAGATAATTTTCGAGTTTTGTGAAAGTTCTATTAAAAATCTGTGATTTTTTTCTTTTTTATGAAGCAACTGGCCTACAATGATATAAGAACAAAACTTGAAACGAACTTACACCGAACGTGAAAATTAGTCTAAAGAATTTGATGATTTCTTCAAAACTTTTTGAAACAACCGTCCTTAGTAGTGCATCGCCTTAATCTGTTTTTTAGGGAAAGACTATCTATTCACTCTCAAATAAATGAATAAAAAATGCCTGAAAAAGAAAAATTGGATCTAATAGCTTGTTATTTCTAATAGTTATAATAAAAAATGAATCTCGTACTGAAAGTAAATGTAATAAATAGCAAACGAAGTGAATTTATGATTTCTTTCACAAAATCAGAGTGAACTCTCGCTGAGTTCATCAAATTACATTATATTCGTATATCGAGAAGCCCAAAAAAATTCCTTGGGGTGAAAAACATTCGCCCTAAAACGGAAAACGGAAGGGATTGTTCGATTGCGTAACTACACCCCTAAAAGCTTCGATGTACCTCACAATTATGATAAAAATAATTTGATCTATCGTCTTATCTACGATGTTACTATTTTATCGTAACTTATCTTTTCACTATATTGATAGAGGGATCTGTTTTAGATTATTCAATTGCGTGACATGTTGTAAATAACCGATGTATTATTATGTTTATAGGATGCTGAAGTTCTGGAACTGGAAAACCTGAAGCAACCAATGAGCGAAGGTAAAAAAAGTTGTTTTTGAAACCTTATTTTTCCTAACCACTCCTTTTGTGAAACTCTTTGAGAATGCTTTTCTTAACACTTTCTACTTGCTGTCAGCAAAATGTATGCAAAGTACCTATATAATTTACACCTGGAAATCTAGCCTCGTAATTGTTTTTGACAATAATGTTGTCAGTTAAAGTTACCAACAATATAACATGCGTATTTGCTTGCTGGGTGTTGACGGGATTAGGGAAATTGTGGTGAAATTTTAAATAAATTCTCTGTCATTTATACATATGTTACGACTGAATATAAATACACATTACACGCCTTTAGGTGTATCTAGTATCCACATGTACATATAATTATTTTGGGTATTGTAGGAATTTAGTCATATAAAATAAATGTCCTTGTTATGTTTACGTGGACCTTTATAGTTTTCTTTTCAATCGTAATATTATAAAGAACAAAGCCAGCAACACCGAAATAATGATCTCATATACAAAAAATAATTGCCTGAAATATTGAGAAAATCTTTTTCGGAGACCTGTCTAACCCAAATATGGAAACATGATTTTCCCATCGACATTCATTAGGGTGGAAACAAGCATGTAAGGCTCTAGAAACATTAGTATAGCGCAGCCCTAAAGGGCTCTGCTACGTTATGTCTGAATATCCGTGTAAGCCTTTTCTTAATCCCAAAAGACTTTATGGACGGTATTTCCGTAATGTGGTTTTGTCGCCAAAAGAACCGCCATTTTATATTGTGTCTCGACACTTTTACGAAGATTCAAATATTATTATGGATAGAAACAAAAACCATCGTCACGAGACACAGCATTATAAAATAATGGATTAAACTAGAACCTGGTGAAATGTTGCATCTCTGTTATTTATTGATAACCATCAGTCAATTTGGGAGCCGGTTATGGGTACCGCCGCCCTGGGAACCTTTTATTGGATAACCAACACCTCTACCAAAGGTCATCCCAAGTGGTTCACTACGTTTGGTAACTTAGCAGGGATACCCGGGTTCATGGGGTGAGGTTTGTCCGCGTCTTGGCGGCGGATGCGTCCGCCCACCTGCTGCGTAGCGGGCCGGATCAGGAGAGACTGGTTGAGGAAAGCCTTTTGACTTCTCTCGGCCAATCGCCACACCGCTGTGGGAGGGATGGATTCATACGTGCGTCACTCCTAAGACTGACACTGACCCCCAGATTCCTACCCACCCATCATACCTTTTTCCTTCCCAGAACTTCCTCTATTCTTAAAAAGATCCTCCACACAGCATCCCCTAAGACCTAAGACGACATAGGCCCTGATGAAATTATTTTCCTCAGGGCCTCCTGCGAGGAGCTAATAAAAAAATATATACGTTTTCAAATGTAATTAAAACAATTTCATAGTAAAATGTTTGAAGTATCATTATTTAAAATAGGAAAGTAGTGTAATATAAAAATAGCACTATCATTTTGGTTAAACGTGTCCTTTTGGTTTGAGGTACTGACAAACAATATTATTGTTGAACCACCACAATCCAATAGAATAATAAAGATTAGTTTTCAAACAAATAGGGGTACTAGAAACAAATCGCTTAATACTATAATTTAACCAAAAGTTGAGTTACTCTGTCCCTTTTCCAATGAATGGGTTAATTACCTTGTAATGATAGTCAGTGAACTCAATAACTAAATAACGTGGACATTGACCTATCATAATTCGAACCCTTCCTTAGGCTAAAGGTTTTTTTTACAGTTTGAAGTACGCTACACAGTTTCAATAGTTTCAGTAGTTTACGGTTTTTTTTTTTTTCACAGTTTCAGTAGTCTACGGTCTACGTTTTTTTAAAGCTATTAGGTGCTTTTAGTGTTCTCACGTTTACGGCAGTGGTAGTGCGTGAGTTTTCATTGAGCTAGAGTGCTAAGATTGAAAAATTCGACGTTATCGACGTTGTTACAGCTGAAAATGATTTTTTATTTTTTTATTTCTATAATATATATTGTATGAAGATTTTCAGGATTCTTTCAGTTTGGGGATGTGCCGCATCCACATTTCAGTATGTCTTAATACAAAAAACTGAAATTTTGAAAAAAAAAAAATCTTTTTCAGCTACAACGACATCAATAAGGTCGTATTTTTCAATCTTAGCACTCTAGCTCACTGAAAACTCTCGGACCGTCATTGGTTTACGGAACGGCGACGATACACAAAGGCAAAAAAACATACGTTATTATTGTGATAAGGAACGTATGTTTATTGCCTTTTCGTACCATTGCCGTTCCGTAAACGTGGGACTATTAAATGCGCCTATTGTCGATAAACACAGTTGGTGTTTTATCTGCGGTGTTAGGGTAAACCGCGCCCCAGTAAACTTATTTATTTCTCTACCTAGCATGAAAAACGTACAAGAACAAAATATTTAATAGAAAACACGGTCGCCGAGAAATTTAAATAATAGAACTTTTACCAAAATGTTGTTGTCACTGTCGCTGATACCCCCTACCTCCCCTGAATACTGAGTGAAAGGGACAACTGCACCTCAGGCTGATAATACCTAAATAAAATGGTCAAAATCGAGGATTTGTTTTCCCCATTTTTCTTCTCCAAATTTGGAACGATTTTAAAGATTTCTTTCACCAACTGCATCAGAAAAAAATTCTATGTCTGTTGATGGCGTTCAAACCAGGCAATTTTAATGATTTTTGGTGGGTCCTGAGTAATTTATCAAAAAATCAAAAGGTACTGACATGATAGTGGCCGAAATCTATATTATATTTAAAAAAATATTTTCGTGAGTGTCGAAATCCGGGGAGGAAATTCGGGAATACGTTTGTACGGAAAAACCACTGCCTGGTTTCCTCTAAGAAAACAAAAAACAAGTACGACAGAAAGAAGGGGATAGTAGGTACTAAGAACAGATATGATATTTTTACGGCCAAAAGTATTGATGGTGATTTATTTTTAGGGTATTATGCCGTTTTGCGCTACCTCCTTCTTTATTCAATGTTTATTACACTTCTTCAATAGATGATGGAAACGCTGACCGAAACGTTGGCTAAAATACCCCAAAAATAAATCACGAAAAGTACTAAGAACAGTTTCACTTAACCCTCAAAAGATGTTTTTTTTCAAAATTTTATTTAACAGCTACGATTAAAATTGTGATAATAATTAATTAGAATATAATATAGAAGATTTATATTTACATTTTCATAAATATTTCAGGTCAATCTGTGCAGATAAGTAAAAGCCAATCCACAAGCATCACAAATGAAAATGGAAACGTAAATGAACATCATGATTTGCGAGAGTACGGTTAGTTCCATCCTGTTCTTTAACCGGCTGTATTTGAACTTATACATTATATTTTTGCCCGTTGAGATTTTTATTTGCCGAGCGAAATGGGGCAACTATTTTTCTTCCGCCTCCAGACTTGTGCAAATAAAGGAATCAGTTATGTACCTTAGGCTCCTCAAAAGAAAATGATAACGGATTCTGCGCAGTAATTATTTTGCAGTAGAATAATAATTATCATCCGTTTTTAGTTATAAATTTATTATTTTTTTATACGGTGCCCGGAAGAAAAAGGAAAAGAAATGCTAAGATCGATGTTTTCTTTTGCTCTTTAATGATGTAGAATCAACAGTTTACGGACACCGTCAGGATAATATAGTTGGATAGTGTAAGGTTAGCGTGTGAATGCAATTACTAAAATGTGAATGCACCCTCCGCACAGTATCCCCTAAGATGACATAGGCCATGAGAGAAATTATTTTCCTCGGGGCCTCCTGTGTGGAGTTAATGTAAAAAAAAATCGCAGTTTCCGAAGCGTTCAATGTTATAATGTGTGTGTTATTGCATTTTCTATGATATCAATTTTTAAATAGGTAAACTGTAAGTTTTAACGCGTTTATAATGCTCGTCAAGAAGCAAATTTGTTCCTTCAAGTCGGATTTCGCTTTCAGTCCATCTTGAATGTCGATACTCTGGAAGCATATATATTCGCTATTGCGATATTTTCACAATTCCTTGATAAATTTGGGAAATTAAACGCATATTTTTGGAATCTTTATTACAAAGCATGTATATTTTGTCGTTTTAAAATATGTATCTAACCGATCTATTTATTTTAAAGTGGACGAAAATGGAAAGCTCGTGGCCCGTATCCACCAGCAATCCGAGTCCTCCAGCTCTCCCGGGGAGCAGCCGCGAGAGACAGTCACTACGAAGCTCGACATTCCCGGTGAAGGAATCCACCAGACCATGGTTCAGAACTTGCCCTTTGAGGGACAGAAGGAAGCGGCTGTCAAGGTGAGAGTTTTACATGAAGTAATAATCTGCGTTGTTTTTAAAGAAAGACACCTTAATAGATGTTTTTTAAACTTAACTTTCAGAGTTTCCCCGGCGCCGCTAGATTGATGCAACACACCGTAGAAGCTGGTCCCGCGCCAATCATTGCTCCCGAACCCGTCACGGAAATTACCGAGAATGGAAACCGTCGCTCCTTCAACGCAGATATCTCACAAGAAGAGAATAATAACGTAAGATTCAATATTTTCGGATACAATACAAGAGGGGTAAATGCTCTCCGCATCATCCTGGTAAGAAAATATCATTCAGAATAGAAAAGTTGTATGAAACGACTTTAGCCATATTTAGCTAGGTACTTTCAACTTTCCTTTTCCCTATTTCCTTCTCGTTTACACTTTCTTCAGCCAAACAACATGTTCCAAATTGTGAATGTCATAATCCCATTAACCATCACATAAAATTAAATGTAGATAACTACCTACCTAACCTACCAATGAGAAATTTAAACCAGACTTTGATAAAAACGCACCTTCATTTACTAAAGTCTGGTTTAAATTTCGTTTGTGTTAACGCAAATAGTAATAAGTACCTAATTGGTTCATTTCTCATTTAGATGGATCACTATTCATCATACTCCGGTGTCCAGTACTCCCCCCTTGATATGGCCGAGTACATCTTTTGGACAGGGGATGAAAAGGGAGTCACCCTCGCCATCGAAGAATTTCTACAAGATGGATTGGTAAGTAACCATTTTAAGAAATTTCATTGCAATAAAAATAAATTCGCTATATGTAGGTACCTTCTCTTGCTCATACCTGCTAGTGATGGATAATATGGATATTCAATCCGATTCTCGGAACATTGTAAAAATGGAATCCTTGAAGTACTGCATCAGAATTAATTACCCATAATTAATTATGTAGTTAGTAAATCTAAAGAAAATCGATAAGACGTATCCGATGACCAATTTATTCTCTAAAAAATGAAGGCGGATGTTTTATCTGTGAAGAAAACAATGTCGTCATATTACGAAACAACGAGGTAGAACACGGGAGAGGGAAATCCGCATAAATAAACCCAACCACTCATGCAATCCATTTTACCAAAATATTATTAAGTATGTAAAAAGGTAGTACGAGATCGTATAACACGTACAATGATATACTTATATATATATATATATATATATATATATATATATACTTATACTATACTTATACTATATATACTTATACTATATATACTTATACTATATAGGTACTTATGATGTACTTATCCTTGTACTTCGAAGTGACAGCTGTTTGTTTTTGTTTTGCTCCCTCAAAGTTAATTAAAAAAAATGTTTATAAACTATTACTTCTCAATACAAGTTGTCATTTGTGCAGTGACGAACTTGCTCCCCCGTTTGCCATTTTCTCTTTGCGAATCAACAGAGTGAAAATGCTTTTTTTCTTAATTTTCTAATTACAAAGTTTACACAAATCTTAACTTTGGTAATTATTATACACTTTTAGGCACGGATTATGGAAATTACACTTCGTTTTAATAATCAGTGGCGGATTTGCCCTAAGGCCCATATAGGCCCGGGCTTAGGGAGGCCAGATATTAGGGGCGGTCAATCGTGACAAAAAAGTCACTGATGATAACAAGATATAACTCAGAGTACCTAAATATTCTAAAAGCTCGCGCACATTATAGCGGGCCGCACTGTATTGCATCGTACATCAATAATCTTCCTAAATAACTTTCTACATTTTATGTATAAAATATTAATATCTATAATGTAATGAATAATAAAATATAATGTAAAATAATAATTTCGCACACATAAAATGTAAAAGTATTAAACTAGCAGCTGTTATAGTTAATTAAATTTCTGAATCAATTTCGATAAAAGTTGGCTGGTCACCAATTACCCAACCCCTGGTCCGGCGAACCGGTACTGGTCCGTGGATCAAATGGCCGCCCAAAGCCCTGCCTAAAAATCAAAATTACATAAAAAAATCGAACATACACAATAAAAATGAAATTATTTGTAAAATTTCGGAACATGAAAAAGGTTCTTCTCCGCAGTGAATCAGCATGTGGATTTTAAATTGTCACTTTCGAGAACATGAGTAGTTGCCGTCGGAACATGAAAAAGGTTTATCTTTACTGTGAGATAGCTTGTGGTCTTTTAAATGTTCCTTTTGAAAACATGAATAGTTGCAGTCGGAACATAAAAAAGGTTTTTCTCCGCAGTGAGTCAGCACGTGGATTTAAAAAGTTGCAGTCGGAACATAAAGGTTTTTCTCCACTGCGAGACGGCTTGTGGACTTTTAAAAGTTCCTTTTCAGTAGGTACATGAATAGTTGCATTCGAAACATGAAAATGGGTTCTCTCCACTGTGTGTAAACTTGTGGGTTTTAAAGTTTCCTTTCTAGCATATGTATATAATTGCAATCGGAACATACAAAAAGTTTTTTCAACTTTGAGACGGATTGTGGACTTGTAAATGTTCCTTTTGAGAACATGAACAGTTTTTATATTCTGGGTGTAGATTAGAACGCTTCCTGTATAAAGATTCTATCATAAATTTAGACCAGTTTCGAGATTAGGTGCATACCACATGTTGCAAAATTCGGAGGAAAATCATTTGCTTATTCTGTGTGTAACTAATTGTTATGAGTGCAATTATTAATTTCTAGTTGTAAATTCCATGAACACCCCCTCCCCCCCCCCGGGCCGCGGTCAAAATGTAAAACGTTGACCGGTCCGGGGGCGGCTGGTACTGTGGATTCTAGGAGGTTTTGCTGGTACTTACTATATGGCCTGGGGCCCAGGGCGGCCAAGACTGCAAATCCGCCACTGTTAATAATGACTACAAGAAATAACTATTTACACACACATAATATAGGTTATTAGAGAGATTTATTAACAAATTCATCTTTAAGAAAAAACAAAATTTTACCTTACCTTTTTGGTGCCTTAAAACTATGCTTAGTACCTATATATAATGTTTATTTAAGAGCGTATAAACCAGAAATATGTCATTTTTAAATCAGTGTTTAGACGTATTGACTCTTTTCCACAAAAAAATTATAAATTGGTTTCGAAAGATTGTGCTTTTATCTAGTAAACATATGTTTTAAATTTTGAGAAAAAATGTTTATTTTTAGTATAATAAGGTTAAACCATAGGTCGTTGGCAGATTTGTTAAATTTTCAAAAAAGATTTTGTATTATACAACACCCATTTCAAATCATATAATCATGCAGTAAAATAAATCAATACATTTTCTGGTAAACGTATGTTACAGAATTTTAATTTTAGTTTACATAAAATCATTAAAAAATATATACATACATGTGTTTCTTCACGAAAATTGGTCCCTTTGTGTATTTATTTACGCACTTACAGACTAATATATTTAAGATTTTTTTACATTCTTATTTTGCTTAGTTATTATTGAAAAATGATAGATACTATATCAACACGCCTTTCAGCATTTTTGGATGTAGGTATAAATTAATGCCAATTTGGAATAAAATAAAATCGAGTTATAATTTTAAAAAGCTGGTACGGAGAGTAATTATCTTCCTCATTGGAACCGCCCTGTACGATCGTAAGAATCGCTTTCGACGAAATGTGGAAATTCTGCCGCTGGCTGGTTAAACGCTCTTAAGTGGAATATAAATTTCACTTAGGTACAAAATTTTAACTAAGTAAACATAAACACTTATGCATACAAATGTGAACTGAATAAAAAGCTTGCAAAATTACATCAACTTCTTAAACTAGGGGGGACCTCATTCAGCTTTGCCGCACCGGGCCTCTGACGGGCTTAGTCCGCCAGTGGGTTGAAGTTCAACTGGCAGATATTGAACCGACAGTATTGAAATAAGCGACCTAAATTTACAGGATAACATACCCCCTGCCCGGTTCTATTCCAACTCAGAATCAAGTCAACTCAACATCTCTTTGAAAAGTCTTTAAAAGCTATAAAAAAATTTAAAAATAGCCCACAACCCTAATAACCTAACGTAACCTATTTAACCAATTATTTTTTTCATCACTTTTAATGACTTTTCAGAGGGGGTTTTGAGTTGATTTCGTTCTGAGTTGGCCGATCACCTCCAGTCCATACTGTGACGTGCTGAAATAAATTTTTTATCGATTATTTACGGGTCTTTTCAAGATGTGCATTGATAAACCCCTACCTACAGCTCCTCGCCACCCAACCGGACGGCAATGTAGTTCCCCTATCTTTACACTGTATAGACAGGGGCGCAAATAGTCAGAGCATAAATAAAACAAAACTTTAGATGACAAAAATGATAAATAAAAAATCTCTATTATGCTTTTGTAATTAGGGAAGGAGTGTATCTCTATATATTTATCTTTTTTTGCTTATCTTTCCTCTGCAGATGACTCGCGAAGAAGCCATTGCATTCCTTCAAGAGATCAAGTATAATATTGAATATCTCCAAACTCATTACGCTCAGCAAAAGCTCAAGAGCGCTGCAGAACAACAGATGCGGCAGGAAACACAACTACAGGACATTCAGCTTCAGCTCGAGAAGGTAATGGTGCGTTTCACAATCACTTCACTTCTTATTCCATAATTAAACACAATTTCGGTTGTCGGTGCATTAGTGCATGCATGAAGTGACGTAAAATATTCCTGCGTAATGCGTAAAATTACTCAACTTCTAATTGTCCATTGAACTGATTGTGGGAATCAAGCAATAAAGACCAAAAAAAATATTTTCATAATAATTCCATATTTGAAATATTTATTTCTTGTGTTTAAATTTTTGACAGATATTGTTCTTTTTCACAAGTTTTTTTGTTATTCATTTTTGGGGTTTTATGCCGTGTTGCGCTACCCTCTTCGTTGAGCGTTACAGTGTCCATCAGAACATCAACACCAGAAACATTGCTGTCCGAACCGTTGGCTAAAGAAGAAGGTAGCGCAACACGGCATATGCCCCAAAAATGAATAACGAAAATACTTTTGGCCGTGAAAATCTGAAATCATATCTCGACTAATGATTAGTATGCGGCTGGCGGTGGCATAAACATTGGGAATGTATGGCGAGTGATATGCTGAAATAGGCAAAAACCAAATACTGTTATATTTCTGACGTCTCTCTAATTTGTCATAAAAAAATGCAAATATTTGTTTTTGAATGGAAATGGTCCTGAGCCAAATATTTTATAGATACTTTTAGCTTTATAAATCTTACATTTATAATTTCCCGTGACTTTTCACGGGCCAGCATTATTATTATTATTATATGTTATATTTATCTCTACGGAAGTTCTATTTTAATTTTATAGATAGAAAGCTCTATTTAATATCCATCTGAAACAATCTCTAAGAATTTTCTACTGCAAGCACAGTAAGCTTGTCAAGCACAGTAAGTTTGACAAGCACAGTAAGCTTGGCGAGTAAAGATGTGTCAATGACAAGTGGTTTTCTTTATCACAGGCATTTCATTTTCAAAAGCTTTTTTAGATGTTTCAAAAGATGGAGACAGGTAAAAAAAACTCAATAATGATAGACTTTTGAGGTAATGAGCTGTACTCAACATCAGATCTTTCTCCTTTAGTCAACACTTCAGAAAACCTTGCCGTGTCCATCAGCCCTGATGATAGAAACATCAATGCTGTCTGAAATGTTTGCGAAAGTGAAGTAGGTACTTGAATTAGTAAGCATGGTGAATGATAAAAACATTTGTACTTTTACACGTTTTTTTCAGAACCAGCAAAACAACTATCACCAGTACGAGTTGAATAACGAAAGACCCGCAGCCCCTACATCTCCAATTGGGAAGTTCAACCACGACAAGATTCTGAAGATTTTGTCCACAACTAACTACGAGAGGAACAACAACCTGCAACCTACCCTCAATATCCCCCAACTGCCCTTTTCCCTTCCGGACCTGAGGCAAGAAATCTACAAGAAGAGCATCCAGGATAATATGCTCCAAAATACCTACAAATATACTGGAAACAATGGTGAGTTTACTGATAATAACTGATTTTCTTCTTGCACTTTTTGTACATCTACAGAACAGTACCATACCAGATGAAGTTACTTCAGAGGCAGCATCTCTAAACAGTGAAGTTGTACCAAACCTTGAAGTTTGAGCACACTCTTTTGCATCAATTTCTGCATGCGTAGGAACCTACATGTTGATTTTCTATGAAAAAGAAACGATTCTTGTATTTTGGGAGAAAGTAACCCGCATTGAACGTATAGTAGATGGTGAACAGAAAGGAAGAACAAATCACTATTTGGTTTTAGCATGGCTTCAATTTTACATCTTCCTGACTCAATAATATTTTTATATATTTTATTGAATCAGCTAAATTAGCAAAAAAATTTAATTGGAGAGGGAGGGTGTTGTTTAACTTGATAAAAAAGTGGAAATTTCTTTGAGCAAGTTGAAAATGATTCTAATTTTGTAAATTTTTAGTTGAGTTGAGGATCTTGTATTCTAGCCCAAGTTAATATACCTAATTAAAGTTTTATATTTTTCCGTTCTTATTCATAGCTCCTGAACAATATGAGCGCGAACCTGCACCAGCAATTTCAGAAGAAGATTACGAAGAGTTGATGGAGAAAATGAAGGTTGCAGATTACTTGTACACTGAGAACTCTCTTGAAGAAGTTATTTACCAGCTTGCAAAGGTACATTTATATCTACTGGATCTTGGTCCCTATGACCGAGTATGGAAATTCTACCGTTGTATAGGTACTTGGATCAGTCCTATTTACAGGGCCTTTGATATGGTGACCTGTTGCATTGAAACACCATTCACGAGCTCTCAAACTAGCATGTTGTTTAGCAAAATCAATAAATAGAATAACACTATTATTAAACTGGTTGTGAACATTCGTTTTGATTTCAGGTTATGTTCACCCAGTCTCTGGCACGAGGATCTTCAGAAGCACAGTTGGCTCTGAAAAAGTTTACTACCTTCCTGGAAGCAGAAGCCGAACAAGGCCGCATCTCAAGGGCGATGGAAAAGAAGGTTCTAGGTTGGTTTTTCTACTTCCTGTGGCGCTAATTGAATCAACGACTATTTTAGGAATCCAATGTCATTATTGTGTTAACTAACTTCATGTTTTGTACGTTTAACACGCATATACATAATCAAATTATATTTGCAGGCATTTATGAGGTTTGCATGTTTAGCACACTTATAATCAATAAAACTAGGTGTTGATTTAATTTCACACCTGAAGGAATAATATATTCCTCCAAGTTTTAACAAAACAAACAAAGTTAGTTATATAAACACCATAAATATTTTAAAATAAAACAATAACTTTGTAAACACCACTTTTATTTTTATACTTTATGCCGACCGGGTTTCGCTACAACCGTAGCTTCTTCAGGGCAGTACAATCTCTACTAAAATTAATTTACATGTGTGTTTATAACTAATACATGATTAAACCAAATGGGCCGGACTCCTCAAGTAACGGAGGAAGTAGGTATAGGTGTAGACGGAGAATTGGGAAGGGAACGGGCGTGTTCTTTGTCAATAGGGAACAATCTTAGTATGGGACTTTTATTTAAATTTAGTTGGTTATTAACTACCTTACTGTTAGTGTTTATGGCTTTCCTTAGTTCAAGTGCTTCCAGATTGTCTAGCCTAATACCGATGTTGTTTTTATGAATTAGTGTGGCGCCTGTATTTTTGTCAAATTTATGGTCTTTTTCGATCAAGTGGTTTGCAAATTCCGAAAATCCGGAGCTGTGTAAACATCTAAGGTGTTCTTTGACACGGGTATTTATATTGCGTGCTGTTTTGCCTATATAGAAAAAAGGACAGTCGCTGCATTGAAGTGAATAAATTCCCGAGTGAGATAGACTATTATCTTTGTCCTTGCCGTTCATTAAATGCTTACCTATACTATTATTAGTGTAAAATGCTGGTTTGATATCTGATGGGAGGTTTTTAACGCTGTTTTTAGAGAAATTATTTATGTACAAGATTCTACGCCATTGATAAGGTTGATTATTATTACTTGGTATATTATTATTATGAGGTGGACTGTTGTATAAGAATTTACTTGTGGATAATTTTTTATTTTTTTTATTATTTAGAATGTTGTTGACTATATTTGGACTGTAACCGTTATTTATTGCGATTTGTTTGATCGTAGATAATTCTAATGCAAAGTTGGTATTTGATAAAGGGACTGTAACCAATCTGTGTACCATGGAATGGAAAGCTGAATGTTTATGGGATTCGGGGTGGTTAGAGGAATTGTGAATAGTTATATCGGTGAACGTCGGTTTGCGGTAGATTTTAAATTCAATTTTATTATTTATTATTGATAATGAAAGATCTAAAAAGTTTAATGTAGAATTGGTACCTATTTCTATTGTGAAGTTAATTTGTTTATGGAAAGAATTAATTAATAGCAGGAAGGAATTGAGTTGTCGTTCAGTTCCTAACCAAACACAGAACACATCGTCAATATAGCGCTTCCATACAAGTAAGTTTTTTAATAATGGTGATTTACATTTGAAGATATTATTTTCTAAATTGTCCATGAATATATCAGCGATTAGCGGGGATGTCGGTGCCCCCATGGCCAGGCCTTCTTTTTGTTGGTAAAAACGTTCGTTGTATTGGAAATAGTTTTGGTTCAGACATATATTAAACAGGTGAGATAATTCCTTAGAGAAATTATTTGGTAACTTTGAATTTTGTAGTAATTTAGACAGTATATTTTTACTTTCGGCTACGGGAATATTTGGAAAAAGGTTAACGACATCAAAGGAGACTAATTTTGCACTATTGGGGATATGTAAGTTTTCAAGTTCATCAATCAAGTCAAAGGAATTTCTAATTGTGTATTTTGGAGTAAAAACTTTTGAGTTATTGAATATATTAGTGATAAATGATGCTATTTTAAAATTTGGGGAATTGCAACTTGATACGACCGGCCTGATTGGTTTGGCAAGTTTATGGAGTTTTAAGAAGCCATATAATTTAGGGGCTTTTGGATTTTTTGTAAAAAATTTTACTTGTTGATACGAGTTGTCTTGGAAGATTGGGGATTAACATGATCTTAGAGCACTTTTAATATTTTCTTGGAATTTGGTAGTAGGGTCCTTAGGTAGAATGTCAAATTTGTCCGTATTAATAAATTCTTGCACTTTAGAATTATAATCACTTTTATTTAATATAATGACAGTATTGCCTTTGTCTGCTTTAGTTAGTATTAGTTGTTCATTTTTTAATTTATTACGAATGTTTATCATAGTGGAAGTTTCACGGTTAGAACTAGCTTTAAGATTAGGAACTAGTTTTTTTATTGTTTCTGCACTTTTATATAGAGGTGGTCCGGGTTTATTATATAACGCAGTTTCAATGTCCACGGCAACGTTTTCTACTGCACTAATTATGTTATTTTTACTATATTCTAAATTATATTTCAGGCCTTTAGATAACAGGGTCAACTCTTCTGGCTGGAATTGAACCGCTGAGAGGTTTTGGACTCGATCAAAGAACTGATGGGTGTATTTCACAGTTTCATTGTTATTTGTATGTTGAGAAAGATTTAGGTTTTTCAGTTTTTTGTTCATAATTTCACGTTTCTTGTAGGCTTTAGTAGAAGCGAAGGTTCGAGCTTTGTCGTCAAACAAATCCCATTCAACCGGATGTAGTTCGTTCACCAACTCTATGTGTAAAACTTTTAGTGTTAATTTGATATTATTTCGCTTTTTATATGCACTTTTAAGATCTTCTTTTAACCATGCAAGTTTTGCTTGAAATAAAGATGATTTTATTATGGCTGGATTATTATTCATATATTTAAACTTTGCATTTAGATAATTAGGAAAAACTTTCATTTTTAGACACTGTTTGTAAAAGTATATATCGACACACATAACTCTATATTTCACAGTAAAGTTTTTATACATTTTTGCTTTAACAGCTGTACTTGCTAATAATATTTGTTCATATGAAGCAGTTACTTTGTGATGTGACATTATAATTTAAAATAAACAATAACTTTGTAAACACCACTTTTATTTTTATACTTTATGCCGACCGGGTTTCGCTACAACCGTAGCTTCTTCAGGGCAGTACAATCTCTACTAAAATTAATTTACATGTGTGTTTATAACTAATACATGATTAAACCAAATGGGCCGGACTCCTCAAGTAACGGAGGAAGTAGGTATAGGTGTAGATGGAGAATTGATGAATAATATACCAAGTAATAATAATCAACCTTATCAATGGCGTAGAATCTTGTACATAAATAATTTCTCTAAAAACAGCGTTAAAAACCTCCCATCAGATATCAAACCAGCATTTTACACTAATAATAGTATAGGTAAGCATTTAATGAACGGCAAGGACAAAGATAATAGTCTATCTCACTCGGGAATTTATTCACTTCAATGCAGCGACTGTCCTTTTTTCTATATAGGCAAAACAGCACGCAATATAAATACCCGTGTCAAAGAACACCTTAGATGTTTACACAGCTCCGGATTTTCGGAATTTGCAAACCACTTGATCGAAAAAGACCATAAATTTGACAAAAATACAGGCGCCACACTAATTCATAAAAACAACATCGGTATTAGGCTAGACAATCTGGAAGCACTTGAACTAAGGAAAGCCATAAACACTAACAGTAAGGTAGTTAATAACCAACTAAATTTAAATAAAAGTCCCATACTAAGATTGTTCCCTATTGACAAAGAACACGCCCGTTCCCTTCCCAATTCTCCATCTACACCTATACCTACTTCCTCCGTTACTTGAGGAGTCCGGCCCATTTGGTTTAATCATGTATTAGTTATAAACACACATGTAAATTAATTTTAGTAGAGATTGTACTGCCCTGAAGAAGCTACGGTTGTAGCGAAACCCGGTCGGCATAAAGTATAAAAATAAAAGTGGTGTTTACAAAGTTATTGTTTTATTTTAAATTATAATGTCACATCACAAAGTAACTGCTTCATATGAACAAATATTATTAGCAAGTACAGCTGTTAAAGCAAAAATGTATAAAAACTTTACTGTGAAATATAGAGTTATGTGTGTCGATATATACTTTTACAAACAGTGTCTAAAAATGAAAGTTTTTCCTAATTATCTAAATGCAAAGTTTAAATATATGAATAATAATCCAGCCATAATAAAATCATCTTTATTTCAAGCAAAACTTGCATGGTTAAAAGAAGATCTTAAAAGTGCATATAAAAAGCGAAATAATATCAAATTAACACTAAAAGTTTTACACATAGAGTTGGTGAACGAACTACATCCGGTTGAATGGGATTTGTTTGACGACAAAGCTCGAACCTTCGCTTCTACTAAAGCCTACAAGAAACGTGAAATTATGAACAAAAAACTGAAAAACCTAAATCTTTCTCAACATACAAATAACAATGAAACTGTGAAATACACCCATCAGTTCTTTGATCGAGTCCAAAACCTCTCAGCGGTTCAATTCCAGCCAGAAGAGTTGACCCTGTTATCTAAAGGCCTGAAATATAATTTAGAATATAGTAAAAATAACATAATTAGTGCAGTAGAAAACGTTGCCGTGGACATTGAAACTGCGTTATATAATAAACCCGGACCACCTCTATATAAAAGTGCAGAAACAATAAAAAAACTAGTTCCTAATCTTAAAGCTAGTTCTAACCGTGAAACTTCCACTATGATAAACATTCGTAATAAATTAAAAAATGAACAACTAATACTAACTAAAGCAGACAAAGGCAATACTGTCATTATATTAAATAAAAGTGATTATAATTCTAAAGTGCAAGAATTTATTAATACGGACAAATTTGACATTCTACCTAAGGACCCTACTACCAAATTCCAAGAAAATATTAAAAGTGCTCTAAGATCATGTAAATCCCCAATCTTCCAAGACAACTCGTATCAACAAGTAAAATTTTTTACAAAAAATCCAAAAGCCCCTAAATTATATGGCTTCTTAAAACTCCATAAACTTGCCAAACCAATCAGGCCGGTCGTATCAAGTTGCAATTCCCCAAATTTTAAAATAGCATCATTTATCACTAATATATTCAATAACTCAAAAGTTTTTACTCCAAAATACACAATTAGAAATTCCTTTGACTTGATTGATGAACTTGAAAACTTACATATCCCCAATAGTGCAAAATTAGTCTCCTTTGATGTCGTTAACCTTTTTCCAAATATTCCCGTAGCCGAAAGTAAAAATATACTGTCTAAATTACTACAAAATTCAAAGTTACCAAATAATTTCTCTAAGGAATTATCTCACCTGTTTAATATATGTCTGAACCAAAACTATTTCCAATACAACGAACGTTTTTACCAACAAAAAGAAGGCCTGGCCATGGGGGCACCGACATCCCCGCTAATCGCTGATATATTCATGGACAATTTAGAAAATAATATCTTCAAATGTAAATCACCATTATTAAAAAACTTACTTGTATGGAAGCGCTATATTGACGATGTGTTCTGTGTTTGGTTAGGAACTGAACGACAACTCAATTCCTTCCTGCTATTAATTAATTCTTTCCATAAACAAATTAACTTCACAATAGAAATAGGTACCAATTCTACATTAAACTTTTTAGATCTTTCATTATCAATAATAAATAATAAAATTGAATTTAAAATCTACCGCAAACCGACGTTCACCGATATAACTATTCACAATTCCTCTAACCACCCCGAATCCCATAAACATTCAGCTTTCCATTCCATGGTACACAGATTGGTTACAGTCCCTTTATCAAATACCAACTTTGCATTAGAATTATCTACGATCAAACAAATCGCAATAAATAACGGTTACAGTCCAAATATAGTCAACAACATTCTAAATAAAAAAAATAAAAAATTATCCACAAGTAAATTCTTATACAACAGTCCACCTCATAATAATAATATACCAAGTAATAATAATCAACCTTATCAATGGCGTAGAATCTTGTACATAAATAATTTCTCTAAAAACAGCGTTAAAAACCTCCCATCAGATATCAAACCAGCATTTTACACTAATAATAGTATAGGTAAGCATTTAATGAACGGCAAGGACAAAGATAGTAGTCTATCTCACTCGGGAATTTATTCACTTCAATGCAGCGACTGTTCTTTTTTCTATATAGGCAAAACAGCACGCAATATAAATACCCGTGTCAAAGAACACCTTAGATGTTTACACAGCTCCGGATTTTCGGAATTTGCAAACCACTTGATCGAAAAAGACCATAAATTTGACAAAAATACAGGCGCCACACTAATTCATAAAAACAACATCGGTATTAGGCTAGACAATCTGGAAGCACTTGAACTAAGGAAAGCCATAAACACTAACAGTAAGGTAGTTAATAACCAACTAAATTTAAATAAAAGTCCCATACTAAGATTGTTCCCTATTGACAAAGAACACGCCCGTTCCCTTCCCAATTCTCCATCTACACCTATACCTACTTCCTCCGTTACTTGAGGAGTCCGGCCCATTTGGTTTAATCATGTATTAGTTATAAACACACATGTAAATTAATTTTAGTAGAGATTGTACTGCCCTGAAGAAGCTACGGTTGTAGCGAAACCCGGTCGGCATAAAGTATAAAAATAAAAGTGGTGTTTACAAAGTTATTGTTTTATTTTAAATTATAATGTCACATCACAAAGTAACTGCTTCATATGAACAAAAAAAAAAACCATAAATATTAGTGTAGATTATTATTATTTGTTTATTCAGACTTACATCCAATTTATAAAACAAGTAACATAAGAAGAAGAATGCAAACTATAAGTTAAAGATGGTATTTATGGATTGTTTTACTCACAAGAGTCCAAACTGCTCCCGTCTGGAGCCAGTGAGACTTTATCATCCCCAATTATTGGGGTATGTTGTGAGGCTGAAGGTAGTGGAGAGGGGAAGAAGATGTGAAAGAGGAAGGTAGAGAAGGTATTCAGATCTGGTCAACAAACATGAAGCTGACGCCATTTCATGCAACATTTCAATTCTGAATGGTGGTATTATTGGTCTTAGAGTATCTTCCACTCCGGAATGTGCCGCAAATATGACATAAAAGTATATTATTTTAAATGAATAAAATTGTGAAATAACACAAATTAATCAAATAAAATTTATTTGTGCATTTTGCAAATTCATTTGTGCAATTTATTTGTAAATTTATTTCCACATCCTTTTAATTGCCAGTCGAGAGCATTGCCCATCGACCATGGATTAAGCAAAGACAAATAAATAAAATAGAAGTGTCAAGCGAAGTCAATACCTCGTTAGAAGTCGTCAATAATATTTCTTCACTCACTTAGTGATAGACAAAAATCTTTTAGACTTATACCAAAAAATTAATACAATCTTACTAGGACTAGCATATAAAATTATGATTTTTTATGGACGTGCTTGGATGCAAGCTTTAACTAAAAGCTGATTCTAAATAGAAAAAGGAATAAATATTATTATAAAAAGAAAGCTAGCGTCGAATGTATCTATATTATTTCTAATTTTACTGTTCACATTAAGGAATGATTCTTTCAGGGGTTGTATGTAATATTTTTCTGGTACACATAACAAAACTGCATCACACTGATTACCACAAGAATTATGTATTATGGTTTAAAATTTCAGATGTATTGATAGAGTCGCTGACCGACACACTCACGGAGCATCCTGAATTGGTTTCTGCCGCACAAACTGGTCTTGGAGGTGGTGCTACCTTATCCCCGGGCAATAAGTAAGACATTTCTTATTGCTAATCTTCCACTTTTACTGGTCTCCCAGGCATGATGTTTTAATGAGTTCCTTATACCTGAGCAGGGAGAATTCTGATTATACGCTCATATCTAATTTCACTTAAAGTTTAATAGTAATAATTACCACATACCTTATTTTTAAACATAAAAAAGATAATTTAATTGTACCGCGATACTTACTATTTTGTTGTTTTAGGGCCTTGCAAGAACTGCTGGATCACCGTCCAATGGAACATGGCATGGCTACAGCTGAAATGATGGGAGTATTCAACAGGATGGGAGAATCTGGACAAAACAAACATTCAAACCTTGTAAGATAATTCATTACCATTTACATTTCTAAGGGAATTTATTTTACTTGAGGCTTTATTGCAACCTCTAAGAAATTGCTATGCAATGGTTACGAAATTGAAATATAAGGAATTTTTATTTTTTTATATCAGCTTCTGATTTTATATCAGGCACTGAGGAAAATAATTCCCCTCAGGGCCTATGTCATCTTTGGGAATGCTGTGTGGAGAGTCTTTTTTGGAAAAGGAAGGCGAGGAAGTTCTGGGAAGGAAAAACGTATAAGGGTAGGATTCTGGGGGTCAGTGTGTCCAATCCAACCTTCCCACTGCGGTTCAAGGCGATGTTCCGAGAGAATCCTGCTGGAAAGATCAAAATGTCTCCCTCAACTATCGGTATCTCACTATCTCCCAGGGCGGCGGTAACCATACTCGCCTTCAAATTTGAATAAAGTGGTATTACTCTGTATACAGCAAAATCATTTTAACTTTTAACCACTCTGACCCAAAAGCTTGTTTTCACAACAATTTATTGTTGCCAGACATACGCATGACTTAGGAGGCGTACCTGACTTCAATTCAATTTTAACCGCCTGGGAACCGCTCTGAAAATGGACATAAAATGTTTTAAAACAGAGATTCCAATTGAACCGTAAAGTTGTATTTTTACAAAATGTTAAAATCAGAGTAAACTCTGTGTAACCTGAATATGCCTTCTTACTTTGTTTAGTTTTATTAGAAGAAAATTATCCGTCATCTATTTCACAAATTATTATTCAATAATAATCAGTCAAAATTCATACTTCGAAATATGAAAAAAATAATAATTTGTGTGTGCAAATTTGAAGGCCTTACGTAAATGAATTTTGTCATGGCTTTCGTGATTTGTAATAAAAATAAAGTTTTATCTTTCTGTCTAAAAAGTAATCTGCTCTTATTAATATTTGAATGTTTTTGAAGTTCAACCAAGCTGCTTGGACAAAGACTAGGGAGCACACTGTTGGAGAGAACCAGTCCAAGATTCTTCCTATGATGCCCCTCAAGCGCTTCAAGATGTCAGTTTAATCCAAATCACCAACTATCAAGCTTTCTAGTCAAGTAGCTTACATTTATTTAACGTTGCATAAAAAAAGTTAATTATATTTCCTAATATCTACGTAAAACTGTGTGATTTTATTTTGCGAAAATTCTCTCTAGGTTTGTGGACAAAGGTTGAGAATTTATTCATTTCCACAGTTACAGTCTTGTAGTTTTTTGCTCAATGAACATAAATGGGCTAGTTTTGAGGTGTTTATAAAACCAATAGACTCTTTCTGTACTTTGGTTGGTCCCATTAGTAATTCCGTACTTTAGATACTAGGTACATCTGGAGTGAGTCTGTGTGATGAGTAGATTTTGTATGAGAAGTAATAAATGTTAACGATGGAAAGGAATAAAATGGACACAGAAAAAATTTCTAAAACAAAAACATTGTAAAGGAAACAGTATTAAATGAATAAAACTTCAAAGAAAAATAATATTTTCACGATGCACGTCATACATCCTAAACTGATCTACTAAGCTGTCGCATAAAATGTGATCCGTCGGTAGCAATAACCGTACGCCAATACATATCCATTGTGTCAAAAAGCACCGCGTGTTGGGATAGACTGTGTTAAAAAAGCTTCAAATTCAGTCTTCTAGAGACCGAAAAAGCAAACGTCTTATCATGAAAAATTTAATTAAATATTTAACCAACACAGTAGCCCAATAAAAACATTACTTTCAAGGTGTTACAGGCTGGGTTTTGATGAGGTGTTCAAAAACCATATAATAATTGGAGGTTCCATTTTAACTGACTACATAATAATAAAAGACTAAACAAGACACCTCAAATTTTTGCCACTAAGCTCTGCAAGCGGATTTTGTTGGGCTTCCCCAGCAATAAGACACTCAGCTAGGATTGTCCTTCTAACCGATCAGCATTGCCAGTCTCTAATATTCTATTATATTGCCACAAACCACCAAACTACTCTTTAGCTGGCTGGGTTTAGCTATGCAGTTTTACTGGTGGTGAGTGGTGATAGTGCCAATTAATAATATTATAATATGTTTTTTACCCACGAAGTGTTTTATGGAACTGAGATAGAGATAGTGCTGAGGAGAAAAGATAACTACATATTGGGTATTAACCCCTCAGGCCTCGACCATATTCAGTCAGTAGGTCAGAATATTTTCGCTTTGCATTAAAATCCAAATAAATGGAATATTTGTGAACGTATCCGAAAACTAAAAACTGTTTTTGAAAGGTGATTGCATTATAAATTGTGAGCATGAGGTGTGTAAATTCCCCAAGCTCTCTGGGCTTAATACCCAATATACGATTAGGAAATCCTGAAATGAAATTCTACCTGCGCGAACAAATATATCACAAAGGAACAGAGCAGTCTTACACTCCAAGAAAAATAACAAATTCACCAACCTTGATTATGCAATTCTCTGCAGCTCGGGAGGCCTCCAAATTTCTGATCAATAAGTGTAATCCTTTTGTCTTGAATCGCGCAAGTAATTAGTTGTCCATTACAACATGTTCAATTTCACAATTAGTCTGTTGTCAACATTTTATACAACAGAAATCAGTTTCTTGTCAATGTTACAAAGAGGAATTTTCCATAATGAAAAAAATAACAATCTTCAAACAAACGCACAATGACAGTTTCTTTTATTTGCTCTATTTTTGAAAATCAATCCATTTCAGGTTCCTTGTTAATTTCAAAGAGCGAGTAACTACCGTTCCCTGTGATAAAAATATATTTAAATATTTTTTCGAACAAACAATAAAAAACAAATTATAATGCTTAACCATGCTCCCCGCCTTGGAAGTTCGCAGAACTTTCAAAGAAAAAAAAAAAAAAAAAAAAACTCATTGAATATGACAACAAATAAAGATCAAATCACTAAGTAGAAACATGTCTTGGCTAAGTCAGAAACAATTAGATTATAATAGAATATTAACATAAAATAAAATAAAATAAAGACAAAATTATTGCGTTGGAATGGGATATAATTTAACAACAGGACGTTTAAAGAGTCCATATCTAGTCTTTACCGTCGCAACGCGAATGATTTTATCAGTTCCAGGATGAACATCCGTGATTACGCCTAAAGGCCAATTTAACGGAGGCGAATCCTCCTGTCCCATAAGTACGACAGTTCCAACCTTAATAGGATGGTCAGTGGTAGCCCACTTCTGCCTGACTTGCAACGTATGCAGATATTCCAAACGCCACTTCTTCCAGAAGGATTGAACCATGCCGTCCAATAATTGCTTGCGCTGAGCAAAGTTTATTTTAGCGTCTGTCAAAACAGAAGCAGGTAAGTACTGTAAAGGAGTCGACATTAAAAAATGTGCAGGCGTAATAACTTCCGGATAGGGTTCGGAAGACGCGATTGTGAGTGGGCGCGAGTTCATTATACACTCTATTTGAACCAGAACGGTCTGTAGTTCTTCATAAGTGAGGAGCTGAGTTCCGATTACACGGTACAAATGAGTCTTCATACTTTTTACATTTGATTCCCATATACCCCCGAAATGGGGCGCGCGTGGTGGAATCATTTTCCACTCAACCCGGCGATTAGCGAGTTCACGCTTTAAAGCGGGCTCGAATTCCGACTCAACCAAAAACTTATAGAGATCATCTAATTGTGCCTTGGCACCAACAAAATTGGTACCATTATCTGAATACAAGCATGACACAGGGCCACGCCGAGAAATAAAACGGCTGAAAGCAGCCAGGAAAGCATTTGAAGTTAGGTCAGAGACCAACTCAATATGAATGGCCTTGGTTACAAGACATACAAAAAGACAGACATATGCCTTTTGTGAATGTTGTCCTCTCCGACGAGCAAGCGTGATACGGAGGGGACCTGCATAGTCTACACCGGTATGAACGAAAGCTTTTGCTTCTACAACACGATAGGAAGGTAAATCTGCCATCTTCGGTATAGGATGCGACGGATTTAAGCGGAAGCAGAAATTGCATTTCCGTACTTTTGCCTTAATAACAGTCCTGGCATCTAATATCCAATAGCGCTGCCGTAAGATGGACATAAGAAGTCCAGGGCCTGTATGACAGTTCATGACATGGAAATGATCGATGATAAGATTCACAACACAGTCATTTTTAGGTAGTAAAACCGGATGTTTAACCTCAAATGGTAAATCCGATTTAGAAAGCCGCCCACCAATACGTATTAAATTATCCTCATCGAGAAAAAACTGATAAATTCCTAAGCTTTTTTGAAGGCAATTTGCCTTTCTGGAGTGCAGCAATATCTTCTATAAAATGAATACTCTGCACGGAACGAATCACAGCCTTTTCAGCAGTCATAAGATTATTGACCGTTCCAGAAGAGGGTGATACCTTTTTTGCGAATTGGAGGACAAAAACGACAATCCTTAAAAGTTTATTCCATGTGGATATACGCTGAGCCAGTTCACTCAGGACCGATTGTTCACGCTGAACTATTGCAGTGAGCACATTAGTTTTGTGCTCAGGCATTTCACCGATATTTGAGAAATGAAACGGTCTTAATGGCCATCCCGAGGGTGGGCTGCGAATCCACAATGGTCCATTCCACCATAATTCGTGTGAAATAAGCTGGGAAGGAAGCATGCCACGAGAAAGGCAGTCACTAGGGTTTTCACTACCGGCGACATGATAAAAGTTTTCAGGAGACAAATTCTCCTGACATTGAGCCACGCGATTACTAACAAACACCGACCATCGATGAGGCGACGAATGTATCCATGAAAGCGCAATGGTAGAATCTGAAAACGCATAAGTCCCTGCAATAGTAAGACGCGAACGATAACTATTTTGAACCGTCCGAATTAGTTTGGACATCAAGACCGCGGCACACAGCTCCAAACGAGCGAGTGTTGTTACTTTGGTGGGAGAGACCTTTGATTTTGCACACAACAATCTCACGGTTATATTCCCAGACAGATCAGTTGTGTGTAAATATATCACACAGCCATAACCATTCAGGCTCGCATCGCAGAAAGCAACGATGAGCACTGTACTGTCTTTTAGGACACCTACATGACGCGGGATTTTTATCGTAGAAATTAAAGGAAATTCCTGTGTGAGTGCCGAGAACCTTTGAATAACGCTCTCAGGGGGAGTATCATCCCAACCAATGTTGCACAGCCATAGCTCCTTAATAAGCAATTTAGCGTACAGAATGGAGGGGGCGACCAGGCCGAGGACATCAAATAAGCGGGCGACTATAGACAGTATATTCCGCTTTGTACACTTCTCCTGGACATAATAAGTCGTAAAGAAGAAGCTGTCATCAACTGGTTCCCACGAGAGGCCTAACACCTTAGAGGTATTGTTAGAACCAACAGTAAAGTCCACCGTACTGCGGTGAGAATCTGGAAGGTTTTCAAGTACAACTTGAGAATTACTAGTCCATTTGACCAAATCAAAGGCACCGGACTTGAATAACGAGATTAATTCTCGAGAAAGACGTACGGCGCTGGATTCATCTTCAATAGAATAGACCAGGTCGTCCATATACAACTTGGACTCTGCCACATTGGCAGCATCCGGTAAATGTGGTCTCATATCTTGGGCTAACTGACGAACAGTCCGCATTGATAAGTATGGACTTGCCGTTAGTCCGAAAGGGACCCGATTAAATTGAAAAGTCCGTATGAGATCGTTGTTGGAGAATCGAAATAAGATTCTCAAATATCTACGATGCTTGCTTGGAACTTCAATCTGTAAATACATTTGCTTTATGTCCGCAGTCATAGCGATGGGAAAAAGACGAAAGTTAAGTAAAAGCAAAAACAAATCAGCTTGTAGATTGGGACCAGTATGCAAGATGTCATTTAGTGAGAGCCCTGTATGTGTCTTAGCACTAGCGTCCAGCACAATCCGAGGCATAGGTTTATCAGAACGAATGACGGCGTGATGCGGGATATAATATCCATCATCTATAATATCAGACTCTGGGACTTCTGACAGGTAATTGTTTTCAATATATTCACTGATAACTTTATTATAATTCTCCTGTAAAGAAGGCGATTGTTTAAATTTCCGCTCCAAGGCCATAAATCGACGCTGAGCGGTAGTTCGAGAATTCCCCAATTGGTTCGGGTCTTTACAGAAAGGTAAAGCAACAGAATACCTCCCATCGTCAGCGCGAGAAATAGATGAAATAAACAGATTCTCACATTCCGTCTCCTCTGGACTCAGAAATTGTATGTTAGGTATTTCTTCTAACAGCCAAAATTTTTGCACTAAATCATTTAGCGCGAGTGCGGAAAATGACATATTTGTATTGGTCACTTTATGAGGGTAGTCACCCATTAGAACGAAACCAAACGCGGTCGATAATGCGGGGGGTGCACTAGTCCCTGATTCAACCCTGTCCCCTAAATAGATATGTGGAAATAATTGTGCCCCTAAGACGACATCTATATTCCCAGGAATATTCCACGTTAAATCAGCGAGGGGTATGCCCTCTAAGTACCTCATATCACCATTTGCTATATAGTGATTAGGTAACTTATCGGTAATGCACTCGACAACGAGCGCATATATGTTATATTTATTATTTGGGTATACGCGAGACTCAATGTCCAAATAAACGTAACCAAAAATTGGTCGAGATGCTGAACCAATTCCTTTAACAAAAGAATTACTCAAAGGAATTATTGGCAAATTCAGCGCCTTGCAACAATCAACCGTGATCAAATGATTTTGTGAGCCATTATCAATTAGACACCGAACAACAATTTTATTTCCATTTTTAAGTTTTGCATACACTTGAGCTGTTGATAGTAAAATTGTAGTATTAGGTGCTACTTTAGCTGACAATGAACACGAAGAGTTAAATAGCGAGGACTCCTCTAGTATCGCATCACAATTATCCGTTCCACTGACGCTGGATGGTACCAAAGGGGGGGAAGACTGCTCCTCATTGGTAAGTACTTCTGACGTATGTACATGAGTATTGGTTTTCAAATTATTCCCACTACCAAAATGAAGTAAGGTATTGTGTGGTTTTTTGCACAAATCGCACATAAGCGACGATTTACAAGAGCTTACAGCATGTGATGCGCTAAAACAATTTATACACAAATGTTTTGATTTTATAAAATCAAAACGGGCTCGTGGAGAACTTAGCCCTTTGAACCGAGAGCAAGCAGTAATTGCATGATCAGTTTTTTTACAAAACATACAAGATTTCGGGGGCGGAGTTGGTACTCGAGGTACATTCTCATTACTCGCGACGAAAGATTTATAATTGTTCGAACGGGATGAAGTCGCTGCAGGCGGCTTATTCATGGCACTTGATGACCCCTTTAAACGCTCTAATATTTTCACTTGATCTTTCACAAATGAGATCAACTCATTGTATGCAGGGATTTCTTGAGTTCTAATTGCCATTTCAAAATTCTGTGACGTTTGGGAATCAATTTTCCTTAACGCACAGTGTAATAATATGAAGTCAGTTAAGTCTTCAATATCTAACTGTTTTAACGCCAAAACAGATGAAGAGTATCTTTCAACAAACGTATCAAGACTAGCAGATGTATTTGTACAACCCTTTATGTCCAGAATATTATTCAAATAAAATGTGCCTAGTGCACGCTTATCTTGATATTTAGATACCAACGAATCCCAAATAATCCTGTACGTCTCTCCAGTAGGTATAATACCCGCAGTAATCTGCAATGCGCTATGCGTTAATTTACCTACCAAATACTGCACACGTTGTGAGTCATTCAGCTGTGTATTATTATGGATGTTCGATTTGAATGACTCATAGAATTTCGCCCAGGTATCCATTTTACCGTTAAAAGAGGGAAGCTCTATAGGAGGAAGTTTGATGACCGGTTCGCGAGAATCGCGGACTTTATCCTGTGACATTATTGTTGTTGCATTTTTAATTTTGTCACGTACGCGTTTCACACTACCAAATAAATCCTCAAAAGCATCTAATTGTTGATAATCCGGTACAAATGTCGGGTTTGATATCAATTGGACATCATTGATATCATCAATGACTTTTTCAAAGTCGTTACGCAACTCTTCAATTCTCTCTGACTTAGACAAGAAGCTTTCATTTAGCCTTGATTCAAAGGACGATATGTTCTTCGCCAAATTAAACAAATCGTTTAACCTGGAAAAAAGCCTTTCCTTTTTAGCTGTCAAAATGACCAACCGTCTAACGGTTTGGTCACTCGACTCTTCCGTAGTCAAGGGCATTTTAAATAAAATTATTTAAAAAATGTTCGTCACTTAATTTTCACAAAACTATAGGGTATTTCGTAAATTACCAAAGAATACGTAATCACAAACCTTTATTTGAGTAATTATGAAAAATGAGCAACCAATAAAAATTTTTAAGTTCTGCTTCAAATTTACCAAAAATATACGTAAATGACGCTTTATAAATAATTCTATAAGAGGTAGGTATTTTGATATTTACCAAAAAATTACGTAAACCGAATTTCCCCTCTTATAAAATTTATGCTGTATAATCAGTCTAATTATAACCAGCAAAACAATAATATATGTAGGTATTTCGATATTACCAAAATTACGTAAACCGAATCTCCAAATTATAATATTATTTTGCCTATCCGGTTATCAGAAGGATCATAATTATGCCAGCAAACAATAAAATAGGTATTTCAAGAATATTACCAAAAAATTACGTAAATCTGAAACCTTTCAAATTATATTAACTTTGCTGGAACTTAATCTGGCGAACGAAGGACCATAACTATGCATTATAAATTGTGAGCATGAGGTGTGTAAATTCCCCAAGCTCTCTGGGCTTAATACCCAATATACGATTAGGAAATCCTGAAATGAAATTCTACCTGCGCGAACAAATATATCACAAAGGAACAGAGCAGTCTTACACTCCAAGAAAAATAACAAATTCACCAACCTTGATTATGCAATTCTCTGCAGCTCGGGAGGCCTCCAAATTTCTGATCAATAAGTGTAATCCTTTTGTCTTGAATCGCGCAAGTAATTAGTTGTCCATTACAACATGTTCAATTTCACAATTAGTCTGTTGTCAACATTTTATACAACAGAAATCAGTTTCTTGTCAATGTTACAAAGAGGAATTTTCCATAATGAAAAAAATAACAATCTTCAAACAAACGCACAATGACAGTTTCTTTTATTTGCTCTATTTTTGAAAATCAATCCATTTCAGGTTCCTTGTTAATTTCAAAGAGCGAGTAACTACCGTTCCCTGTGATAAAAATATATTTAAATATTTTTTCGAACAAACAATAAAAAACAAATTATAATGCTTAACCAGTGATTAAAATCAAACATCAAAAATCAAGATTGATTGCAAATTTAAAAAAAAGTCACCTTACATTTTTTTCCAACTAAAATTACTGGTAATGAAAAAAATTAAAAACATACATATTTACTCTATTAGACAAATCGTCGCCTTAGTTCGTATTTGTCCAACAGACGAACAGACCATTAGAAAATTTTACAGGAGGAGGTTTTCTTTAATTATTTCAATGAAACACTATGGTAGATAAAGCTGTTTCCGTAAATGTAAAGGTCTCATTAGATTAAATAATTTCTAGTTAAGTGATTAACTATCATTTTTAATACTTTATTTTAAATTTTAAAGTGGAAATTAAACGAAAACTAAAATGGTCTGTTGTACAAATAAGAACTGAGGCGACGAAATGTATTATAAATGTTATCATCACCTACTTTTTCGTCATTTCAAGTAAAAAAAATTCCGTTTCAAATTTTTTTTTTTGAAATTGCGATTGGAAACTTTGATTTAAAAAAGGTGTACATTTTAATTATTTTGTGGTTAACTTATGGCTTTGAATATATAGCGTGGTGTTTTCTCTTTCCAATACTGTTTAGATCATATTTCTCACTATGAAAGTAAGGGAGACACAATGATTTCTATGATACCTATATGGTTTGTTCGGGGAAAAGCGAACAAGTTAGCCTGAGGGGTTAATATTAATACTTTATTAAATTTCTTGCTATGTATAATATTTATTTATTCTGTACTTTTAACTATAATATTTTTCGACTTTTAATCTTCTCTGTGAAAGAGAGTGTATAGATAAGATGGTATTTTGAAAGACATATAAAACAGTATTTTTTGTTTAGGTTAAGTAAAATGTTTGTAGACAAAATTTTTGAACATAAAATGTTATTTTAAGTGATAAGAGCACTATAAAAGAAGCCCATGCTTTTAAAGAAGTTATATTATTTATGCGCACACCCCTTGTCATCAGAGTAATTATTATAAATTATAAACATATCGGTATCTGTGTCGAATAACAGTTATTTTATAATAAATATTTAAATTCCCCTTTTTGATGCTTCACTTTTCAATAAAAATGTCTGAATTTATGAAAGGCTGAAAGATGTGTAAATAAAAAGATTTGATGAATATAAATAATAAGACAGATAAAGAATATCTATGTAGTGTTGAAATATCAAAAAAAATAAATTATATTTATGTTATGGAATAATGTATTTGTATTAATTATATACACATATTTCTTATAAAAATGTTTATTATTCAGAATATAAAATATTCTCATAATGGAATTAAGAAGATTCATTGAAAATGGGTAGAAGGAGAACACATAAGTATACAAATATTTAAAACCTAAGTCAAACTACTTAATGTCGGGAAAGGATTCTGCTTACTTACAACAAGTTTTCTATGTTGATACGATATGTACCCCTTTATTTTACCATCATAAATGAGATTGGCCAATATACACTGTGTTTCATCTAACCCCACATCCTCCTGGCCGGTGAACTCCAGTGCGGCCTGCAGGGAGCTGATGGGAACCTGATGAGTATTCTCCAAGATGTAAACCTTCCGAAACAGATTCCTGTAAGCTAAAATCTTTATCTTTTCAACAATAAGATAGATACCGGCTTTGATGAAGAAGGATTCGTGTTTATCCATAACGGCGTCGATTTGTTTAAGATTGCCTTGCTTGACGGCTTCTACCAACTCCCAAAACTGTATCAAGTCATATTTGTGTAAAACTTTTTTAGAAGGCATGAAACCCAAAAGCATTTTAACAGGTACTAAGTAAATGAGAATCAAGCGCTTATTTTTTAAACTTTTTCGGTGGCAATTTTCGAATGCGTACGTTAAATAATTATCGGCAGATTTATAATCCGAGTCAAACATAGCTTTTCTACCTACAAAGTATCTGTAGGTGATTTGCTGTGATAATGAGAATTGTTCTTTGAAGGCTGAAGACTCGATAGCCCTGATAAGTGGTTTACACAAATGTAATTTGTTGATTCGGAAGTAGACCTTGAAGAGCTGGTTGACGAGAGTCAGCATGCCGAGTCGCTTGGTGTCGGCATCAGAGGAGCGGTTGTCAGCTGCACACACCCTGAAGCAGCCCATCAGACATTCGGCAGCTTTTTCTAGAATACTTCCGGGTACTTGGGATGGCCCTGCAAGAAAAAAACGATGGAAATAAGCATTTGTATCAATGATACGGGGCCCCCGGGCTACAGAAGCCCCGAACGTGTGTAAGCAAAAATTAGTAAAATGTTATCCACAATGTCACTTAATCTCGTGCTTCCCGGGAAAAAAAGCATATAAAAAAAAACTGTCATATGTGCCTAAAGAGTTTTCACTTCAGAAATGACAAAAGTCAAAAAAAGCAATCTCTTTTTTTCCCGGGTTAAGTGTGCACCCAAAAGTTGGCAATAACCGATGTACAATGACAAACCACGGAGAGCAATATTTACGCGTTTTATTTCATTCCGGTTCAAACGTTATTTATTACATTGTAATACAACACAATCTTGTTCTTCTGATTATTTTTTGGTTAATTAGTTTGATTTGTGAAAACAATGAGTGAAAGAAAAAGAGATCCTCCCAGAGTGGAGCTATGAAAAAAAGTAAACAGAAAAGGGAGGAGGTTATAAAAAAAATGCCCAATATTTCTTCATTTTTTCAGGAATCAGCTTCTGTGAGTGATTTAGATTGCAAAGGTAAGTACTACCTACATATTTATTTACCAGAAGCGAAGGGTGAACTTTTTTTTTGAAAGAACAATGGCAACCTTCAATACATGAAAATACCTGATCACGTATTGTACCGAGCAATAATAAGGGCCCCAACTAATTTTGATACAGGGCCCCTCCAAGGCACGCCAGGCCACTGGGTGTAGGTAAAAAAAGGAATACACACATATGTATTATAATATAATAATATAAAAGACAAGTTGTTGAAAGCTAAGGTGAAAACATTTATTTAGGGCAGTAGAGAATAGGTATACCTAAATAACAAATAAGGATAAATAAGATGACAAGAATTCCAGATATGTTCCGATCAATTAGGTAATGATTCAGTCAATGGTAATGAGGTAATGCCAAATTGTTTTCGATATTTTGGAAAAAAAAACAACTATTTTTTTGCGACTTTTGTGTAGAGAATAACTTATAATCCCTCCACCAACACATTTGTTCTGTCAGTAAGTCCTTCGAGCATAGAATAAAGAATGTAACACTACAAGTGCCTTCAGTACAACTTTGAATGGAAACAAATGTGCCACTGATTTAGTACCTTTTGGTTCTAGACCATTTAGCATGCAGTCTACCTCTCTTATACTTGCCTGAAATTTTATATCACCATTCCATTTGAATTTTGTAATCATAGTGAAAAACACTTTTGTATGCAAATATAGGCATTTAATTGGATTACTAAACACACCCACAGGGAACTTCTTATGTTTTGCTTTATTCTATACCTTCAAGCAATAGCTCTTCAATAGACAAACATTTTGCAATTAACAAGCGCTCAAATAAGCCAGAAATTACCGAGAAACCTTTAAGTTGGCCATATTGGTAGTGAGTGGCACTTTTCTTAAAAAAAACATGATGGTTAAAATTTTGGTAAAAAAAAAATTCTACACTTTTGTCTAAAATACGACAATGCAAGAATTTCAGAAAGTTGATAACAATTTTTAGTGTTTATTGGTCTTTTTAACCTTTTCCACTCCGACCATTTTTTCTCAAAACTGTTTAGCTACTCCGACCAAAAATGTGTGTTATATTTTATATTTGAAATGAAATTTTTGGTTAGTTATTTTTGCGGCACCCTATCGGATAATTCGTGTGACCATTAGTTGTTTGGTATATTTTGTATAAAATACTTGTTAAATCACACATTTTGTAACTAAAAGATAATACATTTGATTTCAACGTGTTTTATTTGCATAATATCTTTTATGGCATAGCAATAATTTGTATAATAAGGGTTATTAATTTAAAATATGCAGACAATCCAATGTAAATTCTTGGAGAAATTGCTTTCTAATTGTCCTGTACCGCACAACGGCTGACCAGTGGCTACCTGGCCCTGATTGGCTTAGGTTTTATGGGTAGTGTATGATTTCTTATTTTGCATTGGTTACGTTATTTTAGGTTTCGACCCTTTTTCAGGAAACAAAAGATAGACCAGCCCACAACACATAAAATAGATAATAAGTTTGGCAAACATTCTACACGGTGTTTACAAGTTAGAGTATTTTACATAATATAATACTTTCACATTTTGAGTACATTTATCTCACATTCACCATTCACTATTACAAAAATCTCACGATTCGGTCCAATGTTATCCCACATGAAGTGCAAGTTTTTTTTCACAACTTTTACAGTTGATAATAAAAATAGATAATAAGTTTGGCAAACATTCTACACGGTGTTTACAAGTTAGAGTATTTTACATATTATACATAATATAATACTTTCACATTTTGAGTACATTTATCTCACATTCACTATTACAAAAATCTCACGATTCGGTCCAATGTTATCCCACATGAAGTGCAAGTTTTTTTTCACAACTTTTACCTATTTAGACCTATGTTGTAGGAGGGAAGAAACAAAGAGACGGAGCGATAACTACACGGCTAACTGACTTGTCCTAGTTTATACCAAAGCAAAAATAAGAGGGATAGATATATTCCTTATCTAAGGATACAGAACAAGAAACTGCCTCCAGGTAACTTAGAGTTATATCATGCAAATCAATAGAAGGCACTTTGGGAAGATTGCTTCCGTTAAAGATAATGGATTGTCATTTCTTTCCCCTTTGATGTAATCAGACATGATTGGTCTTTGAAACAAAGGTGGTGACAAGACAAACCTAAATGATTTTCTGCTTGCTGAGCCACCAATCTTAGATCCAGGCAAACGGTATACATCAGAGGGAGAGTCCAGTTTTCTTCCTTTTGTGATTGAAGAAGCTTGGTGACAGCGGTTATGCAGGCACTCTGGTGCTTGTACGCCTCCATGTAGTCCTGCTCGTGTAGGGACTGCAAAATAAAAAAAACATCTCAACTCTATAAAGCAGAAAATCCATTTTCCATCTACAACAAATAAAAGTCTTGAATATAATCTCCAGTGAAATGAAATTTGCACCACTTTATAAAACTGGAATAAACTAGACCCTAGCAACTATATCCAACTTCCAACGTCATGTCTATCACGAGAAATAGTTGACATCGCAAGCAATAGCTGAAATTTTCCAAATGCAAATGGGACGTTTCTATGACTCGTTTTTGAGTTCAAAAGCTTGGCTGTGGAATGATTATTCGGCCTCTGTGTTTCCTCCCTCCCATAACAGTTCAAGTGGCTGAAGCCTGAAAAGTATGCGACAATGTTGAGGTGGGGGGTGACTGTGACGTAGCCGCCACAGTATCTTAGAATACATAAGGTATTTTGCAGTTATCGCTGGAGACCCATACGCTGCGAGCGCTCGAAACCGACTGAAGCCCGTGATATCTCAAATACAAGTGCCAATAATTAGCCCTGAGTTGTTGCCCATATTTTCAACGCTCATGTTTACTCCATATATACATGCCTCAATGGATAAATATCAACATTTGCATGTCATTTCACAGTACTTAGTGCTTCCGGCTATCTCAGGCTAGAAGTATCACTCTCAGCCAACACTGTTAGTTATAAAATATTAGCTTACCTTTGCACATTTTAGATGAGCAATCAAAATTTCATCAAGGGGACTAGAAATGTTGTCTTCCACCACTCTTTCAATGTCGTTAACGAGCAAATTCTTGTTGATAACATGATCATCACGAAGAGATAGTAATCTGGCAAATATACTGCCCTGGCATGTTCGAAAGGTTCTTTCAATAAATTGTAGATATTGATTTAGAGTACCCATCTTCTAAGCAGGTATTTGTAGGTTATCCCGGTTATTTGGCAATAAAGATTTGATAACTTTTTGTGTATGAACTTATTCGTACAAAAACGGCGAAAAAACCACTAATATAAAAATAAAACTCGCAAATCAAAAGTTTTACACAATTTTAGTGACAAATCAACACGAAAAATAATAATAATAATCAACCCATCATCCAGATAGTGTTCAGTGTTGGTATGTCCAAAACAATTATTTCCCTAGATTTCAAGGCGAAATTTCCCTAGATCTTGAGGGTACCACCTTGGTAAGTTAAAAAACCTGGGGGAGTTGTTATTTTTTTTTTATTTGCTTTATTTTTCCCTCTGAAAATGGTTTTCATTTCATTTACATAAAATACGTTTGTTGGGTAATTCACTAACCGACGCATTTTTAGACACAGATTATGGAAATAACACTTCGTTTTAACAGTTATACAAGAAACTACTATTTATAACCACAAACCCTGAGTGCAAGATACTCTCAGCATCGCTTCGGTAAACAACCGCCCGCGCCATTCAGAATTGAAACTTTGCTTGGAATGGATTCAGCCGTGTTTGGTGACTAGATCTGAATAGCCAGGTACTTCGTCTCCCCTCCTCACTTACTTTACCTCAGAATTTCTCTAGCAGACACCCCCTCAGGATTCGAAGGAACCGGTTTGTTTTTTCTTAAAATTTATATAGTCACACCCCCCCCCCCCTCTACTAGAATGGCGAATTTTCGGTTACAACCATAAATTATTATATAATAACCAATGTTACAACTAAGATTTTAGCTCCTTTTGGGGTGATGGCTGGCTTAAATTTAAAAAAATCGAGTTGGCAACACTGATGCTCAGTGTTGCCATCTTGGAATCGATTCGCTAAAAGGTGCAGCGTTGCCAACTCTACGTCTTTTTACGTAGATCTACGTATTTTAGGTCCTTCCTGAACATCTACTAACTTCAATCCAGAATCTACGTATTTTTAGTCAAATTGTACAAAATTGCAAAATAACATAACTCATTAGGCTGAAGAAGCAAATTTTCCGTTACTTTACAGTGACGCCCCTGTCTGCGGGGCAAGTATGTGGCGCGGACTCCAACCAACGTTCCGTTTCATACTAGAGTCCGCGCCGGGGTTGGGATGTCTAAGGAAATTTCCCTAGATCAAGGTGAGAAAAATATTTTTTAGGCAAAAGGGAAATGAGCACAAATCTAGGAAAATTTCGGAACTATTACTATTACGATAATTGCTTTTTTATTGGAGTTGTAATCTTCTACTTCCCGGTAAAATACACAATTTTAGACAAATGCATCGCTAAGTTATTTATTGCTAGTATTTGACCTTTACTGTTTACTCCATATTCATTTTTTTCCTAAATATTGCCTATTACCCCACATTTGCATAATTACCAAAAACTATATTTCGTTTCATTTAAACCTTAGGTTCTCAACGTGGGCAATAACGCCCCCTTGTGGACGTTTGAGACTTTCAGGGGGCAGTAGAAGACCCAAAGAGGGGGCGTTGAGGTAGCACAGTGATGGCGAGGGCAGGTAAAAAATATGGTCTAAAAAGACGGAAAAAAAACACGCTCATCACGTACTAATAAAGTAATTAAACTTTAATATTAATTAATTTTTGTTATTTTATGTATTGTAATCATTTTTATCACGTGTGGAAAAATTCACATGTTTCGGTAGTTGAGCAAGTGGAAGAAAATTGAATCCATTAACCCCCACCCCCCTCCATAAGAAAAAAGGGGGTCTCAAAAAAAAATCTTCAAAGTGGGCGGTGGGCAAAATTGAGAATCAAGAATGAGAGGCAAGGTTGAGAACCTATGATAAATCATAAAAAAATAATTAAAATTTGCGAAAAATGCATTAAAAATAATAGATACATTTCAACTTAATTACTACAAGAAATAACTAATTACGTTCACCTACCCTAACTTCTATATTTCACTCAGAAAAAAAGTACGTAGATCTACTAACTTTTCATAATCCAAATTATACGATTCTACGTAATTTTCTAGTCCGATCTACGTCTTTTTCAAAAAACGGGTTGGCAACACTGACTGAACGACACACTTCTATAAAAGGTGGCTAAAATCAAGAAAAAAACCGGTGTTGATAAAAATTATTGCTATTATGAAGAACGGCTGATAGCAATAATTTTGAACAAATTTAATTTTGGTTTTGAGGACAAAATCAGGGTGGCCACAAAAAACGGATTTCAAAATTCCCTGATAATTCCAGGTTTTCCAGGGCAGTTTCTACATTTTCCCTGATATGTTTAATTTGATATAAGGGGATATCGTTCGTTAGATAAATAATAAAGGTAATTCCGTCATCTATAGCATTTATTATTTCTTTGCATCCCAATAATCCATTAAAAACAAAATACACTTGTTACAAATTTATGATATTTCGCCTGAAGACAATTTATGAATAAATGAAAAGACCAAATAAACAAAAAAACATTAACATTAGAAGAGATACTAAAAAAATATCACATGAAACAATATTTTTCACTGCAATCGGTGAAGAAATGGAGAAAAAGCCGCAGTTATTATTGTGAGGTTTGAAAAACATAATTTAGAGTGGTTGTCAGAAATGACAGTTTTCTCCAAATCTTTGGGTAGACCAATAGAAGTATTTCAAGAAAGTGGTTCTAGATCAAGGAAGAAAAAAGTGCATGATATGTTAGAGTCTCGCACTCTTGATGAACTCCAGTTAGCCATGTATAAATGGGGCTGAGATGGTTATGGTAGTCACAGTCACTTCAAGAAAAAAGGTATAGTGATGGAGAATAACATGATGACTTGAATCTCCCTACAACGTCGTAGGTGCCACTTCAGCTCTACAGCGAAGGAAACTCAAGAAGCAAGACTTATATAGCTAAACCCACGGTCTTCATCTACAAGGAACAAGATTACAATTTAAAAAAGAAACTCCCGAGATAATAAGAAATGAATTTGCATTTTGCGACCATTTCCTAAAAAAAAGGTTCTATTTACCTACTGAAGTTTTGAGTCTACTAAAAATTCGTTCAATGGTTTTGGAAATTTGTGTGATGATTTAGACTCCAATGACAACGCAAACACCTTTAGCACTTAGATTTTCTACCATTTTTCGATTAAAATATGTGTACCTAATTGTTGCCTGTCTTTTTTTGTTTATATTTGTGAAATATAATATGTAAAATTTAAAATTAATATGTTTTATTTGCCTAGATATTTGTATATTTTCACAATGTATTGTTGTAAATTTCTACGGAAGAGTAAATTAATAATTTTTACTTCAAAATACTTATAATTCATTAATAAGATCAAAAAAATAAAAATTGCATTAATATTTAGTCAGCAAGGAATTAATTCGTGTTTTTTCTTCATTCCGTCCACTGTGCGTCGCAAGTAAAAGTAATAAAACACAACTTTTCACAAATTGCAAAATAACGAATTTAGTTTTATTTTTGGAATTCCCTGATATTACAAATTTTTTTTGAAATTCCCTGACATTTCCCTGATAATTCCAGGTTCGGTAAAATTCCCTGATAATTCCAGGTTTTCCAGGTTTTCCACGTCCTGTGGCCACCCTGAAAATACATAACCAAACGGAATAATAATTTTTCGATCAAAAGTTATATTAAATATCTGCACAATTTAATTTATTTTGGTTTTAAATGATATATAGTTAAGTAATTAAAGGATTCATTTTGTGAGTTAATTACAATTATAAAGAAATATCTTATCTTATTATTTAATAAACAGTAACCTTTTAGTTTGTTTTGATGAGATGAAGAATTTGCCTTGGGTCTTTTGTTGCATTATACAAAAAAATCAGAGTATGCAATTCACACGCGGTAGAAGTGAAACCTTCAGAAAACTAAAGTAGACAAGAGTGGGGAGGCTACGAAGCACTGCATAAAGAGGAAAGCGCATAAATCAACTTGCGGAAAGCGATTATATTATTTCATAGCCTCAATCCTTTAGATGTACGTGTTTGTCTCTTTTAAGTGTCGCTATTTTTCGTTTCATCGAGTTTCAAATCACAATGATGCTAAAGAAGTTTTCACTTTGTGATAAACCCCCCTCCCCTATGAAGTAAAACCTAACTTTTGATTTCCAAATGCTGCTACATTGCTACAGCTACAGGCGCAACCCCGCCCGGCCGTTAAAACTCGTAGCTCGCCCGTTCTCGCGTCTCTCCCCTGCATTTCTTTTGCAGCGCCTTTTCAACCCCATCACGTAATACTTTTATGCAAACGTGACGAGATGCTCTTAATTAATCAATTGTAATTAACCCCACAACGTTGTGTACTTTTTTGTTTTAGTGGTTTGGTATAGTTAATCCAATTTAATTAATAATTTATTTGTGGTAAACCCTTGTTCTTTTAGGTATGGTGTGTTACAATTTGCAAGGCTTCGAATAACAATGACTGGGTCTGACTAACTTGAAAAATAAACTAATTATCTATCTATATTCATCCAGCTTCCTCCCCTAGCACCTGTTATACACCTACGCTCATTGACGACTATTTTTATTGAAGTAATCTGCATTTTCCCTCCTAGCATCTAGTATATAAATTTACATTCAAACGGCGAATTGAGAAGATCCTACCTTTCGATGCGATGTCGCGTACTCTCTGCAGCTCTATAAAATGCTATCATGAAAATAATTTGACATTTATGTATATTCTAACAAAAGATTTACACTCAAAGCAGTACGGAGTGCAATAATTCTACACTCACAGTTCTAGATGCAGTTTGTTAGTTAGCTAGCTTGTTTTATTTTGTTAATTTGATTCTACGGGTAGGTATTTTGGATTAACATGAGACAGAACATGTGCTGTTTAAATAATTGGACTCCTCCATAGCCCAACTGATAAGGTGATGGTCATAGACCGCAGTGCAAAAACCCCACCGCTGCTGTTGTGCCGGTTCGTGACCGGAGGGGACCCAGCAGTTGCGTTTGGGGCGCATTGGGCGACCTCTCCAGCCGGACTCTCCCAGCCCATCGCCTTGCACCGCAGTGGGTGGGTTGGATTCATACGTCCGTCACTCCTGGACACTCCGATCCCCAGCTTCCTACCCACCCCTTATACCTTTTCCTTTCCAGATCTTCATTTCTCCTCTTCAAAACAAAAAACTTAACTCAATCATGAACTTACAAAAAAACATAAATAACATCTTTACAACGGCGAGAAGCAGGAGTCCCCGGTGCAGGCCAAAACTGTTGGTGAACTTCACCAACATTCGCGGCCTGCACAAAAATCTAAATTCAGTCCACCACCACCTTGTTTCCCAACGTCCCAACCTTCTCTTCCTTTCCGAAACGCAGATAGCTGAGCCTACAGACGCCTCCTATCTGGATTGCCCGGGTTTCACCCTCATGGGCAAATTCAGACCCAAAGGAGGTGTATGTCTCTTCAGCCGAGCTGACGTCAACTGTGTGCGACTGTTGAATCTGGAGAACTCCAAATTCGACGTAATGTGGGTGCGCGTCAATCTTGCCAGTACGGTAAGGTTTTACGCGTGTTTATACCGCTCACCGAACATTAGCGTTTCAGATACATCCGAACTCTTCAAACATCTAAGTAATACTGTTGATGACCTCTTGCCCCGCTTCCCTACAGCAGAGTTTGTGGTCCTGGGGGACTTCAATGTTCATAACGAACCTTGGTTAAAGTTCTCAGGACCAACGGACTCGGCTGGACGAGAGGCGGAATCCTTTGCCCTCTGCTACGGACTGGAGCAAATGGTTCAGGAGCCTACAAGGGTTCCTGATGTCCAGACTCACCGATCCAATCTGCTAGATCTGTTTCTAACCACTGTGCCACACGGCTACAAGATTGAAGTCACAGCGCCTCTAGGATCGTCCGACCACTGCCTGGTGACAACATCAATCCCCGTAACCTTCAGACCGCCAAATGAGCGGCTGAAGAGAAAAGTGTGGCACTATAGATCAGCAGATTGGTTTGGTCTGCGGGCTCATTTCAATGCCTTCCCGTGGTCAGCTGTCTGTTTTCAGACTTCGGATCCCTCAAGATGTGCCCAGGAAATTGGTGAAGTCATCACATCCGCGATGGATGGCTTCATCCAATCCACTGTGAAAGAAACTGGTGTGGGCTCAAAGCCGTGGTTCAGTCGACAATGCTCCGAAGCAGTGCGACGAAAAAACGCGGCTTACCGAGCCTACAACACATCTCGAACGTCTGAAAGCAGAACAGTATATAACAAAATGGCAAAGGAATGCAGGAGGACCATTAACAGGTCAAAATTCGAGCACGACCTGCAGATCAGCAGTAAGCTGGCTGCCTGCCCGCACGGCAGCAGAGCGTTCTGGTCGCTTGCGGGCTCAATAGGTCGCAATTTCTGCAAACCCAGTCTGCCACCTCTTACCAGACCTGACGGCTCTCTAGCAAATACCACCGCCGAAAAGGCTAACTTATTAGGCAAAATGTTCGCGGAAAACTCGACCCTCGATGATCAAGGTGCTACCCCGCCGTCGGTTCCTCATTGCAGTTTTCGTATGAAAAAGCTGAGGATCCGGCATCGGGATGTACTCCAAGTCTTACGAGGGCTTGATGTTAATAAAGCTAGCGGGCCTGACGGAATACCTGCCCTGGTATTGCAGAGGTGCGCTGTAGAAATAGCTCCAATTTTGACGAAGCTTTTCAAAATGTCCCTGAAGACTGGCTCTGTGCCCTCTGGTTGGAAAAAAGCGATCATTCACCCTATTCCAAAGAAGGGTGACCGCTCCAACCCAGCCAACTACCGCCCCATAGCGATCACATCTGTTCTGTCAAAAGTGATGGAACGTGTGATCAATGACAAACTGCTCACATACCTCGAGAAGAACAAAATTATTAACGACCGTCAATACGGATTCCGGCGGAACCGCTCGTGCGGTGATCTTCTCGCGTATGTGACGCATGTTTGGGGACGGTGCCTGGAATGTTTTGGTGAGACCCAAACGGTTTCACTGGACATTTCCAAGGCCTTTGACCGGGTTTGGCATCGAGCGCTTGTCAACAAACTGCGTTCTTACGGACTTCCCGCATCCTTGTGTGCGTGGATTGCCGACTTTTTGAGGGGGAGGTCGATTCAGGCGGTTGCTGAAGGTTTCACCTCTTCCTCGCATTCGATAAATGCTGGCGTCCCACAGGGATCGGTTCTGTCTCCGACTTTGTTTCTGTTGCACATCAACGACCTCTTGTCATGTGCACCGATTCATTGTTACGCGGATGACAGTACAGTCCATGATAGCTTTTTGTTTGACAAGCCTCCAAAGGGCACACAAACCCCAATAGCTCGGAGGGCTTTGAAGCAGAGAATGGACGGTTACCTCGAGAGTGTTTTCTCTTGGGGTAAGAATAACCTCGTCGAATTTAATGTTTCAAAGACCCAATCATGTCTGATAACGTCTAAAAGGGATCGAAATGATAATCTAGTCTCCTTCAACGGAAGCATTCTCCCGAACAGGACCTCCATTGATATGCTTGGTGTAACTCTTAGTGACCAGCTCAGGTATGGGGGTTCCATCGAAACCAGAGTTAAGTTAGCCTCTCAGAAACTGGGCGTACTGTACAGGGCCCGCAGATACTTTAATAGTACTCAACTGCTAACCCTGTACAAATCGCAAGTGCGCCCCACGGTTGAATTTGGCAGCCACCTCTGGTCTGGAGCTCCAAAATACCTAAAAAAAACCCTTGACTCTGTGCAGAAACGGGCGGTCCGTTTGATAGATTCTCCCATCTTAACAGACGGATTGCAATCTTTAGAGCATAGGCGTCAGGTGGGAATGCTGTCCTTGTTCTACCGGTATTACAATGGAAGATGCTCCGAGGAACTAGCGTCATTGATCCCCTCGGCACCGGTGCATAGTCGGGAAACACGCCAAACACGCGCCCAACATTTGTACACAGTTGATATTAGTCACATGAGAACGGGTCGTTTTTACGATTCGTTCTTGAGTTCAACAGCTCGGCTGTGGAACGATTTACCGGCCTCTGTGTTTCCTCCCTCCTACAACATGAGTCTCTTCAAGACCCATGTTAACTCCTTCCTTTCCTCAAAAAGACCCTCCACACAGCATCCTCAAAGATGACATAGGCCCTGAGGGAAATTATTTTCCTCAGGGCCTCCTGTGTGGAGTTAATGTAAAAAAAAAAAAAAAAAAATCAGCTTCCAATTCCAACTCCTCCGGAGAATGTTAAGGTCGCAAGCGACGAATGAAAATCGACATGTTTTGCCTTCTGTCGGGAAAGGGTTTGATGTGTGTTTCTGGATCATAGAGTGGTAATGGGGATAATATCGACCAATACGCCGCCAAATTATAAATATGTTGATGATGATGATGAGAGGTCATCTCATACCGTTTGATATGAGGGTCTGCTCCGATTAATGGCGTGATAGCCGATGTCAGGAACTGTTCAGGAAATGTGTGGGTGGCACGAGATTTTGGATCGTGACATCCTACTCTGGATTGATGATGATGATGATGATTCTGAAGTTCTTCAGCATGCCGATGACTTGAGTTCCATTTACTCCTAAAGCACCGGCATAGACATTAAACCGAAGGTGATTAGACAATCGGCAATGTCAGGAGATCGGTGGGGCCGCTCTCTCCTCTGATCTGGCGATGTATGAATTTAATTAAGGAAGATTTTGATGTCACCGATCCTCGCCTTGGCAGTCACTCATGTCCTCAATAGTTCCGTTCTCCGTCCAGCACGCCGCCTCGAACCAGTAAAAATAATGATTACGTTTTTCCTAGGCACGCTACAGAAACATGCGCCAGCCTGCAATCGCGATGGTCATCAGTGATGTTTGATTTGAATGAAAAATACATCCTCTCGCATAACATACACAAGCGTAACTTGGGACCTTCCCCGATATGGTGTCACGGGCATATGCTCTACGATAGGCGTACCCCAAGCTCAAATATCAGCTCAAAGAAGGAATGTCAAGCTCGGTTTCCAGGGTGCCGGGTCCGAGAATGAAAGGCACCAGGTCGTGAATCTGGCTTCCTTTCCTTCTATTTCCCCTGCTGCGCTTTCGTCCAGAGTACATTCCCACCCTGATGCTGGATGATCCCTATTCCTAGTGTGAGGGAGTTAAGAAAACTTATCCGGATTCCAACAAAGAAACGTCGAACCAGTAGAAATATTGATTACGTTTTTCCTAGGCACGTTACAGAAACATGCGCCAGCCTGCAATCGCGATGGTCATCGGTATTTGATTTGAATGAAAAATACGTCCTCTCGCATAACATACACAAGCGTAACTTGGGACCTTCCCCTATATGTGTCACGGGCATATGCTCTACGATAGGCGTACCCCAAGCTCAAACTCAAAAATTAGCTCAAAGAAGGAATGTCAAGCTCGGTTTCCAGGGTGCCGGGTCCGAGAATGAAAGGCACCAGGTCGTGAATCTGGCTTCCTTCCCTTCTATTTCCCCTGCTGCGCTTTCGTCCAGAGTACATTCCCACTCTGATGCTGGATGATCCCTATTCCTAGTGTGAGGGAGTTAAGAAAACTTTTGCTACTTATGTAGGTGGATATAACGCATTACGCTTAAAATATGAATACCTACCGACGGCTTCATTCAACCGACAATGTGAAAGTTTTTGCTAAATCGAATATCGAATGAAATATACCTACCTAAGCGTAAACCAAAAGGTGAGGATTATACGATAATTTTATGTATAGTCCTATGTAATAGACTTGTTGTGATACCTAAAATTTGGAATAAGATATGGGAAATTTTTAGGAGTGGGAATTTAATTATGTCAGATTTTGTTAGTAAACAAAAGGTGCCCATGCTACGCACCATTTTATAAACTGTTAAATTACCCAATGCCTTTTCAAAAAAAACCTTCCTGAATATAGTCCCCTAGCTACGCTTAAAATTATTATTACGAAACTCGTAAATAATAATTAACACCTCAAAGGCGCTTTACACATTAATTTATACCTACATTCTATACCTATGTATTTTGTTACCCGTTCTGTATTGGAGAATACCCAGTAACCTAGTTTTCTAGATCACCAACAAAGCACTTTTAAAGGATTTTATTATTGTTTTGTGGTTTCAAAATCCCGTCTTTTAAATGAAGTCTCTCGTCTAAGATTTATTGCCCGAAAGTGTCTTTTGTGCTTCAAATAGTATTTTAGTTCATTGAACCCCAAATTATTATTTTACAACGGTATTGTCTCAAGAATCGTCGCCGGTCAACATCAGGCAGCTCCGGATCGACTTACGGAGGGAACGCTCCTTTTTTTACGATTACCGATAATTACCCGATAGCTTTTTAAATGTTACCGTTATAATTTTCCGATTAAATCATCCGACTTAGATGACATGGTTCCTTATTAAAGGCCCCATTAAGGTAGCCATAATAATAATACTAATATTTGAACGATCCACATGGCACCGATTTTATGGAAAACACCTCAAGGCGCTATATAAACCATAATACATGTTTAAAATCTAGAAAAATACAAGCTAGACGAACAATTATAAACAATTAAAATACTCGGGAGTAATGATGATTCTATTGTTTTAACCCTACTTTGTACGAAATCCGAACATTAATGTTGTTAATAATTAAATCAATTTGTCAAACTTACCCCTCTCATGCACACAAAACCTTGACATGCACGAATCACAATCCTAAACCAGCATCCCTCGTGCACTAATTGATTAATCACTAATTAAAGCACTTATTATTTCGGTCTAACTGTCGCGTCGGATTGTATTAAATTTTATCCTCCCTGACAAACGCCCCAAAAGTGCATTTTGTATTGATATTAAATTAACATTGACCGCCTTAATTTACAAATTATATTATTTAACTTCATGAACTCGCAAGCCGCAATCTCTGACTTCCTTATTCGCGTGGACTCTTTTTGTTTAATAAAGACGAACTATTCTTTGTTTAATTAAAATGAAATATCCCCGATTTAGAAGCACCGAGCTGGTCTCCTCGCGACTCTCAGAACTTGACGATCTTAATTCTTAACCTTCACTGTCCTCAATCGCGTGGACTATTTTCCTTTAATTAAATGAATTATTCCCGTTTACGCGCACCAAATTATAATTCTACAGTTTATCAAAACTCCGATGATTTTTTCCGACCGTGCGTGCCCAGGTTCTTTTTCCGACTTTCCTCCAACCCGTCTCTACCCCGACTGTCTTTATTATTATATATTACTATCTGAATTATTCCCGGTTTACGCGCACCAAATTATTACTCTGCCGTTTATCAAAACTCGATGATTTTTATCCTGTCCGCGCGCCTCCAGGTTCCTTCCCTGACTCTCCCCCAACACTTCTCTGCCCCGACTGTCTTGTTCCAACTCCCTGCCCCCTGACTCCCACCCATCTACTTGTGTGGTTTCAATAATATATTAGCCACTTCTTCAAATCTTAAGTGATAAACACATCTCCCAATATGCATATTTCAACGTTTAATAGTGTTCTGTCACATTAGGTCCCAAATTTCCAGAATTCAGTGCAACTTTCATGTTTGCTATTTTTTTGTGTGTAACCTTACATAACAAAATACAAACTAATTTTGTCTGCGCCGGAGTCATAAATTATCCCAATAACGCTTAAAAAAAAAGCTCAGTGGCGCACTTCAATTCACTACTCGTCCTAATTACTTGCGTCGACTTTATTGGTTATATAATAACATTATATAAGCACTGTCTGTACACGTTTTCGTTCTTTCTGCGTGCGTCACTATTTAACGAATCCTGCAATCTTATTTTGACAAATATGTTAAATATTTTTAACCCCTAATCGGCGCGTCGCTCTAGTATATTTAAATGCACCAACGATCAATCCTTATTGCCTAGTTTCCAATTCCCTACTGCCATAGAAAATTCACCAGATAATTGTTTCGTAAATCCAATCTGCTCGCGTTAAGATCAATCACCACACGGGCAAATATTCATCGGCCGCCTCTGGTTTTGTTAACGATCCTGAAAAAATCACTCTAAATGTTCTTCTGGGTTCCTTCTTAGTTTTGTGAAGAATGGCCTTTGCCGGGGTTCGCATGCACTTGGGCTACGCAAACACATGTGGTTATTTAGTGGTAAGGACCCATAAATCACCCCCATGAATTGGAAACAGAGAATCGTATGCTGAAACCATTCCATGTTACAAAATTAAATATATTTCTAAATCGATCTCTCAATTTTAAAGGAATTATTTCGTAGGCCCAAAGGCGAGATCATCACAACTTCAATAAAGACATTATGAACACACATTAGTAATCATTTTTCATAACATGAAAGTTGTGTGAATCAGGACTTTTTTATTTTATTTTTTTACTTTAGTCCCACAGAGGAAAATAATTCCCCTCAGGGCCTATGTCATCTTTGGGGATGCTGTGTGGAGGGTCTTTTGTAGGAAAGAAAGTTCTGGGAAGGAGAAGGGTGTTGGGTGGGTAGGAATCTGGGGGTCAGTGTGTCCAGGAGTGACGGACGTATGAATCTATCCCTCCCTCTGCGGTGTAAGGTGATGTTCCGAGAGAGTACGGCTGGAGAAGTCAAAGGGACTTCCTCAGCCACTCTCTCTCGATCCGACCTGCCTTGCAGCTAGTGGGCAGACGCAACCGCAGCCCAAACCCGGACAAACCTCACCCCATGAACCTGGGCACCCCTGCTAAGCCACCAAATATGGCGAACCATTTGGGGTGACCTATGGAAGAGGTGTTGGTTTTCCAATAAATGGTTCCCGGGGCGGCGGTACCATTGGACTGGTACTGCCTCCAAAATTGGACTGGTTCAAAACCAGGGACTACGTAAAAGGGAGTGGTTCTACAAGCATGAGGGTAATAGGAACAATAAAAAATATGGAATAATTTACAATTTATTTAGGTAATTTTACAATAACAGGCCTCTCGTCATCGTCTTCCTCATTAACATCACTGAAGTCCCACATGAACTTTTCAGTCAGATTGACTTTGAATCTTTCAATGGCTGTTTTAAGTCTGTCTTCTATTTCTGCATGGTGAACAGTTCTGAAGAAGTCCCTCAATTTTACATAAATAAGATTTTTGTTCATCACTATATCGGCCAGGAATTCCTCAGGTATTTCTGTAATTTGTACTTCTAAGGATGTAATAAATTGGAGATACACATTTCGATATTTGTGTATAGCTTCTTCACAAGAACAGAACAGTTTAACCAGCTTTTTCCACTGCTCAAGTGCGTCTAAAGAGTGTCCAACCAAAAAACAAACATAAGTAAACTCCAGTTCACCAATTATGTCGATAGGCCTGAAACAAATTATATTATTATGGTAACAATATCAATGGTTAACTAAGGCATGACTGATTTAGATTTTAAACTTGATTAACTAATAAGAATTTTGTAGTTTCTAGTCTCTGACTTTCACTTTTGTAATATTCCCATTTACACACAACAGTGCATAAAACAGTTTTCAATGTTGAACTTGTTTCCCCTTATTTCCAAAATAAAATTATAGTGTGTATTTGAGATTGTTCAAAATTTGATGTAATGCAATAATGCCCCACAAGTTGCTGGCCCATACTGGCCATGATTCAAATAAGTTAATATTAAAGAAATGTGAAACAGCTGGACCATAATAATAATTTTGAATTGTGATGAATCGTTCCAAGTTTAGTGAAATAACTAACCCTCAGGTGGGTACTAACTTATCTGAGGTTTTATACGGCAATATTCATCAGAGGGAAAAGTCTGATTGGCACTCCTTTGACCCGATATAGAACAGTTCACTCACACTTCCAACCATGCCATTGAATAATATTCTTGATATAATCCTTTTGATAAGTTTGTCAAAAAATTGTCATACAACTGTCAAAATCGAGAGAAATAATTACAACTTCTATAATTATTATGATATTTATTATATTAATAGGAATGAAAGATTCCCAGTAAAATACAGTTGCCCCAAAGAAATTGAGGACACAGTGGAGTGCTGAGGGACTCACCTAGTGAGTCCCTTAGTATGTCTACTGCCTAAAAACAGTCATACGGAGATCGGAACAAGACTGGGGCAATAGCAAACCAGCAACAACCAGCAGGACGGGGAAGGAGATGGGAAAGAGGTAGGTGGGGAAGTATCCGGGCTACCCAGATCTGGTCACCAAACATCGCTAACTCCATTTCAAGCAACGTTTTAATTCTGAATGGTGGCCTTACACTAGGACGATACCGAGCATGTCTTCCACTCTGGAACGTGCCACAAATACACTTATATTATTTTTAAATGATTAAATTGTAAAATAACACAAATTAATCAAATAAAATTTACTTGCGCACGTCAGGGTTTGAACCCCCGACCTCTGGATTGCGAGTTGAGAGCGGAGGCCCTCAATCAAGTGCAATAAAATAAATTAACAACCTGCTATGCCTTTTGATCAGATGATCCAAAACATAGGTTTGATCGAGACAATGTTTTGTGATTTCTGCTGGAGTAGCATCTTCCGGGTAAGTTCTTTCCGGAAACTCTGTCAATCTTAAGGCCATGCCTAGAAGCAAAAAAAATATTGATTTAAGAAATATGATAAATAGTAGAATCAATTATGCGCCTATTAAGAAAGGCATCATGATTATGGTAAACCCTCAATATACAATGTATGAATGTGAATGAGGCAAGGAATGTGTGCCAAGACCCAGTTGTTATTCTATCTACCTACCCCTGTGAAAAACAGTGTGTTAGTTAGTTTCTCAGTACATATACAAAAGAAACAAATAAATTCAGAAAAAAATGAAAACTTAAATTTACAGATAAATTTAATCATTGTTGCATTGTTATCGTTCATCATCGACAAAGAATGTTTGTCATTCTAAATTTTTCTGTAATTATAACACACGTCTTGCATGAAAACGAAAATTACATAAAATACCAGACGGTTGAATGTTTTCAATCAAACAGCAATATAAAATGAAAAATGTATTTTTCAAATTCAACATGATCATTTATTGTGTCAAACAAAGAGGTCATTTTTATGAAATTGTTTTGCATAGTCGTAATTACTCATAAGCTATCGCTGCGTTTGACGTCTCTCATGTCTTAAGTTCAAAAGAATTCTTCAATATTTGCAAATTCACTTTGTTTGGTTTTGAAATGATGATATGCATAGGTCCTAATGCAGTGATGGGCAAAGTACGGCCCGCGGGCCAGCTCCGGCCCGCAAGAGTGTTTAATCCGGCCCGCCGACGATCTTCAGAAATTATAAGTATAACTATTATATACTTTTAATTTCGAAGGATCGTCGGCGTCAAAATATAATTACCGCGGGCTTTTATAGCCATTTTCTGTTTTATAACTGCACTGAGAAGAATGATTTAACTCACTTTCTGCGCTTAGAATCCGTGGCACCAGTGAGTGAGAACAAACTGAAAGAATTCAGTCAGGCGTTGAAGAAACTGCACACAGAATTTGAAACTACATTTCAAGATTTTAAGAACATTCAGTCATCGCTTTATGTTTTTTCAATGCCATTTAATGTGGACCCGGAGAATGTCCCTGCAGAATTCCAGTTAGAAATTGTTGAAATACAGTGCAGCCCTCATTTAAAACAATTGTTCTTAAATTCCGAAAAACTAGATTTTTATAGAATGCTGCCGAAAACAGAATATCCAAAGATAATTGATAACGCCCATAAAATATTGGCGATGTTTGGGTCGTCGCGTCGTATGTCTGACAGACTTTTTCGACCATGGCGGCATTACGGAAAAACTCACAGAAATCGATTAACTGATGAGCACCTTTTCTCGCTGCTAAAAGTTATTTCGTCGCAGCTCAAGCCTGCATTTGAAGACATTATGGCCAAACAAAAATAATTTCATATGTCTCACACACCTACCATAAGCAGGGCCCTCGAATAAAAGATAAATAATTGTAATCTGTAACTTATATTAGCGTTTTTGTGTAAAGTTATATAATTAAAATAAAGATTTTAAAACAAAATGGATTTTGGCTATACTCCTGGCCCTCCTCTGAAATTTCTTAAAATTTCTGGCCCCCCATGAAGAAAGTTTGCCCACCACTGTCCTAATGGGATGTCATTTATGCAGTACCTACTTCCCTAACCACAGGTGATAAACGTTTTGAATTTGGAACAATGACAAGAGTCAATTGGAGTGCATTTGTTTTCTGAAAAACAGAAGAAAAATTGGGATTACCTCCGAAGAAGTTGTTTGTGTTCATAATATCGTTTTTAACTAAATAGAAGATTTTTTACCGTATCGAAAGTAAACCATTTAGTTTTATTCCTATTTGTGTTGTTGTGGCGATGAGTACCTCGAGGTCTCGCAGTGGAACTGTATAAACTAAATTTGTGATTGTGTTGTGTGCTTCTTCCCAGAGGTACAGTGGTAAGTGTTTGGTTGATACTTCTTTCCTTGCTTCCCTTGTTTTCCCCAAAGATATTATATTATCACCCAATTCCAGCGAACACCATTCGTCTTATTGTTAGTATTTACAGTCCATTTCCAAGTGTATTTGAAGTTGTAATTCGTAAGCAGTTTCGGGTGCAACACACTTTGTGGCGTCCATCTTTAATTAAATGAAAGCAAATCACTATGTAAAACACCACTTATTTAATCAAAATAATCTACTTAGTTCTTATTTCTCCACACTTGTTTATCTTTTGTTATTTTTATTAATGTTAATCTTATCCTGACAAAGAAACCTTTGGTATGGAAACATGTATATAATTTTGATTAAATAAGTTATGTTTTACAAAGTGACATGTTGTCTCATCATGTAATTCCAATGACGTTATATTATAAATAGACTCGCCATAGTCTCACATACTCACAATATAATGTGGAAAGCAAGCAACACTCTTTTGTTTTCAGCGGTTTTCAAATATAATTTCTAAATTCAAAACTTTATTCCCGTGTGAATGTCATAGATATACTATAGTAGGGCGGCTTATTAATTTCTTCGCCGAATACTGCTTTCACATCACGGGTGTGACTGAGATAACAAGATACTCTCACTTGGTTACACAATGGACAGGGAAGGGTAAAGAATACAATGACGTATTATTATAAAATTAACTGTCATAATTATAATAATTGATAGTAATAAGTAATTTGCGTGTATTTGCTAATGAAGTGTTATTCTTTCGCCTTTACAACTATTTGCCGTGTAATTTAAGCATTTTCTCATCACACAGGAGGGCATTTTGGCGCTTTGCAATGAAATTTACTTACTGGTAAGACGCGACCTCACTCGACGCGTAGCAGTTTAGTACTAAAGTACTAGGAATAGAGACAGCTACAATCGTATTGTTTGGCTTCCCACTTTGAGATTTCTACCCCGCGTCCAGTATTAATGTCTTTGTGTAATTCCCCAAGTTTTAAACTATCGTCATTAATAACTGATTTAGTTAATAAAAGTAATGTGTTTACACCAAAATATGTAATTAAGAACTCTTTTGAACTGATTGACTCATTGAAAAATGTTGTGCTTCCCAGTTATGCTAAACTTGTGTCTTTTGATGTCATTAACCTATTTCCTAATATGCCTATTGCTGAGAGTAAAGTGATTGTTTCCAAACTATTGAAGGATTCTAAATTACCTACAGATCTGTCTAATGATCTAACTCGTTTATTTAACTTAGTTTTAAATCAAAATTATTTTCAGTACGATAATGTCATATATCAACAAAAAGAAGGGCTTCCAATGGGGGCCCCCACAAGCCCTCTAATTGCTGATATATTTATGAATGATTTGGAAACAACTGTTTTTAATTCAAAATCCCCCCTTTTAAGCAAAGTCCTACTATGGAAGAGATATGTGGACGACATATTCGTCATTTGGCCAGGATCGGAACGCCAACTCAACAACTTTCTAAACCTTTTAAATTCCTTACATAATCAAATAAAATTTACGATAGAAATAGGCAATGAAACATTAAACTTTTTGGATTTGGACTTTATCTATTATAAATAATAAAATTGATTTTAGTGTATATCGCAAGCCCACATACACTGACATAGTAATTCATAAGACCTCCAACCACCCTGTCTCACAAAAACACTCCGCCTTCCACTCCATGATACACCGCTTAGTAAATGTACCAATGTCTAATAATAATTTCCTTTCTGAATTTCTATAATAAAACCAATTGCTGTAAATAAGGGATATGAATTAGTTTAATTGATAATATCTTAAATAAAAAACTGCAAAATTTCAATTAATAAATATCTATACAATTCTAATAATAATAATGCTAAAGAATGGCGTAAAATTATTTACACTATTTTGTGACTGTCAAATTAGTATATGTTTGCCCTGAGGAAGGAACGGTCGTTCCGAAACCGGTCGGCTTCAAACAAATATACAAGTGGTTCAAACAAAGTAAAAAAAAAAAAAAAAAAATTTGTTTAATTTATCTGATATGTTTTCATTTATAAATTCAAAATTTTAAAAATTGCATCGCACAAACCTGGAGCAGGTTTCAATTGTGGAAGCAATGCGTCTTCTCTCTCTTCTTGTGTTGAAGGCCGATTTCTTCTCTTTTTCAGTACTTGAATTTCAGGAGATTCAGGTTCCGCCAATCCTATATCTTCAGTACTTTCTTTGCGCTTAGATTCATCAACTTCAGAAATGGCACTGGTAGAGCATTGCGGTAAATCAATGTTGCTTTGCTCTTGACCCGATTCCTCCTTGTCGATATCTGTGGATGCCTTGGGTCTATTTTTACCCTTTGGCCGGTCATTGTTATCACAAGAAATCAACTCCAGAGCGGAACTTATACGCCCATTCTCAGGAGTCAGCATCACAGCTAGACTATCTGAAAATAGAAGACAAAGAGATTGTAAATTTGATTAAATGAAATAATGCACTGTTCGGTGTTTTGTGCAATAAGAGATTTTATTAAAAAAACATCCATACAAAAGATTTAAATGAAATGTTTTTGAGATCCACTTTGACCCCTCAGGCCTCGACCGTATTTTGTCAGAGGATCAAAATATTTCCATTTCGCAATAAAATTCAAATAAATGGAATATTTCTGGATGTATCCAAAAACTAAGAACTGTTTTGGAAAGGTGATGATATACACTTTAAAATTTTATAATTAGAAATAAACACAATTTTTTAAATGTAAATATTTTGCATGCAAACACTAACAGCCTTACTAAAAAACCCCGTGAAAATTTTATTCAATTGATAAACGCCCGCAGATGTGAAAACATTACTAATTAAAAAAAATTGTTCTTGGAAATAAATACACACTGTTTACACATCCTAAGAGGGTAGTTTATCTCTGTTTTAGTAATGATGTCTGAACGAAATTTGGAATTTTCCAAAGCATTTTGAATGTTCTAAATATCTCTTATTTTTGAAGGTGTCGTAAAAACAAATACCATTTATAAAAACTAGATAAAATTACCTTTTAGATTTGTGTATCTGAAATACACATTATTCTTAAAACTGTCATATTTTAAGATTCAAACACGGAAAAAAATGTTAAAAAAATTCTTACCAAAACATTTTTGATGAAAGTGTACAGAAATTTATAAAAAAATTAAATTAAAAAATACAGTCCTTTTATATAATGAATTTGGAATGAAGCTGCACCTCACTTTTTCCTCGTGCATACAATAAAAAATTAATAAAATATTTTCAACATTTTTTTTATTGCCAAAAAAATAACCTAAAAGCATATCTGACATTCAAACAGATTTTTTTTGCACCACTAAAGAAGTTAATTTCTTTGATAAATTTACCACCACACGTATTAGATATTAATATTAAAAAAAAAACACCACTTTTATGAAATTTTCATAAAATAAAGCTTAAATGTAAATTTGAATTTTTATGTATCATATAAAATACTTTATGAGATTTCAACTTTGAAAGTACAATTATTTTTATTATAACTTCACTAAAACTTATGAAAAACCACAAAAAACACGGTAAATATATCAATCATATGAATATAAGAGTAAATTAGTCATATTAATAGAAATTACAATCACATTTGTAATATTACAAAACACATCGCCGGAGCCAAAAAAACTTTCGCTGTTTAATATGTTTTCATTGCGAACGACGAATGCGCTGACGTCGCCACCTAGTGGCTATGAATGAAAGCAAACAATTTAATGTTTACATTATGAAAAATTGTGTTGTTGCCAGATTTACAATGCGTTTTAAAGTGAAAAACCTTATTAGTAATATTATGTTTTAGTGTAAATTTGTTTTAGTCATGTTGCTACTGAAACACAGGCTATCGGTCGTGCTGTGGTTTTTTTTTAGTAAGGTTGTAAAAGTTTTTAAAATGGATCAACTGACATTTTTCTAACTAAAATTACTGATAACGAAAAAAAAAAACACATACATAATTTATTATGCATGTGTTTTTATGCATGTGGTACGTATTATAAAAGTTATCGTCAAGTCACTTTTTTTCGTTTCATGTAAAAGTAATAAAAATTCTCAAAGGTTCATAATTTTTTTTTCAAATTGCGAATGCAAACTTTGGATTCATGAAAGTGTACATTTTACTTCTTTTGTGGTAAATTTTTTATTTATGAATAAAAAGCGTTGTGTTTTTTCTTTCTATACTATAAAAATAGGATGTGTACTTACCATTTTAGAACATACTTATTTATGAATAAAAAGCTAGAACATACTTATTTATGAATAAAAAGTTGTGTTTTCACTTTCTATACTACAAAAATAGGATGTATATTTACCATTTTAGAACATACCTAAATATGCAGATAGAACCGTACGCAACCAGCTAGGGCATGATAATTCATTGCATAAGGTTCTAGCTACATTTCCCTATTGTCATTCCAAGATATATTTAAATATTTTCCTTTAAAATATGTTAAACTAAAATACTTAACACGAGATTGAACCTCAAAATCAGAAATCGGTAAATAAATTATGAGAAATCGTCTTTGAAAACTTTGACACCTCACAACATGGTAAGGCGAAGTTAGAGCCCTGTCCAACTAAATTGACGAACTACACTGCGCCTCGTGAAAATGATCAACTGTCAGATACAAACAAAAAGGCAATTGCTAAAGATACAAAGTGAAGTTTGAACCTTGTAAAATAAATGGAAGCTCTAAAAAGTCCGACCATAAATTGAAGTGAAATCCGACGTTTTTTAATAAAATGCGGGTTACTCCCTTGAACCCGGGCGTATTCAATGTTTTAGTTTTTATTTACTATGAAAAATTATATGGCTTTCCGTGTTTTAGGAAACATTTTCGCTTACGGCAAACGGCTAATAAAGTTTTAAGTTTTATTTGGTTACATTAATCCTATAAGTTGCACCGCATCGAAAAGTTTTTAGAAACATTATTTTGTAAGATTAAAAACTTTATTAAAAGTTGAATACTACCACAGATTTGAAGACTTTTATTTTGTGAACGTTACACTGTTTTAATCGAAAATGCGTCACGCTCAAACATCATATTATAGCATCCTGTTTTTTAGTGATAAGGGACGTTTATTAAGTGTTAAAAAAGTTGGTCTGCCAGTGCGCCTCCTGGGGGAATCTGAGCAGTCATGGAAGAAGTGATTGATTTTTTTCGATAAACTTACGTCATCGAGTATGGTCTCATAAGATAGGGGTCGATTAGTAGATGGGAAAAAAACAGGTCTGCCGATCGCAGCCTGGAAAACGACGGAATCTTCCGAATCCCATCCGTTCCACAGTGCTTTTGCGTGCCCCACTTGCAACGACTACATCAAATACATGAATGAAACCAACGAATTACTGTAGTCTAGATCATCCTATTAAAGAGTTCTTTGATCGGCCGACCACAAGCCTGGCCGTTTTTGGTATATGATTTTTTTAAGTTTTGAATCTTTTAAATATTTTTTCTAATATATTTTTTATTATTCTTATTTAATTATGTTTTTAAAAACTTCGATTTCCATATTTAAAATAAATAAGTGATGCAAATAAAAAATTTTTTTTTTGAGTGTTCCGATCGTACGGTAGAGCCATTTAACGCGAACCAACTTTCGAACTCGGCCGACCGTGGTGTCCCTCACCGCTGTCACGTGACTATACATATAATTGTATAAATATATAATAATAATAGCCCTTGTCAGATTGCCTAATAATTTACAGTAGTTGGAAGTTCGAAAAACTGTCGCGCCGAAGCCGTAAGCGCTGCATTCGTCTGGAAAATGATCGAATCTTCCGAACCCCGTTTGTTCCATATTAGTTTCACGTGCCCCGCTGCATCTACTATATCAAAGAAACGAATGAAACTAATAAATAACTGTAGTCTTGATTGAATTGAAGAATTTCTTGGTCTGCCGACCAGCAGCATGGCAGTTTTTGGTGTACGATTTTTTTAATGTTTTATTATTATTTAAAAAAATATATATATTTACCTATTCTTTTTCTTATTTTTATTTCAACATGATTTTGAAAACTTAATTATCAGATTTAAAAAAAAAAAATTTGAGTGTTCTGAGTGGTCCGATCGGACGGGCTAGCCTTTCGACGCGAATTACCTTACATAAATATCTAAGACACTATATAAAGAGGTAAGATTTGTTTGTTTGTTTGCATTGAATAGGCTCCGAAATTACTGAACCGATTTGAAAAATTCTTTCACTGGTGGGAAGCTACACTATCCCCGGGTGACATAGGCTATATTATATTTTCAAAAAAATTAGGGATCCTTACTAAAACTCTCATAATGTAACCCAAGGTGTAAAAAAAATACCTAAAATATTCTTTGCATCGCGTGCGCTGCGAAAACTATTGATGATAGAATAAAATAATGTACTACGACTTTGCAGAGCACATCATTATTTACATAAAGTGTCACGACAGCGTATGTCTAACTATTATAGTTATGCCACAATAAGTGTTATTTTATTTTAAAAATTCAATTGAAATGCCGCCGCTAGAAAAGGCTCTTTATTTGTATCTTGGTATTAATCCTTAACACAATAAATTACTTCATATTCAAGACTGCTTCAATACCTTTATATAACTTTTTGAGTTATTCAATTCGGACATCCCATTCGAAAGATATCACGAGTTTAAAAATGTAAGTATTAGAAAAAAATTGCTTGGTCGCCGGTCACCCCGCTCGGCTAGCTAGGCAACATCTTATGCGATCTAGGCGTCACTGGGATACGGGCCGTACGGGAGGGGAGTCAATGTCAAAAAGATAGAAATATCCATTTATGAGATACACGCATGAGAATATCCATTTATTTATTTATATATTAATGCTAAACATTTAGGGATAAACAATTTATTTCTTTTAATGGCATAGCAGCGCATGCCGGGAACCAGCTAGTCATTATATAAATATATAAAAAATAATGTGTAGTCCTTGTAACATTGCTTAAAAGTATATATATATAGTGGTTGGAAGTTCGAAAAACCGCCGCACCGCCACCGTATCTTCCGAACCCCGTCCGTCCCCTCATTGCATCGCTGGTTGCACGAGAAACAAAACGAGCTTCAGGAAAATGCCTGTTCTTACTCTCCGAATGGTGATTGGAGATTGGCGCGTGACTAAGCAGATCCCCCTCCCCCCACTCCACCGATCCCAACGGGTCCGATCGTGTTGCAACGTGTATTCACCTCAGTCGCAACATGATCGTACCGGTTGGGATCGGAGGAGTGGGAGTGGGTGGAGGGGAATCTGCTAAGTTAGTGTTTCCAACTTTGGAACAAATATTTGCAGGATATTACAGGACGAGTATTTTTTTAATATTACAAGTTATCACTATTTAAATAGAGCTTAAAAAAACAAAGAAAATGATGTGCATAACTCTATTTCTGAAAAAATGTCAGTTGCGAGCTGTCAACTTATTGTTATCGATATAAAAAAAACGGTTGTTACAAGAATATTTCGCCGTACCTCCCATTACAAAATTAATTTTGTAATTTAAATTTGGTTACATCAACTAATTGTAAGTCTGATTTCCTTCAAAGAGGCTTACACCATGGTTTTAGGAGCTACAAATAACAAAAAAGGGGTTACGCCACGGACGTAAAAAATATATGGACATGCCCTTACGTGCTAAAAGGCGTGCTATTTCCCCCTCCCATTGGAACCATTTTTCGGAACTGGCTGGGCTTGCGAGAGCCCCGCGTTAACTCGTCAAGGGCCGCTCTTCTTCTTCTTTTTTCCTAAATTTTGAATTTTGAAGCACCACTTTGAATTTTGAATTAAATGTTTTGTGAATTAATTTTAAGCTCTCATATATTTTATTGACCGAAACACATTCCCAGAATAATAAACTATGTACTATAACTTCATTACTTGCGTTAATTTTATAAATTGATAGGTTTTACGATGTTTTCGTAAAGAATTCCGCATCAGATTTAATCGCGGCAAAATTTGTGACTTCGACTCCACAGATAAAAATCATTTAAAAATATTCTGGTGCTGCCAGGTGAATGAAACTAGTTGCTATATATTCTACGATATTTGGGCAAGCTATTCTGACCTTGTTCTTCATACAAATCCTGTACACAAAAGGGTCAAAATCGCATTCAAAAATATTTTTTTCGAACTTTTTTCCGCGCACATGCGCCCACATGGCCCCCAATTCTGAGGTCCCTGCCAATGACAGGTTAATCTAAAAAATGTGACGTCATCATTCTTGTCCGGACCAGTGTCGAGCTCTTATCGTACATTTACGCACGGACGTTGTATGTCTATGGAACACATATTATGACATCGAGATACATGGCGACGCGAAACACAAAGCCGCTGTTTACTGGGGTAAGTAAATCATGAAACATTTGTAAAAGTGTCTACGGAAACAAAATATTCGACTATGAAAATACTCAGAACCTTACTTTGCGAATTTGAACTTGACACATCTGTTCATAACGTGGCATGCAATTCGCGCTCCCATATAAAAAGGTCTATTCATTCGAAAGCAGATTTTACTTTCAAGAACTAAATGGTGATATTATAGTGCGAGGTGCCTATATACTGTTAGATTGATTTATTGGCGAATCACAAGTCTCTTTCCTCTCTTCGTCCCGCCATAGTTGGTTTTTACCCCTCATCTGTAATTTCTCGTCTAGCTATTTATATGTCTATGGGTTACGCCCTTTTGCTTTTCCGTAAATTGATCGCACACCGAGCTTCTCATACTAGATATTGTTGGTTACAGCCAAGCAATCGTAAATTTTTCACAAAAAAGAATGGATGTAACCACCAAAATTATCATTTTTTTATATAATTATATAGATCTAATTATATTGGTAGAAACATAAACATTATTCTGTTGTTCATTGTAAAAATCAACCAATACTATTTTCTGAATTTTTTTGTTGTTTTTTCGACTTTCCCAAAGTAGAGGATTTGCTGGTTACGTCCGGGCCGGGTGCAATAAAGGTGGCCCACTGCCTAAGCATTTTTTGTGTTCACCGGCGCAAATCTGTGGTCCAGTGGGCGCCTAAAGGTTTCTTTAAATGCTTGTGCGCCACGTGCAATAAAGGTAGCCCACTGCCCAAACATTTTTTGTGAAATATTTGTACCATAATCACTGGTCCCGTACGGTACCGTTGGGCATTGAACGACGCAAATCTGTGGTCTCGTACGGGACCACTGGGTGCTAAAGATTAAGATTATAAATATAAATAACCTGTAATATTTGATGAGAGTGAAAGCCATTTTTCATAGATATCATATGGGTATGGGGCGAGGAACCTATCTAAGTTTAGCAAATTGTCCTTCAGCTTGATAATGCTTTCTTCGCAAATATTATCCCTGCTAAGATCTTCCGTTTCTTTATTCCACATTTTGACAATAAAATCTTTGGGGTGAAAGTGATGTAGGAAGCCAACCCTGAAAATACAAACATTCTATTAATGGACAAAGTTATGTATGAGCGCAATATGAATCTTGCAAAACAGGAAAGGAAATTTAAGGCATAATATATTTTTTGAAGACAGTAATAATAATAATAAACTAACTAACTAACTAACCATCACGCCGTTTCTCCGCAGGGGTAGGCAGAGAGGACGGACCGCCAAACAACTCGGTCTTGGCACACACTCCTTGCTTCGTTCACATTCATACACCGTCTCATACATGCTCTTCTATTATTCTGACTCCTGACATGGCCCTACTCAAGTATCTGATTCACTTGGTCGTGCCATGTCTTTCTCGGGCGTCCCTGACTCCTTCTACCATTCACATTTGTGTCATATATTCTCCTTACACTCCTTTCCTCGTTCATTCTCTCTACATGCCCGAACCATCGGAGCGTTCCTTTCTTGATCTTACTCATTACGCTTACATCAGCCTTGCATTCTTTGCGGATCTCCGCGTTTCTCACACGATCATACATAGTTTTACCACACATACGCCTCAGGGATCTCATTTCTACAGCATTCAGTCTACTTTCATCTTTCCTCTGCCAGTTCCATGCTTCACTGCCATACATCAGGGTAGGTACCAGTACTCCATTATGGACGGCTAGTTTCGCGTTTTTGGACAGTTTTTTGTTGGTGCCAACGGCGTTCAGTCCTCCATTAATAGAGTTACCTGCATTCACCCTTCTTTCAATATCTCTTTCAGCCTTCCCATCTCTCGTAAACATACTGAACTAATAATAATAATATTTTGTATAATGCTGTTTTTGTGAACGGTGCTGACAAATTCATAATATATTTCTACAATGCTCTATTTTACACTATCCTATGTCTAACAAATTGCATCCATCGGTTCTTCGATCAATAATAACAAACCTATTACAAGTACAAGAATGACCAATGAACATTATGCTGCGTTAAAATGTACATATATTATTATTTATCTACGTTCTGTATACGGAGAAAATATACAGGACCATACTAACCTGGAAGGTCATTTGAGATTAAGACTGTTTATTGTTTATTAGTGAAATTTAAATTATTTATGTCTTACTCCGCTTACCCGTGAATACGGAATATTTTTTATTCAATTTTAGTTTAGCTTTAGCGTTATATTAGTTTAGCGTTTGATTTAGCTACATTATCACGAAAAGTGAGTATTTATGTCGCGGGAGACCAAAAGACATGCAAAAAATATGCATTCAACATTTTAATTTTGTTTCAATTAATTCACTTTCGCGGTAACGCCATTTTATTTTCACCGGTTTAATTTCATAGACAATCAATCATAATTACACAAACCCGTTAGACATCCCCTGCCTTGCCAAACAAATCATTCAAAACATGGGATGTTTTTTAAAATTATTTATTTATTTATTTAATGATTTGATTATGATGACATGCAGCTTTTGGAGTATTAACAAATGTTCCGTATTATCATATTTACCAAATTTAAATATAGTTTGCATGCAGAGGACATAATTAAGAATGCTTTATTATTGTAAATGCTATTATTTAATATAAATTAACATAAATATGCCTCATCTAACTCGCACAAATTTATTAAAGAATAATAAATACTAAAATAGGTTTTTAGGTTAGTTTCTTTCTTTTAACAGAACCCCAACTAAGAACCAACTTCACAAAATATTTTCTAAGGTTTTTAGTTTGGGTTTTGTTAAAAAAGAAAGTAAAAATTAACTAAAAACCCACTTGTCAAATGTTGAAATTTTGCAAAAAAAATTTTGCAAATATGCAAAAAATTAACAACAAAAAAATAGCAGCGAAGTGAACAAGAAGATTTCAACAAAGATTTACTTATATAAATGCATTATTTTACTTTTCCGTGAACTGAAATAGTTGATCCTCATTGTAATTAAACTCATAAGAAGTGGATTAATCATATTAAGGTTAAGGCGCACGTCTGCATATTTACCTAAATTAAAATAGGTATTATAATTGTCGTAGCGCTATTTTTACTTTGGGTACTTTAAAATTCTAGAACAACTTAAAACTATGTCCAAAGAAAATAGTAAATAAATATTCGGTCATTCTACTTAAAATAAAAGAGGCTACATTAGTATTTGCATGTGATGAACACTCAGATTGTGGACTAAATTGCCAAACACAGAAGACCCAAATTTGCACAACAGCGCAAAATAAAATAATTCTGAATTTAGGTATTAGAGAATATTTCTGAAATAAGGTTGACAACACTATTAACTAAATAGATATGACTTTCTGAAAAGTTGAGAGTTCAGTTTCGCAATGATTTTCGCAGAATCTTTTTCAGTTTTAGTTCATGCGGTAGGTATTTAATAAATAATGATACTTTACCTCGGTGCTACTTCTCCCGTGGTTTTGCTCACGGCAGCATAGTGAATAAAATGGATACCAGGAGGTATCATTTTGATTCCTCTAAAATCTCCAGCTGTATTCCATGATTTCATATCAATTCCGAACTCGGTCCCTTCAGGAACTCCTAGAAAGACTAAAGTGCCATCTTCCAAAAGCAAACGCTTGGCCAAGTCTTGTTCCATCTCGATAGACGACATTTGGAAGAACTTTAATACAGAAGGCTATATTTTATAATCAAAATTCTACTGAACTAGTAAACAACACGCGCTAAAACGTTCGTAAAAAATAAGCTTGCACAATTTTGACAGGTCTGTTTTTTCGTCTATGGAAATAATTATAATCGATGACATCGATGAACAGTCGGCCAGTGTGGCCAGTTATTCAATATTTTTCAAATACCCTATCCCTTTAAAATAGCTCCAATTTCTGACATTTCCCATATAGTCTGATGTCTGATGGCAGCATAAATATACTAACCCCGATGGCAGTATGCTCATAAATATACCAAGTATGCTACACCAGCCCTTCCTAACGGCTCGAGTTGGTTTACTTTTATACTTTGAAAAATTCGTCGGATATCGGAAGGAGTTCGTCGGCTGTCAAATTTCTGTTATTTTTATTGCTTGTCTATGCCTGTCGTGCGTTAAATGGAAATAACTAATTTAAAACCACGAATTACTATTTATTAGTTATTAAAACTACTTGCATATAAGCCTAACACGTGTTTGTAAAGGACATCTGTTTGTCGTATTGCTTTGATGTTTGTACGCGACGACATTCGATTCGCAAATTTTCCTGTGACTGACATCTCTTAACGAGGATTACGCAGCAAAACGGAATTAGCTAAATGGTAACTACTTTAACAAAAGTGTGTCTTAACACAAGCGCAATATTTAGCTTATTTAGCTTATAGCAGGATAAGGAGTGCCGCATATAATAAAACTATCAAAATGTGTCGTGTGCCGATTTATGGGTTCCCACGGCGATATACTGCACGTATTTCTACCGTACAAATTTTATTGAGTAAACAGTGGCCCATACATTGTATGTAGAACCATATACACACGACGTTTGTAGTTTGTATGGCAAAAAAGTCCACAGCTAAAGCTAAACACGTTTATCGAATACTCACCGGGCTTGTCAAGTTTGACGTAAGTATTTGGTTTGCAGCATAAATATACCAAACCACCCACGTTTGCAGTGGCGCATAATATTACACCATTTCTTTCACCATATCATTGGATATCACACTTTTTTTTTATACACGAGTATAAGAGTAATCGAACAAGCGCCTAGCGTGGGAGTATCTTTTCTATAAACATATAGCCAATTTAATTTTAGTACTGATGCATATCCGCATATTGGTGGTTTTTTGGTAGACTTGAATTCTCCAGTCGATTTTCAAACAGTCAAAATTTTCTACGGACTTCCGTAATTGAAAAACTTATTTTCATCGATTGTAAGTTTTAAATACCGTAAGCAACGTGAAGTACAAAGCCGTGTGAACCCGCTGTCGCAGAAGATACATAATCACTTTTCTGTTCGTTTGGCCTGTTGAGCAATTAAACGTAAAGGCTGGTCTCCTGCGACTGTTTCCTTTTATGGATGGTTAGATCGGGCCATCGGAGTAGAGATTCCACAAACTGCACAACATTAAAGCTACGCAGATTGCGGAAACCCCATTTTAAGGCCCATATTTGGCGTTTGCCGAAAATATTTCCGCATACTACTACACAACTGCAAACCTACGCAGTTTGTGGAAACCTCATTTTAACCCATTGACACACGAAGCCGGCGAATCGCGGTCAACTATACTACGGTATTAAAGCACTAAGCCGGCGAAACGCCGGTCTGTCTTTGCGTAATCATTTTATGCATAAAAATCCAAAAATCCAAAATTTCAAACTTTTTTTTTTAACATGAGCTCCATACAGGAGGCCCTGAGGAAAATATTTTCCCCGAGGACCTATGTCATCTTTGGGGATGCAGTGTGAAGAGTTTTTTTAGGGTAAGGAAGGAGAGGAGAGTTCTGGGAAGGAAAAGGATTTAAGGGGTGGGTAGGAATCTGGGGTTCAGTGTGTCCTGGTCATCCACCTCCAAGACCTAGATAAACCTCATCCGGGCACCCCTGCTAATCACCAAACGTAGCGAACCACTTGGGGTAACCTATGGCAGAGGTGTTTGTTATCCAATCATTGGTACCCATTCCCGCCTTCCAAATTGAAGATGAAGATTAAACAAATATCCAAATAACAAAAAAAATATATAGTTTTATCTTTATGTTGTACCGTTTCAATTTTATGTGAAGTTTAGTGTAGGTTTCTTTGAAATAAAAGTTGTAATAATTAAAAAGTGTTTTTAAATTACAAATTAAGTCATATTATTAGTGGCGGAAAGGGTTAAGGCACATATTTGGCGCCTGCTCAAATAGATTATGTAAACTACACAACTGCAAAGCTAGGCTGATTGCGGAAATTCTTTTTCCAGACGCATATTTGGCGCCCGCTGAATAAAGATTTCGCAAACTATACAACTACAAAGTTACGCAGAAAAAAAAATGCGGCGGATCCGTTAGATTTTTTTCCGTAGCCTTATTTTCTTCTTTTTTCTCTCTTAGATCTTAGATCAGTTTTTTTAAAGTGGCCAAGTTTTAGGAATTTCATATTTTCTTCTTTTATAACTGACATATGCTCAACTCACTAGGTTATCTATGTAACACCTGGATATCCCTCCCCTCCCTTAGATATAAACTATACAACTTTAGTACCTACTACCCGTTCCAAATAGCGCGATACATTTCAATGTAAAGCGCACCGGAGATGATCAATATCAATAAATAATGTCAATTACGCTAATTTACGTCTTTGGTGTGATTGAAAGTTGGTAATTGATCGTTTGCTGAAGGAATTGAAGCAATTGATAAGAATTGAAGGAAATTATAAGTTATTCGTTTTTATCACCTCCTGAAAAGTATTTTTGCATAAGTTAAAAAGTTGGTCATATATGATTTTTTCAATAATTTTACTTAAGATGCATACGTACATAGCTTAGAGATAGGTCTATAATTTTCAATATTGTGTTATTACCAGGCGTAATAAAGGCTTGTTTTCCAAATGACAGGAAATATATCATATTTAAAAGATTTTTTGAACAGCAGTGTTACAGGAGTGACTAGTTTTTCAGCAAAATTAAAAATAAATTTTGGGTTCAACTTATCAAAACCGGCACTCTTTTATGCATCAAAGTATTTTAGATATTTTAACACTAAAGGTGCGGTTATATCAATTGAAATTAATTGAATTCACGGTATCATCATTACTTGCGAGTATATCGACATTATTTGTGGATGTATTACAAGTTACAAGTTACAAGTTACAAGTATTAGTAGTTTTATCAGGGATACGATATATTGGAAGTAGGTAATCGTTAAAAAGATTGAAAATTCGTTGACCAATGAAGGAATTAGGGATAAAGATGATTGTCACCCTACCTACGGATATCAGTATCCTATCTACTCTTAAATCTTTTCTTATTTACTATGCAAACTTTACACTTCTATAAAAAAGACTTTAAAAACCGTTCGAGCATTTATTAAATGAATTTTTTTGGCATTTCTGTTTTTAGGAAATTTATAAAATTTCTGAGATCAGTCTTTAAAACACCAGAATAGAACAATCCCATACTACACCGGCCACGAACCAGCGAGGAATGAAATATTTAAATTACCACAGTAACTGTTCATCAAAAGGAAAGAAAATGGATTTGCCATATGCGAAAAATATCTTTCCTAATGAGCTACATAAAGAAGAGAAAGAATTAGAGCGGTACCGCAGAAGAGTATATTTAAAGTCTCGGGATATTCATCTCTTCACCGGTAACGCCAAAAGGATAAAGGAGAACCCTAAACCAACTTTATACTGAACTCGTGATGAATTTTAAATTGAAAAATTCCAATTTGGGTCTAAACCGTTTCCGTCACCCAGTGTCAGTGGGTGACATTTTGGTTTTATCTCCCTATCCCCTTTACGAAGAGGGATTTCAGAGTATGGACAATGGAAGGAGGGGTACTTACTACTTCCACAGCATACTAATCATTTTAAAAGTTTTTTCTGCCACTTATCGATGTATTGACAGCTATTTAAAAAAATATTAGCTTCCATCTCGCAGTGGCGTGCAGCTGAAAAGCTGAAAATCTTCCTACTTAAGAAAATATTGTGACATAAAAACACAAAGGAAATTTTTTTTTCTTCAGAAATTAATTTTTTAAAAAATGAATTTAAATACATACATTGTTACATCCAACAATAGAAGATAAGAATAAAAACGGCATATTTCAAGACCACCTAAATATTCTATGTTAAATGCAAAACTTACAACCGAGAAGACTGCAGGCTACAGTAAAGTTGTTGTGTAGTGATAGAGACATCAGTGGCGGTCTGTGACTTTTAAGTGAGCTAGAGTGCTTAGATTGAAAATTACTACATATTGTTGTAGCGAAAAATGTTTTTTTTGTTTTTACGAAGATTTTATTTTATTTCGGAGAGCAATTCGTGCCATTGCCATCTAATAGCAATATTAAAATATGTTGTGTGAGATAGTACGTAATCATAAGAAAATTACCAAACAGAATCAAAACTAAATTTCATTTTGCTCTATCGTTTCTTGCTTGGAAATTTAATATTAAGTTTCTCAATTAGATTAGTTAATTGAGAAATTTAAGATTAAATTTTAATTTGGTAGGCGGGTAGGTACTGCCACAGGTCACCCTAAGTGATTCGCAACGTTTGGTGACTTAGCAGGGGTACCCGGATTCATGTTTATCTTGATCTTGGCCGCAGATTTGTCTGCTCACCTATTGCGTGGCGGGAGAGAATAGTTGAGGGAGACCTTTCGACCTCTCCAGCAGGACTCTCTCGACCCATCGCCTTGCACCGCAGTGGTAGGGATGGACTCATACATCTGGACACACTGACCCCCAGATTCTTACCACCCCTCATGCCTTTTTTCCTTCCTACTGCTCACACATCATCTCCAAGGATGACATAGGCTCTGAATGTGATTATTTTCCATGGCCGCCTGTGCGGAGCTGATCTAAAAAAATAAGCAAATTGCAAATATTCATTTGTTCACGCTTTTATTTGGCAATTTTCTCATACGAATAGATAGTAAAAAAATCTTTAAATAAATCCTGTTGCACGTTAATTATAGCAGGTATAGCTGCGGAGATGGTATAACTTACATGGAATATACCATGCTATAAGGGTAGCGGGAATGTATGAATAATAATACTTGGCGATATGGATTGCGTTTATTTATAACTTCAACATGTTATGTATAAATTAAATTATCAACCGCGACAATTATCAGAAGGATTTAGATTATTTTATTTATTTATTTCTATTCTTGAATATACCTACATATTACAGATTATTACATTGTTTTACATAGATATTAAGTTTAGTAATAAGGAAAAAAAATGTTACTGATCCGTAACTGTATGTATATAGGTAAGTAGATTGACAAATGACATGTGTTCCCGACTCTACTACAGAAATCGCAATGGCCGGCTAGTGACTTTTCGATCCTTCTCGAGACTTCTCATCCTCAGGGGGCCTCAGCACAAGTAAGCCACCCAGTGAGGCGAGTGTGGCCAACATTACTGGATTTTTATTTATTTATTTATAAAATACATGATACATAATTGAGTAATTTATTTATTTATTTGGAATTTCACGCCCGGCTGGGCTTTTACATGCATTTTTTTTAAATAAAGAAAATCTAAATATAAATGTGCATTAAAAAATAAAAAAAAACAAAATCATAAACAAAACAAAATCAAAATCAAAATCAAAATCAAAATCAAAATCAAAATCAAAATCAAAATCAAAATCAAAATCAAAATCAAAATCAAAATCAAAATCAAAATCAAAATCAAAATCAAAATCAAAATCAAAATCAAAATCAAAATCAAAATCAAAATCAAAATCAAAATCAAAATCAAAATCAAAATCAAAATCAAAATCAAAATCAAAATCAAAATCAAAATCAGAATCAGAATCAATATCAATATCAAAATCAAAATCATAATCAAATCTAAAACAAAAATAGAGTAAAAAACAAATTGAAATAAAAACAAAATACACCACCATGCAAGATGGAAAAACTGTAAACTGGGAAAAGTGCAATACATGTAAAATAATTCGAAGCAGAGCTATGCAGTTGGATAAATGAAATTTGTGGTTCTTCTTTCTGATATAAATTCTACTATGGCTTGTTTATATTTAGTGAATGATGTGTTAAATATGTCAACAACATCTTTATAGTCATTACCCAAATTTTGTATACGGCGAACGGGGGTATAAAATTGTGATTCTGTGTTGGAGTTGGCACAATAGAATGGTAGATAGTGCCTCAATGTTGAATTGCGAGGTATATGGAAAGAAATCAAGTATAAAAGTTCAGGGCTGACAATTATTGAATTTATGATTTTATGTAAACATGTTAGGTCATATACTATTCTACGTTCGGATAATTTTAATAAATTAAGTTGACATAGTAGATAATCATAGTTGATACATTCCCTTGTAATACCCATTCTGAAATTAATATATCTTAAGATTTTATTTTGAATTCTTTCTATCGTGAGTGAATGCCTAGCATAACTAGGTGCCCATACTGTCGAGTTGTACTCGATTTGACTCCTAACCAATGACATGTACAATTTTTTAATGGTTTGGATATTTTTAAATTGGCTGCAAATTCTTATTACAAAACCCAGCATTTTCAAAGCTTTATTTGATGTAATTTCAATATATATATTTTTTTTTTTTTTAAATATATATTTATTTTTAAAATATTACATGGTTAATACATTATATAAAGTTTTTATTTCAAGAATACATGGTTTAATAAGTTTACACCTTTTTTTGACATTTGAGAACAATTTATATTTATAATAGATTTCAGTTTCTCGGTGAAATTACTAATGCTCGAGTTATGTGTTCTATATAATGCAATTATATCATAAAACTTGTTTTTTATGATAATTTGAATATGAAGACAATTTACAAGATCGATATGTATTTCATTAACGGAAATATTTTCATGAGTACATTTTACAAATACAATGATTCCACTGTTTTGATTTATTTTGTAATTTGTAACAAAGTATTTGTATCCAGGTAAATTGAAGGTACTTGAGTAGCCGCTAATTCTGGCTTCTGATAACACAATACAATCCGGTTTATGAGCGAGTTCATTTAATGCAAGTGTAAAATGATCAAAATTTTTAGAGACACTACGAATATTTAAGTGAAGGATTGTTAATGATTTCAGGGGATCCATTTCTAATAGTGTGTTATTACATTCTACACTAGATAAACAAATATTTTCCGAAATCTTGAAAGATGAATCTATATCTTCAAATAATGAGTCAGACATGGAAGTATTTTAAGAGAATAGAATAATAAATATTGATTTGACATTATCGTATTGTTGAGATGTAATTGCATGGAAAAAAATGTATAGTGTTGGTCGAGTTAAACATGTTTACTACAGTAAGAAAAAGTATTAACAAAAACTCTCAAATATAAAATACATATTTTTCTCAGATTTATAGTTAGTGAAAAAACATTATTGATAGAATGATCTATAACAGTTATATTTGACATGGTCAAATATTTTCGTAAGTATAATATTTTCGTATATAATAGTAAGGTGAATTTAATATATGTAGCAATAATATTTATTTTAGTTTGTATTTTAAAATAATTTATGCAGTGTAAATACATAATACGAGTAATTAGTACGTGAAATAGGTACTTATGTATCATACTTCTACTTACTTTACGAAAAATCGATTTTGTCTTGAGCAATTCTAAGCATTTTAGCACGATATAGACATTTAATGCTGGATGCATTGTGGTTTGTGTCATAACTTAGTTTGTAGTTTTTGTTTTGATATGAACAATTATTACATATAGGATCAGAGTTCTTGTTGGTACATTGTTGAGAGTTGTGATTTCCAGAGCAGTGATTGCAAGTAGCAGCATTTGTTTTATCCAGGCATCGGAGCGAAGTATGTCCGAAACGAAGGCAATGGTAGCACTGCGTGAGTACACTGCTGTCTTCCACCTTAACCCGCTGGTAGCTGATGTTCACTTTTTGTTTATACAATAGAAATTGTCTCATACTCCCACTAGTTTCCAGGACACAATTTTTTGAATATTTAGTTTTAAATGTTTTTAACATTTTTAGGGAGTCTAAGCCCGGATTCATTTTAATCATTTCCTCCAGATCTGGGTTTTGTGCGATTAGGTTCGGCACAATATCGTCATCGTGAATATCTTCATGAAGTCCTTTTAGAATGATCCTAGGTTTTCTCTTCTTCACTTCTTCAGCTAGGATGTTGCGAAGATTTTCATTAATCTCTTTTGACAATATTAAAGCATCATTTTTTTTTGGGCAGTGAATAATTAATCTGTTCCTGATTATTTTTTTAACTCCGTTTACTGCAATTTTCAGTTTTGCAGCAGAAATTTTTTTTGTAATTATTTTTTCAATGTCTTCTGATGATTTGTTTTTATCATCAGAAGAAATAATAATTGAAAATTTATTTGTATCTTGAGGTAAATTATTTGTCGTTTTGGCTTCATAACTACTTATAGGATAACTTCGGTTTCTGTTTTCTAGTCCTTTGGCATATTCTTCTGTTTTCGTTAGTAGAAGGTCTTTTAATTTGATTATTTCCTGTTGGTCCGATATTTTTTCTTTGTTGATTGTGTTTTCAAGTTGTAGGAATTGTTTTTCAATAGAATTTTTAATTTTTACATCTTTGATGTTTTTGTATACTTCACTCTTTAATGTCTCCAATATTTCGTTTACCGACATATTGGAGGCCTCACTTTTTGCGAGCGCAAAGGGTTAGGGCAAGTAGCACCCAACCCGGAATTAACAGATAATACTTTACGCGATGCAGCGGTGCAGACGTACGTTCCAGTTGAGGTTGAAACGTTAACTGAAATATGATTTATAAATTTCAGTTTTTTATCAAAGTTTACACCTAAATCATTCACCTCGGTTACCGCTGTTAGTACTACATCATTAATGGAGTATTCATAAATTATTGGATTTTTTATTCTATGAAATCTCATAATGAGACATTTACTTAAATTTAGTTGTAAATAGTTCTCTTGGCACCAAACAAAGAGTTTAAACAAGTTATTAGACAATGTTTGACAGTCATTAATATTTCTAATAGCTTTATATATTTTCATGTCGTCGGCAAACATTAAAACTTGAACATCGTTCAAAATAGAAAGAACATCATTCACAAATATCAAAAATAAAATTGGTCCCAAATGTGATCCTTGTGGAACGCCGCTAGTAGCGATAAATATATATGAAGTAAAGCCGTCGATTTTAACGGCTAATTGCCTATTACTTAAATAAATTTTAAACTACTCGTATAAATACCCCACTATTCCTAATTTGTGAAGTTTTTTTAACAAGAGCTCATGATTAACTCTGTCGAATGCTTTGCTGAAATCGGTATAGACTGAATCAACTTGTAACTTCTTAGACATGGATTCGGATATATAGTTTTGGTAAATTAAAAGATTAGACAAGGTAGATTTTCCTGAAGTGAAACCATGTTGGTTAGGTAAAATTACTGGCTTGATACAGTGGATGATTCTATTTAAAATAAGTTTCTCAAACAATTTTGGAATGGTTGATAACAGGCAGATCGGTCTATAATTGCTCACCTCGTTTTTGTCTCCTTTTTTTAGCTATTAGTTGGATTAATTCCTTACTAAACCATTTTGGATGCTTTAATTCTTTGTATTCAATTAATGGTATGCAGTCTACGATAATGGCATTTAATTTGGAATAAAACGAATCTATGTTATAGCTCATATCGCTTTTCTCGAGAAACGACCAATCCACTTTGCTGAGATGTTCATTAATTTCATTGTAATTGGCATTTTTTAAATTATAACTAGAACTTGTTAGTTTATTACTTATTTTTACATTGTTTGGAATAATTACTGACAGTGGAGGACGATGATTATCTATGGGAAGTATAGCTTCTGATGCTTTACTAACTACTATGTCTTCTTCATTTGAAAAAACAAGATCTAGTAGGCGATTACTCAAATTATGTACATTATTAAAATGGGTGAGATTTAGAAATATTGACATGTCTAAGATTTCCCTTTCGCATAATGTTATTGATTGGGAATCAATAGAGTTAAAATCACAATTTGGAAGATTGTAATCTCCGAAAATTACGAATTTTTGTTTTTTATGTTTTGATTTTAAAAGTTCAACATCTTCTGAGTGGTTTTTTATATATAGATATATTAGCTGAGGGAGGAATGTACACGCAACCAATGACGTAATTTAAATTTTTATCGTTTACCATAATGAAAATTTGTTCAACATCACGATTTTTAGTTTTTAACACTTTTGAGGACATTTTGTTGTGGACTGCTATAAGAACCCCTCCACCTCTGGATCTGGAACTGGTGTTGATATTTCTGTCGAGCCGGTAGACCTGATGAAAGGGTAGACCGAGCTCCGCTGAGTGGATCGACGGTTCTAGCCAGGTTTCCGTAAGAGCGATGACATCGTGTGAAATAATTGGGGCATTTATCCTAAATTCATTCAGCTTTGTCCTTAGGCCTCTGACGTTCTGGTAGTAGAGTCTTCTCGGTGACGGCTTGACGACTTTTTTGGGAGTGAATTAACTATTTTGGGTGTTGAATTTATGTACTTTATAGTTAAATTTGTTTCACCATTGTTTTGTCTATTTTCCAACTCCTTCCACAAGCTTGTAATTTGTTGACGTTGCAGTGCGGTTAGGTCGTGTTTTATTTTAATAGTATTTTTATCCAGAGGTATAGTTTTTTTCAGTAGTATAAGTTTGGCTTGGTTCGAATCTGATAGTATAATCTTGACATAGCGTGGATATATTGGATCACCATTCTAGGCGGCTGCCTGTTTCATGGTGACCAACGGAGTATTGTTATTTTTTTATGAAATATGCAGTCTATTGTAAACATATGGATTTATTATAAGTGATGTTAAAAATTAGAAAAATTATAATAAAATAAAAAGTGGAAATAGAAAATAGAAAGGGGATTGAAAAAGGATTGTAGTGATTGTATAATGAAATGTAATATATTATACCAAATAAATAAACTCCGGTGTGGCCAGTGTATGTAAAACAATGATACCACTACTAAAATGTTCAACTCGCCACATACCGAGGCTTTCACATCTCACAGGCTTTTGTGAGAGGATGTCTTTTTTCTCGGGGTCGTTGTATATGTGATCACTTTCCATCACAACTACGTATAGGTAAAAAAAAGTTTGATTCAAGCTTCACTCAACTACTTTCAGCTCAAATCGATATTTCCATCACGAGCTTTGAAATATTAATTTATTTTTCAAAAAACAACATAAGAGGTATCATGCAAACTTTTCCATCTTTTTTTTCCTGAGAGACGAAATAAGTTCCTCGTGAACAGTTAACTACTTCAGATATTAATAAAATGGACCTAAATGTTTTATTCTAAAGCATTTAAACTAAATACATAGCGATCTCATTAGGTAATTTCTTGTACCAAAATGTTTTCGTTTAAAAACGCTAATTTTGTTACAAAACATTAAATAAATATAAATCTGACGCGCTGTATCTAATGGTGACCCCCGCCGCGTCAATTTCGTCCACAGATCAGAATCATCCATGTTTGGGATGTGTGATTTAGTGGCGTCACCATGCCATTGTCGGTATTGTAACCGCGCGGCGAATTAACCGGCCGACCGCCCTGTAATTACAGCCGCACTATATTTCTATACCTACATAAACTAGGGCTGGCTGATTGGTTAAGAGGTATTTGATGATTTGTGCGTTAAAGGGTAATAATTTATTTAATTATTGCAAAAAATTTAACATTTCAAATTACGACAATATGCAAAATTATATAATGTTTTTTCCTAATTATTCTGTTATTTCATAAATTGAGCTCCTGTAGCTCTTAGTTATGGGAGGACTATTTACATACATAAAGAAAATAATGGTTTAACGGCTATATGCAAACAATTATCAAAGACTTATTTTAATTATTTTTTTATTTATAACTACAAACATAATTCAACATATAAAATAACGTAATTCATCATTCAACATTAAAAATAACTACAAACGTAATTGAACGTACCTGCGAAAAGTTTTTTTTTTTAATTAGAAAAAGGACCTGAGTCTTTTTATTTAATTAATGAAGATAATATTAGAGACACTCAATCGAAAATCTGAAACAGAAAAATCAGAAAAAGATTTGTGATCTTTGGGGATGCTGTGTGGAGTGCTTTTTATGGAAAGGAAGGAGAGGGGGTTCTGGGAGGAAAAGGGTATGAGAGGTGGGTAGGAATCTGGGGGTCAGTGTGTCCAGAATTGACGGACGAATGAATTCATCCCTTCCACTGCGGCCCAGATCCTGCTGAGAATCCTGCTGGAGAGGTCAAAATTTCTCCTTCAACCAGTCTCTCCCGACCCGGCCTGCCACGCAGTTGGTGGGCAGACGCATCTGATCCCATGAACCCGTTCACCCCTGTGGTGTTGGTTATTCAAAAAATGATTTTCGGGTCGGCGGTATCCATACCCGCCTCAAAAATTATGAACGGTACCCATAACCTAGCCTTGCCGTGGTGGTGCTCTTTTACTGAGCTAATGGGACCCTATCTGAATATCATACTTCGACTAAGAACTACCGACATTGTCTACATTATCTTAACTTCTATCTTGACTGCTATATTGTGTATGATATCTTGTGTATGATTATCTTGGATATATCTATACGATGCTTCCACTCTTGAACAAAAATGGTTAATTCAAAGCTTAGAATAATTCATTGATTTCAAAGGCACCTAAAAAGGATTATTTCCGTTTTCATTATAAAACCTTCAGGTTTACGCTACTAATCAGTTACCAAAATGGGTAATTTCTAGTAAAATAGACTTAAGATATAATTTTTAAGGCTTTTTTACGAAGCTATAATGTAAGTGTGTAGTAAGTAAGAAAAGTGTTGTGAGCAATTATTAACCGCCGAGACGGTCTTCGCTCTCTGGTGATGATAGAGGGTTAAATTATTGCAAATGGCGAGTAATCCAATTGAAACTTTTGTCCCACCTGGTCTCGGGACTTAACTTCTTTTCTATTCTGCCCTCGCTCTTTAATGAAAGTATGAACTTACTACTTAACTTAAGAGGAGTCGGGAATTTTCTCTGAAAAATTGTATTACATGAACTATTTCTTATGAACTTATAAATTATAATAACTTACGCGCAGAAACCAGACTCCTTAAATTATCAGATAGAAGAGTGTTAATTGATTTGTTATTTTTATTCAAAATTATCAAATCTTTAGTTGACTGCCCTAATTTATTAGAATTAATCTGTATTAATGTACCTGCTAGACTAACTCGCAATAAAGATATTTTCAATTTTAACAATACCCTCAATACTAACTATTCTATTAATTCACCAATCCCTAGAATGCATAGCCTTGCAAATAAACATTGTGAATCTATAGATATATTTGGTGTTGACAGTTTTGCAATTTTCAATAGACAACTCATCTCTATTTTATCTGTTAATAATTAACTTTTCTTATTTTTGTTCTTTTCATAATATATCCTCTCATTTAAAATCTTACCAGTAATTTATAACCTTATTTTATTTTATTTTATTTTGCTGTTCTATTTAGTTATGTTTTATCATCATACATTATTATACACATATAATTGTTTGTTTATACCTACTAACTAGCTTTTACACATTGCACTTTATTGTATTTCTGGTCTTATTACTGATTTTTTCTTATTACTCATAGTATTTCATTTCTTTATGATGTTTAATTTTTCTATGTTTTTAATTTCTGTTGTAAAAGCCCACTAGGGCGTAAATAAATAAATAAATAAATAAATTACACTTACCCATCGGAGTAAATGTTCAAGCTCGTTCATTCTTGGTATAAGCGAGAATGTTTTTAGAAAGATTATGAAAAATTATTTTATTTTAAGTAAGTATTACTACAAAAGTCTCATAAACACGTAGAAAGTATATTTTTTTTCTTAAAAAGAGAGGCAAACATTCGCGGGTCACGAATAACCCGACAATATTTGAAAATCTCTACCACCATGAAATTTCATTATTTTGTCTTTTAGTTTTGAACAGTATTTTTTATATCCATCGACGTAATTTAGGGGATGTAAATAGGAAGAGGAAGGTTCAGATCACGGTTAGTCAGATAAGGTCATAAAACATAGATAAAATAAATTATTTATTCATTTGTTTTTTTTTTTACGGTTTACAATGCTTCAAATCTGAATGTTGTCAGTCTTCTTCACGAAGCAGAATTGCAATGATGAGGTAAATAGTAAATGCTTTACTATTAAGGTAGGTTTTTCGATTATCACGTGAAAGTATGAATACAAGATTAACCAAGACACATAAAAACTCTAACCGCCGAGTTTAAATGTAAAACTAAACAACATGACGGCTTCTATATTCACGATTTTCTCTCTGAAAACTGGAAATATCAAATACTCTGTAAGTATATCCCACTCAGCAAAATAATCCAAAACATTCTAAATAATAATGTAATCCAACGAAATACAGAGTCTAAAATATCAGCAAAAATACCTCGTGGGACGCTTTCACCTGAAATTGTGAGAATTTAGTTTCGTCGGATCCGCAAATAATTTCATGAAAGGATTTTAGCGTCCACCTTGCAAATTGCATTACGATCATTGATAAAGTATAAACGAGATTGGAATTTAGTTCATATCTCAATACATCGCAGAATGATCAGAAAAGTTTTGATCTTGGACAAGCGCAATAATTGAAGATTCCATTCAATATCAGATTGCGAAAGAAACTTGACATTGTTTTTTCTCTGATTAGTGCCGGTTGGACAAGCTCTATAAGAATTGCTTCACGATAAAATATTATCCAGGTTGCTTATGAATTGTTCATAAATTTGTATTGCTTGGAACATTCTGAACCATCTGTAGAAAAATATATGTGTGTACCGTAATAAACTTTACATTTTTATATTCTTACTTCGGTACAAATAATGGATTTTTGAAGTTACGATTTCAGTAGGTATTTTACTTTTAAAGATGTTTATTAATGTATTCAAGGCGGAAATCACTTTCACTAGTTTTTACCGTGTTTTATCAGGTGATAAATTTTTTTCTAACTGAGTCTTGGTAAGATAAGAGATCTTGGGTTTGAGTCCCAGTTGCGAACGTTACCTTTTTAGTTCTCAGTGTCTTGTTCTGTTTAGATTTATTAGAATTATCTTCTTCTTCAATGATAGCTTTTTGTTTTGGAATATCACAAATTCGGATAAAATACCAAGATGTGCCCGTATGTCTAGTCGGTTAGAATATTATTCACTTATTTTTATTTGCATGGTGTTGGCGAAGTCGCAATAAATCTCTACAGTGAGTTTTTGCAAGAAATTTTAAATTGGTTTGTTTTATGATGGATCTTATTTTTTTGTTGTGCTTACCTAGTTCGCTGTGCAGCGATGATTTCAAGGAATGAAAGGAGTACCGTCGTCGATTCGGTAACCGTATTATTACTCCCGTTGATTCTAAGGAAACATGTAAATTTCTGCAAGATATGCACGGCAAGACTTCCGTAGTTTTATCGGCCGATGCTGGAAGGTGCTTTGAATAATGAATATAAATTGTTAAATGGGTTCTAGAGGTAGTTAAATTGTTCAATGGTCGGGGAAAGAAATTGATAGCTGTTTGTCGGTCAGAGAAGCAAATAAATGATTCGATTTTAAATAATTAAATCAGAAGGAAATGGGTTCATGTACCTGACACCAAAACACACAATACAGTAACAATCCTCCCTCATCATACATTAAAATATATTAAACAATTTTGATATAGTTTTTTAATGCACCTCCCATCATTTTATCTTTGTTGGCATAATCGGGTATTAATAATTATTGGTACGTATTTAGTTTTTATCACTCAATGGGGTTTAGAATGATTTGAACTTGGCTTATATGAATATAATATAGGTTAAAAAATTTAAAAAATATATAAAATTGGCAGTAAGTACGGTGGTACAGTCAGTTTCTTCTGCTTGAACGTTAATAATTTTGACAGCTACCTTTTTCATTGAAAACAAGTGTTCGAAGAACTGGTTTGTAACCTAGATAGTGCCTCGGGATAAATATATCCGATTTTTGGAAGACCTTTTCGTAAAAGTGTAAATGAATATTTAATTTTTATTAGAACAACTCTCCTTTCATAACTTTTGAAGTTATTCTCATCAATGTGTAACAATAATATAACACTAATAATATAAACGAAAATATGAAAAAGAACAAGACGTAGAAAAATAAAAATGTAACGGTCGCAAATAGGACTTGAACGCCTCTACCAATTCTGCTACTGAGATCTCTTATTTGAATTTCAGAATTACAATATTATCTTCAACAATTTTTTTTTCAATAATATGAATAACCTTCAAAAGTTATGTAAAGAGTGTTGTTCCAATAAAGATCATTATTAATTTTGTTTATTTGAATACTGTTGAAAACAGTTTTGTTTTTGTCAACAGTAATAATATTTATCTATAATATTTGCCAATGAAGCATAAGTTAACTGATTTGTAGTTATTATAAGCAATAATTATTAGCCTGAAACAGTCATCAACATTGAAAAAATCTTCCGAGAAAAGATAAATGCCGCCGACGGGACTTGAACCCGCGTCCTTTTGATATCCGGTCAACTACTCTACCAACTGAGTTACGTCGGCTGTTGTATGTTGATGAGTGTTTCAGGCTAATAATTATTGCTTATAATAATTGTTACCCTTTGTGCTATGCATAAAAATCTTGTCTTAAACATTAGTTTACCAATTAAAAATAATAATTGATTTGAAGTTCGCTTGCCATTTCAACAGGAGGTTACGGGTTCGACAACCGACACAGAACAATTTGGGTGAAACGTTGATTCTAAAGTTTGATGAATCTCACATACACGGTTTTAAAAATGGCGCAAAGATTTTTTTTTTTCAAAGAAAGATTAACATTCCCGGGTTACGAATAACCCGACAATATTTGAAAATCTCCTACTACCACCACAGTAAGCCGAAAATGTTGCTTTAGCCAGCCGTGGAATCGAACACGGAACGCCTGGGAACAAATTGCTGAATTATTTTATTTTTCTGAATATCAATATCCAGTAATTTTGAATCCAGTGAGTATATTTTCATCCCGACTATATTTTACTGGCGTTTGCATACCGTACAAAGTTCGGTCGACTGATTTTTTGCAATTTCCATAATCCATAGTGCTTTTGGAATATGATAATTAAAATTGTAACTGATTGACAAATTAATCTTCTTAGAAAATTCATCCCGTGAAGCAGTAGCAAGAAGTAACATGTACTATAGCTAGAGTTTCCCCGTAGAAGATGAAATGAATGGACGTTAAGTACTAATAAACGGATTAACGGAAGATGTGTTCTTCCATTAAGATGAGAATCTCTACGTATAATACAGGTGTTTAAATCGTATAGGTTCTAGGTACTCAGCTTGATTAGCAACATTTTGTGATGCGAGGATTTAGGGCAATAGGGTCATAGGCAAAGGTTTGATCGAGTGGGTTCCATGTTATAAAAATCTACATATAATTTTTTTTTTAATCTTCGAGTTTATACAAGTTTGATTATATAAATACAATTATTATTTTGTAGTATTTTTATTAATTTTATTCGATTTTTCTCATTTTTTTAACATTAAGAAAGAAGTTTTTTTTAACATTATTCATATTTAAAATTTATAAGTCGAACTGAAATTGAAAATCTTTTAAAAATTGCTGTACATCTCTTAGGTAACTAACGGCGAGCTCTGGCATCACGAATATTGCACAGCTTTTTCTGCCTGGATTGTATAGTAGATATAGGTCGATGGAACAATAATTATTAGCTTCTAACATAATTTACGCCATATGCTTGAAATATCAAGTAAATTTAGATGAACAAAATAGTTTGTTTCTTATTTTTTAATAGTACCTAATAACTAATAACGTTTTCAGAATCAAGAAGGATTTCGATAAAGTAATGCTAAAACTAACTAGACTACCGGTTAAACATAAAACTAAAGACCGGTCTGTGGCTGAGTCGGCATCGCGTTTGGGTCCCACCCGGGCGTCGCGTGTTCAATTCCTCGGCTGGCTAAGTCCTCCATCACGACACAAGAAATATTTTGCGCTTACTGTGGTGCTAGTAGGAGATTTTAAAATTTAGTCAGGTTATTCGTAACCCGGGAATGTTTGTCTTTCTTTTAAAATAAAAATAAATAAATAAACAAAAAAGATCTAAATGAACCCCGATTTTTAATTTACTGTATTAACGTGTTCAATAAAATAAAACGATTAAATCGCTAATAATATTTTTAAATGATTAATCATCATCTCATTGCTCGTTTAAACGAGCAATGAGAGCGTACCTTCCACACGACATCTTCAAATATGACATAATTATGCCCCGAGGGAAATCATTTTCCTTAGGGAAGCGTGTGTAAAATAATGGATATAAAACAGCTGTACAAAAAATCAACCGGAATAATAATTAGTAGTTCCGTGAACAGGACACCTAGCCCCCAAAAAAGTAAGTTTTAAATTATCTTTTGTTAATAAATCAAAACTAAAAATTACTTTGAAATCAAAGATTTTCAAATTATTTACATTTTCAAGTTTCTAAATACCTACGGCTACCTACTTATTTATAAACCATACATTTAACGTTTTTTAAACTTTTTTTAAAAATAATTTCATATGATAATTATACAATTTGTCTCAAGAAATGTTACTATCTCAATGACAATTATTTTTTTCGAAGTTTCTTTAGGCAAGTAGATACCACACAATTTCACATTTGAAAAAAGTAATCTTTACTGAACTTTAGGTAGCATACAATTTCATGTGTGGAAATAGAATCTTTACTGCAATTTATAATTAAAACGGCTATCATATAACAGAACCTACAAACACATTTACAGACAGACGAAATGCAAAACGGTTGAGTTATAACAGAACTTCGCTACGCTCAGTCAACTACTAGTCACAGATTCGAAATCACCACTTTTTTGTGATTGCAACAAATATAATTTTTTATTTCTTGATTTCCACTCAACGATCGACCCCTTCAAATCGCAATAAAGATTTGGGCTGGCTGGCGGCTGCCCCTTCCAACAAATTTTAGACGGAACGGTAATCAAATGGAAGGTATCTCTCTCCCCACGGAGCATCCCTCGGTAGCACTACCATCTCCCCTAACTTCCATCTAGTACGTGTTCCAGGGAACTTAGTCACTGCCTCGCCTCTCTTCTGCCACCCGTGTACGTGGTAGGAAATATTTATCTGACTCTGCCACTTCTTGTCACATTACCTTACTACCACTACTGGGCTGGAGAAAATCATCTTATTACTTCATATTATATTAACAATAACTAGTTTTTATGCTTGTTCCCGTTTTATAGGATTTTGTCTTAGACTTAACTTGGCATTTCAACTTTCTCTAAATTTGTTTGTACGTTCCGTTTACGAATCAAGATGGTGGCGGTTTGAATAATTCATTAAATATTTGGACTTTCTCATTCGTTTTTTTCATATATTATGGTAGGTACCTACCTACCTGTCTGAAGAAATTATGAAGAAAGAGTTTTAATTTTAAAGAATCATCGAACAATCGAATAATACAATCATTACTGCCACTACTGCCGGGATGGAGTCCCCCCTGATGACCCCCTGAAGACGGGAGACGGTCAAATATCCTCCATCACGTCTTCGGTATTATTTTTTTTCTTTTCTGTTTTTATTTTATGAATTTTATTTCTGATGTTTTTATATTTATATTTCAAACATATTGAAATATAAACCTAGGTATTGTTATTTTGTCCTATTTCTTCTACTTATTATTGTTTTTATTGTTACTTTGTCCAATTTCTTTTACTTATAATTGTTTGTAATTAAGAAGGTGGTAAGTATTTGATTTTAGAGGAAATTTTGGTTTTGATTTACTAAAAAATAGAAAATTAGAAACATGTTTTTGAGTGTGAGATCTAACAATAAAATACATGCTTTATTTTGGAAATTTTTATATAATTTTAAAAAATCCATCATAATCTTATAGTGAGTATTTCAAGGAAAAGATTATTTTAATAGGTTTGTTTTTCATACTGTTTAAAAAAACCCGAGAAATTTGTTTAAATTTTTTATTCATGTTATTTTCTGAGTCTATTTACGTGAATGTTTCAGAAGAAACATACACATCATTACGAGATTTTTATGATTTGTATGAAAACGCCACGTGTCGTATCTTAGAAAATTTCATTGGAAAGAGCCATCTAGCGTCCCTGCGCTGAGCTAAATTGTAGGCATTCTGATAACATCATTCAGTGAGAAAATAATTTTCTGTATTGTTTAGTAGATACTGATATAAAAACCAATGCAAGATACAAACGCGATATTAAAGTTTATTTACAATTATTTTTAATTACTTCTTACACGTGTATTACGTTTACTAGCTTCACGTTAAAATGATTTTCGTCTTTGATGTTGTACCTATTCAATAATATAAAATTTTAACGGAATGATTTTATTGTCTTTATTATATTTTCAATATAAACCTCTGATCCTTTTAAGAACTGGTCGATTTGTCAAAATATATAGCGGACTTTCTCATCAAATTTTACTTGTCTAAATGAAAGTCAAGATTTTGGGTAATTTGATTTCACAAGTAATGGGAAAATTTGTATCACGGAGGAAATTGGGTTCCACAGAGGTCCTATTTTGGGAACCTTTATTCGTAAATAAGGTAAACCTGCAGGAATTTTGATATTTTTTCAGAGAAATTTTCCAACATAGCAAAAAAAAACTTTTTTACGATTGTAAATAATGTTTAGGTTTGGCATTTATAGCTCCGAAAATGACCAAATTCAAAAGAACTCTTAGATTTTTATGCTCACAAAAAGTGTTAGTGTGTTTTGACGCTTTATAAACATCACTCAGAAGGTACACAACATAGACTAGTATTATAAAGTGTATGTATATAAATAAAAAAAAAAGTAATAGTGTTACCTGCTTTAATATTTCTTTTTAGTGAATTCAATAAAATTTGAAGGTTACATGGAGGGAAGGAGAATACTGCATCATTTGGTCAAAACAATCTAAATATGCCATTTTGTTCAGAATAATATGTTTTATTTGATTTGTTTTCGATACAGTCTAATAAAGGTGATTGTACCAGTTAAAATATTATTTTAAGAAAATGTCTACAAGTAAAAAGAGCGCTACGGGTAAGCAAAGGTCGAATTTTACAGGCATATTGTATTTGAACTGATCAACGTCAATTGAATTTTATCGAAATAATAATAATTATTTCTAACTACCTGGTACCCGGCGCCGGCGTGGGCTGCAATGACATTCAAAGAAATAAATTGTTTCTCCCAGCATGTCCATTCCCATGCGTCCCCGTTTCCCTACCGCTTCCTCTTACCCTTCTGCGTTCTTCTTCCACCTTCCCCGCCTTCCCCCTCCCTCGTCACCTTCCCGAGAACCCCACCTCCTTCGTTACCCTCACTCTCCTGCCTTCTCTCTGCCGCTAAAATATATGAAATACAAACATTTTAAAACCACTCGCGCACCACCCGTAGTAAATTTTATAACGCCAGCGCTCACATAGAAACACTCTTCTGCCAAAATGCAATGTTCTGTAAAAAAATTGAGTCGATCCATCGATTACTTTCCGGGATTTTTTTTTTTTTTTTAAAGAAAGACAAACATTCCCGGGTTACGAATAACCCAACAATGTTTGAAAATCTTCTACTATCACCACAGAAAGCCGATAATGTTGCTTGTGTTGTGATGGAGGACTTAGCCAGCAGAGGAATCGAACATGCGACGCCCAGATGGGACCCAAGCGCTATGCCCTCTCAACCACTAACCGGTCATTTGCAGACACAAACATATGGAACCCAATTTTTTACATATATATTTCTTTAAAAAAATGTCATTAGTATTAGTATTTAAATGTAGTTTTAATGTTTTTTTTATTTTATTTATTTTTATTTTATTAGTTACAAAAAGATACATAAATTACAAATAAATTTTATACAGTAATTCATTACATGGTAGATATATTTGATGTACCCCCATAATAAGTAAGCAGGGCTTGTGTGTATGGGGGGGGGGGGTGTTATTGTATTGTTTTATTTTTACATGATTCACTTTAAGTTTTCAGTATAATTTTTAAGGTGAGTTTTAAATTCTTTTATATTAGTATTCATGTTTCTAATTTTTTTCTGGTAATGAATTAAAAAAATTAACTCAGAGATATTCATGATTTAACATTTTTGAGTAGGAAGTATTCATGTTTGTCTAAGATTTCTGTTATTTTTAAAGGATAATAATAAAGAGATATAGATGCTGTAGTAACAAAAACTAATAACGTATGCTTTTTTTTAATTTATTTCATATCTGACTCAGGTTTTTACCTTGCAAACATTAAGTATAATTATTAACAGATATTTTTCTTATTCTTGTACTATGTTCTATTTAAATATCCGAAATGGTAGAAAAGGGATCGTTCAGGACAATTCCCCATTTCACTTAGTATTTCTGACTCTTGAGTTTAAATTGAATGTGGTTGTTTGGTTTGTTCATTGTTAAATGTTATTTGAGATAATATATTTATAATTGCAAAAGACAGACTACGTATATAGTTTAATTTCCTGTGTACACTTTCAAAATTGAAAATAAAAAAAACAGCTTTTTTCTTTAACTAAAAAAATACTTAAATTGTCACACTTCTACAATTTGCCATCAGCAGTGGAAAGTTTATAATTGGCATAGTTTTTTAGTATAAATGTTAAGCTAATTTTAAGATTTGCTGTCAACTTTTCAAATACAAATAAATAGCAACATAAAGATGTTCTCCCGAACATTCACAAATTGTGACGTTCTCTCCCTGTACCCTTCAATTGTCATTCGATCTACCTTACTCAAAACATCAGACGAAAGTTGAGGAGCGTTTTCACAATGGGAAAATCTAAACTTATCTTTTTCGTGGGACAGTTTTAAGTCAATAATCACTCGGGGTCAATATTTTATGAAAATCTTAATTGCACATCCAATTAAATGCTAGATATGAATAATCACTCGGGGTCAATATTTTATGAAAATCTTAATTGCACATCCAATTAAATGCTAGATATGATGAATAATAAGATAAGTCAATTATTTTGTGGAAAGACATCTATATTTAAAAAAAATCGAAAATTGTGAACATTTTTGGATCCAAATATTCGAAAAAAAAACTTTTCACTAACCGAAATATCCCTTACATTTTTTTCTAAAATATATATTTTTTTCAATAAAACAAAACCTTTGCTTTATTTTTCTTAATGGCCACCTATACCTAAAACACATTTATAAATATTCGCAAATAAATTTTAACAACATAATACCTACCATAATTCCATACAAAAATGCATAAGTAATACCCAGGTAAAAAATACAGTCTATTTTTTTATAACTGGGGGCTTAACAGATACATTTATATAAGAAAATAATGGATGTTTTACATTATATAGGTACCTACTGTAATGTATCGCCTCTTCACCCTTGTGAATTATTTTTTTTTATATAGGTGCGACTCATGGTCACTTTCCCCTGGTGATTTGATATTACAATAAAACGAGTGTGCTTTAGACCACACGACTGAAGTAAAACTTCATAAACTTATGCCGTCAATTAGCAATATAACAGTAACAGGAATAAAATATCCCCATCCCCTCAACATCCCCATCAACTCCAATTCCAACTCCAACTCCATCTCCAACTCCAACTCCAACTCCAACTCCAACTCCAACTCCAACTCCAACTCCAACTCCAACTCCAACTCCAACTCCAACTCCAACTCCAACTCCAACTCCAACTCCAACTCCAACTCCAACTCCAACTCCAACTCCAACTCCAACTCCAACTCCAACTCCAACTCCAACTCCAACTCCAACTCCAACTCCAACTCCAACTCCAACTCCAACTCCAACTCCAACTCCAACTCCAACTCCAACTCCAACTCCAACTCCAACTCCAACTCCAACTCCAACTCCAACTCCAACTCCAACTCCAACTCCAACTCCAACTCCAACTCCAACTCCAACTCCAACTCCAACTCCAACTCCAACTCCAACTCCAACTCCAACTCCAACTCCAACTCCAACTCCAACTCCAACTCCAACTCCAACTCCAACTCCAACTCCAACTCCAACTCCAACTCCAACTCCAACTCCAACTCCAACTCCAACTCCAACTCCAACTCCAACTCCAACTCCAACTCCAACTCCAACTCCAACTCCAACTCCAACTCCAACTCCAACTCCAACTCCAACTCCAACCCCAACTCACTTCGGTTCACTTCGCTTCACTTTCATTTTACTTCGCTTAACTTTACTTCACTTAACTTCACTTTCATTTTACTCTACTTAACTTTACTTCACTTAACTTCACTTTCATTATAGCGTTTCATATAGATTTGCGTTACATATGGTTCTGTGACATATTTATCAACTTACCCCCAGGTGTCGAGCGTGCGTAAAGAAGCCTTGCTTCAATAACCTCGAAGAGCTCCAACTAACTAATATTGGATTGTTTATTTTACCTTTAATGTCATATTATGTAACCAGATCTCCTAATGGCACATTGACCTACTGACATGTTCTTAAATGAATACCTAGTTTGTTTATGTAAAGCAATCCCAGACATTTTATTTGGTTTAATTTTAAACTGGATGTAATTTCAAATTTTCCTGATAACTAACCTTTGCAGCACTTTGCACGATGCCGAATGAAAGAAAAGTTACTCTCTCCAAATGTTGGAAGTCCCAATAATGAATTCCTACCTTTACAGTACCTCAGAAAAACTATATGATTATCCACATCCAGAAACGTAATCTTCTAATTGGGTTATATATTTACCTAAACATATAATAAATGTGCAATATCTAACCGCCTTTATTTAAACTGATTGTAAGTATTGTAATCTGAAAACTCAGTATGTCGTAATAACACTATGAAGTCCCATCGTAGGCTATAATTGATAAACTTGCCCCTAGACATATTTTCTTCAGTGTCTATTGTTTATTACTTTACGAATCTGGGTGACTGCGTTGGCATTTGTTACCACAATCGAAGATCACATAACAAATCCTAATCATGCTAACAGTGGGAACGATAAGTGTTTGTTTCTTTTCGAGTACGACGCTGTAAATAACTAAAATTTATTGTAATATGTGGAATGTTTATTTATCTGAATGTATGCTACAATGTTTATTATTCCGTTGTTCGAGCACATCTTCCCATAACGATTCTGTTTCAAAACAAATAGTGTAACTCCATCCACTCGACTAAATCCACTTGACTAAGTATTTTATTTTTGTCAGTCGCCTTTTAAGTTATGATGATGTGACAGTCCACTCATCCAAACCAAAACCATAACATTAACTGTAAACAAAGTCAGTTAATCTTTATGATTGTGCCAACAATTTATTAGAACTAACGAACGAGGAGACGGCGACGATTTATGATCATTTTATGGTTTATTTTTTTCATCTCACCTAGACGTCTCTCGGCATCCTGGGCTACAGAGGCTGAAGTTTGTACGGTCAATGCCCCTTTTGAATGTCGATTCATTGCTCTACCTTGTTTATTTTCTATCTTATCTGACTCGGTCCTTATTCAATTATTCAATCGTTTAAGTAGATAATTAGCTCACCTAATAGAGCAGATACCTGGACGTCCTAGTTCGAAATTAGATATTCCTTACTAGGCCTAGTTTTTTGAAGGATGTAGGTATTAAAATTCTACCCTTTTGGCTCTCATATCCTCAAATAAAAATACCTATCGGAGAGTATCATAAAATTTTGCTTTTGTTTTCAAAATACGCACATTACAGAACATATTATATATTATAGTTCCCAATTATGTCCTCTGCGTGCGAACTGTGTCTTAATTTCTCTAAATAAATAATAACAGTGTTAATCTCTAGTGACCCGCCAGGTGTGTATGGTTCGTATATATTTTCTGCCTATACCTACAGTATATCTCTACAGCAGCATCGCGTTCATTGATTAAATAATTGTACACATAGTTTTGTATCGGTGAACGATGAACCGGTAGATGCAACTTTTAGTCATAAGTTATTGTAGTGATTTGTCTAGTTTATAGTTAGAAATAAGATTGTATAAACGCATTATAAATCTGTACAGCGTCCCTAAGCGATCCCTCACAAAACGGCGCTACACAAATCATCCAAATATCATTATTATTATTATTTTCATGGTTGCGATTCAAGCTGATACCATATGTGGGCTTCTCAATTACGATGTTCGTACTAGTGATTTATGGAGGTTTGAAAACAGACCTAACTGAATCTGGAGCCTGTATAACAATGTTTTGATTGAGAATGGATGGCCTCTCGCAAAAGCGATACTGGGACATTCTTTAATCCTGAAATAAGGTGCAAAAATACAATTTTTAAATAAATCTATTTTAAATTTGATTTTGTTTTCGAGAACGAATGAATGAATGAAAGCAAATCTTGGAAGTGGAAATTAATACACTACCTGACATCCGATCGCGCTGAAACTCGGCAGATATCTATGAAATTGCATTCTATCAACAAGTCACAAAACACGTGCACACACGCGCATTTTAATTAAACAACTAAAATCGGTGTTTTATGGTAAAAAGATTTTTTTACGGGCTGATTTTATCAAAATTCTAATCATATTTATTTATTGGAAAGTTTGAAACTGTGACCTCGAAATCAAGAAATCAGGAATATCCCGTTATATCGCGGAGGCCATCATTATCATACCGCATTATTATAATATCAAATATTTTCCAAACACTGAATTCAACTAAGGTTTGTTTAGTTTCTAGATATAAGTTCAGACCTCACAAAGGTTCCAATAAATTTTACGCGCAAGTAATTTCGCAGTCAGAAAACATTAGCATGAAATGGGAATGCGGGTTTAACCCCACAAAGGCTATAATACCACACGCCAGGAATGTCGATGGGTGCCTACATATGCGACCTTATAATACAAACATAAACACTTCTACTTTTATTTGATAACGTCGGAATTTGAACCAGCGACCCATAGACCCATATTTAAAAAAAAAAAAAAAAAAAGGTTTAGGTCCAGGCTCTTTCAATCCAACCTAACCTAACCTGATCGTACCTACCCTAACCTAACCTCTAATTAATAAAGAAACATAATATCCCACTAGAAATAGAAACATATCCCACTAGAAGACTTAAAATATAATCTATTTCTAAATATTCTAAAAATACACACACTAGAAGACAGACGTAAAATAAACGACTTAACATTTTTATTAAAAATACTTAACTCTAAATTCGACTGTTGCGAACTCCTACAACTCATAAACTTACGAATACCGACAGTAACCACACGACAAAATACACTATTCTACTGCAGCATTCATAAGCGGAACTACATTGCCCACTCTCCGATACAAAGATTTCACACTATGGGAAATCAGTACTTAAGTGATGTTGACATATTCAACATCAACTTGGTGAATTTTGTGGATCTTGTTAAAAACTTATTCCAAAACTATTCCTAAACATATATGTATTTTTGTAAACTTATCAAATCGCTGTATTTTTGTGACTTGTGTGCATTTTTATCTAATTTTTTTTTTATCATTTCTCTATCTGTTTAAAAAATCATCTGTCATAAACAAATTGTACTACTGTAAAAGCCCTCTGGGCGTTGAATAAATACATATATAATAACATTAACCACTACATAGTCAAAATCTGGTAGCTAGCACTGCTCGCATTAACAAGCCATTTTTTAAAACTTTAATAGAATACTTCTGTTTTCATGTTTTTAAAAACACCGCCGAGGAGCACTAGAGGGGACTGCTGGGAAGTACTCGGCTATCCAGATCTAAATTCAATTTGGTAAGCTGGTCATTGATTGAATAACCAACACCCCTGCCACAGATCACCGCAAGTGGTACGCTACGTTTAGTGACGTAGCAGGGGTGCCCGGGTTCATCGGGTGAAGTTTGTCCGGGTCTTCCACCAAACTGCGTGGCAGGTCGGATCGGGAGAGAAAGACATGTTGAGGAAGACCTTTTGATCTCTCCAGCAGGACTCTTTTGGAACGTTATTTTGCACCGCAGTGGGAGGGTTAGATTCATGTGTGCGTTATTACCGGACACACTGATCCCCAGATTCTTACCCATACGACATACCGTTTTCCTTCCAGAACATCCCCTCCTTTCTTTTATAAAAAGAACCTACACACAGCATCCCCAAAGATGTCACAGGCCTTGATGGGAATTACTTTCCCCAGGGCCTCTTGGGTGGAGCTAATTTAAAAAAAAATAGTAATCACTAAACACGAAGCTAAAGCTATATCGAAAAATATTTTGATTCTAAATGGTGGTTACGAAAACAAGTCAGAGAGCGGTTTTCAATCTGAAACGAAGTGCAAATATTTTGAGGAGAGGTGCTGCCGTGTGAAGGAAAATCGAACCACTCAAAATCAAACACCCCCAATAATTTATAAAAACGATCGTTCGAGTTTTCTCTTTGGCATCAAACATCGCCGAGTTAACATGCGTACCCACATTATCTCCCCTACCAAATATCGGTAGATTAAAGGAATAAATTATCTTTGCAATTCATGTGCGATCATTTCTTTGCTGCATTCTGCCGTTTAAATTTGATCTTTGCCCCCCGCGACTTCATCCCCAGCCTCGTTTGATGAATTTTGAAAACCGTCTTCAACATATTAAACGTAGGTAATTCTCATCGGAAATTGTTCGACTGAAATTGCAGCACGTTGACTCACGATCTTGTCACTTCAGCGTTTAAATAAATGTTGGCAATTTCAAGGAACTTTATTCAATTCCAATGAGAAAGTGTCACTTAATTTTTGGTTTAGTAGGTATTAAGTAAGTCATATTTGTTGAACTATAAACTAAACAAGTTGATTGACACGTTTTGTAATGGAAATGTTAGTGTTGAGACAAACAGAAACCAGATTTTCAGCCGAAACCGAAACGGAAACCGAAAACGAATTTCGCCTTCTGTTGCATCACATAACCGGAAATTAGGCGTTTTTTATTAAATTTGTAAGAAAAACGCACAAATGGATAAAATACTTTTAGAGTAAATTTATTTACGTTTTTTAAAAATAGTTATTTCAGATACGCTATAATACTTTAACTTTTAATAAAATACATATATACCAAAGATCTTAGTACTAAAAACTAGAGTAAACAAATCAGTCTAGTTTATAAGTTAGAAAAAAGCAATATAATAATATCTTTTAACTTATTATCATTTAAACTTTTCCCGCTTAAAGGATTATGATGTTTGGCAAGTCACTTCTGTGTAAATACTATGACAATAATATGGATAGGTGGGAAAAACTCACGGAAGTTGACAGGAAGCCGGTTCGTCTGAGATGTAGTCGTTTGTGCGATGAACTCACCATCCGATCTGCAATTCACCCTTCGACACTAAATTATTGCAAAAGTGAATACGTTTTCACGCGATGCGACATGAACATGTTATATGTAAGCTTTAATCAGAACTTCGTCCCGCGGCGCTGACATTCAAAAATCTTCTCGCGAGTTGATAGGAGTTGGGGGCAGGGCAGAATCTATGCGGGTAGCGGGGGACGGGAGATAATCATTGCCATAGGAAATAAATAGTATTTAAATCCAAATAAACACAAAAATAACTCGCCAAGTTACTACCTATAAGCGGCGCGAAAAAAACGATAAACTAAAAATAAAATGATATTTCAAAATTATAAACTCTTTAAACTGTAAAACCACTTTTATACAACAAATTTAAAAAAATATATATTTCAGTTAATTTTGTGGTAAATATACACGCCCGAGTAAAGCCGAACGTTATACGAAGCATCACAAACGAAGATTTCGGCAAATTTTGCCAGAACCGAAACTGCGGCCGAATGTCATTTATTGGCCGAAACTGGCTGGAACGGAAACCGAAACTGCGGCTGAAACAGGTTTACTGGCCGAAAGCTTAAACCGAAACCGATACTGAAACTTCGGTCGGTAACTAATCTCTGCTCTCCAGACTAATTTAAGCTTCGGAGACTAATAGTTAACTGAAAACTAAGATTGAATAAACATTTTTATCTGTGGTGTTCGGGTTGAGTGAACAATTATTACTCTTATTATCTACATTCATTCTGAATTTAGTGTAAACATAATTTCTCTTTTTGAATTTAGTGTAATATTTGGTTTTTAATGCAGTTTTAATTTATTAATTAGACTCGATTTAATTAAGTTAAATAAAGTGAAATCCCATTAGAATTTTCTCAGTAATAATTACCTACTCAGTTTCTGCCTGTAATTTTATCAATTTTCAGTATTTAAATGAACATAAATAAGACGTAGTAATTTAATACGCAATCAAGAAGGTGTAAACCTTTAGTCTGACATAGCCATGTGTTTCTAAAAATAGGGGTGAATCATTGGGAATCTTGAGGGGAGAAAAGGTAGAAGTCTGCACCGGGAAGATCTAGGAGTTACTGAGGCTGAGGAGGTTTAGGGGAGCGGGAGGAGAACGGGAGGCTTGTCTGGGTTGAGGCAGGATGTTAGGGATGAATTACGAGTACAGGTACCCGGGAGGGTATAGGTGTAAGGGTAGGTGCCGGCTGAGAGATAGAGTGAATAAATTCACATAATACGTTGTGAATTGATGTGGAAAATTGTGAGCCAGTCTGATGTGGCGCTTAAGGTATGACGCTCGCTCATTTCTGCCGCAGGGACGATTTATATAAGTGGAAAAATATCGGAAATTTGATTTGGTATCGATAAAATATATCAAGCAGCCCTTTCAAATATAAGATTAATCTTATTTGATGAGAATGACACCGGCGCTCAGTGCTCCTTCTGTCGGATGTAAGAATATCATCCGACATTATAAATTTCTGAAATGTTCTTACTTAAACTGATCGGTGCTTTGAGCGATAACGTTAATATCCCGTCTCAATTTGTGAAACCTGACTTCGCTGATCTTTTGAAATTGAGCTATCAAATTGTTCATTTGTTAGCTTGGTTTCACTTGTAATTGTAACCTACTAAGACGGAAAATGTTTCTTAAAATTAAACCCAATTTTGTGTACTAAATATATATTAATTTTCTTGTTCGTTGTAATAATGTTGTTTCTTCAATTAATACCAAATTCCCCATTGTCATTTTGCCATTTGAAAATATATTGGAAATTATATTAAACAATCTCTTCTCTCTTCGTTTAACACCACACATTATCTAACATATAGATTTATGTAGGTATTTAATTGTCAACAAAGTAATCCAAATTATTCATTTAGAAACACCTTACTTTAACGATCTTTAGGCAATAAGTGAGGAAACTTTAATAGGTAAGTAATAACCATACATAATTATCGATATTTTATTCGGATATCAATAATGGCATGGGTAGAAAAAGAAAATCAATTTGTTTTTCATTGCAAATAGTACACACTTTGAATACATGATCTGTAAGTGGCTTCAACACAGTTTGATAATGCCTTCAGACGGTGAAACAGCAGTCAGGCGTAATAATAATCACACAGCAGAACTTTTTGATAAATAAACTGTTTTTATAAAGAGAATAAAGATATTATATATATAGGTAAATAAAAGAAAAATTCTAGTTCTACAAAATAAGCTTGAAAACATTAAATAAATTAATCAAAATTCCAACGTACCAATTAACCAAATAAGTTTAATATATCTGAATAAAATATATGTTTCCAACACCTTCGAGATCATACCGAGGTCCTTTGACACCATTTGAGAAGTAAAGCATTTTATTTTATCACGTAAGATGAAAATATATTCAGTAGATTCTGTGCGGACTTTTCCTTCTTCAGAAGTGGGTTCAGAATGAAAACAATTTTGATATTATTTTCCCTTGTGATTCTGTGAAGCTTCATTATTTAATCCGCGTAAAGAGATTATCGTCTTATCCCCTTCACCGCAGAGCCGCTGTTGTATTGTTTTTGTGCTTTCAGAAATAAAGCACCCACACATCTCCATAGTTTACTTCACATTGTGCTTACTTTAATGCGAGGAATTGCCAAACCGTTACGCATTTATTACCTTTGAAGAATATGTAATTTTAATACGAAGAATATATTGTTTTATTTCATAGGCGTATTTATTTTAAATTGTGCTTTTAATTAATTATTTTTCGTTAAGACTATTCTTCCTCAGGGTTACGCGACTGCCGTAGACGATTCATGTATCTTGGCGACTACCGTCATGCATCGGGGCGCAGGTTTATACACAGTATAGAATAAAATTTATTCTATGCTGTGTATAAATTCAATAAAGAATATACTACAAACACATTTGACTGGAAACAAAAATATTCCATTAAGCCCAACCGCCCAGCGCTCCGTCTCACTTTCACTCGCCTAAAATCGTACCTACATATCCATCCCATTTGATTCTTCTAAGACACAGTTTTGTATAGAAATATAAGACAAAATTGGGCAAATATCTGGATCACGAAATACGCCCATAAGGCACTTCTTGTGTTATTCTCTATTAGTAGCAGAAAGGTTCGTAGAAAATGGTTTAAGAAGGTTAGCTTATCGAGGGAGTTGAGCGGTGATTGGCTAAAAAATCGTGACGTAGGTCGTAGTACATTTTCCACTGGGAGTCCAAATTCCAAATTTGAAATAACTGCACAACAAGCGGCAGTGTTTAACTTCAAGCTACAATTTCGATCGAAATTTCGAAAGCGGCTCGACGACCGTTTTTCCGAAAAAGGCCCGTACGAGTAATATAACCTTGTTAAAAGCATTTTCTACGAACCTTAAGTAGAACTGTTTTAAACAAAAACACGAAGGTCAAATAAATAATCAAAATCATGAAACATTTCAACGTTTCAAAATGCAAAAAAATCTCAAGTGACATTTTCAAAAAATATTCTGACAGAGTTTCAACTGGCCCACATAAATTGGGTTTAGTTTCTTAAGCGATGATTTCGGCTCCAAATAAGCGGCAAGGTTTTGTGTACACTTTTTTACAGCAGGCCTTACATTTTCCTTTTAAAAATGGAACGGGGAAGCCACGAGGTATTTTGGTAGGTACCGGGTTAACCTTTATCCCTCCCGTGGGGTCTATTTAACAGAATTAACTCATAAAACATAAAATTTTGGGTAATTAAATTTTGCTTTGACCTGTTAAAGAAATGAGCCTGTTACCGAAATTTGTTGCTATTTTCGCATCGGCAGGAAGAGCTTTAACAAACTCTTCAGAAATTGTTTTAATTGAAGCATAACATCCGTTAAATTTTGCAGCCACAAAATATTATATTGAAAGAATGAATCATTATTTTGGGGTCCTCTGATATCAAAGGTTGTCTTCATTTTACATTGCAGTTTGGATCAACTATGTGGAACTCTATTCTTTTGCGAAAAAACGTTTTGAATTAGGTGGGAGACTTCACATTATCCATAATATCTTCTTGTACCATGTCTTCCCGTAGCACGCTTTTTGTAGTGTAAAGGATTAGACATATATTTAAACATCCTTCAACAGATGTCGTTAGTATAGATAGTTATATGCAGTTTTTGGGAGTCTCAATAGATTGCTTGGGATAGACCGTTGGGCTCTGACAATGTTTGGGCACCCAGCTTCAAAATAACTTAGAGCCTAATATAGACCAGTTGAATATTAATTGTAAACCTTACGATAACGTAAATAAAGCAACTTGTAATCTCGACGAACCTCGATGTTTATTGGAGTTTTCCCGAACATATTTCAAGTAATCTCAATCACTGGGAGTAAAGTAAATTGCATTTTTCTTTGTAATATATTTCTACGACACTACTACGACCTACAGTGAAGACCGATTGAATTCTATAAAGATCAGTAAATGCCTTGCCAATTTCCACCGATGATTCAAACTTTATTTATGTTTTTCAAAAATAATTGGAATCCATTGCTTAGACAAAACGCTTCCATTTGATATTTACTTTGCTCGATTAAAGTTCTAGGTGCCAGAGAACTAAATGAAGGTAGTTATGCAGAAAGCAACCAGTCCATAAATTTGTCAAAAACAAGATATTGTTGTTACCCGACAGAGTAAGGATATGTCTATATTCTACTTAAACCAACCAGGCTGCTTTTAAACAAAAATTCATAGTAATCGCCTTACTAAATATTTGTTGATCGTAAAAAAACCATTTAAAGTGTGCAGAAAGCGCCCATGGCGCGGCGCCCAAAACAAATTTAATGTGGCTATGTCTCAAAACATTTAGTAGAAAACAGCCAGAGTCAACTTATTGATTTCAGCAAAATACCTAACATTCGAACAAAGACATTAACCTAATCAGCAGAAAACGTTAACGGCGCTCGTAGTTTCACGTGTTAAGTGTTTTTGGATGTTATGGCTGTTTTCTGCAGAACCCATACTCCACACACAGTCACTAATATGTGTTTTACAGAAAACTGCCAGACCTGAAAAAACATAAATCTCAAAAAATCTTAATTTAAATCTACTTTAAAATTATAAGAAATTGGCTTCTATACTTTTTATTTACAATTTTTTGAGGTAAAAACATTCCAAATGATGTGCAGATTTGATTAATCAATCTTTAGACAAAAGTTCTTCTATCTCAGTTTGAGTTTTTTTAAGGTGAACGTCCATCTGTCCGCGCCGGCCGCAACGCAGGCACGGCACGCAACGGATTTTCCTATATCTTTATATGAATTAGTACAGCACTGCGTCCACTACCGGAAAATACCGGCGGTCGGTGCGGGCAATTTTTCTATATATAGAAAAATCCGTTGCGCGCCGTGCGTGCGTTACGGCCGGCGCGGACTGATGGACGCTCACCTTTAATCGGCAGCTTTCTGCGTAAATACGTTCAATTTCAGATCACGTTGTCAATTTTGTAAAACTTACATACTTCTTGTGAAAAAAACGTTATTGATCATGACAGCCTACCAGCGTGTAAACTATACAAAAAAATGTTTGAAAAGCTCCGATTTAATGATAAATTTAAACTAAAATGTTTCATATTTTCCACTTTGCGTTGCTGGCAATACTGGATTGGTAATTTGATATCCGTAGTTGTAAACTAAAGTCCATTTTCAGATTTTAAGAAAGGGAAAGCTTCGGAGAGCAAGGGTGAGGCATTTTATAACGGAGGTTAATTCTTTGGGGGGCTGCAAAAACTTGGATTGCTTTAATCGCTTGTGTAAATACTCCGGGCTCCGTATCCAAATGAAAAGATTTGAATAGAATTTGTACAGAGTTGTAAATTTTATAACTCGTCGCTTATTTATAATTCTGAATAATTGTATTGTTTTGTAGAATTTATTAACCAACCTCATTGGTATTCACGAGCTTGCGTCTGATGAACATTCTTAATTAAATCTCAGGGACAAGGAAGGACACTCGAGCGCCAGCAAACTGAAAATAAGTAGACCTTTTTATAATTACACAAACTATTTTTTGAAAGTCGCAAAAGGCGTTTTATATCAAAAGCCATCTATTTCCTTCTTTAAATAGTAAATATTTTAGAACAGAAAGATCACAAGGATTTAATTATTTTAATAATATGTGACTCGAATAATATTTCAGAGGTGCTAAAATATTTAAAATTTATAAACCATTTCCTGCGAAAAAAACTTTTGAAGAGCCTTCCCCGAAAAAAGTTTAAAGCATTTTCATCGTACCTCAACCAATCGCTCCTTAGCGTAGTGTTTTAAGAAAGGGTTTTGATTCCCTCATAATCATAAAATATTCGGAATATTAATAATTGTAATAAATGATGAACTTGTCAAAATTGCTTTAAAATAGTGTATGTACAATATGTACATTGTATATCCGACTGCAAATAGAAATATTTACCTTTTTGTGTAATTTTGAAGCACATAAAGAAAGGGGGTTGTAGTTTGGCTTGCCAAATTCATTATCAGTCTGCATTTTTCCCCAGCAACAGCTTGAGTAAGAATGTAGGTTTTATCATGTTATATTTAATAAATGCCAGCTAAAGTTTAAAATTACATAGAAAGATAATTTAATTTATATATAGAATTATCAAAGGTACCTTCTCAGATTAACCTCGTTCTGTTGTAATTTGAAATAATAAATTCACTTATCTCCGATCTACCTTGGAAATTTGCGCCTTTTCGGAAACGTTGAAAATCTCACTGGAAATTCAATACGCGATACTTTAACTGGTATTAAGCATAAATCTCAAAAAACGCGCATATAGAATTAAGCCTCCCTTCTGTTATCTTCTTATGGCTTCGCTTTACGGGAAGTTTAGGGAGAGGAAGGGAAAGACAGAAGGAGAATTGTGTTTTCCTCGGGAATAAGATGCGTACTTTCGCATCATTTGCAATGTAAATTGTTTTCCATTCACAAGATTTCCTTCGGCTCTAAACTCGGGCCGTAAATACAGTGCGAGGTACTTAGGGAGCCGCCTGAAACGTTGTCATATTATTTGAATGATGAAATATTTTATGGGATTATGGATTTACCACCTTTGAAATTGTCCTTTTATTTTAGAACAATAATATTCCGAGAGGATGTTGCCTTTAAGATAAATTATATTAGTCTTAAATGTTTGATAGTACCTACCTATAATAAAAAGATAAACGTACAAATTTATTTATTAATAATTTCACGACTATAATTTGTGTTACGAGAAGGTTATTTAGGTTGTGTGGATAAGTTTATATGGGTAGTACGATGTAGCAAATAATTAAATTTTTTCAATTTTAAATAAAAAACTACGGCGTTATGAAATTTGTACAGTTTGTATTGTCTGGAATTTGAAGTTTTTTCCGCAAGTGACGTTATTTCTATCAACAGGTAAGGAGAAAATTTAAAACATGACCGCAAATTGTAAGTTTCATATTTTTATTCTTTTTTTTCACAATTTTTTTTTCATTAAAATTAATTAATTAGTAACACTTTAGTGTGATATAATGTTTTGAAATATTAGATTTTTTTGTGCGCCTATTTTATTTATTGAAACCATTTATTTTTTCAGTTAAATAATTAGCACGAGTAGTGGCGAGGTGGGGTATAAAGCGAACTCACTTACTTTTTGTAAAGAAATCGATACCCATTCCTGGCTACTTATTTACTTACTATCGGACTGACCATTGAATTTTACCCATTGTTGTTTTTAAAGATTAAATACGGTGTAGTTTTCTAAAAGTTTCCAGTAGCTCCAAGTTGTTTGTTTTCGACTCTCTTCTCGTAATACAGCAATATGTATAGACCACACCTACAATCTAAGAATAAAGTAACACAAATAAATGAAATCAGCAACATGGCTTCTCCTGTATAGAGCGCTAGTTCCTGAGAACAAGACGTGACACTACCTCGAACCACGGCCGGAAACGTCTGGAATACCGCACTGAATGCTTTTGTTTGTATTATGTTAAGACAACTGTTATATATGGCATATCTTGTTATACTGCAGGTAGGTAACTCTGTTGTGATTTTGAATTAATCTGGTATGCAACCGTAATGCGTTGGATCGATAGTCGGTCTGTCAGATTGGGGCCTAGGACACAGGAGTTAGCGGAATGTTCTTAGTTTATAATCTATTATGATATACAGATGGAGGTACGAATCCAATTGAATCTAAAGCCTTCTTCTGGATGAAAATCAATTATCTAATGCAACTAAATTCATTCAATCATCTGTGTCAAACAAATAATTCAACTCAATCAAATCGTACATAAAATTCAATCGAAACATCTATTTCGATCTTATCGTACAAATCATACTGTTCAATTAAATCATCCGATACATTCAAATCAAATCAAACAGTTCAATCAAATATTATTATACACGTTTAAATAAATTCTAACAACAATTCATAACTGCAACTGCAACTAACCTATCTTTTTTAGTTTTTTTTATTATGGTAGCAACTAAACTTTTGTTTTTGTTACTAACCTAATAACACTTTATCAAAGACACGCGAACACCTCAGCACAGGTTCTCCTAGTGAGATGTTCACAAAACATTACTAAATTACCATTTACATAAGTAAGCGAATGTATGTTTTGTATTAGGAATATTTTTTGATTACTGGCACTTAATGTACGAGTATTGTCATACTTCCTGGGGCCAGGGTGATACCGGAGCCACGTTGGGTCCAGTGTTATACTTCTGGTCTCCAGAAATATGTCCCTCCCGGGGGGGGAACAAGTGTTAAGCAGGCCCCCCGGGGGCAATATGCCTCGGCTTGGAAGGCTCAGCTCAGGGTCGTAGGGCTCCTCCGAGGCTGTCGATGGTTGACTCCAATGAAACAAGGTTTAGGCACAATTCAAATGTATTCAATAATGCAAGGGTGAACAGTACAGGCAACCAGGTAAGCTGTTTAAGGCCTAGCATAAGAGAGAGAGAGGCACTAGAAATACTACTGAATTTAGGCTCGGAAATACTATAAGAGGGTTTAAAATCTCACGTGGCGTCGTACGGATGCAGGCAGCTTCCTACGAAGTGGAGAGATCTAGAGCAAAGCTCATAGATCGTGTGCAGGAACGGGGCGGCTCGGGGTGCGTGGGCGGCTTCTCGGCATCATGGTGGGCGGATTCGGTCAGCTTACCGAACCGGTGGGTGATAACGGTGAATTAAGCGGCTATCGGCATGTAGGCGGATTAAAAGCCGGGCGGCCAGGGCTGCCATGGTATAAAGTAGGCGGCAGTAGGATTATACAGGCGTCTGTCGTGATAGCGCCATACTGGGATCGTAAGTGAAGACTTAATTAGCCGCGTCAAAGGGTGGCATACTGCCCGACAGTACGTAGTAGTGCGTACGACCGCTCGCGCCGTTGTCTGAAATATGTCTGTTGCTTCGGTGAACGGTGGCCGGAGTTCTCTGTCCGTGATGAGCGAGACGGAAGACTCTAACGCGTGCCCTATAAGGTAATGTCTTCTGCCATTGGCTGGATTTCGCGCCGTGTAGCCATATATGGTAATGTCTTCTGCCAGCCTGAGAGGGACAGCAATAATCACGCGAGAATGTACATGTACTGAGCACGTGACACACAGCTGCCTGCCGCTTGTATAGTCCGTTCGTAGAATTTATGGGCAACTCATAACACTACCCTCCTCCCCCTGAAAAATGAAGGGAAAAGGCAGCGAGGCTGATGCAGGGGACCACGACCTTCCATACAGCATGTGATGCGATGATTGCCACAATGTGAGGTACAGAGCTACCTCTTCACCAGGATTTAAACACTCCCTACCTAAGAGCCAACAAAATTTTAACTACCTGTGAGCCAAGCTAAAAAAAACTAGCAATAACTGAACAAAGGTTGCCAACTCTCTCAAGAAATTAAAAAAAATGTGACGTACCTAGTGCGATACAAGACACGCTAACGAAGGTGCATGAAGAAATAAAGAAAACATGACCCTTCCGAGAAGGATTACTACCATGTAAAAATCTTAAAATTAGACAAAAAATTTCCAACCCTATTCCTGTTATGGAATATTGTACGCTGACCAATGTCATGAAATGATCGAAACCAACTCATATTCGCGTCTTACAATAGAATTCTTAAAATTATACAACTTTGTTTTTATACACTTTATTCCTGTTATGGAATATTGTACGCTGACCAATGTCATGAAATGATCGAAATCAACTCATATTCGCGTCTTACAATAGAATTCTTAAAATTATACAACTTTGTTTTTATACACTTTATTCCTGTTATGGAATATTGTACGCTGACCAATGTCATGAAATGATCGAAATCACTCATATTCGCGTCTTACAATAGAATTCTTAAAATTATACAACTTTGTTTTTATACACTTTATGCTATTTTCACAATTCAATTCTAACCCAAATGTTAGTTTCCCGCACTCTCAGCTTGTCATGGTTTGTCTGGTTTGCATTTAATTATCAGGCATAAACGACCATCCTCTCATGTTCGCATATAATTGTAAGGTAATGCTACAAAACCTATCATGAATATTAATTTTCAGGCATAATATGAATCCTCTCATGTTTTCTCGACTCACCCTCGGTGACCCGTACAGCGCTGTACTTGGTATACTAGAAATATACCCTTGCCGCAACGACATAGACAACCGGATAGATCCCTTGGAATCCTCACGGTGAACTTGCGTTCGACGAAACCACATAGGACACCCTCTAGGTGTTCCCACCAAAATAACCAGACGAACCGTAATGACCATAAGTGCAATTACATTATTCTCTAATAAGAACAATACGACCCGAATGACATAACTTTATGACATTACCGAGCTAATTTACTCAACTGGGTGCATACTTTTAAATCTTCTTACTACGAGAAGTACTACTCCTTATTTGAATACAGTGATATAGCAAGTTACAAATTACCGTACAATTGCGTCCTGATATGGCAAGGACTTTACACGCTGGCTTACCATATTGATACCGAAGTAATCAATTACGTGTTTACAAAATATTTATATAGTAATTTAATTAATTACATTTATCATAATTAAAACACTTGAATATACATTTGTTTACCCACCAAAAACTCTATGTGTGTGAGTACAATTTTGTTAAATAACTTTCAATTCGAGTTTGTTTCAACTCAACTTAAACTCTCAGGGTTTGACTACGTAAGGAGAGAAGAAAAAAAAAATTAAAATAAATAACAACAACGCCACGTATTTTTACCAAAAAATACGAAAATTTAATACTACCGACAATGTTATTAGAAGAGGAAAAAATTTTTTTAATTGAGTAACGAATTTCTTCCTAACACCGGAATCATATATACTTCCATTGTTCGGAAATTCGCGTTTCCAACAATCCTTCTGCTCTAATTCTAAGGAGTTTAGCCATCCTATCACGCTTTGGATTATAGTTTACCTGCCGAATGACACGTTAGGTCGATACCCAAGTTCCATCCTATCGGACTTGTAACAGTTCTATAATACCACACAACGAGTAACCGTTGTTATATGATCGCGGAAGAAGGTTAAAATTCGATACCACCACAACCTATGTGAACCGAATAGTGTTGTCTATTGGGCCTATTCTGATAACAAAAATGTGGTAATATTATTATTACATTGCCTTTTCATCGTGAATTCACTCCAACATACGCTAGAATTGAGACATACCCCGTTAAGGAGTGAGTAACTACCCGATTGTGAACGTTTTACCGCCCCAATTTCTCCTATATCGCAACGTGTGAGATGTCCAATACCATAACGATTTAACCTACCTGTGAGAATAATTCGACAATGAAAGAGATTGAAAAACCCGAAAAAAAAAAGGACAAAAAATAAAAAAAAATTATAATTGAAATGATATTTTCATTTATACATGACCTTATATTAATATATACACAAGGTTATTTACAACCATAAGGTTCCTAAGTTTCTTACTACCCAATGACCTATCCCAGTATGATGAGAGCTAGGTGCCTTTATACCTACCACTTGTACAAGAATTTTCTTATGCCGTCTCTTGCCAACGAAAAGAAAAGAATATGCTTGCATATTCTTTCATTGCATCTAAAATTAAGTACTTTTTAGAATGCAAATTGTTCCACGAAAATAGAAATTAGGTCTCTACTTCGGTCCCGGGCAGGATACTGAATACCTAACGCAGTTTTTTTCTAATGAAAAACCTAGCCTAATTTAGGGTTCCTTGAACTACGCCCTCAATCAGTGTATCGTGTCGTGTTTCTTAGACGAATTTATATACTTATGTAACCATATTCATATATAAATTTAAAAAAAATTTTTTTTTTTTTTTTTAAAAAAAAACAACCTAAGTGGCTACGCACTAGGAGAAAGTAATAAATTATTACTACCAATAATAGTCATTACAATAAATGAACTAAATATCGCATCAGTAATTTCACTAGTGTAAGGTGAGTTACCTCTTTTTTTATAATAATAATAATGACAACAAGTCTTCACGTGCAGACATACCGGCGTCCCGGATTGTCAATACTTGTGATGACGATCCATTAAGAAAGGAATTGTATACTTCTCTAATAACAAAGGTTAAGTTATATGCGTTATAACCTCGTACTAACCACTAGGGTTCATGACGTCCTTGGGTTGTATATACAGGACAATACAATACATGTACCTCGTGAATAAATTTACAATTTTTTATTAAGGTCATCCAATGATGGACAATAATGCTGACTAAGTCATGTAATCAAATGAAAATGATACATATTCGCATTTTAAACCCTTATGTAGAGGACAATACAATACATGCACCTCGTGTTTAAAATTACTGTGTTATTATAATTCGTAACCAATTTCTTTTCCTACTGGTGAACTAATTTCCATACTCTGTTCTGTTTTTCTGTTTTCCTCTCCGTGTAATTCTCAGGATACGCCTCCTATAGCGTCGGTCATATTATAAGGATACCTCCTATAGCGTTTGGCATATTATAAGGATCTCTCCTATAGCGTCGTATAATTATCAGGCTATACTATAATCCTCTCGTGTTTTCAAGAGATACGTTTGCAAACGTCTATCTCCGTGTGGCCACACCGTTACGTTCAGAGAACCGTAACCTTGCCTTAGTTCACCAACACAAATGAGAAAAATACAGTATCCTTCTCAAATGCCTGTGCTTTGGCAAAATAAACACATAAAAATAACACAATATCCAAAAAAACAGAACTTCATTAATTATTTTAAAATTTATGATACTACGATTTCTATAAAATCTTTCTTTAAAGGTTACTCTATATTTAACAAGAATCGTTTCCAAATTTTAACAACACAGATTTAATAACACCGCTATACGATGCGTAATACACACTGACTAAGTCGCTCAAATACCTAAGTATTCAATTCGTGTGTTTACCTTTAACATTACATGTTATAAGCTAACAATTTATATACATAAAAAAAATGAATCATAACTGAATTGCTAACGACGTTGCTTCTTCTACAACTTCAAAAATTTAAAACTTTTACCTGTTTGACTGATTATTTGAAAACTCCTTTTTTTTTTAAAAAAAATTCCATGTCTATTATTTATTTACTCTTAATTTAACAATATTATCCGATGATAACTTTTTTTACTAATAACTTTTCACTATAAGTCTCAGATTAATCTCAACTTTCCTGTTCATAACTTTTTTAACTTTTGTTCACTTTACTATTATTTTGTTTAAAAAAAATTCCATTGTATTTAACTTTATAAGGGCGCCATGACATTTTTCTAAAATAGCTATGTCAAAACTATACGAATTTACAATTACCTAAAGCTTACTTGAGGGGTTAATTCTCTAATTCCAATTCTTTCCTATATCACAAATTCCTTTTTTTTTGTTCAAGATTTCACATCTTAACAATCCCACTACTTCTTGCCCTAATTCCGAGGAAGGCATTCCTATAACGGTTTGAAACCAGAATTGTAGTACATTTCTTCTTTCTATTCCGTAGTACATTTCTTAGTACATTTCTTGAGTTTATTAACTCAATATCTAAAATGATATAATTTCCTAACAACGATCACGTTGTCATAATATGTAATACAAGAGAAAAAAGAAGAAGACAATTTCTTATAATTTTATAACCCTTTTCTTCATTACAAGCAAGACATTATTAATTGGATTCTATTCACTATTTATTTTTGTTACTAAATGACAATATCGATTTAACTGTCGTAGTTTACTTTTTAATTCTATGTTTTAATAATTTTCCACAGATGTTTCCAAAAAAAAAACTTATTTTATCTTTTCTATCCTGAATTCTATTATACTGTTATTCATTCATGTAAATTTGTTGCCGAAATCATTCCTACATTCTTATGAAAAAAAACTTAATTGAAGCTAAACAATTAAATGTTCTTTGTTCGAGAGTTTATTCTGTTAAATTTGACAAGGATTTCACTTTAAAATTCTTCGTTATTTTTTATTTAATACGATAATTTGAACATATGATGCTATTCACTTGTTTCCTCTGAAGTGTCTTTACCAACGATAGTTTATTTTATTTTCCGCATACTACTATTTAGAGTGGGATAGTCCCGATTAAAAACAAAACATGTTCCAATACTGTCTCTATGGTAAATACCTATAGCATATACAAAATTTTATTATTAAACCTTCCTTAGATAATCATTCGAAAAAAAACAAGTATCTAGTAACATATACCTTGTAGTTTGGAATTTATTCTTTAAATGATGTTCTACTGTTTTTCACTAATTTATTTAATTTCCTACCACTTTAGTACGAAAGCAATTCAGATAGATTTCAAGAACTTAAACTAACAAAAAAACACTTAGCCAATTATATACATTGATATACACGTTGCCTTGTTTATATACATTTTATATACACGTTGCCTTGTTTATATACATTTTTATATACAAGTTTGTTCCCTTTCCCGAACGTTTATTACTTTAACAACATTGTGTTTTCTAATTTGTGTAATATGGAGTATTAATTCAATGATGTATGAACTCTAACCGTGGGTTCATGACACTCATGATTTTCAAACGAAACAACATTAAACTTCTAAGAACTTTACTATTTTTAACCGATCTGTACCTAAACTTTTGTTTCTTAAAAAAAACTTTTGACTGAATTTGTTTATTCCTTTTTTCTTCTAAAATTTATGTTATTAATCTACATTTGTCCTGAACTGTTCATTAATCCAATACGCAGTTAGCTACTCTGCCCTAGACAATCAACAATCAAAATTACAATTCTAATTTATTATAATGCATTAACAATAAATTAAAACTTCTATGAAGAAAAATAACAATTGTGGCTTTAACTAATATTACAAGGGAAGCTTTCCATATTAACTTATTCTGTTATGAAAATTAATAATTTGTTGCTTTAAAATTTCTCTTTTATAACATTATGTAACGTCGTTTTCCATTTTGCGTTTTAAAACTACCTATTGAGAGAACGAAAACTAACTTTATAACTTGTACTCATTATTTATTGAACTTTTCGTTTAACGTTTATTTTATAATTCAACTTCCGGGATTCGTTAAACTCAACACATTGTTTCCGTAAAGTTAAAAAAGCTCTTTTGGGGACTACGCCTCTATCCATCAACATTTTTCTTATTACCGACGCGTTTGCTTTCTCGAAATTTAATATTCTATCCATTACTGGTATGGTGGCCTCCATGATTTTGCGTTATTATAATGAACAAAGCAAAAAAAAATTTCGGACGAATAATATAAGACGAGAGCAGTTGCTGGCAGTCGTATTTACAACTTCCTATTACAGGGGAACGGATGTGAACGAGCACAATCCGACAGTAGTTACTACCTTTAATTGGAAACAACCACTGCTCTTCAAGGAAGAAATAACGCAACTTACACAGCAGCCACTCGGAGAATTTAAAATAACGAGATTCATCACTCAATTAAAAAAAATTCCGCGCGAATGACGAACAATTCTGACTGCCGCGATAGAAACGTAATAGCGTGAGAATGAATGCTACGGTAGTAAGCGATGTTTAAAATACCTAACACTCGAATAGCACTAGCCGACGGACTCGCGACGTTTAGAATAATTCACACAGAACTACCGTTGTTGATGGGAGCACAAATATAAAATATTTATAGCTAAGATTACATAATTATGTTTCTAGGGAGACAACAATCGACAAGACTTCGGCCCAGTTGGCGCGCCAGTGTCATGCTACTGGTCCCCACGTTGAAAGCCAGTGTCATACTTCCTGGGGCCAGGGTGATACCGGAGCCACGTTGGGTCCAGTGTTATACTTCTGGTCTCCAGAAATATGTCCCTCCCGGGGGGGGAACAAGTGTTAAGCAGGCCCCCCGGGGGCAATATGCCTCGGCTTGGAAGGCTCAGCTCAGGGTCGTAGGGCTCCTCCGAGGCTGTCGATGGTTGACTCCAATGAAACAAGGTTTAGGCACAATTCAAATGTATTCAATAATGCAAGGGTGAACAGTACAGGCAACCAGGTAAGCTGTTTAAGGCCTAGCATAAGAGAGAGAGAGGCACTAGAAATACTACTGAATTTAGGCTCGGAAATACTATAAGAGGGTTTAAAATCTCACGTGGCGTCGTACGGATGCAGGCAGCTTCCTACGAAGTGGAGAGATCTAGAGCAAAGCTCATAGATCGTGTGCAGGAACGGGGCGGCTCGGGGTGCGTGGGCGGCTTCTCGGCATCATGGTGGGCGGATTCGGTCAGCTTACCGAACCGGTGGGTGATAACGGTGAATTAAGCGGCTATCGGCATGTAGGCGGATTAAAAGCCGGGCGGCCAGGGCTGCCATGGTATAAAGTAGGCGGCAGTAGGATTATACAGGCGTCTGTCGTGATAGCGCCATACTGGGATCGTAAGTGAAGACTTAATTAGCCGCGTCAAAGGGTGGCATACTGCCCGACAGTACGTAGTAGTGCGTACGACCGCTCGCGCCGTTGTCTGAAATATGTCTGTTGCTTCGGTGAACGGTGGCCGGAGTTCTCTGTCCGTGATGAGCGAGACGGAAGACTCTAACGCGTGCCCTATAAGGTAATGTCTTCTGCCATTGGCTGGATTTCGCGCCGTGTAGCCATATATGGTAATGTCTTCTGCCAGCCTGAGAGGGACAGCAATAATCACGCGAGAATGTACATGTACTGAGCACGTGACACACAGCTGCCTGCCGCTTGTATAGTCCGTTCGTAGAATTTATGGGCAACTCATAACAGTATAGAAATAAATAAATCGCATAAAAAAAAAATTCAATCAAATCACACAAATTATAGAATTCAATCAACACAGATTTCAATCAAATCTAACAATTTCCTTCCGCTTCCGCATCTCCTTGGACTCCCCACTACTTTCAGCTGCATAACTTAACATGGGTATAACATGTCACTGGATTAAACAGTTTTTTTTTACGTGGTATTCACAATAATGATGCTATGAATAATATGAGTAATACCTGCCAGAAATAAGGGAGAATGTTCCTTGGCACTGTTTACAAATGTTACAATAATGAATAATATGATATAACAATATTATATATTCGGATAAATTTCATTAAATAGGCCAGAAAATATTATGAAAACTATTTTTTTAATATTATTTGTAAGTATTTCTACGTCAATTTAGAGAACTAATTTAGCTAGGACCTAATGCAAAAAGCGTTTTATTTTATGTTAATTAAATGTGTTACAAGGAACCAAATGATCATGAAAATACCAAATGAATTATGCTGTAAAAACACTGTATTTATTAAAACTATTTATTAAGGTTTTACTAAGTGTGTCATTAGTAAGTGTGTATTTGTAACTATGTATTTGAAGTGACATTATTTAACAGTTTTCCAAACTCCCCTCTACCTAAGACAATCAACTACATAAGATAGAACATTTTGAATGTTTGAATGTTTAATTCTGAGGGGATTTTATTATACAGGTGTCTGGGGTAAAGTGCAAAAACTTCCGGAAGTTTTTCTACATGATAGTACGTAAAAATTTAAAAACTTTTTTAGAAATTCCAACGATTCATGATAGTTTTCGGATAAAAACGTAGAATTGTTTGTATGTAAAAAAAAATATTCTTCTACGGAAAAATATTTTTTTATGGGAAAAATAAGTTGGAATTTCGTAAATAGTTTTAATTTATGTACTTCTACCATCATGTATAATCACCTCCCGAAGTTTGCGCACTTTACAATAATTTAGGTCCCAGGTATTGCGTTTATTTATTTTATTTATTGAAAAAAAAAAAAGAAATACATGAAAACATAAGCTGCACATCTCATTAGGGCATTCCTGTATCGAGATATGCAGTTTTACAATAATGTAATTAAAAAAAAGAAACATACATATACCTAAACTTAAAAGAAATATAATAATAAACCTACAAAAGAAGCACTGAGTTCAGTTATTCAAACATTACTAATTAATAATTATTACAGCTAGGCAGTATGCTCATTGTTGGCAAAAATAACATTGTACTGTAAACTAAATATTAAAATATGTAAATACAAGGTACCTGTTGTGGCTTACCAGATGCAATAATAGGGTGCTCATACCACAGCATTAAATTATTAACAAAAAAATAATAATAATAAACAATTATGTAAAAAATTTATATAGTTTATGAAATAAATATCATTACGAAATTTCTAAAACAGCACAATCTATTTTAAGCTCGTTGAGTTACTTGCATCATTAGTTCAAAGCGTTATTAAAAATATTTATTTCGACTGTAAACATATAATAATATATGCAAGTGTCTACAAATTAAAAATAAAGACAAAAAGAGTACCTAAATGTCGAACGAAACGGTATAGCAACTGTCTGTGTTATTCACTAGTATTAATGTGTGCATTAGTCTTCATGTCAAAAAAGCGTGTTTTTAATTTTCTATTATTTAATTAAATCAAAATTTTCTTTGAAATCGTAAGATTTGTAAATACGAGTAGGTACTTAAGGCTCCGTTCGAGAGATATGAAATTACGAATGTTAGAACAGCGCGCTAACATTTACAACGATAAAATCGATGCAAAAATCATGAAAATATTTAATAAAACACGACTCGTTTAAAATAGAGAAAAAATCTCGCAATAATTGTCTTAAACAGCATTTAAAGAAACGCTGTGAATTTTTTCATACATATAACTTGTAAAATAACTGAAACAAATGTGTTTATAATAATTTTTGGAGCATACTTTGCGATTTTTTTTTTATCGAGGGAATTTGATAAAATTTGTGTTTGGGCGCGACTAATATCTAGATATTATCTTCAAGAATAACATATATTTTTTTAAGAGCTTAAAAACTTCAAATGTTTAAGGGATGTTTGCAAGAAATCGGTAGAAATTCGAATACCGGCCTCTTAAGTACCTACCAAATTAAATATAAACCATTTATTCTTATTTATTTAACATTTTTTTATTTTAAATAAGGAATTATTTTGCAACTTGTCCAAAGAATGTCCCATTGACCAAACTTTCTGAAAAAATTAAGATAAGAAAAATTAACAAAAAAGTACGATTTAACAGTTGACAGACAAATAACCTTTACTGAAGCATTAAAACGGCAACCATCTTAAATCTGAAACGGAACATATACAAAAAAATTAAATCAGAGTGTAAAATGGTCGAGTTAAAACTGGATTTCGCCATGATCAGTCATGGGAAAGGAAGGTCATCTCGTAATCGCGGTAATACTCGAGGAGACTACATGTGCGTAAATATGTATACACATTTTTGAAAACCGTTAAAAATGTGTTCAAATAATGATCACAATTTACCGATGAGTTCATGTAAGCGGAAATAAATCGTCTCTAAAAATTTGGGTCGTTGGTTTCTGAATTTACTTAAGAAGAAAATGTAGTATTTTAAGTTGTGACTATATTTCCTAAAAGTATTACAAGTTGGGAAAAGAATCAGTTATAATACCATATTAAATAATATCTCTAGTGCGCAAACAATATTCGCTTGTGGCAGAGAATAACAATATTTATTCGCGTGTTATTTGGATGAGCGCGCATTTCACCCCTAAACACATGCATATTTCAAAGTGAAATATTTGTCACAGTCTGCGGGCTGGGGCCGTTTTCTCGCGATGCGGGAAGTTACACGATGCCAGGAAAATCATTGCATAAAATTATAGGGTAATTATAACAAGATAGGTGATTATTACAAGTTTACAGGAATTAATTGTTTAATTAAAAAAATTAAATATAGAAGAATAAAACAATATCATCACAATACATACTTCATTACATGCAATCGTACCTCATTATATTTCCCTAATTTTTTCATGACAGCCTTTTCAACATCACTTTATCTTATTTTATTTGAATTTATCATTTGATTTTATTAAATTGTAAATCGGGGGTCTCAGCGCGGGCAGTGCAAAATAATGATTGAAAATATATATTTAGTCCAGTCAAGGAAGGAGGTGTAGAGTGCGTGAGCAGGAACCTAAGCGATTCCTCCAGAAACTTGTTTAGGTGTTTAGGGTGTGAACATAATAAAAGTCCTGACGTCTAGGTGGTGAGCTAGGAGGGGGGGGGGAAGGGGGGGGGGGGGAGGTCACAATTTTCGGGTTTCCGTTTATATCTCGAAAACGGTGCGTCGCAGAGGAAAACTTTTTTACACTAAGTAAAAGCTAATAAAATTATCTACAACATCGTAGACCCAAAGAGAGCTCAAACGTAAGTCATCGACGATCGTCGTCTTCCTTCTCACACGCCTTGTATTACAACGAAAAAGATAGAATATTCCAGAACGCTGACGTCACGCGCGGCCTCTCTTTGGGGTTATTATAAACTGGGAAGGCATTGTTGGTTGGGCAGGACATGATGTAAGGATAAAAGAAAACCGCCCCAAATTGCTTCTTTACTTGCAGGTCTTTGTAGTAATAAGGTACCTTACCTTAGTTTTAAGCAGGTACGGTGCGGAAGGACACAGCGCATATTATGCAGGTGTAAGGAATTGAAAGGAGACAGTAGTAGACGATGTTGAAAGAGGGGTTTCCTATATATATGATTTTAAGCAGTGTTAGTGATGACGACGATTGATTATTATACCAACAAACGAAAATATTTATCTGATTTAAAGGTACTAAAATACAATAATAAAAAAATATGTAGGTACATTCATTAAAGAGGATAACACTAACACATCTAAACGATATATAAAAAAGTGCAAAACACAGAAAAATAAAAATCTAACGGTTGCAACTGGGACTCGAACTCAGAACTTGTCGTCTTACCGGGGCGAATTCGGCCACTGAGGCATAATTTTTTAAATTTATTTCTTTTTTGTCATTCTCATATTTCAAATTTAGAATTAACTTTATCATCTTCGACCATTTCTTTCACTAATTATTGGCAGCTGCCCTTTTAAGTGGAAATAAGTGTTGAAGAAATGGTCTGTAACCTAGATAGTGTCTCGGATAAATATATCATAACACCTATTGACTTTTTATAAAAAATTTAAACCAAATATAAAAAAAAATAATATGTACCTCCCTCAAATGGCAATAATCGGTTTCCATTTTTTCGATGGAAATTTCATTAAAAAATTCATTTTAAAAGATTTTCCGAACATTTAGATACTTTGCACGTACCGTGTACATTAAAACATCCACTGTTAGTTGTAAATTGTCTCAGATCCAATAAGAAGTCTTGCGGTTTTCTTCAGTCTCAGTTTGAGGGTTGTTTTATGACTACAACACACAATAGGCACTGCAGACTTCTTGCGAAATGGCCAAACTTTGAATCTTTGGCAAAGCGGTAGTTTAATATCTCTGTGGTGAAGGCAGAAAACAGATTCCGATTTGCTTTTACTTTCACTGGATTTTTTAATGGATTCAACAATTTTTGGCTGGCAGACAAAATAAAGTATTGTCACTGGAGCAGTTATTACCAACATTATTATTTATTACCACAAATTTCACTAATCACCTCCACATTGGGACAGAATCTCAAGAACGAACATAAAATATCGTACTTTTTAAAATGTCTAAAAATAATGAGATTTAAAAAAAAGGATCATTGGCTCATTCCAAAACTACCTTAAATACCTAAAAAAATGTACTGAAATTTAAAATCACCAGGCTAATTTAAAACACATTTCGGAAATATTTTCTAATAATTCAATAGTAAAAGAAACTAGCAGTTAAATACCAGCTCCGCAGCTTTTGGTTCGGCCTCTGCAAGTTTGAGTGTTGGTGACCATTTTATAAATCCGATAGGAACTGGTTTTAAAAAATAGCCGATTCCTCGGATCCACTGCGATCCAGTGACAGCTAGTCGCCGGGACAAACTAACCGCGTAATATATAGCCGCATGACACTATTATTCACAACTCTAAGTATTACCGTCAATCTTTCCATAGGTATCCGGAGAGATACTCAAATTTACAAATATGATACTCAAATTTATATAATTTTAACCGTACGGACGTTACTCTATTAATAACGTTCAAAACTTTCTCCGATGTTAGACGAAAAATTTGTTTATTTGTATAATAATCTAAAATAAAACATTAACTTATTAAACCATTGTTATTTTTATAGTAGTTAATGCCAACCTGGTTTCGTTAGACCTGGTTTTCTTCAGTGGTGTTTTCTAAGTTATTGTTTTATATTAAATCATAATGTCACATCACAAAGTATCTGCTTCATATGAGCATATATAATACTCGTAATAGACTATTTTTATTGCATCATATTTTATAAACCCAGACAAATTAATTTGAATGACTTCAATCAATAACACCCCCAGTTGCTTTATTAAACTTACCTTGTATTCCGAGTTATTGTTTGTGTTATGTTCCCAGGAGACAAAAACAGGGGAGTCCCTTATCTTCCCCGAATTGAAGACAGACTTGTCTCTAACAGCAGTAGTAACGGAGACATACGCAGGAGTTGCCATAATGGGGCACTCCGCTCTCTAATTTCTTGTTATCATCGGGACACCTTATAATGCTTAGTACCCCTCCGCAGACCGCTTACACGGGCTTATTACGCCGAGGGGAGAGAAAATTTCTAAATTTTCTTTTTTCTTTCAGCGAAATCTGTGTTCTTTTCATTATATTTGATATTTAGAGGAAATTGGTAGGCTTAACTGACTTGCTTTAACTTTATAACCGAAATACGAATGCCGTTTTTAAAATAATTACGTTTTCTTGTTTTTTTTCTCGAAATCCTCGCGGTTGTTTTTCTTATTTTTTTCTTAGGAAAATTTGAATATGATAAATATTGTATTCTTATCGTTCTTTCACACCCATCGTTCTACCGTCAAAATATAGATTATGAATAATATTCCAAATGTCAAGGATTTCATTTATTTTAGAATATTACTTTTTTAAATTTGATTTAAATTTTGAAACAATTTCAAATAATCAAATCATTTTTGTGCGTTTTTAAAAATATACGTGTGAGTACCGCATAAGAGTCCCAACTACTCCTAACCGCCTGGACCTAGTGAGACTATGGCATCCCCAATAAGGTTATGCTTTAAGGCTGAAGGAAAGTGGGAGAGGGGAAGGAGACAGGGAAGGTAGGAGTAGTTCCTGGCTATTTAGATCTAGTTACCAAACACGGTTAAATCTAGTCACCAAACACGGCTAAATGTTTCAATTCTGAATGGTGGTCTTACTCCAGGATGATACTGAGACTACCTTCCACAAATATACATTATATTATTTAAGTGATTTACTTGTTAAAACACAAATCAATCAAATAAAATTTGTCAGCGCTCGCCGGGATTTGAACCCGCGACCTCCGGATCGTTAGTCGATAGCCTTGCCCCTAGACCACGGAGGCCGTCAGCCTTGCATCGAGTAATATCGAGAGTCGCAGTCGGTACAACAAAACAATAATAAATGCGGTGGATACAATTAGTGCGTGTCAAAACGGGGCTGAGTAGCGGTTCAAATTCTCTGCCTGTATTATATATTTATTTGTTTTTTAGTTTTTACAACTTAAGCATTTAGTTATATCAAAACATAAAACACGTATGAAATTATATCCTAATTGAAATTATTTTAGCAAATATTTTTTAAAATATGTCACCTTTGAAAATAGGAAACGAGGAAAAGTTCATATATTATTATGGATATTAGTCATAAAACACATATTTGTGATTGGGCCAGCTGATAGTCAATAGTTCTGTAACGTAGTTTTATTGAATACGTCTTGCAAATAAAAATGGTTTAAGATTGTAGTTATGTGTTGCTTATGATTCGGCTTCGAAATGCTTCGAATAAGAAATTTTTTATCAAAGAATATGTTTTCACTTGTTTCAAACGTTTTCAAATCGCAATTTGTTTTAATTGATTGATTTCATTGTAAAATACTCATGCAAAAGCATTATTTCTCGTTTGTAAGTGCGATTTCATAAAATGTTATTTTTTCTATCTTCGTAAAAATGAACGTAATCCATGGAATCCGTGGAAAGAAAAATATTGCCTTCGGTATCAATGCGGTATCAGAAAACGTGATCTTGGAGGATCAGTTTGTCCAAAGTTACGTTAACTAGTAAGTTGTAAAGGTGTAGGATTTATTGTTGCCGTAAGAATATTTTATTATTGAAAGGTACTAAAATAAGAGCAACGATGCTTAAATAATTTGAGTCTATAAGCTTAACAATTGTAATCGCAAAGAAGTGAGGAGGCGGGAACATAAATTCGCATTAGAGAAGCAAAAGACAGGAAGGATGCGGAATGGGGGTGAAGTGAGGGCGAAGTGAGGACAAGCTCAGGGCGAGGTGAGCGCGAAGTCGAGTGGAAGTGAAGGCGAAGTGGGAGTGAGACGGGGCTGGTCCAGCCTAATTAAGCGGAACTTCATTTAAAGATAACAGAGGAAAGGCTATTACCGTAAGGCCTTGTTTGTATTATATTGCAATATATTTCAAGACTACAAATAATGTTTGGCAAAATATTATTTATTTCAATATCCCAAATGACCAGTTCGAAGAACTTTATTTATGTATTTTTAAAAACCATTAAGTTTGTGGCTCCCCATAATTTACAATTAAAAAAACACATACATTTGTTGTAGACCACTTTTATTTTATAAACACTCTACCGGTTTCGGAAGCACCCTTCCTTCGCCAGGAGAATATTATAACTAAATAAAGTTATAATATTATAACTTTATAATATTATAAAGTTATAGTATTCTCCTGACGAAGGAAGGGTGTTTCCGAAACCGGTAGAGTGTTAATAAAATAAAAGTGGTCTACAACAAATTTATGTGTTTTTTTATGATACTTTTTTTAATGAATTAAATAACAAAAACTGAAGGTTTTGCGAAAGTATTATACAGGGGTGAAACGTATCTTTAGACAAAATTCTAAAGGAAATAACATTTTAATGTTATTCGAATAAAACATAATATAAAATCCACATGGAAAATTTTGAATTTTTTTTAAACAATTGAAAGTACAAGTTTGTTTCCGTTTATTTTCGAAAAAAACAGATAAATATTTAAACACATTTATTATTTAATGAAATTGATTACGCAATCAAATTTAAAAATTGACATCTCAACGGAACCCGAAACTTTCGTCACCTAAAGACACCCTTCTAAGTGAAAAATACTGTTATCAAATTAGAATGAATGTTCGTTAGCCCTTTAATTCTCTTAGTTTTTAACGAAGGCTGTAAGAACATTAATCATGTTCCCAATTAACGAGATAACATTCCTTCGCAGGATATAAATTTAAGCACCCTCTTTCATAGTATCTAACTAGTATCGTTAATTATTCAAATAACTCGAAAGACGTTTGAAATACATTGGAAATAAAAAATATACATTAAACGAAAAATAAAATAGCTAAAACAATCAACTACTGAAATTTAAAAAAAGTTAAAGACTTTTACTTAAACATGCTTGTGTGGATTCATGTTATGGATGATTAGGTAAAGCGTTGTAATTTTTTAAGGCGCTTTTTAAAGTATTTCAAAAGCTAAAACTTAATAAAAACACGTGGAACGATAAAATGTTTTATATTACACAATCCAGCTTCCCCGTGTTTCAATTATACTTTTTCATTGAACAATTGATCAATATGAAATAAATAACAGTTTGAAGGAAATTTTAAAATCTGTGGTTCGTTATAAAAACAACATTCGGACCTAAAAATATTGTGTTGTTCGTAACATTCCCGATAGAAAAAGCTGCGAATTTTCATCACCCCAGAGCTCGCAAATGATCCGTTCTATTGAAGAATGCCTACGAATTTTCATTTCCATGACATTTGATACCATGACATTTGGCTCCCGGGCATACTTATGTACAATACGCAGTCGGTTCAGGGAATATGGGTACACAAAATATAACCAAGTATCCCCGGAGGGGTGTGTAGAGAGAATATACCGCTGGATAACAAAAATACATTACCATTGTATTGATATTTTTATGTTTTATGTAAATTTTAGTTTTATATACCTAATCTTTTGTTTTATAAAATGTTTGGTCTCACACTCCTTTATTATAAATTTTATTATTTCTAATGTTTTATTTTACTGTTTAATCAGAGGTAAAGTCACAAGGAAGAAATCCATAATTGGTTTTATTATGGCTATACAAACATGTACAAACTGGAAAAATGTAACGGTTGATTTCTCGAAAAAAAAACATATTTTCTCTCAAATGCATCAAGGATAAAACTACTTGTCTATATGCTATACTCCTCATCAAGACCTATGTGTGGAGTATCTTGATGTACGGCTGCGAAACATGGTGCCTATCCGAAAGAGATAAACGGAGACTTGAGGCTTTTGAGATGTGGTCCTATAGAAGATTATTAGGAATTTCCTGGAGAGACCACATTACAAATGAGGAGGTTCTCCAAAGAATCGAAGGAGGAAGGCACCTGCTCAGGACCTTGTCCGAAAGGCGTGCAAGATGGATCGGCCATATTATACAACAAGAAGGCCTCTTGCATGCCATAATGGAGGGTATGACCGAGGGGACAAACTCTAGGGGACGCCCACGCCGAGAGTACCTGGTCGACCTGCTGGTGGACGTGCGCTGCTCATCATATGCAGAATTCAAAAGAACCACACAAGACAGGGAAGAATGGAAGAGAAAATTAGAGGAAATTGCTGCAAACCAATCCCAGGATTGAAACCAGAGAGAGAGATATGCTATATACATGTACCAGCGTATAAATCAAGGCAAAAAATCAAAACGGTAAATGATTTCGTTTGATATCCATACCGACATATTATTAAAGGTAATTTTGAAGTCGATTTTTGGATTGAAATTGGTAAATATTGCACATAAATTTTAAATAATATAATTTCGGCGGGACAACTATCATAGAATCAAGTGTGGGGTTCTCCGAATTGTCACAAACTAATTTAATTTTTAATCATAGAAAAAGTACTCTATTTTATTTTATGAGGGTTGGAAAAGAATCCTCTTTATCAACTTTTTAAATAAAAAACTAAATGATAGCAAAACATGTGTTTTATCGATAGGAAAATTTAAAAATTCACGTGCAGTAGTTTAAGCAATTTCATATTGGACGTATTATATTATTTGATTTCAAATAATACGTTAAATGTGTTGAATTATTTGTCATATTTTTAGCACAGCTGTTCTCTCAGTCGTGTAAAGGGAAAAGTAATAAAATGAAAAAGCGAATAAAAGCTCAAAGCGTTTCACAGTGCATTTAATTGTTAAACGTGATTTTTTGCTTTGTTTTTGTCACACTCCGATGTTCAAATGCAATAAAACGTTTCGTCGTCACCGGCCGTCCATAGCGCGGGCGGGCATATACGGGCAATATGTTATTTGCATGAAATGCACTTATACCTACCGTTTGCAATTGGAATGGCCATTTTAAAGCACTGTAACATATCTCGGTTGCTTGATTTACTGTGTAAATGCGTTTTTTATCAAGGGTTTACATTTATTTTTAACTGACACTTATTATGTATACATACTTTTTTGCTACAAAGTAGGAGTGATATTGAAAATGGATTTTTCACATGGTTTGCTAAAAGTTATTGATCAGGTAGAGATTCTTTGAATACCCTGGTGAAATATTAACATTCAGCACCGAAACATTGCTTTAAATGGTTTTAGATGTGTTTGGTAACCAAATCTGAATAGCCATGTAGGTATTACCCAAACTCTTCTGCTCCACACTTTTTCGTTCCCCAATTTCTGCAGCATCGCTAAATACACCATTTGGGAATACCTCACTGGAAAACGGAGTTAAGAAGTTGAAGGTGGCAAGAACTATTTGTTACTAGGAGAACTCCATAGGACTGTTAGTACATGTAACAGCAGTTGTCTTCAAATTTCTTCGAATGACTCCTTTACATCAAATCTACCGAATCTCTACAGCCATAGAGCGGGAATATAATTATTACAAGAGAAAATATATTTTTTCTTAATAATTTTATGAAAACGTTACAAACATACATAAGGCAGTGTAATTCGTGATGTATTTTTGGGGTATTAGGTTGTGTTGCGCTATCTTCTTTCGGACAGCGTTATAGTGCCCATCATCAGGTCGTGAAAACACGAAATATTACTAATAAGGTTTGTCACTTTAAAACGCGTTGTAAATCTGGCAACGGTGTAAAGGGTCATGATTTCTTCGGAAAATTGGTTGTTATAATTCTATTCCGCCAGTGGCGTTATTGGCGTGCCTGCGCATGTGTAGTCTAGCCCACGCAGAAAATAAAAGTTTGTTCTTTGTATGGTGGAATTTTGTTAGTAAATATTGCGGTTTTACTGAATGATATCCATTATAGCTACCAATTCACTCTTCTATTCATGTAATTATTTTATTTGCCGTGTTGTTTGTGAGGTTTTGCATCAGTTTAATCAAGTTATTGCACAATAACCGTACTTTAAATGTTAACTCTCAAAATATTGTTTTATGGGTTATATAAAAGATCAAATTTACATTTTTAAATCTTTATTTTATGAGAATTTCTTAATAGTGGTGTTTTTTTCAAATATTAATATCTAATACATGTGTTCGTAAACGTATAAAAGAAATTAACGTCTTTACAGATGCAAGAAATTACTTTAAAATGTCGGTTTATTTTTAGGTTTTTTTTTTGGCATTTATAGAAAACTTTGATTTTTTTTGTTATTTTTTTATTGTATGCACGAGGAAAAAGTGAGGTGACGATTTCATTCCAAATTTATTTTATAAAATGACTGTATTTTTTAAATTTTGATTTTTTTTTTAAATTTCCGTACACTTTCATCAAAACTGTTTTGGTAAGAATTTTTTTTTACATTTTTTCCGTGTTTGAATCTTAAAATATGGCAGTTTTTTAAACATAAAGTTTATTTCAAATACAAAAATCTAAAAGGTAATTTAATCTTGTTTTTATAAATGGTATTTGTTTATAGGACACCTTCAAAAATAAGAAATGTATAAAACATTCAAAATACTTTGGAAAATTCCAAATTTTGTTCAGACATCATTACTAAAACAGAGATAAACTACCCTCTCACGCTGTGTAAACAGTGTGTATTTCTTTCCAAGGACAATTTTTTAAATTAGTAATGTTTTCACATGCGCGGCCGTTTGTCAATTGAATAAAATTTTCACGGGGTTTTTTAGTAAGGCTGTAAGAGTTTTATTTCATTGTAGGATTGTCTTCTTTAGTTCATGCTTTATAATACTCCTTTTACACTTCAATCAATATTTAACCGTTGCACATAATTAAACGCTACAAACTATTGAAAAAATCACCAGTATTTGAGAATTTGGCTAACGCCCATGTGCATATCATTCCCATCCCTGTCCGGCGCCCGCAACAAGGGTTGAGTACGGTAGGTACAATAACAAAATTAGCGAATTCTCTCTTTTTTTGCTTTAGGATAAATTACATTTGGAAATGGACGCCATGTCGAAATTACAAATGAATTTTGTTTGCCCTCCAAACATTTTTTCAGATGGGTAATTTAATTTTGTCACGGAGATATTATTGTAAAACCGTTAAAAAACAAATTGATAAATGCAATTAAGTATTGAGTAAATTGCGTACAATCATTTTTACAGATCTCTACATAACGAAATAATGTTGATTAAACATCCTAGGTATGTCTTGTAAATTGCAAAACGCAGATGTACTTATATAATAATGTAACATTTTCCAAAAAATGTAACCTTTTCGGGGTATTTTTCACGATAATATGAATAATTCGTAGAACTGAATGTTTTTTAATCAATCACACAAACAATATTCTTACAGATTAGAACGCCTCATGCACTGAACGATTACCTACTTATGTTGTTTTCTTAATTAAGTGTATCTATCCAATCCACGAATAATTTGGCTCAAAAAAATTTATTCAGAGACATGAATTACGTTTGTATATTCGAATAAACCACGAATTAAATGAAATTTTGTATTCCTCTTAAGTCTACAACTAGGTATTATCCACAACGGTAATTAAAAAAAAAAAACAGTTCTTTATCTTAATTTAACACTAATGTTTCTTGTCCATAATTTTAATGATTCAACCTCTCCCTAAACGTTAAAAATAGTAACGTTCTACTGTTGTTCTGGCAGGTACTTTTAAAAAAAAGTATTACAAAAATACTTTAATTTGGGAAACGGGTATGGGAACCGCCTTGCACCACATTGGGAGGGATTGATTCATACGTATGTCAATTCTGGACACATTGACCCTTAAATTTCTACTCATCCCTCATACCTTTTCATTCCCAGACCTTCCTCTTCTGCTTTTCCTAAAAAGACCCTCCGCACAGCATCTCAAAATATGATAAATTCTGAAATTCCAAAGCCCTAAGGGGAATTATTTTCCTCTTGGCCTCCTGTGAGGAGCTAATTGAAAAAAAGGAATTTAGAAATTCCAATTTCTTTTGTACTCTTTTAGTTGACTTACGTCACACGTTTTTCTTCTTTATTTTTTTAGAAACTCTACGGGCGTAATTTATTTTTATTTTTATTTGTGTTATTTTTATTGTTTATGTAAGTACCGCAAAAGAGTCCCACCTGTTCCAAACTGTCTGGAGCCAGCGAGTCAACAGCATCTCCGATTGGGCTACATTGTTAGGCTCATTGTAACGATGAGGAGAAGGATATGGGGAAGAGGAAGGTGGGGAATATAAAATAAAGAAGAAAACTAGAAGTGTCGTCCACATAAATTTGAATGGAAACAACCTTTCATTTAGCCTCGCATGACTTCGTAGATTGTGTTGGAAATTTAAGCTTCGATTATTTGTATCACGAAACATGCTCGCCAGGTTTTTCTTGTCCTCTTATTTATTTTATTATGGGGTCAGATTTGGTCACTTTACGACTTTGGTCACAATACGACCACGACTTCCATTTTAAGAAACGTTTCGGTTCTGGGTTGTGGTCTTTAATCAATATGTACCACGCTGAAAGGTGCCGCAAGTATACCTTGCGGCATATAGTATACACCAAATGAATAACACATTTGCTTGCGTCGTATATAATTTTAAATTAATAAACTATGAAATAACAATTAATCAAATATTAAATTTATTATGGACAGGGACCCCCGGATTCTCAGCCGAGGATTGGAACCATTCAACCATTTAGAAAAAAATTAGAGATTTCTTACAATCAAACTGATTGATCAGTTTCGTAAGATTTGTAAAATAAAATATTGTTAAATTAAAACTGAATAAACATATTAAAAAAAAACCACCGAGGCCGTCAATAAATAAACAATTCATTAATAAATCATATAAGTTGTATGACCATAATTTTTTTCTGTTTCCTTACAATTTACAGCCCCAAGATCTTTTCAATATAAATATTTTCCCTTAAAAAAACCACACATACACAGTGTTTCCCATATTGCACTGATACCAAATACTCGTTTCGTCCCCCGTTCTTCACATCGTGGTAGACCGAAAATCGCATTGCCGCTGTAATCCCTTTGGGCTCGTAAAAGTACGGCAGAGGTGACAGTTAAACTTTTAGTGCTGCGCGGGCCAGAGGTCGACCTCCCCGATCTCCTGTTCTCCTGTTCCCTGCTCCGTTCCTCCTTCCGCCCCCAGACCCTCGCTACCTGGCTTAGCCTGTACCCTCGCTACCTGCCAAATCCTCACAATTCCTGTTAAAGCTCATAGAAGGAAGGTGACGGAGGTGACATTGGCGTTGAACCCAAATTAAATATTGCACTCGTGCACCCTTCTGGGGTGAAAAAGTTTAAATTATTTTTGCAGCCTGGTTTTGAAATTGAAATTGGAGATTCATGAGGTGTGTAATTTCTGAATAATCAACTTTCAGAACCTGTTCCATGGTTTAGCTATATTGCGTGTTATTATATAAAATATTTTTAACTTGCTGTGTTTATGTTTTGTATTCATGTTTTAGGACTAAATAAAATCAATATCATAATACCATAAATTCTTCAAATAAAGATTCAACATTACAGAAATTAGCTAAATTAAACTATTGCAATATCCAACAGTGAAATAGAGAGAAATACACAATTGAAAATGATGGTCTGAGGAGAAATCATTAACAAAATCTCCAAAAAGTAGCATTGGTGGAAAATTCATCTTTCCAACGGGCATATTGAAAGGCTTGCGTTCGGACTTTGAAAGCCTATATCTCGGGCTCTATTGAACCAAAACGACTGCAATTTTGGATTAATATTAAAACTGATGATCTGAAGAGGAATAAGTAAGAAATTCTCCAAAAAGTAGCGTTTGTGGAAAACTCATCTTTCACACGGGCATTATGTAAGGCCTGGGGTTTCGTCGGAGAAATAACACGAAGATGTCAGTAAAACATAAGACAGGCAATCATTCCGAGAAACTTATTTCGATCTCAACTACAAATATAGATATATTTTAAGTTTTTTTTTCCAAAATTGACTTTTCAAGAAATAAAGAAGTAAGATTTTATAATAATATTAGTTGGTTCCCGGCATGCGATGCAATGAAATATTAAATTTAAAGAAATAAATAGTTTCTCCCTGCATGTCCTTTTCCGTGCGTCCGCCTTACCCTCCCGCGTTCCACTTCCACCTCCTAAGGCAGAACTTCAAATAAAATCATTAATTTAAAGTGTTTAGAAAATTGAATTTTGATTGAAAAATAATTTTTTTTGCAAAATGTCATATCAAATTTTGACATTTTTGGCAGTTTCTCAAGAGTTTTTGTAATGATTAGAAAACTTTTCAAATATATTGCCATCTAGTTGTAATAATCCAAAAACCTTCGCTGGGGTTTAAAGAAGGTGTTTTTACAGGTTTGGAACATTTCCTATGCATACATAGACATCTCATATATTCATATAAATACATATACCCAAGCAAGCATATTTTGATTTTTATGTACATAGATAGTCTTTGCGAATGAGTTTGAGACAAAGAGTTATTGAAAATAGTGTTTTGTACTGTTTAACGCAACAGACCTTGTAGCAAAAAGAGGGTTGGTGCATAAAAAACAAATTACACCGGGAAAATACTTTGTCCTTAGGTTATTCGTGTCCCCACATGTCAGTTGACCCTCCTTGGAAGCCGTAAATCTTACACAACGCGACTTTGTACTTATAATAAATTCCAACATTTGGGCAGCTTATACAAGCTTTTTGGGATACCCCCAAAAATCCATTAAACTAAGGCAAAATCTCTTAAGTCCACCCCTCTTCGGGGTGATTTTAATAAGTTATTGAAAGAGGAGCGATTGTATCCCAAATTCATTGTTTTTTCCAATTCCGAGTTTTTCGAAAGAATTTAGTAATAAGGTTCTCTACAAAATGCTTAATTTGAATATTCTGACCTCCTCGCTTTCGCATAAAATTTTTATGAAACCCATCCCCAGACCGAGCACAATTTCTTATTAAGAATTAAATGTACAAATTTTATCGCACTCGAGGAATTAACTTGGAGTTTTCTTTCAGACTGTTGTGAGTTTAGTGGATTTCTCGGTAATTTTAATGCGCTAATGAGAAAATTTTTCAACTATCAATACAGTTTATTTGTGAGTCACTTGTTAACAACCCCAGCCAGTTTAGTAAACTTAGAGTCATTGCTGGAACCAGTACTTCTTAAGTTCCACCGAGAGCGTTATAGCGTTTTACGAGCTGACTCTGGAAAGCGAAGATGAAGTTGCTATTATTGTTACGAATTTATTTCTCTGCAATTTTTTATTTATTTTTTGATTTTTTTTTGTACTTACACCTCAAAGATGGCTCTGAGAAAAATAATTTCCCTCAGGATATTGCCATCTTTGGAGATACTGTGTGGGGGGTCTTTTTGAGAGGAATGAGTAAACAAGGGTCTTGAAGAGACGCTTGTTGTGGGAGGGAGGAAACACGGAGGCCCCATTTTTAATACATTTCTCCTGTATCTAATGAATAAAGTTGATTGTCTGTCCAACTGTGGGCGGGCGGCGTGGATTTGATTTGTATTCAAATTGGATTTGTATTAAAATCTACAGTGTTATTCTGAGGTTGATGAAATATTTGCACACTTGACCATCAAAACAATTGAAAGGCACTGTTACATGAGCTTTCTGAAAAACTACCCCCATTTATTTCCGTGTTGGTCATTAAAGTAAAAAAAGTGTTCTATTTAATTTAAAGGGGATGCTACGTAATTTTGATGGGAAGTACGTAAGTTCCTTTACGGCTTTAACGAGGGTCGTTGTTAAATAAACATGGACAAATAAATTAACAAAATAACATAGGTTCCTCTCGAAACATTACCTATAATAATAATATAATTATCTCAACATTTCAGGAGATAAATAATCTTCCGTATAATATTTATGTTAATTGTATTCTATTTCTCGTAACAGCTGGTCGGGCAAGGAAAGCCTAAACTTCCCTGCAGAAAGCCATCATTCTGTCTCCCTCTTATGTACACATTTTCCCCTGACACTTAAATTATAACCTCCTCTAACAATATTAGAAGTTGGAATATAGTATAATCATTTTCGAAAGCTTAGAATATATCCCTAGTTAATATTAATGTAACAAATTATAACTAATTCTGTTTATTTTTTATTTAAAAAAAAAACAGAACGGTTCTTCTTGAAGCAAATATTTTTCCCAAGGGTTTTTTTGGTAAATTAAAATGGCCTTAAAGCTAGTGACTTACAATACCTATATATATACATATATATATATATACATATATATATATACCTAGTCACTAAATATATCATTATTGAAAATGGAGTGAGTAGGTGTACTAGCTGAGTAACAAACTCAATCCCACTGACTGCTATATGAGCATCCCGTCAAGTAGGCCATCGATCGTACCTCTATTATTATGTACTAGTCAGACCTATAAAAAATCACGGGATATTATAATTGTAGGATTTGTGAAGCTGTAAGTTTCTTTAAAAAAATGATTGTCTCATTGCCTTTCAAAAGAATAAATTCACCTATCGAATGTTGGTAAACTTGAAAAATTTAGAAACTTAACTAATAATGTTATAAAAGTATAAGACACGTTATATTTATATCTACTAATCGAAAGTATCTGTGTGAGAAAGTCGAGATATATTGTATTGATGTATCTCGCTTAGATAATGAAAAAAACAAATATGCCTTTCGAATAAAGAATTGTTAATTACAACATAATTTTGTGTCACTTGTCTGAAATGACAAGTAGTTCCAATTTTCAAAATAAAAAAGTTCATGGAACTTGAATAATGTTAACGCAATACGCAGGAAGATTTTACATTACTTTCTCATCCCATGCGCCGACAATAGAATTATTATATTTAATGAATGCCATGGACCAGATCCGTTTGACACATGAAAGGGTAGTATTTGAATTCTGATTTATATTCCAACATAAAACGGGTCATCATTCTGTATCCCCCTTACGATCTTATCCCTTCCACTCACACTTTACAAATATAATTTTGAAATCCAAAAAATCGTCTGCAAATACTGCCAAAGTCCTAATAATTGTTTTCAATTTCATACTCCGGGTAGCGAAAATATGAAGTACCCGCCAGAGCCCGTCTTGAAATATCAATGCAAATTGGTTTCTGAAAGTTCATCGACATTCGTCAGTGGTTTTAGCATCTCCAATTCCTTGCCTCTGTGCCAATCTCCCCCGGGAGAACCGAACCAACATTCGGCTATATCCATCCCGCAAGTTTCACTGAAATTTCAATCCACTGATGTAAAATTTTATTCAAATACATATAACGATCCCACGGGAATCCCTGCTGCATCAACCGATCGCTTCTTTGTAATGATAATACCAACGAATGATATATTTTTTGTGAAAATAAATATAAGCCTCGATTTTTGAGCGATGAAAGAAAGGCAATTTTGGAAATTAAAAATTCGGCGTTCCTTCCCATTTTTTTTGTATATCCCACAGGAATAATACATACAAAATCATTTTTAATTGTAAAATAAGATAGGATAATTTTTTTTTGATTAACCAGGGAAAATTCTAGTCTAGACATTATACGACTCTAGGGATGGAGAACTGCTCTGATTCATACCATTAATATCTGCCGAATAAACTCCATTCCGTTCGTAATGTAGATTTAAAACTTGTTCAATTTATCATTGAAAAGTAATAAGTATGCTGAATTAAAATGAAAATATGTGAAAATATATGAAAATAAAAATAAAAATGAAAATGAATCTATTTGTTCCCACTTGTCGTATTTTTTATATAATGTTTTAAATACCTACTCAAAAGGGAATCATTATTCTATCTGGTGCTATTTGTCTTTATTACGTAATATTTCTTGAAGAACTATTTTAAATACGAAATATTTTCGTAATTTAGGTACCAACATAATAATGAATAATCACAAACATGTTTCTTAAATACAATACATCATGACGTATATTGGTTTGGCTAACATTCACTGAATTATTTGAAAGATAAACAAAATAAAATAACATGTAGGTTGTTGTACATTATTGGTGAATTTTTCACGTGCCATGCTAGATAATTATGTTTCCGGGATATTTTTGATTCACTGTGGGAGTAATTTATATTAATGTTATAGGCAGCTACTCATATATTGTAAAAAAATAGTGCTTATGAGCTTAAAATTTTAATTTTTTAGAAATAAGTAAATTGAGTCGCTTTCCTTTCTTCTTTCTGCTATTCTTATCTTTAGAACCAGTATTAGGTGGGAATCCTGTGTATACTCTACCGGTATTTCAATAGGAAGTTCTCCAAAGAAAGAGCATCTGTTGACCAGTAGTAAGAATTGCTAAACTTTTGTGCACGATTGATATTTATCACATGACTTTATTTATTTTCCACATCCTCGTCACGACTTGTTCACGCGCTTTTCCTCCATCTCACAATGGATGACTTGTCTGGGGTTCACTGCATCGCCAAATATGAGAATGGGCCCTGAGAGAAATCAAAGGGCCAATCGTAGAATTAATTGTTTTACTGAGCCCTACCGTTTTGCAAATCGTATCTGAATATTTGTTTGTACGTTCCGTTTCGTTTCAAGACCGTTTCCGTTTCACGATGGTGGCAGTTTTAAAGTTTATTTTTTCAAATATGAATTCGTCGGGTTTCTTTAGACTTCCTCTTATATCCCTCCGTCTCTCCCCCCTACCTAAAATTAGTTTTAAGACAATAAAAATCCATCTCAAGTAACTTTACGTAAGAAGCTTTTTTGGCTTGACTTCAATTAACTTAAGACATACATATTTATTTTTTTATTAAATACATAAGCTGTTGGTTTCTTACAACAAACATAAAAATGATTTTTCTTATTAAAATGACATAAAATTAGAAGCAAATTTTTTGAACGCGAGGTCTGATGTTTACGGAACTATTAGTGTAAAAAAACAATGTACATATTTATTCATACATTATTGCTGCCAAATTCAAATAAGCTAGCAATATACTTATACATGTTTGGAAATAAGTTTCCCTTTGAGTAAGTATCCCGCTGCAATATGAATAACCGAGCACCTAATCGAACTTGTCAGCGATTTGAATATATTGCGGACAGTGTACGATATTGTAACAAGGTTTACGCTTCACTGGAGCTTCTCAGGTTCCCTTCAATCTCAGGGAACGCGAACCGATGTATGGAGAATGGAAATATTACTTCAATTAAATATTAATTCAATACCGGTAGGTTCTTTGATGCAAATGTACCTAAGCCATTTTGACTTAAAGAATAGCTGTAACTAATTACAAGCGTAATTACGCGTTCAATAGAAGAGAAATAACATTAAAAAAAATAATCAGTGAAAACTTATTATGTATTTTTTTTTGTATTCAAAATTATTATACTTTGTAAACTGATTTTTAATAAATAAATAATAAAAAAAGAGGACCAGTTTTTTTTTTCAATCAAATATATATTTTTTTTAACCAACTGAAACAGAAGAAAATATTGCCTTTAATTGATGCACCTAAGCCGAATTTCCATTACTCGACTATTTGTGTACAAGTTGTTTTAGGACATTAGTTGCACTGATAGTTTAACGTGTAAACGTATAGTTTCATCACGCCTGCATTAGTATGCCACCAAAATAGAATCGCGCTGGCGCAAAATTACGCCACTACTAGTGCAACGAATTGTGTGATGTAACTAGTGTCGCAAAACCATTTCAGCTTAGCGAACGTGTAAGTTCCAACTGCGTGAGAGTTGTAAACAAAACATTGTGCTTTTTCAGAAAAGAGCTTTGATGTTGATGGTACCATGGCTGCTGTGATGCGGAAGGTTGCACAACAATAAATTTGTGCAATTACACCAACTTTTTGGTGTCATGCAATCATTTGGAATATGCATAAAAGTAGTTGCGTAATGTAAATTCGGCTTTAGATACGGAAAATAATGGTGAAAAATCCAGCATGGCAAAGGCTATATTATATAACGAAATCATACTACGGGAAAATTTATTGTTTATCAAATTGTTAACAAAAATGGGATTATTTTCCCCATCCTTACTTAAAACACATCACCTCTTTGTAGACTTCAAGGCCGCGTAAATAGCATAAATAGAAATGCACTGTACAATGCAATGGGTGAGTTTGGAATACCGCGTAAGCTGATCAATCTGGTGAAATTAACAATGTTCCCAGTAATGTGTGAGTCAGGGTTGGCAGTGATCTGTCCGAGTCCTTTGAAGCGCTCCACGGGGTGAGACAAGGAGGTGGATTGGCCTGCCATTCAACATTAACATAGTCTTAGATTCAACATAGTCTTAGAAAATGTTATTCGTGACTCAGGCATTGAGATAAGAGCAACGATATTTGACAACTCTGTGCAACTGATTGGGGCTACGCTGATGATATCGACATAATCGCGAAAACTCCCGCAGCTTTACGTGACGCCTTCATAGATCTTGAAAGTTCTGCTAAAAATATGGGTCTCATAGTAAACCAGCAGAAGACCAAATACATGACCCTAGGATGCGCCTATCAAACCTCAACTTTCTCGTGTGGAAGCCATAATTTTGAAACGGTACAAAGATTCACATACCTAGGCTCCCTGATAACAAACAAGAATAATGCCATAGAGGAGATCCAGAAGCGCATAGTGAACGCAAATCGCTGCTATTACCGCCTACAAAACCAAATAAAATCCACACTGCTGTCCAGAAACACCAAGATATTAATGTACAAAACACTTACCAGACCAGTACTCACATACGCAGCTGAGACTTGGGTAGGTACTAACTAAAAGGAATGAGCGAGCACTGGATGTTTTTGAAAGAAAATTTTTGAGGCGTATCTTCGGACCGGTTTCAGAAAATGGATTTTGGCGCAGATATTTTAAAAATGAGCTATATACTCTATTTAAGGATCTAAACGGCACAAAATTTATTAAACTGGGAAGACTTCGGTGGCTGGGTCATATAGAGAGAATGACTGAGCATCAAGCACCAAAGTCCCTACTGAACTCTAGACCGACAGTGTGAAGGAGCCTGGGAAGACCATGTTTAAGATAAAGCGACAACGCCCTCAAAGATTTATCCACCTTGGAGATTTTAAACTGGAGAGAGCTGGCACAAAACCGTGACGAGTGGAGGAAGACTCTTGAGGAGGCCAAGACCCACCAGGGGTTGTAAAGCCAAGAGTGATGATGATGATGACTTAAAAAACACTTACTTAATTAACTACAATTTAAATGAAATCATTGTACATAGCGGTATAACGTTATAATGATTTTCGAAAGATAATCAGTTTTTCTTGTCCGGAATTTCAAGGTTTCAGTAAAATAATTCTAATAGATGAAGCTGTCAAAATTATGTACAATTGGTTTTGAAATATTTTTTTATGTCCAAAAATACGACAGAACATCATAATGTATTATATATTCTAGACCATTCGATTACTAAATATGAAAAGTATATAATAAAGTTTATGAAAATAAGTCAAGACCGATAAAGAATTAATATATCTAATTAAATTAAGACAATATTAGTGAAACTCAATCGAAAATCTGGAAACAGAAAAATCAGAAAAAGATATTGCCACCTCTGGAACTATATTTTTCTTATTTTTTTGTTTCCAGATTTTCGATCGAGTTTTACTAATATTGTCTTCATTTAATTAAATATTACAATTTGAGGTTTTACTCATAAAATAAAAAAAATAAAAAATAAAACAAGTCCTAAATACATCATTTGAAATATCGTGGCATTTTCTAAAAAGTTCTTCGTATACCTAATCTATATTATTTATATTTATATACATATGTAAAGGAATAGGTACGTACCTAGAAATGCATAGGATTCCTTTATGTTCGAATTTTAAATAGGTGTTGTCATGGAGACAGAAAATGATAGATGATGATTGTTTTTGTTGTCTAGCTGGGTAGCACAGATTGAAGTAATAAGAGGATTGAAAAATAAGTTTAATTACAAAGTGATATAATATTTTGAAGACGGACAAATAACTTTAATTGTAGTTTCTTTGTCAGCAAAGCAACTCATGATATTTGTATGTCACATTATTAATAAAAAATTACAACAAATTGACAAATTGTCTTATAAAACTACAATTTTAGTGAAGAGAAACAATAACCTTGGAAATGGAAAAATTAAGATTCACATTTACGGTGTCAGCAGCATCGGATGGAAAAAGCAATGTGATCTGCGTAACCTCAATCGAGACACCCGATGGACATATATTTGATATTCCCGATGATTTAAAACATGCAAGCAAACATACCGCCATAACGACGACGGATGTTTATAACAAAATTAAGAATTCTCTAAAGAAAAGATATCAAACACGGAAAATATGGTTTCCCTTAACCCAAGATTTGAGGAAAATTTACTTAGATGATGGTGAGAATATACAATTTGGTGACCAATACCTGGAAGAAATTATATATGACACGAAACTTTCTGACAATAATATTAGTACTGAAAATAAAAATCTAGGAAAAATAACAGAAAGATTTTTACTCGAGAAGTTTTCAGGAAAAACATCAAATGTACACCAATGGATCAATGATTTTGAAAATGAATGTAAACGTTTCGAGATATTAAAGGAGGCAGAAAAAATTGAGACTTTAAAGTATTTACTTGAAAAACAGTGCCTAGATTGGTACACTAGTATGTTAATAAAATATACAGTAAACGCAGAATGGGCAATATAGAAAACAAATTTTTGTGAAACATACGGAAACAAAGGTTGGTCACAAGTTAAATTTGCATTTGCCTTTAAATTTCAAGGAGGTTCATTAAGAGAATATGCCACAAAGAAAGAAAGATTGTTATTAGAGATAAATAAAAATATTGACACACAGACATTGATTCATCTTATTGTTATGGGTCTACCAGATTATATAATGTACAAAATGAATAAGGAATCTATAACATCGACTGCAAATCTATTCAATGAAATTGGTAAACATGAACAAACAGTCAATAAAAATAATTATGATAAATTCAAGAGAAATACATTTGTTAATAAAGTAAGAGTTGATAAAATTAAGCCCTGCAAAACTTGTGAAAAATTAAATGAAGGTAGCCGTTTCCACTCTGAAGATAAATGCTGGTTTAAACAAACTGATGATTATGAGAACAAGAGAAACTATAATAAAAATGTAAACAACACTGTATTAGATGTTGAACTGAATGATAATGAGTCAAAAAACGAATAATTACACAATTAATTAAAGTAAAACTATCATTAGAAGGAAAATTAGACATATTTGGTATATATGATTCTGGCTCTAATGTTTCCTTAATAAATTCTAAATTATTAAGAATAAAGGAAGAAGGAAAAAATATACATAACAATACAAACTTACTAACGATTAATGGTGTAAAAAAGACAAAAGGCTTAACAACAATAAAAATTAAGATATTTAATATAGAGAAGAAAATTGATGTTTATATTGTAGATGGAAAAGAATTCAAATACAATTTTCTAATTGGACTTGATACTATAAAAGAGTTTAATTTGATTCAGAATGAAAAATTGGAAATTGTTCAGAAATCTGAAGAAAGCTTTAAAAAAGAGGAAATACATTGTAAAAACAATCCTAATGAAAATGAAGATATAAAGAACTTGAACTTTATAAACTTTAAGGAACATACAAAAGAAAAAGAATTTAAAATGGATCTGAGTCATTTAAATATACAACAAAAATCTGAAATAAATAAACTTATTGATAAATATAAATCAAGCTTTGCAAAGGATGAATATGATATTGGAACAGTAAAGGATTATGAAGCACGCATTGATCTACTTGTGGACAAATACTGCAGTAAAAGACCCTACAGATGTTCAATAGAAGATAAGTTAGAGATAGAAGAACAAGTAAGAAAATTGCTTGAAAGAAATCTTATAGAGGAATCATACAGCCCTTTTGCAGCACCAGTAACCTTAGCTTTCAAAAAAGAAGACAATAGAAAAACAAGATTGTGTATCGATTTTAGAGAATTAAATAAAATGGTGGTACCTCAGGCTCAACCATTTCCTTTGATTGAGGACTTAGTAACAAAAACCAGAAACTGTAAATACTTTTCAACATTAGATATAAATTCTGCGTTCTGGTCTATTCCCCTGCGAATTGAAGATAGAAAGAAAACTGCTTTTGTAACCCAGGAAGGCCACTACCAATGGACATGTTTACCCTTCGGTTTAAAAACTTCTCCAGCCATATTTCAAAGAATACTAAGCAACATATTGAGAAAGTACAAGTTAACAGATTTTGCTGTAAATTTTATTGACGACATTTTAATATTTTCAAAAAGCTATACCGAGCACATAAATCATTTATCACAGATTTTAAAGGCGATAGAAAAAGAAGGTTTCCGACTTAAGCTCACAAAATGTCGATTTGCAACAAATTGGGTACAATACCTCGGACATATAATACAAGATAATACAGTAAAACCGGTGAGAGATAACTTAATTTCAATAAGAGATTTCCCAACACCAAAGAATCAGAAAAATATTAGACAACTTCTAGGAAAAATCAATTTCTACCACGAATACATACCTAACAGTTCAATAATTTTAGAACCATTACATAATTTACTAAGGAAGCACCAAAAATTCATATGGTCAATAGACTGCCAAGAAGCTTTTGAAAAGATTAAACAACTATTGTGTTCACAACCAATCTTAGAAATTTTTGATAAAGACTTATCAATAAACATATATACGGATGCATCATTGGAAGGTATTGGAGCAGTGCTGAAACAAACTCAACAAGACGGAAAAGAAAAACCTGTAGCATATTTTTCAAAAAAATTAAATGAAGTCCAAAAGAAAAAAAAGGCTATATATTTAGAATGCTTAGCTATTAAAGAGGCCATAAGATATTGGCAGTACTGGCTAATAGGCAAACCTTTCACAGTATATTCCGACCACAAACCATTGGAAAATTTAAATATTAAATCTAGAACGGACGAAGAGTTAGGAGATTTATCCTATTACCTATCACAATATGACTTCGAAATAAAATATAAACCAGGAAAAAATAATTTAGAGGTAGATTGCTTGAGCAGAAACCCAGTATTAGATGCTAATAAAGATGTACATGAACAATTAAAAATAATAAACTTAGTAACATTGAATGATATATTAACAGATCAAGAGAAAAATGAGGATATAAAAAAATACAATAACAAGTTAATATATAAAAACAATATATATTATAAGAGGGTAAGAAAGCAAGAAAAAATACTACTGTCAGAGGAACTCAGTATAAAATTTATAAAACTGATACATGAAAATATGTGTCATTTAGGTATAAAACAAATGCAAAAGAAAATAGGAAACATTTATACAGCAAAGAATTTAACTAGAAATATCACCGATTTATGCAAACAATGTGAAATATGTATAAAAAATAAGACAAGAGGACAGGCTAAATATGGTGTAATGTCACACTTAGGCCCTGCCACAAAACCACTTGAAATTGTCTCAATAGATACAATTGGGGGATTTGGTGGCTCTCGATCAACCAAAAAATACTTGCACCTTTTAGTCGACCATTTTACTCGATATGCTTATATAGTAACCTCAAAGACACAGAGTGCAAAGGACTTTATAAAACTTATAAATATTGTACCAAATTGTAATGAAATTGGCATGGTTCTCACCGACCAATATCCTGGAATTAACTCAAAAGAGTTTAAAACTTTTTTAAATGAAAGATCAATCACACTAATTTTCACTGCAGTAAATTCGCCGTTTTCTAATGGACTGAACGAAAGGCTAAACCAAACACTCGTAAATAAAATAAGGTGTAAGATAAATGAAAATCTAAATACTAAAGCATGGACAACTATTGCTCATAATTGTGTTGATAGATATAATAACACGGAACACTCAATAACAGGCTTTGCACCGAGATACCTATTGGATGGTACTGATGTTCCATTCATACCAAATGAACTTAAATTAAAAAAAGAAGCAGATGACTGGATTAGAGATAGAAAATTTGCATTAGAAAGAACAATTAAGTCACATGAATATAATAAAATGTTAATTGATAAAAAAAGAACAATTCATAATTTTAAAATAGGCGATATGGTATATGTTGAAAATGGTCACAAACTAAATAGAAGAAAATTAGATGAGTTAAGGATTGGTCCATTTAAAATAGAAGATAAACTATCCCAATCAATATACAAGATTAATACAGGACATAGAAAGATGGAGTCAAATTTTTTCCATATTACAAAACTTATTCCTGCCCCCATACTAGAAGAAAATGAAGATTAGAAAGAAGAAAAAGGAATTGAAAGAGACGAAAATCTCCAGAGAAATTTTCTAACCCTAGGGGGGAGATGTAAAGGAATAGGTACCTACCTAGAAATGCATAGGATTCCTTTATGTTCGAATTTTAAATAGGTGTTGTCATGGAGACAGAAAATGATAGATGATGATTGTTTTTGTTGTCTAGCTGGGTAGCACAGATTGAAGTAATAAGAGGATTGAAAAATAAGTTTAATTACTAACTAACTAACTAACTAACCATCACGCCGTTTCCCCGCAGGGGTAGGCAGAGAGGACGGACCGCCAAACAACTCGGTCTTGGCACACAGTCTTTGCTTCACTCACATTCATACATCGTCTCATACATACTCTTCTATTATTCCGACTTTTGACATGGCCCGACTCAAGTATCTGATTCACTTGATCGTGCCATGTCTTCCTCGGGCGTCCCCTACTTCTTCTTCCATTCACATTTGCGTCATATATTCTTCTCACATTATTTTCTTCTTTCATTCGCTCTACATGTCCAAACCATCTGAGGGTCCCTTTCTTAATCTTACTCATTATGCTTACATCAGCCTTGCATTCTTTGCGGATATCCACATTTCTCACACGATCATACATGGTTTTGCCACACATTCGCCTCAGGGATCTCATTTCGACAGCATTCAGTTTACTTTCATCCTTCCTCTGCCAACTCCATGCCTCACTGCCATACATCAAGGTAGGTACCAGGACTCCATTGTGGACTGCTAGCTTCGCGTCTTTTGACAGTGTTTTATTAGCGCCAACGGCATTCAGTCCTCCATTAATGGAGTTACCTGCATTTACTCTTCTTTCAATATCTCTCTCAGCCTTCCCATCTCTCGTAAACATACTACCCAGGTACACAAACTCATCCACCTGCTCCAAGTATTCATCATTCACAACTATATTGCACACTGTTTTCGTACTCTCCCTTTCAAATACCATGACTTTAGACTTACTTACATTCATCATTAACTCATTTTGCATACACACTTCGTTCATCCTAGACACGAGAGACTGTAGATCTTCCATAGTGTTAGAAATCAGCACCGCATCATCAGCATACAACAGGCAACATATTTTCAGATCACTCAAATTCGCGCCCAATCCCATCTCTTTCAATTCTTGCATACAATTATCCATGTATAAATTGAATAACCATGGTGACATTACGAAGCCTTGCTTAACACCTTTTGTGATGTCAAACCACCCCGTAAAACCACCGTTCACCCTAACACATGCAACGCTTCCCTCGTACAGAGACGCAATTGCCTGTATGAGATTTGTATTCACTCCATACTTGGACAACACCTTCCATAGCTTTTTCCTGTCGACTCGGTCGTATGCTTTTTGTAGATCTACAAAGGCACAAAAAAGTTTTTGGTTTTTTGCCAGAAACTTCTCAGTGAGCATACGCAAGGAGAAAATCTGGTCCATGCATCCCCTTCCACTCATAAAGGCACCTTGCACATCCCATATTTTATCCTTTGTTTCCATTCTTACCCTTTCAATCAATATTCTTCCGTACAACTTGCCGACTGAACTTAGCAGGCTAATAGCTCTATGATTCCCACATTCCATACGTGACCCTTTACCTTTGTATAATGGCATGATTACAGCCCTTCTCCAATCTAATGGCGTGTAACCCTCCTCTAAACACTGGTTAAAAAGTTTGCACAACCATGTGAGAATAATATGGCTATCTCCTTTAAAGTATTCGGCCGCAATATTGTCGAAACCTACAGCCTTACCATTCTTCATGCATTTTATCGAATTTTTAATTTCATCCATGCTGATTTTGATAACATTCACTCCGTCATCGTTCATACCCGATTCGCCGCTGGCCTCACTATCACTCGGGTTGCTTTCGAAGACTTCCTCAAAATATTTCATCCATCTCTCATTTATTTCTTCCTCATTCGTCAACATTCTTCCATCTTTCGATTTTATCACTTTTAGGCTCCCATTCTCTGGACCGCTCCGGGACTTTTTGACCTCCTTCCAAAACAGTTTAATGTTTTCTTGGAAGTTTTTTGTCATTTTTATTCCCTCTTCCTCTTCCAGACGTTTCTTTCGTACTTTCACTCCAACACTTACTCTTTTCTTGCATCCCTTATATACTTTTTTCGCTCTATCTCTCTCTTCGCTAGAAGCACTGCCAGCCGCTATCAGACATAACCATGCTTTCTTCTTCTCTGAGACCAGTGCTTTAATCTCGTCATCCCACCATGCGTCACCTTTCTTCCTACCTTGCGTACTTATTCCACACACATCTCTAGCAGATTCACAAAGACTAACCTTTATGTGGTTCCATGCTTCATCAATGCTTAGACCATCCATTTCCTTCTCATTCAATCTCGTCTCTGCACGCTTCTCATACTCACTTCTGACATTAGCGTTTTGCAGTTTTTCTACTTTGACTCTGGTAGGAGTTGATACCTTTTTCACTTTAGAGCGCCATCCGCGAAAGAGGTTTACTCTTGACACCACCAGAAAGTGGTCAGTTTCAACCTCAGCCCCTCTGAAAACTCTTGTGTCCTCAGTAACGGCTCTCAACCTAGAGTCAATTACCAAGTTTAATTACAAAGTGATATAATATTTTGAAGACGGACAAATAACTTTAATTGTAGTTTCTTTGTCAGCAAAGCAACTCATGATATTTGTATGTCACATTATTAATAAAAAATTACAACAAATTGACAAATTGTCTTATACATATATATATAAAATTAGGTTCCGTATGTTTGCGTTCGCAAATTTCGGAAAGTAATGGATGGATTGACTCAATTATTTTACAGAACATTGCGTTTTAGCAGAAGAGTATTTCTATATATAATGGTAAGTTCTGGCGTTATGAAATTTGTTTATAAATAAAATTAGGTTCCGTACTATTAACTCATAGGAAGACCTGCAGAAAAAAAATTCTCTAAGGGTTCATGTCATCTTTGGAGATGACGTATGGAGGGTCTTTTTCAGGAGAGGAAGGATCATGGATCTTAAAGAGATCCATGTTGTAGGACAGGGAAACACAAATCGTTCCACAGCCGAACTGTTTTACTCAAAGACGAGTTGTAGAAATGACCCGTTCTCGTGTGACAAATGTCAACTGTGTGTGTACACATGTCATGGCGCGCGTTTGGCGTATTTCCCGACTCACCGGTACCGAAGGGGAAACTTACGCTAGTTCCAGAGAGCAGCTTCTTTTGTAATACAACAAGGACGGCATTCCTACCTGATGCATGTGCTCTAAAAATAAAAATCCGTTTGTTTAAGATGGAGGAATCTATCAAACGGACGGCCCGTTTCTGCATAGTCAAGGATTTTTAGGGCTCCAGACCAGAGGTAGCTGCCAAATCTAACAGTTGGGCGTACTTGCTATTTGTTCAAGGTCAGCAGTTAGTATCCGCGGATCTGTACTGCACTTCTAGCTAATGCAAAATAATATATAATAATGTTGTACTTTCGTCCACAAATTTCAGCGATAAATCAAAAACTTTTCCAATATTCTCATATCTGTCATTGAATTTCTACTACTTTATTAAACAAATTTCAGAGAAATAAATAACTTAAAGCACATTTCCGCTCTCGTCACATTTCCAGAGCGCTGCATCGGCGAATTTGGATGCTGATATATTCATTCCTCGAGACGGGATTGTAAGTAAAAATATATGGCACGGAATATTGTTTCAGTGTGACAGGAAGCAACATATTCAGTCAAGGAGCAAATAACCGGACGTGGGAAATATTTCACATTTCAGTCTTACGAAACCGCGCTTACTCCGGCGACTGAAAGATGCAACGGCGGAACCTCTTATATTATAGAGTTTTGTTGAAAAATATGGGAAATTGAAAATTCTTAAAACAGATTTTCTGTTGAATTTATATATTGTTTGAAGTTGAACGAGTAGCAAAGTAGAATAAAACAAGAGTAGGTACGTTGGAACTCCTTAGACCTTAGACGATGTAAGTAGATGTTAAACGGAAGGCATGACACAATTAAGAGAATTAAATACTTTAATTAATCTAACAGAAAACTATATACGAGATGTTGTATGAAGATCAAAGAAACAAGGAGTGCGTTGAGAAACAATTTTTAGTGGCGGTATTTTGAGAAATGACGTATTGTTTATTTAATTAGATAGATAAATACAAGTTTTTAAAACGATTAGCGCTACTTGTTGTCATTTTTAAATATGGATACTGTTATGTCTCTTAACATCCAATAGTAAGTCAACTACAGATGTATTGGGTATCTTTCAATAAGTTTAAGGTTAGACTGATTATATTATTACTTTGTTTATTTGGTTATCGTGAATGAATATCAAAATGAATGAACATGAATTAACAATGAATATGAACAATGAATATAAACAACAATGAACAATGAATATCAAACTGGACAGACGTCTTTACTAAGCTAGACTCTAAGTAGTTAATTATGTTGCTCTGGAGGGACGACTGGGAAGCCCGTCTACTCTCACTGGAGCCTTCGACCAACGTCGTAACCGGTCATACCTAAGACGCGAACGACGATAGATGTCACTATTCTGATAATTAACTCAGCTGCCATCTGTTGGGATATAGCAGAACTTCGTGTTACATTTTTTTTTTATTGTATATGAATACCTCACAAGAGTCCCAGCTGCTCCCGTCTGGAGCCAGTGAGACTATGGCATCTCCAATTAGGGTATGTTGTGAGGCTGAAGGGAATGGAGAGGGGAAGGAGATGGGGAAGAGGAAGGTGGGGAAATACGGGAAATACTTAGCTATTCAGATCTGGTCACCAAACACGGCTAACGTCATTTCAAGCAACGTTTCAATTCTGAATGGTTGTCTTATACCAGGGCGATACTGCGAGTATCTTCCACTCTGCAACGTGCCGCAAATATAATGTATATTATTTTAAAATGAATTGTTACAAAACACAAATTAACCAAATAGAATAAAATGGATTCGATCCCGCGACCTTCGGATTGCGAGTCAAGAGCCTTACCCCCAGACCATGCTGGCCGTCAAATAATCTAATGACATCTATTGAAATAAGCTGAAACAACATGGATAATCAATACACTACAGAGACAAAATGAATCACGTTAAAAATTATTCAGATTAAAACAATAAACACACGATGGTTCGGCAAGTTTGCATGAGAACTTAAGGCTCAGTTCCCTTCCCCAAAAAAAAGAAGACGGAGAGATATGAAATTACGAATGTTAGAAGAGCGCGCTAACATTTACAGCGATAAAATTGATGCAAAAATCATGAAAATCTTTAACAAAACACGACTCGTTAAAAATAGAGCAAAAGTCTCGCAATAATTGTCTTTAATTTTATTTAAATAAACGCTGTGAATTTTTTCATACATATAACTTGTAAAATAACTGAAACAAACGTGTTTATAATCATTTTTGTAGCATACTTTGCGATTTTTTTCTATCGAGGGAATTTTATATATTTTGCGTTTCGGCACGACAAATGTCTAGATATTATCTTCAAGAATAAAATATATTTTTTAAGAGCTTAAGAACTTCAAATGTTTGAGGGAGGTTTGCAAGAAATCGGTTGATATTCGGAGAACCGCCTCTTAAATAGCAGGAAACAGCTGGAAACTCAGATAGCGGAAAGTTTTGATTTTCTTCCTGGTCACTTTATACATATAAATGTTTTGAAATTTATGTGTTTATTTTGTAATTATGACAAGCCACAAAGTAAATGCTTTCTTAGGACGGGTTGTTTCACAGAATTTCAACAATTCATCGAATTTTAAGGTTTGAATTCAAGTTCTGTGGAATTTATAATAGCTCCGTTATTATTTCATCATGGGCGGGTTGTTTCACGGAACATGAACATAACTTAGAAATTTGATGAATTGTTTAAATTCTATGACACCGATCTTTAATTATTTACATTACTTCAATATTATTTAATGATTTAGCACTACTCTCAGCTTAAGAAGGTCTAATCGATAGATATGAAATAGTTGTTGTATCGATAGTTATTTTTCTGAATGAACATCATTATTTTGTTTTTTAAGCTCAATTTAGTACTGAAGGGTTCTTTACTGCTTTTGTATTAAAAATAGGCTTTCTTATATTATTTAAAGACCTCTCAAGTTGATATCGAAAATTTAGATTTATCACAAACTCAAAAATGGCAAAATAAAATATTAATGTCTCGTTTATAATTATTTATGAGAGATCGTTAACGGCTGACCGATTCGCCGTTCGAAGTAAGCGTCCGTTTCTAGCAGAGTCCCATGGGCCTTCTGGTCTTCAGTACAATCGATAACCTTTCACCACTTACTTTATTTATTGGTTTCAGATTTATTTATGAAGCCCTAACCTCCATTTTTGCTGAGGGAACAATGAATATCTCGATTTAAATTTTATCTCAGATCTTTCGGAAATTCATGTCCCAAACGTTTTCAATATTTTTTTCCGGTAAAATATGGTAAAATATTGTACCCTTTTTTGTCTACAATTTATTTCGTTGAACAAATTCTTCCGATTGTTATACAAAGAAGTGGAATAATAGGCATTGACGGGACATAAAATATTCCGTAAGTACGTTGAGTTGGGCACGAATGTTGCGAGTATTTTCCTTGTTTTTATGTATTTAATCTGATCAAAATTCCAAGTAAGTTACTATTGGAGTTCTTTAGGAGTGCAAGCGAGGAATAAAGAGCCGGATTTCGATGGGTAATGACATTTGGGGCCTTTCAAAAACGGAAATCAGTAAAAGAGGAACAAAAAATATTATTTCAAAAAAATTAAAATAAATAATTTGTAAACACCATTTAATCAGCACAATCGACACGTTTCAAAACAAATAAAATATTGATAAAATATTCATAAATTCCAGAGTTATCTATTATAATTATTTTGTGAAATTCTTTTTAAAATAACTAATAATAACTAATTAATCACCGTTCGCAGTTAGAAAAAGACGTGTCTACATCGATCCTGACATGTTTTTCAAATAAGTTGGGTTAAGTTCAAGCTATCTTTATGAAAGTTGGCATACATACGCAAAACAATCAATTACATCTGCTAAATTTTTAGAAATAATTTTATTTCTTTCGGAAAGGAAGATACGATCGATTGAAGTTTGCTCGATTTAAGTTTTAAAACAATCAAAGTTCTTTACCGTGTGCAACAATCTCAAGTGGGGAACCAAAGCGTTAGGCGCACGGAGACAAGGATCGCGTCACACCATTAAGACAAGTCATTTATTTTTATTAATTGGTTGAAGAGTTTGGTATTTTAGTTGATGGGATGAAGAGTGTTTATTTTAACATAATATACACTGAACCCGAAGAACGATCTCAAAACAACATAAATAATGAAGAGCACTATTTTTAATATAATTTTCTCAATTGCTTATGTTTTTTTCCAGTCGGTCTTTCATTACATTTCAGAGAAGTGCATTTTGTTCGTACACGGAATTTGTGATAAGGTATATATACTATATATTAATGCTCAGTTTTTGAAAAAACTCACTTTTTCCTTGACGCGAAAATCGACCTCACCGCCCCTCGCGTTTCACCAACCTCAAGGTTCACTTTGGCTTGGCGACGCAAAAATGCCGCTGGCACGCCAAAACGACCTCTCCGATCCTCGAGTTTCGCACACCTCAAGGTTCAATTTTGTTCAAAGGGAATTAGCCCGACGCCTGACACGCGAGAATGGACATTAGCGATCGCTATTTTGGAGCGCTTCAAAGTTCACAATCCTTCGAAGAGTCGATTATTTTCCAGCCACTAGCTTTTGTTTCGTTTTTGTTAGGGGAAACATTTTTCATCGTTATCAATATGTTTGCCAAAACTTTACGGGAGACTTCTAGCGGTGCGGAATACAAGTATGGATTATTCACATTCGAAAAAATCAAATGTCTATCGAATACTGTTGTAGTTCTATTTTCGTCCGTTCGAAATGGCAGCTTCGTCTGAATTTAAATAAATACGCTAGCTTCACGATTTTCACAAAAAAATAGACTAGACAGGAAACTCACATAAAATTGAACTGACACATTTTAAGAGCGAAAATTATACAAATTTGCGGCGAAAACTGGAACTACTCATTAAATCAACCAATTCGGCTCAGTTATAGTTCCCGCCGACAGGTTCGCATTAAAAAAAAAACACAAATTAGGCCTTAGTTTCAATGCAATGGAAAATACTAGAGAGAATGTTGAGACAGGTCAGTTATCCGAGATGTCAAAACAAAACGGATCTCTCAGCGGTTTGGGTTGTTGTTTTTCGGGAAACGGCATTGCAGCCGAAAAAAACGATCCCCGGTTAGATGTTTTTGAAAAATTCGGTACCCGGCAATATAAGGCAACTTTTGATAACGATATAAAGTGTCCGTCCCATGTAAAAAAGTTCAGGGTCGCCGAAAAACCTATAAAATTTTCCAAAAAAAACAAGAAAATTGGTGTCCATAGATTCACTTCAGTAGGGTGGATATTTACCGGCCAGTACATTGAAATGTTATTAATTCACGGTAAGTACCTACTTATCTCGGTAGTATTGCAAATATGATGAGAAAAGCAAAAACATTGCCGGAATTTTGTAAGGAAATGCGCCGGTACCTGCCGGAATGGGTAGTTGGACAATTATTTAGGTTTTTGATGCAATTTAATTTACTAAGGTAATGTTGTTTCCACGATACTGAATAATTTAACAATTTTTTAAAGTTAATTTTCACTTTCTGTGTAAGTTCTGTTTTTTTATCAGTAAATGCCAGTTGCATCATTAAACTGAAATAATTACAGAACTTGAATAGAATTCCAACCGAACTTTTACAGAACGTTAAAATTGACTTGAAAAATTGAAGAATTTTTAATTTCGTTAAACAACCCAGCCTAAATATGAGTTCTTTTTTACGTATGTATGCAAGTACCTATACTCAGAATATAAGTAGGTTCCTACCTGCACATAAACACTCGATATCATCCGACGATATTGCATAAGTATTAGTTTTCTAATTTTACAATGAAATTACTCGAAGTTGAACGGGATATTTTTTAAGTATTAAATTAATATAGCGCTTATTTTTAAGCAGTAAAACTACTGGTGAGTTCTGGAATTATAAAATTTGTATGAAAATGTACGTACGCTCATAACTTCTGAAGGACTGCAACAAATTGAAAAATTCTTTTTTTGTTGTGTTCGTTATTGTTAGTTCAAGGTTTGTATAAAACTACTGGTGAGTTCTGGCTTGACGAAATTTGTAAAAAAAAATTGAATAGGTGGCGCGCGAGCTGTTTGAAAACTTAATGTACCGGGAATTAGTGAATGTAATGAGGCAGTGGGGGGGTGAAAACAGGAAGGGGGAACCTGGGAGGGAGGAGGGGAACTCGGGAGGGGGTTTACGAGACGGAGAAGCGTAGGAGTGAAGTGGGGGAAAGGGGAAGCGGACGCTGGTGAGGAAAAGGGGGGGGGGAAGGGGATTGGAACAAATGAGAAAAGACACGCAGGTAGAAACATTTTCTTTATTAAATGGTATAGCAACGCATGCCGGATACCAGCTATCTTCTATATATATAAAAATCAAAAAAATATTTGCAAGTAAGTATGTATGTATGTCCGCTATGCGTTGCTAAACCATTTATCCGATTGCGATGAAAATTTGGGGATTTGATGTGTGCATGCCTAAAATGATGTCTATATACTAACGTATGACATGTTTTTGCTGCTAGGCCCTGCGGCCGGCTTTATGTGTATTTGTATGTTTAACCGCTAAGCGTTGCTAAACCTTTCATCCGATTGCGATGAAAATTTGAAGATTTGATGTGTGCATACCCACGACGGTTTTTGTATACAAAAGTGAGCTCTGGCATCATGAAATTACGCATTGCTAAACCATTCATACGATTGCGATGAAACTTTGGGGATTTGATGTGTGCATGTCTACAATGGTGTTTATTTACTAACGTATGGCAGGTTTTTGCTGCTAGGTCCTGCGGGCGGCTTTATACATAGTTTTGTGTTTAACCGCTAAGCGTTGCTGAACCATTCATCCGATTGCGATGAAAATTTGTAGATTTAATGTGTGCATGCCCACGACGGTTTCTGTATACAAAAGTGAGCTCTGGCATTTTGAAATTACGCATTGCTAAACCGTTCATCCGATTGCGATGAAACTTTGGGGATTTGATTTGACATATGGCAGGTTTTTGCTGCTAGGCCCTGTGGGCGGCTTTATATATATTTGTATGTTTAACCGTAGGTACCTACCCGCTTCCTATGAAATTTTTTTTTTCTGTAAGTAAGTAAGTCAAGTTAGTTTTAACCCGTTAGTTGCATTTGCAATGGGCATAAGCTAGTACTATATATTAATGCTCAGTTTTTCAAAAAACTCACTTTTCGCTTGATGCGAAAAACGACCGCACCGCCCCTCGCGTTTCACCAACCTCAAGGTCACTTTGGCTTGGCGACGCAAAAATGCCGCTGGCACGCCAAAACGACCTCTCCGATCCTCGAGTTTCGCACACCTCAAGGTTTAATTTTGTTCGAAGGGAATTATCCCGACGCCTGACACGCGAGAATGGACATTAGCGCTCGCTATTTTGGAACGCTTCAAAGTTCACAATCCTTCGAAGAGTCGATTATTTTCCAGCCACTAGCAATTGTTTTTTTTTTGATAGGGGAAACATTTTTCATCGTTATCAATATGTTTGCCAAAACTTTACGGGAGACTTCTAGCGGTGCGGAATACAAGTATGGATTATTCACATTAGAAAAAATCAAATGTCTATCGAATACTGTTGTAGTTCTATTTTCATCCGTTCGAAATGGCAGCTTCGTCTGAATTTAAATAAATACGCTAGCTTCACGATTTTCACAAAAAAAATAGACTAGACAGGAAACTCACATAAAATTGAACTGACACATTTTAAGAGCGAAAATTATATAAATTTGCGGCGAAAACTGGAACTACTCATTAAATCAACCAATTCGGCTCAGTTATAGTTCCCGCCGACAGGTTCGCATTAAAAAAAAAAACCACAAATTAGGCCTTAGTTTCAATGCAATGGAAAATACTAGAGAGAATGTTGAGACAGGTAAGTTATCAGTTATCCGAGATGTCAAAACAAAACGGATCTCTCAGCGGTTTGGGTTGTTGTTTTTCGGGAAACGGCATTGCAGCCGAAAAAACGATCCCCGGTTAGATGTTTTTGAAAAATTCGGTACCCGAAAACATTCGGCAACTTTTGATAACGATATGACGTGTCCGTCCCATGTAAAAAATTTCAGGGTCGCTGAAAAACCAATAAAATTTTCCAAAAAAAACAAGAAAATTGGTGTCCATAGATTCACTTCAGTAGGGTGGATATTTACCGGCCAGTAGGTACAAATTGAAATGTTATTAATTCAGGGTAGGTACCTACTTATCTCGGTAGTATTGCAAATATGATGAGAAAAGCAAAAACATTGCCGGAATTTTGTAAGGAAATGCGCCGGTACCTGCCGGAATAGGTAGTTGGACAATTATTTAGGTTTTTGATGCAATTTATTTTACTAAGGTAATGTTGTTTCCACGATACTGAATAATTTAACAATTTTTTAAAGTTCATTTTTACGTTCTGTGTAAGTTCTGTTTTTTTATCAGTAAATGCCAGTTGCATCATAAAACTGAAATAATTACAGAACTTGAATAGAATTCGAACCGAAATTTTACAGAACGTTAAAATTGACTTGAAAAATTGAAGAATTTTTAATTTTGTTAAACAACCCAGCCTAAATATGTGTTTTTTTTTACTCACTCTTTTTTCACTCGGAATTTAGGTAGGTACCCATCTGCACACAACAACTCGATATCATCCAACTATATTGCATACGTATTAGTTTTCTAATTTTACAATGAAATTACTCGAAGTTGAACGGAATATTTTTTTTAAAGTATTAAATTCATATAGCGCTTTATTTTAAGCAATAAAACTACTGGTGAGTTCTGGCATTATAAAATTTGTATGAAAATGTACGTACGCTCATAACTTCCGAAGGACTGCAACAAATTGAAAAATTCTTTTTGTGTTGTGTTCGTTATTGTTAGTACAAGGTTTGTATAAAATTACTGGTGAGTTCTGGCATTACGAAATTTGTAAAAAAAAAAAATTATAGGTGGCGCGCGAGCTGTTTGAAAAATAAATGTACCGGGAATTAGTGTATGTAATGCGGCAGGTGGGGGGGGGGTGGAAACAGGAAGGGGGGGAGAGGGACCTGGGAGGGGGGAGGGGAACTCGGGAGGGGGTTTACGATACGGAGAAGCCTAGGAGTGAAGTGGGGTGAGGGAAGGTGAGGGAGGCGGAGTGGAAAGGGGAAGAGGACGCTGGTGAGGAAGGGGGGGGGTAAGGGGGGGGGGGGGGGGGGGAAGGGGGAGGGGTGGAAGGGGGGGGGGAAGGGGATCGGAACAAATGAGAAAGGACACGCAGGTAGAAACATTTTCTTTATTAAATGGTATCGCAACGCATGCCGGGTACCAGCTATCTTCTATATATATAAAAATCAAAAAAATGTTTGGCTGTATGTATGTCCGCTATGCGTTGCTAAACCATTCATCCGTTTGCGATGAAACATTGGGAATTTGATGTGCGCATGACTGCTATGGTTCCTGTATACAATAGTGAGCTCTGGCAACATGAAATTACGCATTGCTCAACCGTTCACCCGATTGTGATGAAACTTTGGGGATTTGATGTGTGCATTTCTACAATGGTGTTTATATACTAACGTATAGCAGGTTGTTGCTGCTAGGTCCTGCGGACGGCTTTATACGTAGTTGTATGTTTAACCGCTAAGCGTTGCTAAACCATTCATCCGATTGCGATGAAAATTTGAGGATTTGATGTGTGCATGCCCACGACGGTTTCTGTATACAAAAGTGAGCTCTGGCATCATGAAATTACGCATTGCTAAACCATTCATCCGATTGCGATGAAACTTTGTGGATTTGATGTGTGCATGTCTAAAATGGTGTTTATTTACTAACGTATGGCAGGTTTTTGCTGCTAGGTCCTGCGGGCGGCTTTATACATAGTTGTGTGTTTAACCGCTAAGCGTTGCTAAACCATTCATCCGATTGGGTTGAAAATTTTTAGATTTGATGTGTGCATGCCCACGACGGTTTCTGTATACAAAAGTGAGCTCTGGCATCATGAAATTACGCATTGCTAAACCGTTCATCCGATTGCTATGAAATTTTGGTGATTTGATGTGTGCATGCCTACAATGGTGTCTATATACTAACGGATGGCAGATTTTTGCTGCTAGGCCCTGTGGGCAGCTTTATATATATTTGTATGTTTAACCGTAGGTACCTACCCGCTTACTATGATTTTTTTTCTGTTAGTTAGTAAGTCAAGTTAGTTTTAACCCGTTAATTGCATTTGCAATAGGCATAAGCTAGTTTTAATTGTTACCTTCGTGGTTAGTTGTTTTTTTTTTTTTTTTTTTTTTTTTTAATTTACGATGTAGTTCTAGGAAGAAGAAATAGAATTATAACGCTATTATACTCATGGGCGAGAGTAGGATGGGTTTGTGTTTGAAGTGCCAAGAAGAGACGATAATGTTCCAGAAGAGACAAGAAGAGCCGAGAAGAGACGAGAGGATCCAATCCAACCAAGTCAAGAAGATGCAAGTAGAGCCAAGAACGAGAGGATCCAAGAAGATGCAAGGCGAGCCAAAAAGAGACAATGAGAGACAGAAAGTAGCAAAAAGAGCCAAACAGAGCCCAGAAGAGATGAGAAGATTCAAGAAGAGGCAAGAAGAGCCGAGTCGAGCTGAGGAAGAGTCGAGAAGATCCAAGAAGAGGCGAAAAGAGCCACGAAGTGACAATAAGAACCCAGAAGAGAAGAAGGAAGAACAGCCTAGAAGAGACAAGAAAAACTCTGCTATGGCAAGCGTATGGCGGAAAACATAAATAATGGGAAGCCGGAAACGAGAAGCTAGAAGCAGTAGGAGGCAACAACCAAAAAATACATATATACGCGGGAAACGGGAAGTGGGAAGATGAAAACGGAAAGCAATAAGCTGGAAGCGAGAAGAAACCGGAAGCAAAATAAGCGAAAGGCGAGAAACGATATTTATATATAGTGTTAGCTAAAAAGGTTTGGATGGAGAGGCCAATCCTACAGGCGTGCCAGGCTATGGCAAACCTGCCTCCGTCAACTAGCACAGTCGTTCCGGCATCAAGCAGGCTCTCTTCAATCAGGGCGCGGGTTGGCAGCTAAAAAAAGGTTAATTGGGGGGAAACTCCACACATGATCTGTCTCAAATCAAAGAATGCGTCAATGTAACAAAAGTAGTGTATTGTATCCTATAGTTGGTTACATCGTACATGGATTATAAAACAGGGTAAAATTGGCTAACCTGCATCTATCTATCTCTCTCCAAGTCTGGGTTTATCGCGCAGGTGAAAGGTAATTTACATGGACAAATTAAGAAGGATATTGGGGCAACTCACTGCGTATTGTCGTGCGGACGGCGTTTCCTTCTCAGCCGTCACGTGGTCCATAAGCGAGGAAAGGCATAGCGAGTTCCAAAGGAATGCCCCAGAACACAAAGTACGTTAATTTGAAATCTACTGTAGTAGAAAAACACTGCCGGCACGGGGGACCAACACAAATTCCTCCCCGCCCATAGATTAGGCACGCGTGAATCTACATGTTTGTTAAATGGAAACGGACCGGGCGCGAAGCACGGGTCTGTTTGGTTTGGCGGCTGGTCGCTTCCTGGGGACGCGGGCTGACAGTGTTGCCAACTCGAATTTTAAACTAGAGCTAGGCAAAACCCAAAAAAAGAGCCAAAAAGGAGCTAAAATTTTGAAAATGACCTAAAGCATGGGGGGGGGGGGGGGTTATAGTCATCTGGTTCCAGTTCCTGTACCATCGCGCTACTAGGACCGGCTTCATCAGGATTTTTTTCGTATACAGCCATCGTTCCAATTTTTTTTTGAACTTCTAGGGGAAGTTCATAATCCTCGCAACATTTGTTGTGTCGCCTGAGCCCCGATAATTACCAACCATGTAATTACCAAGTCTATTTCTGGTTTCATTTTTGACAATATTTAACTGGCTAAAAACTCGTTCCACTTCTCCGTTTGACCACGGCAGAACAAGTGTCGAAACTGCGAAAGAGCTGATTTCGTGGAAAGGATTTTCATCAGGGGCATCACGATACTTTAGAACCTCAGCCCAAAACTAAACTTGACTGCGCATTCGAATTCGAAGGAAACTAACGCAAGAAGCAGTGCAATATGCAATACGCAATAGCCGGCCTAGGCAAGTTACTTGTATCGATTTTTTCGGGAAGTCCCTGTACCTATGTTTCTACCATAGTATTTTTAGTAACTGTTTACTTGTGCAGGAATTAAGGAATCTCTTTTTCGGGAAGTCCTCGTCCCAATGTTGCATTTTTGAAATATTATTGCAAATATAATTTTTTTCAATATTATTTCACGTAAATAAGAGCTGAAATATCTGAAAAAACGAGCTAAGAAGCTAAATGACTTTTTTTGGAGCTGACGACGTCGATTTAGAGCAGATCTAGCTCTAAAGGAGTTGATTTGGCAACACTGGGCCGGGCTCTCTCCGGACCGTGGGCGGAAAAGGGCGGGAGCGGGGAAGGGCGAGGGGTGCCCGCAGCGGTCAGCCGATCGTAGAGACACACCTTTCAGTGCAAGCTGTCAGTGTGGCCATTCCAAAAACAATTCCTCCCGGTAACTACTATGCACCTAACCGTGTTACATAACAATATATATATATATATATACGTTATGGTTAAGGTTTTCACGGGTGTAAGATGTAGAACAATTTTCTCGGTTTACCCGGGTAACGTAGTCCTTAAAAGGACTTTTTAACTCCTGACGTTTCGGACAGATCACACTGTCCATCTTCAGAGGCCTTATGTCTTGAGTTTTTGTCTCAAACTGATAGCTTTCGCATATCTGTTCGGTCCAGAAGCTAAGACTTAAGTGAGTGCAAGTCACTTCTTATGTCTAGAACGAAGTACCCGGGTTGAAGGTGATTGATAGTGGAGGGGGTTGGGGCGGGGCCGGCAGTAGATACCTGATTGGTTAAGCTAATTGGAGATACTACTAATAATAAAAAAAAAAAAATAAAAAAAAATAAAAAAAAAAAATAAAATAAAATAAAAATAATATGAATGCTAGAAATGACTCAGTCAGAATTCCCAACACCTGGAAAGTCATAATCGATGAAAATCCCCCAAAAATGGCATTTCCAAAATTACCAGTAGTATCTCCAATTAGCTTAACCAATCAGGTATCTACTGCCGGCCCCGCCCCCAACCCCCTCCACTATCAATCACCTTCAACCCGGGTACTTCGTTCTAGACATAAGAAGTGACTTGCACTCACTTAAGTCTTAGCTTCTGGACCGAACAGATATGCGAAAGCTATCAGTTTGAGACAAAAACTCAAGACATAAGGCCTCTGAAGATGGACAGTGTGATCTGTCCGAAACGTCAGGAGTTAAAAAGTCCTTTTAAGGACTACGTTACGCGGGTAAACCGAGAAAATTGTTCTACATATATATATACATATATAGCTCAATCACTTCCTTTATTCCTGCCCATCCTATATTCCAATATTGGCTCCAGTTTGCCATGTATACCGGTCGATTAAACTCAAACCTCCTTCCAATCCTCAGAGCACGTGATCCAGTCCTAACAAACAGTGTCCCCTGGTGTACCGGTCTCACCGGGACAGGAGTGCTCCTGGCTGGGGTGTTACAATCGTATCGTATTTATTGTGATGTTTTCTTGCCTGTAGGTGAGTACTTATTTGTATGTACTTTTATATGTTCAGATATTTGTTAATTTTCATGACGAAGAAACCATTGGCCTTGAAATATGTCGATTATTTTGATTAAATAATGAAGCATATAAAATTATTTATTTATGATAATTAAATTGAAATGGCGCTACAAAGTTAATATGTCATTATTGAAGAAAATAAAAATCATTCAGTTATTTCAAAACCAAAAACAAATATTGTTCTTGAGAGCAACTTTAAATGCGACAAAAAGTGAATACAACGACCTATTCCCCTGAGAGATGATTTCAATTAAAATTCAGAACATTAGTTCCATTCTCAGAGGCACTTTTGTCAGAGGAAGGGACTTTAAAAACTAATAAAACGAAAAATGGTGGCAATTAAGAGATAAAAGCAAATTGTTTTCTTCTGGAGTCTACATTTAACTAAGATTATGTATTTTCAGAGAATACTGTCAAACCAGGAACGTATTATTTTCTTAAAAATAAGAAAATATATATTCACGTGGAACAACAATTGTTGATTCGAAATATTTAAATCATAATGAATCGAAAAAATCTAACAGGGACGCCATCGATCGTAGATTGTATTCTAATCTGATACAAATTCCCTTGGTGAGATTTAATACTCCGATTTTCAAAAAAATATATCTTTGTTGTTATGAACACGCAACAATTACTGGCAAGTTAGATAGGAAATATTCTAAAAAAAAAACAAAGTGACAATTTCCTCAATCCTTATTGGTGTGTCAGTGTAGCTCGGAATTAACGTTGATGTCCGTTTAAAATATTTAAATCAAAAATTTATTATAAAACAGATTAAGATGCAAGAGGTTAATGTTTTGAAAGGTAATAATTTTCCGACTGAAGAATACCAAGTTTTCGGGGGTTCTTTTGTCATTACCATTTCACGCATTTTTTGTGTGCTGATTTCTTTTACTATTTTGAGTCCTTACAAGTATAATTTTATGTTAACCATTCACTTTTGTAACTTATCACTTTCAAAATGAACTCTAAATTGAATGTCGTAAATTAATCGTAAAAGTAAAATGAAAATGAGCTGTAGAATAAAAAAAAATAAAAGATTTTCTCCGAGTCTGTTCAAATTAAGATAAACTTTCCAACCTTTCTGGCATAAGTCTTTGCAGAAGTAGGCAGAGGAAGAAAAAAGTAGAAAAAACGAATTGTTTGCTGCCTGATGTAATTAAAAATTTCAACGCAAATTGACATCAACCTGCAATGTTTTAAGGTTTAGGTGTTTCAAAATCCATCGCTTTGGATGACAATCAAATCGACGATCAATGGCAATTTGAATTTTTGCGTTTGGATTCTGCCGGTTCTCGGTCCGTTTCAGTTTATGACAGTAAAAAAAGTAAATTATTATAGTGTGATATCACAATCAATATCAGATAACTTTTCTCGTAAAAAAGTTCAATCTATTGGTAATTTTATTCACATTTTTATTATAAATACATAGTTACAGTTTGCTACCTTATCTTCTACGTAGAATAATAATATTTTATACGCAAGAATTGTGGACCAATACGGGGTGTTTGTATCAAACAATTCTGTGTTATTTCCAAGTTATGTATAATGCCAAATTGTTGGAAGATTTCGGAGAGTTTGTGTTGATGTAGTATTTGAACTAGGCGTAGTAAGCCGCACCCGAACCGGTACGGAAGTCGAATCTCTTGAGCACGTTATCTATACCCAGAGGAAATCTCGGCCCGTTGCTGTAATAATAATAATTAATATCACACGCCTAACAAAACACCGATGCAGTATTATGCTGACCCAGTAGGTACTAGTTAACTACAGGCCGGAACAAAGCATGGGCAATGATAATAGGTGTTTGTTTCATGATAATATACGCTCCAAGACATTCAACTCAATAATTGTATTAATAACCTTTACCGTGCAATGGACAGATGCACGTGAATCTCTAATCAAGCACATTCATAGATACCTTAAAAATAGTTCCATGTCAACTCAGAATCAAGTCAACTCAATACCTCTTTGAAAAGTCATTAAAAGCTGTGAAAAAATAGCCCATAACCCTAACCTAAAATAACCTATTTAATCAATTTTTTATATATTTTTTTCATTACTTTTCAAAGGAGGTTCTGAGATGATTTCATTCTGAGTTGTCCGGTCACCCTTGAAAAGGTCTTCGTAGTGTATTTGATTTTGAGTTGAGAGTAGTAAGCGCATCCGACCCACGTGTAAGGTAACAAGTTTTTTGACACCTATTCTTAAATACACCTCCCGATCACATGCAGTTCAGATGAAATCTTTAAGGGAATCTGTGTTTTGGATATTAGGCAAATTTATGCCAAAAACATACGAGCATACCCCTTCAAACAAAGACCTGCTTTTGAAATTGTCCAAACTGCACAATAGGGTGGTCCAGGCCTATATAGTAAAAAAAGAATCAAATATACATAGGTATAGCCACCCTCTTGATTTGTTACACCTACTATTTCTATTATATTAAAAAATTTCAGCCCCTTATCTTATATAAAAAGGGGTGCTCATCGAATTAGAAGTGTCTAAGAAGTTTTACGTAAAACACGTAATTAGGGTACATTAATATTACAAGTATTTTAATCAAATAATTTTACAAAATATTTAAATGTGAACAAAATTTGGTAACAAAGCATTAATTAACATAATATTAGTCGTAATCTTTCAAAACTATGTTTGTTAACTCCTTTTTGGATGTTTCAGGAGAAACGATTTTTCTGTTTTGTTCAACGATATGGAGTAAAAATTGCTTTTCTTCCTTATTCTTAGTGACTAACGTGTTGTAATTTTTAAACCGTTTAACACCTCTCTCCGCTGTATCATTAACAACACGCAAATTTGTGACGCAGCTTTTGCTCTGGAAGGTCAACAATATTGTTATTCCAAGTCTCAGGAGGTAATTGCAAGAAAGAGTCCTTGATTTCAAGAACTAAGAGCGTTTTCAACGTTCTTTGTGTTGCAAAAGCTTCTAATGTAACCTCTGAGGCAAGCTTAGCAGAATCACCTCGTACTGAACGATTACCGCCATCAGAATTTATTTTTTGAACAATGGCCTGTTTGTTAGCATCAGACAGTTTGTCAGAAAACAAGGCAAATGCAACTAGTTCATCTAACAAATACCATAAGTGACGCTCTAAGACACCCCTAGCTGCTATACTCATTTTGGAATCAATGGCTTCGTACAATTTTAAGCTCTTCCAGAGTAGTAAGTCATTTACTGGTGCATCTGCTGCCAAAGTCGCTTCGATCCAAACTTTGGTGTAGATGAGCACACCAAAACTAACAAATCGAACAATATGTTTTTCTTCTCTCTTGGTTAGTTTAAGTGCTTGTAAATTATTTCGAAAGAAAAAAATCTTCAAAGCATACAGCAATTTCGCCATCCAACGGGCATGTTGAATCGGACCTGGAGAGCGCCAATGTATCTTCGTAGGTGATTTTTTCAAAACAATCATGGTTAGCTTTATTAGCTCTTCGTGATCATCACGAACTTGATTCTCTCCAAATAGAGCGGTTGTAAGACTCTTAAGAGTATTTTCAGCGAACTGTTCTGCGTTCTTATCGAGGTCAAGAAAATCGTAGTGCTCCTTCGGTAATGTTTCCCAAATATCGCCGAATCTTTTGAAAAGTGGGATTTGAGGAGAGCTTGATGGCCCTAAACAAAGAGTAAATATTTTTTAAAGCATTATTTAAAATACGTGATGACGTCAAGCAAGCCACAAAATATCACGTCCTGTCTTTTGCGTGCAAGCTCCCTTTTTGGCACCGTGGTTATAAGCAGTAGTGTCAAAAGTCAAAACTCATAGCCCGGACTTTATTTGTGACATTCCCCTGTTTTTTCATTGGGAAATATATAATATTTTCATTATAAATGTATGTTACTTGTAAGGTTTTTCCCAAACAATATTTAAGTAAGGCTACAAGCCCGAGGTAAAGAGGCCCACTGGAAAAAACTAAAATAATTAGAAATTAGACAGCCAAACACTTAGTAACAATTGTAAGAAAACCCATATATTCGAATAAAATCCTCGTAGACCACCTCTCTCCCCATTTTTGTGTAAATAAGGCTGAAGATGTTCTTGACAGGTTGAAACCGGTTACGGTCAAATAAAATTAAGTGGAAAAAAGTTTTATGTTAGTTTTATTATAATATATTAAAAAGTACAAATTAAGCATTTTACTATAAAATTCAAAAACCACACTCGATTGAGCACCCCTTTTTAGTTGAGCTCTCGCTGAAATTTTACTATGTTATTACTATGAATACATGTAACAAATTTAAGGGGTGGCCAAATGAAAAATAATTTAAAAAAAAATTTTGGACCATCTTACTGCACAATATAATAAAACCAAAGGTCATAATGTCTTATTTGGTTCCATGCCAACTCAGAATCAAGTCAACTCAACACCTTTTTGAAAAGTCATTAATAGCTATGAAAAAAATAATTTTAAAATAGACCTTAACCCTAACCTAACGTAACCTATTTATCATTTTTTTATATTTTTTCATTATCACTTTTAATGACTTTTCTGAGGAGGTTCAGAGTTGATTTCATTCCTTGTCATTCATTGTCCGGTCACCGCCTTAATGGCCCTTTCGCTAAAATAACAAAGTTATACCATTCACTTCCACTGGTCATTAGACAGAAAACAACTTATTTTAAATATAAATCAGATATGTAGTCTTGGATCATTAGCTATGATATGTCAAAGATGTTATCAAAACCAATTTATAAGCATACATTTCCAATGGTAGAGATGTTGATTGATTTTTATTTTAAACGTAACAATGTGCTGTAATTTTCTTTTTTTGTTATAACTGCGCCTGCTCATAACCCAGATATTCCTAGTGAGATAGGGCATAGCACATCACCAATGATAATTGAATACTAATAAACAAAAAAAAATTTTTTTCGACTTATTGAGGTCTCGCCAGATCTAATCTTGTGATATTAATTTAACAGTCCGACAAACCTTAGATAAATTTTGTCCGTAGCTAGTTTTGGTCAGTAGTAGTGTTAATGGACAGATAAAGAATCATAAGAGGAATGTAGTATGATGAATCGAGTATGTCAGTAATGGAAACAGAAAAAGGGAATAGCAAATAAAAACATGCAAAGAATTTGAATTGTGAATGTGTATTAACCAATATGTACTCTCTTTCTACCCTTGCGGAGAAGTGTCATTCGTTATCGCCAAAGTTATACCCTAAGCCTTGAATTATTCCCGTAAAATTGTAGATTTTTCAACAAATGGAGGATTAACAGACGGGACAGCATCTTGGCGAAGTTTGAGATGAACGACAGGTGATAGATATCCGAGACACTGAAATACGTTGTTATATTTAGTTAAAATAGTATTGCGATCATATTGAACATTTAACACTGTTTTTATAACAAAAAACAAAAAAAACATTTTACAAATTTTTTAATTTGGTTTACCACCATAATAAAGCTAGGCTTGCGTGTTTTAGGGGATGTGTTATTATGTTCGTTATTTATTTATACTCGTATGTTAAAGTACTCAAATTATATTAAGTTATTTGTGACATTTCCATTTCTGTTAATTTCCAATACCTGGCGCTTTAACAAAACCTTTTTGTAAAATGATTGTATCTAAAGAGTTTGACAATGAAATAAGGTTTACGACGGCTCCGGTACCTAAAATACACACTAATATTACATTACTAATTATTCTAATATCTAAGTGCCGTGCTTTACTCGAGTTATATTTCTGATTGTCTAATAAAGTGACCCTCAGGGCAATGAACACGGGCTTTGATCCCTAAATTAAATTTTTTTCCCTAGGTTAAATTTTTAACACTATTGTGACAATAATTTTTAGATCAAAATTTTGCAAAATGACCAAAAGACTTGAATGAATTTGACATCGGCAGCTGAAAATTTGAAGGGGTTGACCACATCTTCCACCGGAAATATTATGACCACTTGACGTTGACTGCGATGACGACAGTGACGGTGACCCGTGACGATTGAATTGACGGCTTGAATATCCATACGGACTTGATTCCCTTATACTTGACCCTCTTGGACTTGACGCTCTTTGACTTGATCTTCGACTCGATGCATGACCTTTAACGTTTTTTGATTCATTCGATGATCTTCCCTGTGTTAACTATTTTGATGGATATATTTTAGATTTGACTGTTTGGTAGTATATCTGTATGCTGTTTGGTTAATTTTCTTATTTATGTTATTACATAATTATAATCGAACAGAGCTGATTTATGTACATGGTTACATTTTTTTAACGCTGCATGTGCAAAAGAACGTTATTTAATGACAGATAAAATTTAAAACATCTATCTTCGTGCTTTAAATCGTCGTAGGACACGTCGTGGAATGGCATCACCATTGGTAAGTTGGCTCTGCGTCTGGGAAGAATCAGAAGCTTGTGTTGGCGACCTCGCGTGAAATTATCCGGGATATAGAATCTTATTTTAGCCAAAATGTAATGCAACCTCCTTGAACGCTAAGAGTTGCTAAAAAACATCGCGTGAATTAATGGACGACCCCTTTTGGGACTGCAATGAACCTTACATTAATTGATAAAAATCAAAAGAGAACACTTAAAAATTGAGATGAATTATTTTTTCAGTAGACAGTTTTGATGAGTAGTGGAGTGTGAACGGACAGGTGAAGTTTTTATTTTATTTCTATTCTTGAACATATGTACACATTACAGATTATTACATTGGTTTACAAAGATAATAAGTTTAGTAATAAGAAGAAAAAAATGTTAATCCGTAGCTGTATAAATAGGTAAGTACCTGGCAATATTTTGTGAACACCTCACTAGGCGAACTTGTGCTGAGGTGTTCCCATGTTTGGGAATAAATGCTATTCTGTCGACATAAGTAGAATAACCATATCCTCGTTGAGGGCAAGTGAGTCGACCCATGGCGGCAGTATCGAATACATAAATTAAAGATTAGTTGCAGTTAGGATCTACATATACAGATATTCATAGCATCTAGATTATGTTTAAGATAAATAATAGTATTGATAAATAGGTAGGTATATTTTTCTATGGACCACACGACCAGTGTTGTAAGGAGAATATAATAAATTTAATGATGAGTCGGGTCACTTGACTTCAATAGCCGAAATAACTGAATACCGGGTGATATGCCAGTTGATTCCCCAACAGTTGACCCCCAGAAGTTATAGTTATTATAAAATTATATTTTTTTGTGCATTATTTACCGATTTCAAACCAAAAAACGACTTATAATAAGTTGGTATGGATCCTTATATAAAAAAAATACCTTTCATAATAAGATGGTATGGATATCTAACAATTTATTTACAGTGTCGATTTTTTGTACTTATACTCTGGTATTACAGTATATAGGAAAGTAGTTTTATTTTTGATGCATTTGAATGAAACTTTGTTTTATACTTTTGATTTTCGCCGGTACATCCTCTTTGCATACCCCTTCGGGTACACTTAGGTATATTTTGTGTAAGTAAGAGCACCGTTTTTTCTCTAAACCGATTTCATATTGTATATAAGTATGCCGAGGGGCTGACTGTCAGGGGATTAACTGTCATGGAATTCTGAATAGCATATAATATATGACATGATATGTGAACGTTTGTTATAACCAATATGCACTTTCTTCCCACCCTTACGGAGAAGTGGCCTGATCTGACGATTACCTACTTAACACAACTTAAATGCCTTAGATGTTTTACAATGTCTTGCTGTTTAAAACAATGATTGTTGATTTTTTAAAACACACTTGAAGCGGTACGCCATTAACCACAGGAAAAACAAAGATGCTAGGTAATTTTTATAAAAAAATTGGCAATGTGTTCTATAATTTTTCGTAAACGCTTAAACCCAGACATAATCAGGTCACATTTCCATCAAAGTAACCATCGACAGCTTTTTAATGGCAAAAAATCAATTCTTTTTCCACATAAATGCACGCCAGCATTGTATGAAACGAAAATATAATGTTATTTTAAGGCTATCTTTCTCGAACAAAGAAACAGGCTCAGGGTTTAAATTGATTGAGCAATTGCGTGCAGTGTTGCGCGATATCGGAAAATTTTATTAAATTGTTTCACATCTCGAGTGTTCCCATAAAGGACGGTTCACACACAAAAGGACAAAGACGGGGAGAGCCTCTACATGCGGCGTTCAGCCGTAATGCCCCGTCCGCACGACGCGGGGTGTCGGAATAGCGATAAGAAGAAAGAAATGGATATTTTTCCTAAAGGACGTTTTTCCAAGGCGAAAAATTGCCGAGATAAAATATCATTACCGCAGTCACTTGTCAATTCTTATATCCGACGCTGAGCTAGAGGAACAGTCTTGTAAGGTTTGGAGAAGCATCTTTTGATCTCGGAGGGAGTGTTTGGCGGTTTACGCGATGTATTTTTAGCGTTTATGTGAATGCGGGTTTTTATGGCAGTATTAAATTAGGAACGGGTAGTTGCTACAAATAACACGTTGTGTAAAATGTAGAACGCTTGAATACATAACGCAGAAAAAATATTTGTTTGTGCCTCTAAAAACTCTGAAACAGTGAGTTATGGCGTATTTAAATGTTTTCTATGTCTTGAAATTCTAGGTAATCAATTCTTCGGATGTTCGTCTTTCAATTCTTCATAATGGTTTGTTGCATGTTTTGTGACATTTAAGTTGAAAAAAAAAGATTTGGGAAGAGTGTTAAAGCAAGTGTACAAACCATATTAGTAACTTGTGTTGAAAAGGGAGTAAGACAGTTTTGTATATCTACCTCGGCCCGTCCGACTGCTAGCCAACCCGCTACCATCCCGGTTATTGACTACCTCATCTCAAATGATAATAAATAATGAATGATATAAATTCATTTCGTAATATTTACCAAGCATGTTTTGTCCGGTTGATGGCCGAGTTGGCATCGCGTTTGGGTCCCACCCTGGCGTCGTGTATTCAATTCCTCGGCTTGCTTAGTCCTCCATTACGACATAAGCGATATGTATCGCTTAATGTGGTGGTAGTAGGAGATTTTCATATATCGTAGTGTTATTGGACACTGGACACTGGACACTGGATACCCGGGAATGTTGATGGCATTATTAAAACACGCAATTGTGCAGTTATTTTTTGTAAAAAAATAATATGAGCACGGCTGACGGCATTCAAAGTCGGGGGGGGGGATAGCACTCCACTACGAATCCAGGGATGGCTAGTTCAAATACCAGAATGCACAAGTTAATTTTATTTAATTAATTTGTGTTGTTGAATTTATTTAAAACTAGCTTTTACCCACGGCTTCGCTCGCATAGTATTAGTGGGAAATTAATGGAATAATTATTGGCATAATTGTTATTATTCTTGATATTTTGTCTAATAGAAAATAATTCTTGTTTAATAGAAAATTTCAAAATTTGAGAATGACATTTCGCAAATAAAAATTATATTTTAGAAAATATTTAAATTAGAGATAGAGAAATTTATTTTAAGTACCTACTCCCTTTATTAGTATTTTATTCATATTTGAATCCAGAAAAACCTAAAAAAATAAGAAAATGACAGTCCACTTCAAACGCTATGCTTTATAGCAACGTTATGCTTTTTATTCGGAGAATAAACATTTTTAGAGATATGTAGATATTAACTACGACGCCAAAAAAGTAGGTAGGTACTCTTTTTAATCACAACAAAGCACTCTTTTTAAGCCTAAAATTAAAAAAAAAACCATTGTTTCCAAGGTAACAATTTGTTTGACGTTCGCAATAACTGGATTTTGTTAGGGACAGAAAACGGATGATACATAATTTCATAACGCCACAGCTCATTCATAACGCCAGAGCTTACCAATATATAAAGCCGTTGTTACTCGCAAATAATGTAGCTTTCGATTAGTGAAAGAATTTTTAAATTCCATTCGATATTTATTGCGTGAAAGAGTAAGGACCATCCAACCAACCATCCAACCATCCAACCAACCATCCATACAAACTTTCGCATTTATAATTTTTTAAATTCCATTCGATATTTATTGCGTGAAAGAGTAAGGACCATCCAACCAACCATCCAACCATCCAACCAACCATCCATACAAACTTTCGCATTTATAATTTTTTAAATTCCATTCGATATTTATTGCGTGAAAGAGTAAGGACCATCCAACCAACCATCCAACCAACCATCCATACAAACTTTCGCATTTATAATATTAGTAAGATAAAGTGACATAGAATATTTTCGGCACGTCATAGAGTAGAACATATTCTATGTATCGGTAAAAGACCACCGTCCAAAATGAAACCGTTGCTTTGAACGTATTTAGCTGTACTTAGTGATCAGATCTGAATGGCCAGGTACTTCCACACCTTCCCTTCCTCCCTACTACCTTCGGCTTTACAAGGTACCCCATAAAAACCTCACTGCTAAAACTGCAGATGACACAACAATAATAAAATTATATGGTAATCCAAATTGGCACAAAAAAAATAAAATGAGTGAATGAATAAATCGTTTGGAAGATAAAATTCCTTGAATACATTGAATTTCCGTAGGTACTAGTATTTGAACGGCTTTTTTTAACAAATTCCCGCATAAATACATTTGGAAACCTCATTCGTTAAATCGGTAAATCCAGAGTTGCAATAATTTGTTTTTGAAATGCATTGCAGGTTAAGCAATTTATTGTACTTTGGAAAAAAAACTGAATAATTACACAATTTATTCAAAACGCAAATTGATTCAATTATTTTATTATAAAATGTTTATTTATTTAATAACGCCAATTTTAATACACAACATTTTTTTAACATTAGCTCCACTCAGGAGGCTTGAGAAAAATAATTTCGCTCAGGGCCTGTGTCATCTTTGGGGATGCTGTGTGGAGGGTCTTTTTAGGGAAAGGAAGGAGAGGAAGTTCTATGAAGGAACAAGGTATGAAGGGTGGGTAGGAATCTGGGGGTCAGTGTGTGCAGGAGTGACAGACGTATGAGTCCATCGAGGTATAAGGCGATGTATCGAAAGAGTCCGGCTGCAGAGATAAAAAGTTAATGTAAAACTAATAATAATATAAACAAAAATTTTAACAAAACAAAAAACGACTTCAAAAATGCACTAAAAAGTAAAAAAACAATTTCGTACGATTGTTATTTTTAGTGTCGGTGTCAGCCAAGATAACTACATATTGTAATTAAAGGTGAGATGTGGAGATCTTGGCTGACACCGACTCCAAAAATAACAATCGTACGAAATTATTTTTTTTACTTTTTAGTGCATTTTTGAAGTCGTTTTTTGTTGTGTTAAAATTTTTGTTTTTTTTTTTTTTTAGTGACGAGCGTGCGTAAAGAAGTTTTACTTCAAAAAAATCATCGAAATCTGTTGGCGTAATATTGAGTTATTCGTCCATTTGTCGCGCACATACTTATCGCAAATTTAAGTCACATATGGTTTTCTCATAGATCCCATTGTCAGAACTGAACAAAATTAAAATGGGACCACACGGGAAGCACCAGCTTTCTAATAAAAAAGAATCATCAATATCGGTTCACCCAATCAAAAGTTCTGAAGTAACAAACATTAAAAAAAAAAATACCGTCGAATTGATAGCCTCCTCCTTTTGGAAGTCGTTTAAAAATTAAAAATAATGGAAAAACATTAAAACGAAAAGCGGAAGAACAGAGATTAGTACAAAAAAGTTCTTTCTCTTAACCATTTTTTTAGCATACATTTCCTTCTGAAACTCAATTCACAGCTTTTTATTGAGTTGGGGGGTAACATGTTGTAAATTATTGGAACAAGGTATTCTTTTTTTGTACGAATACCGCACAAGAGACCCCAACTGCTCCCATCTGGAGTCAGTTAGAATATGACATCCCTAGTTGGAATATGTTGTGAGGCTTTAAACAGTGGGTACGGAAAGAGGAAGGTGGGGAAGTCACCAAACCCGGCTAAAGCCATTTCAAGCAACGTTTCAATTCTGAATGTTGGTTTTACATCAGGGCGATACTGAAAGTATCTTCCACTGGAGTTCTTTGATCGTATTTATTTAGGTACCTGGGAATTACAAGTCCATCGTTTGCAGTTAGTCTTGTATTACGAACATGTGCCGATAGTTTATTATAATCAGATTGAGATGTATGCTGACTCGAAAATTTAAGCCACAATATAGCAAGAACAGATAATAAATTTACACAGTTGTATATTAATGATTTTGGTACATCATGTCTTTGTCCGTATTCAGCAATGTTTAATAATAATTTTACCAATGAATATTGTACACTTTGCATTGAAAGAAGATTTGTTTTTGTTTCAATGTCCCCATGTGGTTATTCCATATTTTATCAGGGATTCCACCAATCACAGATATACTAATTTAAGGGAATTTGGTGGAACAAAAAACTCTAGTCTATAAAGTTTGCTCAAGTCTATGTATATGCTACTATAATAAATGCGTTAGAAGGATTTTAAAATATGACTTCAAATTAATTTTATAAGAAACTTCATGTTTAGTCAAAGTAATATGTAAAGTATTCGTTTTTGTGAAACGATCCTGTGTTTTTTTTTTCTTGAATATAATTCTATACAAGTTTATGGACACATTCCAACATAGCTCTTTCACTGTGTCAGTGTAGTGATGCTTCGTTCAAAGTAAAAGGGTATTTTATGGCAAAGGCAGACTTACTTCTACTGTTTACCTTTTTCTCGTTTCCAAATGACCAATATCGATTTTTATTTATTGCTACATTCGTATCAGTGAATCTAGTCGTGATTTTTCTCTAGATTTCAAAGAATAAATAGTTTTTAGTTGGTATTTGAGCTTGGTTTTTCCAACTTCCAACATAGAGACATATTAATTTCTATTCTTTTACTTCTTATCAGAAATTAGCTATGATAATTTCAATGCAGACTGCAGCGTGAAATAAATCAAAGGAAAATCATTTGTACCAGTCAAGTACGTTTCGAAGTCAGATGTGCGACATTTTCCTAGTAGTTTAAAGTATATTTAATAAAAATAAATATAAAAACCGCATTTCAGACCCCTAGAAAACCATTTCTGATGGTCTTCTTTATTACAATCTTAAGTCTATGTTTATGAGACTACTCCATTTATTCGCTAATCTGGTAAACAAAACAGTAAATAGAGTTTCTTTTGCAAAATTTGAGAGTTTTTATTTTTATACAAAATATCCTACCGACATTTATTTTATCTGGTAGTGATTCTGGATCTAAATTAAACTGCCTTTGGTGAAAAATATTTTTTTCAAATAATTCTGGAGGTAATGGAGTGGCAATTTACCTAAGAGTAAGCCTTCGTAGATAATATGTACATTACTTGTTTGGGTGGAAAAGTTTTGGTTTAAAATATGTATGATGATACCAATATAAAATTTATCAAGTTTTTTTAATTTATTTAAAGTTAATAACATAGCAACAGAATTTATTAACTTTTATAGAAAAAAAATAGTATCAGTATTTATGAAAACTTTTTCTTTTAAAAGGATTACCAATATTCTATTTTTTTGTTTTATCCAATAAATTATAATGTCGGTATTTTTGAAGATTTTTCGTGCAGCTTTACAACGTTGTCTTTAAACACTGTCAAAATAGAAACTAATAAACTATATTTATATGTGAATATATGTACGTAGTTTTAATGTCTCTCAACAGATGACATTAAAACTACACTGTCTCTTGCACTCCGAAGATTGCGGGATCGGATCCCGGCGTGTGCAAATAAATTTTATTTGAATAATTTGTGTTATTTCACAACTAATTCATAAAAAAATAATGTATAGTATATTTGCGGCACGTTCCAGAGCGGAAGATTCTCTCAGTATCGCTCTGGTGTAAGACCACCATTCAGAATTGAAACGTTGCTTGAAATGGCGTTAGCCGTGTTTGGTGACCAGATCTAAATAGCCAGATACTTCCCCACCTTCCTCTTCCCCATATCCCTTCCCCTCCCCACTACCTTCAGCCTCACAACATACCCCATTTGGGGATGCCATAGTCTCACTGGCTCCAGACGGGAGCAGCTGTGAGTTATTACTATAAAAAAATATATCATTAGTATTAATATTTAAACTAGCTTATGCCTGTTGCAAATGCAACTAACGGGTTAAAACTAACTTGACTTACTAACTAACAGAAAAAAAATTCATAGTAAGCGGGTAGGTACCTACGGTTAAACATACAAATATATATAAAGCCGCCCACAGGGCCTAGCAGCAAAAATCTGCCATCCGTTAGTATATAGACACCATATTAGGCATGCACACATCAAATCCCCAAAGTTTCATCGCAATCGGATGAACGGTTTAGCAATGCGTAATTTCATGATGCCAGAGCTCACTTTTGTATACAGAAACCGTCGTGGGCATGCAAACATCAAATCCTCAAATTTTCATCGCAATCGGATGAATGGTTTAGCAACGCTTAGCGGTTAAACATACAACTATGTATAAATCCGTCCGCAGGACCTAGCATCAACAACCTACTATACGTTAGTATATAAACACCATTGTAGAAATGCACACATCAAATCCCCAAAGTTTCATCACAATCGGATGAACGGTTGAGCAATGCGTAATTTCGTGTTGCCAGAGCTCACTATTGTAATTGTATACAGGAACCATAGCAGTCATGCGCACATCAAATTCCCAATGTTTCATCGCAATCGGATGAATGGTTTAGCAACGCATAGCGGACATACATACAGCCAAACATTTTTTTGATTTTTATATATATAGAAGATAGCTGGTACCCGGCATGCGTTGCGATACCATTTAATAAAGAAAATGTTTCTACCTGCGTGTCCTTTCTCATTTGTTCCGATCCCCTTCCCCCCCCCCTCCCCCCCTCCCCCCCCTCCTCACCAGCGTCCTCTTCCCCTTTCCACTCCGCCTCCCTCACCTTCCCTCACCCCACTTCACTCCTAGGCTTCTCCGTATCGTAAACCCCCTCCCGAGTTCCCCTCCCCCCTCCCAGGTCCCCCTCCCCCCCTTCCTGTTTCCACCCCCCCCACCTGCCGCATTACATACACTAATTCCCGGTACATTTATTTTTCAAATAGCTCGCGCGCCACCTATAAATTTTTTTTTTACATATTTCGTAATGCCAGAACTCACCAGTAGTTTTATACAAACCTTGTACTAACAATAACGAACACAACACAAAAAGAATTTTTCAATTTGTTGCAGTCCTTCGGAAGTTATGAGCGTACGCACATTTTCATACAAATTTTATAATGCCAGAACTCACCAGTAGTTTTACTGCTTAAAATAAAGCGCTATATGAATTTAATACTTTTAAAAAAATATTCCGTTGAACTTCAGTAATTTCATTGTAAAATTAGAAAACTAATACGTATGCAATATAGTTGGATGATATTGAGTTGTTATGTGCAGATGGGTACCTACCTAAATTCCGAGTGCAAAAAGAGTGAGTAAAAAAATACATATTTAGGCTGGGTTGTTTAACAAAATTAAAAATTCTTCAATTTTTCAAGTCAATTTTAACGTTCTGTAAAAGTTCGGTTCGAATTCTATTCAAGTTCTGTAATTATTTCAGTTTTATGATGCAACTGGCATTTACTGATAAAAAAAACAGAACTTACACAGAACGTGAAAATGAACTTTAAAAAATTGTTAAATTATTCAGTATCGTGGAAACAACATTACCTTAGTAAATTAAATTGCATCAAAAACCTAAATAATTGTCCAACTACCTATTCCGGCAGGTACCGGCGCATTTCCTTACAAAATTCCGGCAATGTTTTTGCTTTTCTCATCATATTTGCAATACTACCGAGATAAGTAGGTACCTACCCTGAATTAATAACATTTCAATTTGTACCTACTGGCCGGTAAATATCCACCCTACTGAAGTGAATCTATGGACACCAATTTTCTTGTTTTTTTTGTAAAATTTTATTGGTTTTTCGGCGACCCTGAAATTTTTTACATGGGACGGACACGTCATATCGTTATCAAAAGTTGCCTTATATTGCCGGGTACCGTATTTTTCAAAAACATCCAAGCTGGAATCGTTTTTCCGGCCGCAATGCCGTTTCCCGAAAAACAACAACCCAAACCGCTGAGAGATCCGTTTTGTTTTGACATCTCGGGTAACTGATAACTGACCTGTATCAACATTCTCTCTAGTATTTTCCATTGCATTGAAACTAAGGCCTAATTTGTGGTTTTTTTTTTTAATGCGAACCTGTCGGCGGGAACTATAACTGAGCCGAATTGGTTGATTTAATGAGTAGTTCCAGTTTTCGCCGCAAATTTATATAATTTTCGCTCTTAAAATGTGTCAGTTCAATTTTATGTGAGTTTCCTGTCTAGTCTATTTTTTTTGTGAAAATCGTGAAGCTAGCGTATTTATTTAAATTCAGACGAAGCTGCCATTTCGAACGGATGAAAATAGAACTACAACAGTATTCGATAGACATTTGATTTTTTCTAATGTGAATAATCCATACTTGTATTCCGCACCGCTAGAAGTCTCCCGTAAAGTTTTGGCAAACATATTGATAACGATGAAAAATGTTTCCCCTAACAAAAACGAAACAAAAGCTAGTGGCTGGAAAATAATCGACTCTTCGAAGGATTGTGAACTTTGAAGCGTTCCAAAATAGCGAGCGATAATGTCCATTCTCGCGTGTCAGGCGTCGGGCTAATTCCCTTTGAACAAAATTGAACCTTGAGGTGTGCGAAACTCGAGGATCGGAGAGGTTGTTTTGGCGTGCCAGCGGCATTTTTGCGTCGCCAAGCCAAAGTGAACCTTGAGGTTGGTGAAACGCGAGGGGCGGTACTGTCGTTTTTCGCATCAAGGCAAAAGTGAGTTTTTCGAAAAACTGAGCATTAATATATAGTATGTAGTTTTAATGTATCTCGACATAGGTCAGTAAACTTCTACTATATGAGAGAGATAACTGCCACCTCTTCGGGTCTAATATCCGAACGATTACGAATACAGCTGTTGATATCCGATTGACAGGGGGACACTTTCAGTGACAATTTCCCCTGCCAAAGACTAACACAGAACATCCATTAGAACAGTTAAATATTCATTTTAAATAAGACGATAGTAAACACGACTGACCTGACGAACTGAAGTATCATTGAAACTCCCGATCGTCCGAATTGTATTGTTCATCCTAGAAAACAACAGTACACCACAATTTCTGAATTCAAAGATATTTTTGTTAACACAAATAAGTTTTAAAAAAAATAATTTGTGTCGCCACTAAATAAGTGTCTGTGTTTAAAACGTTTCTTTTTTAATTCGATGAATCCCGATACGGCGTTTATTTATTAGCGCAAATGATCCGAATCAAACATTGAAATATTGACATAATTTAGTACCATTTTCCGCCACTACTGGCGATCCAGCCTCCTGCCACATAGATAGCCCGACTTCAGGCTCACTAACCCGGAAATTAATGAGTCTGATTACTGAACAGGCAGCGCCATCCGTATCCGACGCCAGCCGCCACGCGTTCTGATTCTACAAGTGTCTGAGACGTCGCTTCCCATCATTGATACGGCACAGACGATTCTCAATCTTACTGAACAACTAATACATCGAGATAGAGGAGTTAAATTGACTATTCTTGTACCAGTGGTAAAACAGTTCTGATTCGCTGTTCCTTTATTCTGAATACAGTAAATCTAATCTAGTATTGTCACTTCACCTCACTAAAATGAATGAAAATGAGAAGTTACACACAAGGATGATCTTTTTTTTCTCATACAAACTTCCGATCGCGTAAAATATCTTATTTTATTTTTATGTGAATATTGCAAGAGTTCCAACTGCTTCCGTCTGGAGATAATGAGACTCTGGCAACTATGTTGCGAGGCTGAAGGTAGTGGGGAGAGGAGATGGGGAAGAGAAAGGTGGATAAGGAGATGTGGCAAAGAAAGGTAGGGAAGTACCTGGCTATTCAGATCTGGTAACACAAATTAATCAAATAAAATATACTAGTAAATTTACTCGACCGTAAGGCCGTCATATGCTCTAAGTATATGATATCCTCTGATACAAATTCTAAAGGAGAAGCTTCTGTGTGTCGAAGCATATGAGAGCTCTGACGTCTTGATATTTGCACAGCCTTTAAAACGAGGAATTTCTAAATCAACGCGCTAATTACTTTTTACTTTTATTCCTGTTACTTTATTTATATTGTTGTACTATTCACACTTATGTCGATGGCGCATATTGTGCCGTACACATAAAATAATATAAATATAAGTGTTTTATGTTTGTAGTATTATTTCAATATCGAGCTACGGAGCTTTGAATATTCGGTTTAGCTGTAGAAAATAAGACAAGTTGCTGTATTGTTTGTTTCTTTTTACCATTTTTCTATATTTTTTTTGATCAAAACATATTCGGTGAACGAGTTATGAATCTTTAAAGTGAAGCTATGTCAATCTATGAAGTAGGTACATATCGTCGTTGCGCCTGCAAAATCCGACAAACGTTTTTTTTGCGAATATCGGTTTTTTACGCAATGTGATAGAACGAGACGAGGCGGATAGGCCTATAAAACACGTTTTCTAATATTAAAGCTAGTTTAGAAAACTGCAAAATCAGCTATGTATTTTCGCTTAAAAAATGGCTTACAAAATACTCTATTAAGATTTTTTCACATATCGCATTTTGGCCTAAAGTAAAACACTCAATATTGCGCCAATTCTGACACATGGCTGATTTTGCACTGACTCTTGGTTCAGAATGCGCATATTATAAGTCACGTGACTGGACAGTGGACAGTTGGATAGTCTTGTTATGATAGTCAGTCTTGGTGTTCGTGCTAGCGGATTATTTACGTTCGTCAAAAATTAATATTTAAGCTTTTAAAACAGTGTGAAATTACATTACAGTGCACAATAATTTTCGTTTAAAGAAGAGTGTTAATTTTTCAAACCGGTAAGTAATACATCTGTTATAATCTAATGTAACTTTCTTAATGTTTTTTTAGCATACTTAATCGACGATTGGTAAACATGGATCTGAACAATAATCGTCAAGCTGAAGTCAACATCAATAACAATCAAGGAAGTATTAGTAACTCTAGAGCTCAGCGATTGGTGAACATGGTTCTGAATAATAATCATATTGAACTCAAGAAAACCAAGCAAGTATTAGTAACATCCAGCCTGTTGAAAAGCAAAAACCAATAATAATTGATATGGACGTCACAAATGATAGCATCATTAGTAACATCCAACCTGTAAAAACACAACAACAAATAATTGATATGGACTTCATAAATGATATACCAATTCCACTTGGCATAGATAGTTCTGATTTTACTGATTTCTACGTTACAGAAATTATGGATCTGAACATTATTTAACAGAATTATGGTCTCACATAATTTGGATATTTCTGAAACAGTTTTGGAGAAAGACGTGGGGAATGTATCCCCAGTTGTAATCTTGACCATCAGATATGATGCTGATAGCACACTCAACCCTGAAACGGGACTATTTGAACGAGTTGCACTTTCAAATTCTAACGAGAAATGTGATGAGGATCAACTTGGCACAAATAATCATAGGTTTCTTTTGAATCACGAAATGGGACAATTCGAATGCTCTGATGCTAACTCTAATTCTGAAGACGATCTGTTGATTAATGGACCGAACATAAAAGACAAACGAAAGTTGAATAAAAAATTACGAGTCCTGGGGAAAAAATACAGCGGTATTAAAACAGTAAGTGGACGTACAATTTACGTTAAAAGAGCTCAAAGAAAAATAATAGAAACACCATGCACACTAGGGGGGAGGTTATTTCACAAATGTGACGATGTGTGAAAGGGACGGGGGGCGGGTCAAAAAATCATGGCATTCATGTGACGTAATTTATGGATGGCCCCTTATTATAAAATAATTTGTATTAAGGACCATATTACCAATTTTCATCAGATATTTGGACCAAATTAAAAGACAATTGAGACGGTTTTCCTACAAATTCCTAAAGTTTAATAGTCGAAGAGTACTCAAGAGGCGACAACGGCGACAGCAATTAGAAGGTAGAAGTGCTTGGAAGCGTCAAATTGAGGAACTGCTCCTCACCCAAACTTAATAAGTAAGTAGTTAGAGTTTACAGAGAGTTTTAAACGCCACATTACGTATTACGAAAGATACGTTTGCTCAATGGATATTATTAACACATATTGATAACGAAGATGATACTCGAACAGCTAGGAAACGAAAGACCAGAGTTCCTCAGTCTTTTGGAAGTCTGATTCCGTTAATAAATGGTTGGACCTGTTGCCTAAAGTTTTTAGTCATAATTATTGCTGCTCGCGAGAACATACGTGGAGGATGCTTTTAATTCTAAAACAGAAATGCATAAAATTTACATGTCGTGGTGTTCAGAAAACAGGTTTACGATACACTCCCCAGTAATTCCTGCACTACTCGTCCAGGCAAAAAGGTTGGAGATCCTACAGTTACCCAGATCAGAGGGCTGCTGTACAAACACGGTGAGGTTATGTAAAAACTCCGACGTATTGATAACTGGACACTTCTGCCCGCTTCTGCCTCAAAGGAGAGGCAAGTTTATACACAACACCACAACCACGTACACAGAGAAGAAACAAAATTGACAAGTCTAATTTTGAGCAATTACAATCCTTAAAGTTATATACACATCGAGATTATCATTTATTTTACGATAATCTTAAATACTGATTTTGTTGATTACTATCGTACCTTCTATTTTTATAATATTTTAAAGATCTCAATAGTTATTAGACGAATGTTTAGTGATTTGGTAGATTATATTATGTAGGTACCTTTTATTTTTATAAAATTTTAAAGATCTCAATAGTTATTAGACCAGCAGTTATTAGATCATTTTTTATTTATTTAACTGATACGTTATTTATTTTGTTAAAATGTTGTAATTATTATGGTTGTATTAATGTTGAATAACGTTTGGTTTGTACCTAATAGATATAATAAGTACCTACTAATAACTACAATCTACTTGATTTTATTCTTTCAGTAAATAAAATGTAATAATCTCGAATAGTGGTTTGGTAGGTTACTTACGTACCTTCTCTTCTTCGTTTTTCATAAATTTTTAAAAATCTCAATACTTATTAGACCAGCAGGCGTTGTCATTGTTTATTTACATAACTTAGATGTTGTTTGTTTTGTTTAAAGTTGTATTTATTATGATTGTATTATTGCTGAATATTGTTTGGTTTGTAATAGGTAAAATGACTATCTACTTGTTTTTCTTATTTTAATTAATAAAATGTAATAATCTCAAATACTGATTTTGTTAATAACTTAGGTACGTTCTATTTTTATAAAATTTTAAAGATCTCAATAGTTATTAGACGAAGGTTTAGTTTGCTAGCAGGCGTTATCATTGCTTATTTATGTAACTGAAATGTTGATTTGTTTTGTTTGAAGAAAGACAATTATTCCCGGGTTACGAATAACTCAACAATGTTTATAAATCTCCTGCTACCACCACAGAAAGCCGAAAATGTTGCTTGTATTGTGATGGAGGACTTAGCCAGCCATAAATATACCAATGTAGCCAGCCGAGGAATCGAAAATGCGACGCCCGGGTGGGACCCAAGCGCCATGCCCACTCAACCACTGACCGGTGGTTATTAACTATTCCAAACCAAATATTATTGCTCAATTGTGTTTAATTTGTAATAGGTATAATACTAGCTACTATCTACTTATTTTTCTTCTTTCAATAAATAATATGTAACGTCTAATAAACTTGTTTTTCCATCTTACTCAAAATATTTTTAATTCACCTTCACTCAATAATTACTTATTTAAAAGTAAACTTTCAGCTGGAAAAGATAAAGATTCGTTAGAAATAGGCTAATGGTTTGAAAAAATCTTTGCGCATACGTTAATGCATTTAAATTTTACACAATTAAGGAATAACTATAATTTTTAACTGAATGCAAAATCCGTTTTGTCTAAAATATATGTAGGAAAAAATCCGCTATATGCTACCTCTAACACAAAGCGGATTTAAAGACCCAAACAAAATCAGCTATGTGTCCATTTAATCACAAAAACAAATATTACTAATAAAGCACTAAATATTTAATTGTAAAATATCATTTATGCAAAATCCGACGTAAAGATCTAATTTTCTGTTTATTTGGATTGTAAAAAATTAGAGCCATTGTTGAATAAATCAGTTTTTTGCTTCTCCTGAAAAGTTGCGTTTTTTTACATGGCGGATTTTGCAAGCGCAGCGACGATATGTCATAAATAAATTAAAGATGACTAATATTGACTAAATTATAACAGATAATTGATGCTAATAAATATATGGAATTATAATTTTATTGAACAGTAAAATTTAACGTTAATGCCATAATATCACGTATGCAAACGTAGATACATTGTTGACTCATTTAACCCATTCCCGATGTGTTGAGTACAAACGGGTTATAAGCTCAAAACGCGAGCACTTAGCTTTTATGACCGCAGTAGTATTAATATAATCAACAAAATATTAACCATGAAAGCGGAAAGCACATCTCACCCAAAAGCCTTGCGCTCTGCATCAACCCCCGAGCCACAACCCCCGAGCTACTACCCCATACATACCGAATGCATGCCTACTTGTTTTAGTTGAACAACCCGTACGCGCTCACAAAGTGTTTGAAGACATTCTGCTGCCAGACGCGAAACAAGGATATTTGTTTTTCAAATACGACAATCACTTCACACGGTTTGCTAATTTATTGGTATACATATTTTTCGTCTACCGTTTCTACTCTATCTAGGCTGGAAATAATTAGACTGCTACAAAAGTCGATACACGAAATACGTATAAAAATGACAGTTTTTTTCCATGATAGCTATCCAGTCACTGCTTGAAGCAGTTCATGTCAACTGCTTAAAGCAGATCGTGTTTTCTCTCCTAGCGCTAGGGCTGTATTATATCGTTAACAAGTTGATAACGTGTTGACCCGAGGTGGTATACCTAGAATATGCTAAAAATCTGAAATCCTTTGTTATTATTAAGTGGTAAATCAGAAAAATCATGCGTCGGTGTACAAAAAAGTGTAAATAAACAAAACCATTTCCCAATCTTGCAAATCATCAAAGCTTGCAAATAAAAAAAAACCATTTCCCAATCTGTTTTTTTCAGATTGAATAAAAACTATACAAGCTCTTTATCGAATTCTTACTAATATTAGAAATGACTTACTATTTCTTCGAAAGAGCTGGCAACGCATCATAGTGGCAGATTTTGATGCATGAGATTCCCATTTTGAAAATATGAGATTATTTCTGATAAATTATTTTTTTAAATTGACTATTACGCATGAATTTGAAAAAATACACTTAAAAGTGATGTTTTTTAATATAATGATTGCCTTATTTATGCGTAGGCAAATAAAAATCCAAAAAACCAACGTTTTTATTGCGCATACAATGATCTAAAAATTCTAAAATGTCAATTCTTTTTTGGTTTTCTCTGGGCATTTTGCTCTGGACATTATTGCATTTTTTTATTATACGAACGAGATAAAAAGTGAAGTGATAGTTTTCTTTCGGATTCCCTGCATAAAAGGAATTTTTACATTTTTTTTTTCAAGTTTTCATGCTTGAAAAAATAAATTCCAATTGATAAATTTTAATATACAATTCAAATACAAAAATCTGAAAAATAATTTTATCTACTTTCTAAAATGATATTTTTAACGAAATTTTCAAAATTCCCGAATTCGACTAGAAATTTCAAGTTTATAAAATAAATTAATTAATTTATACGTCCATACAACAAATTTATTAGTTTATACAAGTTAATCTTCCGCTGTAAAAACCGAGTTAATGCAGTTCAGATTATTTTTGTTTATTAGTTAGGTTTTCAAAAACATTGTTTATTAATTGTATAAAATTTACACCACGTTTATTAGTAAGGCTGTAAGTATGTAAAACAACAACATCAAAGATAATGGGTGACAAGAGTAAGGTTCTGAGGACCAACCATAATAATTAATTTTCCTCTTGTTTAGGACGTCAAGTTTGCAAAATTTCATCAAGAAGTATCAAATTTTTGCTCTGAGGGTGGGAAAAGGCGATGGGACATATAGACAGTCACTTCCCTCTTGTTTTGAAGGTCAAGTGTGCAAAATTTCATTAATCTCAGAATAAAAGATTTGTTTAGAAAACGATTGTCGTTATTATCAGTAAACGGTGAGTTTATAACATTGGATTGCTATAGATATATGTTTAAATATACATGTAAAAAAATTGTATTATCGAATATTCAAATACGTTTTTGTGGGTTTTAACTTTCTGAAGGATGATGAAGGATGTATATTTTACGACAGCGTAACGTGGGTTATATCGACACATATTGACATTCTTCTTAAATTTACCTAATATAGGTATTCCGTATCGCGCCAACGAGCTCGTCTTAAGACATCAACTCTTAAAAGTACCCTAACGTTGGAGATGACGGCGAGTTTGCCGCATAATCCTCGTTAAGAGATGTCAGTCGAGGAAAATTTGCGAATCGAATGTCACCGCGTATAAACATCAAACTAGTACGACAAATGATATTCATTTATGGACGCCTATCAGCTTTATAATGTAAGTAGTTTTAATAACTAATAAAGTGAAGCCAATGAAAGTCGTAGAAAATCACAAAAAAAATTGACAACCGATAACGCACGTCGGATGCTTTCCGATAACCAACAGATTTTGCCTTTATGTCTTTTTAGTCTCTTAATGCAAAATATACAAAATCACCCTTCTGTTAGAAATTATTAATCTTAGAAAACATGAAATCTCCTGCTGAAAAACTACAGAGTAGAAGTTAAAATAAATATATTTTCAATAATTAACCTAAATATATACGTATCTACATAATGTCACAACAAAGTTCAAGCGATAACTGTCAACTGTGTTAAATTTGACACTGGCAACTCGCGTTCTTAATAGCCATCTAATGGTTCGCTTTATTACTTCGCTACCAGTAATGGCATCCTATTGCCTTACTGCTAATACAAGACGCAGCTTCTTGGAACGTCTTTCCATTCTCCCCCTTCGTAATATCATACACCATGTATGGGTGTATGTCACATCGCGTAATATACTTACTATGACATATCGCACTGTAGTGTGCGCATAAGGTTCAGTGAACGTTTCAATATTCCAATAAAAATTTTGTCACGAATTAATACGAAAATTCCCTTAGACGGAGAATTGTTTTAAACGTTTTTTTTTATTAATTTATTTTTATAGTTAGATGTACTTCAGTGATTGAGATTACTTGAAATGTGTTCGGGAAAACACCAATAAAGATCGATGTCCCTCGAGATCACACGTCGCTTTACTTACGTTTTCATAAGGTTTACAATTAACATTTAACTGGACCAGACGTCCCTACTATAAAAAGCTCTAAGTTATTCTGAAACCGGGAACCAAAACAGCGGGAGCCCAACTTTCTATCATGTATTATCGGCTATTTCCGTAACCTTTCGCGCATCCGACACTAACGAAAAAAGTTGTTACTCTTCTATGGTACCACTTAAGTGACATTTGTTGAGACACCTAAAAACTATACACATTGTTGAAGGATTTGAAACTACATGTGTAATCCTATATACCACAGACACTTAGTGAAAAGTCGATAATCTACATTTGTTTGGTATGCGTTAAAAATCACTCAATTGAGAAATTTCACTTTCATAATTTAAAGATGTAATTTTATTGCAGCTTTTGTGGATAACTATTTAATAAACGCCTTGGACATCTTTGCCTGGGATCGGTAAGTTGTATAGTAAACTAAAAAATAAATATAAATTGAAAAAAAAAACACGGAAATATACTAATATAACGTTAGGTAGGTAATTAATCGCTTGTTTGATTTCTTGATAAACCAGTTCCAATTTTTAAAATGACAAATGAAAAAAATCCGAGTTCCAGAGTATATTGCCCCAGAGTTACACTGGACAGACATACAATCGAAACTATTATATTTGTCGATTTCAAGAAAACAAAAGAAAATTCATTTTCGATTAAATCACTACAGTTGATGATTAATTTTCTGCTGAACTTAGCTGAAAGTATGTTACAAATTATATATTAATGTAAATTTGTAATTTTTGGAAAAAAATATGCATAACTGAATACTGATAAATACCGCATTATTTTAAGAATGTGCAGTTACCAACATAAAGATTGAATTAAAAAACTATACAAACATGAAAAAAATATTTATTACGAGTGCATAACTTTCCCAGAAATTGTTTATTTTCAGCGTCATTCACTTTAATATTCCACTGCTGCCAAAAAATCAATATTCGAGCACAAGGTTTTTTGTATGAAATTGGTAATGTGTCCTTTTTTAAGTAGGTCATTCGAAAAGTGGGCTAACGAAAACAAACGAACATTCTATCAATTCGAAATGATTTTCATTTTCAAAATTTAAACAATTTTATTTGGCATTCATTATTTTTGCGAGGAAATCAAAATTATGATTAAAGCACTTCTTTCCTGGAAAAAAATATTTCCAAAGATTTTATTTACTTTATCTCTTCACAGGAGGCCTGAGTAAAATAATCCCTCAGGGTCTACGTCCTCTTTGGGGATGCTGTGTGGTGGCAATTTTTAGGGAAATAAATGGGAGGACGTTCTGGGAAGGAAACGGGAATGATGGGTGGGTAGGAATCTGGGGGTCAGTGTGTCCAGGAGTGGCGGACTAATGAATCCACTCCTGCCTCTGCGGTGCAAGGCGATGGTTCGAGAGAGTCCGGCTGGAGAGGTCAAAAGATCTCTCTTAACTAAGGACACGATATTGAATAGAAAGTATCGATACTGTACTCATAAGTAGTATCGGAAAAAAAGTATCGTACTCGAAAACGTATTGAAACAAAGTATCGATACTTCAAAGTATCGAGCACATTTAATGGGGCCTGATTTACAGCTCTGACCGGGATAACTACGTATCAAACCCCACTCCCCAGGATCAGAATTTTCAATTTTAAGTATTTATTTTAGTTAGAAAAGGAAAAGGACGTCAACGTCAGTGAAATGAAAAAAGAAAAAATCAAATTTAAGTACTTACAATCAATAATAAAAAGGACATGTTAGTTCACAAATTGCTATCTTGGGTACTCATAAAAAAAGTGTAATGTTTTTTTAAGTATATAATCAACACAAAAAACTAATAAATAAATACAGAAACACAGCTGCCCTGTTAAAACATGAACTAAAAAGTAAAATAAAATATTTGCCATACATTTTTTTCTCTACTTTGTGTTTGGCAGGACAGTCAGTATGGCACTTTTCAGATTTTTTTCACTTAATGGTGTTTTTCAGTAACTTAATGTTTAGATAACAAAATAAATTTACTTTTATCGAATTATAAGCCATCTATTAATTCCCTGACACATTAGATTGCTTGTGCTTGCAATTATATCAATGCAATGGAATGTTTTATAAGGTTTGCTATGATTGAACTCGATAGCGTTGCGAGCATTGTGAAACTTCTCAAAAATTCAAAGTCTCCCGGCATAGACAATATTCGAATGTTTGACATTAAACGAAACATAGATATCTTAGGCCCTATCTTAACTCATCTGATTAACATAATTTTAACACAAGCAGTAATACCAGATGAACTCAAGTGTAGTATTGTCACACCTGTTTACAAAAGTGGAAAACATACTGATGTAGGAAACTATAGACAAATTAGTATATTACCCGCTATAGAAAAGATTCTCGAGAAATACATATCATTAAAACTGACTAAATACTTGGATTGCTTTTCATTAATAGATCCCAATCAATATGGTTTCCAAAAAAAAAAAAGTACCGAAATGTTACTCCAGGATTTTTCTAACTATATAAATAATGAATTGAATAACAAAAGACATGTTTTGGTACTGTTCATAGACAATTCAAAGGCATTTGATACTATAGATATGATGAAATTATTAAATATTTTGGAGGCAATAGGGATAAGAGGAAACGTGCTCAAACTATTTAAAAATTTCTTAACTAACCGCCGAATCAAGGTAAAAATATCTGATAAATTTGTGAAACAAAAAATGTCAAAACTGGAGTTCCACAAGGGTCAATTTTGGGACAAACACTTTATATTATCTTTGTATCTCTTATGACAAAAATATTTTCTTTTGTTAAATATTTTGTATACGCTGATGATACTGCACTTGTCATATCCCATGAAAATTTGTCTATTGCAATGAAATTATTGCAGCTAGATTTTATTTCTTTATTAAAGTGGTCACATGATTATGGTCTACTAATCAATTCCAAAAAAACAAAACTGATGCATATAAGATCACCACATGCCAAGTACAGCGAGACACCCGTAATCATATCTCACTCTTTCGATTGCATTCACAACAACATCACACAGCCCTGTTCATGTACAAGTATCGAACTAGTTAACGACTATGTGTATCTAGGAGTTACAGTAGATTGTAACATGAAGTGGAATGTACACATTTCCAAACTTTGTAAGCGCCTCCGATCTATTGTAGGTAGACTTTATAAGATAAAATGTTATGTGCCTATAAAAACTTTGAAATTGATTTATTTGTCTCTTGCAGAATCAACAGTGAGATATGGGATAACTTCTTGGGGTCAATCATGTAAAACCAACATAAAACATGTACAAATGATTCAAAACGCCATGGTAAAATTGCTAGTAAATAAAACCATTTTTAACCAAAGGCGAGACATTAGTATCGTATATAAATCAACCAATGTGTTACCTGTGCGTGCTATTATGTGGCAAAAAATTGTATTGCAGCATATATCCGGCAGTCCATATAAAACAATGGTGGATCATGTACACAATACGCGTCTCATACAAAATAAAGGAATGAAAGCACCTGTGTTTCAAAATAAATATGGTCAAAGAACCCTTGAATATATTATACCACTAATATTTAACAAATTGCCATTCGAATTTAAAGAAAATTGCTCTACAACAAAATTCCCACTGATGTTAAAATCATGGCTCTTAGGAAGTAACCTAATGTATTAAAATAAATATATATTATAATGAATATATGTAGGTATTATAATAAATATATGTAGGTATTATAATAGATATATATATATGTATGTATATGTATTTTTTTTAAATATTAAAAAAAATAGCTCTTTCTTACCATGCATTAAATTTCAGTATGTGATTAATGTATTGCTGTTTTTCAACTGTTTCATGATATGTATTAAAGAAGAAAATATATATATAAATAAATATTTTTCCTATTCTGCATCACAATGTTGGTAGGTATGTTATATGTGTATTTGTGTATGTTGTTGGTACGCTAACGCGTTTATGATTATTTTATTTGTAGTTGAAACTAATCTGCGGAACTAATCTCCTGCTGACAAGCTACTTGCAGTAGCTTAGCGGATAAGAAATTCCAATTGTATGCAATTTTATACAATAATTAAACATGAGCCACTTAGCGAAAATTTTATTGGTATCGATACTTGCCAAAAAGTACTCATTGAGTAAAAGTATCGAATAAAAGGTATCGAGTACAAAATATCGGTATAAAAAAGGAAAAGTACTCGATACCACAAAGTATCGATTTTTTCGTGCCCCTACTCTCAACCAGCACCATGTAGTAAAAAAAAAAATCGTTGGGCAAACGCATCCGTCACCAAGATCTATAAAAAATCTCACTCCATGAACCCGAGCATTTCTTTTCACCGACGAGATGTAGCGAACAACTTGGGATGAACTACGGCAGGGGTGCTGGTTACCCTATAAATAGTTCCCGGGGCGGCGATATCCATATCTGCCTCCAAAAATTGTACATCATGCACATTTTCACCTCGCATTAGGCACATTTTCCCCAACAAGGGAAAAATTCCACATCCGTATATGAGCTATTATTTAATCATTTAAAACAATGTGGGACGGAAAGATGCAATTCATTATTTCCCGAATAGAGAAAATCAAAATTTAAGACAAATTAAGTAAAATATTCTAAGAAGTACAATTAATACGTGATGAATGAAGAAAATCGGCATCACTTCGGTAGAATTTCGGAATGTACAGCCGAGCATTGACCCTTTTGTCAATAGAAATAATATAATCCAAGAAATTAGGATCCATTATTAGTATGTAACAATAGTAAAATAAATGTTTTTATTTCATTATTATTATTAAATAAAATCGTGTGGAAAATATACAAGACAGGCCTCTCATTACTTACCGATTGCGGAAAATCTCATTATTTCGTGGGAAACAAGAGGAAAGGAAAGTAAAATTGATTGAGCAGTCATATGGATACCTTCTCTTTTTCCTTCCCAATCTTCATTGCCACCTTCTTTAGACACACAACAGGCCATGGCAAAAGAAACTATTGCGAGGAATCACATAAAAAGAAGATTTATCAAGAGTGTAACATGATCTACAGAAAAAAATAGTTCAAAGACACTTGGTATCGATAAGCTTGATTCTTAGAGAGAAAGCAGCCAGGGGTGACAATCATCCAGCAGTAGAAAGACAGTGGCTTGTGATTAAAAACCATCTTACTTAAATGACCAATTTGAAACCTGTAGGTATATTGTTTTCCTTATCAAAAAGTACCTGCGTAATCTCGTAATTTAACTATATTTGAAATAACACAATTCAAATACAATTTGCATTGTAAAAGCACCATTCGACTGAATTAATATAACGAGCGTGGAACAATAACACGGCCCTGTCATCGGGAGCAAATATATTGGGAAGAAGATAACCCGATAGTACGAGTATTAGTGCTCCCTAGTTTCTTGCTACTAACTTCAATTTATTGGCTAAAATACTTTGCACTTAACTGCGCAAAACTTGAATAGTAAAACTGTTGAGTATCCGATATAATGATGATTAAGAATTTTCATAAATATTGATGATATGTTAACTATGATACCCGGATTTTCTAACCACTGGAGCGACCACGCGAAATAAAGAAATTTGTCTCGATTGCTCGAGATTTCCCAAAAGATCATTTTTTAATTTTTTCGCCAACATTAAAAAATCATCCCTCCGAATTTTAACATGGAGACATAAGAACTTATTATAGTGCTATATAGCCAATAAATTAACCCGTAATACATAAAAAAAGTCAAATTTATAACCGCGCAAACCATGCGTGTTTGTTACTTTGAAACTGCCGTGAGGGGTACTTATTTGAATCAAAATAGAATATTGATTTCTGTATATTGTCTGTGGTATACTTGATAAGATGCATATCTATGGAAAAATGACTTTTAACCGTAAACAGCTGATCAAAAATGCGGTATGAAAAACATATTTAAAAAATTTATTTTTAATATCGTTCTAAAATAATCTACGATGTTCGAATTTGCTACATTTATGGTCATAATACTCGTAGATAAAGCATTTCAATAGGTTCGTTCTAAAATAAATGGCTGGCCATGGAAATATTTTAAATAATTACAATACATGTTTTACGAATGATAGGAAAATGTGGTTCAATTTTGGACCGCTATCAATCGCAGAAAAAAAGGGTTCATTTTTTTACCGTAATCGCAGATTTGGATTGAAAATTTTGAATAAAATCACGTGACCACTTATGTTTTCTGATAGATAAATAATTTAAAAGTTCTAAAACCCATATGGAATACAATTGTGAGCCGTTGAGTTCTGAAAATTTCAGAGAAAACTAATTTACATGAATTTATGTTTAGTAGAGTATAGATGAAATACTCAAATAAAACTTGTGTTTGAACATTGTTTGCACCTGTAAATACAAAAAAATAATATAATACAACAATACAAAAAAAAAAGTCAAACGAAATTGCATAAGAAAAAATTATACAATTTGTAACCTTTTAAAACTATTTCCTACAATGTAATGTAACCACAAAATGGTAACTTAGGCTGTGCGGTCCTTTTCATACAATACTTAAATTTTGGATTCGAGGTCAAAATATCCAAACAAAATGTACAGCGTTTTTTAATCAAAAGGTTCAGCAAATATTTAGTACGGGTATGCGCTACTTTATTTATTTTTGTTAAAAATTGTAAATAATAGGTCAATAATAATTCATTATATTTTTTTTATTTTAGAGGTAACATTGGAAATTATTTGTGAGTTAATCATACTTTTTTATAAAATTAATTTTGCCCTATTTGCTACGCGAATATGATGAAATATAAAAAAAAAGTTTGATCGAAAAAGCATTTTGATGGACGTAAATTAAAGTTACAGACAACTGATTTACGTTGGAACACAAATATGTCGTATATAAATTAAAATTTCTACCGAAGAAACGGGTTAGATTATTTTTTTAATAATTACAATTAATAAAAAAAAAAAATCATCTAAAATCTTGCAAAATTGAATTATTTTGGCTTATGTATACTAACATATTTGAAACACAAATAAATAAAATGTCAAATTTGATTTAAAAAATAATTTTTCAGTTTGGTTGGGTATGTTGGCTAAAAATCCAAGTTTAAGTATGTATGAAAAAGGTCGGACAAGTTTTCTTTCTGGGACGACATTCTCTAAATTTATTTTATTCTTAAAACGACGTTACAACAGCACTTTAAATATGCCTTGTAGAAGACTTTCATTGTAAAAGGGAGAAATTAATAAGGGGAATTCGCCCATTAGATAGGCTTCTACTTATAAATGACTGAAATTGGTGCAATTAATATAATAACACCTTAGGTTAAGCACCTAGCGCCAAAGTCACGGTTGTTTGCTTTTGAATAACCTCCCCTGGTATGACTACTTCGTTATAATATATTGATAATGTAATTACATATTCACGGTAATTCATGATTAGGGTAGTAAAAAAAGCCGAAGTTTAAATAACGCCACTAGACATGTTAAGATTATTTTCTGTAAATCGATTAAAATTTGATAGGCCCAGAATATCACTCGTGACAGAAGTTCTAGTTAAAGGTCCAAAATGACGGCTATCAATGATTTTTTTTCTTTCACAAAGATGTCATGCCAAGAAGGTGTACAGAGTGACCTGTAAGCTATGGATCAAAAGAATAGATCCTTTCAATATCACGTAAATTTGTTATTTTTTTTTAATTGCCCAGTAATCTGAACATCGAATTTATCAAAAAAAAAATATCCGAAAAGCACAAAGTTTCTTGGATTTTTTTTTCTTCTAATTATGCCGTCATATATCTAATAAAAATATTTTCTTCTTCTTTGTGTGCCTTATCAGGTCCCCTTGACGTTGGCGATCACTCTTGAAAAGGTCTCTCTGTCTTGCGCTGCACAGAATAGCTCCTCCACACTTCTAATGCCGGTCCACTCTCGTATATTTCGCAGCCAAGACATTTGTCTCCTACCAGGCCCTCGGCGACTCTCTATCTTGCCTTTCAATATTAAATGGAGCAAGTGATACTTCTCCCCTCGAAGTATATGACCCAGATATGAAATTTTCTTGATTTTAATTAATGTAAGCAGTTCTCTATCTGCTCTAGCCTGCCTGAGAATTTCTGTGTTGGTGATCATGTCGGTCCATGGGACCTTGAGCATTATCCGGTGAAGCCACATTTCGAAAGCCTCTAACCTGTTCATGGTATTTATTTTCAAGGTCCATGTTTCACAACCATACAGTAGTAGCAAAGTATTTTAATGAACTCAATATTACAGTACCAAGTCCAGTTTTTTGTAAAATTATTTATTTCTTTAAAAATAAAATCTAGCATTCGAATGAAGCGAACACAAAATAATACGTACCTACGATAGAAGATTGAACCACATCTAAAAAAGTTCTGCAGTTTACGTTGATTTCAGCGAGGTATAACGGGGCGCCTTGTATAAATAATAATATTATTATACATGTCAAAAACAGCAACTTCTTTACTACTCTTGACTTGTACTCGTTATCATCAATTTAATAAAGTATCATCATTGTTAAAAACTAATTAAATAATGTTTATCTGACAGTTTTTCCAGAATAGTTGGCATTTTGATAGCACGTAAAGCTTTTGTTCCGGAGATTGAAATAATGTCATAAACAAAAATGTTCGTGTCTTACAAATGATGTATTTAGTTTTGTATCTGTATGGGTGTTGCGATTTCCATTATCCTTCAAAAATGGATATAACACTAGTAAAGCAAATAGATTTTTAAAAAATCATTGCAAATTTATTGGACTTCTGTTTTAGCTATATCTCTCTCTCCCTATTAACGCGTTGAACGTGCTAGCTTAAGCAAAGAATATAGATTAATTAAACTGATATCTCTTGAAGGGTATTGGGCATTGGGGTATACAGTGTATACATATAATAAGTGTTCAATGAATGAACATCCCTTCCGATACTCCATTAATAACGTGATCAATGAACCGGTACCCCACTCCTTGTTGTTTACTGTCTGAGGCTATTAAGGGTATTAATTCTGCAGTAATCCAATTCCATTACTACAATACTAACAAAGATCTAACCCTTAGCAGCCGGGTCTCAATATACACAGAAAAAAATGCTCAGAAAAAAAATTTCAGGTAGATTACAATGTGCAAATATTGAAAGTTAAATATTTTTTATTTGGATAATGAAAAATCGTCTCAAGGGTGCTTCTTCATAACTTAATCTATATACCACATATCTAGGTAAACTATGTACTTTTCCAACTTCTAACTATTATTATAGTGACTGAATTTTTTTTAATGACATTCAAAAATTATTTCTTACGTTACTAAAAATTACATAATTAAAAATACATGTAAGTATTTGAAAACAACATTTAAAACAGAATATAACTTAAGTGCTGGTGGTTTAATATATAACCACTAGCCCAGTGTTTTTCAACCTGTGGGTCGCGACCCCCTGGGGGGTCGCGAAGCTTCTACTAGGGGGTCGCAGGGAGTCGCAGGGGGTCCAAAGTAAAATTTAAAAAAAAACAATAAAGCTCGAAAATATTTTTATTATGAAAATATTAATTATAGGAAATTTTGAAGTTAACATGAAATTTATGTTAAAAAATTTGTATGGGTCAAAAATCCTTTAAGTCTCATACACATTAATGTGAAGGTTGCGCCTGTTTTTCTTCAATCAATTTCTGACATCGTGGATCTTTTTTTGCTACATTTAGAATTAAGTCGTTTTCTAAATTTAATAGATTCCTCTGTTAATTGTTTATTTGGGCCATTGACGAAAACGTCAACTCGCACAAGTAAGAGGTGGCAAATGGAATCAAGCACTTCAAAGCTTCTGTGGTCAATTCTGGGTATTCTAATTTTCTTTTTAACCAAAAGTTATCCGATTTAACAGACTTGAATTCCAAGTGCAACATTTCATCGGCAGATAATTACAGCAGATTTTCTTTTAGGTTGGTTTCTAAACTTGCCTCATCTATAGCTGCATTCAAAAACGGTTTATGATCCACTTTCACTCTGTGATAGTTCTTGCACCGTGAAATAATGACACATTTCTTCTTTCAAATTCTGCAAACAATTTCCATACCAGGTATATATGCTTTGATGTTTATCTCAGACCCCACTTCTCCAATGAAAGACTGGGTCAACGAAAATGAATCGAATTTGTTTTGATTTGTAGATGATGACCACAAGTTTATTTTCTTTGTAAAGCCATGAATTTTGTCTTTAGCGGTAATGACATTTTCATCCCGTCCTTGAAGGCTTTTATTCAAGGTGTTTAAATGCTCGAATAAGTCGGAAAGAAAAGCCAGTTGTAAAAGGATTCCGGGTCACAAGTGAATTTGGAATATTCTGACCTGATCTGCTGTAAATACACCAAAAATTTAGCCCTAAGTTCAAAAACTCTTGTCAGTACTTTGCCTTTCGATAACCACCTCACCTCTGTGGGGTAAAGTGAATTTTGGTGCAGTGAACCCATGTCTTCACAAATAATTCTAAATAATCGTGTCTGTAATGCTTTCTCTTTAATAGAATTTACCATTTTTATAAATATGTTGAGAACTTCATTGTATTCCTGTGGCAAAGTTTTGGCCGCAAGAGCTTGGCGGTAAAGAAAGCAATGTTAGCAATGCATCCAACAAGCGTTTGGCATGACTTCTTTTAGTCTGGTAATAAATCCACTTTCGAACCGGTCATGGCTTTCGCTCCGTCACTACGAATAGCTATGCATTTTTTCGCCCAATCGATATTGAAGTCTTGTGTAGCTTCAAGGAACATGTCATATAAGCACTCACTATTCGTGGGAAGAGCTTTACAAAACAGTATTTCTTCTATCAATCTCTCATTGGATTCAAAACGCACAAAAGCTGCAAGCTGCGCACAACCCGCAATATCCGTACATTCATCAGGCCACAAAAGTACTTCCTTTTATTTTTTCTACGACTTGATCACGAACGTCAGTTGCCGTATCGCTTATCCTGCGTTGAATGGTATTGTCAGAGAGAGGTATATTTTTGAGCTTTTCTACCTCTTGTTTGCCGAACATAATCTCTGCTATATCTAAAGCCGCTGGTAAAATTAAATTTTCGGCAATCGTATGAGGTTTTCCTGATTTAGTCACACGATAACTAGCCAGCAACGCTTTCTCATTTACGTTGGACATTTGTACTACAGCAGTTTTTTGATGATCAAGAACCTTCATTTTTCTTTCAAAAAATTCCAACGGTTTGTTTTTTTTTCATGTGGATGTTTTGTGTTGAGGTGGCGCACTAGTTTTGATGGCTTCATACTTTCTCGTGATAAAGTTTCCAAGCAAATAACGCACTGCGGTTTATTTTCAATGACAGTAAATCCGAATTTTAAATAGTTGTCGTCATACAGGCGTTTTTTCTTTGGTTTCGTTTCAGTACTCTCACTATAACTTGAAGTTGACGGTTGTGTTGATCTTTTTATAAATTTATCCATTTTTTATTATCACTACAAGTCACTTAAATAAATTCAAATACGTGAGTTCAACACAAAACAAACGCGCACAAATGACACCGAATCGCCGATTGACAGGGTCACGTTATTCCCGCCGTCCGTCATAGCCCGCGTCGCCCTATACCCCTGTACCCTTCGATAACCTTACAACGCTCATTGTGTCTTTTTATTTATAGAAAATAGGTTTTTTTCTTGTTAACACGAAAAATTCACAACCTGAAATTCTCTAGCCACCCCCCCCCCCCCCCCTCCAGGAACCCTAGTCGTCAGAGATAAATTACAGGTGAAGGGTAGGGGGTCGCGAAATATTTTTACATAATAAGGGGGTCGTGCCATGAAAAAGGTTGAAAAACGCTGCGACTAGCCCATCGCTGAATACGAAAGTAATAATTTGATCGTACATATTGATTTTTATGCGTAATCATTGATTGGTACAAGGCAAGCCTCAATGCTGTACCTGTTTCTTTATTACAATAATTGATTTTTTTTTTAATATAACCCTACAACTCTCTTTGGGAAAGAAATTCATTGATAGGTTATTATTTGTTTTGATCAAAAGAAAGGTGGAACATGTGAACTTTTAGTACGACGATGTACACATGTTTCTTCTAGAAAACCATTTTTGGTATGGATGAAACGTTTGATAAGGCCAATATTTTATTAAAAAAAATCATATAAGCGTAATTAAAAAAATCCAAGTTATTTAAAAAAATGTTAAATATTCTCTCAAACACAAGATGTATTAAAAAATGTACGGAAAAGCTGTCAGAAGTTAAATTTTTTAGAAAAGATTTGTGATGCAAAAGGTTAGAATATGAAAAAAATATATATTTCGACTTTTTTTTTCAAATCCGTACGGTGTGAATGATTTTTCATCTATTATATAATTAAAAAAAATAATCCCTGTTTTCTTGGTCACGCAGTAACTTCAAAATGACTTTACCTATTTCATTACCTTTTTAAAAAAGTTTTATAATACTTTGAAGAAGGTTCTTACGGAAAGAAAAATTAAGAAAATTGAAAAATTTCAGAAAACGTAACGACTATTCTAACTTCGCACGTTTGACAGTATGCGAATTTGATGAAATTGAATTTAGCAGGATGCTGTTTTTTTTTGTATTAAAAGAATTATCTATAGATTTTTAAAATTATAAATATTTCAAATAGGTACCTATGTTAGTTATCAAATTTGATTGATTTTTCTTGAAATAAAAAAAAAATATGAATATTTTAAAATATAAGCAAAATGAAAATTTGAATAAAAAAATTGTAATAGTTGGCAAGCGAGCTGTTTGAATGCACTGGGACAGAATATATGGAAAGCGGGAGGGGTGTTTGTGGACGGAGGAGCGGGAGAGGGGAGAGGGTGGGTGGGAAAGGTGGAAGGAAAAAGCGGGAGGGGAATGGAGACGCACGGGAAAGGACAGGCAGGGAGAAACAATTTATTTCATTGAATATGGAATTGCAACGAATGCCGGGAACCAGCTAGTCCTCTTATATATTATATTATAATAATAAAATAATAAGTAGATAGATTATAGGTATATAATATATATTATATTATATTATTATTATTATATATTATATTATTTAAAAAAATAATAATAAATAATATTAATTATTATTGTATTATATTATATTATTATTATTTCATTATTATTATTATATTATTATTATTATTATTATATTATATTATATATATATACACTATATAAAGAGGTAAGATTTGTTTGTTTGCATAGAATAGGCTCCGAAACTACTGAACCGATTTGAAAAATTCTTTCGCTGTTGGGAAGCTACACTATTTCTGAGTGACATAGGCTATATTATATTTTCAAAAAAATTAGGGATCCTTACTAAAACTACGATAATGCAAAAAAAAATTACCTAAAATATTCTTTACATCGCGTGCGCTGCGAAAACAATTGATGATAGAATAAAATAATGTATTACGACTTTGTAGAACACATCATTATTTACAAAAAAGATCGTGACAGCATATGTCTAACTATTATGGTTATGCCACAATAAGTATTCTTTTATTTAAAAAATTTAATTAATATGTCGCCGCTTGAAAAGGCTCTTTATTTGTATCTTGGTGTTAATCCTTATCAAAATAAATTACTTCATATTTAAGACAGCTTCAATACCTTTATTTAACTTTTTGAATTTTTCAGTTCGGATATTTAATTAGAAAGATATCACGAGTTTAATAATGTTAGTATTAGAAAAAAGTTTCGGCTACGGGCCGGGCGGGAGAGGAGTCACGAAAAGAAGTGCCAGGGGGGTTGGCGGGACGGGGGAGCGGGAGAGCGGTGGCGGGGAAGGTGGAAGTGGAACCCTGGAGGGGAACGCACGGGAAAGGACATGCAAGGAGTAACATTTTATTTATTTGAATATGGCATTGCAATGCATGCCGGGAAACAGCTATTTTTTATAAAAGAAAATCCAAAAAAACGCGCGGACCGCAAAAACTCAGAAACGAGTCCCGGTACGATCAAGGGAGTTATAAGGTGTGGTGGATCTCTGTCCCCTCTCGGGAAAAAAGGTACCCGTTTTTACCTAAAGGGCGTGCTTCTGAAGATATAAGGGCTGGAAGTTTCGCCCTCTTTAAATTTCGGAAAGTTCAAGAAGGTTCTATAGAACTCTAAAAAGTTCTGGAAGGGGTGGCGGTGTATGTCGTGGAATGTTCGTGAATAGGGAATCGGAATCATCATTGTGAAACATTCCATAACACTCTCAAATGTTTTCCTGAGCGAAGCCGGGTAACCCAGCTAGTATTAAATAAGACACCTCCACACCTATTCTCTCCGTAAATTTAAATGATAGCTTGTTAGAAAAAAAATGTCTGGGGCAAAAGAATTTAAGTTATTTAATTTTACCCAAGAAAATTTTATCACACTTGAAGTTATTGGAGTATAAAGTAAAATAAATGTCAGTAGATACAGTAAAGGGCCATGTTTTCCATAAACAGATTGTTTATCAATGGCCTGGCGACCACTACGGAAGATGAAACATCTATTGTTCGTTAGTAGATAACGTCCGGTGGCTTTACTCCACAATGATCCTTAAAAATTCTATAAATTTAACACCAAAACAATGTAAATTTCTTGAGTTAAGGGTGAACTGTAACATCAACAAATATGAGAAGGTGTTGCACGAGCGGTGTAGGGTTAATTCCGATATTACATCTCCCAAAGAGGGTATTTTAACCGTAACGTGCGTTCGTGAACAAATTGAAAATAAACGATACAAATAAATCCATGCCAGCATTTTATTCGTTACCCGATTTTAAAGCGTTCCGTGGAGTATGAAGCATCGCTAAGGAAGGAACATAAATAGCTGTAAATCACATTAAGTACATTTTGTAACGTTTTTTCACAACCTTAAACGGTGTTTTGTAAATTTGTGGGGGGCACTTTGAATCGGAACAATTAGTTTTAACTACAGAAATGAGCCACTTACGGAGAAACTGGAGCATATCTTAATGTTGAAGGTAACAGGATTTATAGCGAGGAACGTCAGAATCTTATTACCATAAAACCATTCGGTTCAAAAACCAACGAGCTTGTGTCTGAAACATACATAAAATAAAATGTATGAAAGATTTTTCATTGACAGATTTATCATTCTGTTATGGTACTACGTCTTCAAACACGTTTCCCTGGGTGCTGAAGATATTTTAGTGAAAATTAAAAAAAAAAACAATGTTTGCAATTCACATGCGGTAGAAGTGAAACCTTCATAAAACTAAAGTAGAAGGGAGGTTACGAAGCACCGCACAAAGAGGAGACAGATAGGCTACGAAGTACCGCACATGAGGAGACCGATTATATTATTTCATCATCTTGCAGGCTAAATCATATAGATCAGCATTTGCTAACCTTTTTCAGCCATGGACCCCTAGTAAATCAAGCACAATTTTCAGGACCCCCTTAATAAAAAACAAGCAATAAATTTCAGACCATTTATTTTAGTACTTCAAACACAGAAAAAAAAACTTTTTATAAAAAATACGTTAATAAATAATTGAAGTACAACAGTAACCCTAATATTCACATTAATTAATGGTTAATTAAGGTGAAGGTTAGTGTTGCTTTTTTGCAACTAAATTAATGAAATTCATGTTGATGTTACTACTAAATTGCCATCTAAAATCGGATTCCACTTGTAATCTGTTTCCGAATCTGTTTTTAGTATATACAAGAGCAGAGAATGCCTCGAAAATGGCGAATGCGCGTACTTGGAACATTGTACACAACACCTCGGTTAGGGAAACAGTGAAATTTTTTTTTTTTTTTTAAATTCAAAAATCAATACTAAAATGCAAAAAAAACCGGAGAGAAGACTACCACATGTAAAACTTTCGTTGTTTTTCAAGACGTGTTTGGTCTTCCGGCGGATTTATTAAAACGTTGTTTTATCTGTATAAAATATGGCTTAATAAGCGCGACGTTTCGTAGAAGGTTTCAATCTATCTCATTTTCTCGCAGGCTAAATAAATCCTATAGATGTTTTGTGTTTGTCTCTTTTTTAGTTCGCTCGTTTCCGTTTCATCGAGTTTCAAATAACAACGGTGCTCAATAAATGTTCAGTAACAACTATTTATGTGTAAAGGCGTCCCGATGAGAGCTCAAAATTTAAATTTCGCGCCAAGTTTTTCATAAAATTGGCAGCCCTAAAAATTCATATGCGTCATCCTTCTCAACCTTGCGATTAGTAAATAAATATATAAACGCTACTCAAATAAAAACGCGATATTATTGTTAAAACTCAATAAAAAAATGGTAATAGTTTTGCTGAAACAATTTGAAAACTTTTTGGAATTTTCTTTCTTTCCTCGGAAAATTTTCGAAATTTTCTCTCGGATAACTTACTGCTTGAAATTTTAAGAAAGGTGGATCTGAACTGGTCGGCAATATCGTATGATTAGATTCCAAGCAACTTCTTTCTTTGGGTTGTTTTTGAAGTCAAATGACTTTTGGTATGTTAATAAGACAAAAGCAATTAGTGAGCAAACAAGACGGAGATCCAACGTGATTGCCATAATTGAACCATACGTAGCATGCAATGATGTTTGTTAAATTTCATCAAAAGAGCAAGAGTTTTCAAGGATGGCTGTGGTGCGCATTGGTATTTTATTCCATACATAAAGGAAACATCTGTACTTTAGAACGATACAAAAATATTGTCAATTTTTCGAATAAATTATATGTTTATTTCAAAAACCAACTTTCGCACTCTTTCAGGGACAACCACATACCACATATATATTGTTTTAGTCGAAAAGTCTACATATATGTATTGTATTTTATGAAATAATTTAATACAAAAAAATGCTGGCGTCACGTGGCTGAATATGATGGCCTATCTGTACGGTCTCCCAAATTTTATTTTTTGCTTTTTAATTATTCTAAACACCATTTTCTCCAAAAGTATAGAACAAAGAACTAGCGGGCCAAGGAAAGCTTTGAGAGACTTCCTTTGTTTTCTTCCTGGGAAATGCATACAGAAGCGCCTCAACCTACTCGTACTTCATTAATGTATGTTAAGGCTCCTGCTCGAGTTCAGTGGAAATCAGATATGTGGCTGGGGCTCCTTTGGTGTGGCCTGACGTTCCAAACTCTCGAGCGTTCCAAGGCAGTGCTAGAATAATTTTTTTTTTTAAATGTAATGGTTTGTTTTTAAAAATGACGAGGTACACCCAATGTTCCCATTTTTAACAAACGTAGTTATAAGGTATATTGAACATTATATTTTAAATTAAATAGTATAAGTATTTGAAAGTTTTCTATGCCAACGATGAACTGCTCTTAAGTTTGGTGTGGGAGATAAATTTAATTTTCCAAAATCGATTTTGTATATTAATTTAATATCGGGAATTGAACCCGTGACTTCCAGAGCTCCAGATCCAAGAACTTTATTGGCCTTCTGAGTAGGTAGTCAGTTATCGTAATTAGGTCCTCTACTATGAATATCTCACACAAACTTATAACACTGTATCTACATACAACATATTCATAGTTTGAAACCATTTAACATTGAAAGGAATATCAGTTTTTTTATAGTAAGGAAATTTCATAAAATGTATTTTCGTACACACATATGCGATAAACCAAACTACTTATAAAAAATTACATACGTTTCACTAGAAACTCAAACAGCTGGAATGAAAATTAAAGATTGCAACGACAATGCATTTTCAGAAATTTTACTTGAATCAATTATTTATTATAGCTCACAAACGATAGTCTGAAAGTATTCAAAATACTACTCTCAATTTCTCAATGTCTCCAGACACCAACTGATTATTTTGAAAAAATTATATCTTTTCATCGAAGAAGATAATACTAATAAATTTAAACAAAATATGAAAAAGAATAACACACAGGAAAATAAAAAGGTTATCATCACAACTAGGATTCAAAACCAGGATCTCTCGTCTTACCGGGACAAACGCCATAACCAACTCGGCTCTGGGACCATTTTAAATTCATTATATTTTAAAGTCTACTATTTTACAATTTGACTAATTTTTAGTTATTGTTGTCGATCTCAACAATACTATCTATCTTCGACTAATTTTCCCCATAATTTTGGCTGCTACCTCTTCAATGTCCACACAGTTCTAATCTTGTTCTAGAATTGGTTTATAACCCAGATATATCCGATTTTATTTAATATTTTTCTGTGTCTTGTTTTTTTCTTTATATTTTCGTTTAGATTCATTGGTATTATCTTCTTCTTCCATAATGCAAAACATTGAAGGGTAACTTTTAAAATTATTTTAACAAAAGTTATTCCAATTTAAAAAAAAATACTTCTGTAGAATTCCTTACAAGAAATTCTCACTAAATGCCTACTTCCAAGACAAAAAGAAATGAGTAGAAAGGAATAAAGCGCTCACAAATGGCAAAGTGCGATTAATTTATGATTCCGCGAATTAGATTCTTCCGCCCTTGGCTAAAGTGTTTCGGCTTTACAAGGCAATGCGACCGCAGCAGGAGCCATCAAAAGTTAAGTTCCATGAGACGCCAGCGTGCTGCATCTTACACCGTTCACAGTGGTAGTGAGGCCCTCTAGTACACCCAGTCACTTGAAAAATTGTTGAGACATTTTACTAACGAGGGGGGCGGTCACAGACTACTAACCCCTACCACCAGCAAAATACATAATCTGACGACTATCCGGACCCAACCGGACACAGAGTAAAGATTACCAACTCATTAACACAAAAAAATTAAATAAGCAAGTTAATGATAAGGCATTTTTTCGTGGTGGCTGTTAAACTGGGAGTTGTTTCGTATTAGGGGATGGGATTTGAATGGAGCAGGGGGCTTGAGCTTTAGAGCAGCTTTTTCGGCGCTTTTTTGCAATGCGGTAGGTAGGCAATACAACATCTCACGGAGGTTTCCAGACATCTAGCCTCGTTAACATTGAGTAGTTAGATTACACGTGCAGGTTTTGTTCTCAGTTTGTGAGGAAAATTTATTATAAATGCATCTGCACAATGTGTGAAAGGCCATGCAGTTTTTGAACGATATGAATATACTTTGATGATACAAAGGTTCAAGGTAATTTAATCCATAGATCGCGTGTTCGAATCCCGGCGTGCGCAAGATGAATTTTGTTTAATTAATTCATGTTATATTACAATTTATTAATTGAAATTGATATAATATACCATATTTGCGACACGTTACAGAGTGGTAGATACGTTAATTACTGCTCTGGTTAAAGACCACCATTGAGAATCAAACCTTGCTTGAAATGGGGTCATCCATGTTTAGTGACCAGATCGGAATAGCCAGGAACTTTTCAACCTTACTCTCTCCATCTCTTTTACCTCCCCACGACGTTCAGTCACACAATGTACCTTAATTGGATATAGTCCCACTGGCTCTATACGTTTGGGTCAGTTTGGTAGCAGTTGAGACTCTTCTGCCGTACTCACATTGATTACGCAATGGTACCTTAATACACTTGTCACACTTGTGTAATTTAATGTTTATATTTCTACCGCACACTTCGCGCAGTCGGACAGACCATGAATCTCCCATACTTTCCTAATATATTCTGAGATTTTAACCTACGTCGTTAATAGGAAATAAGAAAAATTTTCAACGGATTTTTCAGCAGCAATTGCGCAAGTAGTAAGCAATCAAAATTCTCAAACGGTGATTTCTAGAATCACGAAATTTGCACTTTTTTTTCCTGGAATGCCTACGCTACTTTTTGAAGCTCAACACGAATTTTCCATCCCGAGCTACGGACCTTTAAATTATACGCTTAACTTTCACATGTATATAAACGCGACTTAACCTTACATACTATCTACCTACCTAACTTATTATAAATATATTATTACCAAAATAAAAAGAAAATTGTTGGGTAAGATTTCAGGAATTGCTCAGATTTAGACATTATAAAACCTTAGCAAATAAATACCTTATATTCGGAAGCGGAAAACTATATTCGATTCCTTAAATTTCGCTAGTATTTTTTTTTGTATATTTTTTTATTAGCTCCAGGGTCTCTTTTAGAAAAGGTAGGCGAGGAAGTTCTAGGAAGGAAAAGGGTAAGAGGGGTGGGTAGGAATACGGGGGTTAGTGTTTCCAGGAGTGAAGTATTAATCATCCCTCCCACTACGGTTCAAGGCAATGTGTCGAGAGAGTCCGGCTGAGTCCTTTTGAATTGAGGTCAAAGGGTCTTCCGCACCCGGCCTCTTCCGATCCGGCCCGCCTCGTAGTTTTGTGATAGATACATCTGCCACCGGACACCCCTGCTATATCACCAAACACCATTTATTTATTTATTTATTTATTTACGGACTTACGTCCAATTTACAACATAGTATAACGAAAATTTGGGAATGTACATTGTAAGGGTGAAAATGGTACATGAGAGCAAAGACAAACAGAAAATAGAAGTGTCAAGTTAAGTCAAGACTTTGCAAAAATTACAGTAAATATAAAATAACATCATTTATTTAAAGAGCGACAGAATTCATTCAAGCTTATACCAAAAAAATCAAGGTCTTGTCGTGAGTTGACCATTCTACACATTCTGGACAGTGGTGAGTTGTAACCATAATTAGTGGAGTGCTGATTGAGAAAGAGTAGGTCTTTATTTATGAGTCTACTAGAAGGTATATTGAATGGGATGAGTTGTAGTAATGTAGGTGAATCGATTATGCAGTTAATAATTTTGAAGAAACAGATGAGATCGGATTTTTTCCGACGGTCTTCTAAAGGAGAAAGGTTTAGAGTTTTTTCAATTTCAGCATACGAATAATTGCCTCGCTCTAATCCTAGCCTCCTAGCAATCCCTTTTAGGAACCTATGTTGAACGGATTCAATATGACGAATAACAGCATAAAAAGGAGACCATATAACACAAGCATATTCAAGATGGGGGCGAACCAAGGAGCAGTAAAGAGTTCTTAAGGTATTTATGTTTTTGAAGTCGGAAGTGATTCTAGTGATGAAACCAAGTAGTTTGAGAGATTTATTAATAATCACATTTAAATGTTCCCGAAAAGAAAGCTTGCTATCAAGAATGACACCAAGGTCTTTAATATATTGAACAGTTGTTAGGCAATTATTATTTAGTTTGTATTCGAAAACGATCGGATTTTTAGATCTGTAGAAGGACATAATTTTGCACTTATCGACATTTAGTTCCAAGCAATTAATTTTACACCAGTCATTGAATGAGTCAATATCTGATTGGAAAAGAAGGCAGTCATGGTAATTACATATTTATTATTTTTAGGATCTTGTTGTCATCTGCAAAGAGCCAAAAGCGCGTATGTGAGAAAATACATTTGGATAAATCAATTAATTTTCTTCGTGTTTAGATTTTTTTTTTGACAAATTCATGTGTCAACAATTTGAACAAAACAATTACACAATACGCCTTTCTAATAAAGGATTATTAATTAATAAAATATTTTTGGTACCTACTTTATCGCTTGTCTGATATATAATAATAATAAGTATAGGTCATCTCAAGTATAGATAATACGTATAAATCACCTCAAATAAAGGATAGAAATAAATGAAACAATGTTACTTTGTTTGAACCACTTGTATATTTGTTTAAAGCCGACCGGTTTCGGAACGACCGTTCCTTCCTCAGGGCAAACGTATACTTGGGAAAACTTACTCTCAGTTAAAACTTACTCTCAGTTTAAACTTACTCTACTTCCTCAGGGCAAATGCAAACGTATACGTTTGCCCTGAGGAAGGAACGGTCGTTGCGAAACCGGTCGGCTTTAAACAAATATACAAGTGGTTCAAACAAAGTAACATTGTTTCATTTATCTATAATGGATAACCACAAAGTTATAGCTACATTCAAAAAGGAAAGAAATAAGTTTGAGGGGTGGGTAGAAATCTAAGGGTCACTGCGTCCAGAAGTAACGGGCGTTTCAATTAAACCCTCCCACTGCGGTGCAAGGCGATGGGTTAAGGAAATCCTGCTGGAGAGGAAAAAAAGTCTTCCTCAACTAATCTCTCCAAATTCAGCTCGTCACACGCGGGCAAACGCATCCGTCGGTCGCCAAGATCTAGGCAATTCCCAACCCATGAACCCGTGCAACCCTGCATAGTCACCAAACGCAGCGAACTACTTGGGGTGACCTACGGTAGAGGTGTTGGTTACCCAATTACCCAAACGGTGCTACCCAAACCCACCTCTAAAATTGGAAATTGTTTAGGTTATTGAACTTGAATAATGTTACGCATCAAGCAGGAATATTTTAAATGACCTATGCACTAACAATTGAAGCAAGTATGATTAATTAATTTAATTTAATTGTTTCATACCAAAAGATTAATAATTTTCTGCAGTGCTCGCTGTTAATATTTATTTCATGATCGGGATTTATAATGGACTTTTTTATATTCCAAACACTTTTGAATTGAGGAGTCATTTATTTTACAAAACATTCTTCAATTACAACTCGTATTTTAATCAACACTTATAAATAGATATTTAAGTACAGACTGACCCCCCACGAATGCCTCTAAAGATAACCTTTTACAAAGGCAATATTAATAAGAAAGGGAGCTTCTTTAAGGTAAACATACTTTTTATATCAACCACAACAAAACAAACGGATAATACTCTGTGGACACTGAACTAAACTAATTCAGTAAGTAGGGGATGTGGTACCCATCGGCAGAGTCTAACATAAAAAATGCTAAAAGTTATTTAAAAACAATTTAATACAACAAAGTAACACAGATGTCGCTAGTCATTGTTTGAATTCTTAACACTCGCCGTTAATGTGGGAAAGTGAAGAAACATTTTTAATAATTAAATTTATAATTTTTAACTGAACTATCTATCATCCACCCAATTTCTCATTCACAGATGTTGAATTTACCGAAGCGAACAATCGGGTGACCACACGGTAGGACCGGATGAGAAACAAGGGCGGTCGAGGGTCTCGAGAGCCTTCATTTTGTGGTGACCACTTGTTACGTGGGCTGCAGTAAGTGTGGCCTGCAAAACGGCTCAAGTCCCCAAAACCGGAATACGGCCTAAAGTCCTCCCCCTTCTGTGAGGGTGAAGGACTTTTGACTTCAACTTGGGAATAAAGGCTACTCGGAAAATTGAAACGTTGCTTGATGTAAGATATTAGGTTCTTCGAAAATTTAAATAAAACTTTTAGGAAAATGTTTCGTTGATTTTTAAATCGGGTCAATGATCGGGGGTTAAGGGTTATTGGGATGATGATGTTTAATATTTTCAAAAAAACTTTATTAATAAACGGAGAAAGAAAACATGAATTTTCTTACTCAGATCGAGCCAAAGTTTATTAATCCAACTTTCAGGATCAAAAACTTATTTTATTCTAGGACACTAAATGATGGGTTACTGGGCGGTGCTCCGCTACTAAAGGGTTGATTATTTTTCATTTGACGTGACCGAAAATAAGAAGATCGTGGGTACCGTTTCCCGACGTAGCACAGTTTTATTTTTTTACTATTAACTCAGACCGCCATCTGTCAATTCGTCCCGTTCCCCATCCTATCCCGCGTCCCCTTCCCCTCTCGTGTTCACACTCCACCTTCCCTTTCCCCACTCCCCTCGCCCGCTTCCCCCGTCCCGCGAACCCCCTCTCCCGAGCTCCCCTTACCCCTCCCGAGTTCCCCTCTCCACTCCTGGGTTCCACTCCTTACTCCCTGAACCCTCCCTCCCGAGTTTTCTTCCCCATTCCCGAGTTCCCCTTCCGCCTTCCGGGTTCTCGTTCCCCTTCCCGCATTCCATTCATTCAGTCCCGGTACATTCAGTTTACAAACAGCCCGCGTGCCACCTATTGCAATTTTTTAAACAAATTTCATTATACCAGAGCTCGCCTGTATATATGGAATCCTTCGCGGGCATGCACACATCCAATCCCGAAAGTTTTAACGAAATAGGTAAAGTAGTTCGGAAGTTACGCCCGTACATACATTTAGGCGATTAATTTTTATTTATATAAGATAGATAGATTGTATTTTTCCTTTGGAGGGGTGCAAACATACGTTCACCGTTTGTCCCATTTTCGACTGTTGAAATTTAGTGTGTAAGAAAGAGGGGCAGCAATATATTATGTTTAAGAACAAAAGCAAAACAATAGGGTATTTTCACCAACTAGGGATACTGTTAAAAATATGTGGAAGATTTAAAATTTATTTTTCTTATTATGATTATCATACTCAAAATGAACAATTTTATTATTTTCATTCATAATTATTAATTTGAAAAGCAGCCAAATTTTGTTCAAATGGAAACGGCCCATGATTGGTTCATGGAAGCATGACGTCACAGTCACACCCGTCTACCATTACTCATTGATTCGCTCACTGATTGTTGTTTAGGATTCAAAACATTGTTTGTTGTTATGCCTGTTTTGTTTCATTTTTAAGACGTTTGTGTTATTTTATAATTGTTTAATATAATATAATGTAGTTATAATGACTGATAGCGGTTTTGTACGGGCGCAGTCCGACAATTTGCCTAAAATAGATGCTGTAATGATGGCATCTTTTATTGCTGGTAACAGTGATTTTCTAAGTGCTGAATTTAGAGGTTTTAAGGCAACCAGGTAAGAAAAACTTATTGTATAACTATAAAAATATACATATATTTCAACATTTTGTAAACATGCGCACAAAATAGTGTTTATTTTGGCACTTTATTGAAATTGAATTAAGTGACAGTTCGGTCACCTAACCTCCATGTCGTAAGATGCTTTGTAAAACTTTGGCCATTCTCAAAGTTAATTTCCTTATTTATTGTGTTGATGTCCTCCTTACAACTATACACAAAGGGTGTAGTTAATATCTTTATGCTGTTATTGTAATGTTAAATGTCAAATCTGCAAAAAAACATTAACCCCTGCCTGCTAATAAATAATGCTATATTTTGGTAGATTAATGTTTTGATAAACAATATTATGTGTATTACAGATCAGCACGGGAGAATTATGGAGACAGTGCTGTGGGATATGTCCAAGTAAAACGAATTGACGATGTTTGCACTGTGAAAGCTCGAGTCACTCCGGAGCACAAAATCAGAACAAAGGCTTACGCAGTCACACTGATTTGCAATGAAGCACTAGAGGTTATAGATTCGTGCAAGTGTGCCTCCACAATGGTAGCGTCTGAAGCGCGTACACCATAGCCACAAGAAATGTAATTCACCAATCCGTCTGGAGTACACGAAACGAGGTATTTAAGTGTGTTACAGCTCTTGTATTCAGACCAGGTCAGTGATTGATGTATTGGATTATTGGATTTGTTTATTTGAATTTCCAAACAGTCAATGATAGATTGTACCTTAGCATATCTTGATCTAAAACTAATAGGTAAGTTAAGTCTTATTTTGTCTGCAGATGGCCATACAATAAGGCTTTTTAAAAATCTGTCCATTAACAAGACAGTCCTCATAAAAATCCGGCTCACAGATGGAACAGAAATTCCAAACTGCAGCGATAGTATGGCAAATGAATCATCCAAGCGGATTTTCTTTAGCGTTATTAAGACGTTTGTTATCGGAGTGGGTATTTTTTTTGCCAAAATGGAAATTATATGGTACATTCGTTTTGGGATTCCTAGGCATAGCCTAGGACTTCTTTCAAGGGCCATCAGGCTTGACTTGCGCATTTGAGCTTTAAAACTTTCACTCTCAAAGTTGTCACCTGCAAAGTCAGGTGAGTTTGAACGATACATACAATCCTCTGGTATGAAATCTGAATCTGATGAAAATTCCTGAGGTTCCAAACTTGTGGTGCCAGCTTATGCATTTAATATTTCCCGAGGTTTCACACGTGTCGCATCAGCTTGTGTATGTCGAGTACTTTTCGCCGTCAAACTGATATCCCACTTCATTGGTGAGAAAGCTGTACCTATTGGTTTGTCGCCTTGATGTGGCTGTTGCTTTACTACGAACCTGACATTTGAGGCTAACTTAAGGTATTCCAAGTGAGTAAGTTTGTGTAGCAACATGAAGAGGTTCATTCACAGCTTGCTCTTCTGGCAGTGCCGAGGTGGAAGGTTGTGGTTGTGGCTCTGATTTTGGCTCTGCTTGATTATACTGTAGAAGAGTATTTTTGATGACTTCGAGGCGCGAACGCTTCAATCCCGTCTGTCGAGGAGTGGCTATTTTTTTTTTGGCATTCGAATTTGTGAGGAATAACGCTCTTTTTCAAGCGCATGACACCACCCATGAATCTGACTCTCATGTAGTTGTCAACGTCTCCTTCAAGCTGAAATATAAATAAATCAATATTTAAAGACGTATGTACACTAAAGCCATCGATATACCTAGATAAACCTCAATGAGTGCAGCAGATATTATGTTCATTATTTGCATAACGATCGTAAAATTTGAAAAATAAAACAACTGTAATCAATGACACCGACTGTCATGCTCGCAATATTAACACGCGTCGTTTTATAATAAAATTAATCAATTAGGTATGAGAATTACATTGCTTAGAATATTATTAATACATAGAAACTTACATTGAAATGGTCTTCGCAACAATGAAGATGGCTTTTCAAAGAAAATGTTCGATTTCTTTTCGGATCTCGTTTCATGGCATTACACCATTTTTTCCTCATATTCTCGTTCTTTGGGAAGCTTAAAAACACCTTACTTGGAGTTTTTACTGTGGTATTTGTACACATAGGTACTAAACAATACTTGTATCGCAAGTGGGAAGACATTGAAACAAATATAACGATATTAATCGAGTAATCTGGAGGTTCACAATCAACTTGAATCAACCGAACTGCAACCACACTGCAACTTACGTACTGACCATAGTCTGACAGATCTCACCTACGGCGGCGCTGACGTCACAGCTCAGCGACGGTACATTCGGCGCGAAAATATCGTTTTGGCGGCATTTTGAAAATGGCATACTTTAAATCGTTGTAGAAAATTTATACATCATCATAAAAATAAAATAAAAATTTCGTTTTTCTCGTAATTTTTTTACTTAATTTTTTTTCGGAAATAAAAAAAACTGTGAAAATACCCTATTAGCGCATTGAGATTTAACGTTTTTTAATTTTTGGAATTTACTCACTACTCAATATTATAATTATTACAATATTCCTGCAGCTCTTTCAAAAAATGAGAATTCGTTCCATTCGTTTTTTTCTGATATTTTAATAGTTATTGTGCTATACGGGGCCTAGACAAATCCAACAAATCAAAAATCATAAAAATCGGTACAGCCGTTCTCGCGTTATAAATGGTGTGACTAACAGGACTTCGTTTTATATATTAAGATTTATTTGAATACCTCGAAAGAGTTCCAAGTGCTGCCGTCTGGAGTCAGTGAAACTACGGCATCTCCGTTTGGGGTATGTTGTGAGGCTGAAGGTAGTGGAGAGGAGAGGGAGATGGGAAAATAAAGATGGAGAAGTACTTGGCTATCAGATCTGGTCACGTCACAAATACGGTTAAATCCATTCCAATCAGCGTTACGATTCTAAATTGTGATCTTACACCAGGATGATACTGACAGTATCTTGAGAGTGCTGTAGTCTTAACATAATCCTTAAATAATTGCCCAAATAATTTATATTTCTACAGACTGAATGACTAATGCGTGATGCTTACTAGCAAAAAAAATTCAAATAAATAACAATCAACACGGTCGTTAGACGTTTAATTATTGGAAAAGTGCAGCCAATATTTACAATCGTTTTTAATTTATTTTAATATATACAATAGTTGTTGCTTCACCATTGTTCAAATCGTCATTATTATTTGTTCACTGTAACTACCTTCGTGTCACTGAGTTTTCTGCATGGTAGTTTTTATGGTTCAGCAGCTCTGGCCCTTCTAGCCGAGTCTCCTACCGAGTTTCACTTGTCACTTGCCGCATATGATCACCGCACTTTCTTCATCTCACGTCTAGCTTTACATCGCCAGGCGAAGAAACATATCTTGCGAATCGCTTTCTTGAACTCAACTATAACTCCTCCATCTTCCGCCCATCATCACACCGCTGGGCGGGGAACACGTGCTTGGTGTTCCACCACCACTCCTGTCTCGATCTCTTTTATCCCCCGTCTCGGGTCTAGGATCCCGTCTAGGATCGTGGCTCTACCCCACACTTCTCCCTTTTTCCCTTCTTATCCTTGCGACTCATGACTCTTCTGATGTCTCTATAACTTCTTTGTCTCTTTCATAACTTTATATTTCTATTCAAATTTTCTTCTGATGAAATTTTGTTCGTCAGAGCACATGTGTTAGGTATTTTGACTCTTCACATGGCCCGACTCAAGTATTTGGTTCACTTGGTCGTGCCATGTCTTCCTCAGGCGTCCAGATTTCTTCTACCATCCACATTCGAGTCATATTTTCTCCTTGAATTCCTTTCTTCGTTCATTCGTTCTGCATACAATTGCAACGAATCAATTTTAAGTAGTAAGGGTACCGCCGCCCCAGGAACAATTTATTGAAAGTCAACACCTCTGCCATAGGTAACCCTGAGAGGTACGCTCTGTTTGGTGACTTAGCAGGGGTGCTCGGGTACATGGGGTGTGGTATGTGCTGGTCGTGGTGGCAGATGCTACCCACCAGCTGCGTGGCGCGCCAGATCGGAAGTGGTCGGTGTAGGGAGACCCTTTAACTTCTCAAGCTGTCTCTTTCCATTATCTTGTACCGCTTGTACCGGGAGGGAAGGAATCACATATCCGTCACTCCTGGACACACAGACCCCTAGATTCATATCCACCCCTCATACATTTTCTCAACTTCATTCCCTCCTTCGTTTCCTTAAAAAGACCACCACACAGCATCTCCAAAGATGACACTGAGGGAAATTATTTTTTTTATGGCCTCCTGTGTGGGCGCAATGTAAAAAAAATGCCCATCTTAGTTTACCTTTCTTAATCTTACTCATTATGCTTACGTCAGCCTTCCATTATTTGCAAATCTTCATATATCTCACGATAATACATATGTACAAAATGGTTTTACCATAAACACACCTGATGAAAGCTTTATATTGAAAACTCAATTACTTTGTGTAAGTCTGAATATTTTGGTTTAACACTGTTGACGGCCGGTGTGGTCTAAGGGTAAGGAATTCGACTCACAATCCGAAGGTCACGGGATCAAATACCGGCGTAGCAAATAAATTTTATTTGATTAATTTGTGTTATTTCACAATTTATTAATTAAAAATAATATGTAGTAAACTTGCGGCTCGTTCCCGAGTGGAAGATACTCTTAGTATAAGACCACCATTCAGAATTGAAACTTTGCTTGAAATGGCTTTAGCCGTGTTTAGTGATCAGATCTGAATAGCCAATTACTTCCCCACCTTCCTCTTCTCTGTGTCCTTCCCTCCTCACTACCTTCAGCCTCACAACATACCCCAATTGGGGATGCCATAGTCTCACTGACTCCAGACGGGAGCAGCTGGGACTCTTGTGAGATATTCACATAAAAAAAATATGCACTTAGTTTGATAAAATAATGTTCACAAAGTAGTTTGGTTATCAACAATGACAATAAAAAAATATTCATCGGTTGTGCTAGTCTCCGCGCTGCGAAGTTGACAATGCAATTTGACGGGTTAAAAAATATTTTAATAGTCCGGCTCGTGTGGAAGAAGTTTTAAAACAAAAAAAAATGCATATTTTTATGAGCCATAATTTCTGAACACGAACTGAAATGAAGGTAAATGTGCACAAATCATTAATCCACGAAGATAAGGTAGGGGAGACCGAGGACAGTAGTACCACGGGTCAGTAGTACCAAGGCGAATAACTTCCTAACTATAATAGGTCGTCAGGAGATAGCCCTGACACGCGCGGACAAACGTCAATAGCCCCCGAACATTGTGGAACCCGGACGTTTGCAATTGGAAGAAGAAATTTTTGAGCCCTAAAAGTTAATTTTTTCGATTGCGTTCATTCTCTAATATTAAAATTACTATGTTCTGTTTGTTAGTATTTTGCTATCTACATATTTCTTTGGACAAATGAGTTTATTTTAGGATGGGTTTTGAAGCGTTCTTGAATAGGGATTACCCAAAAATTTGCGTTTTAATTTAAAATGACCCCTCAGAGATGATTGTACCAATTTTTCCGGGGACGATTGTACCGGTACAATCGACCCCGTGCTACAACTAACCCCGAGGTTTTTTTTTTAAGATTCTGTGAGTACAGCTCTCAAGTCATAAATGAATGTTTGTCCGTCATACTTTCAGTGTCCAAACCCCATTCATTTTATGTATTTATGTTAATGTTGGTTAAATTACAATGTCAATGATCTCTACCTTTATAATATTATTAATAAATAATAACATATCCATAATAATAAGTTTATTCTTCTTACACGTACATTTAATCATTATTTAATAACTACTTATACTTTTTTTTCTTATTTTGTTATTTTGCCAGTTTTTTTTTGTGATAAATTTTGTATTTTCATCACTAAGGGCCAATTGCATCGAAAAAAGTTAAAATAAAGTTTAAAGTTAAATAATTAAACTGCGTTTAAGCCCTAACTAAAGTTAAGCTGCATTTCAACACAATTCAGTTGCATCAACATTTAAATAGTTAGTTTAAAGTTACCAGTGTTGCCATTGAAATGGCTTCGAATTTTCCTTGGATTTGATATATTTCTGTAAAAATAAACACACAATTATTTTTACGGGTGTCAACACCGTTTTGTAGATTGTATTTGTTTGACGTTTATGAAGTTTTTGCGGGTTATGTTATTTGGGAATTGGTTTATTTATCGTTATTTGTTATTTCACACTTGCGGTTTAGAAACGTGAACAACGTTTGATGATATTATTATGTTGTGGCCGAAGGTGGGCTATTATAGTTCTGCCCCTGTCTATTATACACGAGACAATACTTTTATGAACCCCAGAGATGTCTCCTGTAAATCTTTGCATCGTTCCAGTTGCATAAAAATGCAATGTTATTAGAACCTCGTACTCAGTTCCACAGCACAAGTAGCATGATTTCTGATATGACAAAAAAATATTTTTTTTCAGTTCCGTTGCATTAATTGAAATATAAAAATGTTGGTAGGTATAAATTATCAACGGAAGTCTAGATACTTATATAAGTTTAAATAAACACTTGTTTGTAAATAATGAAGTTAGTCATTGGCAACGAGAAAAGTTAATAGTCTAACCATACTTTTGGACATCCGAAATCTGAAAATAGAATCCATCTCCTCCTACGGAAAATGATCGGTTCATGGTTTAATTCCTTATTTTACCTATTTCCTATATATTCTAATCAATTGATTATCAAAACCCGGGTTATCAAGACATTTTTATTATCATTTTCCATTCAAACAGTATTTCGTTCCTTGGTGACGGATGACAGCTAGCATCTTTACCAAAATCTAACTTTAAACTCTCAACATCGCTGGGTTAAATAAAAGTAACTATTTTGTAACTATTTAGTTAACTTTTATTTAAACGAAGTTGAAACAACCCATATTTGTAAGATATGATAAAAAAGTTACTTTTATTTAACTTTAACTAAAAAGTAACTTTAACTATTTTCGATGCAACTGGCCCTAAATCGTATTTGAATATGTGTATTTTATGGTTACAAGTTTATTTTATAATTACCTATTTTAATTTTAATAAGACTGTAATATGTAAAAGTTTGAGCCAGTGTAGTTATTTGTTCGTTGTATATTGTCATAGAAAATGAATAAATATTTTTACTGCAAGATGTATATAATATATATACATGTTGTTTGGGGACAATAAGGAACTCCAGTGAAAAATATTATGGCTTTAAAAAAATATGTTCATATATCCAATAAACGCTGATTCTGAATATATAACTTTTATTTAATAATATTAAACGTACAGTTTTTAAAAAAATATTAAAAAGTGCATTTTTAATATTCTCGTTAAAACACAGCGTCAGGTTGGTATGCTGTGTAATGCTCTGTGGTGACGTCACGATAGTAATCACGGTAATGACTGGTTTATTTATGCTATACGTCATTTATATGGGAATTTAGGTATGACACAAGCGAATGTTCTATATATTTCTTATTTTTGAAGATGTCGTAAAAGCATATACCTTTATAGAAAGTTAATAGAATTGCCTTTTAGATTTTTGTATCTGACATATACGATTGTGTTTGAAAAATGCAGTATTTTAAGTTTCAAAATGAAAAAATTTAAAAAAAACAGCCGACTGTAAACATATTCTATTAAATGGTCGAAAAAGTTAGGAAAATTCAAAATTTAAAAAATACAGTCCTCTTACTTTATGAATTTGGAATAAAACTGTCACTTCACTTTTTATCTCGTTCATACAATTAAAAAGGATAAAAAAATATTATAATAATTCCGAAAAAATAACTGAAAAAATCCGACATCTTGGACTCGGTTTTACGCAATTAATGCGTTGATTTCTCAAATTTGTATTTATTTACACATGCATAAGGCTTTTACATTATCAAATAATATTACTTTTATGGAAGTTTTATTAAATTCACGCGGAAAAGTCATAAAAAATTATAGAGAAGTAACCTTTGATTATGTAATGTCAGTAACCTAAAAACCGAACGAAACTAAATCACCAAAAAAACATTATTTAAGGACTAAAACTGAAAAAAAAGTACAGGCAGCATTAGTACTTATGCTGAATTACACTAATATCACAGTGAATTAATCATTTAAACGAAAATTATCATCAAAAACAGCAAACTGCAAGTTAAATTCATCAACGTCATTCATTGTTTTGCAAAGAATTTGATTTCGCCATTTGCAATAAATAAGCCACTAGCCAATCAACGCGTTATAATAAACAAGATGGCCGCGCGCCTGCGCAAATCTATGTGAGATTCAAGAAAACCAACATAACAATCATAAAATAGTGAATCGTTATTTTAGTAGATGACGTCACAAAATTCACCATAGATATGGGTGTTTTCGAGGGATCTCCAAAAATTAAAACTTTGAAAATTATTTTAACTATTAAAACTATCTCTAAAAAAAAAAAAAATATGCAGTAATTTAAGTTAGAAGGTCATTTTTCATAAAAAAATAAAAAAATGGACTGGACTTCTCTATTGTACCGCGGGACAATTGTAACATAACGTTTTCATACAAAATTTTAATTATTTTTCTTCTCTTTTTCTTGAGTTTAAAACATGCTACGGTATTAATATATATTTGTATTGTATTTTTATTATATTACAATAGTTAAGATCCTTGATAACACCAACTGACGATTTCTATAAGAGTTTTCTTGTGGTCAGATAAATGGTGTATTGCGTTCAACGTAATTGAAATTATGAATAGTAATTTTATAAACTAAAAAAAAAAGTTTTTCCCAACCGAAATTATTAAAATTTATTAAAACAACTTTATCGATGAATTCTGTGTTTTAATTTTAATTCCGCTACTGGTACAACTAACCCCGGGGTAGGGGTCAGTTGTAGCATTTCCGCCGATTTGTTTATGCGCTTATAGCTTAATTTCTATAAGATTTGGAAAAATCATAGAATAAGAATTTGGTAGACAACTAAATTATCTGCCGTTGAGAATTAGGATTTTTTTCATAAGCATTATACCTAAGATATAGAAAATGGTAAAAAGTGAGATTAGTACAACTGTCCCCCGTCCCCCATACCTGCTGCAGTTTAAATTAATTAAAAATATGAATATTTGAACAAAATTGTTAAAAAAAATATGATTATTTGAATAAAAAAATTGTAGGTATTGATGTGCAACATGCATGCACACAATACTTATACCGCAAACAAATATGTTTTAAAGGTCATAATCCCAATTTAATTATTAAATTTAAATAATATTTGTAAACAAAATACTTCTATCGGATATGAACGTATTAAGAAAACCAGAACAGATTAAATTTATAATCCTGATTGAAAACAGTAAAGCGATAACTCAATAACAACATAACCTAATAACGCCATAGAATCCTAGACAATGATAAAGTTATTAGGCTTTGTAATTGAGTTTAGAACTGTGTTGTTCCAAATAATTTCTCACAATATTATTATGACTACCGACTACCTAAATATACAGGCCTACATCAAATCTAATTTAAATTAACTAGAAGTTATACACCGGTAACTATTGTTTGTCAAGCAAACCATATTATGCATCTATACAAAAAAGTTTACTTTTATTTTTGGCCTTGCCTCACTAGGAAATCCTGTGTCGAGACAGACTAGTTTACAAATATTTTATAAATATTAAATAAAATACATTTTTCAATAAAGTAAAAATATTTGGCAAATATTTCAGGTTGGTAGGTAGTGGTAACAATAATGGGATAAGAGGATTATATTTGGGTGAGGTGACTAATTATTGCACGATCTTTTTCGATGATCCATTGTTTTATCAGAATTTTGTATTTGTTAATATTATTCGATTGTCTTGTTTTGTCAGGTAGGTTATTGTATATTTTAGACGCAATGTACTTGAAATTTCTTTGACCAAATGTTGTGTTTGTTTTAGGTGTTTGTATGAGTTATTTGGTTTTGTGCCGCGTGTTTACAATATTTTGGGTATTTTCATAAAATGTAAGTGTTTTATTTTTGAACAGGTGAGTTAAGATTGTTTTTGTGTAAATTTGTCGAATATCTAATACATGGAATTTGTTGAATATATCTACAGTACTTGTTATTATGGGAACTTTAAGAAAAATTTTCATAATTAATTTTTGTGCCTTCGATAATGAATCTATACCTGCACCTCTCCATGCGATTATTCCATATTCAATGATTGATGGACAAAGGGAGTAATAAACAATTTTCATAGATTTGGAATCTAGTATGTTTCTAATGTTTGTTATGAAAAGAATTCATAACATATTTTATTTAGTCACTGGTTTGATTATTCTTAAATTCAGAAGTCGTTTATAGGGATTTATTTTTATACGCTGACAACATTTTGGACAAGGTGTGTGGGAGAGAGTTAAGTTTTTCGACTTCTTGAATGTGGGACGAAGGGCAAGTACGTCGTACATTTGACATGTTCGGTCTGAAATCCATAAATTCAATTATAATCCACAGTATTAAATTTAATCCGGTTCGCGGACAGTGAAATGTGTCAATAATAGTGACCGAGGAATTATTATTTCCCCTTTAAATCTAAATTTGGTTGGTTTTTGTCCCGATCCATCGATGTAGGTGGTACGAGGAAGTTTACCGCGTGCGGTAGTTGAACAAATTACGGGTGATCTCGCATTATAATCGGGCTCGAGATTACTCATCGGCTGTACATATGCCTTGAGAACTTCTGGTTGCATTCCAGTGATGAATTATTACCCAGACGCGCTTGAAGTTGAAAACCTGGCTGTATCCACCAGGCCAAAGGCATCCTCGCAACAACATGACCGAACGTTGCCGGTTCGTAACTTGCGTTTACGGAATTTGAACCCATCCAATTGAGAGAAGCAGCTTGGGCGAGACCTTAGCCAGGATATACGCAGACGCCTCTAGGGCATGACCTCCGCCAGGACGAGGACTTGGATTCGGAGCTGGAGCTCCACGGTTCCTCGGCATCGCACCCCAGAAGAGCGATGGAAAATTCCCCAGGTCTCCGTGTTCGTAATTAGATAGCTAGGTTTAAACCTGCCGGTCCGGGGGTGAGTACGATTAGTTCTCTGTATGTTCACTGTACATTCCATCCTCCATAAATACACTTATTTTACTTACGATGAAAATCTAGTTTTTACTCATTTTCTTGGTCCAATGTTCTGCAGGAATCGCCTGCAGATTGGCGCGTGGAACGCCTAACGTTCTACAAAGCTGTTACCAAGGGAGGTACAATTAATTCTCATCAATTCAGTCCTCAATACTCAGTACACAAATAAGATTAAATTTTGACTACCAAGTAAATTCCTATTTTAATTCGACGCCAACGTGCTAGTCCCCCATTAATTCCATATCAATTTGGGCCCAACGTAGTATGGCTCGTGTCATTGGTTTCCTGCGGATTGTAATGATTTAAATGTGTTATTATTTTGTCATGATTAGTTTGCTTGTTCGTGCTCAGTAGTGAATTTAGGTATCAAGTTTACATACTGAATACTGCATGTCATATGTTTAATTCACGCCTAACCTCAATTTCTATAGTGTTACGTTCATAGACGTTTCAAGTTAAGATCGTAGACAATTATTTCTTCTATGACAGGTACTACGAAGAAAATATCGAAAAATATAAACGATCATTGATTGAAATGATTGCAGTGTTATTGTCTTTACTCCAAGACGGTGGACGGCTTTCAGTAAACATCAGCTGTTTGCAATTGGCAAGCATTGACATATGTCAAAGTGACAGACGTCACCATATCTTGTTTTTTTTTTATTTTTTTTTTTTATTTATTTAAGGAACATAAACAGTCATAGTAAGAAAATATACATAAGAGGATGGCAAAAAAACAGACCAATTATTAATGTTCACAGATAGGTATTTAGAAACATAAAAGTAACTGAATGTAAACTAGAAAATTTAAGAAAAACAGAAAAAATAAAAACAGAACTAAGCAGCAATTTAAAAATAAAAATAACAATACAGATGTTAATTCAACAAGTGATAAACATGTTATACACAATAATAAAATAATTAAAACAATACTTAAATAGACTGCGAAATAGGTATTTGGGTTGGGACGGGTAAGGGCAGGAGAGGGATAAGGGAAAGTTGCCACGCAAGTAATATAAAAATATTAGGTACAATAAATTTAGTCATGAATATGTGTTATTCGCACCTACATAGAATGTAATACAAAGAAATTCTGTAACGACAGTAACTAGCAGTGAATATGTCAGCAATTGTGTCTATATGTGCAAGTTTATTATTATAGTATTTACATGTCCTTTGTATAAATTCATTTTGGTTGGAATTAGTGTTGCATCTATCAATGTAGAAAAGGGTATTTTGTCTGCTGTATCGAGTCGGCGTGTGGAAATTTATTTTATTTAGCAGCTCCGGGCAGTCAACTTTTGAGTTAATAATTTTGTACAGGAGCATCTGATCAGCGACAAGCCTCCTATTGAGCAGTTTCGAGATTCGAAAATGTTTCTCGATTTCGTCGTAAGAATTGCATATGTTGAATGATTTAAAATTGAGGAATTTGAGAAATCGCTCCTGAACTCTTTCTAACCTGTTAACATAAACAACATAGCGCGGGTTCCATACCTGTGAACAGTATTCCAGGTGAGGACGAACATGTGAATTGTACAGAATCAGATAAGTCTTAGTGTTTTTGAAAAATTTGCATGTTCTCAGTACAAAGCCTAGACTCTTTGTTGCTTTGGTGACAATATTATCAATGTGTTTATCAAAGGTAAGTTTAGAATCCAAAATAACCCCACGTATATAATCTTTATTTGTTAACAGAGATCCAGAAATGGTGTATTCATGCAGTATTTTTTTATGGTTACGTGTGAATGTGACTTTGCAACATTTGGAAATATTGATAAAAAGCTTATTTCTGAGACAGTAATCCGTCAGTCGGTCAAGATCTTCTTGTAAACGCACAGAACAGTCATGGGAGCTTATAGGAAGGTATATCTTCATATCGTCGGCAAATAGTAAAATTTGAGCGTTGTGAAAACATGTCGTAATATCATTTATATAGATAGAGAAAAGCAAAGGACCCAAAATGGACCCCTGAGGCACACCAGAAGTAATGATTTTCCAGATGGAAGAAAATCCACCTACTGTCACAGCCTGGGACCTGTTTGTTATGTATGAAGACAACGAACGAAGGAGATCTCCATGAATACCATGATTAGCAAGTTTTCTAAGCAGGATCCTGTGGTTGATCTTGTCAAAGGCTTTGCTATAGTCAGTATAAATTATATCAACTTGCACACGTTTATCCATAGAGGCAGATAATAAATTTATAAATGTTATAAGATTTGTAGCAACAGAGCGACCTGCAAAGAATCCATGCTGAAATTCGTTGATCGAATTCTTTACCACAGGGAATAACTGGTCATAGACTATGTTTTCGAACACCTTTGAAAAAATGCAAAGCTTGGAAATGGGTCTATAATTATCTGCTTCGCACTTAGTTCCCGATTTATGAATTGGTGTGATGTAAGCTCTTTTCCATATATCTGGAAATGTACCAGTCTTAAGCGATATATTATACAGTATTGATAGTGGAATTGACAAATGATTTGCACACTCGGTAATGAACAGTGGTGGGATACCATCTGGCCCAGCACCCTTGCTGGAATCGAGCCGTTTTAAATATTTAGATACAAGATCAGCATCGATAAAAACTGATCCTATCTCACAAACCTGATTAACTACGGAGTCGTGGCAGGAAGTCCCCAGAGGGTCAGCCGGTTCATAGACGGAATGAAAATATTCAGCAAATAAATCACAGACTGCCTGGCCACCCTCGGCTGTTAAATCCTTAAGATTTAATACGCTAGGAATAGATGCTGATAGTTTTTTTGATTTAACATATGACCAGAATGCCTTGGGATCTTTGGCGATATTCTCTTCAGCATTATTAATAAAGTCTTCATGACACTTCTTAGCCATTTTTTTCTGTCTGGTGCGTAGCCTAGAAAAAGTAATGTAATCGGAAGGGTTCTTATAAGTAGTATATAATCTGTGAAATTTCTGCTTTTCGCAAATAAGTTTTATTAATGATGAGCTATACCACGGGGGATAGGAATGTTTACCAGAACGCCTCAATGGAACCTTATCAGAGATCAAATTATTAATAATATTATAAAAATGTGATAGTACAGGATTGACGGAATCGGTTATGTTAAGTGTGTTCCAATCTACTTGCGCCAGGCTGTCTCTTATGTCATCGTAATTAGCTTTGTGGAATGAAGGTTGTTTAATTGAGTTTTCCTTTATGACCGGGGGTTCAACAAACTCAGCAGTGATAATGATGGATTTATGGTGAGTATCCTCAGGAACCAACGGGTCGTTCGCGGGAGCAACGCGTACCGAGAAATTACAGAGAACGAGATCAAGAATTCTTCCTAACGTATTTTGAACACCATTATATTGGTGGAGGTTACAGTAATTAATATTATCGATAAATGTTGAACTTATTGTAGAAGTATAATTGCAAGGAATCATGTTTACCTCATCCACAGGAAGAGTCCAGGTGATATCAGAAAGGTTAAAATCTTCCATAATAAGAAACTTGTCGTTAGGTTGATTCAAAAGCTTAAAACCTAGATCATTCGAAAAGGCGGAGATTCGAGCATTGAAGTTGAAGCTTTTGGACAGGTAGATACAACAAAGATGAACGCTAGTAAATCCATTGGCACGTGGGATGCGAAGAGTCACCCAAATGTCTTCATCCGTAGAACACCACGAGTAATTAATTACAAATAGAATTGAGTTCCTTTTTGACAGCCAAGAGCACCCCACCACCCATTGTTACACCTTCAATACTTCTGTCGCGTCGGAAAACATTGTATCTTGAGTCAAAAAGCTCCCCATCTAAAATAGAATCAGTAAGCCAAGTCTCTGTTATACCAATCACGTCATAATCACCGCTCGCAACACTGCGAAGAAACGTGTCATTTTTTGTTCTCAGTCCACGTACGTTCTGATAAAAAATACTTAGAGGCAGGGACTCTTTTTCAGTTTAGTGTCAATACAAAAATATGCAGAGAATGTGTGAACATAATATGAGGTGTAATATGTATAGACACTTGAAATATGGCCAAGTATATTAAAAATAAAAAATTGAGTATAGAAAGTGAGAATATCTTGCAGCTGACAGGAGTTGAGAACAGGAAAATATAATAAGGTAATGTAGTGCGAATGTAATAAATATAATAGTTATGCGATGGCAATGTGAGATGCGGGATAGGCGGGCGTGTGGAGGGAGAGGGAGGAGAATGCAATAATAATCGGATGAGCAGTAGGTATTTTCTTATGTTATTTTCTGGAGGTCGTCTTCCCTCGTGACTAAAAAAGCTGGTGAATTTTCATTTTTTCTCACCAAGATCTTGCAGTCCTTTACCCAGACAAATTTAAAACCTGCTTCCCGTGCTTTACTTTTAACCTTTGAAAGCAGAATCTTATTATTAATTGTTAGGTGGTTGTTGACATAAATTGTAGTTTCTGGTCCAGAATATTTCATGTCGGTGCTGCTTATCTTCCTGGCCTTTTTGGATAAAGCGAGAAATTCCTCTTTCCTCCGTCTACTCGCAAACTGGATGATAATTGGCTTAACCTGGGTCGTCTTGGTAGCCACTCGCGTCACGATTATTATTATTATTATTGGATGATTTTTATAGCGCCATTTTCGTGAGAAAATCACCTCAAGGGCGCTTTATAAATTCATTTATACATTTAATCTATACCTATATGATGTCTACATCTTCTGGCTGTAACGCGAAACCAATCTGCTCGCCTATTTTCTGGGCTATACAGAGTAAGTTTTCCCCTTTCGTAAATGGAACGTTCTTAATCTCCAGATTTTTCAAACGGGAGAGCTGATCCCGCTCATCCAGTTCGTACCTGAAGATGTCCATGCTCTTCTTAATTGACGCCACCTCCGAAACTATCTGGTCGACGGTCTCCAGTCTCTTCTCAACCACCTCCACCCTCTTTTCCGTATCGGACATGGCTGCTAGTGCGAATTCGAGGCTCTTCTTTATGTCGGATATCTCACCCCACATTGGCTTAATGCGAGTGAGCTCAACATCGATTTTATTTAGCTTCTCCATAATCTCGGCCAGAGAACCAGCCGGTACCATCTGCGACGACGCCGCAGGAGTTGCAGCTGGAGACCCACTGCGGGCTGCATTTCGTGTGCACGGCTTCATACTGTAGTTTATAATTTTATGTAGCTAGTCTTTTTTAATATATTATGTAATTAAATTGGTTCACTTGTTTTGACCAGTTAGTCAAAATTGAGTTTATTTTATAAACAGTAAAGTTGTTTAATTAATGAACAGATTGTGCATTGATTGTTTATGAACTGTAGTGACATCTGTTGACAAAGTCTTATTTGGTGATGACAGTATGAGCGACTGTAAAAAGTTGACTGTTAAAAGTTGATGTTTGTCGCTAGATGGGGTATATTAATTTGTACGTAAATTATTTTATTTATTATATTATTTTTTCAAATTATTGATCAGAAAATCACAATATTTTAAAAAAACACACAATGATTTGATCACTCAAATGTCTTGAGTCACTTGTTTTATAACTTTGAACTCAAAGATAAGATTTGTGCACTCTTGTAAACTTTGTAAGTAATTGGAACACTACTAAAAACACTTTCACTCTGTTGTTTCTTAAAGAGAAAATGGCAAAAGGTGGAGGATCTTTGTCCCTGTACAAATAGTGACTAGTATAGAGAGGTAATGTTTTATAAACTTTGTTTTTAATTAATTTTGCGGGAGCAAAACAAAAATAAACAGCTGTCACTTTGAAGTATTGTTGTATTGTTACAATATGATCACAACACAGTAGTGTCACTCAATTTTTTCAAGCATATTACCTATTTGAAATATAAATTATATTAAGTTATAATTATTCAAATCGTACAATATACTGGTAATTCATTTAATAACAAGATTCGTGTACAAATAGGTATTCTTATACTTATTGGCAGCGCGCATATTGCGAATTACCAAAGAGTTTGACATAGGTAACTAAATTGTTGAGATTTATTGTTATTCTGAAAAATTAAATAAAATAAAATATTGGTTTCAATATACCGGGATTCCAGGATTATTAATTGATTTTTTCTAATTAATTTGACCATACACATTACAACCCAGATAATTTTTTTTTTCAAAATTAAAATTAAGTTTCTTTCTTATGAGATACATTACTACTTCGATTACTTTAGTTACAACTTAATTAATTTATCAACATCATAATAATTTCAAAATCAAGGCTTGTTAGGAATTTGGTTTTTGAAATTTTTGAAAAATAGGGTTGTCAAACATTTATTTTTTTTAAATTGTTCTGAAAAACAGGGTTGTCAAAAATTTATTTTTTAAAAATTATTTTTGAAAAACAGGGTTGTCAAAATTTTTTTTTTTTTAAATTATTTTGAAAAACAGGGTTGTCAAAATTTTTATTTTTTTAATAATTTTGAAAAACAGGGTTGCCAAAACAATTGAACATTTTTTTTTCTTTCTCCTTCAAACGTCAACAATAACAACAATAATTATTAACAACAACAACAATTTTTTTTTTTTTTTTTATAAACGTCGGCTATAGTAGGAGGTAGCGCAACACGGCATAACACCCCAAAAACTAACAACGAAAATGCTTTTGGCCGTGAAAATCTAAAAACTTATCTAACAACAATTTTTTATTATTTTATTTATATATCCACATTAAAAATGTCAACTCCTATTTCGAACTTTATATTTACACATTAACAATTATTATTTTATTTATATTTACACATTAACAATGTCAACTCCTATTTCGAACGTCAACAACGCCTCTAAAGAGGATCTCATAAGAGAACTATCAAGTCGTTCTCTCGAACCGGCATCCACCTCTCACGCGCTGCGTTCGCAGGCGCGTGCATATTATAATAAAGCACTTAAGATGCCAACAATATCAGAAACAGATATGGATTCTTCTGATTCAGATTCTGAGAGCAAATCCGTTAACAATCCTACAATAATCAAACACACAAAAATTATTTATAAAGAATCACCCTCCATCAATGTAGAAAATTGGAAGATAAAATTTGACGGAAAATCGAACATAAGAGAATTTCTTTTATTAATTGAAGAAAAATGTAGGACAAAAAATTTTTGTCATGATAATCTGGTTCGCGTTTTTCCTGATCTTCTAGATGGCCTAGCACTGTTTTGGTTCAGGGCTATTTATCATTTGGAGTTGAAATGGGACGAACTATCTAAGCTTTTAATTAGTCAATTTGAGGCAAACGACCTACAAACAGATTTAAAAGTAAAACTCTTTAATATGACGCAACCTAAAGGTATGTCGGTACTTGAGTTTTCCCTAAGAATGAAATCACTAAATAACATGCTGGAAGCTAAACTTCTTGAGCAAGAACTTCTACGGCTAGCATAAAAGGCTTTGCTTCCAATGTACACTAACCTATTAGTTTCTAGAGATATATTTACATTCGAACAGTTAACAACTTACGCAGGGAACTTAGAGTCTTATGCGACACCACCGGAGGAATTTGCCACTTTTTCTTCTTCCTTTTCAAAAAAATTGGACGAGAACTACAGTACTAATAAGGAGGAGAGATTTGTGCCTACCAATAAAACTTTGACAAACAATAATACCGGTACTTATAGACGTACTGGGTTTTCTCAGAACAATTATAGACGATCTTTTGATAACAATATTAATAATGCTGGGCGTAACTACAGTAACACAAATGATGGTTTCAAATATAATAAACCATCTTCATCTTCTTTCAATGCAAATAATCAAAATACACAGGGAGTTTCTAGAACTTTTGTAAGAAATCAAGTTTGTCTATATTGCAACAAAACCGGGACATGTTGCGGCTGACTGTAAAAAAAAAGCCGCAGCGGGAAATAATTCTAAAGTGGGAGCGGTTAAAGGAAGATTTAACAACAATAAGTTGGAAAACTAGGGCGGAGTCTCTCTTACCACATCCCATCCTATGCGCAGAGGAAACGGGAATGGAAGAGTTGGCTCCGACTAGTTAATCAGTTTCTTTCAGTCCCATCGTCTGGAACAGTGGGCCCACTGCCACAGGGGATGTAGATTGAAAACGATGGTCGTCCTTATGTAAATGTGTACATATTAAACCATTTTTACAACGCACTGTTAGAAAGTGGCGCCTCATTATCGTGTTTGGGGGATGATAGTTATAATTTTTTTATTAAGTTAGGTATAGAATTAGTTAAGGTTAATTTTTGTGTAGCGGACGGTGCGAGTCAGCCTGTCCTGTGTACAATGTCGTTGCCGGTGACGTACAAATCAATTACTCGGTCAATTCTTTTCTACGTTATCCCGACATTGTCACCATCGTTTATCCTAGGTAGAGACTTTTGGAAGTAATTCCATATCGTACCGGAGCTGCTTCCAAAAGCTATTTGTCCTCCTTCGGAAAACAAAATTAATGGGTTGCGGGCAATTCAGCCAGCCTCATCTTTAAGTCCCTCAGAGAATCGGTCACTCTCTGATATTATTAAAAAATTTGAATCGATTTCTTTCGAAAAGCACGGTTTAGGTCTGACGCATTTAGTCAAACATAAGATTAATACAACAGGGCCTCCGATCAAACAAAGGTATTATCCTTTGTCTCCAGCAAGACAAAAACAATTGGAATCAGAAGTAGATGAAATGCTTAAGTTAGGAGTTATACGTCCCTCACGTTCTCCATGGTCGAGTCCAGTATTGATTGTTACAAAGAAGGACGGTACAGGTCGTTTTTGCTTAGACTCTCGCAAAATTAATAACGTCACGATTCGCGACGCGTACCCTTTGCCATATATATCACGGATTCTAGACAAGCTAGGTGGAGCCAGGTACGTCTCTTCTATAGACCTATCAAAGGCCTTTTGGCAGATTGCCTTAGATGAGCATTCTTGCGGGAAGACAGCTTTCGTCATTCCTGGACGTGGTTTGCCTTTCGGCCTAAAAAATGCCCCTAGTGAGTTGCAAAGGTTAGCAGATGCCCTTTTTGGTCCAGAATTTGATTAAAACGCTTTCTGCTATTTGGACGATTTGATTTTAATATCTGAAGACTTAGACTCACATATAAACTTATTAAATCGGGTATATGAAAGTTTGCGAGATGCAGGTCTTACCATCAACCTTAAGAAATCCGAGTTTTGCAAGTCCGAACTGAAATACCTAGGATATTTGGTAGATGCGCAGGGTCATATTACTCACGTTGCTTAAACGTGCATGAACGTAATTATGGCAATACTGAACGGGAACTCCTAGCTGTACTGAAATGGCTGGGGTCCTGGTCTAACCCTAGTGGTCCTCTCGCTAGGTGGAGCTCTCGTCTTTCGCAGTTCTCTTTTGATGTTGTCCATCGCAAAGGGACACAACATGTGGTGCCAGACGTGCTCTCACGAATGGACCTTGCCATATTATCGGGTTTAGATGGCAGATTGCCTTAGATGAGCATTCTTGCGGGAAGACAGCTTTCGTCATTCTTGGACGTGGTTTGCCTTTCGGCCTAAAAAATGCCCCTAGTGAGTTGCAAAGGTTAGCAGATGCCCTTTTTGGTCCAGAATTTGATTAAAACGCTTTCTGCTATTTGGACGATTTGATTTTAATATCTGAAGACTTAGACTCACATATAAACTTATTAAATCGGGTATATGAAAGTTTGCGAGATGCAGGTCTTACCATCAACCTTAAGAAATCCGAGTTTTGCAAGTCCGAACTGAAATACCTAGGATATTTGGTAGATGCGCAGGGTCATATTACTCACGTTGCTTAAACGTGCATGAACGTAATTATGGCAATACTGAACGGGAACTCCTAGCTGTACTGAAATGGCTGGGGTCCTGGTCTAACCCTAGTGGTCCTCTCGCTAGGTGGAGCTCTCGTCTTTCGCAGTTCTCTTTTGATGTTGTCCATCGCAAAGGGACACAACATGTGGTGCCAGACGTGCTCTCACGAATGGACCTTGCCATATTATCGGGTTTAGATGCTGAACATACGACGGATGCATGGTTTATGAATGCATGGAAAGTTTGCACAGATTTCCCACAAAGATTCCAAAACTTGCAAATACGTAATAATTAACTGTTCCGACACACAAAGACTCGTCTAGCTCCGTGCGAGGATACTGCCTGGAAGAAGGTAGTTCCGCAGGGAGTTAGACAGGCAATTCTATAAAATTTGCACGAGTCTTTGCGAGCTTGTCATCCTGGGGTATTCAAAATCTATAAAAAGGTGCAATGGCGTTACTATAGGCCTAATATGTATAGGGATGTTAAGCAATTTTTTAATCGTTGTAAGTCTGTAAGGCACACAAAATAAGTACAGCCCCACCTAAAGGCATCTCTTCAAACCCAAAAAAGGTCGCAAGACCCATGCAAATGTTGTCGATAGATTTAGTAGGTCATTTACCTAGGAGTTATTCAGGTTTTACCGTAATCTTATCACGTGTAGACGTTTTTTCTAAATTTACATGGTTATTTCCGCTGCGCAATGGCACCGCGAAAAGCATAATAAAAATCTTAGAAGAAAACATCTTTCTTGTTCACGGCGTACCACGAACTATCGTCTGCGATAATGGTCGTCAATTTGTTTCGAAAGAATTTAAAGACTTAATAGTTATAACATACCGCCACCATTTTACAATTCGTCTTATACGCCTCAAAACAACGTAGTCGAACGTTATAATCAAACCCTGGGTACGGCGTTATCCATCTTAGTTGAATCAGACCACCGAAATTGGTCTAAATTTCTTCCGCAAGTTCAATCAGCTATGAATAACACGGTAAACTGCGCTACAGGTTATACCCCTTATTTTCTGATGCACGGTCGGGAGCAGATACTAGACGGTGATCTGCACCGTAATCCAATAGCGGATGAGGAAACCAATTCGCAAATTGGTGCTCAACCTAAAGTTTATGCACAGAAATTAGAAGAGTTATCTTCAGTTTATGAGCAAGTCTCGAATGCTCTTCTTAAAGCTTTTCAAAAAGAAGCTGACCATTACAACCTGCGCAGAAAACACATTACCTATCAGGTTGGTGATTTGGTGTGGCGGAGAAATTTTGCACAATCTAACGCATTGAATTATTTCGCACAAAAATTCGCACCCCGGTTTGTTCAGAATGTGGTAGTAAAAAAGAAATCCAACCTAATTTAGTACAAGAATATTCATGTACTTTTATTTCAACATCTTGATTAGGGTGGCCAACGATATTAATACTAAAAGTAATGTATTTTGTTTCGGTAGTATTTAGTGCAAGAGAATTAATATCTAGACATTTTTTAACAGAGTTAATTGATTTCTCAGCCATTTTGTATGCGTCTAACCAAGTGTCGGATTGAATGAGTAGCACAATATCGTCAGCAAAACTTACAATTTTTCCATCTATCGTTAGGTTACAAAGATCGTTTATGTATATGAGAAACAAAGTAGGGCCTAAGACGCTTCCTTGGGGAACTCCGTAGGTTATAGGGACGAGTTGGCTGAATTTGTTTTCGTTTTTGACACTTTGAGTTCGATTAGTTAAGTAACTTTGAAGAAATTCTAGGTCTTTCCCTCTTATACCCATTGTGTTTAGTTTATTAACAAGGATGTCAACGGAGATAGTATCAAAAGCTTTTGAGAGGTCTAGGAAGATTTATTTATTTATTTATTTCTATTTCTATTCTTCAACATACATACATATTACAGATAATTACATTGGTATACATAGATATTAAGTTAAGTAATAAGGAGAAAAAATAAAATGTTACTGATCCGTAACTGTATATAGGTAAGTACCTAGTAGTATTTTGTGAACACCTCACTAGGCGGACCTGTGCTGAAGTGTTCCCATGTTTTGGAATAATTGCAATTCTGACGACAAAAGTAGAAACACCGTATCCTCCTTGATATTGTCAAGAAGGAGACTGTGGGTCGACCTATGGCGGCAGTAACGTATACATAAAATAAAAGATTAGTTGCAGTTGCAGTAAGGATCTATACATAAAGTTATACATAGCATCTAGTTTATGTAAAAGATAGATAGTAGTTTTGATAAATAGGTAGGTATATTATTGTAGGGACCACACGCCAATGGAATGAATAATATTGTGATTTTGTTAAATGTTTTGTCTTAAAACAAAGTTATAATTGCCTACTAATTATTTTTAATATTTGTTTTTGATTATGTTTGGTTAGGTGTTATGATTTTTTGAGTAAATTGAATACCTTGTTGTTTGATCCAGTCTTTGATGTGTTTTTTGTGAAGAATTGTATATGGATTTGTAGTTAGTAGTTGTTTCAGTGTGGTGGGCATGAGGTTATATAGTTTGATTGCGTAATACTTGAAGTGTCTTTGCCCATGTGAGGTATGAGTTATCGGTATGTTAAGTGTTTTTTTAGTAGAGGCCCTGGTTTTAATTGCTAATTTAGGTTGCATTTGAATGTAAAGTTTATGTTGGAAGAAGTATAGTAGTACAGCTTTGGCGTAGAGTTGTCTTATTGTCATGACGTCTAGTGTTTCGTAAATTATATTCGAGCATGCGTAGCGAGGAACTTGGAGGATTAATTTAATTATTGCCTTTTGAATTTTTTCTAATGGATCTATTGCTATATTCGTTGCACTTCCAGATAGAAATGAATTTTTTACCCTTATCTAAATTTGAAACAAGAAAGTCTGTAACAGCAATAATAGCATCGGCAGTGCTCTTATTTGACCGAAGGCCAATTTGATTTTCGGAGAGTAGTTGCTTGCTTTCCAAAAATGTTTTCAGTTGTTTGTTAATTATTTTTTCAACTACTTTCGAGAGTGAGTTAAGTATTGTTGTGGGCCTATAATTGTTAATGTCCACTTTTAGACCACTTTTGAATATGGGTATGACGAGCCCTTGCTTTAATTGTTTAAGAAAAATTCCCTGTGATATGCTTAATTATTAATTATATGATTATTATTTATTTAAAGTCTTAAGTAAAATTAAATCAAAGAATAGTTCAGATGGATTAACTATTAGTATAATAAGGGATGCTTTTCCAGTAATTGGATCTACTCTATTAAATATTATTAATGAGACGATTGAAGAAGGAAAATTTCCACAGTCATGGAAACAATCTACCATTATACCGGTTCCGAAGGTTAAAAATACTAGAAAATGTGAAGAATTTCGACCAATAAACACTTTACCAAAATATGAGCAGATTCTTGAAGTGATAATATAAGAACAAATTTTACAATACCTAGATAAACACAATATTTTGTACGAAGAGCAATCAGGATTCAGATCTAATAACTCGTGTGAAACAGCATTAAACGTAATTGTCGAAGAATGGAAGGAAGGAATGAATAATAATAAATTTATCTTAGCAATATTTTTGGATTTTCAAAGGGCATTCGAAACTATAGATCGAGAAATACTAATAAGAAAACTTAAAGAAATTGGTTTCTCATCTATAACCATTAAATTAATAGAAGAGTATTTGAAAGACAGAAAACAGGTAACAAAAATAAATAATCAATTTTCAAATCTAATGGAAAATAAATTAGGAGTACCGCAGGGATCGGTCCTTGGACCCCTATTGTTCATACTCTATATTGATGACATGGTGAAAATATTTTCAAAATGCAAAGTACGATTATTTGCCGATGATACACTTATAAACTTAATTGGAGATAACTATGAAGAACTAAGAAATATTTTAAATACTGAACTAAATGATGTATCAAGATGGCTAAAAATAAATAAGCTTAAATTAAATAAAAAAAAAAACAAAATGTATGGTGATTGGATATAAGAAGACATCCAGTGAAAGCAAAATTAAAATTGATGGTGAAATTATTGAAAATGTAACTGAAATGAAATACTTAGGAGTTATATTAGATTCCAAACTAAACTTCAACAGACATGCCGAATATACCCAAAAGAAAATTGGCAAAAAGATATCTTTTTTGGGAAGAATTCGGCCTAAAATTTCCGGAAAAACTGCCATCACCATTTACAATTCAATTATTGCTCCACACTTCAACTACTGTTCAAGTATCCTTCTCCTGTGTAATGAAAGAGAACAGAATAAGTTTCAAATTCTCCAAAACAGAGCAATGAGAATAATTCTCCGAAGAAATAGATTTTCGAAAATAAATAAAATGTTAAAGGAACTCAATTGGTTAACAGTGAAACAAATGCTGACCTTGAACACGTTGATATTTATTCACAAAATATTAAACAACATGTTACCAAAATACTTCTCAAATAAAATCGTATACAATAAGGACATTCACAGACATTACACAAGGACGTGCAAGGAAATAAGATTAAACAAAAAGGACAAAACGAATACGCAAAACAGTTTGCTATACAAAGGAATTAAGTTATATAACACACTACCAGAAACTCTAAAGTCCTCACCAATTGAAAAGTTCAAGATGTATTGTAGGCAGTGGCGGCTCTCCCCTTAGGACAATGGGTGTTTGACCCCCCAAAATTATAAGACATAATAATAATATTTTTTTACGGAATAAACCGCTCAACGCATCGAATTCTTTACTTGAAATGAACCGCAAAATAATAGCAGTTAGCGGCGACGACTCGCTGGGTGACGAGCAGTGACATCTATCGTGTCAAATGGAAGCTCCAATTCTCACAATATTTAGATCCCTGGGTCAATTTTTGACTTGCCCCCGCTATAGGATATCTTCTGTCTCTATGCGCGCCATACAATAAACGCGATGGCACTATGTTTTTATCTTGGAGTAAAAATTCCCGCGTATAGGTACCACAGAAACCCTAGCGACGTTTTGGACATGACCGAATGTCGTGGAAGGGAGACAGCATTATGAATCTTATTCGTTGTTGAAAGAGATAGCGATACAACATAGGTCGGTTTTGCATTTTGCACGCATGCCTCGTCCATTGTATTTGGACAGTATGGGAAAGATTTTGAATAATAATTATTTACGTTGTTATCGACGACGTTTCAAATTTAGTTTGGTGGCACATCGAGAAGTAGATCTTTTCAAATATTATTAATTATTATATTATGATCACTTTTCAACGGACATAGAAAACAACTTGATTTAAAACAATGTTTGTTTTTTAGGTTCCTAATCTAAGTGACAGCAGATTCTATACATTTAATTATCTAGTTGCAGGCAAAGACATTAATACTGGACGCGGGGTAGAAATCTAAAAGTGGGAAGCCAAACACAATACGATTGTAGCTGTCTCTATTTCTAGTACTTTAGTACTAAACTGCTACGCGTCGAGTGAGGTCGTGTCTTACCAGTAAGTAAATTGTATTGCAAAGCGCTCCTGCGTGATGAGAAAATGCTTCAATTAAACGGCAAATAGTCGAAAAGGAGACAGCGAAAATTGCATCACAAAGTGACATAAGCATAACAAGGACAACCTACTAACAGTAAGTCGGTTCACACAGCGTCCCGCATTCGTTTTATTCCATTGGGAAAGATGGGGTAAAACGTACAAAGGGTAACGCGTTCATTAATTTAATAATGTCGTTGATGAAAATTGTAAATAGTAACGGTCCTAGGTGTTATTAATCTGTATAGATTTGTATAATTATTTGAACCTATAACCTGTACTGTATAATAAAATATGTACTTAACAATACTACTATAATAGTACCAATATTGTATTTCTAATGAAAACTCATATAATAATTTTTTTTTTTTTTTTTCATTTATTTATTATAGAAGATACATTATTTATACAGCAAAAATAACAAATAAAATATAATATTTATATTTCAAAATAATCTTTTTTTGATACAAATAAACTATATAATAAATTTTCACTGTTTTTTTTTTTTAAATATAAAAATATTTGCCCGTGTGTCACGTTTTACCCGCCTTTACCCTTCCCTGTCATATTGTGTAACCGAATAAGAGTATCTTGTTATCTCAGTCACACCCATAGGTCACACCCGTGATGTGACAGTAGTATTCGGCGAAGAAACTAATAAGTCGCCCTAATATATATCTATTACATTCACTCACGTACATTCTTTGATTGTCTGTCTTTATCACACAGGAATGAACTTTTGAATTTAGAAATTATACTGAAAACCGCTGAAAACAAAAGAGTGTTGCTTGCTTTCCACATTATATTGTGAGTATGTGAGACTATGGCGAGTCTATTTATAATATAACGTCATTGGTTATAGGTAAATCATTTGAAAGGGACCTTTGCTTTAGATAGATAAAAAATATCTAATATAATTTAATAATAAATCTGTTTTTGTTAGGTAGCTGAAAAATGCAAAAAAAAACATCGTCAAATTGAAACGCAAGTCTAAATTTAAATAAAATTGATAAATGTCTTTTCTCACCCAATATCTTTGGACATTTTAGGGGTAAAAGGGGACTGCGGACGTGTGTTTCAAAGTCAATTTTTGTTTTTAAATTTTTGCTATTTCTATTTCGGTTTCTATTTTTTCTAATCTACCTAATTTTGTTTTTATATTTTGTATACTTAGATACATACTATCGGTGTGCATAACTATATTGAAAAGTGCCCTCTTTAAAATGATGTGCCAGCAAGTACATGAATTATTTAGTGATTTTGCAATTTATAAATAATACCCATGTAATTTGAGTTGCGGGTTCATGACCCTATCTGTCTTCAAATTGATATAGATAATAATATGTCGGCATTTTTCACAATATCTAAAAAAGGTAATTTCACTTTTTTTTTTCAAATGACCTCCCATACCTGGAGCCCTAGAGCCGCCTCTGATTATAGGAGCTACATAAAACAAGAAAAAAAGAAAGGAAAAATATAGTGAATTTGAAATATTATAATTAATTAGCTGAAATATAAAATATTATAATTAATTATAAATTTGTAACCTTAAATGTACAAATTACTAAAATAAAATTAAAAAAAAAATAAAATAATTATGTAAGTGAGAGGTTCCAATAGTTCATGAACAAGTGTCTTGAGTAAATTTACGGTGATGCCATCCATACCGGCGGACTTTGTGTATTTTAATGAGTTTATTGTATTCTTAATATCGTCATGTGTAACCGTTTGAAATTTAAATTGTTTAGAATGGGGTATATGTGGTTTTCCCTGTAATTTTGTATTAGAATTCGGGGAGGACATTTTGTTTGCTATTTTTTTCCCGACATTAGTGAAAAAGTCATTGGCATGGTTTAGAATTTTTTCCGGATTCTTAGAGAAGTCGACAGTCAGTCCATCAATATTGAGTTGTTTTCGGTCAGTCTTTAAGTTAGGCTTAGTATGAGTAGCTTCGCGTAAAATGTTCCACATTTCTTTTGAATTACCTTTGCTTTCTTCTATTTTATGTCTGTAATATAATTCCTTAACATTCCTGATGACTTTTGTACATATGTTTCTATATCTTTTGTAAAAGTTGTTAAGTATAGTGTCAGAAGGATTCAATGAAGTTTTTTATGAAGTAAGTTTCTTTTTCTTATACAATTTATAATGGTGTGATTTATCTGGGGAGTTAGAGGTTTAAATTTGTGAGGGATTGTTTTTACTATAGAATTAGTGTTGTTATTTATTTCAGTTTCTAGTTTATCTATGAAGTAAGTCCATGCATCTTCAGCGTTGGTTATGTGTAGTAAGTTGTGCCAATAATTACAGGAAAAAGATTTTTTAGATTCTCATAATTCATAATCAACTCGTTTTATGCAATAATTGTGTTTCATTTTTGTATTTTTTGATGGTGTGTTTAATGAAATCATAGTTGCATAGTGGTCAGTAATAGTAGATTCAAAAACAAGTGTTTTATATGGAATATTCGTTTTTATCATAATGTGGTCAACACAAGAGCTGGATTCTTTGGTAACCCTAGTCAGGTCTGAATGAATTTTCATCTTTGTTCCAGTTTTTAGAAGCTTTGTTGTACAACCAAATCTACATTTTTTGGTTGTTAAATACAATTTTCATTTATCTTTCTTTGAGAGAAATAAATAAGCTAAGAAAGTGTATATTCTGAGTGTGACTTACATTACCACGAATATATGGTAGTTAACCGGCATCAAAATCGCTTGGCAAACTGAGTCTAGTAACGGTCGATTTTAGCGCAAAAGGGTTTTTTAAATTTTATTTTGTGAATAATTTAATAAGAAAGTAAAAAAGTTAATCAAAGGCAACCGACAGAAGATTTCAGCTATCACATTGTATTTTTAGAAGTAGTTTCATTCATTTCCAATGAAAAATACAGTTTTTAATAGTTTACGTTCCCATTTTTCATACAGTAATTAACAATTTATTTTTAATTCTACTCAAGCAAAATGTTGAAATTTTTTTCAATTTATGCTAAGTATATTTTTTGGTAATCGTAATTCAAAGTAAAGAAAATAGTTTATTTTACTTTGAATTATGTATTCACTCTACGTTAGTGACCGACCGAAACTATGTTTTCAGCCGAATTGGAAACTTCTTTATAAGATTAAAAAAAACTATGGACCCCGATATCCGGAATTTTTATTGTTAAATTTGTAAGAGTTCATTAAAGTTAATGGTGGAGCGTTTAAATAGCCCCAACAAAAGTAGGATTTATATATACTATCAGAAATTTAATAAATAATTAAATATGTACTCGGCGTTCTCATCTCAAAAATTATGATCAAGAATTGCCTAAGCGTGTAATGAAACGTGCACTCTCCTGAAGGAAATGACTTCCTGCAGAAGTGCAGGTAAAACAATATATCCTCGGTTATCCATATAATAGCGACAAGCCAAATTATTCATTTAACAGTTAGCGCATTTCATCAATTAATTATATTGTGAAGGAAGAATTTTGTACATTGAATCTTGAAATCTAAAATTCTCAAAAAGACCAATTTTTCAATATCGTCAAACAATAATAATTGAATACCGATAAAAGGGCAGAGAACAATTCTTATTTGGAATTATTTTACATCCAAATTTGCCATTTGCCATGTATTCGGGTAAGTACCTACCAAATTAGTGCGCATTATAAATACAGCAGGCATGAAACGCAATCTTTGAGGTACTTATTAAAAAATTCATACGTAATTATAAATTAACAATAACAAAATAAATTATATATTATGGTGCTCAACCAGTTCGTATTAAATAAAACGCACTACGAAATAAAATACTGACATAAATTTATTTAATGATTAAATTTATGTATTTTATATCAATGTTATTTAAACTTTATAAGAATTACATAAGTACAAAAGATCTTAGAACTACAACCTACTTTAAACAAATCAGTCGAGTTTTAATAATATTCTCTCATATGTTAGCCAACAACAGCCATACTATAACGAATTATTATTTGAACGATAAACTGTGACAAAAATAAATATCATTTATAAAATTACAAACTGTGTAACTTTTGAACTTTAAGATAAGTCGTGCTCTATACCAGAGGTGGCTACCAAATTCAACATATTACGAGCTTGTCACGAGCACTTAGTCCAATCTGTCTAGAGATGTACCTACTCGTATCTCATGTAATATGCGCAACTGCATATTTTTTGTGGCTTTATAATTTTAATTCATGGCTAAAGAGTCTATTGTGGAGAGGTTCTGGAGTGGCCTGTGTCTGGAGGTAATGACGTAAAATAAACAACTTTAAGGACTATTGTCTCTACGCTACTTGTGTTGTAGCTTTTAAAGTCTCGTCTGGGCGAAAAGAGAAGCCATTTATTAAGCGAAATAATTTTCATGACGTTCGAAGGATAAACCCAAGTCATCTGTATAGCTCCGTAGCATACATGTAACAACTACTATGGGGGATATTCCAAAATCTTCCCCTACCAGAAGGCTCTCTTGTGCTCTCTTTATCTCTTCCCGTTATATGACCCGCCATGGACCAAATACGGTTAAACCCATCTCGTCCGACATATAACGTGATTGTGCTATGAAACGTGGTGCAATGTTTCGGTTATCTAAGAAGTACAAAGCGAATAATGTTTAATACTATTGGTAAAAATATGGTAAGTACATACTATCGATCGGCGTACGTAATTTAAAATTTAGCCACAGATTAAAATCGTTCGATTACCTTCTCTTTTTGTTCTGAGAAATTCATTTATTCCTGATACCTATTATAAATGTTGATCCATAGGAAGAAATATCCATTAAAATTATAAAATAGGTTTTAGACTTTCAAAATACTCGTGCCTATCTTCCTATTTCTCTTCATAAGACCCTTTTTCCACATAGGTATGCAAGTATGCGATACTAGTTGATTCAAGAATGTTGGCGACTACCGTCGCACATCTGAAGGCTCGTATACAGGCGCACAACTCGTCACGGACGCCAGTCTCCTGTGATCAGCTGGGCGCCGTTGTTGCCGCACACATCGCGCGTCGTAGACATTTAAAAATAATGCGTGTGCTTTAAATCAATGAGCAATTATTAAAGCAAGGTACAAATTAGTCAACAAAGAAAAACAGGATACAAAAATTACAGCTACAGCAATTGCTTGGTTGTGAGCTTTGATTATGCAATGTCAAAAAATATCAGCCAACTGTTGGCTCATAAGCTCGTCCTGTCCACTCAGTGGAGACACTATCGTTGTGCGGTAAACACATGTTGTGTGACATTTTAAAATGACGATTTGAGCTATAACACTGTGCAGGAATTACAAAGGACGATTGAAAACAACTGAAAATGTTACCTATCATCGGTAAGTTACCTTTAAATAACCATTTAGTTAAAGAAACAATTCAGTTTTAATAGTGTAATTTGGTCTTAGGACAACGCCATTTGAAAAGCATTTGACGCCATGTTTACAGGGTTGCCTGTCCTTCGAATTAAATTTTCCCATGTAGTGCGTTGTTAATTTTAAAATAGGTTAATAGATTTTAAAAAATCAATACAAGACAAAATTGGATAATATTAACCGGAATGTTAAATCTAAACGAAAACTGTTTAAGAAACTAATTCAAGGGGAAGGTCATTAAGAATAAATAATAACTATCGATAGCTTTAGTTTTAAAAAGTGGTATTGTCTTTTTTAGTGTTTGACATGTTGTTGGTGTACCTAAATAAATAAATAGATAACAAATAAAATCGTGGTGCGCAGCGTAACCCGAGTAAATATGTAAATAATATTTGACAATGCCTATGCATTTGATTGTGTATGTCTCGGTAGTAATCCATAAATAAATAAAGAATGATATGACTGTTTCAACGCTCCACATCATTTTTTTTTTATCTAATCAATGCCCTAGACTAGACTGATGGATAGAGTGGTGTACGACTGACACCTAGGACCTACCTAATAATGTTTTAGCTTTTAATACATTATCTATAGTATTATTGCATTTCTTTCTAAAAAACTGTTTAACTTTATTTTTATAAATGTATTTTGTCTTTATTATATAACTAAATAAAACCCGTTTCTAATGATTTTCGTTGTCTTTATTTTTTAAAAATAATCAAATAAAAATAAATCTCTTTTAACAATGATTTTCTTTACATTTATATCATTATTGGTAGAAAACTATCTTACTTATATTAATTCAAAATTAAACGAATTATCCCGCAAAATCTAAACATGTTTTTACACACTTTTATGGGAAATACTCGGGAGCTGGTATCACTCAGCACGCCTGCAGTGACGTAGAGCGCTTGTAAAACAATAGAAGTTACGCATACATGTGTGCGTACCACGCACACAAGTGTTTCAAATCTGGCCTGTTATTTTTGTCGGAATTACAGCGCAACACTCTATCTAGACCACGGACGTACAAAATACATGGACTTGCCCTTACGTGCTAAAAGGCGTGTTATTTCCCCCTCCCATTGGAACCATTTTTCGGAACCGGCTGGGCTTGCGAGAGCCCCGCGTTAATCTAAAAAATGTGACGTCATCATTCTTGTCCGGACCAGTGTCGAGCTCTTATCGTACATTTTACGCACGGACGTTGTATGTCTATGGAACACATACTATGACATCGAGATACATGGCGACGCGAAACACAAATCCGCTGTTTACTGGGGTAAGTAAATCATGAAACATTTGTAAAAGTGTCTACGGAAACAAAATATTCGACTATGAAAATACTCAGAATCTTACTTTGCGAATTTGGACTTGACACATCTGTTCATAACGTGGCAAGCAATTCGCGCTCCCATATAAAAAAAGGTCTATTCATTCAAAAGCAGATTTTACTTTCAAGAACTAAATGGTGATTTTATAGTTCGAGGTGCCTATATTCTGTTAGATTGATTTATTGGCGAATCACAAGTCTCTTTCCTCTCTTCGTCCCCCCATAGTTGGTTATTACCCCTCATCTGTAAGTTCTCGTCTAGCTATTTGTATGTCTATGATCTAGACATTATATAATCAAAGGTTGTGAGTAAGGTTGAACCTCTTAAAGAACTTTTCTGTTATGAAACAGATGAGTCTCGCCATTTTCTAAAAAACATAAGAAAATACAATACATGCTTCCATATGACATCTTTTGGGGCGGATAATATTGTATCAATGCCAGGATTTTGCCCAACTTTCACAATCCAAGGGCAAGTTTACCACACAATTGGATCTTTGCTTCCTTCTACCAATACGCAACCAAAATTTTTGCAAGTTTATTTCATGGGGGATGAGGAAGCACAAGTCAATAGGCGTTCTGAGTATGTACAAGGTGTAGAAAGAAACACGGTAAAAAAAAATCAAAAATTTCTAAATGATAACAACATTTTAGTGCGTGAATTTAAAATGGCTAAAGATAGAGTGACTGGCGATAATTACAAGGTCGTGATTCACCCAGATCGTGTACCAAGTGGTGAGCACGAAAGAAGATTCAATGCCCCGACCTCAAATGAAATAGCTGCGGTAGTAGTTAGTAATGAACAAACTACGTCTCGGGACATCGTTGTCCAGGCGCACGATGGCCGACTCACTAGAGTTCCGGACACTGACAAATTTTATGACGCTCTAGAGTACCCGATAATTTTTTGGAAAGGAAAAGAAGGCTACAACTTTGACATTCCTCAGACAAACCCAGTTACCAAACAACCCATACCTAATAAAAAAGTGTCCCGCAAAGAATTTTATGCGTATCATATGATGGTACGTAGAAACAATTTTAATTTATTGCTTCGATGTAGACTTCTTATTAATCAATTTTTGGTGGACGTGTACGTCAAAATGGAGAGTGAGCGCTTAAGATTTATTGCTTTGAACCAAACGAAACTGCGAGCAGAAAACTATATTCATTTACAAGACGCGATAAGGAATGACGCGGATTTAGATCCAAATAACTTGGGTCAAAGGGTGATTCTCCCATCATCATTTGTAAATAGCCCGAGATATCTTCATGAATACACGCAGGATGCGTTCACATATGTGCGTAACTACGGGAGGCCTGATCTGTTTATTACAATGACATGTAATCCCGCCTGGCCAGAAATTACTATTGAGCTCATGCCAGGCCAAAATTCAACGGACAGACATGACTTAACAGCCAGAGTATTTAAAATAAAAGTTCAAAAGTTAGTTGCTCTATTAAAAAAAGGTAAAATATTTGGTGACATGAAATGCTTCATGTACTCGATTGAATGGCAAAAAAGAGGTTTGCCTCTCGTGCACTTGCTGCTGTGGTTAACGGAAAAATTACGTCCTAACCGAATTGACGAAATCATAAGTGCGGAGATACCGAACCCAGAAACTGATCGAAAGCTCTATGATACTGTGACCAAAAATATGATTCACGGACCCTGTGGTGCACTAAATCCTTCATCACCATGCATAAGGGAAGGAAAATAGACCCAAAAAATATACAAGAGCGCTTTTAAAGGATACTCAATCCAACGAGAGAGGCTATCCTCTGTATAGGCATAGAGCACCACAAGATGGTGGACGTACGATAAATTTTAAAACGAGAGGTGGAATACAGGAAATATTTGTTGACAATAGCTGGGTTGTCCCGTATTCTCCTCTTCTCTCTAAAATTTTTAATTGCCATATAAATGTAGAGTTCTGCAATACAGTACAGGCTATAAAATATATTTGTAAATATATAAATAAAGGTAGTGACCAGGCTATTTTTAACATACTACAGCAAGCGAACGTAAATATTGACCAGAGAGATGAAGTGAAGACACTTCGAACCGGGCGATATGTTAGTAGTAATGAAGCAGCGTAGCGGATATTGGGTCTACCTCTGCATGAGAGACACCCAACAGTCACCAATCTTGCGGTACATCTGCCCAATGGCGGGCGGATTTAATTCAATGAAAACAATTTTAGAGAGCGAATGGCCGCACCACCTAGGACGACACTTACTGCATTTTTCCTGCTGTGCCAAAATGACCAATTTGCAAAAAAATACTTTATGTAGAAGTACCTCGCTACTACACATGGAACGTGACGTCAAAAAAATGGAAACGTCGATTACAAGGAACAGCTGTCGACGGCTGGCCAGGTGTGAAGGCAGGAGATGCTCTTGGACGTATTTATACAGTGCACGTTAACAACTTAGAATGTTACTGTTTGCGAATGCTGCTGAATGTAATACGGGGACCCACTAACTTTTTGGATATAAAAACAGTTGACGGCCAAGAACTTGAAACTTTTAGACAAACGTGTTAGAAGTTGGGGTTGTTGCCTTGGAAGATGCCAACCACTGGGATGCCACAATAGAAGAGGCCGTGCTGTGCCGCTCTCCTTCGCAAATAAGAGAACTATTTGCCATATTGATATGCACTTGCGGTTTATCCAATCCTCTTCAATTATGGGATAAGTATAAAACTCCATTATCATAAGATATCTTGCATAGATTTGAAAGGATGGATCAAGTCAACAATGATCTATGTTTCGATGAAGCACTGGGTCTTATCGAAGACAAAATAATAATGATTTCCGGAAAGACGTTGTCCGACTTCGGTATGCCTACACCAAAGCGTCGAGGCGAGCTTTCAAAAGATTTGATCAAAGAGCTAAGTTACGATACTATATTGTTAGGTGCTCATATCAGCGAAACTAAGCCATGCCTGCTACCCGAGCAAAATACATTTATGACAAAATATTACAACGAGTTGAGCGTGGTGAAAGCGGACTTTTTTTTCTTGATGCCCCAGGCGGAACAGGAATTTTTTTTTTGCTTAATTTTGCTTCTAGCTAAAATTCGTAGGGATCGTAATATTGCATTAGCTGTGGCTTCCTCTGGGATCGCCGCAACATTACTGAGCGGTGGACGGACGGCACATTCAGTTTTTAAATTACCTCTTAATCTGGCAAGTGAAAAAACCCCAACGTGCAATATCAGTAAGAGCAGCGCCCGCTGTTGCAACAATGTAAACTGATCGTATGGGACGAGAGCACTATGTCACACAAACGCGCCATCGAGGCGCTCGATCGCTGTTTACAAGACATACATAGCAATCGAAAGTTAATGGGTGGTGTGGTAGTGTTATTGGCAGGAGATTTTAGACAGACTTTACCAGTTATAGAGAGAGGCACTGCAGCAGACGAAATTAACGCATGTCTAAAAGCATCATACCTGTGGACCAAAGTTGAAAAGCTTTATCTCACTACTAACATGCGAGTCCAGTTATTCAGCGATGTCGAGTCAGGAGCATATGCTCAAAAATTGCTATAAATTGGTGAAGGCCGTATTGAAACAGACCAAGAAGGTATGGTTCTTTTCACACACCAATTTTGTCATGTTGTGGAGTCGGAAGACGACCTTATTGCTCAAGTTTTTCCGAATATGCAACACAATATTCACGACGAAAATTGGTTGTGTTAAAGAACCATACTGCCACCAAAAAATGAGACTGTTGCGAAAATAAATAAAAAAAATCATGGCGGAAATAAATAGCGAAACATCAGTGTATAACTCCATCGACACAGTCATGTCATCCGATGACACTACGAGCTATCCCGTGGAATTCCTAAACTCTTTGGAGTTATCCGGGGTGCCATCCCATAAGTTGGAATTAAAAGTAGGTGTACCCGTTTTGTTAATGCGCAACCTGAACGCGCCAAGATTATGCAACGGTACTCGGTTACGAGTCACTGAACTAGGAAGGAATATTGTGAAGGCCACAATCTTAACTGGCGAAGCCAAGGGAGACAATTTGCTTATACCACGTTTCCCAATCATACCTAATAACTTGCCATTTAATTTTAAGCGTCTGCAGTTCCCATTAAAAGTTGCATTTTCAATGACTATCAATAAATCACAGGGTCAAACCTTAAAGGTGGCAGGAATACATTTAGGCACGCCATGTTTTTCCCACGGTCAGCTCTAGGTAGCTTGCTCATGCGTTTCTACATCGCAAAATCTACATGTTTACGCAGAACCAAAAAAAAAAAAAATTAACGTAGTTTATAGAAGTATATTGCAGTAACTACCTAATAATAACTCTTGCATATTATGAATCATCATCGAAAATTCTCAGTTCCAATTTAAATACATTACACATAGAACAAGGGCGTCTCAAAGTATCTCTGTTTATTTTATTTATATGTGTGAGGACGATTAATTATAATTATTGTATTTTTGCTTTGGAAGGGTGCAGAAATATGTTCACCGTTTGTCTCATTTTCGGCCAAGTGCTTCATTGAAACATATATCATGGTTGACTTGATCCATCCTATCAAATCTATGCAAGATATCTTCTGATAATGCAGTTTTATAAAAAAATCACACAATTGAAGAGGATTGGATAAACCGCAAGTGCATATCAATATGACAAAAAGTTCTCTTATTTACGAAGGAGAGCGGCACAGCACGGCCTCTTCTATTGTGGAATCCAAGTGGTTGTCATCTTCCAACAACCCGAGCTTCGCAAGTGTGCGTGTTTTGTTTTTGTCAGTATCAGAGATGAAGTTGTGTACGGATTTATATTTTTTTGTGATTGTCTTACTTTTACACTTACTTACGGGAATTGCGTTTATTTTATTTATACGTGTGAGGGGGATGAATTATAATTATTGTATTTTTGCTTTGGATGGGTGCAGAAATATGTTCAGCGTTTGCCTCATTTTCGGCCGTTTAAGCTCTTTCAAAAGATGAGAATTCGTTCCATTGAAAATGTATGAGGAAAATAAATTTAATTAAAAAAGAAATTACATGAATTTTTCCGATGCTTTAATATCTATTCTACTTTTCGAGGCAGAGACAAATCCAACAAATCAATGATCATAAAAATCAGTTTAGCCGTTCTTGAGTTATAAATGGTGTAACTAACCAGACTTTGTTTTATATATTAAGTTTTTTTAAATTAGCTCCATATAGGAGACGATGAGGAAAATAATTTTCCTCAGGGCCTATGTCATCTTTGGGGATGATGTGTGGAGGGTTTTTTTAAGGAAAGGGAGGAGAGGAGAGTTCTTGGAAGGAAAGGGGTTAAAGGGGTGGGAAGGAATCTTATGTTCAGTATTTACCAGTCAACCACCTTCAAGACCTAGACAAACCTCACCTCATGAACCCCGGCACCCCTGCTAAATCAACAAAGTAGCGAATCACTTTGGGTGACCTATGGCAGAGGTGTTGGTTATCCAATAAAGGTTCCCGGGGCGGCGGTACCCATTCACGCCTCCCAAATTTGGATTAATATCGCAGTTTCAATATGTTACTACTTCGATTCAGATGTTTAATATTTTATTTGTATGCAAACATTAAAAAAAATGATAAATCAAAATAAAAAATAAAAATTTGGTACAAGAATTTTATTTGTCTTATAGTTATTTGTTGTTTATATTATGTGATTTTTTTTAAACAGAGAAAATTGGAGGAATGGGAAATGACATAGGCTACTTTTTATCACGGAAAAATTTTTTCATTAACCTAGGAAAATTCTTTATACAGTAATTTCCCACTAATACCATGCGAGCGAAGCCGCGGGTAAAAGCTAGTAATATTATAATTTATAAAATTATTGTTAAAAATAAATAGACACTTCCAATAATAAGCGCGAAAAAGCTGAGCAACCGAAACTACGCGAGCGACACATCAAACGCAATCTACTACAAACATGGCATAAACTAGAAACTACACGCGCGCCCTCCAACTGCCTCACTAAAATGCGGCCTAAGCAGGAATTATTTCTGACTAGAGCTAACTTAATACAATACATAATTCAATGTTTACGAAATGCACAAAGCATATAGTAGAACTGTCGTTTTGAATTTGCTTCTATGAGATTTTTTTGTTAGTATTAAACAGTGCTTTCTAGAACAAAATTAGCAAATGGCAATCAGTGACGACAAAAACATCTGTTGTTATCATTGACGTAGGGTATACTTGGTCGAATGTTGTTATGTACTTCTATCAAATAGTTGTCTTTCATAAATGCTAATTGTCGGTTCAAAAACGTTTGTCGTACTTTAATTCTGAAATTATCTGATATAATATGGAAATTTTAATCTGTGAAACTTGTCCTATTTTCTTACTGCCTACCCTGATCAAAAACTCTGTGCACGCCCCTGGTCTAATTAAGTTAGATAATTAAAATGTGTGTTGTATTTTTAGAGCAAAATTACAGTAAAAGGTTTTATTAGTTAGGTATATTAAAAAAGTATTTTTTTTGAAGATGACGTAAGTCAAATTAATTTAAAAAACAGGAATACTGGAGTTGACAGAAAAAACTCGAAAGAGCGACTGGTGGGCATGGGACCTTACTTCGTATTTTTGTTATAAAACTTCACCGTTTAACTCCCACATAGGTATTTTTGTGCCTAATAGTTGAATGAAAAGCTAATTTAGAAGGCTCTCATCTTAAACATGTGTGCTCCACGTTATTGAATAAGTAACAATGGCTTTCAGGCCAACAAAGCTCCCAACAAACGACCAACTTCCGACCACGTTCTCTTCAGAAGCCTTAACGCTTTGAGATCCAGTGTACGGTCAAAGCACCTAAACATGTACCGTGATGATTTTTACTTTTCAAAAAAGCTGGGCGAATATTTACATAAGATGTAAATTAAAATATAATATAAGGCATTAGAAGTGAAGCAGGTAATTTTTAACAATACAGAAATGTATTAAAAAATATATTGCTTCCCCACTTCGCATGGTGGTAAGTTTGATTTGAGATTCTACAAAATTAATCTCCAGAAGAAACCTTCCGGTGATCTTGAGATCACACATGTTTTTGGCCCCCCACGTGCCCAAGGTGGCTTCTTTTTCTGATTAGTATTTTAAGTAATAATTTTGTAGGAATATATCATATAAGTTCATTGAACGATGGCAAAACCCTAGCATAAAAATAATTTCATGAGCTATGGTGTGTTGAAAGAATAATATAGGTTGGCAGACACTCAATGGATAAAAACCATTCAATCATAATCATCAATAGGCCACTTGCATCGATTTCATAACGACTCGTAAATCGTATGGATAGATTTTTTTACTAAGATTACGAAAATGTTAGCAAAATTTTTTAGAATTGTATAGTTTTATTTTTTATTTTTTAATAAATAAATCCATTATTTGAGCTCGTGACGTCACTACATGAAAATGTCCCGTCTCCGAATATGTTCCTTTTATTTTGTAAAATTCAAAACTGATAAAATTTTATGTTATATGGTAACACTTTGATTTCCGGCGAATATTTGATTTTGCGTTTAACGTTCACTAGATTTATTGTTTGTTCTATGCGAACTTATCCTTTGGTTTGATTTTTTGATAAAGATGGCAGTGTTTTTACAGATGTTACGAAGAGAACCCCGTACAATTTATCGATTTTCGGTTATGTAAGTATCGTTTTTTCGCACCCATAAAATTATGTCCCGTCTTTCCGGTTTATAAAAAATGGTCTGATTTTTCGGATTGAAATTTTAAAAAAATCGCCAGGGCTTCAAAAATACAATTAAAAAAAATACAGAATGTCTTAGAATATTTGGCTAAAACGGAAAAAAAATGTGATGGTAGTAGCCTATTCATAAAACGCACACCATTACCCACGAAGCACAAAATGCCCAAGAAAGCCAGACAATATATTATATTTATGTTAGATCAATTACGTTAAAGGATTTATTTGTGAAGCAAAAAAAACCGATTTTAACACACAATTATATTTCCCGTTTTATTGAAATGTATTTAACTACGTAGAGGAGTATCTATTATTGTTAGCTTAAATAACCGTAAATATTAAACAAAGCGAATACAAAACGAATAATTTACTGCCCGATTATAATAGTAAAGGTCTGTAATTGAATGTGTTTTAAGGCAGAAGCGCAGACTTTCCCTAAAAGGCCTCATTAGGGGTAAGTTTGAGAGTTGAGAGTGGTCAGATCAAAGGGATACCTGGTAAGACCCCCGGGGCGAGAGCCGGAAGTCTCTCTCATCCCATCACATCGCCCTAACCCCCAATCTTAACTTCCCCCACTCCCAACTCCTCTAACTTTCAACTCTCACACTTACCCCCTATTAGTTGAGATCACTTCAGGGGTATTTTGATTGACTTCTTTAAGTGGCTACTAGTTTGTGAATTGCACAATTACACATAGTATGCAAACCGAAGGTAGTTGATTAAACAGGGTGTTGTTACCTAGAAAAACATCTTAATAAAAAAAGGAAATGTGGTTAACCGTGTCCATGGAATTTTCTAAAGCTAGAAAATTGCGATTATTTTTTTCACATAACCTAAAAAATATGTCATTCTTTTACATAACGTGGATTTAACCACAAAAAACGAAATTTCATATCTAAGCAGATACATATTTACAAATGTCGTGAACTGAGAAAATGTTAGGAATTGTAGATTACAAATTAAATTAACAGGCGAATAATTAAAAATTATATATAAGAAATGCAAAAATAAAATGTTTTTTCTTGCAGTGGTTACGGGGGTATTGTTTTGAAATAAATTTAGGTAAATTTACTATATTTTATTTCATGCCCCCCCCCCCCCCCACCTTTATCATAATTATATTTTATGGGTTCGAATTTCTAGAGACATGATTTTGGATTTCGTTGTGAAATCTGCCGAGTCTTTTATCAGTTTTAGTGCTCAATGGTAGTCTATTTCTAGATTTAGGACCATTATCCGAAAGCGCGATCTCAAATTTTAGTGCCTTGTGTGCGCTTTTGTTCCTTCAACCTTCCGATAGCTAATGATGTTGCAAATTTAAGAGTTGTTTGTCGTAACACGGTGTTTTAAGGAATGCGTAGATCGGAAAAGTTAAGCGAAGCTATTCCGTTAATTGGTTTATATACCACTTGACAACTTTAATTGAATACAGTCACGACATTTGAACCGGTGAAGATTTGTTAAATTCCCTGGCAAATGAGAATGCACACCACATCAGAAATGATTCGTACAGCGATGTAATTGAAGTTGTTATTAATTATTTCAATTATTATTAAGTTATTATTAATCACAAGTTTATAATACGAGTGGACAAATGCGTCGGGTTCCCACCGAAGATATTGAAATATAAGGAAATGTGTTATCCGCCGTTTTTACTAGATGAGACTGCGCATCCGGATGTCGCCGATGTTGTTTACTAATTAACGAATAAACTAAATGAACAAATAATTAACGAATAAACTAAACGAACCCTAAACTAAGTGATCGAATTCTTTCCGTATTCAAACTATATTGTTAACCAACAAATGCACACCTTCAAAAAATCAAGAAAATGAACAAATTATTTTTGTATGCAAACTAGGCTGATTAGGTCGTAGTTCGGCGACAGTCGCGCGGACATCATAGCATATCTATTTTGTATTTGAATATCTTTGGTTCCCACCATACTCACCCACCTTATACCCACCATATCCTCGAAGGTGGGTTCAATCATCTTTCAGCTGAATCATACATCATTGCAGAAGCAACATTATCTGCTTATAATGATGAAAGTAGGAAGAATTTAAATATTGTCATGTTATTTTCAACCAGGAAAAATATATGTACCTATCTTTAAAAAAAATCGGAGTGTGCAAATCACACGTGGTAGAAGTGAAACCTTCAGAAAACTAAAGTAGACAAGAGTGGGAAGACTATGAGGAACTTTTTTTTATCAAAGTGAAGGATGATTTTTTTTCTATTTTGTCGTCGAATTCCAGTGCACCCTTTCCTACATATTTCGTCATCTTATTAGTATTTGTGTTTTCTTCTTCGCAGTCACTAGGTGTCGCTTTATTTTGTGTTTTCTTTGCCTGTTTATTTTGGAGTGGTGTGAAGAGCCGCATGCGTTTATTCCGACCCCTGCACTAGACATTTAAACAAACTAGAAGTTATACAGAACAGTGCTATGTCATGTATACTGGGAAAAGGCAAATACGCAAGGATTAATCAAATGAGAGAGGAGCTAAATTGGATTCCAATAAAAAAGACTAATATTTAATATGTTAATTTTTGTGCATAAAATTATGAAAAACCAAATGCCAAAATACTTTAAGGATGAAATTGTTTTTAATAGAGCCGTACATAATTATGAAACAAGAAATATAAACAGAGTTCGATTGCCACAAATGAAGAAATCAAAATCACAGAACTGCCTAATGAATAAAGGACTAAAGATGTATGATGAAGTGCCTGAAAGTATGAAGAATGAATGTATTTAAAAAGAAATGTTATGCTTACTGTAAAAATATTTAAATGTATCAAATAAAATGTTACATTGAGCTTATTAGTTTATATTTATGTGGTATAAACTAACTCAAAAAATAATAAAAAATTTAAAAAAAGACCAAAATAGACTTGCGCAGGACCGTGGATTTATCTTATTTTATTGGAACCGAAAACCCGTGAAATAAATAAATATTTTATTAATTGAATTATTAAAACACTTTGTTTTTACCACAATAATCTTTATTTAAAAAGTCGACATGTTTCGAGAACGATGTTCTCTTCATCAGGACAATATATGTAGTAAAACTAAATTATCAAGCATAGAAAGACTGGCGTGGGTGGAAATGAAATAGTTGGAGGGGGGGGGGAGAGGGGCGGAAAGAGGAGGAGCTTAGAAGATAGACAGGGGGGAGGGGGTTGCTTAGAAGATCATAGACAAAATTACAATGGAAATATGTTTAAAATAGGGTTATTCACAAAATTAATTTGGTTATTAATAATATTTAAATTACTATTGACATTTTTCCTAATTTCTAATATTTCTAAAAGATCTAATTGAAAACCACTAACATTAGTATGTAAAATTTTAAAACCCGTATTTATATCAAATGAACGGTTAGATTCAATTAGATGGTTAGCAAATTCCGAATAATTATTGCTATTTAGACATCTAAAGTGTTCCTTAATCCTCGTTTCAAAATTTCTGCAAGTTTTACCTACGTAAAAATGATTGCAATCATTACAATTCAATTGGTATACTCCGGATTTTTTCATTTTTTGGTCTTTGTCCTTGTTATTTAAAATATAATTTTTCAATTTATTATTGGTATAAAAAGCTGGCTGTATTGTATTAGGGATTTTTTTCCCGATTGAATTGGAGGTTTGATGATTTACAAACAATATTTTTCTCCATTGCTTTTTGATATTATCACTAAGCAATGGGTAAATGTAGGACAAATGAAATTTTTTCTTATATTTTTTGTTCAATATGTCGTCTATTAATTTGGGGTTATAACCATTATTAGATGCAATTATTTTAATTGTGTTAAGTTCAGCTTTGAAATTATTTGGGGATAGCGGGATATTAATTAATCGATTGATCAAATAATGGAATGCTAAGAGTTTTTGTGAAAATGGATGGTTAGATGAGTTGTGTATAATTATATCAGCGTATGTTTCTTTTCTAAAAATATTAAATTCAATCTTATTTTTAATTACAGTTAGGTTTAAATCTAAGAAATTTATGCTACAATTAATTCCTATTTCTAATGTAAATTTAATGTTTTTATGAATTTTGTTCAAAAAATTAAGGAACACTTGAAGTTGTCTTTTGGTGCCGGTCCATATACAAAAAATATCATCTACGTAACGTTTATAAAAATACACATATTTAAGTAATAAGGCAGAACTATTAAAGATTTTATTTTCTAAATGGTTTAAAAATATATCAGCTACCAAGCCACTGGTACTTGACCCCATTGCCAAACCGTCTTTTTGTTTGAAAATGTTATTATTAAATTGAAAGAAATTTTGGTTTAAAACTACATTAAGACATTTAAGTAAATCCTGGGCTAAGTCATTAGGTAATTTTGAGGAATTAAGTAAGTTATTTATAATTGTTTTGCTTTCTTCAACTGGGACACATGGAAACAGGTTAACGACGTCAAAAGATACTAATAATGCATTATCGGGGATTTCCAAACCTTTCAAGTGCTCAACTAATTGTAGGGAATTCTTAATTGTATACTTAGGTTGAAAAATATTCGATTCAATTATAATAGTATTTAAAGTTGACGCTAATTTATAGCTAGGAGCATTGCAATTGGAAATTACCGGTCTGATTGGTTGAGTCTTCTTGTGATTCTTTAGTAGACTGTATAATTTGGGAATTTGAGGATTTTTTACAGTTATTTTTTTATTTCTAAATAAATTAACAATTTTATCACTTTTACAAGTTTTTAAAGTGTCCATTATCAATTCCTGACATTTATTAATTGGGTTTGTTTTTACTATTTCAAAGTTATCACCTTGTAGAAAGTCCATAGTTTTATCAATGTAATCACTTTTGTTGATAATAATCACCGAGTTTCCTTTGTCCGCTTTAGTAATGATGAGGTTTTTTTCCTTTGTAACCTTCGATATATTGATTGCGTGCATTTGTTCTGACGTATACTGTATTTTGTTAAAGTTAGATTTAGGATTGATGTTTTTTATCACTTCACCACATTTGTATTGAAAGGATTTTGCTTCTTTAAATAATGCACAATTTATATCTACTGCCAAATATTCTAGTTGTTTGTTATTGTTTTTTATGTGAAGATTATGGTTTAATCCTTTTGATAACAAATTTAGTTCTTCCTTTTTAAACTCATGTTGAGTTAAGTTGATGACACGGTTATGGAATTTATTTTTATTTTTTTCACTATTATTAATGTGTTGATCATTATTAGCAGATGAGTTTATTATTAAATTATTATTAGTAGTTATCAAAATGTTGTTTTTAAGTTTTTCAGGATTATTATTACACAATTTAACAAGTTTTTTTATAATATCTTCCTTCTTTTTAAAAGCTTTAATGCTGGCGATACATCTAACGTGATCATCGAATAAACACCATTCAACTGGATGCAAGTTACTAGCGAGATCCATGTGTAACACTTTGATTTGAAGCTTAATATTATTGCGTTTTTTAAAAACACTTATGAAGTCTTCTTTTAACCAGGCTATCTTAGCCTTTTTTGACGAGTTCGACACTGTTTTGAATTTCAAATTTATGTAGTTAGGAATAACTTGACGTTTTTGACACTCCCGTAGAAAAAATAAATTTATTCCAATCAGTCTATACTTGATCATTAGTTTTTTATACACTTTTGCTTTTTTAGCCGTACTCGCTACGATCACTTCTTCAAATTTTGCAAATTCACTTTGTGGCACCATTTTATTAATTGAATTATTAAAACACTTTGTTTTTACCACAATAATCTTTATTTAAAAAGTCGACATGTTTCGAGAACGATGTTCTCTTCATCAGGACAATATATGTAGTAAAACTAAATTATCAAGCATAGAAAGACTGGCGTGGGTGGAATTGAAATAGTTGGAGGGGGGGGGAGGGGGGGGGGAGAGGGGCGGAAAGAGGAGGAGCTTAGAAGATAGACAGGGGGGAGGGGGTTGCTTAGAAGATCATAGACAAAATTACAATGGAAATATGTTTAAAATAGGGTTATTCACAAAATTAATTTGGTTATTAATAATATTTAAATTACTATTGACATTTTTCCTAATTTCTAATATTTCTCAAAGATCTAATTGAAAACCACTAACGTTAGTATGTAAAATTTTAAAACCCGTATTTATATCAAATGAATGGTTAGATTCAATTAGATGGTTAGCAAATTCCGAATAATTATTGCTATTTAGACATCTCAAGTGTTCCTTAATCCTCGTTTCAAAATTTCTGCAAGTTTTACCTACGGTAATACCTTACTCTATAGTACCTTACTCTATAGTACCTTACTCTATAGTAAAAACAAACCCAATTAATAAATGTCAGGAATTGATAATGGACACTTTAAAAACTTGTAAAAGTGATAAAATTGTTAATTTATTTAGAAATAAAAAAATAACTGTAAAAAATCCTCAAATTCCCAAATTATACAGTCTACTAAAGATTCACAAGAAGACTCAACCAATCAGACCGGTAATTTCCAATTGCAATGCTCCTAGCTATAAATTAGCGTCAACTTTAAATACTATTATAATTGAATCGAATATTTTTCAACCTAAGTATACAATTAAGAATTCCCTACAATTAGTTGAGCACTTGAAAGGTTTGGAAATCCCCGATAATGCATTATTAGTATCTTTTGACGTCGTTAACCTGTTTCCATGTGTCCCAGTTGAAGAAAGCAAAACAATTATAAATAACTTACTTAATTCCTCAAAATTACCTAATGACATAGCCCAGGATTTACTTAAATGTCTTAATGTAGTTTTAAACCAAAATTTCTTTCAATTTAATAATAACATTTTCAAACAAAAAGACGGTTTGGCAATGGGGTCAAGTACCAGTGGCTTGGTAGCTGATATATTTTTAAACCATATAGAAAATAAAATCTTTAATAGTTCTGCCTTATTACTTAAATATGTGTATTTTTATAAACGTTACGTAAATGATATTTTTTGTATATGGACCGGCACCAAAAGAAAACTTCAAGTGTTCCTTAATTTTTTGAACAAAATTCATAAAAACATTAAATTTACATTAGAAATAGGAATTAATTGTAGCATAAATTTCTTAGATTTAAACCTAACTGTAATTAAAAATAAGATTGAATTTAATATTTTTAGAAAAGAAACATACGCTGATATAATTATACACAACTCATCTAACCATCCATTTTCACAAAAACTCTTAGCGTTCCATTATTTGATCAATCGATTAATTAATATCCCGCTATCCCCAAATAATTTCAAAGCTGAACTTAACACAATTAAAATAATTGCATCTAATAATGGTTATAACCCCAAATTAATAGACGACATATTGAACAAAAAATATAAGAAAAAATTTCATTTGTCCTACATTTACCCATTGCTTAGTGATAATATCAAAAAACAATGGAGAAAAATATTGTTTGTAAATCATCAAACCTCCAATTCAATCGGGAAAAAAATCCCTAATACAATACAGCCAGCTTTTTATACCAATAATAAATTGAAAAATTATATTTTAAATAACAAGGACAAAGACCAAAAAATGAAAAAATCCGGAGTATACCAATTGAATTGTAATGATTGCAATCATTTTTACGTAGGTAAAACTTGCAGAAATTTTGAAACGAGGATTAAGGAACACTTGAGATGTCTAAATAGCAATAATTATTCGGAATTTGCTAACCATCTAATTGAATCTAACCATTCATTTGATATAAATACGGGTTTTAAAATTTTACATACTAACGTTAGTGGTTTTCAATTAGATCTTTTAGAAATATTAGAAATTAGGAAAAATGTCAATAGTAATTTAAATATTATTAATAACCAAATTAATTTTGTGAATAACCCTATTTTAAACATATTTCGATTGTAATTTTGTCTATGATCTTCTAAGCAACCCCCTCCCCCCTGTCTATCTTCTAAGCTCCTCCTCTTTCCGCCCCCCTCCAACTATTTCATTTCCACCCACGCCAGTCTTTCTATGCTTGATAATTTAGTTTTACTACATATATTGTCCTGATGAAGAGAACATCGTTCTCGAAACATGTCGACTTTTTAAATAAAGATTATTGTGGTAAAAACAAAGTGTTTTAATAATTCAATTAATAAAATGGTGCCACAAAGTGAATTTGCAAAATTTGAAGAAATATTTTATTGCTTTCTCATTCTCTCGCAGGCTAAATCCTATAGTACCGCTCGCTTCCGTTGCATCAAGTTTCAAATCACAACGGTGCTGAATAAGTTTTCACTTTAAAAAAAAATTAATACTTCCATTGGAAGGTTTTGTCCCATTCGTCGAGTGATATTAATTTAAAGAACCATTTCTTCCGTCCTTTGCTACTGATTTTTAAGTAGGTACAAAAACGAAATCTAGATTGACAAGCTGAAATTTCTTTATATTGAAGTTTAAAAAAATATGTAAATATTGCGTACTCTAAGGACATTAAGGACACGATTTTTCAGGTGATTACCTATGAAGAGACTTATCATCGATCTTCCGGAGGCCTTTCAAGAGACTAGCCATTCGGTGCATGTTAACTTTGAAAGCGTGCATGTTCCACCCCTCTAGAAGTTCATCACATCTGAAAGTGATGTTTCACATGATGTTTACTCGCCCCCCGAGTGATGAATTATTGTTTAATGGTTCCCCCTGGCGGAAGACGGGTTATGTGAAAAACTTACCCATATCGAGCTTGATATTATGAATCTTGATTAATAATTCAATGATTTTAGGAAGTTTTGGTGAAGGGATCGCATCTCTCAGTAAACTAGAAAACAAGTTAATTATTCAAGTACCCATATTATCAACTATCGAACGTTTTTTTATTAGTTCTAAACTTTGGGGTCAAACCGAGAGAAGATCCGGTACACCACACCATGAAATAACTTAAACCATATAGCAGAAAATTAGTACGTGAAGTAGTTAAAAACTCTCAAACCAAAATAATGAAATTAGCCTTTAATTTCTAGTAATAACTGTTTTAAGTCCACAACTTAATTTTTGAATCGTCAGGTGAAGAGTTTTTAAATATCATTTTGTCCGTCAAAAATAGGTGTTATAGTAAGACGCCATTTGTTTAAGTTGTGGTCAAAATATTTCGAAATCACGAGTAAGTGTGTTGAAATCTATGGCGAAGACTAGTATTTAAACTATTGGCACATATCACACAAAGGAAGGAAATCGAAAATTTGTAAATTGATTTTAAAAATTCATCTGATATACGAGCATGTACAGGCAAATCATTTTAAAGAGAACACGCTTGAATGTATCGAATTTTTCAAGTAAAGTTTAGCGAACTGGTTTGGAACACTTGCCCGTGGTCCCCTCATAAGAAGAGTTCTCTCCAGCAGAAGCCGAAAGTACTGGATGCGTAGCGACGTTTCTCAATTATTGTATTCATAAAAACATAAAAATTTTAATTTAAATATTTTTTTCCTTATATTTACCTACTCTTTAAATGTCCAGACTGGTGATGCACCACGTCGCGTCGTGTAAAAACCAATTCAACAACACTCCTGTTACTCCTGTAACACCAGCCGCCTGTTTTGAATTATTCACGAAAAAAAATCACCAAAAAACGTGTTTTATTTTATTTTGCGAAGCTCAGAAAGAAATATTAAATGTGTAACTATAATTTTCTAAAGAATAAAATTTTCCATATTAAACGATAAAAAACTATAAACAAGAAGGGGTTCGTAAGTAGGAAATTTTCAACGGAAGTTTTTATAGGCCTTATGCTTTATATATCAGGTCTTATAAAAAGAATAATAAAAAAATTCTCCATTATTTCAAAGACAAATAAGTTTTCTTTTCACAGTATTTAATTGAGTGCATCTAAAATATTTTTAAGCCGCCTAATTTTCAAATAAAATCACATGCTTTTGCATTGCTTAGTAGTATATATATAGTTATCTTAAAGTATAGGTACATATGTTTTTTATTCAATATTTAGTGTGTTGACTCTTAGAAATAGTTTGAACTTTACCTTTTGTACTTGATATGTTATTCATGTAATAAAGATTTTTTTTTATTTTCTTCCAAAATTCAAGCGTTAAAAAGGTAAATAATCATTAATTTTTCCATCCAGCATACCACTTCCCAAGCAAGGGTCTCTTTAAAATGATTTACTTGCACCTATGCGTATCAAACATCAAACTTTAATTTGCCCTTACTAATCTCCCTACCTTGAGTTGAACAGGGATTCATTGATCCCTCGGGTCAGAAGCCATAAGCCATAGTACGCAGATAAGTTATTATAAATACGCAAGTCTGCACATGAATATATCAGAAAGTGCATCCAAACATGTTATTAACGAGGCTGTGTTTAGGATTAAGGTATACCGTCTCCCGCAAGGGGTGGACTGGTAATCATAGCTATAAATTTACAAAGGCCAGGAAATTATTGAAACTGGTCCATTTAACGTAGTAGGCTCCCAAAAATTGGGCTAAGATCTTAACAAATGAGTAGTACTTTAATTCTTAATGGTGGTCTTACATCAGGGCGATCCTAAGAGTATGTTCCGCCCTGAAACGTACCACATATATAATATTTTTAATTATTTTTTTGTGAAATAACACAAATTAATCAAATAAAATTTATTTGCGCCGGGATTTGAACACGAAACCTTCGGATTTGCTAGTCGAAAGACCAACCTCTCTTTTCATAAAAATGGTGAATTGAAAGATTCGTGAAGAGCCCCTTACAAATAGTTTATCATGGTATCCGGTAAAGTATTCCTGATTCAAAAGCTTTTTGGTATGCAATATTAAAATAAGTACATACGCCAGGCCGCCAAAGCCGGTCCCATAAAGGGAAAAAATAACCAATGCAGGTAAAAATTAAAAAACTTTTTCACTTTGTTCCACTTATTTATTATTTCCAGGACCGGTAATAATAAATAACCGGTAATAATAATAGTCGGAGATACGTAGATGACATTTTGATCATATGGACCGGTACGCAGAGGCAACTAGATATCTTCATCAAAGAAATAAATCAAATCAATAAGTCAATTCAATTCACGATGGAGATAGGAGGAGATAAAATAAACTTTTTAGATATAGGAATTAATATCGTTAATAACAAATTACAATTTTCAATATACAGGAAACCGACATATAGCGATAATATCATTCACAGCTCCTCAAGACACCACATTTCACACAAATTGTCAGTATTCCATTCTTTAATCCATAGACTATTACATGTACCACTAAACGATATAAATTACAGCAATGAATTAAATGTTATCAAAACTATTGCAAAAAATAATGGTTACGATAGCAAAATAATTGATAATTTAATAAAGAAGAAGAATAAAAAACTCACCGTAGCTTCAATTACATATGGCCTTACGCCAGACAAGGAGATAGGAACAAAACAATGGACTAAAATACCGTACCTTGGCAAAATATCAAATAAAATTTCAAAATTAATAGACAGTGACAAAAAATGTAAGACAGCCTTTTATAACGTAAATTCTTTGGGTAAAATATTTATAAATAATAAAGATAAAAGAGGTAATCTGGAAAACTCTGGAGTCTACCAGGTGAACTGCTCGAATTGCCCCGCGTATTACGTAGGACAAACAGGAAGAGCAGTATCAACCCGTATAAAAGAACATTTCGCTAGTTGGGTTAATCAAAAAGGAGATTTATCGAACGTCGCCTTGCATCTACTAGAAAATCAACATACTTTTGACAAAGATAGAGATGTAAAAATCCTTCATGTTTGCAACAAAGGACAAAAATTAGACAGATTAGAGTCATTAGAAATCAATCGCTTAACGAAGAATATAGATAGATCTTAAATATGTTATGAATAAACAGTTAGAACATAATGCTCAATCACCATTAATTTACCTATTATAATAATCTTAGAATAATTTTACTTCAGAGAGCAGTGGTATAATTTAAGTATGTACTTTAAAAATGTAATAACCCAAATATGTGGAGAACCCTAACAATAATAATTACTTTAGTGCTACCAATATTTGAAAATAAGCCCTAAGCAACAACAGGGAATATCCCAACATTACAAAAATAAAATTTCAGAAATCACAAACCTTTTTAATTATATAAATTCTTTTATATTCATGTGAACTAAAAATATTTACTTACTATGTAACATTATTCATAATTTTTAAAAATACACTTTATAATTACCTAATGTACCCTAAATTAACAAAATAACTTATAATACCTTAAATTAACAAAATAGAATCATTCAGCATATGTAGACAATGTTGTGTACCCCTGCCTAAGTTTGTATAAAATCAATAGCATAAGAGTTTCAACTACCAGTCTGAAAATGTCCGTAGTAGGATGAAACCGGTCCTGGTAATAATAAATAAGTGGAACAAAGTGAAAAAGTTTTTTTAATTTCAATTCTATTACAATGGAATTCCACCACGAATTAACAGTGCAAAAACTAGACTCATTAATGCAGGTAAAGGTAAATGCATTCAATTTTTGTGTAACAAAGTCTAATAATACCATTGGTCACGGGCTTACTGGGAAAATGTTGGTAGCCCATGGAGCTAGTTCGTCTCTGATCTTCTCCATTACCGCTGCGTGCCCAGTGTATCGTATAATTTATTCAGCCATTAAAAAGCTTCCGGCTTCACCGATTGAATTGTTCTGACAGTAACTTACACTCAGCGAGCGATAAATTGGTGCTTCCGGTGCTGAAAGGAGGAAGCATGAACTCATGAGATTTTGTTTGAAGGGATGCTTTCAGGCATGAACTTTGGTCTTGTAAATATATTCATACTAATTATCTCTTTTCTTCTGGGAAAAATCAAGCATACTCGGAAAACGTATTTTAAGTAAGTACATAAATTTAAAAGCATCTACCTACATACATATTTAACTGCCATGGCAAAGAAGATATTTATGTTTAGTCGTGTTTCGATATCAAGTCTGAAAATTAAAAAAAAAATTATATTTTCCTCTGAAAGTTTAAAATAGACATTATAGAATGTTCAATTTGTGAGCCAGTTATGGATACCGCCGCGCGGCCCCGAGAACTATTTATTGGATAAACAACACCCCTGCTATAGGTCACTCCAAGTGGTTCGCTACATTTGGTGACTTAGCAGGGGTACTCGCGTTTTTGAGGTGAGGCGTGGCTAGGTCTTGCGGCAGATGCTTTTGCCCACCCACTGCGTGGGGGGCCAGATCGGGGAGATCTCAAATATGACATAGGCCCCAAAGGGTCTCCTGTGTGGAGATAATGTAAAAAAAATTAAAATGAGTTTTTACAGGTAAGCCAACATTTTGGATAAGTATTTATATACTTACTTGGGTTAAAATTAGTTGTAAATTTCACAATAATGAATTTATTTAAGGAGAAAACATATACATAAAATAATAAATAAATTTTTATTAAACATTAACTGGAGAATTCGCCTGCATTCTATTTTATTTAAACATCGACCTTACTAAAAAAAAACACAGCACGACCGATTACCTGTGTTTTTGTAGCATCATGGATACAACACATTTACACTAAAACACGAAATATTACTAAAAAAGGATTTCACTCTAAAACACGTTTTAAATTTGGCAACACTGCAATTTTTCAAATTTTCCATACAAAAATTTTGTTTTCATTCATAGCCGCTAGATGGTGATGACGTCGCGCCTGAACAACTTGCCCGCGCAAAAAACCGCAGTTGCATAAATATACCAAACCACCCACTAGATCGATAACTTCGGGCTTTTAGTACGTGAAAAATTTGGTCACTATTTCACCATCAAAATGCAATAATTTTTCGACTTCTTTTTTTATTTATCACTTGTGACGTCACGCACCATAGACGAAGATAGAGTAAGCAACAACAGAACGATGCGCGACCATAGATAATGTAATTTTCTTTCGGGGCCTACCCAATACCACCCAAATCATTAGCCTAAAATATTATTTTAAAAATAAAACTCGTAATTACATGATAAGAATTTTATTATAAACACGAAGAAAAAGGAAATACAAGAACATATAATTAAAATATGATTATGCGTTCCTACAAAACAACTGAATTTAAAATATTTTCATATTTTAACAGAAAAATTCAAAACTCAGAATTACATGTACATATTTTAAACAAGAATACAATATAAGCAGGTTATATTTCTGTAGCAAATTGCCACATGAGGACGTTGTTTTAAAGATAAATTTCTCTTTTGAACGTACCTATTATATCTTTCGGCAGTTAAAAAAAAAAATTATCATATTTCCAAGATCCACGGAGACATTTGTTTGCATAAGATATTTGATTCTTCATAAGGGGCTCAAAAAAACATTATTTGTTTATTTGGCATTTAAAATAGCTCAGTTCATCATATTTTCCCTGAAATCATAAAAAATAGGATAAGTTATATTTTCTAAAAACTACATTGGTTCAGTTATGGAAATTTGTAAAATAATGAATTTTTATTGTATTTGTGTATGTGTATTATAGTACATACATATGTATGTATGTAGTTAAATTTCCTCCCATGTCTTTTAACTTTTAATTTATGATAACTCTCATATTAAACAAGTTCTAGGATACCTACTTACTTATATAAAGAAGCCTACTCAAATACATTAAATTTGACTGACGTTTTTGTAAAATTAAAGTTATAAAAATAATTATTACCTCTGCATCATGCACCATGACTGATAGTATTTCCCTTAACCTCATGTAACCATCTCCAGAAACAGAAGCAAATGTATTGAAGTGTGGATAAAGAATGTTATATTGTAAACAAGTAAAGTTTTGTCGGTTCAGATTCCACTGAAAAATATGAATAAATTTATTAATATACTGATAAAAATATAAAAAAAATGTCGAAAATAAGAGCAGAAAATGTAATATAGAAAACATATTTACCTTTTTAAGATGTAATCGTGATGTTGGATAGCGTCAATTATTAGATCCCAGGTGAAACATAAATATGTTCTGAAAACGGAAACATGTACATCAGTTTAAAATACAAAGCAATACATTTCAAAAAATACTTTGGGAACACTGAAATAACAACCAAAGGAAGACTCCCACCTGTAATTTTGTTCCAATTGCGGGTCATGTTCTCCCATTTTTCATTTGATCGTGAATTCCCAAAATTCACAATCGTTACGTATTGCGTCGGAAATGTAAATGTCAATTGTCAATCAAACGTAAATAAAGCAGAAAAATGCAATACAAATAAAAGATTCCTATTGGTTGATTTAGTAGCCGGTGACCATAAACAAATCGAAGTGGACTTATGAAGTCACCCAAAGATTCTGACCACGTTTTGGCTCGGAGTTATACCCGCCTGAGCAGTTGGTTTTCATGCATGACGGGAATATTTTTACTAAATGTTGAGATTTTACTGAATGATTTCTATTATAGTGACCAATTCACTCTTCTATTCATGTAATTAATACATTTGCCGTCTTATTTGTGTGGTATTACATCAGTTTTATCAAGTTATTGCACAATAAACAGTATTTAAAAGTTGAACTGTCAAAATATTGTTTTGGGTTACATAAAAGTTCAAATTTACGTTTTTAAGGTTAAACGTCACGTACGTTATAATCTACGCATTCACAGATGGCGCCAATCAAATTATTTTAGGTTTTTAACGCTTTTTGCACGTTACGCTTTAAAATATTAAGGTAAATTAATTGTTGGCGATCGTACATATTTAATTGCAATATAAATAAATATTTTGGTCCATAAACAAACCCAAATCTTTCAAGAAAGGCTGAAAAATACAATATTGGATTGAGTCACCGATACAAAATTGAATTTTTCAGCCTTTCTTGAAAGATTTATGTTTGTTGATGGACAAAAATATTTATTTATATTCCAATTAAATATGTACGATCGCGAACAATTAATTTACTTTAATATTTTAAAGCATAACGTGCAAAAAGCATTAAAAATCTAAAATAATTTGATTGGCGCCATCTGTGAATGCGTAGATTATCTATAACTTACGTGACGTTTAACCTTAAATCTTTATTTTATGAGAATTTCTTAAAAGTGGTGTTTTTTTTTCAATATTAATATCAAATTCACGTGTTGGTAAACTTATAAAAGAAATTAACATCTTTAGTGGTGCAAGAAATGTGTTGAAATGTCAGTTATTTTTAAGGTTATTTTTTTGGCATTAAAAAAAACTTTGAAATTTTTTATAATTTTTTTTATTGTATGCACGAGGAAAAAGTGAGGTGACAGTTTCATTTAAAATTCATTATATAAAAGGTCTGTATTTTTTAAATTTTAATTTTTTTAATATTTCTGTACACTTTCATAGAAAATGTTTTGGTAAGAAATTATTTTACATTTTTTTCCGTGTTTAAATCTTAAAATATGGCAGTTTTTTAAAACTAAAGTGTATTTCAAATACACAAATCGAAACGGTAATTTTATCTAGTTTTAAAAAATGGTATTTGTTTGTACGGCACCTTCAAAAATAAGAAATATATAGAACATTCAAAATACTTAGGAAAATTCCAAATTTCGTTCAGACATCATCCCTAAAACAGAGATAAACTACCCCCCCAGGCTGTGTAAACGGCGTGTATTTTTTTCCAAGAACAATTTTTTGATTAGTAACGTTTTCACATCCGCGGCCGTTTGTCAATTGAATAAATTTTTCACAGGGTTTTTTAGTAAGGCCGTTAACTTTAGCAGCAAACAAACCTTAACAAACATCGTTTTCATGTATTTAAAGAAAAATATACGTAGGTTCACAAAAGAATATCATTTTATAAAGAAAACAAGAAAAATATACATGACTTTAACCAGTGAGTCCTGCCATTATTTGGAGTAAAAATGTAAATAAAATTTTGGTCTCCGTTGATTTTTTTTTCATCAAAACCAATAAAAAAAATTGTTACACATGTAGCCGAGTAATCGCTAACTGTTCAATGCCTACCATTTTTTAAAGTTTTAAGTTGAAATAAAAATATTAAAAAACATCAAAAATGCCACCGGAGATAAAATTTCGTTTACATATTTTACTCCAGACAATATCAGGAATCACCGGTTAAAGTAAGTCAAGCACATAATATACAAATTTTAAATATATATATAATTTTTCTAATTTTTTATTATTCATTAACTAAGATAATATTACAATATATATTATTGTAATACAACAATAACTTTGATCAGTCGCTAAATTTAGTTAGCTCCAGTTACTAAAGAATCATAACATTAAACACTGTGCAAATAAAAACAAATTAGTTACGGAGGTCTAGTGTTTTTCACCCGGTTTGTTTGTCCCCCGAAATTCTACCGAGAAACGCTCGTAAAGGGATTTTATTTGTCTAAAAAATTGACACATAATTTAACTAGGTTATCTATCACCTATTTGAAGTAAGTTAAATAAAACAATAAACAACCCGGAAAAATTTGCAATAAGTGAATTTGGAACAAATTAAACTGTGAATTTATACAATAAAAATAGTGTAATAGTGTTTTGTGTTAAAAACAACTAAAATTGGCTCTAGTTCATTCATTAAATTCAGTTCATTTCGTTGACAGTTTGCTTATATTGAATTTAATCTCAATGACGTCAACCAGTGGAGTGGCGAAGGTGTAGACTCAAGACATTTTGGCCAGTAGGTTTGGACAGAGTTCAAACCTCAATCATACCAAATATTTTTATTTTATTATTATATTCATAAAATACCTGTTCATAGATGGCGGTAAATAATCACACAAATTAAACCAAAAATTAATTCAATCAAGTTCCGTTAATAAGCAATAGATGGCAGTAACAGTAGAATTTAAATAAATACTAATATAACAAATCAATACACACATAATTAATAAAATTAAAAATTAAATTTAGAGAAAACAAACATAATCCAATAAAATAAAATAAATTATAAAAATAATATAAAAACATAAAATTAAAAATCAATTTAGCATAACATATAGTAATCATAACATAACACATATCATGGCAACTAGAGCTAAAAGTGCATTGGAGCTTGAAGACAAAAACATTGACAAAATTATTCAACACATAGATAAGAAAATGGATATTATGAAAATAGAAATTTTCACAATAATGGAAGCATTTAAAGAAGAAACACAAAAAGTATCGATCTCGTCAGAAAACAATACGATGATATAATAAAAAAATGGACCAAACAATATTCCAAAATCAAAAAATTGAAAACAAAATGGAAAAATTAAAAAATGAACAAAAAGGAACTCAAGCTACAACGTATGCGACTATTGCAGCTAGGCAGAAGACAACCCTTCAGAATCATGTCTTAGTAATAAGCTCCGACGACCCGCTGAGAAAATCAGCCGACATTGAAAAACTCGTAGTAAAGCTCGTAGATGTTCGCACTCTGGGGATCGGTGTTGCACGCATGCGAAAATCGAATAACAGTGACAAATTAATCTTCAATATGGTCTCCCTGGAAGATAAAAATAATTTTAAAAGAGAACTAAATAAAGGGCTACAAGGCAAAATAAATATAGAAGATAGAAAAAAAAGAATCTTTTGGTTATAATTAGAGGCCTTATCAAGGGAGCAACTAATGATGACCTAATGCATTCTCTGGAGAAACAAAATAATGGGATAGGTATAGATTTCTCAGAAAAAATATCCATTAAATACAAAAAAAAATCATAGGAATACACATATTTGCAATACAATATTAGAATTATCGCCAAAAAACTGGAAAAGCTTGATAGAAGCTGGCCATATCAATGTAGGATACCAACGTTTAAAAGTGGAGGATCAGTCACCATTGGTCCAATGCTATAAATGTATGGGTTTCGGACACACCCAATTATTCTGCAAGGAAGAAACGGCATGTGTTCACTGCGGCGGCAACCAAAAATTCGAGACCTGCCCTAACAAAAAAGAGCAGCCTACATGTACCAACTGTAATAATTTAAGTCATAATGACCACAGAGCCACCAGCTCAGAATGTCCAATCTGGAAGATAATGGATGAACGTGTTAGGTAAAAAGTGGACTACGCTGGAATTTTTTGAAAAAGCTGCTGACCAATCAATCATACAAAGGAAATACCATTCGGTGGATAACTATATGCCTATAAAAAAAAGTTTGAGAGATCTGTACATTAATGCCAGAAGTATTAGAAATAAAATAGACGAAATAGAAGAAACGCTCAAAAGAATAACGGATACTGTGCATGTTTTAGTTGTCACCGAAACATGGCTGGGAGACGGAGAAGAATCTTTGTTCAACATCAATGGCTACCAGGGTACTTTTGCTTCCCGGACTACTGGAAGAGGAGGAGGAGTGGCGATATATACTCACAATACATTTAACTGTGAAGTTATTGAAAAGTGGTCAACGAATAACTCTTTTTTAAGAGTTAGGGTACAATATAAACATTTTAAACCATTAAAAAAATATGCTATATACAGGAAACCTAACAACAATATAAATGATTTTCTAGTATCTCTTGAATCTATTTTACAAAAAAGTAGCCTAGATACAATCATCTTCGGGGATTTTAACATTAATGTTCTTAAAAAAAATGATACAACAAAAAAATATTATTTTTACATTAATGTTTATGACATAAGTGTTTTCATATAATTATTTCATATGTTATAATACACATCCCACGAGAGTTACGGAAACCTGCAGTTCTCTCTTAGACCATATTATATCAAATAGAGAAAAAATATCTTCAACGACCTCCAATATTGATAACCAGATAAGTGATCATAGTATAATGATGTTAGACTACCAAAACTCTTTGAAACACCACTCTAACAACAGAATACCACCAAACATAAACATCAGCATCAATAAGAGGGCTTTGAGAACATATCTTGAAACCCAACCGTTTTCTCATAAAACCACCAACATAAACGAAAATTTTAATCAATTCTTTAAATATATCAAAACCGCAATCGACACTTGCAAATTTAAGCCAAGGATACGAATAGGAAACCCTAAGCAAGGTAATACACCATGGTTTGACAAAAACCTGGATTTTATTATTAGAGAACAAAATACTAACTACAAACAGTGGAAGAAAGATCCGCAAAACAGACTTATTTTATCACAAAAAAATAAGTCAAGAAATTCGGTAACTAATTACAGACGTTTCGCCAAAACAAAATATTACACAGATATTTTTAAAGAAAACATACATAATCCAAGACAAACATAGAAGACAATAAATTCAATCATAACTAACAGTCCAAAGAACTCGACAAATAAGATTGAAACTCTTACCATCAATAATATAGACATAAATGACCCGAAGCAGATATGTATAGCGTTTAATGACTTCTTCACGTCGGTTGGTAAAAATTTAGCTGCGAGTATCCCATCTTATTCAGATAACATGAATACAATAAACATGGAACCAAAGCCATTACAGTCCCTCTACATGGCCAATACAAACAAACTAGAAATTTTAAAAATTATCTCAAAACTAAAAACTAATGCATCTCCAGGAGTCGATGGCATGACAACTAACTTACTCAGATTCTGTAAAGAAAAATTAGCGGATCATCTTGTTATTCTAATTAATCAATCTTTAGTGAGTGGACTATTTCTGGATCAATTAAAGCTAGAAAAAATCGTTCCGATTCACAAAGAAGACTGCAAAAAAAATCTATCTAATTATCGTCCAATATCAATACTCTCAGTCTTCTACAAAGTATTTGAACATGTAATTAAAAATAGACTAACAAAATATCTCACAACTAATAATATTCTCACGCCTCAACAATATGGGTTCAGAAAATTCTCCAACACGAAAAGTGCTGCCTTTGACTTTATACTAACTCTTCAAAAACACTTAGATCAAGGAAAATATGCAGCGGGCATTTTCATAGACCTCAAAAAGGCATTCAATACGGTTGATCATAAGATTCTATTAAAAAAACTTGAATATCTGGGCATCGTGGGCAACAGTCTAAAACTTTTATCTAGTTATCTTACGGGTAGGTGCTGTTCGGTTGTTATTGGAAAAGAATCAAGTGATCATAGAAATATAACATGTGGTGTACCACAGGGCTCGATTCTCGGACCATTATTATTTTTGATTTATATAAATGATATTGCAAAATGGGGAGTGAAAGGTACACTTCAACTTTATGCTGATGACACAATATTATTCTACCATAATACTAATTTAAACGAAATGAAAAAGAACATGGAAAGGGATTTGGCTCATCTAGCCGAGTGGCTGAGAATTAATAAACTTAGCCTTAATATTAAAAAGACTCACTATGTGCTATTCGGGAATAGGAGAGGACAACGCCTAAACATTTCCCTGGGAATAAACAAACTGGAACAAACAGATGTCGCGAAGTATCTAGGACTTTTAATTGACTCACGGCTTACATGGAAAAACCATTTTGACCATGTTAAATCAAAGATTGCTCCGGTGACCGGTGTAATGTACAGACTACGTAGATTGCTTCCCACAGCCATACTGCGATCTTTGTACTATGCTATGATTCACTCCCACTTGGCATACCTTTTGAGTATCTGGGGTTTTGCTACCAAAAAAATGATATCGGAGGTGCAAATAATCCAAAATAGAGCCCTACGTAACATTTTTGGCTTACCTTGGGATACACCTGTTAAAGATATTTACCGTCACGCACTTGTATTGTCATTTAAGATTGCTCCTAGCTTTGATATAACAAACACCATTTTAAATATTATTCAGTGCAACACCCACACAAATATAAAACTGGTCTATAACAACGACGTTCACCAATATAATACACGAAAACACAACAAACTACACATATCAAAAATACACTCAACAAAGTTTGGACTGAAATCATCAGAATACATTGCCTACACCAACTATAACAAACTGCCTGAAAATTTGAGACAGGTATATGCCTCCAACAAATCTAGAAATGATATATTGAAAACCTATTTTTTCAAATGTTATTTGGAAAACGAGTCATAAGTAGGTACAAACTCTGTTCTGATAGCCCTGATTATCTTCAAATACTAAACTTATAATATGATGTGCGCGGTTTATACCTTTCTTAAATCTCGTCATGTATTTGTATGTAAACATCTTGTATTAGGTCTGTATATTTTTGAGCCCGAACCTTATATTGTATTTTCGTGATTTTGTTTTTTTTAATGCATTTCCTTATCCATCTCATTAGTCCATCATGGAGGAAACTTTATTTTAACTTTTTGAAACCAAAAGTACATAAATCAAATGAGTCGGTTATACAAATTCATAAAATCTTATAAGACATGTTTATGTGAAATATTTGTAAAGTGATTCTTCATATATTTGTGTCTGTATGTTGCTTCTGTGAAATGTTTTGTAAATTTTTGGCGATCCCTTAATGAGTTTTGATAACTCATGGGAGTGCAACTTCGTTTATTTATTTATACTGGGTTTTACAGATGTTTACACTTACATGAGAACAATCCAGCTATAAAACTCAGTTATTACACAATTATAAAAATCTACAATTACATACAATTAAATACAAATAAATATAATTAGAAAAACAAAAACATCACAAATAAAAATACAGAATTATATACAAGGTCACTCAAGTAACACATTGCAATGAGTGGTAAAAGACATATGTAATACGCGAGCATGCATAGAAAGACAATTCACGCAACATAATTAGTTAGTACTTTTTAACAGCGCTAGAACTTTTTTTTTTAAATCCGTACAAATTATCAACGAAAATATCCACATCAGCGCACTCTATCTTGTTATACAGTCGACACATCTGGGTCAGAGGGCTAAAGTAGGCGGTATTATTTTAAAATGTATTCATATGAAAAATGTTATGGCGTCTTAAACAATGGGAATTGGGGACATTAATTTCAATACTGTTAAGACATAATGTAGTGTCAAGATGGCCGTGAATGATTTTATGTAAACATATTAGATCAGTCAATTGCCTTCTAGTTTTAAGTGTATCAATCTTGAAGTAATCACGACGTACATCGTATGATCTGAGATGGTCGTGTAGTCCACATTTGAAGGATAACATTCTTAGTATTTTTTTTTTTAACTGATTCTACAATTTTTCATATTTGCAGTAATGTGGATTCCAAATAGTGCTTCCATATTCAAGTTTACTTCTAATTAAGGCATTGTAAAGTGTTAGAATTGATTGAGGATCTTTGAAAGGTTTACATATTCTGTGAATAAATCCCATCATTTTTAATGATTTGCACTTAATATTGTTAATATGTACATCAAATATAAATTTAGAATCAAGAGTGATTCCTAAATCCCTTATTGAAGAAACTTTTTTGAGAATAATATTATTGATAACATAAGAAAAATCCTTTATAATTCTATTTCTAGTAAAGTTTAAAATGTAACATTTTTCAACATTTAAGTGCATATCATTGACAGTACACCAGTTATTGAGTGTGTCGAGGTCATTTTGAAGCAGCTGATGATCGGAAACAGACTTATTTTACTAAAAATTTTAAGATCATCGGCGAAAAAAGCATAATCACAGTTTAATTTCGAGCCAAGGTCATTTATGAATATAAGAAAAAGCAGGGGGCCAAGATTTGAACCCTGTGGTACAACAGAAGTTACAACTATAGGGGATGATTTGTATCCATTAATAAGAACTAATTGAGTTCTGTTATACAAATATGATTTCACCCAGTGTAATAGGTCTCCATGTATTCCAATTTGTTCAAGTTTTTTTAGTAAGATGGAGTGGTTAACTCTATCAAAAGCTTTTTGGAAATCAGTATAAAATGTATCTACTTGTAATCTTTCATTAAAAGAATTACAAACATAATTACAAAATTCCAAAAGATTTGAGTTGATTGATCTTTGAGGAACAAACCCATGTTGCCTAGTGCAGAGAAGGGGTTTAAAATGTTAAAAAAATATTTTTATATATCAGAGATTCAAAAACTTTAGCAAAACAGGATAGTATACTGATTGGTATTTGGTTGTATGTTTTATTTAATAATATTTTTTGGTATATACAATCTCACTAGGCTGAGCCTGTTCCGGCGTCTTTGTCATTTCTTAAATTAATTGCACACACTCTTATCATTTCAAATCAAATCAAAAAACATGGTCACCTTACATGTTTACTACATTATAATGTATACGCTTCCTTCAGCTTCGCAGGTATCCATTAATTATAAGAAGAATATTGTTTTTCCAATATATTCTTTTATAAAATTATTTACCTCAACACAGACTTGTCCTAGTGAGTTTTAAAATTGAAGCGTCAACATTAATATCTGTAATGAAACAATAAACGTTTACCAACTATTTTTAGAAAAGTTTATAGAACAAAAAATAACAAATATTATATCGTTATAGAGATATACTATAAAAAGTATTATCGAAGAATGTCTAAATAATTAATTATTTCTTGCCTTGTCACGCAAACTTCAATCTATTTTCATTTTGACATTCTGTTGTTGGTCATGGTTACAGATTTTTTTTATTACTGAAGTTCTAGAAATCTTAATACAAGCATCTTGAGATGAATCTTAAATGATTCTCAATAATAATAACCCAAGTACAAAAGCTATATTAATGTATGTATTATTACAATTTGCAAACTAATTGTATAGCAACATAATCATTTTTGGTTACATAGCCGCAATTCCATGAAGTCAATTCCGCTTACGCTGCCTTAGCCGGCGGCTATTCTCTGGAGATAATGCTCGTATGTACGTAATACAAAGTCGGTGGTTGTAAGGTGCATAATCTCATGTCAAAATTGCAAGCCGTAATGGAATGTTCCGTTAGAGCAATCGCTAGGGTTGCAGGCGAAAATTAACCCGCGTAGGAATCTTGGCCTTGTCGCTGTTAATCTTCTGAAAATTCTATTAAACGCCGAATATCTTTATAGTTTAGTAATTTTATCCCAAGCATCCATTATTTTTTTTGTTTCTTTTTTTATTCTTGAATAGCATATTTTGATGAATTAAAAGCAGCAGAGTTTGTATAATATAAGGTATGTTCTTGCCCAAGTCCTACGATTGATCTCCTAGAGTGGTTGATATACGCACCAAAAATTCGAGGTATTTATTTCCTAACCAGTACAATTTTATCTGCCGAATATCTATCTCCGAATTATTTTTAAATTCTGAGTGAAACTATTACATATAAGAAATGCGGGTGGAAGGGATCATGATAAATCCTCTCCAAATTTATTTAGTTTCCCATCAGAATACCGTTTCGTACACAATAAATATTTGTTACAGGCTTATTTTGATGTTATGTTAAACTATATACAATTGAAATGAAACAACACTTTTAATAAAGCTTTTTTTTATCGAAATTCCACCCCTGAAAATGATCTAGGAAACAAGTCAAGGCTGACCCAATTGTTGATTTCCATCCCAACGGGTTTATCAGAATGGATCGATGATTCGGGGCTTTGCCTATCCCTAATGAACAAATGCTAATTTCAGAATCAAATTATGTTTATGTACATACCGAGTAGTAGGAACACACAAATTATACTGGATTTTCTTGTAGTTTTCTAACCAAAATATACCATTGCTGAACTCATACACTACTGAGATAAGTTTTTAGATTTTCACGGCCAAAAGCATTTTCGTTGTTAGTTTTTGGGGTGTTATGCCGTGTTGCGCTACCTCCTTCTATAGCCGACGTTTCGTTTCCAAGTAAATAATCACACACTCTACACTAACAATTACGCATCGTCGGATCTATCGGATCTGCCCTGATGATGGACACTGCAACGCTGTCCGAAACGTCGGCTATAGAAGGAGGTAGCGCAACACGGCATAAGACCCCAAAAACTAACAACGAAAATCATACACTACTGTTTCGCATGCACTAGAAATGTAGATACTAGTGTACGTCCTGTCAACGTGCCAACCTCTGCAATAGGTCACCCCAAACGATTCGCTACGTTTGGTGAATAAGCGGGGGTGCCCGGGTTCATGGGATAAGGATTTTCGAGGTCTGTGTAGCATCTACTGTGTAGCAGGTAGGATTTGGAGTGACTGGTTGAGGAAGACCTTTTCACCTCTCCAACAGGACTTTCTAAACTCATCGCCTTGCACCGCAGTGCAAGGGATCATCATTCCTCGACACACTGACGCCATTTTCCTACCACAGTATCCCCAAAGGTAGCATAGCACAGTATCCCCAAAGACGCATAGACCCTAGGAGAACTTATTATACTCAGGACCTCCTTTGTGAAGCTAATGTAAAAAAAAAAATACGAGAATCTAGACCAGCGTCTGCAGTATCCGAATTGTAGTGTCGCTACATTTGAGTCCGTGGTGTCTACAATATATGTGCGTACAACTGTTGTAAAGGCAGTTACGCAGTATGGTTACGCCAATACACATACCTACACATACACATACCTACATAGCACGCATACATACTGTTACTGCTTCGGATTGGTATTAATATTGTTGCAAATCCTATCCTACCTTGCTCCAAATCCGCACCTTTTAACTACCTTCACCACGTGCACCAGTCTGCAATTAACCGCCCGCGCCGCAACATACATACCCTATAGCCACTGTGCTCCCGCTACCTGTAAATCGACATTAACATAATTCCGCCGTGTTATATTTATAAATAAACGAAACGCACGCCTATTGCTGTTTCTGTGCCTATTGGATGGGGAGAAAGCAGACAAAATTGCCAGCATACAAGTTCTTTATCCTGTTCGGTGAGTCCTTTCCTTTCTATGCAGCATATGTTTTTTTCTCATTTCAAGCAGTAACAGTGATACAAAATCAAGGTCCTTCGTCAGTCAATCTTCACACATATCAAATCCACTCTACACACACAATCTCAATCATCTTGATCCAAACGAGCCGGACATTTTTGAACCATAATATTAGTAGATAATAATCCAGCAGAGTGTGATTACGTTTACAATACCGCATATAAATAATTACCCGCATTCCCGCAGTTTGATATACCTACATGAGTAATTTTGTTTCTTTATACCTATCGTATTATGGTTGGAAATAACATATTTACCCGCTGTTAGAATAAATGAATACAAGACACTGCTTTGATATTTATTTCTGATAACTCATGTAATTGTATCTTGCTAATCAAATCGCATTACCTACCTTATAAACAATACGATTATTTCTTAATATTCGTATTGTTTATATTATTGGATATATCATTACAAATAGAATAATACGATCGTAATATTTATAATTTGTTAATGATAATTTTTTTTTTTTTTTTTTTTTTTTTTTACATGAATACCTCACAAGAGTCCCAACTGCTCCCATCTGAAGCCAGTGAGACTATGGCATCCCCAATTGGGGTATGTTGTGAGGCTGAAGGTAGTGGGAAGTGGAAGGAGATAGGGAAGAGGAAGGTGGGGAAGTACCTGGCTATTCAGATCTGGTCACCAAACACGGCTAATGCCGTTTCAAGCAACGTTTCAATTCTGAATGGTGGTCTTACACCAGGGCGATACAGAGAGTATCTTCCACTCTGGAACGTGCCGCAAATATACTATTTATTATTTTAAATGAATAAATTGTGAAATAACACAAATTAATCAAATAAAATTTATTTGCCACGCCGGGATTCGATCCCGCGACCTTCGGTGCGCGAGTCAAGCGTCTTACCGCTGCGCTACGTCGGCCGATAATAAACGCAAAATAAAATAACTTTGTTTACCCACGTAGTGCACGGCGCATCTGTTAACCTTTCACCGCTCACCAGTCAATTTAACCCCGTGCGGTGATCACTGTGAATTAATTGAATATACATTAAATATTAATTAATTAATTCCGCATAAATAATACAGACACATTATTTTAACCGCATTTTTAGTTGTTTATCGTCTCATATTTTGTAAAATATAACCGGAATAAATAAAATGGCTACAAGCGCGTCATCCGGGTCGTCTTGGGACGAAAGACGTCTTAAACGTTTAAATGCTAAACTATCAGCTAGCTTTGCAAGCTTACAGTCAGTGTATGACAAGATAAGGAAAGCTTCGGAAAGCATTAGCAATCGCCAATCTTTTTTGTCAGGCGCAACTACTGTTGAAAAAATTCGTTCTGAATTTATAACAATTTTAGATGAAAAGGTGGATTGCGAACTGGAATTGAATCCGGAAGCAATTGCTGAATACTCTCAATTAAATGCATTTGAAGAACTCTTCGGGGTTATCAAATATACCGAAGCAAATATGCTGTCCAATCCAGTTGCGAAACCTCGCCGTCAAATTAAGTTACCGCCTTTGGAAATAGCGTGCTTCGACGGAAAATTAGATAATTGGCCTCTTTTCTATGAAACATATAATTCGGTTATACATTTGAATGATTCTCTGGATAATGCTGAAAAGATGCAGTATCTGATGTCTAAATTAACCGGAAAAGCATTAAATATTTGCAAAACTATTACGCCTACTGGTACAAATTATCAAGTTATTTGGGACGCATTGTGTACTAAGTATAATGATCAACACGTTCTTGCTGAATCATACTTTGACCGATTGCTGAAATTGCCTCCAGTTAACTCGGCCACGCCCGCTTCTTTAGAGAATTTCGCAGATGCATACTCCGCTAACATCGCCGCGCTGAAGCAATTAAAAATAAAAGACCTCGCAGAATTCATATTGCTACAACTGGGTCTTAAACGGCTTGACATAGAGACTGTAAAGGCTTTCGAATCTTCTATTAAAAATAATGAAAATTTACCTTCCAGCGCAGAACTAATCGACTTTGTAAGACAACAGCAACGAATTATCAACCGCGCGCAAATCACGCAACCAACCTCGAGCCGCCTTGGCTCAAATATTAATTATACCGCTAAACCGCAAAAAACTAATTCCGCAAAGGCATTTATTAATGTCGAAAAAATCGATAATCATTCCATCGAAATTTGTTTTTGTTGTCAAAAGGGATCGCACCCTTTATACCAATGTTCTAAATTCACAAGTCTAGAACCACGCCATCAATTTAACTTTATTAAGTCATCGAATACTCGAGTTTGTGTGAACTGCCTTAGCACTAGGCACATCACGAAAGCTTGTAAATCAAAGAGTACATGCAAAACATGCGCGCTCAACCATCATAGTTTATTGCATTTCAAACAAACTGATGGGCGGAAGTCACAAACAGACCCAATACCGTCTCGCACGTTACAAGCAGATGCCGATAATGATAACTTAAATTCTTTGAATCCGGTTTCGCTATGTGTAACAAATTCATGCCCTAATGCAAACACTACTGCACTCTTAGGAACGGCTGTTTGCACTACCAGAGACGCTAAGGGCCAGGTAAAGACGATACGGGCTCTAATAGATAGCGGCTCCCAAAGGGACATAATTACGCGCAAATGCTGTTCACGCTTGAATCTTATGGTGCGGTCATCTCCAAGTACTTACGTCACGGGAATAGGTGACGTAAGAAATGTGACAAATGGCGTAACTTGCTTAAAATTACATTCCCGCTATGACATCACTCAGTCGTATACGATTAAACCATATGTAGTAGAAACTATAACCACGGAGTTGCCTACTGTTAACATTAACCGTTCCTCTTTGTCGTATCTTGACAATTTGCCCTTAGCAGACACAACATTCTGTACGCCCGGTGAGATTGATATTATCTTGGGATGTGACATATTTGCTCGCATTCTAAAGGCAAACAAAATATCAGGTTCTCTCGGCCAGCCATTTGCTATTGAAACCACTTTGGGATATCTCATCTTGGGTACTGCCCCAACGATGATTGAAAACCCAAGTATAAACGCCACGCAATCATTTTGTACGTTCACGCAAAATAATGATTTTTGCCTGTCGCGCTTCTTCGAATTGGAAGACATTCCAGATGAGAAGTTTTTAACGCCTGATGAAAAAGAGTGTGAGGACATTTTTAAACTCACTACCTCTCGTGACACGGCAGGTCGTTATATCGTCGCGTTGCCGTTTCGAAACAGTCCCTCTGTTCTCGGTGAATCGTTACCCGCCGCCGAACGCAGGTTTCGATCTCTCGAAAGCCGCTTGATATCTCAACCCGCAATAAAGTTAGAATATGACAAAATATTACGCAAATACCTACAGAAAGGGTACATTTCGTTGGTCTACAATTCTGACTTACATCATTACGTTATACCGCATCATATTGTAGTTCGTGAAAATAAACTTACTACTAAAATTCGCATGGTGCTAGACGCGAGTATCAAATCCGATTCGGGTTATTCGCTTAATGACATCCTACATACCGGAAAGAATTTACAAGGTGATTTGTTTCGCATTTTCCTCAATTTCCGATTGTTCGCAATAGCTATAACCGCTGACATAAAACAAATGTACCTACAAATCGTAGTGCAAAAAGAATGCCGTCGTTATCAGCGCATGCTGTATAGATTTAACAATAGTGACCCTTTACAATTGTTCGAATTTAATCGCGTCACTTTCGGCATGTCTTGTAGCCCATTTTTGGCCATGCGTTCACTGCGCCAACTCGCAACGCATGAAAAACCTCGTTTCCCACTCGCGGCAAACTTGGTGGAAAATGGCTCATTCTACATGGATGATTTTGTCACCAGCTGCTCATCAGTCGAGGAAGCTACTGAGTTGTCGACGGAATTAATTCAATTATTCGCTGCCGGAGGATTCGACCTTGTAAAATTCTCCAAAGTTTTTATCCACGATTCCTACAGCTCGTCGTGTTAAGGAACATGTGGAATTTAATCCCGATGAAAACCTAAAAATACTAGGGCTTCATTGGATACCCGCTTCTGATCATTTTGTATTTGTCGTACACACCGACGAAAGAACGTGTACTAAACGAAACATTCTCTCGACGATTGCTCGTCTTTGGGATTTGATGGGTTTCGCCGCACCAGTTGTATTATTGGCTAAGCTGATAATTAAATCTCTATGGGAGTATAACCTGGATTGGGACGATACTCCTCCTGAAACAGTTGTCACACTTTGGCGACAGTTTAAAAAGGAATTGCCATTACTGCAATCTATTAAAATTCCTCGTTTTTTAGGAATCGAACCCCAATGTGTATTAACGCTTATCGGGTTTTCAGACGCAAGCGAACGCGCATATGGAGGTGTTATTTACTTACATGTTTACTGTCCGAAGACTGATAAAACCACAATTAATTTATTATGCGCTAAATACAAGGTCGCTGAGGCTAAGACGATTTCACTTGCGCGATTAGAACTATGTGGAGCGCTAGTACTTGCACGATTAATGCATACGGTCAGTAATACCTACACGTCAAATTCGAAAGCTCATACGACTTTAGCTTTTTGCGACAGCATGGTTGCTCTAGCTTGGATAAATTCACCGCCTGCAAAATGGCAGACCTTCGTTGCCAACCGTGTCTCACAAATACAAAACCATCTTGGGGCTGAATGCTTCCATTATATAAGAGGTCTTACTCCCGCTCAGCTAATAGACCATCCGTTATGGTTTAACGGTCCCGTATTTGCCCAATTACCTAAAAGTGATTGGCCTTTACAACGTTTTGATACGAAATCGATATCTGATCCACCCGAATTAAAAACAAAAATTTTGATGTCCGTTCAAGACAATAACCGCCCCAAAACAATTGCTCCACCGTTATTGTGTGCACTAGCTTCTCGTGTTAGTTCATGGCCGAAATTAATTCGAATAGTAATTTATGTTTTTCGTTTCATCAAGAAATTACCACGAGCATTCGAATTAAGCCATATCTTAGTTGCAGAAATCGCTGTTATAAATTCTATACAGCAAGAACATTTCTCCGAAGATATAAAGGCAGTCAAAGATGGGAAGAAGGTTCGGCGAGCGATTGCAAAATTAAATCCGTTTCTTCATGACGGAATTCTAAGGGTAGGAGGCAGATTGAGTAATGCTGAAACAGAATTTGACAGTCGTCATCCCATTCTATTACCCGCTCGTGATAATGTAGTCAATTTAATAATAGACTACTATCATATTAAGAACCTACATACGGGTCCTACGTTACTGATGTCGCTGCTAAGACAGAGATTTTGGATACTTTCTTCGCGCAATTTGGTTCGGAAACGTGTGCATCAGTGCAATACGTGCTTCAAAGTCAATCCTAAACCACAATTCCTATTAATGGGAGATTTACCCGCATGCCGCGTCCGCGAAGCTAAGGCTTTTCTTCACACGGGGGTTGACTACGCTGGCCCGCTTCAAATAATCCCTTATAGACGTCGGGGGGTGCGAAGTCAAAAGGCATACATTTGCTTATTTATTTGCTTGGTGACCCGAGCAGTTCATATTGAACTCGCTTCGGATCTTTCCACCGAAGTCTTCCTCAACGCTTTCAAGCGTTTCCTTTCTCGTCGAGGTCCTGTGAGTATAATGTACTCCGATAATGGGATGAACTTTGTGGGAGCCAAATCCCATTTAAGGTCTTTATTTGCACTTATAGAGTCACCCAATTACAAAAAGGAATTCTCAGACAATCTGTTGGAGAATCGAATCGAATGGAAGATGAATCCACCGCAAGCTCCTCACTTTGGTGGAATCTGGGAAAGTAACATTAAATGCCTGAAAGGTTATTTAAATAAAATAGTAGGCACCTCTCTACTGACTTATGAAGAGATGCAAACAGTGCTTTCTCAGATTGAAGCAATTCTAAATTCACGCCCGCTATCTGTACTTAGCGTTAACGATGTTTCGGCTCCATTGCCGCTAACCCCCGCGCATTTTTTAACGCTCACTCCCTTAAAATCTTTACCCGCTGCTGATTTGTCAGACGAGCCAGTCAACTTGGTACAACGCAAACATCTCGTGGATCGTCTTGTTCAGACGTTCTGGAACCGATGGCGAATTGAGTATTTAAATACTTTGCAAGCTCGCCAGAAATGGAATACAAATGCTAATTCGGTAAAGACAGGCACGGTAGTAATGATTAAGAGTGACAACATCGCGCCTCTTCAATGGCCTATTGGGGTAATAGTCAATGTCTACCCCGGGGCAGATGGGGTGATCCGGGTTGCGGAAGTTAAAACTAACTCCGGAACATACCGCAGGGCAGTTGTTAAACTCTGTCCCTTACCGTCACAATAGATTTAACGACATCTTAGAAGTTAGTTCATAATACTTTTATTTTTTTTTAAATCAATTAGATTAGTTTCATTGTTAAATAGGTACCAAACCCTACTTCTAGTTTTATCTACCGCCGGTTCAGTATTATTTATTGAATCCTTGCAAATCATATTTTTTCGTTTCAATGTTTTTTATTTTTATTTTCCTTGCTATATCAGTCATTTTGACCATTTGGTTAAAGCATTTATATAACTTACATAATATTTACTTAACTTTTAATTACATTCTACCGCGTGTCATTACAATTTTTGTTTGCGCGTTAAAACGTATTGGCACTCTTTTGGTTTGTGGAAGTGGATTCTTTCATCCCCTTCCAGGCGGGGGGCATGGTTACGCCAATACACATACCTACACATACACATACCTACATAGCACGCATACATACTGTTACTGCTTGGGATTGGTATTAATATTGTTGCAAATCCTATCCTACCTTGCTCCAAATCCGCACCTTTTAACTACCTTCACCACGTGCACCAGTCTGCAATTAACCGCCCGCGCCGCAACATACATACCCTATAGCCACTGTGCTCCCGCTACCTGTAAATCGACATTAACATAATTCCGCCGTGTTATATTTATAAATAAACGAAACGCACGCCTATTGCTGTTTCTGTGCCTATTGGATGGGGAGAAAGCAGACAAAATTGCCAGCATACAAGTTCTTTATCCTGTTTGGTGAGTCCTTTCCTTTCTATGCAGCATATGTTTTTTTCTCATTTCAAGCAGTAACAGTGATACAAAATCAAGGTCCTGCGTCAGTCAATCTTCACACATATCAAATCCACTCTACACACACAATCTCATTCACAGTATTTCCAGTCGTTGTGTTTCTCAATTAATAATGTCGACATAAAAAGGACTGAATAAAAAGAAGGAAGAAAAATGTTAATTGAACTGAGAAGTCAATTTGCAAAATAAAATTACTTAATTTTATAAGTTAGTTTTTGTTGAACATGGACGATTATAATATAAAATAAATGTACTATGTCCACTTTTATTTTTTTCTATTTAATTATTTAATTGCGTCCTCAAATTATGTATTTTCCTGTGCACGAGTATTGTTTCAGTGGTTTTAAAGACTCCTGCCAAATTATTAATTTCTTTCTATTTTGTCCCTGACTTTTTTGTTTGCTAGGATTCAATAATTTTCAGAGCTCTGGAGCCCTTTCTCATGTTCAATTAATTTTTTTAAGTACCGTCTTTGCTTCTCGGAAGCGACATAATCCAGCAAGTCTAACTAAAAGTGTCGTGGTCTTCAAAACTTGATACACTCCGCTGGAGACACTCCGTTTGCACTACCATACATACATCTGTACACGATATTTGGTGTGTTTATGGGAAAAACAACATCGATACTATGTTAAAATGTTTCGATATATAATGTAATTAATTTCTAGCATGTAAATAATATATCCATTTTCAATAAGTTTGTTTGCTCAAATTATGAAATAAATAACTTTGGAAGAGAGCTGCACAAATTTCAAGATAAGAGAACCATTTGAGAGTTTTTGCTGCTTCAGAAAATGGATGGGCATTTACCGACATTAATAACGAAGTTTATTGCAAATATATATTCCCTGTATTTACAATATTGCATTGTTGTGAACTTAAATCAGATTTCGAGGCTTGGTGATTTCTGATCTTTAAGGTATTTATTATTGGAGAGTCCAATTATAGTTGCCAAGCGTATTGATTGGAGTGTGTTTAGTACTTAAGGTAACACAATAAACTTTTGCTTGTGGCAAGGAATATGAAAATAAATAAGGGAAACGTAGTTGCAGTACATCCAGTACACAGCATTTTAATTGTAATCCCATTACAATTGAACTCCACGTAGACTTGACTCAGGTAAAGAAAAGTCTGTAGTTCTGTAATAAAAAATATTATGCTAATTTTCTCTTATTTAATAAATCAAAACTAAAAATTCCTCTGAAATCGTAAGATTTGTAAGTAGGTTGTTAAATATTTTCCTTAATTAAACTGTATAATATTTTAGATAAAATTTTTAAAATTTCAAATAAGTAATTATACAATTTGTCCAAAGAAATGTCACTATCTCAACGACAATTCTTTTTTAAAACTTTCTTCAGACAGGTAAGAACCATAATATTGAAAACCTCAGTCCAAGAAATTTAGTCGTCCGGTCAAAGTAAGGCTTTCTTGAATAAACAGGAAGATGCAGCAGATTTTATATATCTGAAACGGGCCGTACAATCGAATCCACAGAGAGATGAGAAAATGCCAACAACGGTCGAGTTAAAACAGGACTTGGCTAAGCTCAGTCAATTATAATACCCAATTCGAATGAATGCGATTGACTTCCGATTCATTATTCTTCCTACTTACGATGACATCATATATAAAGGAATTATTAGTCACTCAAAATATGTACCAATTTATGGTTAAACAATTTTTGCTAATGTATTTGGTTTTAATTGCTTTCACGTTTGTTTTGGGTGACTTTTTTCTTTTTGACGTATTCTGATTTAATTGGCGTACAAAATCGTACTTTTCATGTGATTTATTCAGAACGACACGCGCTGTGATTAATTAACGACTAACTTGTAACGTGTAAATAAGAAGTTTACTAAAGATAACTTATGATTGTTGTAAATTCCAAATAAATGATAAGACGTATTGAACAAATATATATATTGATTTATTGTTATACAAAGGAGCATGTTTAAATGAGAACTCTATCTTAAAATTAAATACTCAAGGGTGAACATGAACATCGAAGATGTTGCATGTTAGATTAATGTACCATGATAAAGTGGGCAAGCATAAAATTTAATTTAATGAGGGCGCCATTACTTTTAAAGAGAAAGTAAAACTAAATTAATAATGAAATAATAATCTGATAACTAATGAAATTTAAACGTTACGTTGCGTTGTCCAAAAGCGCCATGGCCTGGTTGGCCTCGACGTTGCAGCACCGTGTTATCCTCTTGGTTGGCTTCTCCGTACTGAAGCTCGCCGCGAACCGATTCGCTGCCCGCGGTAGAGATCAGTGATGTCATACGCTGACCGCTGCCGTGAATAAGTACCGCCGCAATCGGGGTTAAATGGTTCATAGCCGGGACCACCCGCTATATTACCCCCTCGCCAAAAATATTTCCCCCTGGAAATAATGAGGTCCTCCCGGCACCTCCTCAAAAGAACTTCTTGTCCTGAGAGACTTGCTCGTGGAATGTGGTTGTTGCCAAGGATTGTCCAAACTTGAAATACAGCCAGCTTGTAGGATCCTGGGATGAAAAGTACTCCCAATCCAAAATATTGTACGCATCGTAGGAAACGGTGAACTCCGTACAGCAACACTGAAGACGCAATGCCAATTAAAGCGAAGAACGAGCAAAAGTTCCAATATTCATGCCGCATCCTTCCGGTAATGATGTCTTCAATGATGAAAGACTTCCAGAAATGTTTCCATGGAAAGGCCTCACAATTGTGTCTTCTGCAGATATCAACTGCATCCTAATTGTGGATTTGTAGCCAACGTAAGCGTTGAAGGAAGAAGAATCGGCAGAGGTCTTGAGACTACCGATGAACTTGAGGTAAAAAATTTGAAAAAAAAATCCTCCGATGATGATGACTTCCGGTGAAAATTATGACCCGAAGTAGAGAAGAAAGCCTTGGTACCATTCTTGAAAACAGCGTAAATGATCTTGAAACGTCTTCTTCTTTTGTCTTGAATTTTCTTTGAAGTTCTCTAAACTAAACTACCTGACAGGTTATCAGAAGCAATAATGTCATTTACTCATGTTATTGTAAGTAACCAAAATTCAGTACCAAAATATCTAAAAAAATGCTTGCCCAAAGCTAATTGAATTTGCACATAAAATCTCAAGAAAGTTATAATTAAGCTTAAAATGCTGTAAAAGAATACATAGTACATTATAGCAGTCATGTTATCTGACACGAATATACTTGCAATTCAACAAGAAAATATACCAATCAATGAAATCCCAGTATGGTAAGGTATCTATAAGCAAATCAATGCAATTTATTCAGATGAAACCAGGAGAAATATTGTTCAATTCATCCAATCCCCAGTATTTATCAACCAAAATTTTTTATTAAATAAATAAAGTCATGTACCAATAAATAGTCTTATACTAAAATTTTTCCATCAAATCTCATTGGAACCCAAGCCTTAGCTTGTATAAAACATAAGTATGTAGACGTATAATGCTCTACAAATAAATACTTAGTTACTTTATTCGAAGTATTTCAAACAAAACCCCAAGGAATAATTAAATTCAACATAAAATAAATAATAATTTATATGATAATCTATTCCGCTACAGATGGCACTAGTATCGCTCAATAATTTTAAAATTTATCCGAGTAATATGAAGTTATGTAAACAACCAACAGATGTCAATATTCATTTATTGTTATTATTTTTTATTATTTTTTTATTTTGAAATAATTATTGTGCCGACTGAAACAACTATATTAGTTATTAATCATACCCTGGATTGTAATATCAAAATAAATACCTAAGGTGGTATAGTGAATTCACACTTTATTAAATGGAAATAATAACTCGTCCTGAGAAACACCAACTGTGCTAAAACACAGGAGGAATTATTTTGTAACATACACAACATGGAACATTTAACAGTGATGTACTAACTAAAACACATATGAGCGCTAAAACAAATAAATTTTCCTTTGCTCAAATAAATTATATATGTAGAACCCCCAAGCTTCACTGAAATCCTATATGAGATATGAAATGCTTGAGTTTCCACACACCAAAACAAAAAAAAATCCAAAATCATTAATGAAATGAATAAGGTAACCCTTACACATCGAAGGAAAATCTATTTCTCAACAGCGAAATAAACCGAACAAACCCATACGTAAAATTCATGTATTTACGCAAGGATTCCTACGTCTGATATGATCAAATGAGACCAGCAAACCGAGCACACCATCTATGGTCGATTTGAAAAAAAAACGTGTTTGCGAACTCAGTGACAGGAAACAATATGTTGTCCTGTATAGAACGCGAAACCCGCAACCTAACCTTGTATTCAGAGGATCACAATGAGAGATCATGATACACCCTTTGCAACGATCACGTTAGCAAAGTATGAACTCCAGTGTGTCTATGTTACCACTGAAATTCTTTTGAAGCTAAGCTCCAAATAATTAATTTTGCTTTAATCAAAATTTACACGTCTACCTATCACAAAAACAAGACAAAGTACTAACATAAACAAAACAGTACAATACAACACGCACTATTCAACTATCAACTCCATCTACCGTTTGAAAGTTGAATGTGTTATGAAAATGTAACTATCCATCTTAAGTGACGCTCTCAAGGCAGATATCAATTTTCCTTGACAATAAACACAAAATAAGTAACTGCCGACTTCCCCAAAATTGGTATGCAATTATACAAAATTTCATGACCCATCTACGAGTACAAATCCTCATATGTAGAATGGACTTAAGCGAAGAACCCCATAGAACGCTGTTTTATTAGAAAATAGCTATTTAATAAAATAAAATTTGATAACAAATTTAAATTAAGATAATATATTCCCGGTGTATAGAATACTATACCCCAAAGATTTGTGAAACCCAAAATATTGTATTATAATCTCTGAATGTAAAGAATCGCTGACATTAATTAAATGAAGACTACCTATACAAAATGCATGAAAAACATGTGCATAAATTTACGAGATCTAAAAAAAAATCCTACCCATAATATCGAGTAATAAAGATTAGCATTATGTGAAACTTTTTTTTAATTCTTAATACCATAATAAATTCTTACTTAAACATTTATTGTACCGAAATATTTATTCTGTATACCTCTGAAAACCCCATAGTAGGAAGATATACAAGCAAATTTGTGGTCAAACTATATACCAACAAGGAATATAATGCCAAGTATTACAGGTACTATCCTGTTAAATATCTATTGACTGTAAAATGACATTACCAGCATTTTAAAATTATAAGCAGAAATTAATCTGCAATATGACATCTATTGTCCAAAGCAAAAGCTTTATTGAATATCACTGATTCTTATTATAAGAAGCGAAGACTCAAACCAAAATCTCTAATCTCGAGAACCATTTTAGCAAATACAACAAAGAAACTTCAAAATTTCTCAATTGAAATCAAATTAATTAGAAAAAATACAGTAACAACTGACAACATCTTAAACAGTTATAACCCTCGAAAGGAATGATTAAGATAATGCTAGAATAACTGTGAATGAGAATTAAACCGTTCTGAGAAAATATTCATGGAAATTACTAAAACATTCATTACGATATGCAAATTTTTTATTAGAAGTTAGAAATTCTAAGCAGAAAGTGTGTAAATTTTAACAAAAAAAAATTATTTCAATTTTTTTTTTTTGAATATTTATAAATATATGACTCAATTTAATAAAAACCACAAGAAAACTAAGAACTTGACAGATCAAAACCACCATGTAATATGTAATCTGCAGGTCGTTTCCACCTGTACAACCTACCGAACATACTAGATAATGTCGTGCCCTTCAAGAACCAACGATTCTAACTAGATAAAATATTATGACATAATGATAACGCCGATTATTGTACATATAATCTGCCATCGGAATGCCTATAAGACCCTATCACCCCAGCAAACTACTAGTGAGATATAAAAGTTATGAAAAAAATAAATAACCCCATAGAACTTGATGATAGAAATGAACAACCAAATGAATACTAATCAATCCCTGTCTGACCAGTTTCAGAAAATTGAAGGTCCCTATCAACTGCAGGAAGTAAGCTCTAATTATTCCAAAGTTATCCTACCACTAGAAGATAATAATAAAATTAATGATTTATAAACTTTTCTTTCTAAGTCAAAATCTGTCAATCAAATCATATCTACTATAAATAAAATAAATGAAATATAAAACCCGCAATCCGCGATGATGATAGCAGCAAGCCTGAATAAGCGCCACGTCTGGTACTACTCGAAGAAAACTTGCGCTGAAATGTAAATATTTGCAATGTTATCCAGATGTAAAATAATTATCTACAACATGATAAAGGGAATTAGCCCAACGAAAGGCTGACAAAGAACACGATTGTGACAAAATTCACTTGAGTCGCATGAAATTATTGTCCACCTATAAAATTCACAGAAAAATTTCCTAGAAAGCAGTTAGCTTTATATGGAATAGAAGCCAAATATTAATTAGTGAATACAATATAAACCATTGATATATAATACGATGACTTGCATTAAGTGTCATAAAATGAAATGAAGTTTTAGTTTCCAGATATTGCCCATGAAAGTGAGAGTAGAGAGAAACCATCTCCCAGAAACACTAAATCCTGAAATCGTCAATTAGAAACAGAATTAAACCAAAACGAGGAAAATATATAATTAAAATTATTAACTTACATTATTAAAGTGTAGTCCATTTTGATATTAAGTACCTAGGCATCGAGCCATGACCATCATTAATGCCAGCGGTGCAATAAATTACCCATGTGACAATATTCGTTCAACGAATTCCTACAAAATTTACTGAAACGAAAAAATTAATTAGCCGACATTGTATTAGATCGAAAGTCACAAAAGGTTAAGCACAACGTGAGATGAAATTGCAGAATTGACTCCATCCCATCTACAAAATTAACAGGGTACCTACAAAATACTATTGCGTGACACATTTCCATTGTCACCCAAAGCCCGTAAAATCACGGTTCAGATTAAACCGTGTAAATAGTTACATATGCATAAAAAACCCAGCAGTTTCCCCATAATGAGCACAAACAAACCAACCATAAGGATTAAACATAGTAAATTACATTATAAAAATAATCAAGCGTACTTACAATGTCAAGACCAACCAAGCCATTTTGGAAACACAACATAACCCAATTGACAATTAAAATACCCGAAAACATGCCTGCAAACTTGCAAAATACATTAATCTAGTTCAAAACCACGTGGGCGCCACTGTAACGTGTAAATAAAAAGTTTACTAAAGATAACTTATGATTGTTGTAAATTCCAAATAAATGATAAGACGTATTGAACAAATATATATATTGATTTATTGTTATACAAAGGAGCATGTTTAAATGAGAACTCTATCTTAAAATTAAATACTCAAGGGTGAACATGAACATCGAAGATGTTGCATGTTAGATTAATGTACCATGATAAAGTGGGCAAGCATAAAATTTAATTTAATGAGGGCGCCATTACTTTTAAAGAGAAAGTAAAACTAAATTAATAATGAAATAATAATCTGATAACTAATGAAATTTAAACGTTACGTTGCGTTGTCCAAAAGCGCCATGGCCTGGTTGGCCTCGACGTTGCAGCACCGTGTTATCCTCTTGGTTGGCTTCTCCGTACTGAAGCTCGCCGCGAACCGATTCGCTGCCCGCGGTAGAGATCAGTGATGTCATACGCTGACCGCTGCCGTGAATAAGTACCGCCGCAATCGGGGTTAAATGGTTCATAGCCGGGACCACCCGCTATAAACTGAATTAACCTACTTGATAATCCGCGTTTAGTCCTTTTAGAACCTTTAAAACTCTGCTGTCGCCTTAATAAGCAATTTACCTTGTCCGTCGCTTTTCCAGTGTCTTTGATATTCCGGCCCCGCACTGCGATGGTTGAATAGCCCTGGTTAATTAACTTATTTTAAGGGTAGGCGATTTATCCATTTTATGTGGACGCTATAGGCCTTACCTACCCCTGTACAAACTACATTTCTATAATTATTCTAAAACATATTGCTGATTTTAAATTTTGGTAACGAACTTGAAATCTATCAATTTTTCATGGATCTCTGAATATTACATATTATTTTTAATTAATAAATTATGAAAAAACACAAACTGATCAAATAAATTTGGAACCCGCGACCTTCGGATTACTTACTAGTCGAGAGGGTTACGCCTCGATCACGGAGGCCATGGACGCTTGTATTATTAGTACGTTGAATGCTTTAGTGGAAACCGTAGATGGCCGTACGTTGAAAGACTACCTAATTTTTGTTAATTAATCGGATGAGCTAACTTAAAAAAAGAAAACTGTACACTTAATGATAGAGTAGTCGATATGTTTTTAGAGGATAGACGTAGATTCAAATTATTGTGAGATTACTGGACACATAATTTATTAAGTAATCATGCACAAAATGCAAGTGAGCGAAAGTATTTTAATCTTAGCATCACAAATCCGAAATAAACTATCCATTTGACCGTTAACATATCCGCACAAATCTTGGATAAAAATTCTGAGTAGTTTTCTTTTGCCAAAAAACTCTTAACAAAAAAGGGTTTATTGTTGATAATATTATTTTATTGTGTGAAGGATAACATGTTGGCAAACTCGAAAAGTATTGGAAAAATTCAACCAAAGTTGGAGTCCGTTCAGGTTTCTAAAAATAGTTGAAAAAAAAACTAAACCTGTGAACGGTATCGAATGCTAGATACAATTTTGTCAAAGCTCCAGGTACTGATTGCCTGTTGAGATTTTCCCTTGGCGCTCCTTGCCAGTTATTTGGCACAACTCCAAGAAGCCAAATCGCTTTAAAAACTGCTTAATATTCTTTTTTTTTTTTTTTTTTTTACGGTGCTCCAGATTTCATGTCCGGGTTGAATCTTTCCCAAATGAAAGACTAAACCCTTCCACACACTTTTCCACAAATGAATATCTAGTAAATTAACGCAATGTAATTGCACTATATAAGAATAAAACAATACAAGAACAATACGTCAATCCACCAGAAACATAATGGGAAAATATTTCACCGACTCCAGATATTTTCATATCAGAGGGTTCGGCTCTGATGAAATCCTAACTGGTCCGATAAATCCTTCTGATCCCTCAATATAAATATTTAAAAAATCTTTCGTAATCCTACATGTATTTAAAATGACCGACTTTTGCATTTTTATGTACAAATTTTTTGACAAATCTAATACGCCTAAATTTTGAGTGAGAGAGCTAGGTATAATGCCAGTAGCCGAAATAACAAATGGTAATATTTTTATAGTCTGAGAATGCCAAATTCTTTTAATTTCATTTCCTAAATCTGTATATTTTCTTATTTTTTCAGAAACAGTTTTCTGAATATTACAAGAATTTGGTATAGCGACATCAATGATATAAGTTATTTTCTTAATTTTGTCATGTAAAACTATATCGGGTCTATTATGACTAATTGTTCTGTCTGTCAGAATAGTTTTATCATAATAAATTTTATAAAATTCATTTTCTAAAAATGAATTTGGTTCATATTCATAATATGGTACATTACGGCAGTCAATCAAGTTATGTTTAATTACCAAACTTTGGTGAATTATTTTTAAAACTTGATTGTGCCTAAATGTATACTCGGACGGCGCTAATACAGAACATCCCGATATAATATGTTCTATAGTTTCCGGAAAAGCCAAACATTTTCTACATAAATCATCAATTTGATTTGCATCTTTGATGATATGCTTCCTATAATTTTTAGTATTAATGACTCTATCTTGTATGGCAAGCATAAAGCCTTCTATTTCTGCGCTCAACTCTCCAATACTCAACCATTTGTTTGACGAAAATTTGTCAACATATGTTTGGTTGAGATAATTGAAGTGTTTTGCGTGAAGAATTTTATTTGACCAGGAATCTAATAATTCCTGGTTGGTATTTATAAGAATGCTGGCATTCTCGTCGTATAAATTTAATGGTGAAATATTTCTATCTGCCTTGCATATTATTTTGTGCATTTCTGAACTATCAGCTTTCCTATGGAAAAAATTTCTTAGCATTTCTACCTGATTATGTTTTAAAGATGTTATTTTGACTATACCTCTACCTCCTAAATTTCTGGGTAATATATTTATTTTCTATATCATTAATATTACGACAAGAAAAATAATTGCAAGATTCCGTAAACAGGTGAATTTTAAACGAGTATCTATTTAAACAAACTGGTTTAAAATTGAGGTTCAATTATAAAATTGACTCAAATGAGGTTTTCAATTCGTCTGCTAATTATGAGAATTATACAATGTTGATAAATTAAATATATCAACTTCTCCGGGAAGGCGAATTTCAGTCCTCCACTTTTCTAAATGAAAAATTAACAGTAAAGTTGTTCTCTGATGTGTAAAAGCTTTTGTTCAGGACAATTTTTCACTGAAGCGACATTTTGTAGACAGAAGTCTTATTTTAGGCCTATGAATTGCTGGCACTTTTTTTCGTTTTGTGTCTGGCACCAAGGTACCCTTGTGTAATGCTGCGACCTCGGAAATGGAGGCCGGAAAAAATAATTTTATGTACATTAGGATACAGGAAGAATGATTAAATTTCTTTCTACAGGTAAAGTGGCTTACTTAAGTATTTAAATCAGTTCTTTTCAGTTTTAACCGCTTCAGCTAGAAGTTTTAAGGAATGAAATCTGGAAAATGAATAACCATCAGTTGGTTCAGTGAAATTATTTTTTAATTGGCTGTTGAAATACTGAATTCTTATTGGAAAAACGTTACACTGACTTATACAGAAACGAGTCGAAGAAACGACCCGTTCTCAAGCCTTCACCAACTGTGAAAGTTGTTCCAATCGTGTCCGTCGAGTTTCACGTACAGGTATACAGGAAATCAATGCTGCTAGGTCGTTAGAGCAGGCTCCATTGAAATACCTATAGAACAGACTCAGCATGCCTAATTCACGTCTGTGAATTAGAGATCCCAATCAGTCTTTAACAACGGATTGTCAATCAGACGGACCGCCATCCTGTGCGCCGAATGAAGTATTTAATGTGGCTCCAGCCCAGAGATGGCTCTAAATTCAATTATTGGACGTACCTTCTTGATATGACATTTTTGTCAATTCATTTACAATTTAAACCGGTTTATGGTGTGATTATTTAATAGCTATCATTCTTCATAATCAATAATTCATAAAACATATGTATCTACGTATATTCTGTATGAATAATAAACATGGATCTGAAATGAATGATTTTTAACACGGTCCCCATGCTGAATTTTGTTTGGTTTAACGCAGACGTATTTTATACAATTTATAATGACCGGTCTGTGGGTGAGTTGGTATAGTACCTGGGTCCCACCCAGGCGTCGTGAGTTCAATTCCTCGGCTGACTAAGTCCTCTAACCCGACACAAGCAACTATTTTCCACTTTTTGTAGTGGTAGTAGGAGATTTTTTTCAAATACTATCAGGTTTAGAATTGAAATTAAAAAACTTTTTCACTTTGTTCCACTTATTTATTATTACCAGGACCGGTTTCATCCTACTACGGACATTTTCAGACTGGTCTGAAAATGTCCGTAGTAGGATGAAACCGGTCCTGGTAATAATAAATAAGTGGAACAAAGTGAAAAAGTTTTTTAATTTCAATTCTATTACAATGGAATTCCACCACGAATTAACAGTGCAAAAACTAGACTCACTATCAGGTTTGTTTATATCACAGGAATGTTTGTCGTTCATTTAAAAAAAATGAAAAGAAATACGTATTATTTTAACTATTAGTTCAGTCAGTAGGGATAAAAAGGGCTTTTGCCTTGCAAAGGGTGGTTTAAGAAAATAATTTGTGTATTAAAGGATACGTCCTAAGGCCCTCCGTCGACTCAAGCGCCAATTCGATCTCTGTTCGCGAAACTGGAACATATTGGGATTTTTTAAATATTTATTTTATTTTTTTATTTATTTTTTATTTTACATTAACTCCACACAGGAGGCCCTGAGGAAAATAATTTCCCACAGGGCCTATGTGATCTTTGAGGATTCTGTGTGGAGGGTTTTTTGGAGGAAAGGAAGGAGTGAACATGGGTCTTGAAGAGACCCATGTTGTAGCAGGGAGGAACCTCAGAGGATGGTAAATCGTTCCAAGCTGAGCCAACCGAGCTGTTGAACTCAAGAACGAGTCGTAAAAACGACTCGTTCTCATGTGACTAATGTCAACCGTTTACAAATGTTGGGCGCGTGTTTGGCGTGTTTTCCGACTATACACCGGTGCCGAGGGGATCAATGACGCCAGTTCCTCGGAGCATCTTCCATTGTAATACCGGTAGAACAAGGAAAGCATTCCCACCTGACGCCTGTGCTCTAAAGATTGCAATCCATCTGTTAAGATGGGAGAATCTATCAAACGGGCCGCCCGTTTCTGCACAGAGTCAAGGGTTTTTTTTTTTTTAAAGGTATTTTGGAGCTCCAGACCAGAGGTGGCTGCCAAATTCAACCACGGGGCGCACTTGAAATTTGTACAGGGTTAGCAGTTATGTACTATTAAAGTATCTGCAGGCCCTGTACAGTACGCCCAGTTTCTGAGAGGCTAACTTAACTCTGGTTTCGATGGAGCCCCCATACCTGAGCTGGTCACTTAGAATTACACCAAGCATGTCAATGGAGGTCCTGTTCGGAAGAATGCTTCCGTTGAAGAAGACTAGATTATCATTTCGATCCCTTTTAGACGTTATCAAACATGATTGGGTCTTTGAAACATTAAATTCGACGAGGTTATTCTTACCCCAAGAGAAAACACTCTCGAGGTAACCGTCCATTCTCTGCTTCAAAGCCCTCCGAGCTATTGGAGTTTGTGTGCTCTTTGGAGACTTGTCAAACAAAAAGCTATCATGGACTGTACTGTCATCCCCGTAACAATGAATCGGTGCACATGAAAAAAGGTCGTTGATGTGCAACAGAAACAAAGTCGGAGACAGACCCGATCCCTGTGGGACGCCAGCATTTATCGAATGCGAGGAAGAGGTGAAACCATCAGCAACCGCCTGAATCGACCTCCCCCTCAAAAGTCTGCAATTCACGTACACAAGGGTGCGGGAAGTCCGTAAGAACGCAGTTTGTTGACAAACGCTCGATGCCAAACCCGGTCAAAGGACTTGGAAATGTCCAGTGAAACCGTTTGGGTCTCATTAAAACGTTCCAGGAACCGTCCCCATCATGCGTCACATAAGCGATAAGATCACCGCACAAAGGTTCCGCCGGAATCCGTATTGACGGTCGTTAATAATTTTGTTCTTCTCGAGGTATGTGAGCAGTTTGTCATTGATCACACGTTCCATCACTTTTGACAGAATAGATGTGATCGCCATGGGGCGGTAGTTGGCTGGGTTGGAGCGGTCACTCTTCTTTGGAATGGGGTGAATGATCGCTTTTTTCCAATCAGAGGGCACAGAGCCAGACTTCAGGGACATCTTGAAAAGCTTCGTCAAAATTGGAGCTATTTCTACAGCGCACCTCTGCAATACCAGGGCAGGTATTCCGTCAGGCCCTGCTAGCTTTTTTAACATCAAGCCCTCGTAAGACTTGGAGTACATCCCGATGCCGGATCCTCAGCTTTTTCATACGAAAACTGCAATGAGGAACCGACGGCGGGGTAGCACCTTGATCATCGAGGGTCGAGTTTTCCGCAAACATTTTGCCTAATAAGTTAGCCTTTTCGGCGGCGGTATTTGCTAGAGAGCCGTCAGGTCTGGTAAGAGGTGGCAGACTGGGTTTGCAGAAATTGCGACCTATTGAGCCCGCAAGCGACCAGAACGCTCTGCTGCCGTGCGGGCAAGCAGCCAGCTTTCTGCTGATCTGCAGGTCGTGCTCGAATTTTGACCTGTTAATGATTCTCTTGCATTCCTTTGCCATTTTGTTATATACTATTCTGTTTTCGGACGTTCGAGATGTGTTGTAGGCTCGGTAGGCGGCGTTTTTCGTCGCACTGCTTCGGAGCATTGTCGACTGAACCACGGCTTTGAGCCCACGCCAGTTTCTTTAACAGTGGATTGGATTTTAACAGTGGAGTGGACCACGGGAAAGCATTGAAATGAGCCCGCAGACCAAACCAATCTGCTGATCTATAGTGCCACACTTTTCTCATCAGCCGCTGATATAGCCGGGATAAGACCTACTGGAGATGACACAGTTAAAAAAGCGCCATTTAATCTACCTCAAGGTGGTGTGGAAATTAGTTTACAAAAATAACATAATTATGTAAAAAAAAAGTATATTACATAACCAGAAAAAACAAAAGAAAATTACAAAAAGGTGGAATTCAACGATCTTTTAATAAAAAAATCATCTTTCCGCCGTTGTAACTTGTTATATGTCACACTTAGAAAAAAATGTTGAAATCTAAAATGTGATAAATTTTATTTTCTTCTAATTTGTCTTAAGCAGCTTTGTCGTAAGATCAACCTTTGAGGAAAATTAAAAAAAAAAAAAAACAAATATTGGAAACACAGACAAAATCGCGATACCAACCTTTATAATTTATAAAATCAAAATAACTTTTAAACCACATTTTGCTAGGCAAAAAACTCTACCGCCTAAACTCTATTATCCAACTTTAGGTATAAAATATTGGATCAGAGCATTGGGTAAAAGCTGCTATGTTAGTTATATTTTTAAAATTTCTACCAGAATTACACTTTACGTGAATAAATAACTCATAAAATATTTTTCAAATCTTTCATCTAGAATACGGCCCGATTTTTTTTCTCCAGAAGCCATCTCGTATTCGCAGGAGGAAAGAATTAGTCAACGATGCACCTCTGCAGCATGGGAAGGTACCTTAACGGTGAATAATAAAAGGGGAATAGTGGCGTTGCCGGGACCAGGTGGTCGGCGTAATTATCATCCGCTGTATGTTTCCGTCTGAGTAATTTACGTTAATTTGTTGCGGAGGAATTTCTGGGGAGACCGAAAAGTTTCTGTCCAGGAAGAGTGCCGCGCGACTTAATGCCGGCAATTAAACCATTCTATTTACCATTTCAAATTCTGAAGTCCGTGGAAATTTTTGATCAATACCAGCTAACTTCTAAATTTTAAAGATACGAAATTAGCATTATTCATCTGAACATATTGTTTATTTACAGAGATTGTATATTGTCTTCGAGCCCAAGAGTTCATCTGTGTTGTGGAAGATACGTTTCAAGGGTAATTTGATTCAGTATGGTGGAAGACTTATTGAGAATAAAATATTATATAGTATTCCTGTATATTTTTTAAACATTTTTAACAAAACACTTAACAAAATACATAATTTAGACAAAAAATTGGAAGTCTCGCGAAGCCGCCACATGGCTGCTTGTCTGCAGGTTCTATATCAATATATATTCATTGATATTATAATTAAAACTTGTTTATAAAATCTTTTTTTTCTTCTTTATTTGTTCTTAAACAGAATACACTTAAACAAATACACTGTAAAAAATAAGATTTTTAATAATAATAATAATAATATATATCTTTATTCAACAAAATTTGCAAGATTTATAACAAAAAAAAAGAAACGTACATATTCAGCGTTTTACAATGGTTTATGTAAGTACAAAAGATTAGCAACAGAAGATAAATAATATAAATATGAACAGAAGGTACCTACTTTAAGAATAGAAAATAGTTATAAATTATTATTTATTAATTAATTTTCATTCATAAGTCACATTTTTACAATTGTCCTGCTTAAACTCTCATTTTCCTCTAAAGCAAATTTATTTTTGAGATTATTAAAAATCACTGATTCACTGGCTTCCAAACTTATTTGCTATTTTAGGTGTTTTCAGGCCTTTTTTCTGTAAGACGTGTGCTGTAACTATGTACCAGTGATTTTTTATAAGTATCTACTATCTCCCTTATATACATACATTTTATAGTAGGTAGATGTATCCGACGAAAATTAGTTACTTAATTACACAATTCTACTTTCCATTTGTATTGCTCCTCTAGGGCCCGCAAAGTTATCCTTATATACAAAGTCAAGATATGACTGTATACAAAGTCAAGATAGAATAATAGTCAAAGTTGAATAAATTTTTCATTACACCATTCTAAGCACCATTTTTAAATCATTATTTCTACCCTTTAAATTCTTAGCTCTGGGAACATATTTCATCAACGTTACTTCTGGTTTCAGATATAAGAGTTTAATCATTGATAGATAATATTTTCTGGGTTGAATGAAAAAATCACTTTACGTTTTAAAATTTCATGAAGAGCACCTAAATTTTAAAGAAAATTCAAAGTTCACTTGAAAAAATTGAGGTTCTTCTATTGTACTCATCTCTTTTTTAATGATAATAATTCAACGAAAATATTTCACATGTTTTATTTAAAAGACGGGTTATCTTCGGGGATTTTTTTACCGATGTGATATGTGTAATCTCAAAAATACACTATCTCCGTCGTTACAAAAACAGCAACAGCGTACAGGTAGGTAACGTAAAACCTTATCAACGAAGCACTACTAAATCCATAAAACCTCTCCACTTTAAAGCTTGATCATCAAAGTTTGTAAAAATGTTTTATATTTTCTGAAAGAGTAATCCACATAAGAGCTTACAGATTTTTTAGTGTCTGTTAGATATGGCTGGGTGTAAATCTACGTGCGTGTAGGTTTCGGTGGCATACCCTCGAACTTCTATTTTGGAATATTCGTATGAAATATATTTTTATTTATTCAGAATTTCGTAAGAAAAAATGAAAATGAAACAAAGATCATTTCGTTAATCATTTTTGGGAGCAAACGATATTATAGGATTATAGGTACTGTAACCGACGTGTTCACACCCTCGAAATATTTTTCATCAAAGCTCATCGCTTGGCCGGTCCTCTACAGTTTTGTGATCATTTTTGGGAATCAGGAAAAAATGGCCTGCCCTCACAATACTGGAGTACCGTGCCGCCGGCGACGCTTTGATGGAAAATATTTGTTCTAGTTAGAAAATGTCATTTTTATCAATTACTTATTATTTTCTTATTGGATTTCAAATATTTAAGTTTTTTATTTCTTATGTACATCTCCCCGGTGCGATCAATAAATAATACTTTGAGAAATCGCTACTGGGGAGGTTGTAAACTCATTTTAAATATGTTTGATTCTTGTACTTATTTTTAAATGTTTATGTCTTAATTTTTATACACACGGGCCTTGTAGGACAAATGAAATAATCAGTTTTCATTTGAAATCCTACAAGGTCTCGAGTAAAGCCAAGATTTATCTCATAACATATTGGGAGGCAAAAATAAAGTCATTTTTGCCTACCAAAAAACACTTAGAAAAATTCGAAGGTGTAAATTTTATGTTTTTCCAAATAACAAAACCTGCGGGCCTTGTAGGACAATGAAATAATCAGTTTTCATTCTTGATCCTACAAGGCCTCCAGTCAAACCGAGACTTTGCTCTCAAAATACTTAGAGCTAAAAATAGAGCTCAATTTGCCATGTCAAAAGGACTTAGAAAATTTCGGTCTAGACATTTTTACATTTTTACCTCTACAAAATTCTAGGGACCCTGTGAGATGGTGAAATAAACAGATTTCGTTAATTTATCTCACAGGGAACCTAGGAAAAATAATTATAACTTGATAAATCATAAAACATTTCCTTAAAAATCAAAAATTCTTAAAATCACGGTAAATTCACCAAACTAAAATTCTTGTCATAAATCTTGGCTTTATTTATATGTTTTTTCTATTTAATATGTATTTTGATTGTTAATAAAGGCTACAAAATCCGTAAAAGTTGCCAAATTTAGACGAGCACTTTTACGGATTAAACCGGCAAAATAGAAACTGAGCAGTTTCTTGCCCTTTATAAAGGAAAGTGCCTGGGTTCCGTTTTCCCCCTCCACTTTCCGTGAGCCACCTACCGATTGGTATAAATACGACAAATTTTTCAATAATAAATCAGTTCAACGTTTTCTTTAAATCTTCGTGTTTTACTCCTTCCTCTGGAAGAAACCTCTCTCCGACCTGCCTCCTGCTGAAGCTCTGCCTGAACACAAGTCTGGTGCCTACCTCCTCAAGACCAGCCGGCCCAACTACTGGACACCGCAAGGCGCCAGGCTCAGGCAGAGACCAAGGACATCCAGGGCTACCACTCACCAGCTCTGGGTGCAGGGAGGCAGATCAAGGGTTACCACCCTCCAGTACAGCAGGGCTGTCACCTTCAAGGAAGGCCAGCCAGTACTGCATTTCAAAACAATATTACAATAGTCGACATCCACGTGCACAGCCACCGGTGCCCTTTTCTACAGTCTTGTAGCACACGTCTGTTACAAGTGGTCCTTCGAGCCGGATCAGCTGCACCAGGATGTCACCACCAACTCTAAGATCGAAGAGGACGGCTCAGGACGATGAGTCGCCTCCACCCCCGCCTGCTGAGCTACCAACTGCCCAGGAAGCCGAGCCTAGGGCCGTGGCCACACATGACGTCACGCCCCTACCAACGCCCAGCTCCACACCGGCAGGCTCTGCAGACGAAAGCGAAGAATCACCGGCCTCTACATCTACTGAGGACACGGTGCGCCTGCTGCGCCGACAACTGCGCAGTCAGAAGAAACAGATTGACCGGCTGATGACAGCCCTTCAATCACAACTCGGTGCGACAGGGCCTGCACACCTCAACGGGGCAGGGCCGCCACCAACCGGTGCGACAGGGCCTGCACACCTCAACGGGGCAGGGCCGCCACCAACCAGTGCGACAGGGCCTGCACACCTCAACGGGACAGGGCCGGCACAACCCGATGCGACAGGGCCTGCACAACCTAGCGGAGCAGGGCCTGCACCACACAACGCGACAGGGCCTGCACAACCCAACGGGGCAGGGCCTGCACAGTGGAATGCATCAGCGGCGCAACCAGGACCAAGGGGTCTGACGCCACCCCCCCTCTACCACCATGGGGGCCCAACCTGGATGCAGCCTGGTCCTTCAGCGGGACCCGAGCCTCAGCATGCCTCATCGGCGCAACCTGGACCAAGGGGTCAAGGGGTGCCACTGCCCTCTCACTACCATGGGGGCCAAACCTGGATGCAGCCTGGTCCTTCTGCGGGACCCGAGCCTCAGCATGCATCATCGGCGCAACCTGGACCAAGGGGTCAAGGGGTGCCACTGCCCTCTCACAACCATGGGGGCCAAACCTGGATGCAGCCTGGTCCTTCTGCGGGACCCGAGCCTCAGCATGCCTCATCGGCGCAACCTGGACCAAGGGGTCAAGGGGTGCCACTGCCCTCTCACTACCATGGGGGCCAAACCTGGATGCAGCCTGGTCCTTCTGCGGGACCCGAGCCTCAGCATGCATCATCGGCGCAACCTGGACCAAGGGGTCAAGGGGTGCCACTGCCCTCTCAACACAATGGGGACCCAGCTTGGATGCAGCCCGGACCTTCTGAACCTGTGCTGCCCTTACCGCTGCTCCATCAGAGGCAGCAAGATGACCAGTTGCCACCCGCTGCCAGTCCGAGCTCCGGCCTGCCGATGTTTCCGCCACAACCAAGTGCGGACGAGACAGCCCAACATACAAGAGCTTGGATTCAACAGGCGGACAACCCGATGGCCCAGCTTACCTCTGCTCTCACCGAGGCAATCAGAGCTTCAAGGGCTCAGGACAGCCCCCGTCCCACAATCGAGGACGATCCCCGGATGGCTGCACTCATTGCCAGGCAGTCGATGGCCAAGGACCTGCCCCCTTTCTCGGGTGACCCGCTGGAGTGGCCTGCCTGGAAGGCCCAGTTCACCCAGTCGACCTCAACCTGCCGGATGACCCCAAGCGAGAACCTCATCCGACTGCAGCGGGCCCTCAAAGGGAAGGCCCGGGAAGCCGTGGGTCCCCTACTTATGGACCCCACTCAGGTGTCGGAGATACTGGCCGTGCTGGAGCAGCGCTACGGAGGGACAACTTCGCTGGCTGCCCTGATGCTGGACAAGGTCAAGAGGCTCCCCCATTTGACGGCAGAGGCATCGCTGGAAGACATTGCGGACTTTTCTGGAACTGTTCAGAACCTGGTGGCTTCACTCCGATCATTGAACAATGATGGCTACCTCACCAACCCGGCGCTCCTCAGCGACATCGCGGGGAAGATGCCGTGCACGATGCGGCTGGCGTGGCTGATGGAAGTGCGGTTCTACGAAGCACCTGCCACTATCTGCCAGTTTGCCGCCTTCCTGAAGACCGTCGCGAACGCCATCGCCAAGTCGGGTATGGTCGACCCCGCGAGGTCTAGACCACGTCGCGAGCAATCGTTTGCTACCAGTGAACAGTTCGGGCCACAAAACAACGAAAGTTCGCGAAAAGTACCGCTCGAAAATCCGCGCAAGTCACCACAATATGACTCGAAAAAAGTACGAAACAACGAAAGTTCGCGAAAAGTACCGCTCGAAAATCCGCGAAAGTCACCACAAAATGACAGTGCTCGAAACCGCAGTGACAATGTGACACCCCACCCCAGTGACTTTAACAATCGTGACGGGTGCGTACAGTGCGGGGGAAAAGGTCACTTGCTCCGTGACTGTCGTGATTTCGCCGCGAAAGACGTGAAACTCCGTTTCGAAACGGTTAAAACTGCCAGATTGTGCCGTGTGTGTTTGGAAAGCAAACACTCGACACGAGTATGCCAATTCCGGGATTGGTGCGGTATCGGTGAGTGTCGCTTCCCCCACCATAAGTTGCTTCACGATCCAACATTCGGGAAGAACACCACCACCACCACCACAGCTGAGATCCACCACATGTGACGCTATACCAACGGCGCCGTGCTGAAAGTAGTACCAGTGGTTTTGACGGGCCCCACACAGCAGATATCCGCATTCGCACTGCTGGACGAGGGATCAACCATCACACTCATTGACGCCGCTACAGCAGAACAAATTGGCGCTACTGGACCCGTCCATGGACTACGGCTGCATGGAGCCAAGGGCATGTGCTCCTCAGACAACCTATCACGCCGCGTGCAAATCACACTGCGTGGTGCCGGAATAAGTGCCAGCTACAACATCAAGGCAAGCACGGTGAAGGACCTCCGTCTCCCAGAGCAAAGGGTTCCTGGCAGATATGTCACCCCCACACTTCTCATCGGGCAAGACAATGCACACCTCATTGTCTCGAGGGAAGTACATGAAGCCCGTGACTGTACGCGAATACTATCACGGACTGCCCTGGGGTGGATCACCCATGGAGGAGGGACAGCCACCTGTGAAGACCCCGTCACCACTCTCGCCCTGCACGCGGAGAGGTACAAAGATGACAAGCTGAGCGACCTCATAAAGACGAACTTCGCCATTGATTCACTGGGGATCACATCAGCCTCCCGTGTAACTGCACATGTGGTACGAGCCAACAAACTAATGGAGGACACCACCTGTCAAACAACAAACGGCAGATGGGAGACCGGCCTATTGTGGAGGGACGACAACATCACGCTGCCGGACAACAAAAGGTGTGCGATGAAGAGATTGTGCTCCCTCGAAAGAAAGTTATCCATGGATGAAGACCTTGCGGCAGCATACAAGGATAAGATCAACCAACTTATCACACAAGGCCACGCGCGTCAGCTGACCGAACGAGAGGCGGCAAAATACTCTGCCCGAAAATGGTACCTGCCTCACTTCGCCGTGGTGAATCCAAACAAACCTGGCAAGATCCGCGTTGTTTTTGACGCTGCCAGCCGCTGCCGAGGGACCTCCTTGAATGATCAGCTGCTAACTGGACCAGACTTGCTGACCTCCCTCCTTGGGAATATTCTCCGGTTTCGAGAGGGAAGAATAGCTCTCGCCGCCGACATAAAAGAGATGTTCCTCCAAGTGAAGATCAAAGCGGAGGATCAGCTGTCTCAACTATTCCTGTGGCGACCAACACTTCAACAAGAGCCTCATACCTACATGATGACCTCGATGATGTTCGGCGCTACCTGTTCTCCTAGCAGCGCCCAGTACGTGCGAAACCGGGTGGCCCTGAAAAATTCTGAGACCTTCCCGGCCGCTGCAGATGCCATTCAAACGAAGTTTTACATGGATGACTACTTGGATGCAGTGGACACCATCAATGAAGCCACCGGCCTTGTAAATGACGTGGCCAAAGTCTTATCGTCAGGAGGCTTCCACCTTACAAACTGGGCCTCCAACAATCCAGCAGTGATGGCCACCATCCCGCTTGAAGACCGGGCCAGATCAGCCATACAAATCAGCAGCGGAGAGGCAGAGACGGAACGAATCCTCGGCCTCATATGGGATCCCGTCACCGACCGTTTCCTGTACGCCTTCAGAGACGCCGCAGACCCTGAGCTGGTCAGCAGACCTACCAAACGTCAGCTGCTCAGTATCGTGATGAAGATTTTCGATCCTGTGGGCTTCGTTGCCTGCCTCACAGTCAGATCGAAGATGCTGCTGCAAGATGTCTGGAGGTCAAGCACTGGATGGGATGAGACTATCAAGCCCAAGCACAACGAGAGATGGCTGAACTGGCTGGGACTCCTTCAAAACTGTGGAGTCGCCATACCGAGACGTTGTTTACAAAACAAACAAAGCAGCGTCACGCTCCACCTATTTTGTGACGCCTCCGAGCAGGCATGCTGCGCGGTTGCCTATCACACAGAAGAAATAAACGGAGAAATCACAGCTACCTTCTTGGCCAGCAAGTGCAAGGTGGCACCCCTGAAGCCGCTCTCCATACCCCGCCTCGAGCTTCAATCAGCGCTCATGGCAGCCCGGCTGGCAGCAACTCTAAAGAAGGAATGTCGCAGCAACATTGCGCGAACGGTGTTCTGGACAGATTCAACTACAGTGTTGTGCTGGCTACGCACGGATCCACGCACCTACTCTGCATTTGTGGCTAACCGGCTTGGAGAGATTGATGAACTCTCCCACATTGGAGATTGGCGATGGGTCCCAACCAAGATGAACCCGGCCGATATCGGCACCCGAGACGGCGAGCCTCCGGACCTCACACTGACAGGACGATGGTTCAGCGGTCCGGCCTTTCTCACCTCAGCTGAAGCAGAATGGCCGCGCGAAAGGTCCAGACTACCTCAGCCTGATGACAACTCCCTAGAAGTGAGAGCCCAATATGTCGGGCTCACTTCAACCATGGCGGATGCACTACCGGAGATCAGCCGATTCTCTTCTTGGTGCCGCCTAATCAGAACCACCGCCTGGGTCCACCGCTTCATAAAACGATGCCGGGAGGGACACCATACACTACCAGGCGGATACCTATGGCTCGAAGAGACCCGTGAAGCGGAGACCCAGTGGGTCAAAGCAGCCCAAGAAGACTCATTCGGACTCGAAATGAATGCTCTTCGCCAGGGAGCGCCATTGCCAAGCGGCAGCCGACTCCAAACACTGAACCCCTTCCTTGGACCTGATGGAGTGCTGAGGATGGACTCACGGATACGGGCCCTCAACAAGATCTCCCGAGATGCGCGGACTCCCATAATACTGGACGGAGACCACGCATACACACGTCTCCTGGTGAGCCATCACCACCAGAAGGCCGACCACCCGAGTACAGAAAGGACAATGGCGGAGGTACGGGGAAGCTACTTCGTGCTGCGATTGCGCACAAATATCCGCAAAATCGCCCACAACTGCCCCACCTGCAAGATTCGGAGAAGTAAGCCGGCCCCACCCCTGATGGGACCCTTGCCACCCTCACGGCTCGCCCACCATGTTCCTGCCTTTACAAACTGCGGGTTAGATTACTTCGGGCCCATGGAGATCACTGTCGGCAGACATCGTGAGAAGCGGTACGGAGCCCTCTTCACCTGCCTGTCCACACGCGCCATCCACCTTGAACTGGCCAACTCCCTATCCACCGACTCAGCCATCATGGCCCTCCAGCGCATGACGGCGCGCCGAGGCCAACCGAGGACGATGTACTCAGACAATGGTACCAACTTTCGCGGAGCGGACAACGAGCTAAGAGACAGCATAAATTCGCTCAAAGATGACGCCCGGATGAGGGATCATCTCACATCAAAGGGAATCGAATGGAAATTCATTCCGCCAATGTCTCCTCACATGGGGGGAGCCTGGGAGCGCTTGGTGCGTTCAGTCAAAAACGCCCTGCAAGCCATTCTCAAGGAAAGGGCCCCAAGAGAAGAGACCCTGCAAACAGCCCTGGCCGAAGCTGAGTGGACCGTAAACAACCGTCCTCTCACACACATCTCAGTGGATCCAAGAGACGAAGAGCCCCTCACTCCCAACCACTTTCTACTGGGAGCAGCAGGCAACCGGCCCCAGCTGTCATTGTACAACAAACAGGATGAGGAGGTATGCCTCCGCCGCCAGTGGCGTATCAGTCAGCAGCTAGCAGACATGTTCTGGAGGCGGTGGCTCCGCGAATACCTCCCCACCTTGGCTGCTCGTCAAAAATGGCACCACACCGTCGATCCCATCAAGAAGGATGACCTGGTGGTAATTATGGACCCCACGATGCCACGCAATACCTGGCCGCGCGGACGAGTCCTTGACGCCACCCCTGCTGCAGACGGCCAAGTGAGGGCTGCCCGGATCCAGACCAGCACCGGAGTCTACGTGAGACCTGCCGTGTGAAGCTCGCTGTGATCCTGCCAGCCCCGCCTACGGATGCAGCTTCACCTACTCGTCCTTCGAAAACACGTCGAGATAATTAGTGTGACATCGCCACACGGGGGGAGTGTAACCGACGTGTTCACACCCTCGAAATATTTTTCATCAAAGCTCATCGCTTGGCCGGTCCTCTACAGTTTTGTGATCATTTTTGGGAATCAGGAAAAAATGGCCTGCCCTCACAATACTGGAGTACCGTGCCGCCGGCGACGCTTTGATGGAAAATATTTGTTCTAGTTAGAAAATGTCATTTTTATCAATTACTTATTATTTTCTTATTGGATTTCAAATATTTAAGTTTTTTATTTCTTATGTACATCTCCCCGGTGCGATCAATAAATAATACTTTGAGAAATCGCTACTGGGGAGGTTGTAAACTCATTTTAAATATGTTTGATTCTTGTACTTATTTTTAAATGTTTATGTCTTAATTTTTATACACACGGGCCTTGTAGGACAAATGAAATAATCAGTTTTCATTTGAAATCCTACAAGGTCTCGAGTAAAGCCAAGATTTATCTCATAACATATTGGGAGGCAAAAATAAAGTCATTTTTGCCTACCAAAAAACACTTAGAAAAATTCGAAGGTGTAAATTTTATGTTTTTCCAAATAACAAAACCTGCGGGCCTTGTAGGACAATGAAATAATCAGTTTTCATTCTTGATCCTACAAGGCCTCCAGTCAAACCGAGACTTTGCTCTCAAAATACTTAGAGCTAAAAATAGAGCTCAATTTGCCATGTCAAAAGGACTTAGAAAATTTCGGTCTAGACATTTTTACATTTTTACCTCTACAAAATTCTAGGGACCCTGTGAGATGGTGAAATAAACAGATTTCGTTAACTTATCTCACAGGGAACCTAGGAAAAATAATTATAACTTGATAAATCATAAAACATTTCCTTAAAAATCAAAAATTCTTAAAATCACGGTAAATTCACCAAACTAAAATTCTTGTCATAAATCTTGGCTTTATTTATATGTTTTTTCTATTTAATATGTATTTTGATTGTTAATAAAGGCTACAAAATCCGTAAAAGTTGCCAAATTTAGACGAGCACTTTTACGGATTAAACCGGCAAAATAGAAACTGAGCAGTTTCTTGCCCTTTATAAAGGAAAGTGCCTGGGTTCCGTTTTCCCCCTCCACTTTCCGTGAGCCACCTACCGATTGGTATAAATACGACAAATTTTTCAATAATAAATCAGTTCAACGTTTTCTTTAAATCTTCGTGTTTTACTCCTTCCTCTGGAAGAAACCTCTCTCCGACCTGCCTCCTGCTGAAGCTCTGCCTGAACACAAGTCTGGTGCCTACCTCCTCAAGACCAGCCGGCCCAACTACTGGACACCGCAAGGCGCCAGGCTCAGGCAGAGACCAAGGACATCCAGGGCTACCACTCACCAGCTCTGGGTGCAGGGAGGCAGATCAAGGGTTACCACCCTCCAGTACAGCAGGGCTGTCACCTTCAAGGAAGGCCAGCCAGTACTGCATTTCAAAACAATATTACAATAGTCGACATCCACGTGCACAGCCACCGGTGCCCTTTTCTACAGTCTTGTAGCACACGTCTGTTACAGGTACCTAAAAATTATTATGAAGCGATAAAGATATGCTATACGCGTGTTATTTAACATTTTGTAAATGAAAGCCGTAGGCCGGCCGCACACATCCGATTTTTCAATCCGATAGTCTGATCAGACTATCGAAAGAACATTTTAATTTTTTATTATTACGGTGCTCCAGATTTTATGTCCGGGTTGAATCTTTCCCAAATGAAAGACTAAACCCTTCCACACACTTTTCCACAAATGAATATCTAGTAAATTAACGCAATGTAAGTGCACTATATAAGAATAAAACAATACAAGAACAATACGTCAATCCACCAGAAACATAATGGGAAAATATTTCACCGACTCCAGATATTTTCATATCAGAGGGTTCGGCTCTGATGAAATCCTAACTGATCCGATAAATCCTACTGATCCCTCAATATAAATATTTAAAAAATCTTTCGTAATCCTACATGTATTTAAAATGACCGACTTTTGCATTTTTATGTACAAATCTTTTGACAAATCTAATACGCCTAAATTTTGAATGAGAGAGCTAGGTATAATGCCAGTAGCCGAAATAACAAATGGTAATATTTTTATAGTCTGAGAATGCCAAATTCTTTTAATTTCATTTCCTAAATCTGTATATTTTCTTATTTTTTCAGAAACAGTTTTCTGAATATTACAAGAATTTGGAATAGCGACATCAATGATATAAGTTATTTTCTTAATTTTGTCATGTAAAACTATATCGGGTCTATTATGACTAATTGTTCTGTCTGTCAGAATAGTTTTATCATAATAAATTTTATAAAATTCATTTTCTAAAAATGAATTTGGTTCATATTCATAATATGGTACATTACGGCAGCCAATCAAGTTATGTTTAATTACCAAACTTTGGTGAATTATTTTTAAAACTTGATTGTGCCTAAATGTATACTCGGACGGCGCTAATACAGAACATCCCGATATAATATGTTCTATAGTTTCCGGAAAAGCCAAAAATTTTCTACATAAATCATCAATTTGATTTGCATCTTTGATGATATGCTTCCTATAATTTTTAGTATTAATGACTCTATCTTGTATGGCAAGCATAAAGCCTTCTATTTCTGCGCTCAACTCTCCAATACTCAACCATTTGTTTGACGAAAATTTGTCAACATATGTTTGGTTGAGATAATTGAAGTGTTTTGCGTGAAGAATTTTATTTGACCAGGAATCTAATAATTCCTGGTTGGTATTTATAAGAATGCTGGCATTCTCGTCGTATAAATTTAATGGTGTAATATTTCTATCTGCCTTGCAAATTATTTTATGCATTTCTGAACTAGCAGCTTTCCTATGGAAAAATTTTCTTAGCATTTCTACCTGATTATGTTTTAAAGATGTTATTTTGACTATACCTCTACCTCCTAAATTTCTGGGTAAATTAATACGTTCTATTGCTGAATTTGGATGATGAGAATGAAATTTTGTTAATGTAGTTCTAATTAATCGTTCTTAGCTATCTAAATCTGTATTAGACCATTTAATTATGCCAAATGAGTAAGTTAATAGAGGTATTGCCCAAGTATTTATCGCCTTTACTAAATTTTTAGCAGATAGATTGCATTTCAAAATTTTTCTGATCCTAGTTTTAAATTTAATCCTAATATCATTTTTAATACTAGTATGATCTAATCTATTTGATTGCGGATATCCTAAATATTTATAAACCTCACCCCCTTTCATACTTTCAATTTTGAAATTTCTAAATATACCCTCGTCTCCATCTACAATTTTACCTTTCTCTATATGGATCGTTCTACATTTATCTAAACCAAAAGTCATTTTAATATCATCTGAAAATTTTTTAACTACTTTAATCATTTTCTCTAAATTTGGTTTTGAATTCGAATATAATTTTAAATCATCCATAAATAATAAATGAGAAATTATATTTCTCTCTCTAGATATTAATTAATTAATTAATTAATTAATTACCTTTAATTTTTATTCCAAACTTGCTTTTAATTAACATTTTAGATAGAGGATTTAATGCTAAGCAAAACCAAAGAGGACTCAATGAGTCTCCTTGAAAAATCCCTCTTTTTATTGAAATGCCCGGTACTATAATTTTCTTATCTTTCAAATTCAAAAGCAAATCGGTATTCCAAAATGCCATAATTTTTTCCAAAAAGCTAATAATAATTGGGTTAATTTTGTATATATTTAAAACTTTTATCAGCCACGAGTGCGGGACACTATCATAAGCTTTTTGGTAATCTATATAACAAATATGTAAATTACGTTTTTGGGTTTGAATCTGTTTTAGAATTACAGAATCAATAACTAATTGTTCTTTACATCCCATATGTTTTCTGCGACAACCTTTTTGTTGTTCAGATAAAACATTTTTTTCATCTAAATGAGTGTATATTAAATCTGTCAAGCAAGAGGTTAAAATTTTATATATTGTCCGTAAACATGTAATGGGTCTATACTTCAATAATATTATTATTTAATGTATTAAAACAATTTATTGCAAACAAGTTCTGCTTTGTAATTATTATTATGCGTTATAGCTGTGTCGCCCAATAAGGGAATAATCAAACTGTCCTCATCAAAGAGATCTATTATTACGCCTAATGGTTATTTCGTATTCTGCAGGCATTATCAAACTTGGTAATGCTTTCAGAAGGCGAAACAGCTGTCATTCATAGTATTACTAATTAAAGGGCAGAACATGTTTTCATTAATAAACCGTGTTTTATAAATTAAATAATAATATTTATTATACGCAATAATTATCGGCCTGAAACACTGACCTACATTGAAAAAATCTTCCGAGAAAAGATATATGTATCTTTTCAGATGAGTGTTTCAGGATGATAATTATTGCTTATAATAAATGTTACTGTTTGTGCTATGCATAAAAATCTTGTCTTAATAAAAACGTTAGTTTATCAATTAAAAATAATAATTGACCCTGAAGAAAATAAATTCTCTCAGGGCTTATCTAAGTGATAGGCATGCATCCCATTGTGATATATACGCACAACACAAACGTCACGTAATAAATACGCTTTCGTTCTACTACATCTTTCAATTTCTCTACCTCCCATTACACACATTCGTCGCCTAAGTTCGTATCCTACAGACCATTGGAAAATTTTACAGGAGGAAAAGGTTTTCTTTCATTATTTCAATGAAACATTATGGAAGGTGTTACAGTTTAAAAAAAAAGCTATTTGCGTAAAGTTAAATGTCTTAGTAGTTAAAATAATTTCTATTTAAGTGATTTACTATAATTTTTTACACTTTATTTTTAATTTTAAAAAGAGATTGAACAAAAACTAAAATGGTCTGTTGGACAAATAAGAACTGAGGCGACGGACATGTCCATTATAAAAGTCAAAGAAGCGAATGGAACATTAATTAATAATTTCCCGTAATTTGAAATTTCCTAAAATTTTAAAATATGAGATTGACAATTATGACGGTTTGACAGAAGGTGGCAATAGCGAAATTGGTTAACGCGCTCGTCCCTGTTAGACGGAGAGGTCTGGGTTCGTGTCCCAGTTGCGACCATTGTCTTTTTTCTGTTTTTTTGTGTCTTGTTCTCTTTCATATTTTCGTTTAGATTATTATTGTTAACTTATTCTAATATAAAATAAGGGTTGCTTTATTCGCGTTAATAAATCGTGTGTTTAGAATTCCGGAAATGAGTAAGACTTTTAACTAAAAAGACTTACTTTCAGATACTGAGAAATCATTCCCTACAAGATGGTTACAATTGAGAAAAAAATAAAATTACAGAAACAATTAATTGTTCACAGATTAACAAGTAGTAAATAAGTAAAAATAATAAATAAAATAATAAATGCTCATTTTTTATTTCTAGGGTATTAACTATGTAACTGTAGACTGTAACTCTAGTATTTTTGGACATTTGGTTTTGAAAAGTTATATTTTCTATGTACATTATTAGGGTGGTTACAACCAAAATTAAAAACACCCTAATTAGGGAAGTTTTTTCACCTTATACCTTGTAACTTGTCTCTCTCTCTCTCTGGTTTCAATCCTGGGATTGGTTTGCAGCAATTTCCTCTAATTTTCTCTTCCATTCTTCCCTGTCTTGTGCGGCTTTTTTGAATTCTGCATATGATGAGCAGCGCACGTCCACCAGCAGGTCGTCCAGGTACTCTCGGCGTGGGCGTCCCCTAGAGTTTGTCCCCACCTAATAACTTGTAACTTGTAACCACCCTAATATTGTACATTTGTTACCTAATTTTTTTCTTTTGCTACTGGTTTCGACCCATCCGTGTTATGTAACTTAAAACTAAGTTTTAAGTTTGCTAGTAAATGACACGGTTGTGTCGAAACCGGTAGCCAAAAAATGAAAAATTTTCAGGTAACAAAAATGTACATGGAAAGTAAAACTTTTCAAAATGAAATAAATACCTACTCCTATGGCCTTTATTTATATTTTATTTTTTTATTCTTCATTTTAAGCACCCGCTAAACTGCCAGAGCAGTTTGTCAGCAGGTCAGTTTAACACTATTAATATAACACAAAAGAACAATTATAACAAGATACCACAATATAGAAAATAGAAACAGAAGAATTACTTTTAAGTAATTTCAATATAAAGGCATAAAATATAAAGACAGACAGATATAATACAGAAAAATTACTCATAGTCATATTATACACAATATTAAAACCAAATTCAAAATAAAAAGTTTTGATCAATTATCCATTTTTTAATTTTTTTTTGAGATCGGTGGTGCAATTTGATTCGTTTTTTAAGTTCGTTGGCATCTTATTAAATATGGTAATTATTATTACATATATAATTTTCGGAATGGACAACCCCTCATTTTTAATTAATCTAGTGCCATATGAATGATCTACTCTTTCCTTGTATATTAAATTCGACAATAGGTTTTGGCATACAATTTTAAACCATAATATCCCTGGCACAGGTAATATACTAACCGACTCATATAATAATTTTATGTTTCTTCTTTGTGCATAAATGCTTTTGCTTACCAATCTAATCTATATTTGTCTTGCACGAGTTTCCCCAAGAAGTTATTCCGTATCTGATAGTAGATTCCGCTAGTGACAAATATATTATTTTCAATGTACTTATGGGCATAAAACATTTAATTTTGTAAATTCGTCCCGCAATAGCTCGCAGGCATTTGCAGATGTTGCATAATAATGTTTGCTTAATAATTCTCAAGTAATTCACTGTCCAGCTCTCTAGGATGGGCATATACACGTAAGACAGTGAGAAGCATCTAAAAATGTATTAAAATATATTATTGAAAATTGTTGATACTAATATAAAAACAAAACTTTTCGATCCAGTTACTATTCTTTTTACTTATTCAATAATAGCAGTTATTTTACCTACCTTGGAGATTCTAAACTAGAGAAAGCTGACATAAAACCGAGATGAGTGTAGGAAGACTCTTGAGGAGGCCAAGACCCACCAGGGGTTGTAGAGCCAAGAGTGATGATGAGCAGTTATTTTTAGGGATAATAACTGTTAATCAAAACGAGAAGGACAAAGAATCTAACTTTAGTATATCCACCGAGAGCAGTTCATCACTTTGCGGTTGTTTTAAATTTAAAACATATTTGACCGTTCAATTTCAGTTTTATCGTGACGATGTGTAAGCTGTCAGTAAATTGTTAAAAAATTACAATACATACCGAAAAGTGTGTTTTTCTTACTTTTTTTTAAATTTACAAGTTTATCAAAGATTAACGAACATCATTTCATAAAAGCGCAAATGAAACCGTTTTTTTTAAACTGTTCAGAGTAAGTCGTTAGCACTTGGGAAATAGATTTCAACCTTTTAAAGAACTCAACTTTATTGTTCCGTCCAATGCTGCATTCTGAACCGCAAGGGAAGGCAAGAACGCGGTTCTTTTAATTTTCTTAATGTTTCTTTGTTTAAAGTTTGTCAAAGTAAAAATATTGTTTGATCTTTAACTATAGACATCCAGCTTCAGTCCAAAGACGCCTGGAAACTTTTTAGTGATTAAAAATGTTTTTAGTGATAAAAGTGTCTCTTGCAGAATTAATTTTACAGATTTAAATTTATGCTTATCCAGGAATGAAAGCATCAGATAACTTATAATACAAATTAAAAAGCTATTTAAAAACTTATTATATTTTTAAATAATTCATTTCTTAGTTACGAAATTTTTATTTTATGTGAATACCACACAAGAGTCCCAACTGCTCCTAACCGCCTGAAGTCAGTGAGACGTGGTATATCCCCGACGGGGCAGGAACTAGCTAGCACCAATGATAAGTGAAGCCCTTTGATACATATTTATCACTAGTTTTACGAACCCCAGATATGGAAACTGACTCGATTTAGTCCTATTTTCAAGACAGACAGACAGTATCAGTGCTGCCAATACAAATTGAAAAATGTATTTGTGACAAGTTAAGTCACCAGATTGCGCCATTTATTGGAGAAAAGCAACACGGTTTCCTTCCAAATAAATCAATGATCATAAATCTGCTGTTTCCGGTTTAAACTTAAGCCACCTCCGGTTTAGTACACCGACTTTTCCAAATCATTTGAGCGTGTTAACCATGATATTCATTTGAGGAAGATGTTTAAACTAGGCTTCCTACCAACAGTGAACTTTTTCTCATCTTATTTAAAATCCAGAAGCCAATTTGTTTCGGTAAATGGACATAAATCAAAAATATACAATACAATCTGAATTCCTCAAGGGTCAATCCTCGGATTTTTGTTGTTTCTAATACTAACAGATGGCATCAAAAACGGTGTTAGGAACAACAAGTCCACTGTTTGCAGATGGCCTTCAAATTCTGATAGAAATAAGCTTTCGACAAGTTTATCTTAAAATGCAAGCTAAACTGGATGCACTATCTAATAGATTAGATTTCAACACAAAAACTGTGTCACTATATCCATCACTCATTCTCAAAAGACTATTGTTTACGATTATAAGATAAAAGGTGAGATAAATAAAGTGAGCAAAATCCGTGAAGGATCTCGGTCTTTGATCCCGATCTTTGATCCCGAATTAACTTAGGTACCGTAGGTACCACCAGACGTACATCGATATGGTGAAGCAATTCCTCAGGTATGTCTGTATTCGGACGCATGGTACCTGTCCGAGATTCATACAAAATATTGACTTATTTGAGGAAACTGATTCTGTATGTCTGCAAAACCATTGGCTGTATGGCGGAAGGTAAATCTAGCTATTATGTCTTTCAAAATTTGGAACTTTCAGAATATGGATAGGCCATTTCTCTCGGGATGCTGTAAGTTATTTGTACCAGACTACTTCTGCCGGAGTAGATACCATGACCTGTTCAGAGTACCGAACGGCAGAATCGACATTCTGTCAAAGCATAGCATGACGAGGGGAATTGTGCAGTTGAATGAATGTGTAAACCATTTCGGTGTGGGTGACTATATTGTCTAAATGCCTAGTAACTATTTTTGAAGAGTCACCCGTCTAAATGCTGATAGTCAGCGCCCTTGAGGTGATCACAAAAACGGCGCTCTACAAATTATCCAATTATTATGATAAAGAAATTGTAAATTTTTATATGTATTTGTGACAAAATTGTACTATTGTAACGTTTCATATTTTTTCGTAACGTATTCATCATTTTACCCCCCCCCCCCCAAGTGTCGGGCGTGCGTAAAGAAGTTTTACTTCAAAAAGACATCTGGAAATTCCTGAAAAATAATTAAATAATCAATAAAGTGCGAGTACAAAGAGATTTTCGTAGTTTATATCTTTTCTGTACCCGATATAAGTATTTCCACTAACATTATTTCTATCGATTATTTCTCCTTGAAGATATTTCTTCCTACGTCAACCATGATTAGACACCAATTATATTTGTTTTTTGTTTTCTGTTAATTAGCGAAAACTGTTGACAGATTAAGAATGGTAAATTTTTATTTTATTTAAAAAAAAAACTGACAAAGTTATCGCAGTTCTGTTTTTCATATTTGAAAAGCTCAATAATATTGTTTATGTATCCTTACGACTTTCAGCTACAAACCGACGATTTATCCTTACATTGAAGATAAAATACTCGAAGGCCAGGTGTGTTCGAGTGTTTGCTTAGGACGCTATATCGAACAATGACAACGACCCTCAAGATTAATTAGCAAATCATCGTGGTCAACAAACTATCAGTTGATTATAGAATAATACATTGCACACTTGACATCGTTAATTATATCATAATAAGGAACTCCAGTGAAAAATATTATGGCTTTAAAAAAATAAACGCTGATTCTGAATATATAAGTTTTTTTTAATAATATTTAACGTACAGTTTTTTAAAAAATACTAAAAAGTGCATTTTTAATATTTTCGTTAAAACTCAGCGTCAAGTTGGTATTTTGAAGTTGTATTGAAATGTATGGGGCAAGCCATTCAACCATAACATTTCGTGTTTTTAATTTGGTTTATTTACATACTGTTAAAAGAGATTCAGGCATATAATAGTTGTTGTGTTTATTGAGATATTATTTAGGACAATTAAAATTATGACGGAAAAGGGCTAAATTTGCGGACAATATTGCGGATTCCCTGGTAATGTTTTTCATACGGACTATGTTAGTGCTTAATTTCGTTGAATAAAAGCTACTAAGTACATAAATCATCTTATTAGTTATTTTTGAAAGTCGTAGTAAGCTGTAAATTTTTTTTTTGATAATCTACACTTAATTTGGTCTATTTGAGGTTAAAGTCGTGTCATATTTGACATTTTGTTTACCATAATATCGATCGTATTTTTGAATTGGTTTATTATCAAGGGCAAGTAATTAGACAATCGTCGTGATCAGTGTATTGTAAATACCAGTGTTTCTGTATGTGTTATATTCATAAAAAAATGTATTATGTTAGAGCAAAAGTCACATCTGAACACAAAATTCGAAGGATTACTATGTCATTTGTATATGCAATGAAAAAATTGATTAATTGTTATTGTATTGCACTTAGGTACGTAACAGCTTGCCACCGCTGCTAAATACCTTTGCAGGATGCTAACCTGAAAACCATAAAATCAACACGAGCGGGAATGCGAAGAAAACGCTGAATTAACAATCAGACAACAATGTATTACAAAACACGAATTTAAATATCGATCAATGACACCCGAGACGAAAACCGCTGACCAGGCGAAGGCATTGCAAAATATTCATTCAATGATGACCGGGTAGACGAAATACTGTACTCGTGCTAAAATAATAAATAAAATGACACCGTCAGCGATCCTGCGGGTTCGAGGTCCAGACGCTTTACTCCCACCATGGAAACGAGAACAAAGGGATCATCACCTATATAAACGGAGGAAGACCTACTCAAGAAGCCGCTCGCTCCGACACGACTGACTCGCTCCCGCGCGAACACGCTGTACTTAATCTTATCGACTTTGCATTTTACACGTATTTAGTTTGTTTCCCCATTAAATATATTTAAATCTTCTGCTGAGTTTGCTGTCCATCCTCTCGGGCGTAGTATCCGAATACTTACAGTGGTGACCCCCGACGAACACACGCAACATCGCCTTCATTATCAGCCAAAAAGCCAACGAGAGGTCCAGTGACAGCACCAGCAACGAACTAAAAATAGCCCCAAAATGCAGCAGCCGAAACCGATTGGAAATGCGGCTGCCGAAATTAACAGAGTGGCGGTGAGGATCCCGCCGTTCTGCCCAGACGACCCGGAGATGTGGTTCTGCATGGCAGAGAGGAGTTTTGAGGCATCTGGCATCGTCGCAGACCAGACCAAATTTGGCTACATTCTGGGAGCCTTGGAGCCAAGATACGCTGCCGAGGTACGAGAGATCATACTCAAACCGCCTGAAACCGGTGCCTACCTCCTGCTGAAGACTGAACTGACCCGCCGGTTAAGTTCAACACAGGAACAGAAGACGCGCCGGCTCCTAGAACACGAAGAGATTGGGGATAGGAAGCCGTCTCAATTCCTGCGTCACCTACGCACCCTAGCGGGTGTAGCAGTACCAGACGAGGTACTCCGAACGCTGTGGATGGGCCGTCTTCCTCACACCATGCAGATGGTACTGACAACACAGAAGGACGTTATCCTGGACAAGGTGGCTGACTTGGCAGACGCAATTGCAGACTCCACAAGTAGAGCTCACATCGCAGAGATAACGCCCGGACTTGATGCGCAGTTAGAAGACCGACTGCATAAGCTGACGATAACATTAAAATCGGAGATACAAGACCTGCGGACTACTCTAATGAACGAGATCCAAGGCGTCAATGCTCTCGAGCCAACATAAGGCAGACGCGTCCGCGAAACCCTTCGCAATCGGGATCGGGTTAGGACACGCTCGAAGAGCAGAGGCAAAGGCTATCGCCCACGTTCTCAGAGCAGGAGCGGAGAAAGAGAGGAGGACATGTGCTGGTACCATCGTACTTTTGGAGAAGCCGCTCAAAAGTGCAGAGTCACCTGCACATTCTGCTCGGGAAACGACCAGGGCAAGCATTGATGACGGCCAGTAACTCCTGTCCGACTTTCAGCCGCCTATTTATTACCGACAAAAATACCAAAATTCAATACCTGATCGACACCGGCGCAGACCTCTGCGTCTTCCCCAGGAATAAACTCTGTGGACGTTATGACAAGCAACCGTACGAACTATCAGCGGCCAATGGAACCATCATTTCTACATACGGGAATCTTACATTGACCTTGAACATTGGACTCAGGCGAGACTTCACCTGGAGATTCGGCATCGCTGATGTCTCCAAACTCATCATTGGCGTCGATTTTTTAGCCCATTTTGAGCTGTTGGTTGACGTCAAAAATCGCCGCTTGCGAGACCAGACCACGAAACTATCAACTCAAGAACGTAACAGCACTTGCAAAGTTGCTTCTGTAAAAACCGTAAGAGGATCGACTACCTACCACCAATTACTACAAAAATTTCCTGACCTAACTCGCCCCGATGGACAGATGAGAGAGACCCGGCACGCAACCAAACACCATATTCGAACGACTCCAGGATCCCCCGTCAGCGGAAGACCCAGACGGCTCGCACCAGAGAGATTCCGCGCCGCAATGAAGGAGTTCGAGACCATGGTGCGAATGGGAATCGCCAGACCTTCCGAAAGCTGCTGGTCATCACCACTCCACATGGTTCCTAAAACTGACGACCAGTGGAGACCCTGTGGTGACTATCGGGGTTTGAATGCTAGAACAATACCAGACAGGTACCCTGTTCGCCACATCCAGGACTTCGCCCAATCACTCCGGGGTAGGAAATTTTTTTCTACAATTGACCTGGTCCGGGCGTATAACCAAATTCCGGTAGCGCAGGAAGACATCGCAAAAACAGCAATTACCACTCCATTCGGACTGTTCGAATTTCCTTACATGTCTTTTGGACTCCGGAACGCCGCACAAACATTCCAACGCTTTATCGACGAAATTTTGCAAGGACTGGAATTCTGCTATGCCTATATTGACGACATACTTATTGCATCTACTTCGGAAGAAGAACATCTGCAGCACCTAGAAATCCTTTTCCGCCGCTTACAGGATTATGGAGTAGTTGTCAGCGCTGCAAAATGTAACTTCGAAGAATCAAGTGTCAAATTCCTAGGATACTTGGTCTCCAGCAAAGGTACGCGACCGCTACCCGACAAAGTAGAGGCAATCCAACAATACACACGGCCGGCAACCACAAAGGACCTGAGACGTTTTTTGGGTATATTGAACTTCTACAGACGGTTCATACCTAAAGCCGCAGAGTCTCAAGCACCGCTTAACGAATTTCTACAAGGAAACGCTAAGGGCAAAACACTAGTGCCCTGGACACCTGAAACCATCCAGGCTTTCGAAGAATGCCGAGAAACTTTGGCGCAAGCGACATTGCTGGCACACCCGGAGAGCAATGCCCAACTAGCCATCATATTAACAATAATAACAAGTGTCACAGTGGTCACATATTTTTTTGCTCCAGAAAAATTAACAGTGTACATTGATCTAAGTAGTCTCTTTAGTGATATTTAGTTACGAATACTTTACCAAAATCAAAAGCAACATTGTGTAATTACAGTTGCAGCTGTCAACCGGTAATTCTTTACAATTTAACTAAAAATCTCAACTGTCACCCGAGTGCTATAGACACATATTTACACAAGTCAAACAACGTCATAGACAACTCAGATACAGGGTTGACACATCTATATTTTACATAGTATCAAATAAAAATCAAACTATTAAGATGAGTGCCACCGATGCACTATCGTACATAAATAAGGAGAAGGAGGAAATTAGTACATTGCACACTAGCATTACTGATCCAGGGTTGAAACTAACAAAAGACCAGATGACTAAACTACTCAATAAACTTTCAAACCTCTCTGGCACCATGTTGGACGTTGGCGTCAAAGTTGGAATCCTCGATGGACAGGTTAAATCCTACGAACACATGGTCTCCTCAAAAGTGATAGAACCAAACTCATCGCATGAATCCTCAAATTCATCAAACTTAACAATGTGCGAAGCCGCTGATGAGCTTGAGGAGAGGAAAAAAAGGTCGAAAAACTTAATTTTATTCAATTTCCCTGAAAGCTTAGCCTGTTCCCAAATCGACAAAATTACTGATGATACGGCGAGAATATCAACTACACTAACAACTCTTAACTCAACCATCACACAAGCCAGCATTACGACCTTTCGCCTGGGGATAAAAAAAACCGGACAAATCCAGACCTCTTAAAGTTATACTGGACAATCCCACACAAGCCATAGACATATTGAGGAAAAAAACAACATAACTGAGTACCCTGGTATTAAAATTTATTCCGACCAAACTCCAGCCTAAAGGAACTATCTCGCCAATTTACGACTAACCCTAGACCAAAGAACTCAATACGGTAAAACAGGACTCACAATCAAATACAAAAATAATAAACCTACTATTGTAAATACTAATCCAAAAAACTAAAACCTATCATTTGTTACTATCAGAATATCAGAGGTTGCCGCACCAAACTTAATGAGCTAAGATTGTCAATTCCAATCCATCCCTTTCATATATATTTCCTGACTGAAACTTGGTTGGATCCGTCCATTATTACAGAAGAACTAGGCTTCACTTCTCACAATACCTACCGCTTTGATAGAAGTACCACTACCAGCACCAAATCAAGAGGAGGGGGTGTAATAATATCTATTACCAAATCTATAACTTAATCCAGATTAAAATGCAAACACAAAAATATAGAACAACTTTACGTATTACTCAAGACGAACCTAGGAAAAATTATTCTTGGATGTGTTTACATTCCACCCGGATCAACTACGCAAATTACGAAAACCACATTGAAGATGTAGAGGCCCTCAAGCTCAAATATCCGGAAGCTAGAATGATGCTAACCGGTGACTACAACATTCCAAACAATATAGACTGGGTTACCCTTAGTAATAATCCAACAATTCATGTTAACATATCTGCTAATGCTCGTGTAATTATAAATATGTCTAATTTCCTAGGTCTTAAACAAATTAATAATGTATATAATTCTAATCACCACCTATATATTAGACCTTGCATTTTGTAGTGATCCCTCAGTAAAACTAAGTAAATCCATAGACTCTTTTCTCCCCATAGATTCCCACCACCCTCCCCTAAACATAACCATTACGAACAACTTTCTCAATACTTACTCTAACTTGATAATAATGTTGAAGTGTTGCTTTTCGCCGATGACTTAAAACTATTTAAACTTATAAAAACAATAAATGACTGTATTCACATTCAATTAAATTTAAATAAACTACAAGATTGGTGCAAAACTAATAAACTTTTTCTGAATATAAGTAAATGCCAGATAATAAGATTTTTCAGAACAAATCAACCCCTCAACTATCAATATAATATTAATAATGTTTCCCTCACCTCTGTCAGTGAGATTAGTGATCTTGGCATTATTTTCGATTCCAAATTTAACTTTCTTTCACATATAAATACAGTAACCAATAAAGGATTAAAAATGCTAGGCTTCATTCTCCGAAATGGCAGAGAATTTCAAATTATTACAACATTAAAAATCCTATATTCCTCTCTAGTTCGAAGTCAAGTCGAATATAATTCTTCTATATGGTCACCTCACTTCAAAATCCACTCCGATTCCATTGAAAAAATTCAGCATAAATTCTTAAGATTCGTTAACTATAAACTTGGTCTACCAATAGAATCAATAAATTACAATCACTTGATGAAAGAATTAAACTTACTCAAACTTTCAGTTAGAAGACTTGTTTCTGACTTGACTTTTATTTTTAAAATTGTTAATGGTATAATAGACAGTCCTGATTTATTAAACCTAATTACCTTGCACATAACTACTAGAACTACTCGATCCAAAATTCTTTTTAATTGCAACAAAAATATCAGGACTGAGTCATTTAGCTTATACCTAGATTGCATGCAGTTGGCAATGCTTTCTCAGAAGTAGTAGATGTGTTCAACTGCACCGAATATAGTTGTTATAAGAAGGCTATAATATCATACCTCAATCACAATAATCAATGTTAGATATAATAGTGTTCATCTGCACGGCGTCTATATCATACTCTACTATAGATTCCAAACTACGCACTTCCTTCATTTATATTAACTATCAAGCAGACTAGTTAAGTGTTAGCTAATAAATTAATATTTTTTTTTCATAATTATTATTTTTAAACAAAGTTATTATTGAATCTGTAACTGACAGCCCTGAAAAGCAGAACTAATTAGCTGTACCTGTAGTCATTTCAAACTCAGTCATTTCAAACTGAAGGTAACAATAATATCATGTACTCCATTTTAACCAATTCGTGGAATCCAACGATATGTTCAAATAGAATTAAAGTATATTATACTTGATGTTAACAATTTTTCTTAGAAGTCACCTTTATTTACTTATTTTTATTCTGCATAAAATGTGTATTCTCTATACGAGCCCATATTCTTTTTTTTGGTTGTAATACATAACTGTATCCTATAACTAAATACTAGTTGTTATCACACGTATATATGTACTTGGTTTAATGTACATTCTTATTTTGTTATCATTATAATTACCCTCCTGTGTACCACTGTGTATCATGTATCATGTATCACCGGATTGTAAAAGCCATTTTATGGCGTTGAAATAAATAAATAAATAAATAAATAAATAAATAAATAAATAAATAAATGAATGAATAAATATATAAATAAATAAATAAATAAATATATAAATAAATAAATAAATAAATAAATAAATAAATAAATAAATAAATAAATAAATAAATAAATAAATAAATAAACAAACAAACAAACAAACAAACAAACAAACAAATAAATAAAAAAGTGATGCCTCCGATACCACCGCCGCGCCGGGGCAGCATTGCTGGATGGCCAGTGGGAGCCCTTGGCATTCTTCTCGAAAAAATTAAGCCCAGCAGAGAGAAAGTACGGAGCGTATGATAGAGAGCTACTTGCTATTTATTTAGCGGTCAAGTACTTTCGCCATATGGTTGAAGCGAGGACATTCACGATATACACAGACCACAAACCAATCACGTATGCTTTCGCGCAAAAAGCAGAAAAATGCAGTCCACGGCAGTTCCGACACCTCGACTTTATCGGCCAGTTTGCAACGGATATACAAAACGTATCCGGCAAGGATAATATAGTTGCTGACGCATTATCCAGAATTGACGCCATCGAGACACCTATTAACTATGCCAAGTTGGCAAAAGATCAAGAAACCGACGAAGCGGTGAAAGATTATCTTCAGGAAGGATCGTCCCTACAAAAAAGGTCATAATTCCTGACACGAACACATCTTTATACTGTGACGTGTTAACTGGAAAATCGAGACCATTTGTTACGACAAGATTCCGAAGAGCCGCATTCGACACGATACATAACCTTTCTCACCCGGGAATAAAAGCCACTACCAAACTCATAACACAGCGTTATGTCTGGCCTTCCATTAAAGCAGATTGCAACAAATGGGCAAGAAACTGCCTACCCTGTCAACGTAACGCGACACCTAAATGCTCCACAAGGCAACTTCCCACTGAATTCGGCAAGATTCGAACACGTCCACATCGATAACGTTATTATGCCAATGTCAGAAGGACATAGGTATTGCTTGACGTGCGTGGACCGATTCACAAGATGGCCTGCTTTTCCCATCATAGATCAAGAAGCGGAAACGGCCGCCCGCACATTCATAATCTACACTTAATTTGGTCTATTTGAGGTTAAAGTCGTGTCATATTTGACATTTTTTTTACCATAACATCGATCGTATTTTCGAATTGGTTTATTATCAAGGGCAAGTAATTAGACAATCGTCGTGATCAGTGTATTGTAAATACCAGTGTTTCTGTATGTGTTATATTCATAAAAAAATGTATTATGTTAGAGCAAAAGTCACATCTGAACACAAAATTCGAAGGATTACTATGTCATTTGTATATGCAATGAAAAAGTTGATTAATTGTTATTGTATTGCACTTAGGTACGTGACAGCTTGCCACCGCTGCTAAATACCTTTGCAGGATGCTAACCTGAAAACCATAAAATCAACACGAGCGGGAATGCGAAGAAAACGCTGAATTAACAATCAGACAACAATGTATTACAAAACACGAATTTAAATATCGATCAATGACACCCGAGACGAAAACCGCTGACCAGGCGAAGGCATTGCAAAATATTCATTCAATGATGACCGGGTAGACGAAATACTGTACTCGTGCTAAAATAATAAATAAAATGACACCGTCAGCGATCCTGCGGGTTCGAGGTCCAGACGCTTTACTCCCACCATGGAAACGAGAACAAAGGGATCATCACCTATATAAACGGAGGAAGACCTACTCAAGAAGCCGCTCGCTCCGACACGACTGACTCGCTCCCGCGTGTCACCTAATCCAGAAGCCGACAGACCTGAAGATAACACGAATGAACCACGCATCCGGCGCTGCACCAAACCAATAAACGTTATCAGCTACAATGGACCCGGCCGTCTGCTGCTATAAAAGAGACCACCGACTTCTAACGAAGGCTTATCTTCGACTTATCATTAAAGGGACTACACGTCCCTATAGTTGCTAGATTCTCCAAAAGAAACTGTAATTACTCACATGTACTGTTTATTGTTTTTAAATAAATAATATAAGTTCACTGAATATTCATTTAACGTGTCTGGTGTATTAAGAAACCCATCAAAAGTTAACTGGCGCCCAACGTGGGGCTTCTAGAACTATCCCAAGTGTTCCCGATACCTGGATCTGGCTAAGAAGTTCTGGCTGATATCATTTCATCCCGTTGAAGTCTCGAACCCACAAATTTGTTAACACCATCAAGATACTGTGAAGAAAACGCTGAAAATTTACATGTGAGTACACTTTTTCAAATTTTCGTCTATCCCATAGCCCGATAGATCCTTACCTTTCCTTATCCACAAGGACAGAGTGTATTTTTTTCTTTCTCATCCAAGAGCAAGTCATATTATTGTAGTATTAGGTAATTCGATTTTTTTTGCACTATTAAATTAAACAAATAAATTTTAAAATGGCACTACCAAGCCAGTCAAATTTCGCGTCATGCTCGGACTCAATCTATGAGTACCATGGGTCTCAAGATGAGCTATATTTTTTTATAAAGTCGGCAAGAGGCTATTTATCAAGAAATGGTAATACGCCGGATAACTTAGAAAAAATTATTTCAAAATTGAAAGGTAAAGCCCTGCAAGTAATTTTAATGCACGACCAAGATCTTACCGTAGAAAATATATTTGATATCTTAAAAAAAGAATGTGGTGATAATAGGACAATTTCGTTATGGCAAACGGAACTTATTAATTTCCAAAAGGGAAACCGAGATTTCTCGACCGTTATACATGAGGTCAAGAAGATATTATTTATGATAAAAATAAAAATAACGGAGTCAGTCGGTGCAACTAATGCACCGTTGATATTTGCTGCATATCAAGATATAGCACGCAACACATTACTTAGTATGTTACCAACGCATATCAAATGTGCAAAATAATAATAACTCTAACGAAAATTTTACACACAGGCAAAATAATTCATACACGCCGCGTCAGCCCTATAACGAGCCCCGTTTTAGTAATAAAAATAATAATTTTGAACCACGCCCATATAATAATTATAATAGACATGAGGATGTCAGCATGCGCACTGCACCTCATCGTCGCCAAGATGGAGGACCCATAGTTAATTTAGGAAATGGTCGCACGGCTCAGGAGTTGTTCCACACTGAATATCCTGAGGATTTTCACGAGGAAGAAATAGAAACTCCACCCCCATAATCCATTTACACAATATAAATTGTGGTTTGCCGTTTATTAAGGCACCCCTAGGAATTAAAATATTAATCGATACCGGCAGCACTAAATCATTCATGACTCGCGATTTGTATAATAAACTATTTTTCGACTGTAAATACTTAAGAGTGTATAACCAGAGGTAACCAGAAATATGTCATTTTTAAATTAGTGTTTAGACGTATTGAATCTTTTCCACAAAAATTTATAAATTGATTTTGAAAGATTGTTATTTTATCTAGTAAAGGTATGTAATAAATTTTCAGAAAAAATGTTTATTTTTAATATAATGAGGTTATACCATAGGTCGTTGGCGGATTTGTTAAATTTTCAAAAAAGTACATTTATTATACAACACCCATTTCAAATCATATAATCATGCAGTAAAATAAATCGATATATTATCTGGTAAACGTATGTAACAGAATTTTAATTTTAGTTTAAATAAAATTATTAAAAAATATATAAGTACATGTGTTTCTTGACGAAAATTGGTCCGTTTGTGCATTTATTTGCGCACTTACAGACTAATATATTTCAGATTTTTTTTACATTTTAATTTTGCTAAGACATTATTAAAAAATGATAAATACTTATGATCAAAAAATAATTACAAAAAGTACATAATTTTAATAGTTTTATCGTCACGCCTTTCAGCATTTTTGGATGCAGGTATAAATGAAAGCAACTTTGGAATGAAGTAAAATCGATATTGAGTTATAATTTTAAAAAGCTGGTACGGAGAATACCTTATCTTTCTCATTGGAACCGCCCTGTACGATCGTAAGAACATCTTTCGACGAAATGTGGATTTTCGTCCGCTGGCTGGTTATGCACTCTTAAAGGAATCTTTTACGGTCCAAACAGCGCACCAAAGAACTGAATGAAGGAACCGTTATAACCCCTTTCTGGAAGAAAGTTTTTGGTGAAAATAATAATGAAATGCGCTTTTACGTTTTTAATTTTTCTAATAATTATAATGTTTTAATAGGTATAGACATGTTAAGCTTAATGGAAGCAACTCTAGTATTTAAAAATAAAACAATGCGTACGCCAAACAAAATTATAAAGCTCCTTCATATGGAAGAAGCTGACGACTTAGATAATATTTTAAATAAAAATAAAAATTTATTATCTACAAAGTTGAACCGCGCGCCCCGAGACGAACGTAAGATAACGCCTTTAACAGAAGCGTCGGTCTATCACCAGGCTTATCGCCTCTCCCCTAATAAGCGCGACGAAATAGATTTACAACTCCAAAAATATGATCTATCTTTAAAACAAAAAAAAGGTTGCTCTGATTACGTTGCAGACGCGCTCTCACGAGTTGAGATTAATAACGAAGCAACCACCAGCTCAATGATAGGAGAAATTGCCACGTGCTCCCGAAGTGTAGATGATACTTTGCATAGCAATATCGACGGTAACGAATCAGGTATTTCAATTAGACATGAGCACCCTGCCCCTAGAATGAATAGAATATTTATCGAAACCGCGGTGACCGCATCACGAAAACTGCAAAATAAAGAAAACGGTACGGACCATATCTGGTACATACCCCCAGATGATGCAAGTAATACGTTCGTCCAATTTATAGAACAATGTTGTGATAAGAATAAATACGCTGTAATAATCAAAGACGATTTTATGTACGAAAAGTTAAATGAAAGCTATAGAAAAAATTTTGATAAGAGCTCCTTGAAATTAATTCGTTATACCAATATAAAAATTGAACCTGCCAGTACAGAAGAAGAAGATAATATAATACATTTAACTCATGTAGAAAATCAACGACACATTGGATTAAAAGCTCTTTTGACAAAAATAAAAAGAAAATATTACTTTTCATATATGCGCCATAAAATTACGGAGTATCTCAAGACATGCATAATATGTCAACAAACTAAATATATTAGATATCCGGTTACGGAACCCTTAGAATCATCCACTATCACTCAAGATTATGTTGCCCAACATGCTAGAGATTATAAAACTTTACAAGGAACGATCTACAAAGGTCGAAATAAAATAAAAATAAAAATCTAGCTCGTGTAAACTAATCGTAAACAGCGACAGATAAATATTGATTGTATAATCTAAGTAAGTGAACGAAGTGAGGACTCGTAAATGACTTAGGCTATTATAAATGCCCTTACTGGTAATTTAGAAGATAACGACTTAAGCGAGTTAAAAGATAAAATTAATTTTAATAATCATAGGATATCTCTGACCTGCAATGTATAATGCAAGACAATCAAGGGCGGATTTAGGGGGGGGGGCACGGGGGCACGTGCCCCCCCCAGGATGGTATTTTTGTGTACTGTGGAGATTCCATCACAGTACATACTTAGAAGCAAATCAAATTATCAGAATTGTTAAAATATATTAATAAAATAACAGAAAGAACATGAGTCAAACTTTTGTCTATTTCTGGCTGGAATTGCGAATTTTGTTCGTTGCATCCCATTCATGCACTTGCAAATGAAAGATGATGATCAGCGTTTGCGAGAGCGGTACGGTCGGGGGAAAGCGCGGTCGGAAATGCCCCCCCCCATTAAAGTTGACAAACTCAAATTTCGACTTCATAAAAAAATGGTCCGTCCTGGGGGAAGGGGGGGGGGGGGAATTGTGCTCTTGAGGGGAACCCCCCCATCGGCCGCCCCCTCTCCGCTCCTTGTGCCCCCCCCAGAAAAAAATCCTGGATCCGCCCTTGAAGACAATCACTCAAAACTCAAAAATGTTTCCGATAACCAAATTGTCTTATCATTATACTATATATTAATGCTCAGTTTTGAAGACGAGCTCACTTTTTTTGATGGGAAAATCGACCTCACCGCCCCTGGAGTTTCACCAACCTCAAGGTTCACTTTGGCTTGCCAGAAAAATTCAGTGCTTTTGATGGATCCGAAAATGACCTCTCCGCTCCTCGAGTTTCAAAGACCGCAGAGACCATTATCGGATCCAAGAGAGTTCACCTAAAGTCTCCAGATTACGGACCATTTTTCATACAAAACACCGCTGCACGGTTAGCAGCGCACCCAAACGGCGAAAACTACAATTAAATCTCTCACCGACGGAGAAATTCGGCCTTAGTTCTATTTCCCGCCGTCAGGTTCACCCGTTGAAAGGGCGCGACGTACGCGTAGGCTCAAAAAGGGAAAGAAAAAAGTCTTTTTTGGGTACGAAAGCACACTTTTCAGTACTGGAGAAAACTACGGAAAAATTGAGCATTTGGTTTGCCTACATTTTTGCTAGCGATTTATTCACAGAAAACTGAAGCAAATCAGCGGCAAAAACTGGAACCTCAGATAAAAGTACTCAATTCGGCTCAGTTATATTTCCTGCCGACAGGTGTACTTCAAAAAAAAGATGTCATTTTGGCCATTAGTTTCAATGCAAAAGAAATTGCTACGAATGTTGAGTTAGGTCAGGATTCTTACATGTCAAAACAAAACGGATCTCTCAGCGGTTTGGGTTGTTGTTTTTCGGGAAACGGCATTGCGGCCGGAAAAACGATTCCGGCTTGGATGTTTTTGAAAAATTCGTTACCCGAAAACATTCGGCATCTTTTGATACCAATATGAGGTGTCTGTCCCATGTAAAAAAGTTCAGGGTCGCCGAAAAACCTATAAAATTTTCCAAAAAAAACAAGAAAATTGGTGTCCATAGATTCACTTCAGTAGGGTGGATATTTACCGGCCAGTACATTGAAATGTTATTAATTCAGGGTAGGTACCTACTTATCTCGGTAGTATTGCAAATATGATGAGAAAAGCAAAAACATTGCCGGAATTTTGTAAGGAAACGCGCCGGTACCTGCCGGAATGGGTAGTTGGAAAATTATTTAGGTTTTTGATGCAATTTAATTTACTAAGGTAATGTTGTTTCCACGAAACTGAATAATTTAACAATTTTTTAAAGTTCATTTTCACTTTCTGTGTAAGTTCTGTTTTTTTATCAGTAAATGCCAGTTGCATCATAAAACTGAAATAATTACAGAACTTGAATAGAATTCGAACCGAACTTTTACAGAACGTTAAAATTGACTTGAAAAATTGAAGAATTTTTAATTTCGTTAAACAACCCAGCCTAAATATGAGTTCTTTTTTACGTATGTATGCAAGTACCTATACTCAGAATATAAAAGTAGGTTCCTACCTGCACATAAACACTCGATATCATCCGACGATATTGCATACGTATTAGTTTTCTAATTTTACAATGAAATTACTCGAAGTTGAACGGAATATTTTTTTAAAAGTATTAAATTCATATAGCGCTTTATTTTAAGCAGTAAAACTACTGGTGAGTTCTGGCATTATAAAATTTGTATGAAAATGTACGTACGCTCATAACTTCCGAAGGACTGCAACAAATTGAAAAATTCTTTTTTTGTTGTGTTTGTTATTGTTAGTACAAGGTTTGTATAAAATTACTGGTGAGTTCTGGCATTACGAAATTTGTAAAAAAAAAATTATAGGTGGCGCGCGAGCTGTTTGAAAAATAAATGTACCGGGAATTAGTGTCTGTAATGCGGCAGGTGGGGGGGGGTTGGAAACAGGAAGGGGGGGAGGGGGACCTGGGAGGGGGGAGGGGAACTCGGGAGGGGGTTTACGATACGGAGAAGCCTAGGAGTGAAGTGGGGTGAGGGAAGGTGAGGGAGGCGGAGTGGAAAGGGGAAGAGGACGCTGGTGAGGAAGGGGGGGGGGGGAAGGGGATCGGAACAAATGAGAAAGGACACGCAGGTAGAAACATTTTCTTCATTAAATGGTATAGCAACGCATGCCGGGTACCAGCTATCTTCTATATATATAAATATCAAAAAAATGTTTGCATGTATGTATGTCCGCTATGCATTGCTAAACCATTAATCCGATTGCGATGAAACATTGGGAATTTGATGTGCGCATGACTGCTATGGTTCCTGTATACAATAGTGAGCTCTGGCAACACGAAATTACGCATTGCTCAACCGTTCATCCGATTGTGATGAAATTTGGGGATTTGATGTGTGCATTTCTACAATGGTGTTTATATACTAACGTATAGCAGGTTTTTGCTGCTAGGTCCTGCGGACGGCTTTATACATGGTTGTATGTTTAACCGCTAAGCGTTTCTAAACCATTCATCCGATTGCGATGAAACTTTGGGGATTTGACGTGTGCATGTCTACAATGGTGTTTATTTACTAACGTATGGCAGGTTTTTGCTGCTAGGTCCTGCGGGCGGCTTTATACATAGTTGTGTGTTTAACCGCTAAGCGTTGCTAAACCATTCATCCGATTGCGATGAAAATTTGTAGATTTGATGTGTGAATGCCTACGACGGTTTCTGTATACAAAAGTGAGCTCTGGCATCATGAAATTACGCATTGCTAAACCGTTCATCCGATTGCGATGAAACTTTGGGGATTTGATGTGTGTATTCCTACAATGGTGTCTATATACTAACGGATGGCAGATTTTTGTTGCTAGGCCCTGTGGGCGGCTTTATATATATTTGTATGTTTAACCGTAGGTACCTAACCGCTTACTATGAATTATTTTTCTGTTAGTTAGTAAGTCAAGTTAGTTTTAACCCGTTAGTTGCATTTGCAACAGGCATAAGCTAGTAGTATGTTATTGTACAAAATTGTCTTATCATTGTAAACATAAATAAAAACATAAATAGATAATTTTAATTTGCTCCAGCATTAACTACAAAGTAAAATTAGTTCGATCAGAAAGAAAATTACACTTCGTTATAACACTGACTCTTATTATTTCCAAATCTTCCGATAATAACTGCCTTATACCCACATCCCTCCCAAGACGAATTTTGAAGAATGGAAAAGATGTATTTTTAGCCGACAGATGCCAAGAGATGACCGACACCATGAGTATAAGCAACAAGGAGATTATAACCCTAGATGACTGCACCAAGGAAAATAACTACAAGTTCAAATTCACGGATTCAAATTCAAGAACTTACAAAAATGCAAATGCATGAACTAACTGCATTATCATCGTAGCCGCATTCCTCATATGGAAAATCATCAAACCCCTCATCAAGAAGAAGAGGAGTTCGAATTTAAGGGGAGGAGTGTCACCTAATCCAGAAGCCGACAGACCTGAAGATAACACGAATGAACCACGCATCCGGCGCTGCACCAAACCAATAAACGTTATCAGCTACAATGGACCCGGCCGTCTGCTGCTATAAAAGAGACCACCGACTTCTAACGAAGGCTTATCTTCGACTTATCATTAAAGGGACTACACGTCCCTACAGTTGCTAGATTCTCCAAAAGAAACTGTAATTACTCACATGTACTGTTTATTGTTTTTAAATAAATAATATAAGTTCACCGAATATTCATTTAACGTGTCTGGTGTATTAAGAAACCCATCAAAAGTTAACTCGCGCCCAACGTGGGGCTTCTAGAACTATCCCAAGTGTTCCCGATATCTGTACTTAATCTTATCGACTTTGCATTTTACACGTATTTAGTTTGTTTCCCCATTAAATATATTTAAATCTTCTGCTGAGTTTGCTGTCCATCATCTCCGGCGTAGTATCCGAATACTTACAGGTACAATACAATAACAGTAGCGCTGAGATGTTGACATTTTACTGATTTTCTATATTAAATGCAGTTAATCTTGAATAAAAAGCGCATCGACTTCTGACACCTGAAGATTCTTCCAAACCAATTATACAACAGAGTAAATAAAACTATGATGTGATGACGTCACACGATGCACCATAGATATGTTGGTTTTCGAGGGATCTTGAAAAATCAAAACTTTGACAATTATTTTACCTATTAAAACTAACTCTAAAAATAAATAAAAATATGCAGTTATTTAAGTTAGAAGGTCACTATTAAAAAAAAAAATTGAAAAAGAACTGGAGTTCTCTATTGTGTAATTTCACAAGTCAAAAGTGATCTGAAATTATACATCCTTACAATGACTATCATTTGTCAAACCCCAGGAATAAAAAAAACTCTCGGTTTGATTGGGTACCAGTCTGGATTCAAGGAGGCCACAACTGGGTTCCTATTGTTAAAATTAACTTTTTTTTTCTTAAAAAGAAAGACGAATATTCCCGGGTTACGAATAACCCGACAATATTGAAAATCTCCTACTACCAACACAGTAGGCCGAAAATGTTGCTTGAGTCGTGATGGAGGACTTAGCCAGCCGAGGATTCGAACACGGAACGCCTCAGTGGGACCCAAACGCGATGCCCACTCAACGACCGGTCATACTTTTACATACAATTTGGATATTGTAGTTTGTAATTATGCAGCTTTCAGTATTTATTAGATTATTCATATACAGTATATTATACACTTATCAAACGCGGCAACGCCATTACCGACTGAAGTTTCTATAATGTTGGTTTCACACCAGGGGTTTCATACTAGGACATTTAAAAAGTTTATATTACTCCATACATTTAACTAATATATAAATAGGTACATACTTTAGTGGTAAACATTAAAGCGATTAAAAAAAATAACGATTTCGGCGTTTTCGTCATTTCAATTGATGTTGTAGAGAGGTAGGTATTAGATATAGGAATAAATTAATATAATTTTAAGACAGCCATAATTATTAGATAATACGAGGAAAAAAACATATTTGTAATAGGATATATTTAGTCACAAAAATAAATAAGCAATGGATAACATTTAAAAAAAAAGCTTAAACTTGTAATAACATGAAAATACATTTCCACGATTGTACACGTCTCATAAATGTGAATATTCAATATATCAAAAAATAATTATTTATGGGAATCTTAGTTACAGTCTCGGTTTACATTTATAAACCCGCTAACGAGTTTGGTCACTTCGGAATATCTTCAGTACTAGGTTATGAAATAGAAAATTTAATACTCTAAGTACATTTATTTATTAATCACACATTCTACTTCTTCTTCTTTATGTGCCTTATCAGGTCCCCCCGACGTTGGCGATCACTCTTGAAAAGGTCTCTCTGTCTTGCGATGCCCGGAATAGCTCCTCCACACTTCTAATGCCGGTCCACTCTCGTATGTTTCGCAGCCAAGACATTTGTCTCCTACCAGGCCCTCGGCGACCCTCTATCTTGCCTTTCAATATTAAATGGAGCAAGTGATACTTCTCCCCTCGAAGTATATGACCCAGATATGAAATTTTCTTGATTTTAATTAATGTAAGCAGTTCCCTATCTGCTCTAGCCCGCCTGAGAATTTCTATGTTGGTGATCATGTCGGTCCATGGGACCTTGAGCAATCTCCGGTGAAGCCACATTTCGAAAGCCTCTAGCCTGTTCATGGTATTTATTTTCAAGGTCCATGTTTCACAACCATACAGCAAGACCGACCACACATAACATTTTAGCATTCTCTGCCTTAGTTTTAAGCTTATATTGTCATTGCAGAAGAGGGATTTCATTTTTATGAATGCAGTTCTTGCTGCTTCAATTCTGCACCTAATCTCTATATCTGGGTCAAGAGTCTCCGTGAGGATACTGCCGAGGTATTTAAATCTCTCCACCTTTTCGACATTACAACCATTTAACTGAATCATTGATCCAGAGTGATCTAGTCGTTCAAAAGTCATCCATTTAGTTTTATTGACGTTGATTGTTAGGCCCAGTTGCTCACCAGCATTATTAACAAGATCTAATAGGTCTTGGAGGTCACTGATACTGTCAGCTAGTAATACAGTATCATCTGCATATCTTATGTTATTAATGACAACTCCGTTGATCTTGAGACCCTTCTGGGTATTACTTAGGGCTCTTTTGAAGACATAGTTGGAATAAAGATTAAATAATAGTGGCGACAGGATACATCCTTGTCGTACTCCACGCTGAATGGCGATTGCATTAGATCTCTCATTCCCATGTCTTATTTCTGCTGTTTGGAACCAATACAGGTTTTTAATGAAATTCTGGTCTTTGGTGTCAACGTTACAATCCGCAAGCATTTTCATTAGGTCAGCATGTTTTACCCTGTCAAATGCCTTTTCGTAGTCAATAAAACAGGCAAAGACTTCCTTTCTTTGGTCACGACACTTTTGCAATAGTACGTCGACAGAAAATAATGCTTCACGCGTACCGAACGCATTTCTGAAGCCAAACTGAGTGTCATCCAAGTCATGCTCGCACTTATCGCGTATCCTGGCATGTATTATTTTAAGGAATAATTTAAGGACATGACTCAAGAAGCTTATTAATCGATAGTCACTGCACTTCTTCGGGTATTGTTTTTTAGGTAATGTCACAAAGGTAGATTTTAGCCAATCTTGGGGTATATTCCCTGTGTCATATATAGAGTTAAATAACCTCAATAGGTAGTCAACATTTTCATTATCAAAGAGCTTCAACACCTCAACTGGAATATCGTCTGGTCCGCACGCTTTTCTATGTTCTGAAGTCTTTATCGCATAAAGAATTTCTGATTTTAAATTTGATGGTCCATGCAATTGATCGTTAGGAATATTAATGTCAGGTCTAATATCTTTGAATGTATCATGAATATACTTTTCCCACGTTTGTAAAATATCTTTTTCATCCAATATCAATTTATTAGAATCGTCAACTAAACATGATGGAGTAATTCTTCTAGAAGTGCCTGTAATTTCCTTCAATTTTTTGTGAAGTTTAAATGCATTGTGACTACGACTGTACGACTCTAGTTCTTCACACTGTGACTTCATCCATTCTTCTTTGGCTTTTTTAATTTCACATCTAACAAAGTTAAAACATCTACATTCTACAAATATATAAAAATCCTTCACATCAAATATAACGAATCAAACTTCTCATCCTTTATATTTTCTGTATCCTTCATATCCTCTAATCCTTTCCTCCAAAATTGGTGTATGTACATCATAGACCTGGCTTCGGGCAATTTGTACTATTGTGCGGTAATCAAATAAACATGAATAGAGAAGATGGACTGAGATGAATTATTGCAACACATAACACAGTATTAACCTTGAAAGCAGCGTAGATTTAATAAATTGGTTCACAAATAAAACTTATACGTCAGAAATAATTGTACATCCACTTGTCACTTTGCGAATTGTTCCGTTAAAAAACAAAAACCATAACAATGTCCATAAGTCGAAAGCTCCTCGCCGAAGCGTGCCAATGCCGAAATGCTTGCAACGTCATCGCTGTGCCAAAGAAAATCCAAACGAATCGAAATCCGTGCCAAAATTTGCCAACGCATCGCTGTCATATTTCCCAAGTCTAATGGAAGTTATGTTGCAGTTTCGTAACGAGCTGAGAAGGGCGTTAAATGAAACGATATCGAAAACTACCACTAACCTACAGTAGATAAGATGATAAAGTTTTCCACTAAACCCATTTGATGGTGGGAAGAATGATGATAAGGTTTCCCAGAGCTATATATACTATCTTTCTATCAAAACGCGTTAGACACCTTTGAGATTCTGAATAAAGCCATTGAAAAATATTAGGTATTTATATATTGATAATAATAAATAAGTTTGTTTGGACCACTATTTTAAAAACAAGGTCACAAATTGTTATTTCATTAAAATGATGCCACAAAAAATTCTGTTATGAACATACATATATGGAATAAATTATTATAGTCACGGATGATTTGGGGGGAGGGATGGAGGGTTGAACAGTGGCAAGAGTCAAAATAAGAAGGAAATATCGCCAACAACTGTTTACAGTTTTTATTTGCTAATTTAGTTTACAAAATAATAGCAGTTAGTAGCAAATTATTTAGTAAACTGATTTTATTTATTTTTAATGTTTTTTATTTATTTCAAGAGCTTCTAGATTATTATGGCGTCGACCTATCCTACAGTACGTAGTAGTACATAGAAATGGGTTAGGGATAGTAAGTTAACAGCGTACCTCACGAGTACCTGTCACCAATATGATCCATTCGTAGACATACTCGTAAGTCAGATTTTGTTGGTGAAAATTAGTTAGATCTTATTTTATTCATAATATTCGTCACTTTTATTGAATTGTTTTTGCAAACATCAATGTACATTATTATGTATGAGTACAACTTTAGTATTTTCCAAGGCGAAAACAAATAAAAAGTTTATAAAATTAAATTACCTAATTATATAAATTTATTTGAAAACAAAACGTCACCTCTTAACTTTCGACTTTCCGATTTTCGTTGTCGCCTGAAACTTTTGACGTTAACGTCTTCAAAGTTTTGTTTATCAAAACATGCCTTAAATTGGCAGTAAAATGTCCCTCGGAGGGGAGAACTAGACGTAGTGTTGGAATGCTGATAAAATGCTTTAGCCTGTACTTAAGTCAGAATGAATCAGCTAGGAAAGTCGAAAAACAATTGGCGATGAAACAACGGAGAGTTTGTTCTGTACGCTTAATTGAAATAAAGTTTTGTAATGGGTGCCATGGGACAGGTCCTTTTTCTGAATTTTTAATCATTATTTGCTTTGCGGAAGAGAATCCAGAAGAAATATTTTATACCAGTGCTTACCGATTTTACTTCTAGATATTACCACGGATTGCCGTTAACGTCGCTGGATCTGAGAATAAAAAGCGCAAAAATAAAATTATTTTGAAAACAGTGCTTTAACTATGAGTGGCATTTTTAGTTGTTTCACCAAAAAGCAATGTAAAATGATGTGGTTTTGGTTTAAAAATTAGACCGCTTACACTTATTTTAGGTGTTTTATTAAATAATGCGAGTAGAACACATATTTGACTTTGAAATAATCAAGTATTTTTTTTTATTAATCTTTTTATAAGCCCGAAAAAAAAACTATCAAGCCTATAAAAACTTCTTTAAAGTTCAAAATTTCCTATTCACGAACCCCTTTTCGTTAATATTTTAATGTATAACTAAGAAACGTAAGTTCTTTAGAAAATTATCGTAAAACATTTAAATATTTGTGCCTGAGCCCCGCAAAATAAAATAAAACACGGTTTCTGGTGATGTATTTATTTTCCGTGAATAAATCAAAACAGGCGGATGATGTTAAACGGGAACCTTAAACCTTAATAAAAATAAAACTTAATACTTAAACTAAACTAAACCTTATCGCTATCTAAATGAGGAGTGTTATTGTTAGCGGCCTGATGCCCAAATCTACATGAAATTGTGCATCACCTTAATGATTTTTTTTGACAAAGGCAACACCATCACATTCAAATACACCTTCTTCACGTGTGATGTATTCTTTTAAAATTAAACAGCCAAACAAAATATTTCATTGCTCAGTAGATTTGACGGCATCCGTGGTCGAGAGATAAGTTTCTCGACTGGCAATCCGGAGGTCACGGGTTAAAATTTCGGCATGTGCAAGTAAATTTTATTTGATTGGTTTGTTTAATTTCACATTTTAATCATTTAAATTAATATTAGGTTTCTATATTTGAGGCACGATCCAGAGTGGAAGATACTCCCAGAAATACCCTGGTGTAAGACCACCATTCAGAAATGAAACGATTTTAGCTGTGTTTCATGAATAGCCAGGCATTTTCCCACCTTCTTCTTCACATCTCATTCCCCTTCACCACTACCTTCCAGCCTCAAACCATACCCCAACGTCTGATACCATGGTCTCACTGGCTTCAAGCGGTTGATAGCAGTTGGGAATCTTGTGCGGTTGTTACGATACACATTTTAGTATTCAAACTTGCCGCCCAATTGAAATTAGTACCAAAAGAGGGCGCTAAATGGCGCGCGTTCCCGTGCACTCTTGCCGCACATCAGGCGACTCGACCCGGCGGGCTCGGCTGCCAGAAGCGCGGCCCATTCTCCCGCAAGCGCCCGAAGTGTAGACATCTCACGCGCGTCGTGTCCGTGTTTGTACCGACGCCAGTCGCGTCTAACAAAAGTTCTGGAAACCGCCATTTTGGCGGGCTCTAAGAATGCGTCGAAGCAGGACCCCGCCATGGAACTCCAAGAGCGACTCTCCTGACACCGTTTGCCTACCTAATTCCCCTATTTTTGTGCTGATTTAACTGTTTGCTTGACCGCGAAAACCGAGATGAAGTCAGAGAGAGAGAGAATTGAGTTTTATAGTATAGAAATACTCATGTGTTCAAGTGTTCTAACCTTGTAATTTGTGATGTTTTGCCGCCTTATTCTGGAGAATTAATGAAGTAAAGGAAATCTCTCTCTTCTTATTTTGCTAGCAAATTAACCTAAAACAATCTAGGCATCTCCACGATGCATGGTGAATCTCAGCTGAGGCCGGATCCACGACCTGAACACCATGCACCTGCCGATATGAGCTAGTCGCAGGTAGGTTGGCGCCCTACGCAGCTAACACTGGCTTGCACCGTGGGGCCAAATAATTGCAGCTAACACGGTATTCACAATAAAAAAATTTCAATAGTTTCTTTTCATCCTTTTGTTTTCTTCTAGAACAATAAAATCATCAATTAGGCGTCTTCCCTTATTTTCAGACAATAAAAATATGATTTCAAAGCTCCACAGCTCACAATAGAAAAAAGTTACGTCGACCTCAAAATTAAGCCAGAAAAACTGTTATCAAGCAAAAGCTTACTTTTAGAGAGTTAACACGTCGGATTTTCTGCCATTTAAGAAATTGAATGATAAATTCGTAGAAACTAAACATTTTTGGATGTGATTTAATTTCCCTTTCATCCTTGTTTTGATCCTCTTCAGTTAAATAATCTAAGCCGGGCACAACGCAAAGAGTTTTAAGTGGATTATTTAAACTTTGTCTTGTAATGAATGAATAAAATGGCTGCTCGTATTGTAACGGCCCATTTTCCAAAGGCTTCAACTTCTTAAGCGATTATCCCTAGAACATAGGTAATTAATAATCCCGATTTTGGAAATGAAACGTACTTTAACTTGATATTATTTCATGGAACGGTTCTCAATTCATTTCTCTGTGAGGGAAATATCTCTTTTGGTTTTATTAAATAACTAGTATTAAATTAAATAAAGTTTGTTTTTAATTATCAATTTATTAAACAAAACCAAACTTTACTCTGAAATCATAAGATTTGTAAGCATATATGTAAATACATACTAAATGAATTATAAACACTCGTAAATACGCACTTTTAATTATAATTTAAATATATTTCTATATATAATATTTTAAATAAGAAATCATACAATTTGTCTAGAGAAACGTCATTACCTCAATGACAATCCCCTTTTCAAACTTTCTTGTAGCAACTTGGTACCATAATATTAAAAAAATCTGTCAAAGCATGGCTTGCTTGAATAATAAAGAGGATGTAGCAGATTTTCGAAACCGGAAATGGAACGTTCAAACAAATCGACAATTAGATAAAGAAAATTAATAATAAATAATTCATGGAAATAATAAAGTTACGTATGTACATCTCGCACGTACTCCCATGGGAAAATCTTAATAAATTCTCAGTATATCGGTTTAAATATTCTTTGTCAACCATACTCCGCCCTTGGGACCAAATCAAGGAATTCTCCTTTCTTTTATTCTTTACAATTCTTTATTTGAGGCAAGACATTCTTCTTTGAAGGGCGGAAATTCAATAATAAAAGTGAAATAAAATAAAATGATGTGAAGCGAAAATACGGCGAAGAAAACCTACGTCTTCTTAAAGCATTAGGCAAGAAATACTTAATTAGAGAGATTTTAGTCTGAATATAATATCTAAATATCAACTTATCTATTTTCTACGCTCCAACTAAAAATACTTTTCTACGCTCAATAAAAATATAACTTGTCCACAGAGACCATCAATATTATTAGAATTTATTTATATCATGTAAAAGTACAAATGTTTCTGTTGGATGACACAAACCCAGACTTTATATACATAGTGTAGTCATGGAAACGCACGTTAAAAGATATACCCACCTTTTTTCCACAGGGATTGTTAGTCGGGTAGTGCGTATTGCCAAAAAGCTACGAACTACAGCAATGAAGAGAGATATACCCACCAAGTATTAAATTCCTTCTAAGAAGAACCTTATTTGTTAAGCATTCCATTTCCATGTTGACATCGCCTTCCACGTACATAAATAACACTCCTATGTACATTCCTTTAATAATAATAAAATAATATTTGGATGACTTGTATAGCGCCGTTTTTATGAAAAATCACCTCAAGGGCAATCATGTCTAAAACATGACCCTATTTCGTTGTAAGTACCATGCATCGGATCATATATACACACTATTCAAATTTTGACATAACTATAAATAATGATCGAATCTTACCACCACTCAATGAACTTCATTTCTGGGTTATGCATTTTATTATTTATATTCCATTATAATAGATTATAATAAAACAAATAAAAAACTTTATTCCACTTAATTTTATTGTCCGTAACCGGTTTCAGCTCGTCAGAGCCATCTTCAGACTGTTACAAATAATTCTTAGTCTACTGTTTATATACATAACATTTGGGGGATTCATATTACATGTGAGGTTTTTCCCAACAATATTAAAGTGAGCTACAAACCCAATGTAATTCGCTTATTGGAATTACCAAAATATTTAAAAATTCTAAAAAAGTCTAAAACGACTTAGTAACAAATAAAATTGATTAAAATCCTTGTAGACCATCCGTAGACTAAGAATTATTTGTACCAGTCTGAAGATGGCTCTGACGAGCTGAAACCGGTTACGGTCAATAAAATTAAGTGGAATAAAGTTTTTTATTTGTTTTATTATAATCTATTATAATGGAATTCCACCACGAATTGTCAGTTTCAAAAATAGAAATATTTTATTATTAGAATACGTACTGGACTTCAACAAGACCGAACCCCTTTCCATTCTACTCTCTCCCTATTCCTACTTAAACATTTTATTATGTAATCTTCCTTATTAACATTTTCAAAACAAACTCACTTCCATATTATAAAATCCACGTGGAAACCTGTAACTGGTAAAATTAATGTAACCTAGATATTATCATGCTCCATTTCAATATTATACTGTTATCCTGTATCTGGTATCCTAAATAAAATAAAATAAATTTAGTTTAACAAATACGCTAAAGGTAAAGTAGGTACCGAAATACATACTTCCGATGGTCCTATAGTTCTTGATAGAACGTAAGCCTCCTTGATGCTGAAAGTATACCGAAAATAATGCATGCTATCAAGATTTCTCCCGAGGACTACAACTAGCGCCGGCTGGTGGAGGAAACTGGGAACTATGATTGTATCACATTCAAAATCACTCGGGGGACAACTAGTTCTTTTTAACGTTCTACCCGAAAGCAAACATTCTGGCAAAGCAAATAATCATACAAGGGAATTTTGCATCCTAATTTCCCATGCGATTTTTTTTATATATTCGGGGAAGTTAGCCCCCGCATTCGTGGCAAGGGCATGGTCTAGCGAATAGGGTTTAGGAGAAAATATTATGAGAAGAACACCTGCTCTTGGTGGGGTGAAAGATGCGAGCATTCACATTCAATGGCAGGCGGCAGCGGGGAAAACGCTACGAATCCTGACAGTATAATATACTTGTACATATTTCATAACGTTCTGCGAGAGACTGAGCTCCCCTGAATGCATTTAAAATCGTGGAAATTAAAAGGCTCTTTTGCAAAATTTTGTTTCAAGCGCTGACATTTTTTACTTTTACTGTAGCAAGTTGAAAACGGGCAGAATCAGATACCAAAAATTCAACCAAACTTGTACTTTACAGATTGCATTGCATTGGGGAAGGGACCATTATCATTAATGATAAAATTACCGCAAATGATTTTCTAGTTTTTTTTTCACCAAGGTTTTTTTTACATGTCTTAATGGTTTCCTTTTTAGAATTTCTTGATTTTAAAGAGAAATATTCACAATAAAACATGGCCCACACACATTCAGCCGAATATGACATGCGAAGCGGAAACAAGTCAACAGTCTTGGGACCACACTGTGCAAATATTTTATCTTGTTTGGAGGACAAATGCTACACAGCTTTGGACAAAATGACGAATTCTGCTATTTGCTTACCTTGGGGCATTCCCTACCAGCTTACCATTGTTAGGGGCGGTTTTTTTAACCACACGTAGACTTCAAAATAGAATTTCTTTAGGGGATATAGAAACACTAAAGTATTTACGAAAGACATTGGGGACGTAATACGATGAGGTTCAAAGAAAATTGTTTGTTTTAAGACGAATTCATCTCAGACAATAGAACAAGTTACTTGAAGCTAAAAAAAAAATCTTTCGACGAATTCAAATTTCATGTTATAAATATCCCATCATTATGGTATATTTTACCAATTCATTTAGTTACAAATGTTTACATGTTTTTTCTAGTTGAAACGCGAAAGTAAAAAAAAATGGTGTGACGTTATTAATATTTCTTAAAACTCTTTGATTAAATGCCATTCTTGAGTTATTAATAGCATAGAATTAACTGAAATTAAATACATAATTTTTCTAATAATACTTACACCAGTATTTCTGTGAACAGAAGACTTCATTACTCCGATTGACAGCTTGCAACAGTCGCAACATTTACGCGCTCCGGCGGAATAAAAATGTACAATCAAACAAGGCTACCATCTTCACAGGATTGACCGGACACGGAACACACAAATAAATTTACAGACAAACAGTACTACAACGCTGCCCAACCGGATGGCGACATAGTTCCCCTATCTTTACACTGTACAGACGGTGACGCTCTTACAAGGTATCCCAAAAAAAAAGACGAAATGCAAATTATTTGAGTCAAAACAGGACTATACTACACTTCGTCAATTGACAGCTGGAACGGTTGGAACCATCGATAGGTATATAACAATTCGGTCGATTTGGAACGATTTATTTTTTCGTCATATAAAACAGCATGTACGGAGATACATGTACGCGGTTTGCCTGTCATCTGATGTTTACAGGCATTAATAACTTCTATAACGTCGGTTTATCGACTTTCGTTGAAGTTAGTTTCCGCGCTTTGGATTCTTGGAAATATAATTTAGGGCGCATGTTATCTTGCCGGAAGACGTAGTACCTACCCATCACCTATTTGGTTTACCATCTGTAAATTTCTAAAAGCTTCAGTTTTAGCTGTTTCCGCCGCTAATTTCAAAGCTCTTCCGCTTAAGGGTGATATACCAAATTCGATTCCTCGTGCGGGGATCGTAGTATGAATTTTAGATACGAGTATTTTGCTGCATACAACCGTAATGGTGGTACCCATATAATACAATCCTCTCAACATCCCGGATCGGAGGTTTCAGAGGTCATGTCTTGTAGCTTGGTTTTATAAAGTTCGATATTGTAAGAGTGTTAAATTAAGTATTAAGACTTAATAAAGATCAACAGATATGTTTATACAGTAGAGTACTTCAAATTGAAACCAACTTATTTTATGGTAATAGTTAAAAGTGAATATTGTAAGTGGTAAATTAAGTATTAGAATTTAATAAACCTTAACATATACGTTGATATAATAGCTAACATAATATTGTACCTAACTCAAAACTAATGTACTTATGGTAACAGTTAAGGTTGAATATTGTAAGATTGGTGAATTGAGTATAAAACTTAACAAAGATTAACAGGTTTGCAGTTATTATAGTTGAGTACACTATAGTTGACTATAGTATGACTCCGGACCTACTTATGGCAAGAGTGTAAGTAGAAGATATTAAGTAGAAACCAATTACTATGTACGACCTACATACAAAGATTATGAAATAAGTGTCATCTATTAGTACCTTTACTAATTATATTCGTTAGCGTATTGATATTGTTACGAGGAATGTTTCGTTGTTTAAAATTTCCCTAATTTTATTACAATTTTGAAAATGGTAATTAAAGTTATTTAGTGTTAAATTATGTTATAGATAGGAACATTATTGCTAATCTAAATTGGTCAAACAATCAGTTCCACTTTTGAAAATGAAACTTAAATTCAAATCTAATTTGAGTTAATTCAACCGATTTCACGTAGGTTTAACTTCAAGTAGGAATAACCAACGCACATTACAGATAAACGAAATTATTAGTACATTTGATTTTGTAAGTAGCTACTTAAATACCTACCTTACTTCATTATAAACCATTTAAAATTTAAATTTACACTAAATAATAATTATACAATTAAGCTAAAGAAATGTAACAATCTCCATGAAAATCTTTATTCAAATTTTCTTCAGTCCGGTAGTTTGTATAATATGGATTATTCCGATTTGACAGCTCGTAGTAGGATCAATGATCACGTAAACTCTGGCAGGAACAAAATGTAGCATCCAACAAGATCACTATATTTAATCGAAACCGGAACGTAACACACAAATTTACAGACAGATGAAATGTCAATTGGTTGAAATAAAAAATGATTGAATACATTTGATTTCCATAGAGCTTTATGAGCTTGAAAAATACACGAGTTTCTAAAAGGGGGAAGAATCAGGTAGTTTTCATAAAGAGACGGAATATCAAGAAAATATCAAAATTGCTGCACGTATTTCTGAATTTGAATTTTAAAATAAGCGGGGTCGATTCGTCTTCTTTCTTTGATTTGGCCGTGTTTTGATCCCTCCCATTCACATCACGTTTGATGTCATATATCACTCAATCTGAGGCGAGGAACCGACTTAGGGGAGGGGTTTAATAAAAAAATGGAAATATAACATTTTCACATTTAATTTTCCTTCTATTTCACCTTGAATCCGGAATCTTCTCTTCCAATAATACTTACAAAATAGACGCACGTATTTTCTAGTGACAATGTTTTTGCTTGAATAAAATAATATCATAATCACTAAAACATTACGAGGAGGCCGTACGCAGGGATTTGGAGCATTACTTGAACTATGCGGCGGAAGGAAATTAGGGAAGAGGAGGAGAAAACCTGACACGTATCTGGCTATTTCGATCTAGTAAACAGAAGTTTATAGTCAAATCGTGCAACGTTTCGCTTGCCTAGGATCAACTTCTAAGCAGAAAGGTAAAGATCTTAGCATGAAATATGACTAAAGCCATTTCAAGCAACCCCTCGAATCTGAATGATGGTCTTTCGCCAGGGCGATACTGAAACTATCTACCACTCTGGAATGGGCCGCAAATAGTTTATAACCGATGGATATTTGGATACAATCATCAAGTGATACGATCGATTTGAATTATTTCCAAACTTCGAAAATAAGTTACTGTTATTTTTGCGGTCTACAAAACATTTGGGATAATAAACAGATAAGTTCTTGTTAGGTTAACCATGCCAAATAAATAAGCGGACTCGTTAAAATTGTTAAAATACCGTGAAAACATGTCTCAAAGAGGCTTCCTCTAGCCAGCCCCAACTTCTAGCCTTCCTTCTACCTTCTTCTACCTTCTACTACCTTCCCCTAATTTGCCCCATACCTTCCCGTAACTTGCTTCAACCCCTAAACCTCGCTTCCCGCGAGACAGGATGAACTTGGGAACAGTTCACTGCAAAACCGAAGGACGAAGCGCAACGAATTTCAGGATATTTTTTGATACGGCTAATAAAAAAAATAATAATAATTTGATGTTTTTGTGACAAATCATCTCAAGGGTGCTGTACAATTTATTATGATTTCTTAGGCTCTATCTAATTTTATTATTTGCAAATATATACCGAAAACATACTTGCAGACCTGGCAGGTCACTTCCGATAAACACACTTTAATTAGAAAATTTATGCTCTGGAGAAGATACGACTTTGCACACGGAGGACATTATATTAAAAACACTGGACATTGCATGTCTCTACACTTGTTATCCCTATCACTGTTGATATTGTATTAAAAAGTGAGTTTTAAGTTTAGATTTGTCATCACTTTTAATGACTTTTCAAAGGAGGTGTTAAAGTTGCATGATTCTGAGTTGTCTCGTCATCATATAATAGCGCTTGTGTGAGATTAACACGTCGCGCGTAGGGTTACAAGTTAAAACAAGCCAAGGAAAAGTCCCAATAGTCCGGTCAAAATAGACATTCAAGATAATAATTTGCATAAAGCTGAAAATTGGTATCTAGGTTGGGAACAACATTATAAATAAAATGTGGAGAGTCCCCATCGATCCCACATCTGCAAAAAATCCCAAATCTGGTTTCTGCCGATGGAACGAATCTGTTATCAACCAGATATACTGTACAGAATTAGATCTTACGGCTTGTTTGATATATTACAACTGGGTATACTTATTTCTATAAATCACACTTCTAGTCTTATTATTGTTATTACCTACTCAAAAACTGTCAAACTTCTGAACGAATTGTAAAAAAATTGAAGACGGAAAATACCACACGCATTCTTTGATTTATTTCAGAATGCTCTTTTTGACATGTAGTACAAGATTAGGTGTCAAATGTTTGATTCCATTATAACAGTTTTTTACGATAATACATCTGTTTTCGAATGTCTTAACTTAAAAAAATAAATAATATTTTTTGGGTTCACTGAGGTTTGAACCTTCTTTCACAGTGATCGGAATCAACCGCGTTACCAACTTTGCCATTTTGATTTTTAATACCGACCTTTATTTCGTATAAAAGTGCTTTAATTTCTTGGAATTTAAGAAAAATGCTTGTGTTTTTTCGTATGTTTGTGCACGATTGCCACCAAAAATTGAAACATTGAATTGTCATCGACAACGATCGGATGTCGGGAAGTGGGTAAGGATGGGTTGTATTCAATCTAATATCTTTGGTTGTATCAACAAATTTGAACAACTTATAAAATATTTGAGGTCAATTTCGCGTGCTGCTATTCAAGTTCTGTTATTATTTCAGTTTTATGAAGCAACAGGCCTGTAGTGACAAAATAACGGAACTTGAACAGAAATTACACAGAACGCGAAAATTGACCTCAAATATTTGATGAATTGTTCAAATTTTTTGAAACAACCCATTCTTAATTTCCACTTGAAAGGTTCCGCGTCAAAAAATGAAAAGTGAAATTAAAATTGATATATTAAAAAATATGTTGACGTCTTGGGTGAAATCAGGTAGTACCTAAAGCTATTTATAGACACAAAGTTTTCAATTTCAACCTGAACGAGCAATGGACCAATTAAAAATTAACAATTCCAGATAACTGAGTCAGTATTTTAGACAAATGTAATGACGATTTATGCTTCGAGTTGAAAATTGCTGAGTCAGCTTTCGCAATTTCCCGCTAAAAAGATAGTCGCGGCAAAGCCCCAATAATGGTGGCTGCCTCCTACTAAGAACTGTTATAAATGACTCCTGCAATAGGTTATACATAACGGCATTAAAGGAGCTCTTGGCCAGAGGTTCTCAATTTTTGGGCCGCGACCCGCAACTCTCGTTGAAGCAGTTAATTGATTTTAGGTGGGAGGCGATGAGAAATACTTTTTGAAAACCGGAAATAATATTCTTTTTAAATTCTTGTTTGGCAAATTTTGAGAACTTAATCTAGAAAAACAAACCAATGCTAGATAAAAAATAAATAATTGGTGTGTCTTTTTAAAGATAGCGATGTTTGAATTCAAGCCCTCGAGTTATAGGTACGTTTCTCGTAGATAACTTTATTTGACTTTATGCCCCCGATTTACCCTGATGATGAACACTGTTTAATTTTACTATCTATGTGAATACTTCATAAGAGTCCCAACTGCTCCCAACTGTCTGAAGCTGGTGATACTATAGTATCCCAAATCGGTGGTGCGGAGGGGAAGGATACGGAAAGAGAAAGGTGGGGAAGCACTTGGCTATTCAGACTTGGTCACCAAACACGGCTCTAACAATTTCAATCCTGAATGGTGGTATTTCAACAGGGTGATGTTGAGAGTATCTTCTACTCTGGAATGTGCCTCAAATATACTTTTATTATTTTAAATGATTAAATTGTGAAAACACAAATCAATCGAATAAAATTTACTTGCGCACGCCGGGATTCGAACCCGTAACATCCGGATCGCTAGTCGAGAGCCCTGCCCCCCGACAACGGAGATGAGAGATCAACTGTAGTAAAAAATATTATATAAATTCAGAACAATTAACGCAGTCGGTACTTTTGATAAAAAAAGTTTTATTTTATTAACTTGCTAATCTTCTCATTTGTTGTATTTTTCTCATTTCTAGGTGCGTTGAATGCGTTTTTGAATAAAGTTAGCTAAAATCACATTTTCACAAAAAAATTATATTTCTCGCAAAGAAAAAAAAAATTGTACGTGTTATCACATTGATTGATAATTGAGAATTGGTTTTGTTTTAAATGCGGGTCCATGTTCTAAGAAATTTGGAGTTTTTTATCTCACCTTACTTTCACCAGTTTTTTTAATTACATTTCTCTCAGGAATCTTTGTGGGATGCTCTGTGGAGAATCTTTTTGAGGAGAGAAAGAAGTGAACGTGTGTTTTGAAGAGACCAAAACAGATATGCCGGCAAATCTTTCCACCGCCGAGAACTTACGAACGAGTTGTAGAAATTACCCGTTCTCGTGTCATTTCTACGACTACGACTCTGTCAACTGTGTACATGAGTCGAGTTTGTTGCACTTACTGTGCACTGGTAAATAAGGAATCAATGGCGCTAGTTCCTCGGAGCTTCTTCCCCTGAAATACCGGCAAAACAAGGACAGTATTCCTACCCGACGCCTGTGCTCTAAAGATTGCAGTTCGTTTTTTTGCAGGCCCGGACATTGGAGATCTAGAGTCATTTTAATAAAAAGTAGCTTCTTCATAAACAAAAATTAGAGTCCTGACGCGTACGGTTAAGGAAGATACCATCTGTTTCCTTAGAACGCCATGGGAAAGTGGTGCGCAACCTCCAATGCAGTCCGTTTTTTAAGATAGGAGAATCTATCAAACGTACTGCCCACTTTTGCACAGAGTCGAGTGTTTTTCAGGTGTTTTGGGGCTCCAGACCAGGGGTGGCTGCCAAATTCAACCATGGGGCACACTTGCAACTTGTGCAGGGTTAGCAGTTGTGTTAAAGAATCTGCGGGCCCGGTACAGATTTAAGTTAGCAGAGTCTAACTTAAATCTGTGTTTACGTATTCATATTACCGTATAATAACGGATAAAATTATATTTTAGAATAATAATTAAGTGTCGGCATATATTTCGGGGTAAATTGACCTGGAATTCAATTTGGACACCAACACTATCATTTATTGGGGTGAACCATGGCGGTCGTAATGAGGTCAAAGCGGGCTGGCTCATTCGGGCCAGGTTTAACATCGCGTTCTCCAACGTTAAGAGTAATACACAAGCCAAGAAAAATTACATATGTATCTTGTAATACAACGAATGTAGGCAATAGATATAAAACATCGCTTGGCAAACGGAATCAAGAAACGGTCGATTTATGCGTAAAAGTGGTTTTTATTTATTTTGTGAATAATTTTGGGAAAGAAAATAAATTTTTCATTGGAAACTGTCACAGATAATTTTAGCCATAAAATTGTGTTTTTAAAAATTGTTTTTTATTATACATTTCTTATGAAAATGTATATTTTTTAGTACTTTTTTAAAAAAAAATTATAAAATAATTGACTATTTTATTTTACTTCTACTCAATGGAAACAGTAGTAAAAGCTTCAATTTATCCAAATATATATTTTTAGTTTGTTCGTATGAAACATCTCGTTGAAACAGAAGCATCTAATTAAAACAGACCATAAATTTAATAAAAACACAGGCGCCACCTTATTGTTTGAAGATGGAAGAGGTATCAGATCGGATAACTTAGAAGCACTAGAGCTAAGGAAAGCCAAAAACATTAATGGCAAAGTAATTAACAACCAAATAAATCTATTTTAAAATCTGATACTGGTTTTTCCCTATTGACAAATCACTCTCACTTTTCAATTCCCCATCTTCCCTTACAACTACTACTTCATTCACCGGAGTTAAGCCCAATTTACCAACCCACTGTGAAGAAACAGAATATATTATTTTAAACACATGTTACTAAACTGTTAGATTTTAGTAAAGTGAAGAAGCTAGTTATAGAGAAACCCGGTCGGCAATAAGTACCTATATAATAAAATAAAAGTGGTGTTTACTAGTTATTGTTTTATTTTTTTTTTATGTTTTTTTGTATTTATTATGTAAACCAATTCGTAGTAAAGATTAAGAGAAAATAGTGATTTAGCATTAATCTTCGCCTGTGGTGAAAAACGGGACCTAATTTTACCTGTTAATATTAACCACTACTGCTGAATAGCACAAAGTTAATTTAATACCGACTGACTCTGTGAAGCAAGTTGATTGGACTAATTGCTTGGTGAATTAAAGAAAATTGATTTAAAGAAGGCTTCTGATACTGACATTTTTTTTTAAATAAAAAAAATATCTCCGAGAAATGAGTTAATTATCTTTCAAATTAAAATACCGTCAAGCGAAAATGGTTTCACAGTGAAAGCTATCTTATTTTCTATAATATTTTTTTTTATTCTAAGTATAATAATATATAAATAGATTTGTTATAATAGGTGATTTTTCACAAAAAACGGCGCTTTATAAATTATCCAATTATTATTATGGTGCGAGTTTTAATTTATTTTAATTAATTTATAAATAGAACATTTGTGTTTCTAAGTTTTTTAACAAAGAAACGATATTTATATTTATTTATATCACTTTCCTTTGAATGGTTCCTTCCAAAAAACTGATATTTTACAATCAAATAATAAAATAATAAAACATGTGACAATTAATATTTGCAATCTAACTGTAAAAAAACAACAACTACCATTTGTATAAACGTAATGGCAGGTATAATTCTCTTCTCAGAATACGATGATCATTTTTTGGAATCGACTTCGACTGAGGTACTTATAAGCATGCCGTCGATTTCTACAACTCTAGAGCAAATTCCCGGTGACATTCCCCAATGTCGAGCTTAAGGTTCATATCCGTGCCTGGAATACAAATCGCTAGCTTTCCACACAAACAATCGAAACGCTTAGTCGTTAGAAGTTCATTTTTAGGTAAATATACAACAAAATTTTAGTACCCAATCGTTTGAAACTCTTTAATAATACATATATACAGAGATGATGTACAAATACTGACTAATCAGTGGCTGAGTTGGCATTGCGTCTGGGCCCAACCCAGGCGTCATGAGTTCAACTCATCAATCACGACACAATACACAAGCAACATTTTATATTATACATTACTGTAGAGGTAGTAGGAGATTTTCAAATTATCGTCAGGTTATTCGTAACCCGATTTAATACAAATTATACCCAATATTATTGGTTAGTTAGTCGACGTCGGTTCCCACCCCCGGTTTAAACGTCTGCCTAGCTAAGTCCTTCATCTTCTCATGCAATATTTTCCGCTAATTATGATGGTTGTGGGAGGAAATAAAATATTGTCACCTTATGGCTTTGTTTTATTTTTGTACATTAGGCCTAACTTATAAAGTGTTTTAAATTTTACCCAACTGATAAACAACTATTAACACATGGTAAATGGTTGTTTACAATTTTAATACATTTATGAGTAAAGGGGTAATGTACCTGTATTATTTAATTTTTGGGCATGTTTATATTTCTTATATAAAAGACTGCGCAGCTATTAGTTGGACCAATTGGACGTATCTAGTCTACTCAGTTTTCAGAAAAATTTGCACCCCTCACTTTAAAATCCACTCCGATACCATTGAAAAAAATCAGCTTAAATTCATAAGATATATTATTTACTAGCTTTTACCAGCGGCTTCGCTCGCGTGGTATTAGTGGGAAAATACTGGCATAATTATTGGCATAATTGTTATTATTCTTGCTTTTTTGTCTAATTAAAAATAATTATTGTTTAATAGAAAATTTCAAAATTTGAGAATGACATTTCGCAAATAAAAATTCTATTTTATAAAATATTTAAATTATAGAAATTTATTTTAAGTACCTACTCCCCTAATTTATTCTGATGATTTCACCTCAAGTAGGAATGAGTATTTTATTCATATTTGAATCCAGAGAAAAACCTAAAGAAATAACAAAATTACAGCCCACGTCAAATAATTACATAGCAACGCTATGCTTTTCGTCCGGACAATTAACACTTTTAGAGATAGGTAGATATTAACTATGACGCCAACAAAGCACTATTTTTAGGGTGAATTGCCTACATAAAAAAAAAAAAAATTTCCAAGGTAACAATTTGTTTGACGTTTGCAATAACTCGATTTTGTTAGGGACAGAAAACGTATGAAAAATAATTGCATAACGCTACAGCTTATTCATAACGCCAGAGCTTACCAATATATATAGCCTATGTTACTCGCAAATAATGTAGCTTTCGATTAGTGAAAGAATTTTTAAATTCTATTCGGTGTTTATTGCGTGAAAGAATAACACTCATCCATACAAACTTTCGCCTTTATAATATCTACTATAAGATAAACTCGGTCTACCTACAAAAAAAATTACAACCACTTGATAAAACAATTAAAGTTATTAAAACCTTTATACAGAAAATTTATTTTCTGCCTGAATTGTTAATGGTATTACAGACGTAGCCCTGATTTAGTAAGCTTAATTACCTTCCACATACCAACAAGAACCACTCGATCTCAAAATCTTTTGAATTGTATCAATATAACGACTGAGTCATTTAGATTGTATGCAGTTGGCAATACTTTCTCAGAAGTGGTGTGTCCAACTGCACGGAGTATAGTTACAAACCGACCATAATAACATATAATACCTACTCTTCTTCTGCTTGGGTTCTTTATAATTTAATTAGCATATTTTACTTCATGATTATTGTTTCACAAATTTATTATGTATATAACACGTTTGTAAATGTCTTACAGGCGTATCTTTACATAGTATAAAATGAAGTCGCTCCCGCTGTCTGTGCGCTTAGATATTTTAAACTAAGCAACGGATTTTCATGCGGTTTTCACCAATAGATAGAGTGATTCATGAGGAAGGTTTTTAGGTATATACTTTGTCAAGGTTTTGTGAAAATTGTTTGAAATATATAAATAAAGGCAGCAGGCTGGCAAGCGGGCAGCGAGCAGCGTGCTGGGAAGCGGGTGGTGTGGATTTGATTTAACATATGGCGTTGGTTATAAAGGTCGGGTAATGGCGTGGCGTTGTGTTTTGTTAGCCAAAGCAACATGTGGCCGGTTCTGCTAGTATTAAATAAATAAACTTATGCTGTATGAAAAGGTTTTTTTTTCAGAAAATTTTGTTTAGCTGTAAAATGTTTACATCTTAATCTATTGTGTATCTAATCTAAAACCACGACAATAATTTCCTACCTACTAAAATTTGGCCTTCACAACATTGAGATAAACTCACGAAAACCTGCAAGACAACTTTCTTGACATTTTCAGTGAGTTCATTAAAGATTTTAGAATCTGCATAATAAATGTTCTGTTCCCGATAAATCTGTTTTAGGAATTCAAAAATCAGTTTGTCGTACGATAGCAATGAAGTGCACTATTAATACGAACACTACTCAAAATATAATATGGTAATTTTTTTTTTAACTTATTATTAAATACTATAGTATTATAGACAATCGCTGTTACACACTTAAAATATTGATAAAAATAATAATAAGTCTGTTATGCCTACGTACTTTAACAGCTCAGATAATGGTTAAAGTAGCATAAAACATATGGATTAAAGTTTGTTACCCTTTTATGAATTTTCTTCTGTTAAAAGGGGAAAGATTTACGGCCTTACTAAAAAAAAAACCTTCCGCGGCCGATTACCTGTGTTATTGCAATAACATAAATAAACCTCGTATACACTAGAACCCGATTTGTTACTAAAAAAGAATTTCACTCTAAAACACGTTTAAATTTGGCAACACTGCAATTTTTCAAATTTTACATATAATTTTTTTTTGTTTTCATTCATAGCCGCTAGATGGTGATAGCGTCGCGCCTGCACATTTCTAGTATTTCTACTATCTTGCCCGCGCAAAGAATAGTTTTTATGTGGCGGGAATATTTCTAGTAAATATTGAGATTTTACTGAATGATTTCTATTATAGCGACCGATTCACTCTTCTATTCATGTAATTAATATATTTGCCGTGTTATTTATGTGGTTTTACATTAGTTTTATCAAGTTATTGCACAATAAACAGTACTTTAAAAGTTGAACTGTCAAAATATTGTTTTGGGTTACATAAAAGTTCAAATTTACGTTTTTAAATCTTTATTTTATGAGAATTTCTTAAAAGTGGTGTTTTTTTTAAATATTAATATCAAATTCACGTGTTGGTATACTTATCAAAGAAATTAACATCTTTAGTGGTGCAAAAAATTTGTTGAAATGTCAGAGATATTTTTAAGGTTATTTTTTTGGCATAAAAAAAAACTTTGAAATTTTTTATCATTTTTTTATTGTATGCACGAGGAAAAAGTGAGGTGACAGTTTAATTTCAAATTCATTATATAAAAGGTCTGTATTTTTTTAATTTTAATTTTTTTAATATTTCTGTACACTTTCATCAAAAATGTTTTGGTAAGAAATTATTTTACATTTTTTTCCGTGTTTAAATCTTAAAATATGGCAGTTTCTTAAAACTAAAGTGTATTTCAAATACACAAATCTAAAAGGTAATTTTATCTAGTTTTTAAAAATGGTATTTGTTTTTACGGCACCTTCAAAAATAAGAAATATATAGAACATTCAAAATACTTTGGAAAATTCCAAATTTCGTTCAGACATCATCCCTAAAACAGAGATAAACTATCCCCCCAGGCCGTGTAAACGGCGTGTATTTTTTTCCAAGAACATTTTTTTAATTAGTAATGTTTTCACATCCGCGGCCGTTTGTCAATTGAATAAATTTTTCACGGGGTTTTTTAGTAAGACCGATAATGTTTAGGATGTTGTTATTGACCGTTCGGCAGCACTAACCAGCTCAACACGTCTTGTAGGGCGGAAGCGGATATATTCACGGAAACGGCACTTCAAGAATTTTACTTTTTGCGTTCGCCCCAGTTCGTGGTCTGCTTCGAGCAAAATTATTGCCTTTAAACCTTCGTAACAAAGTGCACGACGTTATTCCTACCTAAGTTGTGCTCTGCTTACACAGACACGAATGCGAATGGAATACCTAACACAGGCATGGACTAGTTAGTAGTTAATCTGGTATATTTCTTATTTTTTTCTTTATTTTCAGTCAAACCTGCTAAAAATCCTTTGTAGTTATCAGCAAGTACACGTAGTTAACATTTAATGTAATAACGTGTTTAAATCAATACAATTAAATAATTATAAATATATCAATATCAGTATAATCGGTATATAACAAGCATGTTCAAAATAACAGTCACATCAATAGTATAGATGGAGGCGTTTATCCGCCTATTGAAATCGAGCTTTGCTCAAAAAAAGGGTGTAAAACGTAATATTTAATGTATTTTAATAGAAAAAACTTTATTTAATGTATAAAAACATGTAATTGATACCATTATGTTAAATAAAAAAAGGTCAGTGCATGAGCTATTATAAAATTTTAAGTCCTAATTTCCAATTAAAAATTCAAGGGTTTCAGTTAGGCATCAATTTAAATCATCTGCTTTGATGCGTCTTACTTTTCAAGGGCGGATCCAGGATTTTTTTCTGGGGGGGGCACAAGGGGCGGAGGGGGGGGGCGGCCCGCCCCGGGTGCCACCCCGAAGGGGGGGTACCCCTAAAGAGCACAATTCCCCCCCCCCCCCTCAGGATGTACCATTTTTTTATGAAGTCGAAATTTGAGTTTGTCAACTTTAATGGGGGGGGGGGGGGGGGGGGCATTTCCGACCGCGTTTTCCCCCGACCGTACCGCTCTCACAAACGCTGATTATCATATTTCATTTGAAAGTGCATGAATGGGATGCAACGAACAAAATTCGCAATTCCAGCCAGAAATAGACAAAAGTTTGACTCATGTTCTTTCCGTTATTTTATTCATATATTTTAACAACTCTGATAATTTGATTTGCTTCTAAGTATGTACTGTGATAGAATCTCCACAGTACACAAAAATACCGTCCTGGGGGGGGCACGTGCCCCCGTGCCCCCCCCCTAAATCCGCCCTTGTTACTTTCCATGTACATTGTTACTTAATTATAACATTTAAACAGATAAAACATAAGACTTGAATATCCATTTTGTGTTACTTCTGTGTGCATTGGTATATTTATGGATTAACGTTTTAATGTTTAGATGTACAATAGTTATAAAAGGCTGTCCCAAAGAAGAAATTCGATATCTGATAGTGGATTCAGCCAGAGATAAATAGATTCATTACTACTTATAGGCATGAAATATGTTATTTCATAAAAGCTACCCACAACAGCCCAAAGACGTCTACTAGCATTAGTAATGTGAGTTAAGTTTCGCTTTTGTTAAGAAAACTATGAATTAATAATAATAATAATAGATATATTTATTTGGAAAACAAACAGCTTTACAAGGATAAATAAAAAAGAAAGAGATATTTTTTTTTTCGCTGACAAAACATAAAGAAAAACTAAGAAAAAAATAGTTAAGAGAAGCTAAATTAAAACATAAAGAAAAACTAAGAAAAAAATAGTTAGGAGAAGCTAAATACTTAAATATACATGATAAAATATAGAAAAACACAATTAAGGGTAAGCTTATTCTTAGAATGACAACACGTTTATACAGTTCGCAAAAGACTGGCTTTTATTAGTAATAAAAGGTTTTAACAATCTTGTTAATAGATGGCGTTAGTAGTTACATTTTTAATTTTGATATGGATATTAATACCCCCACTTATCAAAATAAATTAAACATACAGTTTATTCATTGCATACAACGCCAAGCAAACTCATGAAATTGTAAAAAAATTTATAACATAAACCTTTGGTCTGTACATCTGCTGGTAAACATTTATCTGTTGACTTATCCAAATTCAATTTAGGCTCAACTGGAGTACTTTGTGTTTTACAATCAGACATCTGAAATTTAGAAACCAACTGTTCAATATATTGTTGTTGATCTACAGTAATAACATTTTTATTTTTATCTAAATTAATTCTCATGCCTAGATATTGTCGAACAGGCCCTAGGTCCTTTAACTTAAATTCTGAACCTAATACATTTTTTAATTTAGTAGTTTCAACCTCACTGTTAGAAAAAATTAGAAAATCGTCTACATACAGTGCTACAACTATTTTAATTTTACCATTCATTTTTGCAAACAAACATGGTTCATATTGACTATTTTTAAAATCTAATTTAGTTAAAACCTCTTTAACTCTTTCATACCATGCTAGGGAAGATTGCTTTAATCCATAAATGGTTTTTTTTTAACTTCAATACCTTTCCCCCACTTTTGTTTACAAAACCTTCAGGTAATGACATAAATAAATTTTCATTCAAGTTTCCATTTAGAAAAGCAGTACATACATCTAAATGAGTAATACTCATTCTCATCTTTACACTAAGGGCAAACAATAATCATATGGTAGAATGTTACACTACCGGTGAAAAAGTATCTGTGTAGTCGACACCAGCTTTCTGTGAAAAACCTTTTGCCACAAGCCGAGCTCGAAAAGGCAATTTATTTTCAATATCAATTTTTTTATTAAGCACCCATCTACACTTCACTATCGTCACATCACCCGGATTATCAACAAGCTCCCACGCCTCACTCTCTTCAAATGACTGCAGTTCCTCAGCCATTGCCTGCTTCCACTGCTCCTTCTCTGGCCCCTCAAGAGCCTCTGCGAATACAATCTCTTCAGATGCTGGAAAAGTACTGGAAACACACATGTTACTAAAACCATATCTTTCTGGTTTCTTTCTCTGACGCGTGCTGCTTTCTGTCACCTGTTCGGGTGGTTCTGTTGGTTGAACTACGTGTTCTGAGACATCTTGTGTTGGAAATTCAGTTAGTGTTTCATTGCCATCATCATATATTAAAGAACCTGAAAAGCAATCAAAAGGATCCTCAGTTTTTGGAATATTCTGAGATAATTCCCCCACTGAATCACTACTCTCTTCCACCAGATTGTCTTCTGTCGTCTCCTCATTAGGAATCCAGACGGCCGACTCTTCATTGGTTAACATCCCATCTGTCTCATCCTCCATCACTATGACATCTCTGCTAATAATAACGGAGTTCTTAGTAGGATTATACACACGATAACCTTTTACATCCTCACCATATCCAGTTAAAATATGTTTTGTGGCTTTCTTATCCCATTTTAAACGTTTTTGTTTAGGAACATGCACCATGACTTTGCTGCCAAACAAACGCAGGTGACTTAAGTCAGGTTTTGATCCATACCACAATTCATATGGTGTTTTATCCAATCCTGATGCAATAGACCTATTTTTCAAATATACAGCAGTACCTATTAGCTGCTTCTGCCCAAAATTTTTTGTCTAACTTTGCATCATATAATAAACACTTAGCTTTCTCAACCACTGTACGGTTAGCTCTCTCACAAAGTCCATTTTGCTCTGGTGTATAAAAATTTGATTTTTGATGTATTATACCAGCCTGGTTTAGGTAACTCTTAAAATCCTTATTGCGAAATTCTAGACCATTGTCTGTTCTTAATATTTTAATTTTCTTACTAAGTTGATTTTCAACAACTGATTTAAACTCTTTAAATCTGTCGAAAACTTCACTCTTCTGCTTCAGAAAATATATGAACGTCATTCGACTATAATCATCTATAAATAGCAGAAAATATCGAGCTCCATTTAAAGAATTTGTTTCCATCGGACCGCAGACATCACTGTGAATCCTATGAAGCGTTTCTGTACTCCGCTCACCCACATGAGAAAAGGGTAATCTCATTTGTTTTCCCTCACAACAAATAATACACTGAGACTTGGTTATGTCAATAGTACTCTCATAATTCAAACCATCCACAACACCGTTTCTCATTTTTTGCATATCTTGACTGTTAATGTGTGCTAGTCTTCTGTGCCATAATTTTCCACTGACAGGAACAGTCAACAAACAACTTCGTGATTGTAATCTCAATTTGTAAACACCTTCTGACAAATCCGCCGTTGCAACCAAATCATTGTTTTTGTTTCGAATATAACAATGCTTCTCTTCAAAAATGACATTATTTCCATTCTTGATAAGTTCACTTACGGATAATAAATTGGTTGTCAAACTAGGCACACATAGCACATTTTTAACTGTTACTTATATGATAATTTAATTCCGAAACAATTTCGACATCTCCGGAACAAACAACTTGCACTTTAGATTCATTGGCGACAGTAATTTCTGGCAAATATGGCGTTGTATTCATATTTTTTACCCAATCTTTCTTCGCCGTCATGTGTGCACTTGCCCCCGAGTCGATGTACCATGAATTCTTGTTATATTTTCCATTCAGGAAAACAACATTAAAAACACATTTACTTGTATTTTTCTTTAACAATGGACACTGGTTTCGATAATGACCCGTCTGTTTACATTTGTAACAAGTGAAATTATTGTCAACTGTCACTTTTGAGTTTATCGATGATACCGCACCATTTTTAAATCTATGCTTTTTGCTATTATTTGCAACGAATGCAGCGCCGCTGGTATTCACGTCATTCTGTGAAATCTCCATATCAAGCAACTTAGATTTTATTAAATCGGTGGTAATCTGCATACCCGAATGCTCCACCGCCATAATCATCGGCATGAATTTTTCTGGCAAACCAGCTAGAAGTAATGATCCGATCCATACTTCCATAATTGCAAATCCTGTGCCTTTTAATCTCTGAGCTGTTTCGACCAATTGTGTGACGTATGAAGTCATGGAATCACAATTTTCTTGTCGTAACGAGATTAAATGTCTTAGTAAGGATATTTTACGAGAAAAACCTGAGTCATCAAACATAGACCTCAGTTTAATCCATAACTCCAAAGTTGTTTTTGTTTCCTTAATATGCACGTACAATCCAGGATCAATAGTTAAAACTAGCTTCGCCTTGGCCCTTGCGTCATCTGATGCTTTTTTCTCGAAATTGGCATCTGGTTCCGACTTAATATAGTTCACCAGATTGTCAAGCACCAACAGATTTTCGACTGCAAAACTCCACTGATCATAATTCTGGCGTCCTGTCAACTTCTCAATGCTTTGAAAATAGTTCACGGCCATATTTCAACGAAAAATCAACAATTTTCGACTGTTTTATACTACATTCACACAGTAAAAACCGAAAAATATAATGGATATTTGCCCATAACCTCTTAGAATGACAACACGTTTATACAGTTCGCAAAAGACTGGCTTTTATTAGTAATAAAAGGTTTAAACATGCTTGTTAATAGATGGCGTTAGTAGTTACATTTTTAATTTTGATATGGATATTAATACTTATGATCTTATAGGAGTATATGGATGATATGTATGAAATTAGGGAATATGTACATATATTGCAAATTAGGAAAAGAAATCTGATTAATAATATAATAAATATAATATAATATAATAAATAAATATATATATGGATGTTAAGTGGTGTGTTGTGATGCATTACATTTATCTGATAGTGTTGCTTTGAATTTGTTGAAAGTTATATTGAAGATGTCTGTATATGTGAGGTGTGGGTTATGATAGTGGCAGGCTTGATGCATGAATTCATTTTGTAAGTAGTTGGTGTTGGAGCGGCTGTTATAAAAAAGGGTTACGTTTCTGCCATTGCTACCCATAACTCTAAATCTATTTTTTGTAAAAGATACGGGGGAAGATATCGTATTATTTAGGATTCTGTACAATAACCATTGATCAGAAATAATTTTCCTACAATTTAATTTCAGAATTTTAAAGAATTGACGTATATCTTCATTTGATTGGAATGTATAAAACGACCGAAAATTTATGTAGGAGAGTAATTTTTCCTGAACACGTTCTATTCTATGAACATATGTTATATATCTTGGATTCCAAATTTGTGAGGCGTGTTCTAGGTGCGGACGAACATAGGTATAAAATAGAAAAATAAATATATCGAATCACCTTTCAACGTAATAAAACGTTGTAAATGTTACATGTTTGCAGACGATACTTGCATTATTACGACCACCATAACACGGTCATAAGCCTAGCATGGTGGTCGAAAAATCCACTTACAATGTAAATAATTTATTCAATGAATAAAGAAAAAACAAAAAAATTATATGTGCTGACAAAAATTCACAAATTTTTATAAATTTTTACAAACAGACCTAAATAACATAATTAAATGGTCCCATGACAATGGCATTATTATTACCTAAATCAAAAATATATAAATACCTATATGCTTATACACTCACCATATGCAAGCTGTCAGGATAAGGAATTGCATATAAAAAGTCATTCATACGATTGTTTGCACACAAAAAACCAATATCTGCAGTGTAAATGCACAAATTTAAAAAAAAAGTGTACCTACCAATATACATACCTTGGTCTTATAATAGATGTCAATTTTAACTGGTCAAATCGTATTGAAAATGTATGTAACAGATTAAGATCCATATTAGGGAAATTTTACCACCTAAAAAACTTTGTTAATATAAATATATTATACTGTTCATACAACGCTTTTTCAGAATCAATTATAGGATATGAAGTAGTTACAGATTAACGCACAAAACTTACTTAAATAAAAGAGAACAATTGCAAATCCGTTTCCTTAAATCGATATCAGGCAAAAAAAAGTTTAATTATGTGAAGGTGATTATAAAAAAAATGTTCTCCTTCTGTAATCTCTCCCATTGTAATGTCCTCTCTATATAAAGGTAGATTATCAATTAACGCTAGATAAATTCTGGAACACAGAATTCAAAAAACCTGTCAACTACCCTACTAGGCATAGAGAAGCCCAAATATTTATTATTAATATATCTCAAAATGTACACGGTGACAGAAATATTTAACGCATTACCTGAAAATATTAAAAATGAGACATCTTATTAAAAAATCAAAACCAAAGTTAGATCATTCTGCCTCCGTAGAACTCGAAAACAAACAATATTGTAGACCTTGATCTGTGAAAAAACAAATAATATTGAAAACAAATAATATTACGACCGAATACCTAGATCTTTTCAATATTGTTAAAAATAATATAATTATTATCGTACATTATGATCATAAGAATTAGTTAAATATTTTAATATTAAGTAAAATGGCTTTAGACATGTTTGGTGACAGATCTGAATAGCTACTAACTTCCCCACCTTACTCTTTCTCGTCTCCTCCTCCCCGTACACTTAAGGACAACGTATCCTAATGATAGGGTTGCCATAGTCTCCCGTTAGAAGGGTGCAATTGAACACTTGTGGGATATTCACCAAAAAATGGACGATAAACGCAGTTTAGAAGAAATTAACATATATTTAAACTTCGAAAGTTTCAAGAGAATGCAGTAAGTGAAGCGATCGCCCCCAGTCAGGTTAGGGATGAAATAATGTTGAAGAGGAGTGTTTCCTATATAACTTATTTGTAAACGATTTGGATCTGTTTTAGTTGATTTATTCCATGCAGAAGATTTCCACCCCTCCTCCCCCAGAAAGTACCCAAAGGATTATTATTAAGGAAAAAATCTTTTGATCAAACGTCGCGTCACCACGGGGTATCCGGGCTCTGTATCGTAGCACCACACAGACGAGACAGAGCGCTTATAACGTGATCATTGGAGACGCGTCTACATTTTTAACTCGAAATACGCTCTGGATTCGCTTCGGGTACCGATACACCCCGCATATGTCAACTATGATTAGGAAATATTGTTTTGATTTGAAAAATATTTATTTATCTTTTATGAAACAGTTAAATAAATATATCTGAATTTTTTCAGTGTGTATAAATCAGGGGCTAGTCCACACCTGGCTATCAGTAAAAGAAACCGTGAAGAATGTTCCGTCTTTTTTGGTGCAGTGAATAATTGCATATGAAGAAAAGGGATGAATGCGTTTGCCGGGTTCGTTTGAACCAGTATTTTGCAGATAACATGCAGAGTTTATAGTGGAAATCACACGTTTGTACGAACCAAGAATTCGGGACACGTTTTATTTGCAGAGCTCGTGCATAATGCAATTCGAACGAATGAAATTCCGTTTCGTCCAATTTATGGGAAAAGTTTCAGTTTCATTTCCCTCATTATTTTTGTTCGCGAAGGTACTCGGCGCAATTTTCTGTTACGATCTCGACTCCTACACAAATTAAACGATTAAACATAATTAGCCGAAAGTGCAATGAAACCGACATAATTCTCAAGTCGTGCTGAACGTGCAGCGAAATGTGCAAACTAGCTAACTGAGAGTGCTTACCGTATAAGCAGTGGCGTGCACAGAGTTTTTAATCAGGGTAGGCAGTGTGAAAACAGCGAAGTAATTGATATATATTGTACAGGAGTTGTTTTCCTTTTAAGTGAAAACTTCTTTAGCACCGTTGTAATTTGAAACTAGATGAAACGAAGAAGCGACAATAAAAACACATACATCTGTAGGATTTAGCCTGCTAAAGAATGAGAGAGAATAATCTGTCTCCTCTTTGTGCGGTGCTTCGTAACCTCCCTACTCTTGTCTACTATAGTTTTCAGAAGGTTTCACTTCTATCGCTTGTGAACTGCACACTTGTATTTCTTTTTAAATTTAGCTTAGCACATATTTCCTTCACTTCTACATTCATAGATTAAATTTTCCATATTTTTTACAATACATCACAATTAATAAAAAATGACGAACGTTTTCAATCTGACAAGTACATGGAACTTATTATCATATACTATCATCATTTAATTTGTTGCCACAAACACTGCCAAAACACTAACAAAAAACTAACACATTCGCGTCGTCACTTGAATGTTCACACACCTCACAGCACAAATATACATAATATTCTGCATTGATGCATAATAATTAAATTATCTACTCGAACATTGGCGGGACATGGGTACCCTAAGTTAATACATAAGGTACGTTTTAATAGAGCGGTCGGTGGAGCGCGCGCGTAGCTGCAATTTGCACCGGAACTTCACGCGTATTTTGGAAAGTGCAGATTTATTTTTTGCAATAATTTAATGAATTATAATATTTTATATATTTTTATGGTACGCGTAAGTGCTAGGGCAAGCAGTCATTACGTGCAAATCTTGAATGCACGCCCCTGTGTATAAGTTTTATTTTGTGATTTGCATTGTATTATGACGAAATCAACAAATTTTAAAAACAATTTATTTATTATTATTTAGTTGTATAAAATCAACACAGGCATTTCAGAATCTTATAAGCCATTCCAATTAAAATCATCTTTTAGAAAAAAATTACGGTAAAGACCTAAGAGGTCGACTTCCTATTGCAAGTTTTTCGTTTATTGTACATTTTATTTCTTCACATATCTAATCTCCGATTTTCGCTATTATATTACCTTATATCAGCGTTTTTCAACCTTTTTCATGGCACCACCCCCTTATTATGTAAAAATATATCGCGACCTCTTCGCCTTACCTCTGACGTTCGAGGGTTTCTGGAGGGGGGGGGGGGGGGGTGGCCATAGAAATTCAGGTATCGCAAATTTACCACATTATCGTTAAGAATGACACCCAGTGTACACCATCCGTCCTGGAGGAGTGGCTGGATCTGGTCAGAATTCCGTCAGAGGGTGGCTAGAGAATTTCAGGTTGTGAATTTTTCGGGCAATTTCGCCTATAGGTATAATCATATTTTTAGCATTTTATTTGATTCTGCCAGGAAATCCGTTGCCCACAAAATTCTATAATTTTTTTTCTAAAATTTTTCAAAATTCCTAACAATTTCCAATTTTTCCTGTTTCTCTGACAGACTACTAAATTTTCGGACATGTCAGGGAAATTGCTGTCAAACTATTTCGCCAAACGCCTCCAAGGAATAGTAGGCAGAGTTATCGCACATTCGTACAACGGCACAAGCCGGGCCGATGCCGTCCTCAAGACTGAGGCGAGCGAGGCCGCGCCGTGCCGACGAATGTAGTTGAGTGAAAGAGCGAGACACAATGAGCGTTGCGGGGTTGTCGAAGGGTACAGGGGTAGATGGCGATGCGGGCTATGACGGACGGCGGGAATAACGTGACCCTGTCAATCGGCGATTCGGTGTCATTTGAGCGCGTTTATTTTGTGTTGAACTCACGTATTTGAATTTATTTATACAATATATTTTACCTTTATTGTTTTTTATATTTTACTTTGGACCCCCTGCGACACCCTGCGACCCCCTGCGACCCCCTTGTAGAGGCTTCGCGACCCCCCAGGGTGAAAAACACTGCCTCTCACCGTAGTGGGAGGGATGGATTCATTTGTCCGTCACTCCTGGTCACACTGACCCCCAGATTCCTATCCACCTCTCATACCTTTTTCTTTTGTAAAATTTTGTAAAACCCCCCAGGTGAAAAACACTGCCTTATATTATAAGTGTAATGTCCTTCAATAAGTTATATATAATAAGGTACGGAATAAATATAATTTGTTGCCTTGATATAACAGATTCCAAAGAATATAATATATATTTTTTTATTTTAACTTTATGAGTTAAACCTCAATATTCAATTAAATGACGACAATATTAGCGAAATTCAATCTAAAATCTGGTCAATCAGATTGCAGCCAATAAAATATGCGTTAAGTAAAATTTAGATAATGTTTGAAGTTCTTAGTCGAAGTATGATACAGTTAAAAAATGACCGAATCGGATAGAGGTGTCTCTATCCGATAGCCCAGTGGTTAGCTGTCGCCCGGAAAGAGAAAGGTCCTAGATTCGCGTCCGAGAGGTGCCAAAATATTTTTCTGTTCATTTAGTTAAATATAATATATTTTTATAATACTAGTATATAGACATTTATAGACCCACCATCGCCTACCATAATGCAAATAAATATATGATGTAAGATTGTAGAAATGCAGACGTTACCATTAGTTTATGTTTACTTCTCTTGAATGTCTAAAATGTATATTGCCATAGATATTAACTAAGTAAATAATAAGGGAAGTGTGATGTGTCTAAGATGTAGGTACAAACAAGGCAGTACGTAGAATCTTCAGCCTCCAGACTGTGGATACGATAGATACCGAATTAAAGTGGGGTGAGGGAGACAGCCTCATCCCTGAATAAATTCAATTAGAATCTAATTTGATATTAATTGAATTATTAAGATGATAAATTACTTTCATATAATAATAATAAGTAACGCAAAACGACGCGCCTAGAAGCCGTTGGATATAGCCATTAATCTTGGTTTAATTTTACAAACAAAATGGCAAACTTTCGGCGATGTTATTGAAAGCTCATTTCGAAGGATTTTTTAAGAAAGATTTATTATATTTTATTAAGTCAAACTTAAAGCGAAATCTGAAGAAAATTACAGTTGAAAAAATAACTCTGTGACATCCAAATAACATTAATTATCATTATTTGTAAATTGGCCGATAATTATTTGTAATAAAAGGTGAATCGTGAAGACTTAATTATTAGATGATTTTTACACTGAACATATCCTGCAGTATACCTACTGAATATATTTTTACGAGTACAGAATTGCATTTTACAGATTACAATAGGTTCTATGAACCTGCTTCTGAGAGTTCTTTAACGTAACCTCTCTTTCTGTACATGAGAAAGATAATTTTCCCATATTAGAGTACCTACACATATTTAAAAAAAAGTGCTTTGGTAACTTGTTCATTTTTATTGAATGATATTTATAATACCGATGGCACATTTGACCTTATGAAAATATATCTATGGTAACAATAACATATACTGTAAAAAAGGGAAAGGAAGACTTTAAGTATTTCGTTTAAATATGATCGTAGTTGTGCCATTGTTAGGGACATTTATTTATTTTATTTATTTTTATTTATTTATTTATTTGTTTTTGTTACAAATAATACATCAGTACAAAGAAGCTTTGATTGTCCAACTAGGAGTCTCCCGTTCTAGGACAGTCAAATTGACAGAAACATTTTGATAGGCGTAAATTTAATTTACAAATGACCGATTTATATTGGGACATAAATCAAAAAATCATCACCATTTAACTTTATCTTTCTTACTGAAGCTCAGGCAAAAAATATTTAATAATTTATAATTAACGGCACAGTGTCCTTTACGTACATGTTCCATTTTCAATATAGAAAGAAGAAAGAATATAAAATTTTAAGATTACTTCCAAATAAACCAAAGAAAAATAGTACATACAAAATACATAAATAAACCAAAAGATTACTTGTAAATAAACCAAAAGAATAATAAATATTAGTACAAAGTTAGTGAAAGCAGTGAAGAAGAAACAAACAAAAAATACGTGTTATACAGTGACCTTGTTAAAATATATACTGCTAAATTTCTTAATTAGTACAGCTTTATACTTCAGTAGAGGCATACAAAAAATATCAGAATCATTAGCATAAAAGGTTTTCAAAAATGTTTAAACTTTTTTCCAATCGTACTTTAAAGAACTAACCAGCCACTACAATCAATCTAAATCCGAACATGGTTTATGATTTTTTTACATCAAGCCCACGTAGGAGGCCCAGAGGAAAATAATTAACCTATGTTATCTTTGGAGATGCTGTGTGGAAGGTCTCTTCAAGAAAATGAAAGTGGGTAGGAATCTAGGTATCAGAGTGTCCAGGAGTGACATACGTATGAATCCATCCCTCCCGCTACGGTGCAAGACGATGGGTCAAGAGAGATCAGCTGGAGAGGTCAAAGGGGCTCCTCTGATCTGACCGCTAAGACCTGTATACAGTAAGCCGATGAACCCGGGCACCCTTGCTAAGTCACCATGTGTGGTGAACCATTTAGGGTGACCTATGATAGAGTTGTTGGTTAACCAATAAATGGTTCCAAACCCGTCAACCAAATGACTGCGTTTGACAAGCATCATATAAATTGGTATGACTACCTGTGCTAGTGTAGGTAAGTGCCTTCCGCTAAAAAGTAAGCCACCTCTAACGCATAAATTCTTTCCGTTCTGCGTTTGAGCGTTAAAGTAAAATTTTCTGTTAAATTGCACGTGAAACCATTTCGTTTTAGCATGGAAATCTTAAATGGTAAAAAATCTACCCCTTAAATCAGGCCAAAACAAAGCTTCGGTTAGCCCAGTCGAGGGAGGGAAGATCGTAAAAGTTGCAACAAACGGCGAATCTCATTACGTTTGCAAAGAGAATTTACTATGTGGCCATTTCGCTAGTTTAGCGTTTTGTAAGAATGTACCTACCTACTTGCTTACTTTGTAGGGGTTCGTTTAAAAACCAGTAGCTATTTTATACTTCACACAATATTGAATGAACATTAATGTCAGTGTTGAAATTTAACTGATTTCAGTCATTTTGCTGTAAACTGTTATTGCTTAAGGCTTGATAGGATTGAAGAGATTTGCGTAAAAAAACCTTAAAGATCGCACATTGTATGATAGCTGTAGCCATGTTCACCTATCGAATATTTTCTAATGTCTTAAGGATACCAGATCGTATAAAGGCTTTAAAGAAAGCCGTATAAGTATTTATATAATATGGTTTAATTCTTTTCTATTGATTTATAAATAAAACACTTGTGTTGCAAAGTTTAACAAAGAAACGACATTTATGTTTATTTATAATAAAATAATAGAAAATAAAACAAGTGACAATTGATAATTACATTCCAAGTATTCCAACTGACACTACAGGATTCAAATTTAAATGGAATATATTGCCATTACATCTCCCCTCCCCCTGGAAAGAAAATTACTGCAAAATTTTCACTCATCTTCGATGTCCTCTTCATGGTTCATAAATAAAGGTGCTGGAGTTAACTTCGAGATGTGGAAAAAATTTGATTCAAATTTTTTTCGACCAGTGTTTATCTTGTAAATTGAGTTTGATAATTTTTCTATGATTTTGTATGGTCCGATTCTCAATTCGTCGAGCTTCTTCCTGTTAAGTTTGTTTCCATTCTCCACAAAAACAGTATCACCAACTTTGAAGTCAAAGTGTCTCCTGGTTTTATCGTAAATTATCTTGTTGTAATTATGTGACTTCATAGTATTTTCTAGAGCTTTTTTTCTCTCTTGAATCAAATCGATGCCGGTCTTCTTAAGTTTTAACTCATTTGGCAAAATCGTAACATCTGTGCCGTCAAGTAGGTACTGTGGCGCATATCCAGTAACAGTGTGCTCCGTTTCATTATAGTTACACAATTATGCGCTATAGTTGTCCAAGCTACTTTTGAGTCATTTTCGTTGATTTTGCATCTAATTTTATTGACCAGCGTTTGGTTCAATCTTTCATTTAATCCATTTGAGAAAGGTGAGTTCACTGCAGTAAAAATTATTGGAATATTTTTTTCATCCAAAATTTTTTTGAATTCTCTAGAATTGATACCCGGGTATTGGTCTGAGAGTATCATGCCAATGTCATTAGTTTCTGTGGAGTTTAAGAGTTTGATGAAATCATTGGTATTTTGAGTTCTTGACGTCAAAATATATGCAAACCTCGTGAAATGATCTGATAACAGGTGCAAGTATCTCTTTGTTGATCGTGAACCCCCAAAACCGCCTATTGTATCAATGGAACATATTTCAAAAGGTTTTGTTGCGGGACCCAAGTGGGACATCAATCCATATTTATTTTCACCTCTTGATTTGTTCTTTAAACATACTGCACAACTTTCGCAGGTTCTCTTTATATTATTTGTCATGTTTTCTGCTGTGTACCATGAGCTTATCATTTTTTGCATTTGTGTAATTCCTATGTGACCTAGTTCTGTATGAACATTTCTGATAAAGTCTATGCTGAATTTTTCTGATAGAATTATTTTTTCTCTTTTTTTTACTTTCTTGTAATAAACATTATTTTTCGGTATCAATTTATCTCTTCTGTACTGTATCTTCTCATTTTTTACCTGATCTTTTAAGATATCTTCTAATTTTATTAAGTTGACAATTTTTAATTGCTCATCTGTATTTTCATTTGATTCCAGCACTGGGTTTCTGCTTAGACAGTCAGCTTCCAAATTTTGTTTTCCTGGAGCATATTTTATGTTAAAGTCATATTGAGAAAGATAATATGTTAAATCACCTAGCTCTTCATCGGTTCTAGATTTGAGATTCATGTTTTCCAGTGGTTTGTGATCTGAATAAACTGTAAATGGTTTACCTATCAACCAGTATTGCCAGTATCTCACTGCTTCTTTTATAGCTAAGCATTCTAAGTAAATTGCTTTTTTCTTTTTCTGGGCGCCATTAAATTTTTTCGAAAAGTAAGCTACAGGTTTTTCTTTTCCATCAGACTGTGTTTGTTTTAAAATAGCTCCAAGGCCTTCTAGAGAAGCATCTGTATATATATTAATTGGTAAATCTTGATCAAAAATTTCCAGGATTGGTTGTGAGCATAGTAGGTTTTTCATCGTTTCAAAAGCATTTTGGCATTTATCAGTCCAAATAAACTTTTGGTTTTTCCTTAGTAAGTTATGCAAAGGATCTAGTATTATTGCACTCTTCGGAATGTACTCATGATAAAAGTTGATTTTTCCTAGAAATTGTATCACATTCTTCTGTGTTTTTGAAATAGGAAAATTCTTTATTGAAATCAAATTATCCTTTACTGGCTTGACTGAATTATTCTGAATTATATGACCCAGATATTTTACCATGTCTGATGCAAATGTGCATTTTGTAAATTTTAATCTAAAACCTTCAGTTTTGATTGCATTCATCAACTTTGTTAAATGATCGATGTGTTCAGAAAAAGTTTTTGAAAATATAAGTATGTCATCTATGTAATTGACAGCAAAATCGGTTAGTTTATATTTTCTCAATATATTGCTTAATATCCTCTGAAAAATTGCCGGAGAGGTCTTTAATCCAAAAGGTAGGCAGGTCCACTGATAATGCCACTCCTGTGTTACAAATCCTGTTTTTTTTTTGTCTTCAATCCGCAACGGAATAGACCAAAAAGCTGAGTTTATATCCAGCGTTGAAAAAAATTTGCAATTTCTGGTCTTTGTCATTAGGTCTTCAATCAATGGAAATGGTTGAGCTTGAGGTATTACTATTTTATTTAAGTCTCTGAAGTCTATGCATAATCTGGATCTTTTATTTTCTTCTTTTTTAAATGCTAGAGTGACAGGTGCAGCAAATGGGCTGTACGACTCTTCTATCAGTTTATTGTCTATTAATTTTGCTATTTGCTCTTCTATTTCCTTTTTATCTTCTACGCTGCATCTGTAAGGCCTCTTACTACAATATTTATCCACCAATAAGTCTATCTTCGCTTCATATCCATTAACAGTACCAACATCGTATTTACTTTTCGCAAACACTGATGTGTATTTGCCTATTAGTTCATTTATTTCTGTTTTTTGATCATTATTTAAATGATTTATTGTTATTTTAAAATCTTCTTCTTTAACATGTTCATTAAAATTAATTTGGTGTTTTTCTATAATGTTCTTATTTTCAGAATGTTTAAATTCTGTATTTGTTTTCATATTTCTATTTTTGAAACTGTTAATTCGTGGTGGAAGTCCATTATAATAGATTATAATAAAACAAATAAAAAACTTTATTCCACTTAATTTTATTTGACCGTAACCGGTTTCAGCTCGTCAGAGCCATCTTCAGACTGGTACAAATAATTCTTAGCCTACGGTTTATATACACAACATATGGGGGAGGGAGAGAGGGGTAGTCTACAAGGATTTTAATGAATTATTTTGTTACTGAGTCGTTTTAGACTGTCGAATTTCTAAGTATTTTGGTAATTCCAGTGGGCTAATTACTTTGGGTTTGTAGCTCACTTCAATATCTATTGATTAGGGAAAAACCTTACAAGTAATTTGAATTGAATTCAAATTACTTGTAAGGTTTTTCCCTAATCAATAGATATTGAAGTGAGCTACAAACCCAAAGTAATTAGCCCACTGGAATTACCAAAATACTTAGAAATTCGACAGTCTAAAACGACTCAGTAACAAAATAATTCATTAAAATCCTTGTAGACTACCCCTCTCTCCCTCCCCCATATGTTGTGTATATAAACCGTAGGCTAAGAATTATTTGTACCAGTCTGAAGATGGCTCTGACGAGCTGAAACCGGTTACGGTCAAATAAAATTAAGTGGAATAAAGTTTTTTATTTGTTTTATTATAATCTATTTGTTTTCATATTTGTAGAATTTTCTTCTTTTTTATTTGTATTATTCAGGCAGATTTTCTGTGATATTTGTAAGTCTTCACTTTGGATTAGTTTGAAGTCTTTTATCATGTCTAATCCAATCAAAAAATCATACTTAAAATTGTGTTCATCAATAATGTACAAATCAACATTTTTCTCCAATTCAAAAATTTTAATCTTCAACGTTGTCAAACCACTCGTTTTTTTAACACCATTAATCGTTACTAAATTTGCTTCATTCAAATTGTTTCCTTTTCTTTTTAGTTTCAAAAACTTAGAATTAATTAGAGAAACATTTGAACCCGAATCATAAATTCCGTATATTTTTAATTCATCATTTAGTAATAGTTTGACTTTGATTAATGGTGTTACTATTAGTTTTTTTGATCATTTTCATTTATCTCAGTCTCTATCACTGAATTGTTTACATGTTTAATGGAATTTCTCTTAAATTTTTCATCCTCTTTTGTTTTGAACCAGCATGTGGCTTCAGGGTGGTAACGAGTGCCCTTATTCAATTTTTCACAAATTTTACATGGCTTTTTATTCTCATTTTTATTATATTCTGCATTCCCAAATGTTCTCCTATTCATGAATCTTTTTTTGTTGACCATATGTTCATACTTGTTTATTTCATTAAATAAATCCACAGTATCTTGTAATCCTTCTCTATCGATCTTGTTAAGTATGAATTCTGGTAGTCCGGAAGCAACAAGATCTATCAAAGTACCGGTGTCGATTGATCTTCTCATATCCAATAGAAGTTTTTCTTTTCTCATAGCATAATCCAACAGAGAACCATCTTTGTATCTAAATAATAGTGCGTAGGTGACAGGGTTCCATCCTTTGTTTGCGAATGATTCACAGAATTTGTTTTTCCATGTTGACCACTCTGAGTTCATTGTTAGTTTAATAATCATGGAACTATACCAATCTACACAACTTTTATCCATGAACAATCTTAGTATTTCTATTTTTTTTTTCATCCATGGTCACATCAAATCGTAAACATTCTTTTTCAAACACTTCTATCCACTGGCTTGCATTTGTATTTTTACTACAGAATTTTTCCATAACAAAATTCTCAGCAATGTTTTTGAGGCTCTGTTGCTTATCTTCCATTAATTTTACCATCAATCTTCCCAGTGTATCTTCTTTTTGATGTACTTGTAAACTTTCTTCTTCCAATTCTTCGAGGTATTGGTCTCCGAACTGTAGGTTTCCATCTTCGTCTACATATGTTTTTTTTAGTTCTTCTGTCATTGTTACCCAGACTCTTCTAACCTGGTATCTTTTTTTTAAACTATTTTTTACTTTGCCAAAAGCACCACTTTTCATAATCTCCTTGTGATGGCTGGCGGATTGTAACATTTCTGGTATTGTAAACACTTTTTCATCACTTGTGACTATTTTTGTAATGCTAATAATATTTGACTTGCCATCGCCTCCAGGTAGTAGCGTAAATTCAAATTGAAGTTTCTCCATTTGTGGTTACGAAAAATGTCGTTTTATAATATGGTTTAATTCTTTTCTATTGATTTATAAATAAAACACTTGTGTTGCAAAGTTTAACAAAGAAACGACATTTATGTTTATTTATAATAAAATAATAGAAAATAAAACAAGTGACAATTGATAATTACATTCCAAGTATTCCAACTGACACTACAGGATTCAAATTTAAATGGAATATATTGCCATTACATTTATATTTTTAAATTAACCCGACGCCGGAAGCCTTGAAGAAAATAATTTCCCACAGGGCCTATTTTTGAAAATGCTGTGTGGAGGGTATTTTTAAGGAAAGGTAGGAAGGAAGGAATGTAGTGTCCAGAAGTGAGGGAGGTATGAATACATCCCTCCCGTTTCGGTGTAAGAGTGAGTAGAAAGAGATCAGCTAGAGAGGTCAAAGTTCCCCCACAAACTGGTCCTCCACGCGGTTTGTGGACCGCAGCCAAGACCCGGGAAAATCTGACTGCATGAACCCGGGCACCCCTGTTAGGTTACCAAACGTAGTGAACACTTAGGGTGACATACGGCAGAATGTCGGTTATCCAATAAATGGATAAATGGTTCTCGGGGCGGCAGAACCCATGCCCCCTCGCTAATTGAAATGTAGTGTCAAGTATACATATCAAGTCTACTTCAAGTAATACTGTCTTCACAGAGCATTTTTAATGTTTCAGTTTTCCATTTCAATATTTTAATCTTGCTAGGCATCTTTTATTCCATAATATTAGTACCTACTGTAAAAAAAAATATTTCCCTTACTTACCTACGTATTAGTATTCAGAATTTGTGCCATGATTAAGTTTTATGGATTTAATTTGAAAGAGCGAAAAAGTTCGTGCTTTGGGGTTACTATCCGATAAATTCCAATTTGAAAAGAAATTAATGCATTCATGGGCAGTTTTCATCTGAACGTTGGGCGATAAATTATTTTGAAAGGTGCAAAGTTTCAGAAAACGAGTGTTTTTTATATCTTCTCACGCGAGATAGCTTTGTTGCATACACTTAACTGAATGGAGCGGCGTTACCTGGTTTGAGGAGCACATAGTGCCTAAGCGCTCACATCGGCATCTAAGCTAGCAACTTAATTTAATAGAAGCACTTATCATATGCACTCGAAAAGCTTTTAAAAATTGCAACTTCTTTTTACCGATACAGATAAATTTCTTAAGCGTTTGACATCTTTTCAGGGAGAAGTTGTAGTAAGTATTCATTTCCAGTGGATTATCGAGAAAGATAAACCCTAAAATTTGAACATTCTTAGTGTGTCCTATTTTACCACAAATATAGCTAATACGCAAAAATTCGCTTGGAGTCTAGAAATGGTCAATTTAAGCGCAAAATAGGTTTTAATAAACCCTCGGAATCTTCTTCTTCTTCTTATATATATAAAAATCAATATTTTTTTGTTTTTTTGTTCGTATTTTAAGCGCTGCCATACCGTTCATCCGATTGCGATGAAACTTTGGTGGTATGTTGTGCGCAGGCCCGCGAAGATTATAGGCTATATGTAATGGTTAGCTCTGTAAGTTCTGTGTAAATCATTTATATAAATGTTTGTATAAATGAAAATGTAGAAATGAAAATTGTATATGTGAAAAATTGTATAAATGAAAATTTGTGCGAAGGTCGGAAGGGAACGCGGGAGGGGATGGGGACTCGGGAGATGAACGGGGACACACGGGAAAGGACATGCAGGGAGAATCAATTTATTTATTCGAATGGCATTGCAACGCATGCCGGGTACCAGCTAGTAATTTTATAAGAAAGACAAAGTTAATCAAGGGAAACAATCATGACTAATATAAGGCACAAAATAATATTAAATGGATACAAATTACTTTGTGTACGCCACTTATTTAATCAAAATTATCAAGCCAATGAAAATAAAAAATAATTTCATTTTCATTTTATCCTGACAAAGAAACCATCAGTTTCTAAATAGTTTATTAAATAAGTAGGGCATGCAAAATGATTGTTTTCGATTAATTAAAATAATGACACAAAGTGAATTCGTTTATAATTTTCCATTTAAAAAAAAGCATCTAGTTGACATATATAATTTTTAAAAACACAAGTATTTTTACGGTGCTCCAGATTTTATGTCCGAGTTAAGTCTTTCCCAAATGAAAGACTAAACCCTTCCACACACTTTTCCACAAATGATTATCTAGTAAATTCACGCAATGTAAGTGCACTATATAAGTATAATAAATACAAAACAATACAAGAACAATACGTCAATCCACCAGAAACATGATGGGAAAATATTTCACCGACTCCAGATATTTTCATATCAGAGGGTTCGGCTCTGATGAAATCCTAACTGGTCCGATAAATCCTACTGATCCCTCAATATAAATATTTAAAAAATCTTTCGTAATCCTACATGTATTTAAAATGACCGACTTTTGCATTTTTATGTACAAATTTTTTGACAAATCTAACACGCCTAAATTTTGAATGAGAGAGCTAGGTATAATGCCAGTAGCCGAAATAACAAATGGTAATATTTTTATAGTCTGAGAATGCCAAATTCTTTTAATTTCATTTCTTAAATCTGTATATTTTCTAATTTTTTCAGAAACAGTTTTCTGAATATTACAAGAATTTGGAATAGCGACATCAATGATAAAAGTTATTTTTTAAATTTTGTCATGTAAAACTATTTCGTGTCTATTATGACTAATTGTTCTGTCTGTTAAAATAGTTTTATCACAATAAATTGTATAAAATTAATTTTCTAAAAATGAATTTGGTTCATATTCATAATATGGTACATTTTTTTTTTTTTTTTTTTTTACAGTGAATACCGCACAAGAATCTCAACTGCTCCCGTCTGGAGCCAGTGAGACTATGGCATCCCCAATTGGGGTATGTTGTGAGGCTGAAGGTAGTGGGGAGGGGAAGGAATTGGGGAAGAGGAGGGTTGGGAAGTACCTGGCTATTCAGATCTGGTCACCAAATACGGCTAAAGCCATTTTGAAGCAACGTTTCAATTCTGAATGGTGGTCTTACACCAGGGCGATACTGATAGTATCTTCCACTCTGGAACGTGCCGCAAATATACTATATATTATTTTAAATGAATTAATTGTGAAATAACACAAATTAATCAAATAAAATTTATTTGCGCACGCCGGGTTCGAACCCGCGACCTCCGGATTGTGAGTCAATAGTCTTAGCCACTGGACTACGGAGGTCGTCAATACATTACGGCAATACATTACGGCAGTCAATCAAGTTATGTTTAATTACCAAACTTTGGTGAAATATTTTAAAACTTGATTGTGCCTAAATGTATACTCGGACGGCGCTAATACAGAACATCCCGATATAATATGTTCTTTAGTTTCCGGAAAAGCCAAACATTTTCTACATAAATCATCAATTTGATTTGTATCTTTGATGATATGCTTCCTATAATTTTTAGTATTAATGACTCTTGAATGGCAAGCATAAAGCCTTCTATTTCTGCGCTCAACTCTCCAATACTCAACCATTTGTTTGACGGAAGTTTGTCAACATATGTTTGGTTGAGATAGTTGAAGTGTTTTGCGTGAAGAATTTTATTTGACCAGGAATCTTGTAATTCCTGGTTGGTATTTATAAGAATGCTGGCATTTTTGTCGTATAAATTTAATGGCGAAATATTTCTATCTGCCTTGCAAATTATTTTATGCATTTCTGAACTATCAGCTTTCCTATGGAAAAAATTTCTTAGCATTTCTACCTGATTATGTTTTAAAGATGGTATTTTGACTATACCTCTAACTCCTAAATTTCTAGGTAAATTAATTCGTTCTATAGCTGAATTTGGATGATCGCAATTAAACTTTGTTAAAGTAGTTCTAATTAATCGTTCTAAGCTATCTAAATCCGTATTAGACCATTTAATTATGCCAAATGAGTTAGTTAATAGAGGTATTGCCCAAGTATTTATTGCCTTTACTAAATTTTTAGCAGATAGATTGCATTTTAAAAATTTTCTGATCCTAGTTTTAAATTTAATCCTAACATCATTTTTTATACTAGTATGATCTAATCTATTTGATTGCGGATATCCTAAATATTTATAAACCTCAACCCCTTTCGTACTTTCAATTTTGAAGTTTTTAAATATACCCTCATCTCCATCTACAATTTTACCTTTTTCTATATGGATCGTTCTACATTTATCTAAACCAAAAGTCATTATAATATCACCTGAAAAAATTTTAACTACTTTAATCATTTTCTCTAAATTTGGTTCGGAATTCGAATATAATTTTAAATCATCCATTAATAATAAATGTGAAATTATATTTCTCTCTCTTGTATTACCTTTAATTTTTATTCCAAACTTGCTTTTAATTAACATTTTAGATAGAGGATTTAATGCTAAGCAAAACCAAAGAGGACTAAATGAGTCTCCTTGGAAAATCCCTCTTTTTATTGAAATGCCCGGTACTATAATTTTCTTATCTTTCAAATTCACAAACAAATCGGTATTCCAAAAATATTATGATTATGTAATTTTATTTTAATTTCAGGAAAAGCTTTAATTTTCATAAATCATATTTTTGGTATTCATAACTCAAACTGATTCATTGTAAAGAACTATCGAAAATGATTGTTTCGCTTTGACGCGAAAGTTAACGGAAAAACAAAAATCAATGTTCAAGGGATGCATTTTATGATTGAGCAGTCATGTAAAAAGTCAGAAAAGAAATTGAATATGTATGAAATGCCTTATTCAAATGATTGAAGCGAGGAGTGCGTGAAAACACAAGATTAAGTTACCTATCTATCTAATGCACCTACCTAATGTGAAATAAACCAGGCAATTCGACTGTCCTAAAACAGGAAATCTCCTAGTTGGACAGTTAAAGGTTTATTATGACGTGTATGTATTTGTTTTGTTCAAATAAATAAATAAAATACAGTTGGGTGGGTGTTTCTTCTACCAACCCCAGTTGTAAAATATGTCCACAGAAGTAAAATTCCATGGTAAGTTAGCTATTTAGATAACTGGCTTATGCCTGTTGCAAAGCAACAAATGGGTTAAAACACTATGCAAATTAATGTGTGAATGTGGATGAAGCGAAGAGCGGGTATTTAATTAAATATATGAACAAAAAAACGATGTTTGAATCTGGATAAGACGAAAAAATAGTTTTTACTTTCAGTACCTGCTTACTTAGTTCATCAATTTATTTTGAGACAGCTTTTGCCCGTTGCAAAGCAACTAACGGATTAAAACTAATTTGACTCACTAACTAACAGAAAAACAATATTATTTCATAGTGAGCGCGTAGGTACCTACTGCTTTGCAGGCATGGTAGGCATGCGCACATCAAAACCCAAAGTTTCATCGCAATCGGATGAATGGTTTAGCAACGCTTAGCGGTTAAACATATAAATATATATTAAGCCGCCCGCAGGGCCTAGCAGCAAAAAACTGCCATACGTTAGTATATAGACACCATTGTAGGCATGCAGACATCAAATCCCCAAAATTTCATCGCAATCGGATGAACGGTTTAGCAATGCGTAATTCCATGATGCCAGAGCTCACCTGTGTATACAGAAACCGTTGTAGGCATGTACAAATCAAATCCTCAAATTTTCATCGCAATCAAATGAATAGTTTAGCAACGCTTAGCGGTTAAACATACAAATGTATACATAAAGCCGCCCGCAGGGCCTAGCAGCAAAAACCTACCATACGTTCGTATATAGACACCATTTCAAATCTTCAAATTTTCATCGCAATCGGATGAATGGTTTAGCAACGCTTAGCGTTTAAACATAAAACTATGTATAAAGCCGTCCGCAGGACCTAGCAGCAAATACCTGCCATACGTTAGTATTTAAACACCATTGTAGACATGCACACATCAAATCCCCAAAGTTTCATCTCAATCGGATGAATGGTTAAGCAATGCATAGCGGACATACATACATACATACATGCACACATTTTTTTGATTTTATATATAGAAGATAGCTGGTACCCAGAATGCGTTGCTACACCTTTTAATAAAGAAAATGTTTCTACCTGCGTGTCCTTTCTCATTTGTCCCGATCCCCTTCCGCCCCCCCCCCCCCCCTCTTCCTCACCCGCGTCCTCTTCCCCTTTCTTGTTTCCACTCCGCCTCCCTCACCTTCCCTCCCCCCACTTCACCTCTCCCTTTCTCCGTCTCGTAAACCCCCTCCCGTGTTCCCCCCCCCCTCCCAGGTTCCCCTCCCCTTTTATTGTTTCCACCCCCCCCCCTGCCTCATTACATACACTAATTCCCGGTACATTTAGTTTTACAACAGCTCGCGCGCCACCTATTAAATTTTTTTATACAAATTTCGTATTGCCAGAACTCACCAGTAGTTTTATACAAACCTTGTACTAACCATAACGAACACAACAAAAAAAGAATTTTTCAATTTGTTGCAGTCGTTCGGAAGATATGAGCGTACGTACATTTTCATACAAATTTTATAATGCCAGAACTCACCAGTAGTTTTACTGCTTAAAATAAAGCGCTATATGAATTTAATACTTTTAAAAAAATATTCCGTTCAACTTCGAGTAATTTCATTGTAAAATTAGAAAACTAATACGTATGCAATATCGTCGGATGATATCGAGTGTTTATGTGCAGGTAGGAACCTACTTATATCCTGAGTATAGGTACTTGCATAAATACGTAAAAAAGAACTCATATTTAGGCTGGGTTGTTTAACGAAATTAAAAATTCTTCAATATTTCAAGTCAATTTTAACGTTCTGTAAAAGTTCGGTTCGAATTCTATTCAAGTTCTGTAATTATTTCAGTTTTATGATGCAACTGGCATTTACTGATAAAAAAACAGAACTTACACAGAACGTGAAATTAACTAACGTAAAAAAATTGTTAAATTATTCAGTATCGGTGAAACAACATTACCTTAGTAAATTAAATTGCATTTAAACTTAAATAATTGTGTGGCTACCCATTACGGTAGGTACCTACGCATTCCTTACAAAATTCCGGCAATTTTTTTTGCTGTTTTCACCATATTTGCAATACTACCGAAATAAGTAGGCACCTACCCTGAATGAATAACATTTCAATTTGAAGTGAATCTATGGACACGTATTTTCTTGTTTTTTTTGCAAAATGTTATATGATTGTCATCTCCTCCTGAACATTTTTTAATGAAACGAACACGAAATTTTGGTGTTAAAAGTTGCCTTATATTGCCGGGTACCGTATTTTTTAAAAACATCCAAGCTGGAATCGTTTTTCCGGCCGCAATGCCGTTTCCCGAAAAACAACAACCCAAACCGCTGAGAGATCCGTTTTGTTTTGACATCTCGGGTAACTGATAACTGACCTGTATCAACATTCTCTCTAGTATTTTCCATTGCATTGAAACTAAGGCCTAATTTGTGGTTGTTTTTTTTAATGCGAACCTGTCGGCGGGAACTACAACTGAGCCGAATTGAGTGATTTTCTTTGAGGTTCCAGTTTTCGCCGCAATTTTTTCCTGTGAAAAAAACCTTAGAAAAAATAAATTGTGTCGACAAATAAAAGCTCCCCGTTTCCGCGGCCGATCCAGAAAAAAACAACTGCTAGTGCCGAGCACTTCGAAGGATATTGAACCTTAGAGTCATCCGAAATACCGAGCGCCAAGGTTCACTTTCACTTGAAAGTGATGGGCTGACTTTTTCCCATACGATTTTAGTTACGCAAGCCTTTGAGGGAGAGTGAACTTTTAGGTGTGTGAAAATCAAACTGCCTGGAGGTCGTTTTGGCGTGCCAGCGGCTTTTTTGCGTCGCCAAGCCAAAGTGAACCTTGAGGTTGGTGAAACGCGAGGGGCGGTGCGGTCGTTTTTCGCATCAAGCGAAAAGTGAGTTTTTGAAAAACTGAGCATTAATATATAGTACTAGCTTATGCCTGTTGCAAATGCAACTAACGGGTTAAAACTAACTTGACTTACTAACTAACAGAAAAAAAATTCATAGTAAGCGGGTAGGTACCTACGGTTAAACATACAAATATACATAAAGCTGCCCACAGGGCCTAGCAGCAAAAATCTGCCATCCGTTAGTATATAGACACCATTGTAGGCATGCACACATCAAATCCCCAAAGTTTCATCGCAATCGGATGAACGGTTTAGCAATGCGTAATTTCATGATGCCAGAGCTCACTTTTGTATACAGAAACCGTCGTGGGCATGCACACATCAAATCCTCAAATTTTCATCGCAATCGGATGAATGGTTTAGCAACGCTTAGCGGTTAAACAAACAACTATGTATAAAGCCGTCCGCAGGACCTAGCAGCAACAACCTGCTATACGTTAGTATATAAACACCCTTGTAGAAATGCACACATCAAATCCCCAAAGTTTCATCACAATCGGATGAACGGTTGAGCAATGCGTAATTTCGTGTTGCCAGAGCTCACTATTGTATACAGGAACCATAGCAGTCATGCGCACATCAAATTCCCAATGTTTCATCGCAATCGGATGAATGGTTTAGCAACGCATAGAGGACATACATACAGCCAAACATTTTTTTGATTTTTATATATATAGAAGATAGCTGGTACCCGGCATGCGTTGCGATACCATTTAATAAAGAAAAATTTTCTACCTGCGTGTCCTTTCTTATTTGTTCCGATCCCCTTCCTCCCCCACCTTCCCCCCCCCCTTCCCCCACCTCCCCCTCCCCCCCCCCCTTCCCCCCCCCCCCTTCCTCACCAGCGTCCTCTTCCCCTTTCCACTCCGCCTCCCTCACCTTCCCTCACCCCACTTCACTCCTAGGCTTCTCCGTATCGTAAACCCCCACCCGAGTTCCCCGCCCCCCTCCCAGGTCCCCCTCCCCCCCTTCCTGTTTCCACCCCCCCCCACCTACCGCATTACATACACTAATTCCCGGTACATTTATTTTTCGAACAGCTCGCGCGCCACCTATAAATTTTTTTTTTACAAATTTCGTAATGCCAGAACTCACCAGTAATTTTATACAAACCTTGTACTAACAATAACGAACACAACACAAAAAGAATTTTTCAATTTGTTGCAGTCCTTCGGAAGTTATGAGCGTACGTACATTTTCATACAAATTTTATAATGCCAGAACTCACCAGTAGTTTTACTGCTTAAAATAAAGCGCTATATGAATTTAATAGTTTTAAAAAAATATTCCGTTCAACTTCGAGTAATTTCAATGTAAAATTAGAAAACTAATACGTATGCAATATAGTTGGATGATATCGAGTTGTTATGTGCAGATGGGTACCTACCTAAATTCCGAGTGAAAAAAGAGTGAGTAAAAAAAACACATATTTAGGCTGGGTTGTTTAACAAAATTAAAAATTCTTCAATTTTTCAAGTCAATTTTAACGTTCTGTAAAAGTTCGGTTCGAATTCTATTCAAGTTCTGTAATTATTTCAGTTTTATGATGCAACTGGCATTTACTGATAAAAAAACAGAACTTACACAGAACGTGAAAATGAACTTTAAAAAATTGTTAAATTATTCAGTATCGTGGAAACAACATTACCTTAGTGTATCGAACGTGTCGACGAAAGCGTATGACAACCCTGAGAATTCAAGAATGGAATTTACGCTTCCACATAATACCGTGCCGCTGCGCGTTACCCCTTCCAATAACCTACGAAACAAAGGGAGTACTCTCATTGGCCAACGAAACACTGTGCATTTGGAATGATGTCTACAATGCTATTACATTCTACAATTAACTTATCAATTGAAAACATAAACGCAATTGATAATAAATACATACTGCAGCATCATTGGACTCGAAAACACATCTGAATAACCACGTAATACTTCCACCAGGGACCCCAGACAGCAATGATCAAAATCAAGGAAATGATTGAGTATTTACGTTATCCCCACCCTGCTACCAGACGCGGCGCCATTGGTCAATGCTGAACAAAGGAAATGTTTGAATCGTAAATATTTACGACAGCCAATTTACATTCCGAAAAACTCGGAGCTAAATTTCGGGAAATCGGGAATAATTTGAATCAAGAAATATATATCATCACCTAAAAATAGGTATATACTACAATAAAACCTCAAAAAACTGTCGTCTACCAGTGATTATTGCACTTTAAGAAAATATTTACTTCTAGATATTGTATCTTGTATCACATTTGTAAACTTGTACCTTTTCTTGTTGAAACAATAAAAATTATGTGAGACTTCGGTTTATTGGAACAGGACTGTCTTGGCAAAGGTTATCACACGGTTTTTTAACACATCTGCTCGAAAATCATAGCGATTGGGAAAAATACGTAAACGCAAGCACCCTTCAGAAACAGGGAGGTTCTGTGTTCCAAAAGTCCAACCCGGATTTGCCCTATAAAACAAACGGCAAACCGGTAGGAAATCAGTTCAAAAACTACCAGCCAAGAAGTAACAAGTCTCCAAGAAACTGAAGTCTCCAAGTTCTAACCTACTTAAAAAGTGTTTTTAATCAGTATTAAATTCTGTTCTACCTTTCTCCCAGTATCCCATTATCCTGACCCCAACAGTCTCCAAAAGTCTCCAAAGTGCAAATCAATATTAAATTAAGTAACTAAATTCAGTTTTGGCCATTATAACTAGAATCAATTTTCAATGTTTTACAACAGTAATAGATTCAGTTTTGCTAATTTAACTTAGAGTCATTAATCCAGAAGTAAAAGACATTGGCGTGCCAAGTTGTGTCCAGCTCCCTATTTTGCAATTTATGTACAAACGTCTAGTACATTTGGTCCTTCGTGCCGGATCTACACATAACACGCCTTCAGTCTTACCCAGTGGAAATGCCGTCTCTTCGCAGTGGCCGTAAGACCCCGACATCTTCTGATACATCGCTGTCTAAATCTAAACCTGACGCCCCGGGGACAAGCCGAAATATGCCAGTGGCGCCCCGACGGACCCCGGGCCCACACACCGTAGACACCGATGAGACGCCATCTAGAGGACCCCGCCAGGTCCACGATCTATCTAGTGCGAGCCCAGCCAGGAACTCTGATCTCATCACGCTTGACCGACCTGCTCCAGAATCTGTCTCCGAGAGCCTCCACGAATCCAACAGTAAAAGCAGCGAAACAACTTCTGAATCAACTGAAGACTCCCTGCGATTACTGCGCCGAGAGATGCGCATTCGGGACAGACGTCACGCCAAGCAGACAGCCAATCTGCTCGCAGCCCTGAACGCTGCGACACGCCAAGCAGTCAGCCAACCTGCCCAGGAGCCAGCACCAACCAGCCCGACCCTGCGAGCCAACCTCAGTCAGGCAGTAATTCAAGTCCAGGCACCAACCGGCCCGTTTACTAACGAGTTCGCAACGAGATATGCCACTCAAGTACACACGTCAGACGGTCCGTCAACCGGAGAGTTTGCAACTAGATATGCAACAACTCAAGTGCCCGCACCAACCGGCCCTTCTGCTAATGAGTTCGCAACGAGATATGCCACTCAAGTACACACGTCAGACGGCCCGTCAACCGGAGAGTTTGCAACTAGATATGCAACAACTCAAGTGCCCGCACCAACCGGCCCTTCTGCTAATGAGTTCGCAACGAGATATGCCACTCAAGTAAACAAGCCAGCCGGAGAGTTTGCAACGAGATATGCAACAACTCAAGTGCACGCACCGACCGGCCCTTCTACTAATGAGTTCGCAACGAGATATGCCACTCAAGTAAAAAGGCCAGCCGGAGAGTTTGCAACGAGATATGCAACTACTCAAATGCACACACCAGTCGGTCAGCCTACCAATGAATTTACAGTAACCGATCCAACTGGATATGCCGCCACCCAAGGCTACACACTACTGACGGGCCCTGCAAAGAACATCCCTACGGCCGAATACAGCCATCTCGGACCCGAGCGCCCACTTTACAATACAACGGGGTACCAGCAACAGCCAGCCTCCTCCGGCCAGGATTCCCCATTGTTTACACCACCGCATACAGCCAACGAGACAGCACGGCACACCCGAGAATGGTTGCAGCACGGCAACGACCCACTGGCCCAGATCGCCTCTGTGATGGCAGAGGCGCTCCGCTCCTCCAGAACGCAAGATAGCCCTCGCACATTAGAAGATGACTCAAGAATGGCAGCCCTAATCGCCAGGCAATCCACAGCAAAAGATTTGCCTACCTTCTCCGGAGACCCCCTCGAGTGGCCAACCTGGAAGGCACAGTACGCTCAATCCACCGCCACCTGCCAATTGACTCCGAGCGAAAATCTCATCCGGCTGCAGCGTGCCCTCAAAGGCAAGGCGCGAGATACCGTGGGTCCCCTACTAATGGATCCTGCGCAAGTCCCAGAGATCATCAGCGTCCTCGAGCAGCGATACGGCAGCGCTAACTCCATAGCAAAATTTATGCTAGACAAGGTTAAAAAGCTACCTTACCTCACGACCGAGGTATCACTCGAGGACCTGGCAGATTTCTCCGGGACGGTGCAAAACCTGGTGGCATCCCTCCGGATCTTAAAAACCGAAGGTTATCTCACCAATCCTGCATTACTGAACGACGTCACTGACAAAATGCTGAGTTCCCTGCGGCTGGCATGGCTAATCGAGATCCGCAAACAACATGCCCCGGCCACCATAACCCAGCTCGCTGCCTTTCTGAAAGAGGTATCAAACGCAATTCCAAACAGCGGGATGGTGGACCACATACGATCCCGACCACGCCGTGAACAAATACATGCCGGGTACCAGGAGGAAGAAGATAGTGATCGCATGCGACTTCTACCGAGCCATGAGCAAATACATGCCGGACATCAAGAAGAAATCGGGGACGGCCCAAAAGAAAAGATCGCCCCGATGAAACGCAAAATGAATGAGGCACATACTTACCCTGGACCAAGCCGAAAAAGAAAAACAGCCGAAGAAAGCTGCGCCCAATGTGGCGGCGATCATAAAACCCGCGAATGCAAAGAATTCGCAGCCAAAGATGTTGAACTTCGATGGGAAACTGTACGCATGGGAAGGTTATGCCGCAAGTGCTTAGAAAAACACCACTCACGAAGCTGCAAAATAAACCAATGGTGCAAAGTGGGGGATTGCCGATCCCCACACCACCCCCTGCTACATAATCCCGAGTTCGTACGAAAAAGCACCGTGGAAAATGTCAACTTGTGACGCCAGGACTCCGGACAGAGAGTACTGTTAAAAATTGCGCCAGTAATATTAAGCGCTCCCAACAAAGAAGAAGTGTCAGTGTTTGCTCTCCTGGACGAAGGATCCACAGTAACACTTGTTGACACTGACACCGCAATACAAGTCGGAGCAAACGGCCCAGTTCACGGACTGCGAATCCACGGTGCCAAAGGAATGTGCACCTCTGACAATCTCTCCCAACGAGTGAGACTAAGAATACGAGGTGCGGGCAACAGTAATACATACCACATCTCTGCCAGCACAATAAGCAACCTCAACCTGCCGGAGCAACAGATCCAAGGAAGGTCTGTCGTCCCGAAGCTGCTAATAGGCCAAGACAACGCTCACCTAATTGTGTCAAGGGAAGTTCGTGAATGCAATGATACTACGCGAATAGCATCACGCACCGCACTAGGATGGATCGCTCATGGGGGAGTCAACCCCAGAGATAATAACACGACTACCACTTTGGCACTACAATCAGAAACGGCCGCAGACATACAATTGAGGGAGCTAGTAAAAACCAACTTCGCCATCGACTCGCTCGGAGTAACATCAGCCACCAGAGTCAATGCAAGCGAACAACAGGCCATTGCACTTATGAATGCAACTACCCGTCCTCTTCCTACAGGGAAGTGGGAAACTGGTCTACTATGGCGCAATCCAGAAGTCTCGCTACCTGACAATCGGCAGTGTGTGCTGAAGCGACTTCTGTCTCTGGAGAAAAAGCTAGCAAAAGACAAAAATCTAGCAGTGGCCTACAATGACAAAATAAGTCAACTTCTCAACAAAGGCTATGCCAAGAAGCTATCAGGCCATGAAGCTTCCACCACCACACCTCGCAAATGGTACCTGCCTCACTTCGCAGTAATCAACCCAAATAAGCCAGGAAAAATCAGAGTGGTATTCGATGCTGCAAGCCGATGCCGAGGAACCTCCCTCAATGATCAGCTGCTTACTGGTCCTGACCTGCTGTCCTCCCTCCTGGGGAATATAATACGCTTCCGGGAAGGAAACATCGCCATTGCTGCAGACATCAAAGAAATGTTCCTGCAAATAAAAATAAGGCGAGAAGACCAGCCGTCCCAGCTTTTCCTGTGGAGGACATCACCCCATCATGAACCAGACACCTATCAAATGTCATCAATGATGTTCGGAGCCACCTGCTCCCCAAGCAGTGCCCAATTCGTCCGAAATAAAGTGGCCGAAACATTCGAGCACGAGTACCCGGCCGCCGCAAAAGCCGTACGCACCAAGTTCTACATGGACGACTACCTAGATGCAACAGACACACCCAATGAAGCTGCTACACTAGCCCAAAGTGTAAGTGCCCTCCTCGCGAAAGGAGGGTTCCACTTGACAAATTGGGCGTCTAATAGCCCGGTGGCCCTAGCTGGCGTACCCATAGAAGACCGTGCCAGCTCCGCGATACAGATCAGCAGTGGAGGTCCAGAGACAGAACGAGTGCTTGGTTTGATCTGGGACCCCACCACAGACCGCTTCCTGTACTCATTTCGCGAGGCGATCTCCCCCGACACGGCCACACAACCTACCAAGCGGCAACTATTATCCATAGTAATGAAGATCTTTGACCCAGTCGGCTTCGTTGCCTGCCTTACCATCAGATCTAAGATGCTACTGCAAGCAGTGTGGCGCTCAAGCGTCGGCTGGGACGAACCCATTACCCCCGAACACGCCCAGAGATGGACAGACTGGCTGAGCCCGCTGCACACAAACAGCATCTCAATCCCGAGACGTTGCCTCTCAAACAAACAGAACAACGTAACTCTACACCTCTTCTGCGACGCATCGGAGCAAGCTTGCTGTGCCGTGGCCTACTTCACCGAAGAAATAAATGGATCCTTACGAGTAACATTCCTTGCAAGTAAATGCAAGGTAGCACCACTGAAGCCTCTCTCCATTCCACGCCTCGAGCTTCAAGCCGCCCTCATAGCAGCGAGACTAGCCCAGACGATCCAAAAGGAAAGCAAAGCCCTGATATCCCGCACCTGCTTCTGGACAGACTCCACAACTGTACTATGCTGGTTACGCACCGACCCACGCGCCTACTCAACCTTTGTGGCAAACCGATTGGGCGAAATAGACGAACTAACCAACATACCCGACTGGAAATGGGTACCCACAAAACTCAATCCAGCTGATATAGGAACACGAGACTTAGAGGTGCCAGACCTAACACCAGAAGGAAGGTGGTTTACCGGCCCAGCCTTTCTCACTTCCCCGGAGGGTGCATGGCCGAAAGAACGGGCACCCGCCCACAGGCCTGACGACCTAACACTAGAAGTCAAACCTCACTACGTTGGCCTTGTGTCCACCAAGGGCGAAGCACTCCCATCAGTAGAGCGGTTCTCCTCATGGCACCGGCTAATCCGCTCCACAGCTTGGATCCTCCGTTTTGTCAGACGATGCAAGATGGGGCCCAACAAACCATTAGAAGGCCCACTACTAGCCGAGGAGATAAAAGCAGCAGAACAAAAATGGATCAAAAGGTCCCAGGAAAACGCTTTCACAACTGATCTACACACCATCCGACAAGGTCAAAAACTACCTACTGGCAGTCGCCTCAACTCGCTGAACCCCTTCTTTGGACCAGACGACCTTCTACGAATGGGGACCCGACTACGAGCCTTGGAAAGAACAAAGAGTGTGGCCCGAACCCCCATAATACTGGACGGCGACGAACCCTACACTCGGCTCCTAATCAGCCACTACCACAAAAAGGCGGATCATCCTAGTACTGAGAAAACAATTGCAGAAATACGTAATCATTTCTTCATAATACGAATACGCACAACAATCAGGAAAATAACGCACGTCTGCCCCACTTGCTTCATACGACGCAGCAAACCGACTCCACCTCTGATGGGCGCATTACCACCACCCCGCCTGATGCATCACGTCCGTCCATTCACACACTGCGGGCTTGACTATTTCGGCCCTATGGCTATCACGGTCGGTAGGCATCGAGAAAAACGATACGGAGCCATCTTCACCTGCCTCTCAACGCGCGCCATTCACCTAGAACTAGCCGCTTCACTGACTGCCGACTCGGCCATCATGGCCCTTCAAAGAATGACCGCCCGCAGAGGACAACCCACAGCCATGTACTCGGATAACGGAACAAATTTTCACGGAGCTGACACCGAGATGAGGGACGCCCTGCTGTCAATAAGTCAAGACGCCAGAATGATTGACGCAATAGCTACCCAGGGCATCGAGTGGCACTTTATACCACCGCTGAGTCCCCACATGGGGGGAGCTTGGGAGAGACTAGTACGATCAGTAAAGAAAGCCCTAAGCGCAACACTCAAAGAAAGAGCACCAAAAGAAGAAACTCTACGCACAGCACTTGCAGAAGCCGAGTTTGTGGTAAATAACCGACCACTCACCCATATTTCAGTCGACCCGCGTGATGAAGAACCTCTAACACCCAACCACCTTTTGCTGGGATCGGCTGGGAAGCGCCCCCAATTATCCTTCTACGACAAAAAAGAAGAGGAAGTATGCCTACGCCGCCAGTGGCGCATCGGACAACAACTTGCAGACACCTTCTGGAGGCGATGGCTGCACGAATACCTACCTACCATGGCTGCCCGACAAAAATGGCACCATCCAACTACACCAATTAAGAAGGATGACCTAGTGATCATCATGGACCCAGCACTGCCTCGAAACAGTTGGCCACGTGGCCGTATCCTCGAAGCAACACCTGCAGCTGATGGACAGGTCAGAACTGCTCGGATCCAAACCAGTACTGGGATATACGTAAGGCCGGCAGTCAAAATCGCCGTCATCCTGCCTGCCATACCAACAACTAACGAAACTGTACCAGTTGCGAAGACACCCGATTCAGAACTCAGACATCGGAAAAGGACACGCCCGACGAAGTAGCTGAGCACAGTCGAGACTGCACTGGGGGGAGTGTATCGAACGTGTCGACGAAAGCGTATGACAACCCTGAGAATTCAAGAATGGAATTTACGCTTCCACATAATACCGTGCCGCTGCGCGTTACCCCTTCCAATAACCTACGAAACAAAGGGAGTACTCTCATTGGCCAACGAAACACTGTGCATTTGGAATGATGTCTACAATGCTATTACATTCTACAATTAACTTATCAATTGAAAACATAAACGCAATTGATAATAAATACATACTGCAGCATCATTGGACTCGAAAACACATCTGAATAACCACGTAATACTTCCACCAGGGACCCCAGACAGCAATGATCAAAATCAAGGAAATGATTGAGTATTTACGTTATCCCCACCCTGCTACCAGACGCGGCGCCATTGGTCAATGCTGAACAAAGGAAATGTTTGAATCGTAAATATTTACGACAGCCAATTTACATTCCGAAAAACTCGGAGCTAAATTTCGGGAAATCGGGAATAATTTGAATCAAGAAATATATATCATCACCTAAAAATAGGTATATACTACAATAAAACCTCAAAAAACTGTCGTCTACCAGTGATTATTGCACTTTAAGAAAATATTTACTTCTAGATATTGTATCTTGTATCACATTTGTAAACTTGTACCTTTTCTTGTTGAAACAATAAAAATTATGTGAGACTTCGGTTTATTGGAACAGGACTGTCTTGGCAAAGGTTATCACACGGTTTTTTAACACATCTGCTCGAAAATCATAGCGATTGGGAAAAATACGTAAACGCAAGCACCCTTCAGAAACAGGGAGGTTCTGTGTTCCAAAAGTCCAACCCGGATTTGCCCTATAAAACAAACGGCAAACCGGTAGGAAATCAGTTCAAAAACTACCAGCCAAGAAGTAACAAGTCTCCAAGAAACTGAAGTCTCCAAGTTCTAACCTACTTAAAAAGTGTTTTTAATCAGTATTAAATTCTGTTCTACCTTTCTCCCAGTATCCCATTATCCTGACCCCAACAGTCTCCAAAAGTCTCCAAAGTGCAAATCAATATTAAATTAAGTAACTAAATTCAGTTTTGGCCATTATAACTAGAATCAATTTTCAATGTTTTACAACAGTAATAGATTCAGTTTTGCTAATTTAACTTAGAGTCATTAATCCAGAAGTAAAAGACATTGGCGTGCCAAGTTGTGTCCAGCTCCCTATTTTGCAATTTATGTACAAACGTCTAGTACACTTAGTAAAATAAATTGCATAAAAAACCTAAATAATTGTCCAACTACCTATTCCGGCAGGTACCGGCGCATTTCCTTACAAAATTCCGGCAATGTGTTTGCTTTTCTCATCATATTTGCAATACTACCGAGATAAGTAGGTACCTACCCTGAATTAATAACATTTCAATTTGTACCTACTGGCCGGTAAATATCCACCCTACTGAAGTGAATCTATGGACACCAATTTTCTTGTTTTTTTTGGAAAATTTTATAGGTTTTTCGGCGACCCTGAAATTTTTTACATGGAACGGACGCAAAATTTTGGTGTTAAAAGTTGCCTTATATTGCCGGGTACCGAATTTTTCAAAAACATCTAACCGGGGATCGTTTTTTCGGCTGCAATGCCGTTTCCCGAAAAACAACAACCCAAACCGCTGAGAGATCCGTTTTGTTTTGACATCTCGGATAACTGACCTGTCTCAACATTCTCTCTAGTATTTTCCATTGCATTGAAACTAAGGCCTAATTTGTGGTTTTTTTTTTTAATGCGAACCTGTCGGCGGGAACTTTAACTGAGCCGAATTGGTTGATTGAATGAGTAGTTCCAGTTTTCGCCGCAAATTTTATATAATTTTCGCTCTTAAAATGTGTCAGTTCAATTTTATGTGAGTTTCCTGTCTAGTCTATTTTTTTGTGAAAATCGTGAAGCTAGCGTATTTATTTAAATTCAGACGAAGCTGCCATTTCGAACGGATGAAAATAGAACTACAACAGTATTCGATAGACATTTGATTTTTTCTAATGTGAATAATCCATACTTGTATTCCGCACCGCTAGAAGTCTCCCGTAAAGTTTTGGCAAACATATTGATAACGACGAAAAATGTTTCCCCTATCAAAAAAAAAAACAACTGCTAGTGGCTGGAAAATAATCGACTCTTCGAAGGATTGTGAACCTTGACGTGTTTTAAAATACCGAACGCTAATGTCCATTCTCGCGTGTCAGCCGTCGGGATAATTTCCTTTGAACAAAATTGAACCTTGAGGTGTGCGAAACTCGAGGATCGGAGAGGTCGTTTTGGCGTGCCAGCGGCATTTTTGCGTCGCCAAGCCAAATTAAACCTTGAGGTTGGTGAAACGCGAGGGGCGGTGAGGTCGATTTTCCCGTCAAGCAAAAAGTGAGTTTTTTGAAAAACTGAGCATTAATATATAACTAGCTTATGCCTGTTGCAAAGCAACTAACGGGTTAAAACTAACTTAACTAATCGTACAGAAAAAAAAATTTCATTGTGCGCGGGTAGTTACTTAGAAGGAACGTGGTTTTAATTTTTCACAAAAATTACGCTATAAAAATGTATAAATCAGAATTTCTAAGTAACCAAAACTTTGATTTATTAATGCTTAAAAAAATTACAGAAAATTATTTCATAGTAAATAGGTAGGTACTCAATAGATACTTTGTTGTAACTTTTCACAAAAACGACGCTATAAAATGAATAAACCAGAATTTCTAAGAAACTAAAACATTGATTTATTGCTGTTAAAAAAACTACACAAAAAATATTATTTCATAGTAAGCGGGTAGGTACCAACTGCCCTGCAGACATGGTAGGCATGCGCACATAAAAAACCCATAGTTTCATCGCAATCGGATGAATGGTCTAGCAACGCTTAGCGGTTAAACATACAATCATGTATAAAGCCGCCTGCAGGGCCTAGAAGCAAAAACCTGCCATACGTTAGTATATATACACCATTGTAGACATGCACACATCAAATCCCCAAAGTTTCATCGCAATCGGATGAATGGTTAAGTAACGCTTAGCGGTTCAACACACAAATATATACAAAGCCACCCGCAGGGCCTAGCAGCAAAAAACCTACCATAAGTCTTCTTCCTTTCTCGCGTTTCCACTCTACCTCCCCCACCTTCCCCTCCTCTATTTCACTCCCCCCCTTCTCCGTCCCGTAAACCCCTTCCCGAGTTCCCTTCCCCCCTCCCTGTTTCCCCTTCCCACAACTCCCGCGTTTCATACATTCATTCCCGGTACATTTAGTATTCAAACATCTTGCTTGCCACCTCTTGAAATTTTTTTGTACAAATTTCTTAATGCCAGTGCTTACCAACCATAAACCAAAACAACATAAAAAGAATTATCCGATTTGTCTTTTGCGATTCTACTTTTCGGTGATTAATTTTTATACAAATTTCATAATGCCAGTACTCGCCATTAGTTTTATACAAACCTTGTTCTAAAAATAACAATAACTACACAAAAAGAATTATCGAATTTGGTGCAGTCGTTTGAAAGTTATAAGCGTACATGCATTTCGGGGATTCATTTTAATACAAATTTCATGATGCCGGAGCTCACCAGTAGTTTTGTACAAACTCTGCCCTAACAATAACGAACACAACAAAAAAAGAATTTTCCAATTTGTTGCAGTCTTTCTGAAGTTATGAGCGTACATTAATTTCGGTGATTCATTTTATGCAAATTTAATAATTCTAGAGCTCACCAGTAAATTTATAAAAACCTTGTCCAAACAATAAGGATCACAACGTAAAAAGAATTATTCAATTTGGTTCAATCGTTCGGAAGTTATGCGCGGACAATCGTAAGTAGGTACTGGCTAATTCGTAATTTAATTTATTAAAATTCAGCCACCAAAATCTAACAAAAATGTGAATTCAGCTTTATAAAACCATGTATGTACATCTTTCAAGTAGGTACCTAAACCATTTGGCAAAAAATGACCATTTTTAGTTATTTCAATGTTTAAACAATAATTTTCCCACATAATTAAGTAGGTACTGACCAAATATTAAAAATTATTTCAACAATAAATTAGTTCCCAATCGTAAGTAGGTACTGGCTAATTTGTATTTATTAAAATTCAGCCACCTAAATCTAACAAAAATGTGAATTCAGCATTATAAAAATCTTTTTCGTTTTATTTGATTTTCTATGGAATAAAGTACCTTCGTAGTAGTACTGATCTCATTTGGTTTCATTTACCTAGGAACTATTTATTTACTGCATGTAAATTATTCGCCTTTCAACGCCGGTAGGTACCTACCAAGAATTCATTTTAACTGGCCGCAAAATTGTTCATTGTCGAGGACAGATTAATTTCTACAAATGTCAGAATTATACCAATCTTTGATGCAAAATTGTGAAGTATTTTTAATGAAATGCGGTACATGTCGTGCATTTAAAAGTTTATAAAACTTGTATTGCTTATGTTTAATCAAAAACATGTCCGCCGGAAGGTGTTTTTTTAACGTAATCTTTAATTCCGTAATGCCCCTGTAAAATGTTAATTTTTCTCAAGAATTTTCTCGTAGCCGTTTAATTATTTAGTATAAATTCTGGGCAAAATCAGTTTTGTATGGAAAAAATACTTCATTAGATTCCGTGAAAAATGCGACGTTTTTAACGGGTGAACCTAGCGGCAGGAAATAGAACTAAGGCCGAATTTCTTCGTAGGTGAGAGATTTAATTATAGTTTTCGCCGTTTGGTGCGCTGTAAACCGTGCACCGGTTTTTTGTATGAAAAATGGTCCTAATCGGGACACGATTTCGGTGAACGGCCCTGGATCCGATAATGGTCTCTGCGGTCTTTGAAACTCGAGGAGCGGAGAGGTCATTTTCGGATCCATAAAAAAACTGAAAATGCTTTATCCGAAATTGAACCTTGAGGGTGGTGAAACTTAAGGGGCGGTGCGGTCGATTTTCCCGTCAAGGAGAAAAGTGAGTTTTTTGAAAACTGAGCATTAATATATAGTACTAGCTTATGCCCATTGCAAATGCAACTAACGGGTTAAAACTAACTTGACTTACTTACTAACAGAAAAAAAAAATTTCATAGTAAGCGGGTAGGTACCTACGGTTAAACATACAAATATATATAAAGCCGCCCACAGGGCCTAGCAGCAAAAACCTGCCATACGTCAAATCAAATCCCCAAAGTTTCATCGCAATCGGATGAACGGTTTAGCAATGCGTAATTTCAAAATGCCAGAGCTCACTTTTGTATACAGAAACCGTCATGGGCATACACACATTAAATCTACAAATTTTCATCGCAATCGGATGAATGGTTTAGCAACGCTTAGCGGTTAAACACAAAACTATGTATAAAGCCGCCCGCAGGACCTAGCAGCAAAAACCTGCCATACGTTAGTAAATAAACACCATTGTAGACATGCACACATCAAATCCCCAAAGTTTCATCGCAATCGTATGAATGGTTTAGCAATGCGTAATTTCATGATGCCAGAGCTCACTTTTGTATACAAAAACCGTCGTGGGTATGCACACATCAAATCTTCAAATTTTCATCGCAATCGGATGAAAGGTTTAGCAACGCTTAGCGGTTAAACATACAAATACACATAAAGCCGGCCGCAGGGCCTAGCAGCAAAAACATGTCATACGTTAGTATATAGACATCATTTTAGGCATGCACACATCAAATCCCCAAATTTTCATCGCAATCGGATGAACGGTTCAGCAATGCGTAATTTCATTATGCCAGAGCTCACCATTGTATGCAGAAACCATCGCGGGCATGCGCACATCAAAACCCAAAGTTTCATCGCAATCGGATAAATGGTTTAGCAACGCATAGCGGACATACATACATACTTACTTGCAAATATTTTTTTGATTTTTATATATATAGAAGATAGCTGGTATCCGGCATGCGTTGCTATACCATTTAATAAAGAAAATGTTTCTACCTGCGTGTCTTTTCTCATTTGTTCCAATCCCCTTCCCCCCCCCCTTTTCCTCACCAGCGTCCGCTTCCCCTTTCCCCCACTTCACTCCTACGCTTCTCCGTCTCGTAAACCCCCTCCCGAGTTCCCCTCCCCCCTCCCAGGTTCCCCCTTCCTGTTTTCACCCCCCCCCCCCCTCTGCCTCATTACATTCACTAATTCCCGGTACATTAAGTTTTCAAACAGCTCGCGCGCCACCTATTCAATTTTTTTTTACAAATTTCGTCAAGCCAGAACTCACCAGTAGTTTTATACAAACCTTGAACTAACAATAACGAACACAACAAAAAAAGAATTTTTCAATTTGTTGCAGTCCTTCAGAAGTTATGAGCGTACGTACATTTTCATACAAATTTTATAATTCCAGAACTCACCAGTAGTTTTACTGCTTAAAAATAAGCGCTATATTAATTTAATACTTAAAAAATATCCCGTTCAACTTCGAGTAATTTCATTGTAAAATTAGAAAACTAATACTTATGCAATATCGTCGGATGATATCGAGTGTTTATGTGCAGGTAGGAACCTACTTATATTCTGAGTATAGGTACTTGCATACATACGTAAAAAAGAACTCATATTTCGGCTGGGTTGTTTAACGAAATTAAAAATTCTTCAATTTTTCAAGTCAATTTTAACGTTCTGTAAAAGTTCGGTTCGAATTCTATTCAAGTTCTGTAATTATTTAAGTTTAATGATGCAACTGGCATTTACTGATAAAAAAACAGAACTTACACAGAAAGTGAAAATGAACTTTAAAAAATTGTTAAATTATTCAGTATCGTGGAAACAACATTACCTTAGTAAATTAAATTGCATCAAAAACCTAAATAATTGTCCAACTACCCATTCCGGCAGGTACCGGCGCATTTCCTTACAAAATTCCGGCAATGTTTTTGCTTTTCTCATCATATTTGCAATACTACCGAGATAAGTAGGTACTTACCGTGAATTAATAACATTTCAATGTACTGGCCGGTAAATATCCACCCTACTGAAGTGAATCTATGGACACCAATTTTCTTGTTTTTTTTGGAAAATTTTATAGGTTTTTCGGCGACCCTGAACTTTTTTACATGGGACGGACACTTTATATCGTTATCAAAAGTTGCCTTATATTGCCGGGTACCGAATTTTTCAAAAACATCTAACCGGGGATCGTTTTTTCGGCTGCAATGCCGTTTCCCGAAAAACAACAACCCAAACCGCTGAGAGATCCGTTTTGTTTTGACATCTCGGATAACTGACCTGTCTCAACATTCTCTCTAGTATTTTCCATTGCATTGAAACTAAGGCCTAATTTGTGGTTTTTTTTTTTAATGCGAACCTGTCGGCGGGAACTATAACTGAGTCGAATTGGTTGATTTAGTGAGTAGTTCCAGTTTTCGCCGCAAATTTGTATAATTTTCGCTCTTAAAATGTGTCAGTTCAATTTTATGTGAGTTTCCTGTCTAGTCTAGTTTTTTGTGAAAATCGTGAAGCTAGCGTATTTATTTAAATTCAGACGAAGCTGCCATTTCGAACGGATGAAAATAGAACTACAACAGTATTCGATAGACATTTGATTTTTTCTAATGTGAATAATCCATACTTGTATTCCGCACCGCTAGAAGTCTCCCGTAAAGTTTTGGCAAACATATTGATAACGATGAAAAATGTTTCCCCTAACAAAAACGAAACAAAAGCTAGTGGCTGGAAAATAATCGACTCTTCGAAGGATTGTGAACTTTGAAGCGCTCCAAAATAGCGATCGCTAATGTCCATTCTCGCGTGTCAGGCGTCGGGCTAATTCCCTTTGAACAAAATTGAACCTTGAGGTGTGCGAAACTCGAGGATCGGAGAGGTCGTTTTGGCGTGCCAGCGGCATTTTTGCGTCGCCAAGCCAAAGTGAACCTTGAGGTTGGTGAAACGCGAGGGGCGGTGAGGTCGATTTTCGCGTCAAGGAAAAAGTGAGTTTTTTCAAAAACTGAGCATTAATATATAGTATAATATTACCGATATATTTCCAGGAATCAGTTCTATTGCAACAAGCAATAAAGCGTTTATTTTCTTTGTATAGACCGGGCGTTAGATATATATTTGATTATCCAACGAAAGTTTTTTTAAAGCTATCTTAGTTTATTGTTTATTCTTCTTGATTGATTCGTTTACTTCCATTTATATATTTTTTATTTTTTAACTTTGTGAGCAAAACCTCAAATTGTAATATTTAATTAAATTAAGACAATATTAACGAAACTCAATCGAAAATCTGGAGACAGAAAAACCAGAAAAAGATATTAGCACCTCTGGGACTCGAACCTAGGACCTTCTGCTTACATGGAAATGACTCTACCAACTGAGCTAAGGTGTCTTTATCCAATTCGGTCACTTAACTTGTAACATATTTCGTACCTTATATCATACTTTTAACATACTTCGACTAAGAACTACCAACATTATCTTATTTTCTTATATATATTTCTTAATACACTGCTGAAACTTTTTATACGTAGGTATAACGTAGAAAAAGGACATTACATGAATTATTAAACAGATACATTTACTAAACTATTAAGTAAATGAACCGTCACAAAAGTATCTTTTCAGTTTTTTTTTGTATGCGAACTCCATACGAGAGGTGCCCGCAGACACTGGAACTAACACTATATTGTTCAAAAAGTATTTTAATGTAGACTACTCGTAGAAAATAGCAGCATTGATTCCCTGCTTACTAATAAATGTACCTGCTAAACTTATGTTCTCCGCAGTTAATGTCGGTAGCCTGAGAAAGAGCCGTTTCTCAGACACATATTTTTGTAATCCGGTAATGTGGAACAAGCTACCGGTATTGTATTCGCCTTAGCTATCACAATCTATACAGGCCTTTTTATGTGATTACCCCCAAAGAGTCCACCGTCCCACGTCTGAAGCCACTGAGACTATGGCATCCCCAGTAAGAGTATGTTGTGAAGCCGACGGAATTGGGGAGGGGAAGGAAGAGTCGGCTAAAATCTTTTTACCAGGGCGGTAGTGAAAGTATCTTTTACACAGGAACGTACCGTAAACATAACTACTATATTGTTTTTTATAACGAATTGATTTTGAAACAACACAAATAAATTTACTTACGCATGACGGGATTTGAACCCGCGATCTTCGGATTCGTAGTCGAGAGCCTCTACCCTCGATAATGAATTCCTCTTCAAGACATGCATTTATAAAGCCTTTTTTAATCCGCATCACAATATTGCCCAACCGTGGTGAAATAGTTCCCGAGTTTATACCCAAAAGACGCAAAGGGAGATGTCACATAAACAATAAAGGGGGATAGGAAGTTCGTAAAGTTGGCTTACCTGGCTGTTTAAACCAAGTTTCTAAACATTGCTAAAACAATATGAAACAACGTGTTGTTCTGAAAGGTGGTCTCTCTCGAGGCCAATTTCAAACGTATCTTCCACTTTAGAACGAAGCGCCTCAAGGCATGTATTTTTTTTTGCTTTTGTGAAAAACTGCATGACAAATTTACAAAATTTCCTTAGCTTCTGATTCTAACGACAATGATTTAACCGCTCTAATATGTACGTATTTTTTGTAGTTGTTTCACGATATCGGCATGCATTTCCTAGAAGACAAATAACTTTATGCGAAGTGAAAACGGTCGGCTTTCAGCTTATTGAAAGCTTCTATACTACTATTGTCTATGTCCGAGTAATAGCTACGATTTTACGGAGAACCCTTGCATTGGATAACTATATTAAAAATAAAAACAAAATAAACTAGGTCTGATGTCCTTTTGCGAAATTCAAGCTTTGCGACAAAGACGAAACGAGGTAATGCGCGTTTTCATCCCGCGACAAAATATCCCCGACAAAACATCCTCCGATAAAATATTCTACGGACAAAACACCCCCAACAAATTATCTACTAAAACTTAACCTAACCTAACAAAATATTAGACAAAAATAATACAGACATCCTGTGAAGACAATAAATTATTTTTTTTAAATAGTAAAATGGGACAAAATAATAAAGATAATGAAAGAATTCGTTCGTTGGTTCCGCGACTTTTTATCCCGCGGCAACATATAACCGACAAAATATCTTCCGACAATATCCTACAAACAATAAAGGGGGATCTATAACAAAATCCCCCAACAAAATATCTACTAAAACCTAACCTAACAAAAAATGGGGCAAATATAATACAGACATCCTGTAAAGACAATAAAATATCGCTAGAAAATAGTAAAATGGGACAAAAAAAATACAGATAAAAATAATATATTGTTTTTACAGGACGCCGCCTGTATTATGTTTGTCCCATTTTTTTGTTAGGTTAGATTAGGTTTTAGTAGGTCTTTAGTTGGGGAATGGATATTTTGTCGCGGGATGAAAAGTCGCGAAACCGACGAACGAATTCTTTCAATGTGAAATTGTATATCTCTGTATGTGTCATGAAATGAATATTGCAATATATCCGTTGTAATTAATGTTTTGGGCATTCCATTTCCTGCAAGCATTCTTGTCACACAGTTATACGTATATTCCCCGAATAAGCAAACATAAATAACCCTGCCACCGAATTCAATACTCAAATAAACCATTAGATTATTTTATGGCTTCCGTCTAAAAAAACATAGAAGACAATAAAACCACCGTTTTTGCTATTGCGCAAGGCTGTGTGTGTATGTGGAGATTATAGAGCGTGGTCAGCAGGGGATATGTTACAGATGTTTTATTTTTAATTTTTATGTAATAAGATGTGATTTTTTTTGTGTTTACTAAATGACAAAGTATTTCGATTTTTTTTTAAATCCTTCATAGGCACCAAATCACCGTAAAAAATATTCTTCTATTTGATTTCTTTACTACGAATTTTGTTTTTTAACGGACGCATTTGGCATTTAATCTGTAAATTTGTTTGTTACGTTACGGTTCCGGTTCAAGATTTTCGCCGTATTGGATACTATCTTTTTATTTTATGAGATGCATTTCTTTGAACAAATAATTGTAGTAATTTCATATTTGAAATAAAAAGAATGTTAAGTAAAATGGTTATCTTTTATAATGCTTCCACAAACTATAAATAAAGTTAAAAATATCACAAAGTAACTTTTTTTGGTTCTGATCGTTGAGCGATTTACGAAAACTGTTTAATTTTCGTTCATAATTAATTAATTAATTAATGATTTAAAAAACGATCTATGATGGCACATTCCGAAATGATTCCAACTGACTACAGACTACAACGTCATTTTGACATAAAACCGGCGTGATATCAACGCAGCCAAATTCATGAACAAAAACGAGTATGTGCTATATTTAATTTAATTCAATTAAAAAATGCCACATTTTAAAAGAATATAGAAAATTTATTCTTCAACGTAAAAATAAAATTAAAATGCCTTCATGGTACTTCATAATATCGTATTTTTTGGAAAATTAAAAAAACAGTAAAAATACCCAATTACTGCAGATCTTATGATTTCAGAGAAAATTTTGGTTTTGGTTTAAATTAGAGACATACTTTTTTGGAAGCGAATTGTTATATATTATTAAGCTATTGTTCACAGTAATACTAGTTATTCTTGTGAAAAAAGTTGTAACGTTATAACTTTAATTTTCCAAAAATAAATTAATATATCCGTTTAAATATAAAATAAAAAAAATCAATATTTGAAGTAACGTCGCTTAAAATAGACTTGCAACCATCTATGTCTTGGAAAAAAGAAATCCTTCACGTTGCTGATACGGCTGAGAGCCTCGTTGTAACCTTTAATTAGGTTTCGTGTGTCGTTTATGAGAAACAAGTAGATCCGATTGACCCGACATGAATAAGTTGCACGAATACATTTATTTTTTGCTGGATGAATCGGTTGAGTAACGTAGTTTTTGTTGGGTATGTTGTAATCGCAATATTCTGCTGCATCCTTCTTTTAATCATCCAGGGAATCGAGCTTTTCCGTGAAACAGAAAGCGATATAGCTGTGTCCACTTTCCTAAATTGGATTAGGGCATAAAGGCGGCAGTACAAAGTATTATTATTATTATGATTGCGAGTAAGTAAAACTTTTCAAATACCATCGAGGTCTAATGACGAAAGTTTTTTTTTTTTAAATTAAATTCTTGGACGCTTGCGTGATACGAATACTATTTTTCAGGAATTATTTTACATTTACACGTGGAATGTTATGTGTAAATTGATTACTATTCTTGTGAAAAATATATTCAGCCGAGCTAGTGGTTTTATCGACACAACAATGAGCTCTATGATATTTATCAAGCTCCCAGACTCTCCACCCATTTAAGGCTCCAAAGATTAAGATGGGCCGGACATGTGCACCGAATGCCAAGCACACGAGTACCGAAGAAGGTTCTGACAGGACACCCGGGAGGTAAACGAAAGGCGGGCAGACCTAGACTGAGATGGGAGGATGATGTCAGGAAGGATGCAAGAGGATTACTCCATGTTGCAGATTGGAAGACGACGGCCGAGGACAGAGGGCGGTGGAGGCTTATTTTGAAGGAGGCCAAGGCTCGAAATGGGCTGTAGTGCCATTGAAGAAGAAGTGGTTTTATCGTGAGGTAAAATATCAGTGTTAATTTAGGAAATATATGGTACTAGTAAGAATAATTATCACAACGTGGTTTTTAATTAAGATTGTGATTTTATTGGTAGGTTTTATAATAGGTTAAGAGTATCGTTTTGCTGCAAAATATAGGAAAATAATTAAAATTGATCAGGGTACAAAGCACATTTAGATTGACGTGTGCACACAATTGTGGTGGTCTGGATGTTGTAAAGTACTTATAGTATATCAAGTAGTATTGTGATTATTAAATGTGGCACCGTAAAGTTTCAACTGTCAGCAGTTTACAGGACTGTTGCATCATCAATTTGGAGAATTTTTCCACACTAGATACGAAAGATAATAATAAAGATGGGAAAATATGAAAATGAGGAAGGTTCACAAGTAACTGGCTCAGATCTGATCCCAGAACCCAGCAAAATCAACTTCTAGATTGGAAGGATGCTAGTAGGTATCTTCCGCTCGGGAACGTTGGATGTTTATATAATTATAAATATTCTTAATTTATCTTCGCGGTGTTTTGAACCCATAACCTCTCAATACCAAACAACTATTTGCTATGCTCTCTTCCATTACGATTCAGTTGGCTTGATACTTTGATGCTGGATCAATATGAAAGTCGTTTGTAATAAATTCACCGTATTATCACTGGTCTATTTCCCAAGAAATTGTCAAGGTTTTTGTCTTTTTTAGTAGTTTATCCCGTGCTACGGAATTAATTTACTATTTATCTTTATTAGTTAATTATTAAGGACACTTATTAAAGTTACTACCACAGTTAAACGTTACTGTAAATACCCAAACGACTCTTCATCGAGTATAACGTCTTAAACGTACGGCAACTCCATCTAAAATTTATGCTAATACATTTCCTGTTCAAATACAAAAACAAAACTCTCTTACAACACAACTACACCACCAGATAAATAACCAATGGACACTACAATGTGCCTACACTACACACCACGACAGCTCAAAAACAATTTTCCTTCCTAGCTCCTAAAACTTTCAGACAAAACATAACATATATCTATTTTCTAAATTAGCGGCATTGTATGTACAATATTAATTATTGTGATCTATATCTAATCACTCATCAAATTTTTCATTTTTCATTTTCTAATAATTCTCTAACTTCTTCAACTTCTTCTTGTAACCCAATCTAACTATATACCATTTTATTATTATAGAAGATCTGTCTGCTACCGGGCAGGCAACAGTCGTGTGTAGCTGTACACTAACTGTGTTAACACATTGAGACCAGGAAATAAAAAAAAAACTGGAACGATGGAAGAAGAAGTCGATCCACATGAATTTATTTACAAAGCTAAGAAAGAAATAGGCGAATTGACCGCATTATTAGAGGACAGTCCAACAAGAATCACCAAAGAAACGAAAATTGAAATCTCAAAAAAAATAAATACAATCATGGAAAATATTTCACATATGGCCATAGACATGGCAACATTAAAAGAAAAAAATACGATGCTTAAAGATATGCTGAAAATTAAAAATGAAAGAGCAACGTACGCATCAGCATTAAGAAGCAACTATCAACAAGAAACTTTCATAAAAAAAGAAAAGAATGAGGCTGTAAAAACGGAATAATAATATCTTCTAAGGATGTAAACATGGAACACGAAGAACTGAAAAAAAAGTTACAGAAGAATGTTAATGTAACTTCTCTAGGTATCGGTGTAAGCGGAATCAAGAAAATATCAAATAATCGTTTGATTGTAACATGTGACAAGAAAGATGACTCAGAAAAACTTGAAAAAGAAATTAATAAACAAACAAACATCATCAACATAATGGCAAAAGAGGTGAAGAAGAAGAAACCACATATAATATTTAAAGGAGTTGAAAATGATATAATTAATGACAATAATTTATTGGAGAGCATTTTACTACAAAATGAAGATATTAAAAATGTTCACAAAATGGACGCTACTTTACACAAAATGGAGATAAAAAAGGCAATTAAGAGAAAAAATACTGAATTTTCGAACATCATTGTGGAAATTAGCGGAGTCATGAGAAGAAATATTTTGAACAAAAATAGTGTTAATATCGGATACCACAAAGTTAAGGTAGAGGACTGCAGTCCAATTATGCAATGCTACCACTGCCTTAAATTTAACCATTCGAGCCTAAGATGCCTAAATAAAACAAAAGACCCAGCCTGCTCACATTGCCCAGGCAACCATAAATATCAAAAATGCAATAACAAATAAGAACCACCAAAATGCAAAAATTGCATCTTAAACAACGAAAGAAGATCTACAAATAATTCATTTAATCACAGTGCGAACAGTGACAAATGTGAATACAAACAGTTTATGATGGCAATTGCTCGTCAAAAAATAGACTACTAAAAATGGAAGATTTTATTACGGAAAACATTGACGAGCTGTATAAAATAAACGAAAATGTTTGTGATAATAGCGACGAGTGCAACGATGTTCTGGACGAATGTGATCCTCTGTTTAGTATAATGCATATAAATATAAGAAGCGTCAAAAAAAATTTTTGCGAATTTTTAGTGCAATTAGATTTAATTAAAAAAAATCGGGAGTTATAGTGTTCACCGAATGTCACTCCAGTACCAATACTCACTTCGATATACCGAACTACGGCTGCGTTGCGACAACACTCGAAATCAACAAAAATTCGGGAATATTATAATTCATTAGAAATACATTCATAGTACGGAATATTGAGGAAGTTGCTTTTGACAAGGTAAACTGTTAACGTGTTGTATTGTGTGTAAATAAACTGACAATTAATTTAATTGCAATCTACAGGACACACCTGTTAGACCTTTCGCAGTTTATATGTCAACTAAATGAAATCCTTTGCAAAACACGGGATATGTTTACGTTTTTGGTTGGTGATATTAATGTGGATATATCTGGAAATCATCGATCTCATCTAAAGGATGAATATATTAATATGCTAACTGAATTGAATTTTAAAGTATGTATTAACAATTTTACTCGTGACGTCGCCGGTCAGAAACCTTCCTGTATTGACCATATGTGGGTAAATAGTAATAATACTAAGAGTTTTCAGTCTATTGTTTATAAAACCGGTATAACAGACCACTATATGTGCTTATTATATTATAATGCAATAGCGCGTACTAATAATCAATTAAAAGATAGAGAATATATTAAACTAGTGTTAAATAAAGAGCTTCTCTGGGAAAAAATCTCTAAGGAATCCTGGGCTTGTATATTAGACAGCCGGGATATTTTAGAGAGCTCTCGCCTCTTTGAGGAAATTTTAACAAAACATATGGAGGCGAGCACCGTCTCCAAGTTACAGAAGCTAGTTTCTAAATACCGCCCAATAAAACCGTGGATTAGTCCTGGATTGGTGAAATCTGTGCGTGAGAAACAACGTTTATTTATTCTTTGTAAAAAAAATCCTTTCAATTATATATTAAAAAATACCTTTGTCAAATATCGAAATATGCTCTCAAATTTAATAAGGAATACGAAAGAACAATATTATAAAATAAAAATGTCACAAGTAGAATATGATTAAAAAAAAATGTGGTCAACAATTAATGAAATTATTGATAAAAAACGGAAAGGGTCGGAAATACACAGACTGACGTACAACGGTAATTCTATAGATGTAAAAGATGAGCCGACTCAATGTGCGAACTTATTTAATATTTTTTTTGCAAACGTTGGAAAAAATTTAGCACAACAAATTTGAATTCATTAAAACGTCCCAAGTACACAAACATTTACACGACAACACGATAACATACGTTTAAACACCATTCATATTAACTACGGTAAGCAATCAATTAGTTACGAGGGGGCCAACTTATATAATTGCCTTCCAGATGATATCAAAAACGAAAAAAGTATGTGCAAATTCAAAAAAAAAAATTTCATGTTTATTCACAAAAACAAAGTAGTGAAAGTGAATAATATCGTATGGTAATATAATGTTATGTAAATGTTAGTACTGCAATCTATTGTAATTTAAGGTTATGAAATGTAAAAACTATGTATAAATTCAATATTCTAGTTAAGTAAGTGAAAATTTTATTTTCTTTTTAACTGGAATAAAAACTTATAAAAAAAAAACCTTTAGCTGCTAGCAAAACCACTGAGGCTGTTGAGAGAAATTCAATAAATACAAATAAAATGCAATTTCTTGGGCCCACATCGGAACCGGAAGTTGTAAATATAATTAGTTCTCTGAGAGGTGGCTCAGCGCCGGGATACGACGGAATAACAGTAGAAACCATAAAAAATCTTAAAGATTTTCTAAAAATACCTATCGTGCATATCATTAATTTAAGCTTTTCAGTTGGAAGATTTCCAAATAATTACAAAAAAACTGTTGTTAGTCCGATTTTTAAATCTGGCAACCCAGAGGAAATGACTAACTACCGGACTATATCTTTGACATCTAACATTTCTAAAAGAATTGAAAAAATAGTGAAAAAGAGACTATTCCTATTTCTAGAAGAAAAAAAAATTCTCCATTCTAACCAATATGGATTTAGACCTAATCTAGGAACTCAGGATGCAATTGCAAAATTGACTTCTCTAGTTATGGGGAATTTGGATAGACGTCGGAAGTGTCTGGGAATATTTATCGATCTGAAAAAGGCTTTTGATAGTGTGTCGCATTCTAGGCTGATCGCTAAGCTAGAGAAAATTCGACTGGAAGACAAAGCTTTATCTTGGTTCCAGAGTTACTTAAAAAATAGAGAACAATACGTTAAACTGAATATGGAATTCCACAAGGCACAGTAATCGGGCCTATACTCTTCCTTATATATGTCAATGACATGTTCACTCTCCCTTTAATGGAAGTGTCATCTCATATGCTGATGACACAGTCATCATAATCGAATGAATAACATGGACAGAAGTAAATATAGCTGCAAACGCTGACATTGACATATTGAAGGAATGGTTTGATGATAACTTACTTAGTCTTAATGTAGAAAAAACATCATATATACCTTTTTACCTTAATAATCCTGTCACAGATTCCAATATTAGCGTGATAGTGCACAGTCGTTCGTGTAAAGGAGGAGAATGTAACGATAATATTTGTAAAATCCTAAAAAAAACCCCAGATGTCAAATATCTAGGGATCACTATAGAAAGTAACATGAAATTTAAGAAACGTATCGAAAACTGTGTAAAAAGAATTAGAAAACTTACTTACATTTTTTTACGATTAAGAAATATCCTAAATCTTTCAAATATTAAAATGGTTTACTTTGATCTTGTGCAGTCAGTTTTGCAGTACGGAATAATCGCATGGGGAGGCATCTATAAGAATAATCTGTATCCGATAGTAACAACACAAAAAATGATCATCAAAGTTATTATTAAAAAACCAAGAATTTTTCCAACCAATGAACTTTTTGAAAAATTAAAGGTCCTATCGGTTTCAAAACTATTTCAAAGAAATGCTATTTTAAAAGTTTTTAAAGAATCTGAAGTATAAGACCTAGAACTTCTGGGAACATACTCGTATATGTACCTATGTAGATGCAACACGACAGCTGCACAACACCATTATGAATATGTAGGCCCAAAGTTATTTAACGATTTACCGGATACAATAAAAAGCGAGAAAAACTATTCTAAATTTAAAAAAAAACTTTATTATTTTTGTTGATTTCTGTTGATTTTTTGTTGATTTTTGTTGATATTCTGTTTCTATAATTATTTGTAATTTTATTACTGTTCAATATTTTGCAGTATTTTTGAAAATATTATTTTTCCATTTTTGTAACTATACATATTATAATCTATATATATAATTACATAGACTAGCTCCCCAGTTAGACCCGAGAATATTTCTCTACTAATTGGGTAATCAAAAAAAGTGATATATGATATGAAATGTAATATGTATTTATTGTGAATATTTACTTTTTTCTAAATACAAAAAAAATAAATAAAGATATAAGTTTTAAGAGCAGGCAAAACATGATATATTTTTATACATATCTTTATTTACTATCTAAGCAGCATTTTATGTATGTATAAGACTGATTACTGTGATTTATATACCAATAATTGCTTAAAATATTAATAATAACTTATCTTTTACAATAATTCTTTAACTTCTTCACCTTATTCTTGTAATCCAATATAACAACATAAACTTTCTTATTGTAGAAGAATCTGTGTAGAATTAATTAGTGATATTTTTCAACCTACCTTTTCATACTAATGAATGTTTATCCGCAAACTGTAAACTTCACCCGCCGTAACACAGGGTCATCCCTAGCATGGAGGGTGAAATATCATAAACAACTATATGTATTTTCGATATTTCATGGATTAAATAAATAAATAAAATGGGAAAATCTCAAGTATTACTCTTAAATCCTAGAATTTAACGAAATAGTGGCGTAGAAGTCCAATACGGAAGTGTTTACAAACTTTTTTATAATAAATGTCAGTATTGACCAAAACCAGTCGGTTAATACGTAGGTACATGTTTTAACAACCCATATTTTATAACCGCCATAATATACATATACAGAACGTGAAATTGTCGAATTAGGTAATCAGGTTTTTTTTATATAAATTGTCGAATTAGGTAATCAATTTTTCATAAAGCAATAAGAGACATGCCTAATCACTATATTAGATCTAACGAATCAATTGTACCTAGTAACAGTAGCAATCATATGTGTATCGATAATCGAATCGTCATTTGGGGACTTTGCCACTCGCCGTCACTAGTAGGACGGTAATGTCGGCTGGGCGTCACGACGCGACCGTAGCGTCCGAATCGTCGCTTTATTATGCTAAGATTATACAGGTGTTGAGGATACAAATATTAACAAAAATGGTTTTCGATGTATGTTGATTAATTAATAAAAAAATATATATATAAGTGTAGGAAGGTCTCGTAGTGTAACGGGCTTGTTAATGCTAATAATTAGACAATTTTATAAAACATCCTTTAAAAGAATGACCACCCGAAGTGCCTTTACGATAAGTATTGTTTTTGTTGTCGTTGTATTTAATGGGCATGCAACAATTTCTAGACATTTTCTTTCGAAAAGTTTTATTTTCTATGTACATTTGTTGCTTAAATTTTTTTTAATTTTTGCTACCGGTTTTGACAAATCCGTGTCATTGACTAGCAAACTTTAAAATTCTAAACAAGTACAAAAATTACTAGATTTAATTAGGTGGGGGTAGTGGGAGGGGTGCTAGGATAAGACAAATGCTAGGATATTCGTTTCAATATTTCGAGCCTTTTATAATATTTCGAATATTTTAAAAATCTAAACTCCTAATAATTTACACAGCTCGGTCCCCTGTATTTCTGTAGGAACTATTAGGTCGCTGGCTTATTAGGAACAAAAAGAAAGATTTAAGAATCGGATTTATAAACACCGAGTAAAAAAACTATCACCAAGGTAAACAAAGACACAGCTTTCAAAAGTGTGTCACTGTAAATAAATAATGCATACCATTCAAGCCTCGGCAAGGGAGAAATCTGCTTGAACATATAGTGACTAGTTCACGAAAAAGAAGCTAGATTTTTAGCTAAGTGTCGAACCAAAGCATTCAGCGATTTATTCCACAGAGGGCAATGGTAGCGGGTTATTAGTTTTAACAAAAAGTAATTTGAGTAACTAATCCAGTAGTTTCTTAATCCTAGCTTTATGCCGACGCTACATAAAGGAGTTCCGGCGGTGCGGGAAATGGCCCAGCTAGAAATGTTGCAACATTGATTGGCTGCTTCCCCCGCCATACACCGCCCATCGCCATAGCCCGCTATGAGAGAGGTCAGGTCAATGGTATTTTTGCTTGTGACAATAATAATAACGACGGTTTGCTTGTCTCTACTGTTTTGTTTGCTTTGTGGCTCGGCCTGGGATGTCGCGTACGTGTTGCTAAATTTGATAAATAAACGACGGAACGGTTTTCAGAATTGGAAATGGTGCAATTTTTAGGAATGAAAATAATTTAAAGTGGCAGCAAAATGAAGTTCAAATTAATTGTGTAAATGAACAAAAAAAGGTTTTTGCATAAAATAAAAGCACAAAGGGAAAATAACGAATGTTTCGAAATTTATCATTTAGAAATCACATTCGGATTCGATTGGATTTTGTTTTCAATTACACCGCATCATTAAGGATTGTATTTGATTAATATTTTTATCAGTGCGTCACAATTTGTCTGGGAACGATTTATTGGATAACCAATAACTCTGCCACAGGTCACCCCAACTTGTTCGCTGGGGTGCCCAGTCTCATGTGGTGAGGTATATTTAGGTATTGGCGGCAAACGCGTCTGCCCACTAACTGAGGGCCGGATTGGGAGAGACTGGATGTTGGAGACTATTTGGCTGCTCCAGCAGGACTCTCTCGACCCATTGCCTTGCAGCGCATTGGGAGGGATAGATTCATTCATCCGTCACTCTTCGACCCACTGACCCCAAATTCATATCCTAATCACCTTTTTCCTTCCCAGACCCTCTACACAGCATCCCCATAGTAGATATAGGCCCTGAGGGAAATTATTTTCCTCTGGGCCACCTATGTGGAGCTATTTCAACAAAAAGTCTTGAATGCTTTACAATTTTTTAAAACACATGTATCATAAAATTGATTTCAGTTACACTAAGCTACTTTCTTTCTCTCATTTTTTTACTTACTTCACAAAGATTGTATTACACCTTGGTTATGTTTGAAATTATTGAACGTATTCAGCTGCTGTTTTTATTGATGACTTCAAATGAGCATCTTTTTTTCTGTTTATATAGACCTTCAATTATGTTTGATCAGCAGAGAGACACATAAATCTAGGAAAAAAATAGGTTCTAGCTTTTTGCGGGACAGACAAAAACAAGTCGTAAAATTATAGTGTAAATAAAAAGGTTAAACTAAAAGTTTATACTAGCAAGGTAAAACTCCTTCCATTCTACCTAGAACTTCCTTCATAACCCATCCTCTGGTCGAATTACCTCGGGGTGTAATAAAGAATCATAACGCAGCAGTAATATTGCTACCCCCGGGGCTTAAAAGAGCTAACAGTTAGGGGAAGGTAGTTGTTACGGACTAATTACGTCTTGTTTATAGCCCCAATGATAGGAATGGAAATCCTTCATGGGTTTATGCTAATCACGTTATCGTGTCCAGTAAAAGAGAAAAACACTGAATGAAAGCGTTGCCTCTTTTTAACATACCACCGTCATTGAGAACACGGCAGAAAATAATGAAATAGGTAACAATTGAAATATCAATTCACTTCATCTTACTCGAATATTGTATCAATAACTATTACAATAAAAAATCAAAGTGTGCAAATCACACGCGGTAGAAGTGAAACTAGAAAGTCACTAGATGTCGCTTTCTTTTCTTTTGCCTGTTTATTTTAAAGTGGTTTTAAGACTGGATATTGATTTTACAATTTTTTTTTTTGGATTTGGTAGGATTCGAACCTCCGTTCGATCGATGTCTCTCGGGGCGCTGAGAGTCAGGAGCTCATACTGCTTCGCTATCGGAGGCTCGCGCGTAGTTTACCGCATTATATTAGAACCGAGGATCATCAAATAATAAATTTTAGTGACACACTTCCGTTCCATCCGAATTTCAAATCACTAACGGGGCTAAATAAGTTTCACTCAAAAAAATTATAAAATAGATATTCCAGAATTGCTATCCATCTTTGGTTTAAATGTTCCAATGAGCACTAAAAGGCGCACTTCTCTTTTTCATTTAGAAGCTAACAACACTCATGCAGCAAATAACTCGCCAATTATTCGCGCAATCACAACATGTACCTACTACGAACATTTACTGCAGTTAAGATATTTTTCACGATTCCTTGCCAACATTTAAAACTAATTTATTAAATTTGTAAGAGCGATATAAATTATTTTAAAACTAATTACATTTCATTTTTAAATAAACTTTTATTACAATTAGTGAGCATATAGTTCTTGATTTCAAAATTTCTCTATATTTCTTCACCCACTTTCTTTCTTTTTACTACTATCACATTTATCAGTTAAGTTTTAAGAATCGTGCATATCTTAGGCGAAATTACCTACTGATATTCCATGGACTTACGTAATAGGTACTATAGCCATGAAATAATTCAATTTAATTTACCCATAACTTATTATATCATAATGTACCTACTGCTTACGTCTTAATAAACAAATGAACGTCGAACACTGATTAAAAAAAGTTGTTAAATATTTTTTTTTTTTTTTTTTTTTTTTAAAAAGAAAGACAAACATTCCCGGGTTACGAATAACCCAACAACGTTTTGAAAATCTCCTACTACCACCACAGAAAGCCGAAAATGTTGCTTGTGTTGTGATGGAGGACTTAGCCAGCACAGGAATCGAACATGCGACGCCCGGGTGGGACCCAAGCGCTATGCCCACTCAACTACTGTTTTTGTTTCGTGGTAAACTTTTGTTTTTTTTCTTCATTAATTTATCGTAAAGAATAATCAAACTCAAAAGATTTAAGGAAGTTGTGAGAAAGAAGTCTTTATTATAAAAACGAAGTGATTATTTTAAAGCAGGCGAAAGCAGAATATTGCTGTGATTAAATTTAACGATAATTTATAGCTGTCGTTGAGAGCTTGTTTTATGGTTTATAAAGGGGTAAATTATGAGCGTTTACTTTTATATCTCATTAAAATTGGAAGATGCACCTCGCTTAAAAAAAACCAAGATTTTCTTTTTGGTTATTTTCGTACTGTATTTCTTTGTAACTTTGATTTCAATTTGTTCCTTGGGAATATTCGATTCACCGGAAATGTAGTCAAATTTATAATACATCAATTGAATATAAAATTAAATGTAATTCATTTTTATCGCGATGTTCTAAAAATATTTTTAAAATAAATGGTCATCATTATTTACTTTCTTGGTCATCTATCTTTTTATATAAAAAGAGTTTCTGTGGCGGGCGGGCCGGTGGAAACTGGGAAGGCGGAGTGGATTTAATGTTCGAACAAATCAAAAGTTTTATTCCGAAGTTCGTGAAAATTTGCATACTCGACCTTCAAAACAATAGGAAATTCACTGTCAACGTCCATTTTCAAAAAATTCTGGGCAAAGCCCGAGTGGTGGATCAATAAAGAAATGAAAAAATAAAAAATTTCATTTTAACTTCTCTTGAATTACTAAAGCTTTGCTTCTCCTTCTTCGACCAATTTATATTTCCATTTAAAGTTGAATTGATAGAATAAACAAAATTCTCTAAAATCAGATAAAAATCAAACATGCTAATTTAGGTTGTCTGTGATGATGTCAAATATTCTATATGTATTCAATAATGATTCTATATGAATCAAGCGATAAAGCAGGTAACTAATTATTATTTTTTTAATTCCGCTTTTCTCTTGTTTAAATTTTTGGCATATTTCTTATAAAAAAGAACAGTAAAATCTGATTTTATATAAATACTAATTATTTTCAAAGTTTACTAAGGGTTATCATTCGAAAGGTTAATTTCTGATCATGTCTCTAATTATTTTTAAAGGGCAATAATCCAGAGCCAAATATATTATAAATTCTTTCAGCTCCACAAAACGTATAATTATAATATTCCGTGATTTTTAACAGGTCTGCGTTAGTATGAAAAAAATGAGAAAAATAACTAAAAGACCTTACACACGGCTGGGTTACGGAGTTCGAAATTTACTTCATGATTAATTTATTTTCTTGTATCTATACATTTAGTAATATTTAGTACATACATATCTACAATGAATCATTATTGCTGTCAAAAAGCTAACCTAAATTATTATTCCTCAATCATAATTTATTTTTTTCAATGGCATTTTCGCCATTTTCCTATTATTTGCCAATTTTTTTATGGTTTATATTTCCTTGAGACTATTTTTAAGATCTACTTCTTTATTTTATTAGCTGTCTTATTTCACATGACAATCTATAAATAAAACAATAATAATATATCGATATCTCTCGATTAATATTCCCGTTTTCAATCCATAAAATATGCATTATCTCACTCAAATCTTCAAAGTGTTTTCAGTTTATGATCTCAGCACAATTTCTCAAGCGCAAAATTCAAATTGTGCAGGTAGCATATGGCGATTTAACACTCGCAGATGTACGGCCACATAAACCCGCCCTAAGAGTTGAGTTTTTTTCCTCTTATCGCGAAAGCATTTCATAAAAATGCAAATGGACCCGTCCCTGGAATGACTTGCTTTCTTACATTTTATTTTCTCCAAATTTTTAATACAACCGCTCGTACATCTCCCTCCTAATCTTCTTACTGTCGTTAAATTTATGTTTTTTACTAAGCTCCAGGTAATTTCGTTGCAACTCGACTTGGCACTTCATAATTTAAGTGATTTAGTGTATTTAATAGAATTAAATTAATTTAATTTCGTTGTAAAATCTATATAAATAAAAATCAATTGATGTTCGTTTGTCTCGCTAAAACTCGAGAACGGCTGGGCCGATTTAGCTGATTTTGGTTTTGAAATGTTTGTCTTAGTCCAGGGAAGCTTTAAAAAGGTGAGAAAGTATGGAAAAATTGCGAGGAAGATGATAAAAAAAAAAACAATTTCATTTTTCCATATAAACCGTTCAGAATATATCAAACGTCAGAAAAAAGCAAACAAATTGTTGCCTTGGAAACGATGTTTTTTTTATAATAATTATGCTATTCACCCTAAAAGAGTGCTTTTATGGCGTTGTAGTTAATACCTACATGTCTCTGAAATTGAATCGCCGAATTGTAAGTATTCAGCCGAATTGTATGTAACTTAACTTCCGAACGACTGCACCAAATTGGATAATTGTTTATGTATAAAAATAGGTATTTAATATGTATAGTAAATAGGTATTTAATATGGAAATAATATGATAGATGGCGGTAAGCATTTAGCTTGCGCCATAGCTCGCCAGATGGCATTAGTGTACAAGAAGTGGTACTAGAGATAGACTTTACCAGCTCCCTACGTGGGAGCGCAGAGATATACCTACCCCCGAATAGTAAACAGTCGTAGCTATCCAGCTAGGTTATTAAAAGTAATAAACACCATTATATTAAAGAACCTTTGTAATAATTAATATCTGCCGAGGAAAGGGCAGATATAACAACTGGCGCAGCCGTTAAAGTATAATTGTGTGGAAAGTTACGCGTGCGAATTATAATTTGTGCTGGGCACGGAGGACTAAGTCACTGCGGAAGTGACTTGCAGTTTGGCAAAGGAATCGGAAGAGATTCTGCTCGGGATTAAGGAGCATTTGTTTCCGTGGCTACGGGCTGGAAGAAGATTTTTTTTGTTCTAGGAACAAGAAGAAAAATACCGCAAGGAGGCGATCTGGTTGTGGATCATTGGATTAATCGTGTCAAGGACTAATCATTGGATAAATCGTTTCAAGGACTAACCATTGGATTAATCAGAGGACAAGGATACAACCCAGAGGAAGGGAAGGAGAGGACCAGACCAGAAGAGTTCCTGAGTTAAGTTCTTTTGCTTCTTTGAGAGGGATTATTTGTTATTGTTGTTTTTTTTTGCCGATCTATCTGTTGGAAGTTATGGAATCGGGTAGAATACCTCCGTTTTGCCATCTCTCCGGAGACTGGGAATTGTTTCGACTTCGGATAGAGCAATTTTTCGTGATTCATGATGACAAAGCGTCTGGTGAGAAAAAACGGGCTTTTTTATTGAATCTCCTAGAATCAGAAACGTTAACCTTACTAATTAATCTGTGTTTTCCAAGTAAAGTAACGGACTTATCTTTTGATAAACTTTTAGCGCTTCTCGACAAACATTGTAACAAAAATCGTTTAGTTTTTAAAGAACGGGAGAATTTTTTTTTAGCGAGACAACAAGAAGGCGAGACGGTAAGAGATTTCGCGGTAAGACTTCGTTCTTTAGCAACGTATTGTCAATTTGAAACGAGGCTTGAAAAAAATCTTATAGACATGTTTGCAATCGGGTTGTTACCGGGTCGCGTGAAAGAGAAAATTTTTGTGGAAGGGCAAAAGTTATCGTTTAATGAAATAGAAGGACTTGCAGTTAATATGTCAACTTTGGATAGTGCTAATACGGTTAAATCAGAAGTAAATCTGGTAAAAAAGCGAGTTACTAGCGATGGGTTCAGGCGAGATCAGCGTAGGGAATGATCGACGAGCCCCAATGGTAGTTTTAACAGGAAACCAGCATATAGGTTAGGATCAAATTCAGGTACGAATTTTAGATCACCCTCTGGTAATGTTAAAAAACAGTGTTTTATTTGCAAAAGGAATGATCATCAATCGTTTGATTGTAAATTTCGTTATGCGAAATGTTTTAAATGTAAGGGCGTTGGGCATTTACAGAAATTTTGCAAGAATAATCCTATAAATCCCATATTTGAAAATCACAGGGATAGTAAAGTTTTAGTTGCGTCAATTAGTCCTATCACTGCTGAAATTGAAATTAATAACAAGAAGTTTACGGCAATGATTGATTCAGGTTCATCTTTATGTGTGATGCCAGAGTGTATTTTTAAAAGACATTTTAGCTCAATCATTTTGTCACAAGACAAGCGAATTATTTCGGGTTATGGAAATAATCGTTTAAAAATCGTAGGAAAGGCGATTTTTGATGTGAAATTCAAGGGTAGGAACAAAAATATTAATTTTATTGTAGTAATAAATGGAACAGAATTAATTGTGGGTAGAGATTTTATGGAATGTTTCGATCTTGGGATAACTTCTCAGGAGACAATTAATTCAGTGACGCCACAAATGAGGAATGGAGAAAAGTTTTTTGAAGATTACCCGGAAGTGTTTTCGCAAAAGTTGGGAAAATTTAACAAATATAAAGTCTATTTTAAAGTAAACCGGGAAGCGGATCCAATTTTTTTCAATGCAAGGCCGGTTCCTTTTTCTATAAAAGGGAAGATCGAATCCGAATTAAGGTCGATGGTAGAAAAAGGTATAATCTCCCCGGTTACAAGTAGCGAGTTTGCTTCTCCGATTGTTCCGGTTGTCAAGAAAAATGGGGATATAAGAATTTGTGTAGATTATAAAAGGAGTCTTAATTTGATTTCCAATTTGGAGAAATATCCGATGCCAAAGATTGAGGAGGTCATACATAAGGTTAGTTCGGGCAAAGTTTTTGCAAAATTAGACCTTAAAGAAGCATATTCACAGTTAGAATTAGCAGATCATTGTAAAAAGTTTACAACTATTAACACCCATTTGGGTTTGTTTCAATATAACAGGTTGGTTTTTGGATTTAAGTCGGCTCCGGCCATCTTCGCAAGAACAATATCAAGTTGTTTACAAGGATTAAAAGGCGTGGCCTTTTATCTAGACGATATTATTATTTCAGAGGTCGATGAACGAGATCTGTATAATAATATTCGCGCGGTCTGCGAGCGGTTGAAAGAATGTAATTTATGTGTCAATACTGAAAAGTGTCAGTTTTTTGTTAAATCTATAGAATTTTTGGGATACGTTATTTCGGGAAGGGGCATTGAACCTCAAAAAGATAAATTGGAAGCAATCAAGAATGCGCCGTACCCATCCGACGTGCATCAATTGAGAAGTCTGTTGGGATTTTGTAATTTTTATCGGAACTTCATACCGAACATGTCATCAATTTTAGAACCTTTGCATAATCTTTTAAAAAAGAATGCGAAGTTTGAATTTGGGAAATCATGCATTGACGCAGTAGATAAAGTAAAGTATCTAATGGGTTCTGATAGAATTCTCACTCATTATTTTCCCAACCTTCCTCTTAAGTTATATACAGACGCGAGCAGCGCAGGCCTCGGAGCCGTTTTATTGCACACATTTGCGGACGGTACAATGAGACCGATCGAATTTGCATCAAGAAGTTTGTCTAGTGCAGAAAAGAAATACAGTATTCTAGATTTAGAAGCGTTAGCTATTGTGTTTGGTTTGAATAAGTTCTTTCAATACCTATTCGGTCGGGAGTTTACTTTATGCGTAGATAATATGCCTTTGATGAGGATATTAGGTGAACACAAAAACATTCCAGTTTTAGCGGCTAACAGATTACAGCGTTATGGAATTATATTAGCAGGATTTGCGTATAAGGTAGAATATGTTAAGTCATGTCATAATCATGCGGATTTTCTATCCCGGCTTCCGGTAGAAAATTCTCAAGAAGAATTTGAAGATGATTATGGATCAGATTTTGTGTGTTATGTAGGTAAATGCGAGCACTTAGACATCAAGCTCATTTCCACAGCTACAGAGACAGATACGGTTATTCAGGAAGTTTTAACGTGTTTGCGTAAGGGCTGGCCAAAACGAGTTGGTCGAGACAATGTACTGTGGAGATTCTGGGTTAAGAGAAACGAAATGTCTATAGTCAAGGATTGCCTTTTCTGGCAACATAGAATTGTCATTCCGAGTTCTTTACAAGAACAAGTGCTAGAGTTATTACACAGATCTCATCTAGGAATAGTTAAAATGAAGGGCCTAGCAAAAGCTTATTTTTGGTGGCCATCACTGAACAATGACATTGAAAAAATGGTTCTAAAATGTAATGATTGCGTGGCAATGAGGCCGGCACCTCCTAAGAGTCACTTGTCAGTGTGGCCGAACCCTGAGTCAACTTGGAGTAGGGTACACGTGGATTACTGTGGGCCAATAGCAGGAAAAATGTTTCTTGTAATTTGTGACGCTTTTTCCAAGTGGATCGACTGCTTAGAGGTCCCAAAGGCGGATTCGTTTAACACGATTAAGGAATTGAGAAGAATTTTCTCTAATTTTGGTAACCCGGATTGCCTAGTTTCGGATAATGGAACAGCATTTTCTAGTGTGGAGTTCAAAGAATTTCTCCGTAAAAACGGTAAAAAATTTTTTGAAAAAAATTATGGTTAGGAATAATTTTCTAGTAAATTATGGAAATAGATTATTTGATTTTCTCTCTGATTATCGAAATTCGCCTCATTGCACCACGGGATTAGAACCGGCAGTCTTGATGTTTGGTAGGAGACTGAAATCAACTTTCAGTAGTTTAATTCCTAAAACCACTCAGGAAGATGTGTCAGAACAGAGAAAAATAGCTAACGATAATATCAAAAGGAGTCAGGATAATCAAATAAGGAATTATGGAGGCGTAAAAATTAGGAATTTACATGTTGGACAGAAATGTCTAGTCAAGGACTTCCGTCAGGTGAATAAAGTTTGTTGGGTTAGAGGTATTGTAGAAAAGAAAGTGGGAAAAAAAGTTTATATCGTTAGAATCTGTGGTACTCCGTTGACTTGGAAGAGGCATATTGATCAGTTAAGGAGTTTATCTGTGAAATGGGAAGAGGAGAGTGTAGAAGATAACCCACCCACCGCGTCTGAGGTCACGAAATGCGCTTCAGACGAGTTGGGGACCTCAGCTTTGTTGAAGGGGCTAACGGGGTGTTCTCTTGATTTCAGATTACCAGCGGATGATCGAGAGCATACTACTCAACCAAGACCTTGGAACGGGAGGCTCCGCTCAAGGCGTTCATAGAGGTCCCTCCCAGAGAAACAGAAGTACTTAAGTTGAAGTATTTAAAATCATGACTATGTTTGGTTGAATTTAGTGTATAAAATCGTGTAAAAATGAAATATTTAAAATCCCATTTTGGTCAATTGTATAGCATCATTTGTAAAGAACATGACTTGTATTTATTGTAGCCAGGGACTTGAGATTAGGTCGGGGAGGGTGTAATGTATAGTAAATAGGTATTTAATATGGAAATAATACGATAGATGGCGGTAAGCATTTAGCTTGCGCCATAGCTCGCCAGATGGCATTAGTGTACAAGAAGTGGTACTAGAGATAGACTTTACCAGCTCCCTACGTGGGAGCGCAGAGATATACCTACCCCCGAATAGTAAACAGTCGTAGCTATCCAGCTAGGTTATTAAAAGTAATAAACACCATTATATTAAAGAACCTTTGTAATAATTAATATCTGCCGAGGAAAGGGCAGATATAACACTAATGTTGATCTTTGAATAAAAAATTGTAATAGGTGGCACGTGAGCAGTTAGAAAACTGAATGTACCGGGAATGAATGTGGGGAATGTGAGAAATGGGAGGGGGAGGGGGGAGGGTGTGGGAAAGGGTAGGAAGGTGGGGTGGAGGGGTTGAGAGATTGAGAGGGAGGAGGGAAGGAGGGCGACGGGTGTTGGAGGGGAGAGGAGTAGGGATGAGGGCGGGGTGGGGGAAGGGGATGGCGGTAGGGGGGGTGGGGGGAGTGGAGTGGAGAGAGGGAAGGTGTAAGGGTACTCAGGAGGGGGAAGGCGAATACGGGAGGGGGGAGGGGAACTCGGGAGGGGTTTTGCGGGACGGGGGAAGGTAAGGAGGACCTGTTTTAAAAATAAATGTGTCGGGAATGAATGTATGGAATGCAGGAGGGTGGAGGGGAACTCGGGAGGGGGTAGGAGAACTCGGGATACGCGGGACGGGGAGGCGAACACGGGAGGAGGAGGGGAACTCGGGAGGGGGGTGACGGGACGGGGGAAGGGGGGGAGTAGTGTGAGGAAGGGAAGGTGGAGGAGGAGGAGTGGGAACATTAGAGGGGAAGGGGACGTGGGGGGTGGAAGGAGAGGAGTAAGATGAACGAGACGAATGAGAAAGGACCTGAGGGGAGAAACAATTTCTTTATTAAATGGCATAGCAACGCATGCCGGGTACCAGCTATTTTGTATAAAACTAAGGGTGGGGTGGAGGGATTAAGGGAGGGAGAGGGAGGAGGGAAGAAAGGGGGAGGGGTGTAGGAGTGGGGAGGGGTAGGGTTCGGGGAGGGGCGGGGGAGGGGGATAGCGGGAGGAAGGGGTGGGGGGAGTGGAGTGGGGAGAGGGAATGTGAAGGGGAACTCGGGAGGGGGAAGGTGAATACGGGAGGGAGGAGGGGGACAATAATATTTAAAAAAAAAAAAAATTCTCGTGGAACTTTGATTTTTTATTTTAAATTATAAAAATATATTTGAGGAACATGAAAATCTGTGGCCAAAATCGATTTTTCTAGAATACGTTTTATTCGTTTTACAACATTTTTACAATTTTTGTACTGCATCGCTAAATTTCTTCCAATACATATAAAGTTAAATTCCGTTTATTAAAAATTCTCAGTATTCCGTCAGAGGCTTTTTTTAGACTGACCTCAGGTAAATAATATTTTTTTAGTGTACTAATATAGGTACTAATATTACTATCGGGTTTAATGTGCCTCTGAGGTGATTTTTCACATAAAAAAGCGCTGTACAAATCACCCAAACAATTATTTCGTGTTCGAAAATGCAAATTTTTTGGCAATTTCAATTTTTAATAACGATTTAATTTTTTTATAAGCTTCTATAAGCTAAGTTTGTGCGTGATTATGAATTAAGTTCCAATTATAATAGGTAAGCAATGCATTGAAAAATATATTTTTTAAAGAATATGCATAAGAATAATGTCACAGATTTCACAGTCCTCCTCACTAGGGTTTCCTTTTGTGAGGTGGCCTATAATAGTTTTCGTTAAGTTTGATTTATAGATATTCATTTTAATTTTAAGTACTTCTTTTATGAATTCAACAATATAATTATTCATTCTATAAATAAACCGGTTAATTTATAAAAAAAGTTTTGCAGTGTAATTATTATCAAGCGTGACAGCGCATTCATCTTCCGAAGGCATTATCAAAAATGAAATATAAAAAAAACAATATTGAATATATAAAAGAAAAAATTATAATTATATTAAAGCATTAATTATCCAGATGTCTTTACATTGTCTACACAATGCTTTCAAGTTGATTATCATTCAGTTCTCTCAGCTGTGTTTTGAATTAATTTAGTATACTAGTTTCTGTTTTTTTTTCTTTGATTTAAGTTAGGGATATAGTTTCGCGTCATGAAATTTAATATTATTCTGTCGAAAAGGCGTATTAAAATTCGGAATAACCAGTATATTTCAGTTCTGGTGAAGTGTTTACACTGGGCTGAAGAGTATGCAGATGAGTTTTATTTGAGTTTACATAAAACTTTTTCATAAAAGTTTTTGTATATTAAAAACTTGAAAGATTTAAAATATTTAATATGTGAGAGTTCTTAGTGGAACTTTCAGAATTGTCTTAAGTATCATTTAATCAATGTTTTACCATCTGCGGAGTTTCGAAGTTTGAGAATCTAATTTATGATCTTCCCGAATATTGATAGCTATTGTCATTCTGGGAAATTTGATTCAGCTAACTGATGATGTCCAAAACTTTCATAATATCCATTGGTGCGAGCAATATCAAAGCTGTTGGTAGGGATCTGCGTGTTAGAGTTTATTCATTTCGAAATTGACGGTCCCGAAGAACAATGTGGGATGTGCGATTTTGAAGTTTTTTCTGTTTTTAAGATAGAGAAATATTGCATATTAGAAATGTATATATATATTGCATTCATTCCTTTAAAAATAAAGATTCGACATTGTTCTTCGGGACCGTCGAAATGATTTCATGCCAATGACTGACTAATATCAACCAGAAAAAAAAACTATTTCTAATTTTTTTAGAATACTGTAATTGGCGATCTTATGAAACATCACCGGAAATTAAAATAATTATATAGCCAACGCCATTTCAAGCCACGTATGAATATTAAATGGTCGTTTCTTACCAGCTCTAAACTGAGAGTAAAACCATTCTTAAATAAGGGGAAAATTTGCAGTTTTTTTTTATTGTAACACCACACAGAAGGCCTTGACGAAATAATAATTTTCCTCAGGGCCTATTTCATCTTTGGGGATGTTGTGTGGATGATGTTTTTAAGGAAAGGAATTAGAGAAAGTTCTGAGAAGGAAAAAAGGTAGTGGTGGATAGGAATCTTGGGGTTAGTGTCCAGGAGTTAGGAAGGTATGAATCCATCCCTCCCGCTGCTTTGCAAGACTATGGTTTAAGAGAGAACATCTGGAAAAGTGACCCCATCCAATCAATAATTTTTTTAAATGTATGTATATTTTCAGTCGCATTTTTTTTTCGATATGATCGAACCATTGACCTCCTTACCCAATAAATAACCACCACGAAATACTTTACTTTACAATGCAAACTAATTTTGTACATTCATAAAATGAGAGTTAATTTCATGGGAAATTTGCAATGTACAGGTTGAATTTGAATTAAATCCTTCAGTGTATTTATTGTTATCAACTTTAATTTGTAGAACTCCATTTTAATGTGTAGATATTAATTTCTTTTACGTATTCAATAATAATATTATTAAGCAATTAATAATAAACAGTTTATTTACAAACAAGATCTGCTGTGAAATTATTATAACACGTGACAGATTGTTTGCCTTCTGAAAGTATCATCAAACTGTTACTAACACGGCTAAAGCCATTTCAAACAATATTTCAATTCAGAATGGAGGTCTTACACCAGAACAATATTAAGAGTAGGTACCTAACGTGCCACAAACATACTATCTTAAATGAGCAGGAACGTTGTGAAATAACACAAATTAACCAAATAAAATTTACTTGCACACATCGGGATTTGAACCCGCGACCTCCGGATTACCAGTCGAGAATTTTACCCTCGACCACGTTGGCCGTCAAGAGGCTGGCGTTAGACCACGGAAAAAAAACTATTATGCAAATTGGAATTCAACTTGTTACCGTCCAGTATTCGGATGTACTTATAACATATTAATAATAATATGTAATAATAATGCGTAATAATAATTACACAGCAGAACTGGTTTAAAAATAAACTGTTTTTATAAATTCAAAAATAATATTATATAATACTAGCTGACCCGGTGACGCGTTTCTGTGGCTAACGAAACACAACGCGATCTACTGGATGGTTACCCAATCTTTATAACCACGATAAATTAACTCATACCGCCATATGTTAATTTTCATACAAATCAATTCTTGCCAGCCTGCTCGTCTGTTCTGGATAGGGACACCCTAATCACCTAGCTGTATGAAATATACTTTTTCGATCTATTCTAATACCTACCAAATATACATTAAAAAAATTATAATAATCGGTCGAGCCGTTTCGTAGGAGTGCGACTACAAACACCGTGACACGAGATTTTTATGTACATGTGTATAGATTTAAAGGGAATAAAAGTCCTCCAGTTTAAATTTAAAAATTGCATTGTCCAATTCCCTCTCGTTCCCGTAAATTCTTTTATCTTAACTTTGCACCATCTTCCCGGGACAATAAGTCCTCTCGTTATCCACTTAACTCCCTATGAAGAATAAAAAAAATCAGAGAGAGATTGATCGTTTCATTTTTTTCACGTCAAGAGAGACAATGAGAGAAATGAAACGGAATGAAATGAAATGAATTGTTCCATACTCACTGTCCCTAGCGGGTCTTTGCTACAATTGCTTGATTAAAACTAGGAAAGTGATCACGTTAAGTGTTAGTTACTGTGTTGTTTTTTTAAAGGAAATTTAGTGTTTGGGCACTAAATAAACTGTTGGGTGTTGTTGTTTATTGTGATTAATCTACGTTGTTGATGGCCGAGTGATGCCTGTAATAATTGAATACAAGGCAAACAGAACGATGGTATAATTATAAAAATCAGTTAAAAAGGTTTAAACAATGTTAATATTTAATTATTGAATACAATATTAAACTCAAACGAAAGTCGTGAAACAGAAAAGATAGAAAAAAAGACAAGTTCGCATCTGGTAATTGAACCCAGATCCTCTGGTCTGAGGCTTGGTGTTATACCTCAACTGATTAAAACATATGTTATACATCCGGATACTGGAAGGTAACTAGTTTAATTCCTGATTGCATAATAATTGCATGTACTTTTTCCGTTGTCTAACGCCGGCTGGCCTTTCTGCGGGTTCAAATCCTTTCCGGTGTGCGCCAGTAAATTAGATAGATTATATAATATAAGTTAATTAAATCATGTGTTATAATGGAACGTGCCGCAAATGCAATTAGAGTAGAATGTACTCTCAGTATCGTCCAAATGCAAGACTCCAATCAGAATTGAAACGTTTTTGAAATGACTTTAGCCATAGTCTCACTGGATTCAGACGATTGAGAACAGATGGAGAGAGACTGATTGAGGGAGGCCTTTTGACTTTTCCAGCCGGACTCTTGACCCATCGCCTTGCACCGCAGTTGGAGAGATGGAAAGATACGACCGTCACTCCTGGATACACTGACCCCCCAGACTCCTACCCACCCCTCATACCTTTTCCTTTCCAGAACTTTCTACAATTCTCTTCCTTGAAAAGACCCTCCACACAGCATCCCCTAAGATGACATAGGCCCTGAAGGAAATTATTTTCCTCAGGACATCCTGTGTGGAGCTAATGTAAAAAATATGGGACTGATGCCATATTCACATACCTATATTTGAAAAAAAAACTACCAAAATGATTTGACTATTTTTACATTAATGCCAAATTTAATATCAAAGTGAAAATAAATATTGGAGCTTCAACTAGCTTTTAGTTAGTTAAATGAAAATAACACATTTTATTTACACCTCGGTTTAATAATAATTATCAGATAATTATAATAATAATTTAGACCGACAAACGATAAAATTAAAATTAATACATGTAAGAAACGAGTATATCTACGTAAAATAAGTACAAATAGACAGAAGTATGACAATAAGCGGCGATGAATTAGTTATCAATAATGCATAAATTATGATAAATAATTGTTGCGTTTATAACAAAAACCCTTAAAAATTAAAATTTAATCATCCGAATCAAGAATAAATCAAGATGTCAAAATAAAAAAAATAATATTACTGTTGACTTGGTATCTTTGTGTTCGACATCTTGACACGTAAACGATCAACCAGTATTTTGTTTGGACACGTACAACAGATGGACAACAAAAGCAGTATCAGAGAAAGTAGGACGTTCAAGTGCATAAAATGGGTGGTTGATGACAGTGGCGGCCAGCTCTAAGGTGCGGAGGAGCGCCGCACTCCCAAAATATTTCTATTAATTTAAATCTAATCTAATTAATTAATTTAAATCTAAAAAAAAACATACTTATTTCCGACACGCCTCATCACAGTTCACAATATACACTCGGTTATAATGCATGCGTAATATAGGTGCCTACTGGACTGCGCGCGTAACAAAGCAGATCGTTGTGTGCCTATATTCAGAGTGGTGGTTCATTTTGCAAAGCGATCACAGGAGTTCTTCTATAATTCTATAATGAGCCAAAATCGTAGGTAGGTTGAATGCTTTGCAAATTTTACGAAATCGCCGGTGACGATCCAAAAATTTCCACCACATCAAAAGGAATGGTTCGTTCTGTAGCATGTTAAACGGGGACACGTTTGTGTCATATTATTATCCATATCGTGTCTTTATTTTAATATCTACTCTTTTTCATGCTATGTTTCACTCAGCATCGACCAACGACAGCATAACAACATAAGCATTGCGGACATTATTTGTTATGAGTTATGACAGTATATATTTCATTGGAGTTACGGAGCGTAAGGAAGACTTTCGGATGTGTGATAAACTGAACGATTTTTTAACTCGATTTTCGTGCCAATAAGTATCTACATACAATTTTCTGGATAGGAGTCAACTGTTATTGAATTTGAATTTACAATCGCGGCGACTTTACAAATGGTGATGGATCAATATTTATTTTACTAGAACTCTTTTAAAATAATGGAATATGGAATGCTTTTTCGGTGAGTTGTTCCTCACAATCCTTATGACATCTGTTTAGATTGAACGATGTTGTTAAACTTAAAAAGAATTTAATCTATCTTAATAAATAAAATTAATTTAGACTCAATGTGTTGCATGCACCCAGAGATAATGGAGGATCGACCTAATTTACAAATAGGTAGGATTTTTTCATAATTGAATTTATTTTAATTAGAGTAGGTAGGTCCAAGATTTATGGGATGTGTGGGATTGCACTCACCTTCCCACATCTTGAAATAAAGACCATTATTATTATTATTTTAGCGCACCACCTATTTTTATGAACACCAGCCGCCACTGGTTGATGATGATGATGTCCATAGGGAGTTAATAAGTAATCGATTATGTGTCAAGAAGATATAACAATGTGAATTAAGCAAGAACTCTGTGTCAATACAGTGTTTTTTGCAGAATTATTCAGATCATTAGCGTATTAAAAAAAAATATATATATATACCTACCATATTGCCCAATATCCAGTGTTAGGCACATTTTACTCTTTTTTTCTCTTTTGGAAATTACCGGTGTAATATATGACTGTTAAGGTTAAGGTTTAATAACGTAAAGTTTTTTTTTTAATTAGCTCCACAATTTGTGGAGCTAATTTAAAAACAGGACATTAGGAAATTTAAAATAAAAAAATTCCTCATATCCTTAGGAAAATGAGCTTATATCGTCTTTGGGACGCTGCCTAGAGGGTGTTTTTAGAGAAAGGAAGGAGTGTAAGTTTTGGGAAGGAAAAAGGTGTGAGGGGTGGGTAGGAAACTGGGAATCAATGTGTCTAGGAGTGACGAACGTATGAATCTATCCCTCCCACTGCGGTATAAGGCGGTGTATCGAGAGAGTCCGGCTGGAGAGGTAAAAAGGTCTCCCTCAACCCTCAACCACTCTCAAACAAACTATGAAAAAGGTCACCCCTGCTAAGTCACCAAACGTATCTAACTACTTGGGGTGACCTATGGCAGAGGTTATCCAATGCATGGTTATCGGGGCGGCGGTGCACATACCGCCTCCCTAACTACAAGGTAATTTTTTAATTAATTTTTTATGCTTATACGAGGGTAGGCTGAAAAGTAATGAACACATGCTTAAACAGCGCGAAAAAAATGACCTTCAGAAGCGCGCCAGGTGAAATATGGAAGTGGAATTCCTCCTCTATACGTACGCGCAAATTTGAGCTCGTTGAATTCATCCAGTGTATTTTGAGAAGCGGAAGTATGGAGACGTGTTGTAACGTATTAATTTTAATAAAAGTAAGTATTGAGAATTTATTGAAGGATTTGCTTTTATTGGTACAATTGTTTTTTTGCTCGCAAAGTTGGCGGGATTGACCGGAAACGGGAGAGGAAAAGATGGCGGCGAATGTATTTTTGGGCTTGTATCAGGACGGACAATGGAGGGGTGACGCGTGGAGATTGTTACTAAAACGTATTTGATAAATTCAAGTTGCCTTTACGTTTCTCCAGAGTTTTGGAAAAGAACTGTGTTTGGACCATTATATATGCTACGCTAAGGCATGTCAAGCGATCGTGGAAGTTTTCCGTCAGTCATGGCAGTTGTTATTCCTCGTAACGGGATAATTGCTTCATATAAACCGTGTTCTTTGTTTACAAGTCAGAGAAGCCAAGTGCATGTGTCTGCAATTGTTCACTGAAGAATTATTGACTGACGCTTGGTGCGGCAGTCAGCCTGTCGAAACTAGCTATCCCGATTGCTCGATTTTGTTCAAAAGTCGGAGAGGCCAAGTGCATGTATCGGCATTTGTTCTGAGAGAAGTTAATGTCTGGCGCTTGTAGGATGTGGCAGTCGGACCTATCGTGACATGCAGTATCCAGGGTTGCCGTAAGGGCCATTGGATAAGGAGGAATCCTCCTAGTCCGCGCTCAGTGCCGGAGTGGTAAAGCTGGGACGGTCCATCGCATGGAGCTAATAGAGGCTGCATGCTATGCTATGGGAGTGACTAAAATTAATGGATAAGTCTCTCTTTCTCTCCTCCCCCATTAGAGGTAACAATTATAAGGTATTCATTGGATCATGTTTCGTTTGACAATAATGACAATTATATTATATTCAAAGAAAATAGATGCCAATACAAATGCAGAAACTATAACAAATCATGTGAATGATTTCTTTGCAAATATAGGAAAAGTTTTAGCGAACCGTAAAATACATAACACAAACACACTTACACAAACAAACATACCGAACCATACACAATCGACACAACACAGATTTATAATTAAAACAACTTCAGTAGAGTAAATTGACAAAATAATAAACACATTAAAAAACAAAATTGCACCTGGATTAGATGAGATAACAACGGATTGCATTAAAATAATAAAAAATTAAATATTAAAACCTATAACACACTTAATAAACCTTAGTATAACACACTCCTGCTTTCCTAGGTCTCTTAAAACAGGACTGGTGATCCCTATTTATAAATCCGGAGACAAAATGGAAATAACTAACTATAGACCAATCACATTATTAAACTCGCTATCAAAGATTTTCGAAAAAGTCTTAAAAAACCAAATCATAAAATACTTGGAAGAAAACAAATTAATCTCAGATAAACAATATAGATTTAGAGAAAAGAGAGGTTCAAAAGAAGCTTTGGCATGTACAATAGATTATATACATAGCAACTTAGATCAAGGATACAAATGTATAGCGATATATCTAGATTTAGCTAAAGCCTTTGATTCAATCTGCCACAATACACTTTTTAAAAAATTAGAAAATATGGGTTTAAAAGACAAGGAACTCCAACTATTAAAAAGTTATATGAGTGATAAAACACAACAAGTCAAAATTAATAACCATACTAGTAAACCACTGCCGATTACATACGGAGTTCCACAAGGAAGCATACTAGGGCCAGTTCTTTTCACTATTTACATAAATGAACTTTGTAGCATGGAAATAAACGGTAAAATAATTAGTTATGCAGATGACACAGTTTTACTCTTTAAATCTAAGGATTGGAATAATGTATTTAACATAGCAAATTTAGAAATCACGCGGGTGAAAACTTGGCTAGACTCAAACATACTTACACTAAATATATCGAAAACAAAATTTATGACGTATAGTATAAATAGTACAGGACAACCAAGAAACAACTCAAACACCATAAAAATACACGAATGTTTAAATACTAACATCTGCAGTTGCCCTTCTCTAGAAAAAACAGAAAAAATAAAATATCTAGGAATCATAATTGACCATAACCTTAGATGGACACATCATATCAAACAAATCACAAATAAACTCCTCAAAACAATACACATTTTCCTAAACATAAGTAACATATATTGTTATGTGTTGCCCATATCCTACGAACAAACTATACAAGTGGCGGGCAGACGTTGTTCACGCGCGCATGGCATGTCCAGTCACGCATTTCGGTGCTGTCCTCCACAGGCTAGGAGAAAAATGGGTGTTCATGGTACCTTGCTAAACTGGTTTTACTCCTATCTAACTGACCGCATACAAAGAGTAGTATTTGATGGCTATTAGTTTATTATGTATTAATCAAGAGGATTAGAAGTGCCATCTGGAGTGCCGCAAGGGTCCCATTTAGGCCCAATCTTATTTCTTGTTTTTATAAATGACTTGTGCAATGTTATTTTGGATTCTGAAATTTTGTTGTTTGCTGATGATTGTAAGATATTCAAAATTATTCATACATCACTAGACTCAATACTTCTCCAAAATGATATTAACAGAGTTTCAAAGTGGTGCAACAACAATAGAATGTTTCTAAATTCTTTAAAATGTGTTCACATAACTTTTACACGTAAACACAATCCTATTCCAACTCAATATTTTATCGACGGTACTAAACTCCAGGAAGTCGCAACCATTCGGGACCTAGGCGTATTATTTGATAAAAAACTTACTTTCACACCTCATATCGACAACATCATTTCTAGATCCTTGAAAATGCTAGGATTTATCAAACGAAATAGTAAACATTTTCAAAATCCTATATCAAAAATAACGCTGTACAATTCCTTCACCCGCAACGTGTTGGAGTACGCAAGTGCTGTATGGAGTCCAACCTACAAAGTTCATATTCAGCGAATAGAGCGAGTTCAAAAACATTTTATGTACCACCTAGCGTATACCGATAAGCGAGCTCGATCACTTCCTCACTACACCGATAGACTAAAATTCTACAATGTACGCACCCTTGAACAGAGAAGACTAAATACAGATTTAAATTTTCTTTTCAAAATTGTTAATGGTTTAATAAACTGCCCTTTTCTACTTCATCAAATCAGGTTCAATGTTCCTAGAATTGGTTCACGACTTGTAAATTATGTTCCGTTAAATATTAAAAAATATCGAACTAAGCTGGGGTATGACTCAGCTTTATCAAGAATGTGCCGTAATTTTAACGAGGCTTATAAAAAACATTCAATTAATTTGACAATGTCAACATTGGCCAACTTCAAATTGTCTATTAACAAGATTTAAAGCTCCCTTTTATATTGTTATATAAACTAAACCTTTAAACTTATATTATAATATTATTGTTCTAAAAACTTGTTTCAAAATTTTGTAATGTATGGTGTGTGTGTGTGTGAATGATTGTATATATATGTAAGTATTATGTTATCAATGTTGTGTTTGTCTTTAATTAGTGATAGCATCAACCATGTTCAGTGTAATTGTATCGTGAAAGCTTTGATGTAAATCACTGTTGACAAACCTAATATTTAAACCTAAACATTACCTTATATGGTCACGTAGCTCGCGGCTCAACCAATAGGAAGAGACATTACCTTATAAGGGCACACGTTCAAGTCCCCCCTCTCGCGAGACTAGAGCAAGCAGCTCCGGCCGCCGAACGGCAAGGACAGACACATTCGAGACAGCGGCGCGAGAGGTTGTACGTACACACGAGGGCAGCATGCCACACTTCGACGCGACTAATTAAGTCTCCGCCTACATCCAAGTATGGCGTTATTACAACAGCCGCCTATATAATACAACAGCCGCCTATTTAATACCATGGCCGCCCTGGAAGCGCACGGCTTTTAATCCGCCTTCGTTGCCGACGAGCCGAGTATTTCACAACTGCCGCCTATTTAATACCATGGCCGCCCTGGAAGCGCACGGCTTTTAATCCGCCTTCGTTGCCGATAAGCCGCGTAATTCACCAATGCCGCCTACTTAACTGCGTACACTAACCGCCTACCGGTTAGGTAAGCTGGCCGAATCCGCCCACCATGACGCCGAGAAGCCGCCCATCACCGCCGAGCGCCCAGTGTCCCGGGCACGGTCTGTGAGCGAGGCTCCAGACCTCTCCACTACGTAGGGAAGCTGCCTGCCGCCGCCAACGCCACGTGAGATTCTAAACTTTCGTATTAGTCTTCCCGAGCCTAAATTCAGTAGCATTACTAGTTGCCTCTCTCTCTCTCTCTCTCTCTCAAATGCTAGGCCTTAAACTGCTTACTGGTTGCCTGTACTGTTTCACCCTTGCATATTGAATACATTTTAATTGTAACCAAACCTTGTTTCATTTGGAGTCAACCATCGACAAGCACGGAGGAACCCTACTTCCCTGAGATGAGCCTTCCAAGCCGAGGCATATGACCCCCGGGGGGTCTGCTTAACACTTGTCCCCCCCCCCCCGGGAGTGACTTATATTCCTGGAGACCTTAAATATAACCCTGGCCCCAGGAAGTATAACACTGGGCCCAACGTGGTCTTTAGTATAACCCTGGCTTTCAGCGTGGGGACCAGGAGTATAACAATATAATATAAAACAAATGAAAACAATATATTTTGCACTTTGTCAGTCAATAATAGAATATGGATTAATTATCTGGGGAGGAGCAACAAACTCAGCTATCGATCACTTAGAAATCGCGCAGAAAACGATCTTAAAGGTAATATTTAAAAAAACATAGACTGACTGACACAAACCAAATATTTAACAGTTGTGACATACTAGATATACGCCAATTATATGATAAAACACTGCTAAACTACATTTTTGACCAGAAAAACAAATTTCAACAATCTCAAAATATCACTAACAGACCAGTTAGACAATCGTACAAAAATAACTTAAAAACTCCGACGGTAAATACAAGCTTTGGACAAAGGCACTATAAATATCATGCTATAAAAGAATTCAACAGTCTTACCCTTGAAATTAAAATGGAAGAAAACAAAAATAATTTCGTACTCAAAATAACAAAATGAATTAAAGAACAAAAAAGACAATATTACCAAAATTTCAAAATAAAAATAAAACACAACTACACGAAACACTCAAAACCAATATAAAATACACATCACTCACAAACACACAACACATAATATATATAATATATACCGATTTTAATTTATTTTTTTAGTAATAAAATAATTCATTTTATCCTATAATTTTAGCTTAATTATAAATTTTTAATTTTTAGTTTATTTTGTTTTTTTTTTTAATAATATGGAGGCCTCAGCACAGGTGAGCTACCCAGTGAGGCCGACATTGTTAATTTTATTTTTGAAATGTAAAATATTATGTCAAACAAATGAATAAATAAATATTATGTTTTATTGATAAGTTCTCTTTTTATTTTACATCCAGATGGTCGCCTCTTTTTTATCCCACTCAGGACCCTGAAAAGTGAGAGCTCATTGCTTATACCCGTGACAGTGTTTTAGTGTTATGTCAATGCAAGGTATGCTGTTATCGAATTTTTAAATACTGAAAAATTGACTCCTGAGATTCATTGTCGTTTAAAGGATGTTTATGGTGACGACGCTGTTGATAGGTCTACTGTAGATCTATGGTTAATAAAATTTCATAACTGTGAATCTGTAAAAGCAATAATTGTTGATTAAACACGCAGCGTTCTTCCGATCATTGATAGAGACGATAATTAATCCAAACTCGTCCACGATTTGGTTAAAAATGACTGGCGAATCACTCGAAAGCGTACCACAAATCATTTTGAAATAACCAAGGAACGTGTCGGCTCCATTGTTGAACAATTAGGATACCGTAAAGTCTGTGGACGTTGTGTACCACGCGGTTTCACAGACGAGAACAAATAGAGTCGATTAGAGCCTCTACAAAACCTGAAGTTTGAACCTATTCCACACGTTTCTCACTCCCCCGATCTTTCACCTTGTGATTTTTATTTTTTTCCTCTACTCAAGAGACACCTCAAGGATAATCATTATACCTCGAATGATGAGATGAAGGCAGTTGTCAAGTCCTGGATTCGATAATATTGTCGGAAGATTCGATATAAATGTCGTAAGAATTTTTCAGTTACTTAGTGAAAAAACTTGTTACACGTTTGGACAAATGCGTTAGTATGCGTGATTATGTTGAGAAATAAATATATGATTTTGAAGTTTAAGAATGTTACTTTAATGTACTTTTGCCCGATCTTGCTATTTGTTTTTGTTCGTGTTTTAAACGCATGTGTGCATTACTTTTCAGCCTACCCTAGTACCACACAAGAGGATTGGGAGCCGATGAGGTTACTGCTCTACCACCCAAAACGTTGATTTATCAACAGAAACTGCCCTGAAAATTCCATATGATTATTTTGTAGATTCTTTCAGCCACTGAAAGGCAAACTTACAATTTAAATGTTTTATTAAGCAATTTATATTGCTGTAAACACAGCATTAACTTTTTTCTCGTATTTTTTTTAATTATGCTAAAATCTGTAGCCTCTGTGAATGTTTAATATTAAAGTTTAACGAATGGATGCCAATTCGAATGCATGGATAGATTGGGTAGGCAGTAATACAAATTAAATGTGCGGGTTAACATGTGTGAATATTTAAAACGGAAATTCAAAAAAGTTTTACTTCAGTCCCGTTGAAAAGGAATTGCACGGTGGAAATTTTTAAATGCCTACGGAAAATTTAAGGAGATATAAATTTCTGAAAGTTTCATCCTTCGCCATAAATCCTTCAGACTTTATCCTTTTATCCGCATTATTTCGTTTCTTTTCGTCGTGTATTACCTTTCAGGGCGAGAAAGGGGAGATTTTGGTGTCAGGTTAATAAATTTATTTATTATTTCTTATGTTATTCAACACATAATTATACGTAAATGAAAAAAATATCACTTTGAACCACATAATTTTTTATAGGATGACCGGTTTCGAAACAACCGAAACTACTCAGGGCAAAATAAAGTAACTGAACAATACAAATCAATGGATGAACATAATATATTACAAGTATTGAAATGGGGATGAGGTCTGACTAGGGAAAATGAAGAGTGGGGGGAGGAGATGGCACGGATGGTGAAAGGTAACATATCTAAGATGGGACTGTAATATAATATTTTTGTTAATCGGTTAATCGTTGGCTCGCCTCACCGTTACCTACCACGGGCAGCCTATTTAAGCGGATTCACGGACTTGAACCAGCAGAAATCATGAGCCGGTCGTAGGCTCAAGATTTGAAACTGGTAGCGTGATATGTGTTCCAGCGAGAAGTGGAGAAGTCCTAGGCTCAATACCTGATTCTGATAGCGAGATGTGTCGTCGTTTTCAGTAAGGTTGAATAGTACTTAGAAGCATTCTTTATATTTCGTATTTAGTTCCGGAGTTAGCCTACCGTGTCGCCTTTCCAGCGAGTATGGTTATATCTTTTCTTATCTATATAAAAAATATGTAAAAATATATAAAAATCAACGCACGCTGTAGGGAGATTCGCGGGACCCGGGAAGCGGGAGAGAGGAGTGGTGAAAGGGACGACCGAAAAGGCGGAGTGGGAACGCGTGAAGGAAAGGGGACGCGGGAGGGGAAGGGAAAGTGGAAGGGGATTGGGATGAATGGAAAAGGACAGGGAGATTTTAAGTGGCATTGCAACGCATGCCGGAAACTCGCTAGTTATTTATATGCAACAGTTTATTGTTGGTTAATATTTTGTTACTTTTATAACTTAAACTTTTTTTTCCGAACTCACTCTGTGTTTTACATTGGTGTCCAATACAGGGCAAAAAAAAAGTTTTTTAAAATTGGTTATATCCTTATCAAAAGAATAATTTGTTTCCATAAATATAGTTACCAAATTTAGAATAATAATTATTATTTCAACAATTTCTAGAAATCTATCTATTTAAAGAGCTACAATCGTAACAAATTAATTTATAAACTCCCGATTTATTTGAAATATCATCTCTATCCTTGTTATTTAATATACATATTTTTTAATATGTTAATAGTATACTATAAATTATTTTGATTAAGTAGGGAGTACGAACAGATTTATTTTCGTCTTAATATAAAGATAGTTTCTAAAGTGGAGCTAAAAGGTCAATTCATTAAGTTTTCAATGAAATTATCTGCCTTTCTGAAAATATGTATTTATAACAAAACAGTAGTTAAGATAATTATCAGATTATGATCGCCATAGTACAAATGGCAATCAACAGAATAAATCTATGAAACTTTGACCAATGGGAAAGTTCTACAATAGAAGCCTCGAACCCCATTCACCCTAAGCGAAGAGGGCGGAAAAGTTATAGCGAAAAAGTTGAAGAGTCATTTATGAAAATATCATTTTTGAGACAAAATAATATAACGAAATTGTCCTTTAGTTAATTCTATACGGGAGCCCGGAGACCGTGTAACTTTAATTGAGTTGTGCCAGTGATACAAAAGGGATAAATTGGCCTAAGGCCATTTAAAATTCATATTTATAGCTATGACGCTAACCACACTACTCGTCTTTGACCTATAACTTGATGCAATGGGCGATAGTGCTTAATAACGCATTGGTATTTATTATCATCAAGATAATTTTTTTTAAAGTTCTGTTAAATTTAACTTTGCTTTTAAAATTTTATTCATAATAAATACATTATTATAATATCGTATACTAGACAGCTGTGGAACACAAAAATAGCTATACAGGATGTAACATCACCTATCCGATGGATTTTAACAGCGATACTTGAGCATACATAGTTGGAATAAAAAATGTACATGTCATTTTGCTGTCCAATGATTTTATTTTCATTTAAAAACGATAAAAATGTTTTTCTATCGTACGTCTCAACTGAATAGTCAAATTGGGAGTTGGGTATGGGTACCGCCGCCCCGGGAAATTTTTTTTGGATAACCAATACCTTTGCCATAGGTCATCCCAAGTGCAGGTTCGCTACGTTCGGTGACCATAGCGTGGCGGGCCGGTACGGGAGAGTCTCTCACTTCCCCAGGAGGAACTTTCCCAGCAGGTCTCTCTGGAAACATCTTTTTGCATCGCAATGAGTGGTATGGGCAGATTCCTACTCATCATACCTCTTTCCTGGCCAGAACCTCCCCTCCTTTCTTCTAAAAAGACCTTCACATAGCATCCCCAAAGATGACATAAGCCCTAAGTCGGGTAAAAAGTCGGGTACGGCCCAGCGGTTCGATAGGCACTCCGGTACTCTATTGCTGCAGCACGGTAACAAACGAAACAGCGCGCGTATCGCGTGGACACGTGATCCCGTCGCGACTTTTAGGAGTCTGATGGTGTGATTGAATTTTTTGTTGTTGGTTTTAATAGAAAAAAAATCATCGGACTTCAAAATGACATATGTTTTTTGTAATCCAAATATGCTCAGGAATTTCTGGTTAAAATCCTTTATATATACATGTTCCAAGAAGAAGTTAAGCATTTTATGCGTGCGTAATGCTTGAAACTATTTTAAATTAGGTATGTCGTTTTCTCACAACATAATTATTATTATAGTAAGATTAAGAAATGGACCCTCTGATGGTTTGGGCATGTACAGCGAAAGAAAGAAGAAAACGAAAGAAGAATATCTGACGCAAATGTGAATGGTAGAAGAAGTCGGGGACGCCAGAGAAAGACAAGGCACGATCAAGTGAATCAGATACTTAGACGGGCCATGTCAAGAGTAACAAGAGAATAATAATAATAATATAAAGATTAAATAACGTATTAACGTATTAGATTTGTCAAAAAATTTGTACATAAAAATGCAAAAGTCGGTCATTTTAAATACATGTAGGATTACGAAAGATTTTTTAAATATTTATATTGAGGGATCAGTAGGATTTATCGGACCAGTTAGGATTTCATCAGAGCCGAACCCTCTGATATGAAAATATCTGGAGTCGGTGAAATATTTTCCCATTATGTTTCTGGTGGATTGACGTATTGTTCTTGTATTGTTTTGTATTTATTATACTTATATAGTGCACTTACATTGCGTGAATTTACTAGATATTCATTTGTGGAAAAGTGTGTGGAAGGGTTTAGTATTTCATTTGGGAAAGATTTAACCCGGACATAAAATCTGGAGCACCGTAGAAGAAAGAGAATAATAGAAGAGTGTGTATGAATGTGAATGCGGCAAAGAGTGTGTGCCAAGACCGAGTTGTTTTGCTGCCCGTCCTCTCTGCCTACGGCGTGATGATTAGTTAGTTTAATTATTATGAACTTTAACTCGCGGCAGAAATGGACTGCACCTTTCGGCGATTCTAAGAATTTTGTCTATGTGACGTGTGCCACCGGTCATTGGATTGCACCTCACGGTGGAAAACTTTGGGAACGGGCTGCGTCTAGAAAGGAAAAAATATATTTTTTTCATGCTAATATTTTTTAAGTCAAGAAAAGTTTGTTATTCGAAATAAAATTAGGTCTGAAAAATATACGAGATTTTTCGTCAAACAATCGGAAAAATGACTATTCTAAATATGACTACACTAAATGACTACACTAAAGTGGCAATATGGCAGTTGAGACGCTTGTGCGGTATTAAAAAAAGGTAAGAACCTAACGCTGAGTTAAAATATTATTATTGGATGTAGGTATCTGGGTAATCTAATAAACTTTCCATCTGCGGAAGATATAGACAGGGCAAAAAGTGGCTTTCCGATTTATAACTGTAATAACTTTTAAAAGATATGAAAATATCAAATTAAAGTTTAATTCATTCATATTTTACAATAGTAGTTTAAAATGATATCGGTTATGTAAGCGTCCATGCGCCGGCTCTTTTCATTGCGTTTTTCATCATTTTTTGACAGTTATGTAGTTTCTTGTAATAATTAAAAATAATAATACATATTTAAAAAAGTTTGAAAATTAAGACTTGGAAAAAAGTGATTATTTTAGGAATAGTCAATTTAAAAACAAAATGAAATGTTTATAAACAAACAAGTTTTTTTTTCAATTGAGGGGCTTATTGCCCGTCCTATACATATAATTTTAAGCGAATAATTTACATTCTTTTCAAACACTTAGTAAGGGTGAAAAGTATGTATAGTCTTTGTTGATTGAAGGACGTTTAATAGAAAAGAGCTAACCAACTAGAATGGCATTGTGATTTAACCAAACTCGGAGAACCCTCTAAATTTCATTTATTATACGCAAGTACCAATAAACCGAGATTTTAGCTTTTATTGGAATAACTTTGTAAAGACTTTTGAAGTCCATGAATGCCCATCAATGAAATATGCCATCAAAGAAGAAGATATTAATAATAAATCTAATCGAAAGATCAAAAAGAACAATAAAGTATAAAAAGGTAACGGTCGTAACTGGGACTCGAACCTAGGATCTCTTGTCTTAACCAACTTAGCCATTGGGACCTATTTTTTCTGTCATTTTTATCGATCTCATACTTCAAATTCAGAACGACATTATCTTCGACTTAATTTTCGCCATATTTTTGGAAGATTATTTATGAAAGATACAAAGTTCTTTAACGAATTTATTAGTAACCTAGATAGAATCTCGTAAAAACATAATGTTTTTAATTTTGAATTTGAAATTAAGATCAGCAAAACTGACAGAAAAACATAGCTCCCAATGGCCGAGTTGGTTAAGGCGCTGTGTCAGGGAAAGACAAGAGATCCTGGGCCTTAGTACCAGTTGCAACCGTAAACTTTTTATTTTCCTTTGTCTTGTTCTGTTTCGTATTTCGATTAGATTTATTAGTATTATCTTCTTATTCAATGTGAGATTTATTTATCTATTCTCAAAATTGAGAACTGGTCTTGCAAAAATATAACTTTCCCTGACTATTATTATTTTTGAAGTATTTTTGTAAACCTCATATTTGAAATTCAGAATTAGCAATATTATCGATGACAGGCTTTTTCCCTATTTTTGGCAGCTACCTTTTTTTTAATGATCACTTTGTTCGAAGTGAAAAATAAGTGTTTTTAGTTTGTGAACAGCTTTCGTAACATATGAGTAAACAAATCAAAGATGAAGAAAAAAATAGACGGGCTGGCTGCATTTCAAAAGTTGTCGATTGCTCATTCTTCGTATAGTGAATTTTTCCGTTGCTTTTGTGAACATTTTTCTATTTTGAAAAGCAATAACAGTTTTTTCTTCATATATCTAGTTATTTCTGCAAAACGCGTTCAAAACCGACGGAAAATAATAAACCAATACTTTTGCGTTTTGAATAGCAAAATAATATTGTAATTAGATTTGTAATGTGAAAACATCCGTCTGTGGCCATTGAGCGAATATGTTGACATTGAAAATATTTAAGTGGGTTAAATTTACGAACCGAATAATGAATTCTGCGCAAACAAGTTTTAAATAATTAAACTAAATTAGTTTATGCAAGCAATCACTTTGATATATGAATAGCTACATATGTTTTCTGGGTTCTTTCGTACATATTTTTTTTATTTAATATAGATATATAAGTGTACAGTGGTGTTATATAAATTACATATCAGAACAGAAATTATTTAAAATTGCAATCTCACAAAAGAAGAAGCTAGTGGTTGTGCTTGATGAGCGATTTACACTAATTACAACAGAATTAGAATAATATTATGCAATAGGTAAGTATATAATAGGAACAACTGAAACTTCTGGATCATCAGCATGTGTAGGTGTACATACATAGGATACGGTTACATACCTACTAAAATATTAAGCACTTAAGAGAAATTCGAAAAATCTAAATAAAATAGATTGATAATAAATAGAAAAAAAGAGAAAAACAGGTAATTATTTAGGTAATTATTTCTGATGAAGTGTAGCTTCAGTTTGAGTTTCAATTTATCGATGTCTTTGGTTTTTTTATTTCAATCGGAAGGTTGTTGAAATACTTTATTCCTAAATAGATATAATTGTTTTGCATTAGTTTGGTATTAAATTTTGGTATTTTGATGTTATCTTGATATATTTTTGATTGGTGGGTTTCAAATTTTTTGATGTTATTAGATATCTTTGTAAAGTTGGATAATTGCATTTTTCTTGAAGATATTCTCTTCTCGAGGCACCGTGAAATCTGCGAAAAGCAGTATACGAATAAGTATACATATATATATATAAATTATTATATATTATATATAAATTGGTAGGTATTCGACTAAGTATTCATTTCTCTTCAACGGTCGTAATCTTCCCAACAACATGCCTTCCATTGGTTTGATATAACTTTGTGACCTGCTCAGGTATGGGGGCTCATTCGAAACCAGAGTTAAATCAGCCTCACAGAACTGCACAGGGCTCGCAGATATTAGTAAACAACTGCTAACCCTGAACAAATCACAAGTTCGCCCCACGGTAGAAATTAGCAGCCACCTCTGGTCTGGAGTCCCAAACTACCTGAAAAACCCTTGACTCTATGCCATTTGATAGTTTCTCCCAGAACAGTTGTCGAGTAGAAATGCTGTCCTTTTTCTAACTGTATTTCAAAGGAGGATGCGTCGATGATCCCTTCGGCACCATCGGGAAACACGTCAAAATTTGCACACAGTGAAATAAATTTGTGACATGAGAATGAATCATTTCCATGAATCTTTCTCGAGTTCAACAGCTGAGTCGTGAAATGTTTTGTCGGCCTCTGTGTTTGCTCCCTCCTGCAAAGTGGGTCTCTTCAAGACCCAGGTTCACTCCTTCCTTTCCACAAAAAGACCCTCCATACAGCATCTCCAAAGTTGACGCAGGTCCTGAGGGAAAATACTTTCCTCAGGCCTCCAGTGTGGGTTAACGTTGAAAAAAAATTTGGAATAAAACGATTGATTTGATTCCTCTCGACAAAAATATTTTCATTTGAACTTTGATTTTTCTTGCAAAAGTGTACAAAATTAAATTATGAACAAATATTTTTTTATACAATATAATTATTTTCTTATAATAAACATACATATTGTACCTGTACACAACGTAACCTTGTAATTCTTATCAAATTCATTCATTACGTAATATAACGTGATATATTGTAGTTTAAGCTAACCGTCAACTTCATCAGCCGAAATAGCTCAGTTGGGAGAGCGTTAGACTGAAGATCTAAAGGTCCCTGGTTCGATCCCTGGTTTCGGCATTTCCTTTTTTGTTTTTTTTTCAGATTCATTTTTACTAATAATTTATATACGTATCCTAAACGCACTTTAAAAACTTACGAAAAAGTATTTATATTTGTATTGAAAATCGGAAAATTATGCTTTTTATCGAATATCTTAAACCAAACCTCGATATCTTAAACTATACCTACCTATAAATAATTTTTTTAAAAGAAAATTCGTTGTTAAAAAAGTATATATCCAAATGGGCAGGGTTCGATCCCTGGTTTCGATTTTTTATTTTTGCTAATTTGCGTCGGAAGCATATTAAAAATAAATTTCAACTGAAAAATTTTTAAGATTTTTTTTTAAAGGAAATAATGGTAATTTATACACAACAAGTCATAACATGCAAATATCCGGCGACCCTGGCTTTATACCTGGGATCTGAAGTTTTTTTGGTTTGATGTTAGCACTGAATATAAAATGCACACAATATGCGATTCTTCAATCTGGCTGCGCATTCAAAATACAAGTATAGTCTGTAAGGTATTTTTTCCTTTTATTTTTTTTACACGTTTATTGGGCTTTTACATAATAGGTTTATAAAAAAATATTATATATATATGGTAGTAATAGCAATAACGTAGTAACTAATATCCATGTGATATATACAATAGCAATTAAATAAGTATATGCGTACAAAAGATATTTTTGTGTGTAGGTACAAAACCTGTTTACAAAAATAAGAGAAAATTTTTTCCTATAATTTATTTTGTTTTTTAATGGCAAAAATAATGGAATAATTGTCAAATTCTATAGAAATTGACTTAAGTTGCAATAATGCATGTGTAAAATATTGAATAAATTACAAAACTAAATTATAAAATGAAATGTAAAAATTAAATATTGATATTTAGACAGAAAATATCGACCATCCAGTTGATTAGACAGATATCTCCAAATTACAAAATTTTGAGATAAATAGAAAATCAATATTCGAATGCTTGCCAAAATCAAATATTATTTATATGTGCGTCTGTGTTTTATATATTAAATATGCTAAATATAATACAAAAACGCATAACGGCCCAGTACATAAGTGTGACATTTTGAAATATCCTACTAGTGACCCAGAAAATAGAAATATTTTGCTTTATTCACTATAAGTTTTTGGCTTTATAATATACTAGCTGGGTTACCCGGCTTCGCTAAGGACAACATTCGAGAGTGTTCTGGAATGTTCCACACTGATGTTCCCGATTCCCTATTCCCGAAAATTCCACGACATACTCTGCCACTCCTACCAGAATTTTCTAGAGCTCTATGGAACCTTCTAGAACTTTCCGGAAGATTGTTCTCGAAATTTCAAGAGGGCGAAACTTCCACCCCTTAGGTATATCTTTAAAAGCACGCCCTTTAGGTAAAAACGGTTACCCTTATTCTCTAGGGGGTTAAAGATCTACCACACCATATAACTCCCTTGATCGTACCGGGACTCGTTTCTGAGTTTTTACGGTCCGCAGTTTTTTTGACTTTCTTTTATAATATATAGCTGTTTCCCGGCATGCGTTGCAAAGCCATATACAAATAAAAAAAAATGTTACTACTTGCATGTCCTTTCCCGTGCGTTCCCCTCCAGCGTTCCACTTCCACCTTCCTCGCCACCGCTCTCCCACTCCACCGTCCCGCCAACCCCCCTGGCATTTCATTTCTTGACTCTTCTCCCGCCTGGCCCGTAGCCGAAACTTTTTTCTAAAACTTACATTTTTAAACTCGTGATATCTTTCTAAATAAATATGCGACTTGAAAAATTCAAAAAGTTAAATAAAGGTATTGAAGCTGTCTTGAATATGAAGTAATTTATTTTGATAAGAATTTAAACCAAGATACAAATAAAGAGCCTTTTCAAGCGGCGACATTTTAATTAAATTTTTTAAATAAAAGAATACTTATTGTGGCATAATAATGATAGTTAGACATATGCTGTTGCGACCTTTTTTTTAAAAATAATGATGTGTTCTACAAAGTCGTTATACATTATTTTATTCTATCATCAATAGTTTTCGCAGCGCACGCGATGTAAAGAATATTTTAGGTAATTTTTTTACACCTTGGGTTGCATTATTGAAGTTTTAGTAAGGATGCCTATTTTTTTTGAAAATATAATATAGCCTATGTTACCCAGGGATAGTGTAGCTTCCCAACAGCGAAATAATTTTTCAAATCGGTTCAGTAGTTTCGGAGCCTATTCAATGCAAACAAACAAACAAACAAACAAACAAACAAACAAATCTTACCTCTTTGTATAGTGTAGTAGAAGTAGATTTCGTGGTGTTTATGAACAAAGTATTTATGAGAAAGAGGGTACACTTTTCATATAACTGCATACTCAAATCAATTTTCGATTTTTCGGAGATGTTTGACTAATCAACTGGACGATCGATATGTAAATTCATTTTGGAGTGGTGAATTCTTACATCTCATAATTTTTTTAATAACTGACACGAAATTTCTAAATATGTTTACCACATTTCCAAATCTACATGGTGTCGTAATTATTCAGCCAATCGTTTGTATGAGCCTGATAATTTCTTTTAAAAAGGTCACAGAAAATGGTTGCATTTTGTCTCGTATTCTGGTCCGCACATATAATTTCATTTTGACGAGAATTTGAGGGCTGTCAATGCCATAATTAAGAGATCAGAGATGATCCGCCTATCTGACAGAGTAATCTAATTTAGTTGTTGCATCAGCAAGATATAAGTAATATTTTGTACTGGAATATTCAGTTTAAAATGTATGAATCTGAGAAATTTGTGTTGTACCGTTTCTAATTGCTGGATTGGACTTTATAAAATGGGTATGTAAAATAAAATAACAAACAAAAAGTTAGTAAGTATTTATTTTTCAATAAAACCATCTGAAAACAAAATATTTATTTTAGAACCCCAGCATTCAGCGGAGGAATTATTTAATCCAGTCATCTTAATGTATTTCACTCTCAGAGGAGTAAGTCATTATTCAACTGAGACGATAACAATTTTCCTTATAGACCATACTAAAAATGTGAAAGGGTAAGTAGGGGTAAGCCCCGGACAGCAGGGGTGGATGGGGTACATAGGGGAAGCCGGGGGAGGTTGGGACACGATGACAAATGGATGCAAAAGTTAAATTGCGTTACTCCGTTAGGGGAAATGGTGACGAGGCGCGTAACGTGCTTCCGCAACGTCCCGCTTTACCCCGAGGTATTTATTTACTCCAAGAAACGAAAGGATTCAAGCATGGTCGGTTTAGAATTAACTTTGAACGTTTTTTGAGACGTGAAAAAAATGTTAACTTAATTCAATGATGTTATAAAACAAATGACATTGTACCCTTAATATCTGTATTAACTGCAAAAACACATCAAAAACTACATAAAAATTAGTAGTTTATAAAATACATGATATTTCTTACCTGCATCTGCAATTATGTTTTTTTTTCGAACCACCGAGAACATTCCAAATAATACAGTAGTTCGATGTGATTTGATATTTTCACTGCCAAAAATATTATCGTAATTTATTTTAAAGTTATTATGCCGTGTTACGCTACCTCCTTCTTCAACGTCTTGGACGGCCCATACTTTTTTTTCTAATCTTCGATTCAAGGATAGGAAAAGAGTACCTAGTTCATGGGATCAATATTTTATAGAATTAATTTTAATTTCTACTGATTTCTTGCATATCTCTCTTAAATATTTGAAGATTTTAGAGCTCATAAAAAAATATATATATGTGTTATTTTTGAAGATGATTATATGCGTTCCACGCAAATTATATTAAATTCCCTCAATAGAAAGAAATCGCAAAGAACGCACCGAAAATTATTACAAACACTTTAATTTCACTTATTTAAGAAGTTTTATGTATGAAAAAAATCACAGTGTTTTTTAAAAGCTCTTTTAGGTGTTCCCCATAAGATTTTTTCTCTATTTTGAACGAGTCGTGTTTTATTAAACATTTTCACAATTTTCGCTTCAATTTTATCATTCGTAATTACATGTCTCTCCATCTTCTTCTTTTTGAACCGGGATACGGCGCCTTAAATTATGCATAAAGTTTTAATTTTTATAAATTTATTTATTCATCTTTATTAATTAGACTTTAAATTAGTGATGTGCTATTAGGAAATCCTGTGTTAAGGGCAGGCACTTTAAAACAAGAGCAGTTTATAATAAAAATACAAATAACTACAGAATGTTACAATTAAAATAACAGACAATCGTCATTGTGTCATTTAAAATGCATTCCTAAATGGTACAATGTCAATGGCACAATGACGATTGTCCGGTTATTTTAAATGTAACATTCTGTTGTTATTACTTATAAATTGATTTTGATAAAATATTTGATGTTAGACTTGCATTGGCTGATAAAATCCAAGACTTGATGTCTAATTTATGTTTTTGTGTTTTGTCTAATGGCCAGTGGAAGAGCATTGTATAGCTTGTATTGCAAAGTATCTAATTATAATTAAAGGTAAGTAATGTTGATGATCATTTGAAATAAGTTAACAAACGAGCATCATTTTCTTTTAGTTGACAATATTCTCCCTAAAGCATTGCGCACGCGACATGTCCCAAGCGAATTTTAACACGCTTCTTCTGTGTTCACCCGTTTGGATAAACATTGAAATGTGTCGCCGATGGGACACAGCAGTCCCGCTACGATATGTATTTAGGATATCCTTTATGTGCACTTCATCTTGCGAGACTCTCCTGCTCATAAATAATAAATAACGCTGCCTGGAGAAGTAATCCGACAAATAAAATCCTGTGTATCATATTTTGAACATACCAGTACTGAAAATGTTATTTTTGCTACTAATATTGTAGTAGTAGAGGTTTTCTTGGACGCTGGTCTCGGAATGTTTCCAAACAAACAAATCTGTTTTTAAACTTTTAAAAACTAAAGTGTGCTAAATAAAATATACATTGAAAAAAAAAGGTTTTTTATACATCAGCTTCACAAAGGAGGCTGTAAGAAAAAAAAACCCTCGGGACCTATGTAATCTTTTGGAGTTGCTCTAAGGGGTTTCTTTCTAGGGAAAGGAAGGAGAGGAAGTTTTAGAAAGGAAAAGGGTGTGATGGTGGGTAGGAATCTGGGGTCAATGTGTCCAGGAGTGACGGACGTATGAATCCATCTCTCCCACTGCGGTGCTGATAAATTTGATTGATTAATACTATAAAAAATATATTTTATAAAAAAAGATTCCGCCTGATTTTATCTTAAAAATAATTCATGCCTTCAGTGATATTCCCTTCTTCAAATAAGTTCGACGAGTAAGGCTCTTGACTCGCACACTGAAGATCGCGGGATCGAATCCCGGCGTGCCAAATAAATTTTATTTGATTAATTTGTGTTATTTCACAATTTATTCTTTTAAAAAGAATATATATTATATTTGCGGCACGTTCCAGAGTGGAAGATACTCTCAATATCGCCCTGGTGTAAGACCACCATTCAGGATTGAAACGTTGCTTGAAATGGCATTAGCCGTAATTTGTGACCAGATCTTCCCCACCTTCCCCTTCCCTATCTCCTTCCCCTCCCCACTATCTTCAGCCTCACAACATACCCCAATTGGGGATACCATAGTCTCACTGGCTTCAGACGGGAGCAGTTGGGACTCTTGTGCGGTATTCATATTTAAAAAAAAAGTTAAATTAATGTTTTATTATTAACAACCAATTACTGATTCTTGGATACTTTATTCTAATATTCTTACAATTATATTACACCTAAAAACTTACAACTTATTATTTTCTACTTATGCATTGTAATTTACTTAATATAATGAAACAATGTATACTACACTTACAACCACAAGCTAAGGCTTCCATGGAAGAGTAGTATTGGAATATTTGAACATGTACTTAAATATATAAATAATAAATAAATAATTTTTTAAAAATAAAAAAAATATTTATTTTGTCTTACAACAATATTCTAAACCCGATCAAAAAGATCCAGAAGCTAATCATTAAAGTAATCCTAAAGAAACCCTCCACATATCCAACAGAAACGCTTTTTGCAGATTTTACGGTGCCTCGAGTAGAGAATATCTTCAAAAAAAATGCAATTATCCAAATTTACAAAGATAATATCATCAAAAAATTTGAAACCTACCAATCAATAAGATATCAAGACAACATCAAAATACCAAAATTTAATACCAAACTAATGCAAAACAATTATAACTACTTAGGAATAAAGTATTTCAACAACCTTCCAATTGAAATAAAAAAAAACCAAAGACATCAATAAACTGAAACTCAAACTGAAGCTACACTTCATCAGGAATAATTAAAACTAAATAATTACCTGTTTTTCTCTTTCTTTCCCATTTATTATAAATTATATTCATCTCTATTTTATTTAGATTTTTCGAATTTCGTACCGTATCCTATGTATGTACACCTACACATATTGATCCAGAAGGCTCAATTGTTCGTATTATATACTTACCTTTTGCATAATTTTATTCTATTTCTGTTATAATTAGTGTAACACGCTCATCAAGCACAAGAACTAGCTTCTTCTTTGATGAGATTGCAATTTTAAATAATTTCTGTACCGATATGTAATTTATGTAACACCTTTGTACACTTATATATCTATATTAAATAAATAAAAAAATAAAAAATATATATATAGTCAGTTTATGCCTCCTAATAATATCCGCCTTTTACCTGTATCTAACGGTCAGGTTTTCAGCAAATGTTAATTGCACCCCTTCGCCAACCCCTCTCCCTCTGAGTGGCCCACCCAAGCTCAGTGATATTTTATTTTATATATAGCATATAATAATATATATCACAAGAAACTCCATAACTAATGCTTTAACTTTATTCATCCTTGACCTCCTATCCTATGAAGTGTTTTTTTTTACTAAATATTGATATACATAGAGATATCGAAAACATATTGCTACCAGTGTGGTCTTCAGAATTGGATATTTGATACACGTACCACTGTAAAACGTGAACACTTATCTAATCTTATGTTTTCTTATGTTTGGTTGCGTTCTTCTCAGAGATAAAACTGATATTACTAGACTTTCCTTTCGTGTCGAAATTGTAAATGGACTGCCCCGAATTACAAAATCTCATCACATTCCATATACCCGAGAGAACACAACAATATCAGAACTGGGAAATTTGGATAGTCGCTTGCATCAAGTTTGTAACACGTAGTCAATGTCTTCGTACAGGTATACTAAGTTGTAGATATGTGTATTCTGAATCAAGGTATAAAAAGCAATAAAGTATTTTTTTTACATTTATTGTGATGGTAACTCTTTTTCTCTTCTACTTCTTCCTTAATGTTTTTTAAGGTGATGCACTACTAAGTATCTAATGCGAAATTAAGAGCTTAGAAATATTTTATTTGCATAAATTAAATACTACGAACATATATTTCACATTGAAATAATTGAGTATTTTTTATTAGTCTTTTTGTACGCCAAAAAAAAATGAAGTATCAGGCTTGTTGGAACCAGCATTGATCCTTGTACCTTTTCCAAAATTGTAATTCCTATCTAGACGACGTAGTGCATCACCGTAAACATTACATGAATACCAGAAACTTAAATGGGTGTAAGTGCCATTTACAAAAAATGAGGTAGATGGGAGTTTAGAGTACGCTCAAGCATTCAAAGAAAACCCTATTTTATTTTGATGCCAAATCAACAAAATGGGAGGGATAGAGATATGCGTCCGTTGGCATAAAAATAAAATAGGGGTTTCTTTGAATATTTGAAAGTACTTTAAACATCCGTCTATCGCCTTTTTTGTAAATGGTACTTAATACTTACACCCTTTAAAGTTTGCGGTGTTCACATTTGAAAAATTATTGCCACTTTTATAATTCACATCACAAGAAACAAATCTTTCCGTAGAGTAAAGTAATGATAGTTATTAAATCATAATAAAAAAGTATTGTCTTTTATTTATTACATTTCACCAGTGGTTGGACAGAGGGAAATGATAAAAAAATATAAATAAATACCAACCATCCATTAACTGTGTACTGTAAGTAAGAATGAAACAATACGAATACAAAATAACGGAAAAAATAAAACAAGAAAGAATAAAGTTTGATCAAGTAAAGTCAAGTGAAAACCAGAAATTCGAATAATTATCTAAGTTCTGGTGGCTACCGCTAAATTTAACTTGCGAGAAATCTATAATCCACTTCAATGGATGTAATATAAATGTTACAAGTGGTTGGGAGATGGTTGAGTTGGTTCTCTGGAAAAAAACATGGAAAGTTTCGGGGTGCTTGCTTAGAAAGCAGTGATTGATATTGATTGTGGCTTAGAAGGAAGCTTCTTAATGGATATTTATAATTTGAGAATATCGTAAATTTAAACACCAACAACGATAATCGAATCCGTAACTTTTATATCCATAGAAACCGTGCTTAGGAAAAGTTCACAGTTATCCGAACGCAGCGCCGCGCGCCGCCGAGACCCACTGCAGTCGAGTGTCCCCAAAGAGAATAACTACAATACGTCGGCCTACTGGCAAAGTCCACTAAGTCACGTTTTTTCATGAAATGACTTAAGTATGAGGTCTTATGTAAAAAATCGTCCTCTTTCGACTGGCATACTCCATTAAGTCGTATATTTAATCGTTTTCGATTTAAACGTGTTTTTAAATTCACACTAAGTCATAAATCCAATATTATTGGCAACCAAAACACACTAAGTCAAATGTTTTACTCTACATGTCGATAATACTTCGATTTAGATCGTTAAAATGCAAGCAAAATCCACTAAGTAGTAGGTTTTGATTGACTTAGTGGATATTACTTGTCTATGGGTTTCATTTTTGAACACACTTCAAGCAATTTTTTGATAGAAATACAGAGAAAATTCGAGTGTGACACATGTTTTTTTGCAAAACTCTCTGCATATTAAAAGTTTCTGTTATAACGGATTTTAAAGTATGCAATGAATATGGAAATTTTATTAATAACGATATTCGAGGGCGAAAGGCTCCATCTAACAAAACTGACGATGAAAAGTGAAGCAACACATTGAAAGATTGAAAGCTTTCTTTCAGTAGAGAGCCACTGTTCACGGACATCCACAAAGAGGCAATATTTAGATTCCAAACTAAGCATTGCAAAAATGCATTTACTGTATGAAGTTAAGTGTACAGAAGACGGTGATGACAATCCTGTTAGTCTTATAACTTACCGAAGAATATTCTGCCAGAACTATAACTTGTCCTTCTTCAAGCCGAAGAAAGATCAATGCGTCACCTGTACAGTATACAACAAGGCAGGTGTCCCAGAAAAGAATACCCTTGAAGATAACTATCAACAACATCAAAACCGAAAAACTGCATCCATGAAAGCCAAAGACGAAGATAAGAAAAGAGCTATTGAGGATTCTACTTTCACGTCTATAACATGTGACTTGCAAAGTGTTTTTCAATTACCTTGTTCCCAAGAGAGCTTTTACAATCTATGAAGCGACACCTCCAAATAAGGGTCTCTAAGGTTACCTTTGGACAGAAAATAACGGGAAAACGGATAGTTGTGAAATTATAACCTGCATGGCCCTTAATTTAAAACAACTCCCACCGCAAATCACTGAAGTATCCATATTTTCAGATACTTGCGGTGGACAAAATAGAAATATACAAATTTCCGCACTTTTCCTGCATTTCGTCCAAAACACTTTCGTCAATAACATGTGTGTTATTGAACAAAAAATTCTTGAAAACAGTCATTCATTTATGGGAGTAGACTCAATGCATAGTGCAATTCAAAACAAAACAAAACATTTGGATATATTTAGTGTGCACGAATGGATCAACGTTTTTAAAATGGCTCGATCTTACAAACCAAAAATTAAAAGCCTCCATATGAAACTAAAGAAGTTTTATTTACAGATTTTTTAGATCTGAAAAAGTTGGTTGAAATGACAATAAAAAATTAGAAGGTTGATGAGGATTCCAACATTGTCAAATGGCTAAAAGTTAAATGCTTTCGATACCAGAAAAAAATACCAAACATTATAGAATATCTATTCCAGTGATTACAAGAGGATTTCCGTTGCCTCCCTTTCACGACCAATTAGAAATAAAATAACACGTGTACAGATCGAAGAGCAAATCAATGTTATAATACCAAAGCTTTACACAAAGCCCATTCCAATATCAGTCGCAAAAAAAATACCTGTTAAAACTATGTAAGACCAATATTATTCCACAAGCCTTACATAACTGGTATGAAAATATACCATGTTTAAGTAGCACCAAAAATGTATCTCCCGAGCCCAGCTTTTCTGATTCGGATGCTGAAGACGAGTGTATGAGTTACCTACACGTATACACGTGTACGCACCCCTTAAAAGCCGTTATAGCCGTTTCTTATTATTATAAAATATTGTGAATGTGTCTTTCAGTAAATACCAATAATGATTGGTAATTATTATTATTTATTTGTAATAAAACATATTAATTTTTTTATTGCTTTCTTGGTTTACATATTTGTTTATTTCAACTAAATATTATAAACATTAAAAACATTGCTTATTTTCACGTTGATTAATATTTTTATAATCTTTTTTATTTCATCTAAACACACACATTGTTTATTTTTACAGATATTTGTCATAATATCTTTTATGTGATTATTATTATCATAAATATTTATTTTGTAGCTTTGAATATCTGTATTTCAGTAGGTACCAACAATAATTTGTAATTATTATTATTTTATTTTAAAAAATACCTAAAATAAACTTTTGTGTTATTTAGAAATTATTATAAGAAATAATAATTGGTATTTAATAATTAAATATTATAATTAAAATAATCTTAAAGCTATTTTGCAGCATTACAGTCATCAATTTGACAGTCATCTTAACAAGCAAAGCACACTAAGTCATTATTGACCGGTAAAAACCACTAAGTCCAGCTCATTTTTTTGTAAATCTTTGACTAGAGGTTGCTGTTATAGCTAACAACTAATATTGTGTATTGATAAGGTTCTCAAGGGTTCATTTTAAATTATAAAGTATTAAAAAAAAATCATTTTGGAGATATTCATCCACTTACAGCCTTTCCAAAATCGCTAAATATTAAAATGCGATTATCTCAGGATTGTGTTTTAGTGACTTAGATCTAGTGCAGCTGGACCACAGATAATAGAAACAAAGGGAGATATGCTACGTTGGCCGCCAGACCGTGGGCGGACTACGGCGTAATACGCGTAGTATGAATACGGAAAGAATTCGTTCATTTATTTGATTTTGTGTCGTAAGCGAGCACGGTTTGTGCCCGTTTTATTCAAAATGCCGTCTTGTTCAATGCAACTATGTAAAAATACGACAAGCAATGTGAACTTCAAGATAAATTGAGTTTTATTTCACCGCTAAGTACAAAATTAAAGTGAGTTATCATTTTTTAATGATTATTCAAAGTTATAATTGACGTAAGGCCCCGGTCAAGCAAACATCGCCGCCATGACGAAGCTAGTGAGGGGGACGCGAATTCTTTTAAAAACCGACTATCGATATTTCGTAAAATTAGCAGGGCTATGTAAAAAAAAAATATACATATAAGTACAAACATATTATTTCTTTTGAATTTTTTTTTTAGATAATTTTGTGTCAATGCTGATTTGTGGTAGAAAAAAATGCCATGCTTTTCTTTTCAAATCTTTATTTTTTATAAAAAAATTAATTGTTTGTTTCGCATGTGTACCATTTATCCCATTTTCAATGAAACTTTGCTGATTTTTTGTGCCCGAGCCCGCGGAGGTTTCTATATATAGGAGTATAACAGTGGGCTCTAGCATTATGAAATTATTTCCTTTACCATACATCCGAATGGGATGAAACTTTGGTATTTTGGTGTGGGCACGTTCGTGAAGGTTTATATACATTTAACGGTAATCTCTGGCGTTATGAAATTTGTATATTTTTTGACGCGTGATCAGTTTGAAAAATGTGTGCAAATCATAAAGTTAAGCGGCAGGAAGGGAAGGAGTAGGGGAAGGGAATCCGGGACGACTGATCCGATAGGGAGAGGATAACGGGGGTGGGGGAGGGAAACGAAGGGGGGGGGGGTTGGCAGGGGTGAGAGAGGGATGAAGGGGGGGGGGGGGTTCGCGGGACGGGGAGAAGCATAACAAAAAAGACATTGGGGTGACATATGAAATTGGGGTGACATATGACCATGGGGTGACCTATGACCCTGATGTGACCTACGACCGTGGGGTGACCTATGACCTTGGGGTGACCTATGACATGGTTAGTCAACAAATGATTCATTTTGCTTGCACCTCTCCATAACATTTTTCGTAACGCATTCGCCAGCTTACTCCCCAAGAAGTTGAAGTAAAACTTCTTTACGCACGCTCGACTTGGGGGATAAGCTGGTGAATGCGTTACGAAAAGAGTGATGTTACGAAAAGTGTGATGCGAACGGTAATCGATGCGAACGGTAATCGATGCGAACAGTGATAGGGCGAGGTGAACGGTCGGGCCTTGATGCACGCTTGACTTAGGGAGTAAGCTGGTAAATGCGTTACCAAGTGTTATGGAGAGGTGCGAGCACAAGGAATCGTTTGTTGAATAACCATGCCATAGGTTAACCCAAGGTCGTAGGTCTCCCCAAGGTCGTAGGTCACCCCGAGGTAGTAGGTCACTCCAAGGTCATAGGTCACCCCACAAATTTAGGTCACCCCAGGGTCACAGGTCACCCCATAGTCATATGTCACCCCAATGTTATATGTCACCCCAATCTCAATGTCAATGTCACCCCAATCTCAATGTCAATGTCACCCCAATGTCATGTGTTCTTTTATAAGTTAGTGAAGTTTTACTTCAGTCGTGTGGTCTAAAGCACACTCGTTTTTTTAAAAATGAAAGACAAACATTCCCGGGTAACGAATAACCCGACAATATTTGAAAATCTCCTACCACCACCTCAGTAAGCAGAAAATGTTGCTTGATTCGTGATGGAGGACTTAGCCAGCCGAGGAATCGAACACGGAACGCCTGGGTGGGACCCAAACACGATGCCCACTCAACCACTGTCCGGTCATACTATGTTTCGATGTGTTTTCTATTTAGTTTTTACAAAGCATATTTAAGATGAGATGGCTGTTAGACAGCATTCAGAGTGGGATAGTACACAGATGCATGGGACTCTTGTGAAGTACTCAAATACAAAATAAATTAACATAAGTAAAAAATTAGAATTTCTTTTTATGGATTTTTACAACAAAAGCACAATTTGAATGTTATTGTGATTAATATTATCGAACAAAACCAAAAACTGTTAAAATTCTAAATAGATTAGAAACAATTGATGTGGATTTGTTACGAATGGGACACGTTACGATTTGGACACACTCATTACGATTTATCGGTTCTGAGAATAGATCACACTTATTCCGGTTTATCGGTTCTGAGAATAAGAATTTTTCATCCAAATCTCAACTGGAATAATTTTAAAATTAAAATACCGATTGCTGTCGATTTATATTGTTGCAATCTTTATTCGTTTTCATTTGAATGTATTGCTAATTGCGAATGCAGCCGATGCGTGTACGAATAGAAATCTGTCCTAAGTAATAGTGCCAACGAAAACGACAAGTTTCAAGTGTGAGTTCGAAAAGGGGCGGATACTTTAGCGTAAGCGAAGGTGTGTAATAGTATTGGTTAGCAATATCGGCGACACGAGGTAACGCAGTTCTAAAGGGTTCAAACTGCCTATAGCATATCTTGGGTTTCTAATATCTTTGAGCTGGACCAATTCGAAGCTTCTGGAAATTTAGTTTAACTCTCAAACTCAGCTTGGATCAATGTAAAGCTCATAAAAGTTAGATTGCTAAAAAATGGTACGTGGGTACTCCAATTATATTTAACCCTTTCGTTAACGGCGATCCTTGTAACTCGTCGTTCTAAGAATATAACAACTCTACACGTCTTGGTCTTAATCAACTAATTAAGTTTCAAGGAAGAGATTGTTTGTGGTGGGTTGACCCGGGCCGCCGCGAGGGATAACACCGCCGCCGCCTGTGTGCGTAAAAATGGCACCCTATGTTTGAAAAATTATTACACTTTTATTTTATTTTGGTGTCCTTCTGTCTATTTCTCCTGTCATTATAGGCATGTCTATTTTATGCTTGATAGAAATGGTGATCGGATAACTCGGAATGAAATCAACTTTATACCTCATTTGAAAAATCATTAATATTGATGAAAAAAATATACAAAAAATGGATACATTGGTTACGTTAGTTTAAGTTATGGCCAATTTAAAACCATTTTTTTTAATTGCTTTTAATTACTTCTCGAAGAGGTGTTGAATTGAGTTGATTCTGATTTGGAATGGATCCGACAGAAATTGATAGTATACAAAAAACATTTTTAATTTGGTAGGCGGGTTTGGGTACCGCCGCCCTGGGAACCATTTATTGGATGACCAACACCTCTGCCACAGGTTACCCCAAGTGGTTCGCTACGTTTGGTGACTTAGCAGGGGTGCCCAGGTTCATGGGGTAATGTTTGTCTGGGTCTTGATGGCGGGTGCGTCGGCCCACCTTCTGCGTGGCAGGCCGGATTGGGAGATGCTGGTTGAGGGAGACCCTTTACAACCGGTTACCGTTGTCCGGGCCGCTCGGTAGTACAGGGGCCCGACCCTCAGGCTCACGACTGAGGGTGGGCTGCCCCATCAACGAGTGCAAAAACCCCACCGCTGCTGTTGTGCCGGTTCGTGACCGGAGGGGACCCAGCAGTTGCGTTTGGGGCGCATTGGGCGACCTCTCCAGCCGGACTCTCCCAGCCCATCGCCTTGCACCGCAGTGGGTGGGTTGGATTCATACGTCCGTCACTCCTGGACACTCCGATCCCCAGCTTCCTACCCACCCCTTATACCTTTTCCTTTCCAGATCTTCATTTCTCCTCTTCAAAACAAAAAACTTAACTCAATCATGAACTCACAAAAAAACATAAATAACATCTTTACAACGGCGAGAAGCAGGAGTCCCCGGTGCAGGCCAAAACTGTTGGTGAACTTCACCAACATTCGCGGCCTGCACAAAAATCTAAATTCAGTCCACCACCACCTTGTTTCCCAACGTCCCAACCTTCTCTTCCTTTCCGAAACGCAGATAGCTGAGCCTACAGACGCCTCCTATCTGGATTGCCCGGGTTTCACCCTCATGGGCAAATTCAGACCCAAAGGAGGTGTATGTCTCTTCAGCCGAGCTGACGTCAACTGTGTGCGACTGTTGAATCTGGAGAACTCCAAATTCGACGTAATGTGGGTACGCGTCAATCTTGCCAGTACGGTAAGGTTTTACGCGTGTTTATACCGCTCACCGAACATTAGCGTTTCAGATACATCCGAACTCTTCAAACATCTCAACAATACTGTTGATGACCTCTTGCCCCGCTTCCCTACAGCAGAGTTTGTGGTCCTGGGGGACTTCAATGTTCATAACGAACCTTGGTTAAAGTTCTCAGGACCAACGGACTCGGCTGGACGAGAGGCGGAATCCTTTGCCCTCTGCTACGGACTGGAGCAAATGGTTCAGGAGCCTACAAGGGTTCCTGATGTCCAGACTCACCGCTCCAATCTGCTAGATCTGTTTCTAACCACTGTGCCACACGGCTACAAGATTGAAGTCACAGCGCCTCTAGGATCGTCCGACCACTGCCTGGTGACAACATCAATCCCCGTAACCTTCAGACCGCCAAACGAGCGGCTGAAGAGAAAAGTGTGGCATTATAGATCAGCAGATTGGTTTGGTCTGCGGGCTCATTTCAATGCCTTCCCGTGGTCAGCTGTCTGTTTTCAGACTTCGGATCCCTCAAGATGTGCCCAGGAAATTGGTGAAGTCATCACATTCGCGATGGATGGCTTCATCCAATCCACTGTGAAAGAAACTGGTGTGGGCTCAAAGCCGTGGTTCGGTCGACAATGCTCCGAAGCAGTGCGACGAAAAAACGCGGCTTACCGAGCCTACAACACATCTCGAACGTCTGAAAACAGAACAGTATATAACAAAATGGCAAAGGAATGCAGGAGGATCATTAACAGGTCAAAATTCGAGCACGACCTGCAGATCAGCAGTAAGCTGGCTGCCTGTCCGCACGGCAGCAGAGCGTTCTGGTCGCTTGCGGGCTCAATAGGTCGCAATTTCTGCAAATCCAGTCTGCCACCTCTTACCAGACCAGATGGCTCTCTAGCAAATACCGCCGCCGAAAAGGCTAACTTATTAGGCAAAATGTTCGCGGAAAACTCGACCCTCGATGATCAAGGTGCTACCCCGCCGTCGGTTCCTCATTGCAGTTTTCGTATGAAAAAGCTGAGGATCCGGCATCGGGATGTACTCCAAGTCTTACGAGGGCTTGATGTTAATAAAGCTAGCGGGCCTGACGGAATACCTGCCCTGGTATTGCAGAGGTGCGCTGTAGAAATAGCTCCAATTTTGACGAAGCTTTTTAAAATGTCCCTGAAGACTGGCTCTGTGCCCTCTGGTTGGAAAAAAGCGATCATTCACCCCATTCCAAAGAAGGGTGACCGCTCCAACCCAGCCAACTACCGCCCCATAGCGATCACATCTGTTCTGTCAAAAGTGATGGAACGTGTGATCAATGACAAACTGCTCACATACCTCGAGAAGAACAAAATTATTAACGACCGTCAATACGGATTCCGGCGGAACCGCTCGTGCGGTGATCTTCTCGCGTATGTGACGCATGTTTGGGGACGGTGCCTGGAATGTTTTGGTGAGACCCAAACGGTTTCACTTGACATTTCCAAGGCCTTTGACCGGGTTTGGCATCGAGCGCTTGTCAACAAACTGCGTTCTTACGGACTTCCCGCATCCTTGTGTGCGTGGATTGCCGACTTTTTGAGGGGGAGGTCGATTCAGGTGGTTGCTGACGGTTTCACCTCTTCCTCGCATTCGATAAATGCTGGCGTCCCACAGGGATCGGTTCTGTCTCCGACTTTGTTTCTGTTGCACATCAACGACCTCTTGTCGTGTGCACCGATTCATTGTTACGCGGATGACAGTACAGTCCATGATAGCTTTTTGTTTGACAAGCCTCCAAAGAGCACACAAACCCCAATAGCTCGGAGGGCTTTGAAGCAGAGAATGGACGGTTACCTCGAGAGTGTTTTCTCTTGGGGTAAGAATAACCTCGTCGAATTTAATGTTTCAAAGACCCAATCATGTCTGATAACGTCTAAAAGGGAACGAAATGATAATCTAGTCTCCTTCAACGGAAGCATTCTCCCGAACAGGACCTCCATTGATATGCTTGGTGTAACTCTTAGTGACCAGCTCAGGTATGGGGGCTCCATCGAAACCAGAGTTAAGTTAGCCTCTCAGAAACTGGGCGTACTGTACAGGGCCCGCAGATACTTTAATAGTACTCAACTGCTAACCCTGTACAAATCGCAAGTGCGCCCCACGGTTGAATTTGGCAGCCACCTCTGGTCTGGAGCTCCAAAATACCTAAAAAAAACCCTTGACTCTGTGCAGAAACGGGCGGTCCGTTTGATAGATTCTCCCATCTTAACAGACGGATTGCAATCTTTAGAGCATAGGCGTCAGGTGGGAATGCTGTCCTTGTTCTACCGGTATTACAATGGAAGATGCTCCGAGGAACTAGCGTCATTGATCCCCTCGGTACCGGTGCATAGTCGGGAAACACGCCAAACACGCGCCCAACATTTGTACACAGTAGATATTAGTCACATGAGAACGGGTCGTTTTTACGATTCGTTCTTGAGTTCAACAGCTCGGCTGTGGAACGATTTACCGGCCTCTGTGTTTCCTCCCTCCTACAACATGAGTCTCTTCAAGACCCATGTTAACTCCTTCCTTTCCTCGAAAAGACCCTCCACACAGCATCCTCAAAGATGACATAGGCCCTGAGGGAAATTATTTTCCTCAGGGCCTCCTGTGTGGAAAGAATGTAAAAAAAAAAAAAAGTTTCTGGTATTTCATTATACAGCAGTCGCAAAATCACAAGTCCTGGTACTATTGTAAATTTGTTATGTATGACAATGCCTTCACGTGAAAAATGATTCTTCATTGTGAATTTGATTAAAGTTTTTTTTTTTTTTTAATTTCAGTGCCGGCAACCCGGGCGTTTATTTATTATTTTGAACGAAAATTTATTCAAACCACTATAACGAATCTCTCTTTTCTTTGTTTTACGTTTTCGAATCGTCTTATTCATTCTTTGATCATACACTACATGGTTTTATTTCGTATCTGAAATTTTTTTAATATTTATTTTTGAAATTTTAAATTTTTCTGATAAATCAGGAATATACTAACGGAAGTCGTAGTAAAGAAAAACGCAGCGTTTTGTAACTTTAAAACCAAAAAGAATGACTCGTGCAAATTCAATATCGCTGAGTTGTTCCTTGATGTAGTCTGGAGGAGAGGAGAAGTCAACGGAAGAAGAAAAATAATAACAAAAAATCATTAACAGTAGTAAAGACTGCCAAATCAAGTTGTGATGCAAATACGCAAATTTAAGTAGTTTCCTCTCGGTAATGCCGCCCCTGTGCACCGCACTCATAACACATAAGGATGCATCGCCCCTGGTAGAGCCTCACTTTCTGTGATTTCCAGGGGCAGCTGGACTGGCTGGAGCGGGCGCCCGCAATCCGCTATCACTCCGACCGCAAGAAAGTTAACAAAGCCGCTCGAAACACGACTGAAATATTGATTGACTACCGAAGAAAATTAACATTTGAACCTGACGTTTTAGGCTAATTGCGAATTGCGAATGGCGAAGCTGCGGTGGGTTTCGCGCGCTCCAATCGTGGTGGGAATACATTGATAAATTGGTGGTTACCCCGCTACTGGGCGCAGATTTGTTAAAAGCCCCGCATGACGTCATTTACCGATGGCGTCCGGTGGGATGTGAATGCTGGTATTTCATATAACTTTATGGTGACGAAACAAAAGAAAACAGCAGCCAGTGGTTTTTGGTTACGTTGCGTTTCGTTTAGTGTGTAGATAAATTCGGTTTTGATTTGATTATATTACGCGTTCAACTTAATTTAAAATGCTTATTTTATTTACGTGTTTTCGAGCGTGAAAACAATTTTTATTCTAATTTTCACACTAACGGTTATTTAAAGCGAACACATCATGGTATCAAAGAATGTTAATAAAACGTTATGGTTTGAACAAAAGATAATACGTTTTTAAATTGTCACGGCCAAAAGTATTTTCGTTTTTTGTTTTTGGGGTGTTTCGCCGTGTTGCGTTACCTCTTTTTTAGGCTAAAGAAGGAGAGAGCGCAAAACGGCATAACACCCCAAAAACAAATAACAAAAATGAACAAAAGATGTTTGTGGAGATATACAATATTCTAAGTATTTTTTCTGAGGGTGGTGTTGAGTTACATTATTATCTATACCTAAATGAGAAAAATACAAGTAGGCACAGAAACCTAATTAGAAAATTAATTTATCAATACATGATTTAACAGAGGATATTATTTGAACGTTTTTATGCTGAAAGCAGCCATCCATGAAAAAAAAACTCAAACGAAGATAAAAGCACATGTGTCTGAAGATTGAATAAACGAATCTGCACAACACCTGGAATGTTTTTTAATTCAACAAGTTATAAATAATGTTTAGATATCATATCTTATAACATAACTTTAAAGTGGATTTAAGTGCAGACTTTTAGAGATATAATTATTCTTTCAGGTCTAGCTGGTTTCTGTAGAAGTTATTAGTGAATATAAGCTTTAAAATCAAGCGGTTCGCTACGTTTGGTGATTAAGCAGGGGTGCCCGGTTTCATGGGGTGAGGTTTGTCTAGGTTTTATTGTATTTTTATTTTTTTTTTGTAGGCGGATGACCAGGGCACACTGAACCCCAAATTCATACCCACCCCTTAAACCCTTTTCCTTCCCAGAACTCTCCTCTCCTTCCTTTCCTTAAAAAAACCTCCACACAGCATCCCCAAAGATGACATAGGGAATTTAGTTTTCTCAGGGCCTCCCGGGGAGAAGTGTAAAAAAAAGCTGTCTGACCTCGTTATGCGAAATATTCATTCTGAGGAAAGCAGCCAAAGATACCAAAATCACATACATATATGTAATTACAAGCACCGCTGCCGTGAAGTTTTCAGCCGATTAGACAAATGTCATTGTTCGAATGAAGTATATTGCTAAAATTGACTAATGACTCTGGCTGTTTTTTGGTAAATATGTTTTGAGAAATCGCCACATTAAAAAGTGTTTTAAGTTCTGTGAGCACTTTCTGCACATTTTTAAATATTGCTTTTCGCGATCGCAAAATATTTCGGAAGGCGATTATTATGAATTTTTGTATCAGAGCAGCCCGACTGATTTTAGCAGAACATAGAAATGACGTTCTGTCGGATGATAACAAAATTGTGGACTGGTTGCTTCTTGCAAAACTATGTTAATTTGGTGGTGTGGTCTGCGCTTCAGACATCCCTCACAGATGCTGGGAAGTTCTCTAAAAGTTCGCATTCGTATCTAAAGAAAAATTTTCGAAAAACTACAGTATCGCATTAGCGAAAATAACTGCCATTAATGTCATTATTGTGATGCAGTGATTTTTTAGTATATCCACTGTTCTAAAGTGAGTACCTACTATAGAATGATTTTACAACGCTGTGATGTAAAATTACCTTGATAAGTTCTGATCAAATATTGGTATAAAGCAATTATTTTCTGTTTACCAGTTAATATATTATTTTTTTCATGTGTTACAAGATAATAACGTAAGAAGTTTTCCCACCATAGCTAACTAAAAAAAAATTTATAAAATAAAATAAAAATATTCATACGAATATAAATTGATTTTATTATTTCTATGCAAACCTGAATACATACCCTAAGTGAAAATAAAACAACTCAAAGGAAGTTGTAAAGAAATTATGACCTTGATACTCTTTTGAATATGTAAAATATTATTATTTCTTCCAGCGAATGCTGCAAACAGTGACGCGCAAATGTCATAGAAAATTCATTTGAAAGCATTCAGAGAAGCTACATTGATTAAATAAAAAGTGCTTCCAGACTGATAATGGCGCAAGCAATCTGATATTGTCTTTTATGCAGTTTCTTTATACATAAGGGTTAAAATACTTGGAGCAGGTGGATGAGTTTGTGTATCTGGGTAGTATGTTCACGAGAAATGGGAAGGCAGGTAGAGATATTGAAAGAAGGGTAAATGCAGGTAACTCCATTAATAGAGGATTGAATGCTGTTGGCGAGAATAAAAAAAACTGTCAAAGGAAGCGAAGCTAGCAGTTCACAATGGAGTACTGGTACCTACCCTAATGTAAGGCAGTGAGGCATGGAACTGGCAGAGGAAGGGTGAAAGTAAATTGAATACTGTTGAAATTGAGATCCCTGAGGTGGATGTGTGTTAAAACCATGTATGATCGTGTGAGAAATGTGGATATCCGCAATGAATATAAGGCTGATGTAAGCATAATGAGTAAGATTAAGAAAGGGACCCTCAGATGGTTTGGGCATGTAGAACGAATGAAAGAAGAAAATAGTGTGAGAAGAATATATGACGCAAATATATATATATGTGAATGGAAGAAGAAGTCGGGGACGCCCGAGGAAGGCATGGCACGATCAAGTGAATCAGATACTTGAGTCAGGTCATGTCAAAAGTCAGAATAATAGAAGAGTATGTATGAGAGGATGTATGAATGTGAGTGAGGCAAAGAGTGTGTGCCAAGACCGAGTTATTTGGCGGTCCGTCCTCTCTGCCTACCCCTTCGAGGAAACGGCGGGAAGGTTAGTTAGTTAGTTAAAATCGCATTAAAAAAACAAGTTTTATTTTTATTTATTTTTTTTACTTTTTTATTCCCATTTCTTTGTACATATAATGTATAATAGCAAATAGTATATAATAACGTAATATATAATAACAAATAGTATGAACAAGAAATGAAAACCCACTAAGGCACTGCCTGAGTGTGGGTAATATTAAAACAAAATACTATATTTCCAAGTACCCAAAGTATAAAATAGACTTAAAAAAACATGTAAAATATATAGTTAGTATAAAAAGTTAGTATTACATAGGTAGAATAAGTGAAAAAGGTTTTTTTCAGCTGTTATAAAAATAAAATAAAAAATATGGAGAAAAATATAGTGATTTTTAATTTTTTTTTAGTTAATTAAAAAAAAAAAAAACAGAAAACATATCGTACTACAGTTTAGAATGTTACAGAAAGTGAGTTGTAGAAGGATTGATAAATTTATAGAAAAAGCGTTTCAATATCTACATTATTCAACCATAATTGTACCTCTTTTACATATTTTATCATTTTATTTATCATTTGAGTTTGTAGTGGTAGAAGGTTAAATGTATGAGGACCAATGAAACTGCTATGTGTCTGCAATAATTTAGTATTGGTTTGTGGGGTGTAAAATATATTATTTATTCTTTTGCTCGTTCTGTTTTCATTTATTTCGAAATTATTTTTGTTTTTAAATACATATTTCAAGGTTTGTAATATAAATAATTTACGTATATTAAATATTTTAGTTTCTTTGTATTATAAGTTGGTTGAGTCTAGTTTTTGCACTGTTAATTCGTGGTGGAATTCCATTGTAATAGAATTGAAATTAAAAAACTTTTTCACTTTGTTCCACTTTTTTATTATTACCAGGACCGGTTTCATCCTACTACGGACATTTTCAGACTGGTAATTGAAACTCTTATGCTATTGATTGTAACATTATTCATAATTTTTAAAAATACACTTTATAATTACCTAATGTACCCTAAATTAACAAAATAACTTATAATACCTTAAATTAACAAAATAGAATCATTCAGCATATGTAGACAATGTTGTGTACCCCTGCCTAAGTTTGTATAAAATCAATAGCATAAGAGTTTCAACTACTAGTCTGAAAATGTCCGTAGTAGGATGAAACCGGTCCTGGTAATAATAAATAAGTGGAACAAAGTGAAAAAGTTTTTTAATTTCAATTCTATTAAGTTGGTTGAGAATGTTTTATTTTTGTTATATATGTCTTTAATTGTTTGTTTTTGAATTATTTGTAGAGGTTTAATATCAAGTGCACCACCCCATCCTATAATGCCATAAGTGATTGAAGATTGCACCACGGAAAAGTAGATCATTTTCAATTTCTCAATGTTTAGAACTTCCTTAAGTCTATAAAATATGTAGGTCAGATATCTTAATTTAGAAGTGATTTGATTAATATGTGATTTCCAATTAAGATTTATATCTATTGATACTAATAAATATTTTATATTTTCGACATAAGTGAGTTCGTTGCACATGAAGTATTATGGATTCTAATTTTAAGGTTGTCTTTAGGTTTATTTTTTATGGTTTTATAAAACGGTAAGTAAAATGTTTTGCTATAGTTTAAAACGATTTTGTTGTATTTTAGCAATGTAGAAACCAGTGAAATACAGTCAGTTGCTTTCGAAAAAGTTTCTTTCCAATGATTACCATCCACTATTATTGCCGTGTTGTCTGCGTAAGAAACAATTTTACCAGGGATTACAAAATTACATAAATCATTAATATAAATTAAGAATAAAATCGGGCCAAGCACAGTTCCCCGTGGAACTTCATTTTTTACCTTTGACTCTGAACTATAATTATTCCCAATTTTTGTTTTTTGTGTTCTGTCTTTAAGATAGTTAGAGAGTAGTTTTAGTGTGTCTTTTTTGAAGCCTAGTTGATTTATTTTTGTAATGAGTAAATTATGATTTACAGTGTCGAAAGCTTTTCTTTAATCTAGGAATATGGCAAGACATTTTTTTTTTTTATCGTTAGATGAGTATATCTTTTTTGTCAATTCATATATCGCATCCTCGGTGCTTAGGTCTTTACGAAAGCCGTATTGGTTTTTCGATAGAATTTTATATTTTTCTAAGTGTTCAATGACTCTAAACTTGATGCATTTTTCGAATACTTTCGAGAGGTTTGAAACAAGAGATATTGGTCTATAATTGTCTAATTTATTCGTATCTCCAGATTTATGAATGGGTATTATATTGGAGATTTTAAATTGCTCTGGAAAATGACCATTTTTGAGGCATATATTAAAACTATGTTGCAATGGAGTTTGGACATGTTGTTTAATTTTTTTAACGTATCACAAGATAATCCATCAATTCCCTTAGAGTTGGATGGTTTTAGGTTATCAATATATTTTTCAATTTCATTAAATGTAACAGGAGAAAAATATTCTATAGAGTTAATTGAATCATTATTTGAATCTAATTGAGGAGATGTCTCCATATAAGCATCATTAACATTAATGCCGGATGATTCAAGTACTACGTCTACTACATTTGTAAAATAGTTATTTAAGCTTTCTGCAATGGTCGATTTGTTAGTTATTATTTCATTATTTATTATAACCTCATTTACAATATTTGATGATATACTTTTTTTGTTGGCAATTTCATTTATAATATTCCAAGTTTTTTTAGTATTATTTTAGCTTTTTCAATTTGTATAATATAGTATTTCTTTTTGCAGTTTCGTATCAGCCTATTTAGTAAGTTACGATACATTAGATATTTTGTTTTCAGATAAGGCATTGTTCTGAGATTATTCTTTTGGCAATCTCTTTGAAATTTAAACATGTCTCTGTATAATTTATATCTTTGTTTCATTGATATAAGTAATCCAACTGTTATCCAAGGCTTAATTTAAAAAAAATATATATTTTTAGTGACAATCTTATTTTCACTTTTTAGAGTATGATCTCTCAGAGTTTTATAGAAATTCTCTAGTGCGAGATGTGGATTTTCTATTGATATCACATTTTTACAGTTTTCTGACCGAAGTAAAGAGTTTAGAGTTTCATAATCAATGTCTATTTTTCTAGATTTTCAGAATTTCGATTTAGAGGAGTATTTTTGAAATGATGTCCATAAAAGGTCGGGTAATGATCTGTGATATTTGTTTCGAGAATTGAAGAGATGATATTAACCGCCTTGTGCGACTTGACAAATATGTGGTCTAAACATGCCGAGTGACTTGAGGTTACTCTTGTTGGTGAGTTAATATATGACATATGTCCAGAGCTTGATAAACAATCAAGATACTCATTTTTACAATTCACATTTGTATTATTATCATTAATATTTATATTAATGTCTCCTGTCAAAAGTTAACTAACAAAAGATTTTAGTTCTTTTACAAATAAAAAATCGTTTAATGAAGGGGATCTATATATGGCTAGTATATGATACTTATGGTTGTTTGGACAAAAAGTTACTTTTATTGCATTTGCTGTTTTAAAATTTAATAAATTCAGCGGCAACATTTTTCAAAGTATTATGACAGAAGACAACTCCATCATGACCAGTATGCTTACAGGCAAATTAAATTGTTGTATATTCTGGTAAGTTATATGGAATTACTTGTTTCATTTGAGTTTCAGTTAAAGCAATTACGCTTGGAGGAAAATCTAGGTTATTAATAAGTACACACAGCTCATCGAAGTTTTTCCTTATACTCCTAACATTCATGTTTAAGATCGAGAAATTAACATTTTTAAATATGTGATTTAGTCCACATGGGTTTTTACATTTATAATTTTCGTGTATATAGTTTTCTTCAGACATTTTGAAAATTGAATAGTAGTTTACTATGTGGTTTTATTATCCTTTATTCGGAGGGATGTCTTCTGGCGTTCTTATGAGTAAGATTGGAGATGTTTCGTTTTTTCTCATCCATATTTTTCCATTTTTTTTTTAAATATTTCTAATAAAAAAAGTGTCGTAAAAGGGCTGGTATTTGAGATTAATTTTGTTTATGAATTCACGCTAGTGGAAAGTGGGTTATAGAAAGGTAGTGTCATTTGCTGAGATACGGAAAAATACGATGAGTATGACGTCACAAAAACTGTGACTATTTTTCGTCAAATGCAACGAAGCCTATTTTTCAGTTCTATCTCGCGCCATGTCACGTACAACAAGAGTACTTCGAACAACTGTCACATGACAACCCAGCTTGATGAAAAATGTTATACAATTTGCTTTATCAAATATCAGCTACACCGGAGAGAAAAATGTTTCATTCAAACAATTGAAGCGTGACAAACCAAACTAATTAATTCTTGCGTCATTTATCCGCAGAAGTAACTAGAGAGGAAAAACCACTACAAACCTTTGGCTTGACACACATTCCTTACAATTTCTTCTTTCTTTTTAACATCCCTACTTGCCTTATACCTTTGTCTTACAAACTTGTCTCATAAAAACTCTTCTGTTGTACCGACTCCTTGCATGACCCGACTCGAATTATTTTATTTCCTTGATGGTGATATTCCTTTATCAGGTGCTCTTAAAATCTTTAAAATTCAATTGTGCGTCGTACAATATTAAAACGAAATGTCATTGTAATCAGTCAATACCTATTGCGAGACGCACAGGTGCAATACAACGACGCTTGGTGTATGATTATCGAACTTCCCAGGCCCTGCAGTGCCTTTTCTACGTTCACGGAAGGGCGAGTTGCTGAATTTGCAGTTCTAATAAGAACCAGGGTGGCAAGAGTAAGGGAAAAGATCCACAACTACCAAAATGTCCTCTGACATCAAATCCTCAATCATGTCTGACTTCAGGATCGAGTACTGAAGAACATTGGAGAAAGAAGATGGCGCCCACATTCCACAATCTTCGATTCAATAATCGCATGCAAGTGATCAATACCTAAATGAAAAAAAAAAAAAAAACTATGCATGTAAAATAATTTTCCTCGGGGATTGTGATCTTTAAAGAAGCTGTGTGGAGGGTCTATTTGAGGAGAGGAAGGAGTAAACGTAGGTCCTGAAGAAATCCATGTTATAGGAGGGAGAAAACACAGTGGCCGGCAAATCATTTCACAGCCGAGCTGTTAAACTTAAGAAAGAGTCGTAGAAGCGAAGCGACCCGTTCCCATGTGACAAATGTCAACCTATGTTGGGCGCGCGTTTTGCTTGTTTTCCGATTACCCACCGTACCGAAGGGACCAATTAAGCTAGTTCCTTGGAGCAGCTTTCATTGCAATACCGGTAAAACAAGAACAGCAAACCCACCTATCTGACGCCTGTGCTTTAAAAATTGCAATCCATTTGCTAAGTTAGTGGATTTTGTCAAAGGGACCGCCCATTTCTGCACAGAGTCAAGGGTTTTTTCAGGTATTTTGGGACTCCAGATCAGAGGTGAGAGGCCAAATTAAACAGTGGGGTGCACTATCTAGTTGCTATCTTAGCACTAGTTACTATCTATGGCTATGGGATCAGGATTGCACTAACCTCCCTAAATTCTGGAATAAAGACCATTATTATTATTATTATGCCCACGCCACGTTGGTACTGAAACCTCCGCTTTAAGTTTGAATCCTTCTATGGCTGTTTAGTTATAACAACTCTATTTTAGTTTCGTGTTTTTCTCGGGCCTTTTACCTAATTGCCAGCAATAAAATCCAACTACGATGTTTAAATTCAAGCCTAAGACCATCGGATGAGAAATATGTTGAGGCTAAAGAATTGCTTGACCTTTTTTATTGATGTTTTGTGCAAATTCTCGCGGGAGAGGCGCGAGGGCTTCGCTTGAATGAAAGTAAATGAATCTCGAGGATCTACTAAACGCCCCTAGTAAATTAAATTAGAAGGTTCCGAGGCTTTTCGTATTTAAATAAATATATACGAACCCAGTCACACGGCTTTCAATTGCTGATTTGACCTAAATACATCTTAACTACAGAGCAATATGAGCATTACGTAGAAAAATAATTCGTATTCAAATTTGTATTAATATATCTTAAAACATTAGCATCAAGCTAATTGACAAATAAAGAGAGATAAATACATTATATTTAAAAAATGTCTAATAGTTAATAACTACCTATTGTGATGACCGTGGCCGGTTATCACATGTATTCTGGACTACGTTATGATGGATCCAGATTCCTCTGATTTTTTCTCAGTAAAGGGTGTATTTCAATAATAAGACTATGTAGTCTATTGATGTTTATTCCGAGATATGTAGAGTACGGTTCTTCTTAGGAAGTCTAAAGGTAAAGAGGACGAATGGACAACAATCACAACCTTTTATACGTTACTCATACTGTCTCACTCATACCGATTTTTTTTTTCTTTCATCACAATTATGGTGAAACTCTTAAAACAACTCTTTTATAACAATATAATAATAATAATAATGATGATTTATTATCTTCCTCTCTTTACAAACATCTACAGATAATGATATCTTTACTGGGATTTCCCGTGCTGAGGATTTCATTTACATATTATAATTTAATTATAAGAAATTAATATGAATGAGTTATAAACATATTAGTTATAAACATACGTAGTGTTTTTTAAATAATTAAAAATTAAATAAAATTGTGTTTTTTTTTTATAATTCAGTTCAGTAGATTCGGTTTTAGTCTGTATTTGACATCAGCATATTTTCTATTTCTGTTCTCCCTAGATTTAGTATCCAGATTTTTATTTGAGATTTAAATGTTATACTGTTGAGGTTTTTAAGTGAGAGTGGTATTTTATTGTAAAGTTTAATATCATAATACGAGAATCTTTTTTGCCCAAATGTGTTAGTAGTTACTTGTTGGATATGTTTTTGACCATGAGATCTAGTGTTTCTAATGTACGTGTAAGTTGTCATTTCTTGGGTTTTGTACTTATGAATGTAAATGAGTATAGTTTTAGAATACAGTTGTTTAATTGACATGATGTTAAGATTGTTGAAGATTTCGTCAATGCTAGTTCTTTCAGGAACTTTCAGTATAATTTTCGTTATGGATTTTTGAGTTTTAATTAGTGGATTTAGTATGTTTTTATTTGCACTGCCCCATCCGATAATACCGTATTCTAACAGTGATTGGCAGAGAGCCATGTAAATCTTGATTAAGTATTTTTTAATGAGGACATTCCTGATAGTTTTGAAAAAATAACTTAGTTTTTTTAATTTTATCATTTAAATAGGTAATGTGTTCGGTTCATTTTAAGTTTTAGTCAATTTTTAGACCTAGATACGTTATATGGTCAACGTTTTCTAATGAGGGACAATTACAATGCTCATTTAAGCGATGCTGACTATGAATTTTCAAGTTCAGGTTTTCTTCAGGGTTTTTCTTATTTTTTATATTGAAAGTGATGAATTTGGTTTTATTAGCATTAAGTGTAAGTGAATGGTAGTCTAGCCAATTTTAAATTCTTTTAAGTGTGTCTTCTGCTTTCTTAAATGATTCTGCCCAATTTTTCCCATTTATTAGGAGAACAGTATCATCCGCAAAATTGACGATTTCTCTGTCACATTCTATGTGGCATAGGTCATTAATGTAAGAATCGGACCCAGAATACTTCCCTGAGGCACCCCGAATTTGACATCAAAACACTCACTGGTTATGTTGTTAAGTTTCACAGTTTGCTTTCTATTTCCCATGTAACTTTTTAAAAATATTAGTTCATTATCAGTAATTCCTATGTTCTCTAGTTTTTCAAAAAGATGTGAGTGATTTATTGTGTCGAAGGCTTTAGAAAGGTCGAGAAATATGCCAATGCATTTTTTATGTGAGTCTAGAGAATTTTCAATATATTCAATTACTAAGGCTATGGCGTTGGAAGTTCCTAGATTTTTTCTGAAGCCAAAGTGTTTTGGTGATAATGGTTTATTTGATTCTAGGTAGTCGACGAGTTGAGTTTTAACTGTTATTTCTAAGATTTTAGATAATGTGTTTAGAATCGTGATTGGTCTGTAGTTATTGATATCTTTACGATTTCCTGATTTAAAGATAAGTGTAATAGTCCCTATTTTGAGTTGATATGGAAATCTGCTTTCTGTGATAGATTTGTTTATTAGAAAGAGTATCGGTTCGGTAATTTCGTCTTATAAGAATTTTATTGTTTTCATTGTGATTTTATCACTACCAGATGAGGATGTTGATTTGAATTTAGATAACATTAGTGTTATTTCTTGTTTAGTGATTGGTTTTAGGGCAAATTTAATCCTTTGTGGATTTGGGTGTTTGTTTATGTTCGGGTTAAAGTGTTGAGGTTCGGTTATTTTGTTCTCTAAATTCGTTTGCAAAAAAGTTGTTTGTGTAGTAAAAAAAATTGCAGTTGAAAAACCGAATCCCACACAGAGATATACCTTAGTCATTAGTCATAATAAATCACTTCCAATACAAATGCCAACATCAGTAAGATTTCTAACAGTTTCTTAACAAACTGCACGCTACGACATTTATAATTTGTAATGAAAACTTTACAACGAAGTTCTAATGCAAGAAGAACGGCGGTAGGTACCTAATGAAATGTTTGCGATGGTATCGCGACAACCTGCTTAATTGTTATGCAGATTACCATATCATGCAATAATGTAATCACCATCTGCAGGTGGTGCACTTCTGTGAGCATCCCCCAGCTGCATTGTATGTGTACAAAGTGCATTGACAATGCAACAGCGTGAACACAAACAATTCAATCAATAACTGCTCCAAGCATTCAAACACGATACAATAAACAAGCAACATTGTTTCCGAGTATATTTTACTTCATCGTAACGTTTTATAAATACTTATTTTTAGTTGTTTTTATGTTTTTGAACTGCTCAGAGACCAAACAAGAAATATCTGGTAACATACGAGTGGTGGAGTAATTACGTAAATTTATACATGCGTCAATTTACATGTGTCCTTACCCATATAAAACAAATTAAAATAATAAAATCCTATATAATATTACTCCATAAATATATTTGACAGGATTTACTACTTTACTGTATCTCTTCCTTCATTTATATGATAACTCTCTTTATGAGATTTACCCACACTTTCAATCATATTTATATTTAATTGTATTCAAATTTATATGCATCTAACTTTAAATATTCTTACAATATTCTTAAATACTCTGACATATGTGTTTTAATTTTATTCAAATTAATATGTTTTTAACTTTAAATATTCTTATGATATTCTCAAATACCCTTATATATGATATTCATTTATGTACCTCTATGCCTGTCTCAACACAGGTATACCCTAGTGAGACAGGCATTGAATAATATAAAAATACCTTACATAGATCAATAAATAAATAAATAAAATAAAATACCAATTTTAAGTTAGATATCAAGAACAACACATTTATATTTTTTTTTAAATTTAGTAATAAAGACGTCGATTTGATTTTATAACATTTATTAACTTACGAATTTAATATTTTAAAATATTATAAATATGATAGTGTGTGCCTCACTGGGTACTTTGCCCGTGCTGATGCCCCCTTTTTACAATATCATAAAATTCAATAAAACGATAATATGATCAAATAAATTGAAATAAAATAAAATACAATAAGAAAAGCGGTAATAAAAAACACAGCTACAACTGTATATAACCTAGTGAGTATTGTGTATTTCGTTTATATGCTTTATTCATTCAATTTTATAATATTGCCTTTTTTGTTCTTTTATCCATATTGTTATTTTTTATAAAAAAAGTTTTGTTACTTGACAACTTTATATCACAATCTTTTCAACCATTTAAACTATTTCTCAGTGTTTTGATTATGTTGATGCTTTCTTATGTTAAGATTTAAAAAATTAATAAATATTGTTATTGTAAAACTTGTTTAAAAAATATTAATATACTTAATACGAATGTTTTGGCATTTTCAGTAGAGATAGATATGTACTACACGAATTTATGAATGTTACAGTAGAGGCGGCTAAGAGCCTTGAAGCACCAAAATTATATGGGCTGTAAATGAAAATTCCAATTCTCGACAGTCAACCCTTAGGTCAGCAGCGTCATCAGCAATCGGAAGGTTGAAGGAACCAAAGCGCGCACCAGATACTAAGTTCGGTGAGCGTGCTTTCGGAGTGTCAGGACCTAAAGCCTGGAACGAACTGCCATATGACTTAAGAATGATCAAGGCTCAGTGGAATTTAGAGCTAAACTTAAAAAAGCTCTAAACTTTAGAGCTAAACTCAGACAGTCATATCTATAAAGTCAAAACCTTTCATCTTTACCTTCACTGACCGCGACATTAAATAACTAATTGTGTAAAAATGTTAAAATTTTATTCGTAAGCTTTTGTCCAGTGTTTTAAATACATAGAATGTCCTCCACGTACAAAACCGTATCTTCTCCAAGCACAAACTTTCTAATTGTGTATTTTGGAAGTGAATTGCCAGGTAAGTACATTTTCTGTATCTGTTTGTAAATAATAAAATTAAATAGAGCCAAATAACACATAATAAATTGTAAGGCGCCCTGACGTGATTTTTTCAATTATTATTATAAATAAAGAATTAGAACCAGGACTGTGAATAAAAAACACAAAAGATTAAGAACAAGAAAAACAGTGTCAATACAAATCATTATCATAAATGATTTCCCGCCGTCAACTTCCTTAAAAATTCGATTGAAATAATCGACAACAACGTTTGAAGTAAACAAGACGTAATATTTATTTTTATTTTATTTATTATTTATATAATAATTTAATAATATATTGGAATTGTGTAATGGAATTATGGTAGTATTACTCAAATAAATAATTAATAATTTATAAATTAAAGTTTCCTTCTGTCAAACGCTGTTTTGAAGCACCAATATCAAATTGAATAGTATTATGTGTTCAGTCAATTGTGCTGAAAATATCCAAAAATGCCGTCTAGACATAGTTTAGTGCTATTTACCAATTCTAATGTTGCCAGTGCGGATTTCTCTGCCAAGACAGAACAGTATTTAGTGAAGTGTTCAATCGACCAAACCAGACACATAAGTCACTGTTCATTGTTAGGTGGCCCTTTTCCTATTGAGGGTAAATCAAAGTTTCTATCTTAGAAGCGAGTACGAACAAGACTCGGGAAGAAAAGGAAGCATCTAGAATGGATTGTGCCAACATATCATAGATGATGTCATGGTGGTCGTAATAATGAGCACTAAAGGTTTAATGGATTTTCGTTTATTATTTACCGACTATCTTCGTGAATCCTCAAGTAAATTTGTAGTTTTTGACGAAGATTCAGATTTGATACTCTTGAATAGTTTAAAAACAAACTATTTTAATTAGAAAGATCGTTCAGAGGGGGAAGAAAATTTTGTATAATTGAACACACCGGTAGGCATTAGAATTCTTAAAGGTAAAGCAGCAAAAACTCTTGAATCGGTATGCCCTGAATTATAAAATTAGTGGCTTTTTCAGCATTTTAAAGTTCAAAGCCAGTTCCAGCCTAGTTGAGCTGTAGAGTTTTGAAGCTTCACTATATCGGTTAAAGTGTTTCGTCAATAAAAAATTATACTTCGAAAAAAGTAAAGTCGACAATCAAGACAAGAGGACTTAGTTTGTAAATCGGAATTATACGAATGAATGCTTTAAAACTTGTGTTAACAAAAATGTTTACGTCCACCGTGATAGATAAGAAATATTCTTAAAAAATTCAAGATATACATGCTAGATCAGCATAAATTTTATGTGATGGGAGGGCCCCTGAGGTGATTTTTCACACAAACGGCGCTATACAAATTATCCAATTGTTATCATTATTATTATTAGGGAAAATAGTGTAAACATTTCCGAAAGATATTCCCTTCTAAAATGAAACCTTTATTCATCAATAGCACGTTATTTAAAAAACAAGAAAAACCTAAAGCAGGTAAAAGCAGGTTCTGTTTTCCCTAGGTTTCCAACTAACATCTTCGTTGTTACATCTGAATGGCCATTATTTTCATAGTTGAATAGTTTCATATTGGAAGTGAGCAAGCGTGCACTTGAAAAATTGTACAAAGATAAACTTCATCACAGGACTCTATAGGTTTGTTTTCTCTTGTTTTGGGTAATATATTTCTCTTCTAATGTATTTTGAACTGCGGAATCACGTGCAGCATAAAAACAGTGCTAAAAGTTTAAGTGAAATATAGGCAAAGTTATTTTTTATTCACTTTTCAAAAGTAAAGCTTTTAACGGGCAAATATGCGAAATAAGGAAAACTGTAATTAAAACATGTATAACGAAATATGTATAATGTCTATATAGAGTGTTACGAGACGTTCCTGACTGACTTTCTACTGAATTTTTTCGTTAAAAAATAAATAACTACATATACCTATACGTAAAAATATATACTTCTTCAATCGTTGCAAAATCACTTTGTAAAACACCATTTATTTAATGATAAAGTTTCAAAACCAATGGTTTCTTCGTTAGGATAAAATTAAAATTAACAAAAGACAAACAGCTATAGAAAAAATAAGTATTTATAGAGAATTCATTTCTTAAATGCATCAAAACAAAACAATTATACTTTGATTATATAATGTCTAGATAGAGCGCTTGAGCGACGAAACGCCAAAAAAAATATCAGTGAACAGTTTACTGGCTTGCGCTATAACAGTGTGCAGGAATTACAAAGGACGATTGAAAACAACAAAAAATGTTACCTATCATCGGTAAGTTATCTTTAAGTAACCATTTAGTTAAAGAAACATTTCAGTTTTAATAGTGTTATTTGGTCTTAGGACAACGCCATTTGACAAGCATTTGACGCCATGTTTACAGGGTTGCCTGTTCTTTAAATTAAATTTTCCCAAGAATGCGTTGTTAATTTTAAATAGGTTTTTAATAATTAACCAAAAGTACACTATATTTAGTAATATAATAAATGTGAAAGTTTGTTTTTATGTTTAAGTGTTTGTAAATTCTTCGCGTTGACACTTTATTTTAAAAAGTTATGAATACGAAATTTGTTTATCTATTAAAATTACAAAAAAAATGTGACAGGTTTGTTTGGTGAAGCATCAAGTAAACTTTCAATTTTATTCATACATATTTTACAGAATACCTAATGATTCTATATTAAAAAAGTAAGTGAATAGAAATAATAAGAAAAAGCCGCGGAGAGAATGTCTGACAACCAGCTAAAACAACTGTTATTTATTTATTTTTTCGAAGAAAACTTCTTTGGAAAGGTTTCCACTTTGTGATGGCATTATTTATTTTAATAAAAACAACGGTGAAACGTTGTAAAAGTGACATATTTTTAAACTTAAAAAATAACAAAAAAATGATTTTAAGTAACCCACAGATACCCAAACTTTATAGCTTATTAAAAATACATAAACCGAAAAAACCAATTAGGCCGGTGGTATCTAATTGTAATGCACCAACATTTAAATTAGCGTCAACTATAAATTATGTAGTTATGAATGCTAATGTATTTCAACCAACATACACAGTTAAGAATTCGTTAGAATTAGTCAATTACTTAAAAGATTTAGAAATCCCTAACCACGATATATTGGTTTCTTTTGATGTGATTAATTTATTCCCAAATATTCCAATAGAAGAAAGTAAAACCATTATTAATAATTTGTTAAATTCTTCGATCTTGCCGAAAGACTTAATTAATGATTTAATTTTATTATTTGATGTTATTTTTAAACAGAATTACTTTCAATTCAATAATACAATATTTAAACAAAAATATGGCTTAGCGATGGGTAGTAGTACGAGCCCTTTGATTGCAGATATTTTTGTTAAAAATAATAATCATAATAAATATTTGGGATATCCGCAATCAAATAGATTAGATCATACTAGTATTAAAAATGATATTAGGATTAAATTTAAAACTACGATCAGAAAAATTTTAAAATGCAATCTATCTGCTAAAAATTTAGTAAAGGCGATAAATACTTGGGCAATACCTCTATTGACTTACTCATTTGGCATAATTAAATGGTATAATACAGATTTAGATAGCTTAGAACGATTAATTAGAACTACGTTAACAAAATTTCATTCCTATCATCCAAATTCAGCTATAGAACGAATTAATTTACCTAGAAATTTAGGAGGTAGAGGTATAGTCAAAATAACATCTTTAAAACATAATCAGGTAGAAATGATAAGAATTTTTTTCCATAAGAAAGCTGATAGTTCAGAAATGCAAAAAATAATTTGCAAGGCAGATAGAAATATTTCGCCATTAAATTTATACGACGAGAATGCCAGCATTCTTATAAATACCAACCAGGAATTATTAGATTCCTGGTCAAATAAAATTCTTCACGCAAAACACTTCAACTATCTCAACCAAACATATGTTGACAAATTTTCGTCAAACAAATGGTTGAGTATTGGAGAGTTGAGCGCAGAAATAGAAGGCTTTATGCTTGCCATTCAAGATAGAGTAATTAATACTAAAATTATAGGAAGCATATCATCAAAGATGCAAATCAAATTGATGATTTATGTAGAAAATTTTTGGCTTTTCCGGTAACTATAGAACATATTATATCGGGATGTTCTGTATTAGCGCCGTCCGAGTATACGTTTAGGCACAATCAAGTTTTAAAAATAATTCACCAAAGTTTGGTAATTAAACATAACTTGATTGACTGCCGTAATGTACCATATTATGAATATGAACCAAATTCATTTTTAGAAAATGAATTTTATAAAATTTATAATGATAAAACTATTCTAACAGACAGAACAATTAGTCATAATGGACCCGATATAGTTTTACATGACAAAATTAAAAAAATAACTTACATCATTGATGTTGCTATTCCAAATTCTTGTAATATTCAGAAAACTGTTTCTGAAAAAATAAGAAAATATACAGATTTAGGAAATGAGATTAAAAGATTTTGGGATTCTCAGACTATAAAAATATTACCATTTGTTATTTCGGCTACTGGCATTATACCTAGCTCTCTCATTCAAAATTTAGGCGTATTAGATTTGTCAAAAAAATTGTATATAAAAATGCAAAAGTCGGTCATTTTAAATACATGTAGGATTACGAAAGATTTTTTAAATATTTATATAGTTATGATGTTTTGATGTTCGTACTATAAATCCTAACATTTGGGTGGCTTTAGTGACAATGTTATTAATATGTAATTGGATTGTAAGTTTGGAATCTAAGGTAACACCCAGGTCCCAAACTGATTTTTTTCTTTTAATATCGACATTGTTTATTGAATATTTAAATAATATTTTGGTCCTATTTCTTGTAAACGATATTGAGTAACATTTATCTATATTTAGGAACAAGCAGTTAATTTTGCAATATTCGCTGAGATTATTAAGGTCCTCCTGTATTTTTAAGCAGCACGCGATATCATCGATTGGAAGGTATAGTTTCATATCATCTGCATTTAAAATTGCCTTGCAGTGTTTAAAACAACTTGTAATGTCATTAATATAGATATTAAACAGGAGAGGACCCAAAATTGATTCTTGTGGAACTCTTGATGTAACAGTTTGATTTTAAACCACTTAGCACAACAGCTTGCGAACGGTTTTTGATATATGAGTCTAGCCATCTTAGTAGATCCCCATGTATACCCGCGAGTTTTAGTTTACTTAACAGAATGGAATGGTTAATTTTATCGAACGCCTTGCTGTAATCTGTATAAATGGCGTCAGTTTGAATACGCTTATCCACATTATGAAGTATAAAGTTCGTAAAACAAGCTAAGTATAAAGTTCGTAAAAATAGCTAAGTTAGTATCTAGTGACGGATTAACCACTTCTAAAGCCATGTTGGTGTTCACTAAGAATGTTCTTTAATGCGTTGGAAATTTGGTCTGCTGCAAGTTTTTCGAATAATTTTGAGAAATTTGATAGTTTGGATATTGGTCTGTAATTTTGTACAAGATTTCGCGGACCGGACTTATATATTGGGGTTACAAATGCTTATTTCCACATCGAAGGAAATTTATCCGTTTGTAACGAACGTTTAAATAATATTAATAATGGATACGCTAAATTCTTTCAGAATTTGGAGATAAATATAGGTGGAATTCCATCTGGACCAGCACCTTTGTTAGAATCGATTTGGTTTATGTGCTTCAAAACTAGATCACAAGTAATCTCTAAATCACTAATTTTGGCAACGCTATTGTCTGCATGAGAGTTTACATTGGGGACATCACATTTCTCGTATACTGAATAAAAGAAAGACGAGAAAAGCTGCGAAATTTCTTGACCAGTATGAGCAATTTCGTTTTGAAAATACATACTAGGAATAGATGATGTTGTACGTTTAGATTTTATGTACGAAAAGAGAGATTTAGAATTTCGATAAATATTCCGTTCTGCATTGAGAACAAAATTTTGGTGACACTCTTTGGACATATTTTTTTGCCTTTTTCGTAGAATTGAGAAAGCTTCGTAATCAGATGGATTATTATATTTCTTGAATTTCGATAGATATTTACGTTTTTCTCCTGTTATTTTAATGAGGGCAGGTGAGTACCATGGTGGATACTTTAGTACTTGAATAAATTTTCTAGGTATAAATTGGTTTATAACAATGTATAATTCATTATAAAATGTCTCGATTGCTATATCAATATTAGTGTTATTAAGTTCTGTAGGCCAGTCAATGTTAGATAAGTGAGTATTGATTTCATCATAGTTTCCTTTGGCGAATATGTATTTTTGAGTTTTGTTATGTACAAGCGTGGATAAGATGTTGAAAGGTAAGTCAATATGTAACGCTTTGTGGTGTATGTCTTCTGGAACTAAAGGTAATTCAGGCAATAAGACTTTGAGATTTATATTGGATAAGATAAGGTCTAGTATTCTTTCATTAGCATTAGTGAAACTGTTAAATTGTTGTAGGCCAGAGAGATACAGATAATCTATAAACTGTGAATTAATCGTTGACTGATATTCTTCAGGAATAAGATATGAGTTATGATCATTTAGGGTCCACTTAATTTCCGGTAAGTTAAAATCACCAAGAATTATGAATTTATCAGCCGGCAACGATAACATTTTTTGATTAAATTGCGTGGAGAAATTGCGTAATTGAGAATGAAATCGAAGATTTCTAGGAATATATACTGAGCATATATGTATGTTATTCATTCCACCTTGTTCCGAGGGCACCCGAATTGTGATTCAAATATCTTCATCAGTCAATTTCCAGTCATTAACAGTAGCGTTAATGTAGCGTTTTACTGCTAGCAGTGTGCCACCTCCGCTTGATTGACCTGTGTCAGCATAGTTTCTGTTGCGGATGAATACGTCATATCTCGAGTCAAAGAGTTCAGCACTGGTAATGTTATCATTCAACCAACTTTTAGTAATGCCTATTATATCATAGGAATATTATAATATAGAGAATAAGATTTTTAATAGCGGCGCGCTTTTACTTAAATACGTATATTGCTGGAAAAGATATGTCGATGATATAATATGTATTTGGTTAGGTACAGAAAGGCAACTGAACATGTTCTTAAACTTTTTAAATAAATTTCATAAAAACATTCAATTCACACTAGAAATAGGTAAAGAGAAGAGTTTAAATTTCTTAGATTTAAATTTAACCCTAATAGGTAATAAAATAGATTTCAATATTTTCCGTAAAGATACGTACACCGATACTGTTATACATAATTCATCTAATCATCCTTTCACTCAGAAACTCTCGGCCTTTCACTCTATGGTTAATAGATTAGTTACGATTCCTTTGTCTGTTCCTAATTTTACTTTGGAATTAAATCTCATTAAACAAATAATAGTTAATAATGGTTATTCTACTAAACCAATAGATCAAATACTTAATAAAAAGAATAAACAGAAATTTTTAAAATTATATATCTACCCTTTTTCTAAACATAATAATAATCAATGGCGTAGAATTCTATTTGTTAACAACGATTTGTCAAAAATAATAAGCAAAAATATTCCCATACAACCTGCATTTTATACAAACAACAAATTAAAAAAATTCATCCTCAACAACAAAGACAGCGACGTCAATCAGACATTTCGTTGTCTTTATTTGTTAAAAATAATCAAATAAAAATAAATCTCTTTTAACAATGATTTTCTTTAATTTATATCATTATATATGTAGAAAACTATCTTACTCAAATGAATTCAAAATTAACCAATTATAGGTTCCGCAAAATCGAAACATATTTTACATATTTTTTAACCACTTTTATGGGAAATTCTCGGGAGCTGGTATCACTCAGCGACGTAGAGCGCTTGTAAAACTATAGCAGTTACGTATACTTGTGTGCGTATTACGCACACTAGTGTTTCAAATCTGGCCTGTTGTTTTTGGCGGAATTACAGCGCAACACTCTATCTAGAAATTATATAATCAAATCAATTATATAAAATAATAATGTAAAATGATTTTAGAATATTTAATATTTACATAAGGTATTTTTTTTATTAATAAATTTAACAAAAAATAATCAAATTATCTAAATAAATAAAAAATTATAAATATAAGTTTTAAATTATTAAATAAATTTAAGAGATGTCTATTTCAATTTTTTTTAGTTATTTAGAATATTTGATTGGCTATTAACACTTTTTTACAGGTACCTACTTATTTTGTCTATACTTGTTTGTCTTTTGTTAATTTTAACTTTATCCTGACGAAGAAACCCTTGGTTTTGAAACGTTGATAATTTTGATATAATAAGTGGTGTTTTTGTACGAATATTTAAATGATAACATATAACCTTGTGTACCACTTTAAAAATAAATTATATTTCGAATTATTTTTTTAACGGTATACAACTAATTATTTGTAATGTTTTATGTCCGTAAGTAATTATTGTCTAACGCTATATTTGTTATTTTCATTTCATCCCGACGAAGAACCATTGGTTTTGAAACATGTTGATAATTTTAATTAAATGAGTGGTGTAAACAATTTGTAATTTGTTGTCATTTACTTAATATATATATAGAGAAACAAAATAGTCACCGAATACCAAATTGTTTCCTAAACCTTTTACTCCAAGTAACCTCTGTAATCACTTGTTAAAGTAAGTCAGGAATGTCTCTTAACTCCCTGTATATACGAGGGCTAAAAATCAGAATGACTTCAGAAGAACAAACTTTGCTGTAGAAACTAATAATTTTTTTGAAAACATACAATTGTTTATTGTAGTTCGATCATTTCACTGTAATAAATAATATAGACTTTCTTTTAGAAGGCACTAGTTTATGATTTTTAAAGAAATAAAAAAAATTATATGTTTATTTGTCCTCCTTGCAGGAATAATGTCCAAGTCATTATTTCTACTACTGATCAAAATCGAACATCTTGAACTTGAAAGACAATAATGACAACATTTTATTCGCTTTTACTTCCTAATTCTAATTCTCAGGATAGTTATATTTAATTATTTTTTTCTAAATATGCTTTAAAAAACAATTTTTTTTTCTATAATACGTCTATTTTCAAATTCTTTAAAACTGTGTTGTTTGTTTGACAGAGGTTTAAACCTTCCTACCCAGCGATCGGAATCAATCGCGCTAGCAACCGTGCCAAATTGCCAGTTAATAAGGCCGACATTTATTTCGCTTAGTAAGTGTAGTAATTTCTTAGAACTTCCGAAAAATACATATATATCTATCCTTTTGTGTGCGTGTTTGCCACCAAAATATGACAGAATACAATCTCCCGTTGTATGAGAAAAAATGAAGAAAAATAATCTTTTTAAATAATGAAATTTACCATTCTGCCAGAATTTTAAGCTAAAATAAACTAAAAAATATGTCAAATAATAGGGATATAGACCTTTAAAATAAAAATAATTGCAATCTGAACCTATAAATTTAACTGTAAAGATTAAGGTTTTTTTTACATAAATGTATTTTATAAATTTTGAATCAATGTATTTAAAAAGGCGGTAAAAAACCAATAAATTTGTCAACTTTTTTTTTTCAAATATATTGTGTAACTTCAAAGGGATGCTATCTACCACCATAATATCCAAAATAAATATTTAGGATATTATGGTGGAACTCCGAGGATTTTATTTTTGAGAAGTGTATTTGTATCAAGAACCGTACCGTCATCTACTGCAACTTCATTCGATAGTTTGAGAATCGAATTTATTAGAGGCAGAACGACGTGCATGTAATTGTATTCGAAGAAAGTGAATAATTAAGTCAAAAATGTTATCGATTTAAAAGAAAATCGCTCACGCTACTGACAGAGGTGGGTCTAGGGGTCCAGAAGTGGATGGTCTTCAAAAAAATGATATTATGATATATGAGATGGTCCGATGCTCTGTAGTGAATCCGCTTGCACAGCGCGGGTGTAAACTATGCGCCCTAAAGTTTAAGTTTAGATTAACAGAATACAACTTTCGTTTGTGTGAAAGCACTATGAAATAATATCAAATTAAATATGATGATATTCATTTGTAGGCACCTCACGAGTTTTAGAGTCAAATTCATCCACACACGTCCATCCACGTCAAATTCATCCACGTCAAATAACATTTAATATAGTAAATTATTTCATGCGGCAAGCGTAAAATATGCAAAATCAACCTACGTTTATCAAACCATCTCTTTCAGACGCATAATGCTCTCTCCCAAACTGTCTTAAGAATACGATTTTTTTTACTAAGCAACATAATGCCATCTCGTTTATTGTGTGGTGAGTAAAGAGACAGAATATATTATATCGCGTGGGAAAGAAAGCTTCCGTTTAAGACGTTAGATGTCACTGCCGCAGCCTGCTATCTCGCGGTGCATTTCATATACATTAGAATAATACCAATTGTTTTGATTTGCTTAATATTTCATAATAATATTATGTTTTACTGTCATCCTATAATTTGGGAGGTTTTTGACCAATTGACCTGAAGGAAGGACCACCACTGGGGATGATTGGAAAGTGTAGGTATATTTCTGCATTGCAGTTGAATTGTTCTGTGTTTTCGTGTGCAAAATTGAATACGACCCCGAAAATGATCAAGCTATTAATAATTAATCCTATATCTAGACTTTATGTAAAATTTCTCAGTAAATTACAAAACTACGGTTTACTATTATGTAAGTTACAGGACAGTACGCACGCGAAGGATTTTAACCTGCGAATTTGAGCATATATGGCAGGTGTCACCAAATGGCGGACCGCGGTCCGGATCCGGACCGCCTACAGTAACAGTTAACAGTTTTAAAACACCAAAAACAGGAAGTTTCTTATTAAGAATTTTAGATTAACATTTGTTTGTGCTAAAAATTACACAGAATTTAAAAAAATTGTCTTGAAACTTCTCACTTTGTTTGGGTCAACATATCTTTATGAAGCAGCATTTTCCAAGATGAACTTCATTAAAAATAAATTTCGGGCAGACTTACCGATGAACATTTCCAAGATTTAATGACAATAGCCTGGGCAAACTTTAATTCAAACTTCGGACGGATAGTCCAAGGCGAAAAATGTCACTTTTCCTTCGATCAATATCATAAATATAGTATAAAACCCTTGGTACTTCCTTTTATTCATAACACTTGTTTATTATTAAATAAAATAATGTTCCGGAAACCATTCGGTTTATGTGTTCATTGATATTGTATCTACACGTATTTAAATAGTACAGTTTATTATTTCAATTGTTAAGGCGGGGGGGGGGGGGGTAAGCTTTTTCCCTTCCGGAACACGACTGTCATGTTATTTAAAAAAAACGGACCTCTAATGAAAGTAATTGGTGACCCCTGATATATGGAGTGAAAACAAAGGTGCCATTTTGTTGTGCGATGATATATTTTTTTAGCAATTAAAACAACAAAAAATGTTTTTTCCATCACATGTCGCAACTGAGTAGGTGGGTGCAGCCAGCACGAGTCATGTGATACGCACTGCATCTCATTCCAGGAGCGCAGTGACAGAGGAGAGAGAAGGCGTATCGCGTAATCCCGTCTGACAATGACATCTACGATTTTTACTCTAAATATGCTCAGAAACTGGGTAATATTCTTCAGGTACGTGCTGTTACACCCTGCATATGCATATGTAATAAAACCGAAACCTTCGAGACACCTTTCTATATTACAATATCAGTTTAATGTTCTTTCATAAAACATAAACTTAATAACGATAAAGGAAAGCTCAGACATATACCTCCTACCTACTCCAAGTTGCTATGTGATAAACCGTAAAGGGAGTACATCAAACCGCCAGCTTATAGATGTTAACTGGCTTTTGTTCCCAAGACGAAGACAAACTTTGGCATTCTTCTCGTAAAAGGAAAGGCATAATAAAATTTTCCGCCTTTGGAAATTTACCAGATTTAATATCTGAAAATATTTTCGAGCATTTTGAACTGATAATTTAGCTGTGGTTAGCTTTGATGTAATGAGTTTTAAATTGTGTTAGCGAGAGGGTTGATTTTTAAAGAGAATGCAAAACATCTCTCAATAAACTAATCGATTTCACCATAACTTAACTTAACTGGCTGAGCTTTAAAAGGATGCAAATATTTCAAACATAATTAAATAAACCCTTTCAAAACATATTAAAAACCCGACCTTAAAAAATAATCTTTTTAACCTTCATAAAAACATACATGTTTTTGAAAGGCCCTCTGAAAAATTTAAATGTTTAATATTCCGCCGTAAAAAATTTCACCGTTCACTCCTTTCTTTCCGAAAAAGCACCTTTATTTATTATGTATGAACCATTTCCTACGAATCCTCCAGACTGAAACGATATTTTTTTATTTGCACCCAGCTCACAAGTCACCGCAGTATACGACATAACATAAAAAAACTACAGCAATTAATTTTTGCAGATTTTTCGCGAGGCAAACACCGTTGCACGAAAATAATTAGGCAAAAAAATTAAATCAGGAAACAAAAAGAAAAAGAGCACGAAACAAAAAATAATGCTATCGCCGGGGGTGAACTACACAGCGGCGTGTGGTGCCTTTCGTTTTATATTAAATTTCCTTTTTATTTTGTGTTCAGATAATCATCATTCGTCAAAATCTACCCGCTTTCACGCTTTGCTTAATTTATTTGGTATGAATACACATTTTTTAAACACTAACGCCACACATGGCCTTTGCCATCTTGGGGATGCCGTATGGAGGGTCCTTTTAGGATAGAAAGGAGAAGAAGTTCTGGGATGGAAAAAGGCATGAGAGGAGTAGGAATCTGGGGGACAGTGTGTCCAGGAGTGACAGAGATACGAATCCATCCCTCCCACTGTGGTGCAAGGTGATGTTCCGAGAGAGTCCTGACGGAGAGGTCAAAAGGTCTTCCTGAACCAGTGTCTCCCGATCCATCTTGCCATGTAGTTGGTGGGCATGCGCATCCACCCCCAAGATCCAGGTAAGCCTTACACGATGAACCCGGGTACCCCTGATAAGTCAGTGTCCAAATCAGAGAAGGGGACATTGAATGGAGCATAGAGTGTGTTGCATGACAGTTTTGTATGACGATCCATTCTCTCAATATATGTAATGTTTGTATGTAAATATATTTTACCACAAGTTATTGAATTAAAGTTTTATAAAACAAAACAAAAAAATTAATTAAAAAAAATCTTTTTTTTTTAAGTTTTCGTAAAAACAGAGTCTATCGATGTTCAGAAAGTAAGTATACTGTGACCATAACGGGCTGTGGTTTTTTGTTTTTTGGGGGTTGGCGGTACTGAGTGGTAGAAGGAGGTCTCTTGACCAGAACGAGCATCCCAGGAACGCGGTAGTATGAAAACTCACGTAGTAGTGTCCAGTTGCGTGAAAGTTGTCGGCAAAAAATCCCACCAAGTGCTGTGATCCGCTTTTTACACACTGAAGGAATAACACCTATACTCTTAGCTCAGCCCTTCACATAAAATCCTGGCCTCACCCAAGACATTTCAGCAATATTCACAGACCACTCAGCAGTGTTTGTTCTATGACCATATCCGACCAAGTACTTGCCCAACGTGTATTTGTGCGATTAGTAGTGAAGTAGGTACCAATTTTCTGCAAACTGCTTGTACGTCCCCGGATAGCTAGATGTCAGTTGTATCATATCTTTCACGTAGAGATGGGCACATTGTGCACAATTGCATGGAAGAATGGAATCATCTGCTGTACACACGCCAAGTAGCCGTCCCAAACACCGCGGCGTTCAGAATCAATGAATGAACTTATTATCCTTGAGGGATTCCAGATGATTCTGAAATTTAATCAATGCTGACACCAAGGAAACTCTTCATCTCTGTCTGCAGTAAGTTCCTCCATGCTGGTCAGCATAGTCAAGATCTCTCTCTCTTCTCTTCCATTTCATTTTTAACAATTAAAATTTGATTTTTAACAATTAAAATTTGATTTTAACAAAAAAACTTTCATTTTTAACAATAAAAACTGTGTTTTTTTTTAAATTTGATATTTTCTCCCCTCCATATCTCCTTAAGAATTAATCCTAACCAAAAAGTTTATTAAGCTTTTTTGTAGAGAATTTTTTTAGATAATTTAGTTTGTAGACATTATTTCGCTAGAGGCAGTAGTTTTCGAGTAATTAACGAAAAACTGAAAAAATGACCTTTAGAGACCCCCCACCCGTAGCTCCACCCCCACCCCCCGATATTTTTAGTATTTTATTAAGGATACCTTCCCCTACAATTGTGCCAAAATGGCTTCTCCAAGAATTATTTCCGCTATTCGGTGTCTTTTGGTCTTCGTTGCCTGGACTAACTGACTGAGTGAAACGTGGATGATCAAATGCAAAAAAACATCTATTCTTCCTTTTTAAGTATTCATCTTTATTATTGGTGGTCATGTAGGAATTCCTAAAATATTGGATAGCGATGACAGGTCGTGCACACTTAATGAATCAATATGCAGTACAGCATTTTATAAATATTTTGTTTGTGGAGGTTATAAACTGATTAAACCATTAAATAGCGTTCTATTTTAATATATTACTAGCTTTTGCCCCCGGCTTCGCTCGCATATTCGCTCCCCCCTGCTCCCCCCCCCCCACTCCCTCCCCACTCCCCCCGCACTACCCCTCCCCCTCCCCCCGCCTCCCCTCTCCCCTTCCCCAATCAATCAACAATCAAATACGCTCCGTTTCGCATTCATAATATTAGTATAGCTTTTGGCTTAGGTCAAAATGTAGATTAGTACCTATTTTATATTTGTATCTACACTAAATATTCATATTAGAATACTCATATTTGAACTTTCGCTATCAAAGAAATCTCCGTAGTAAGCTAAGCAAATAAAAAAATGACAGCCCACGTCAAACATTTACTTAGTAACACGCTTTGCCAATAAACGTTTAATAAATAATTTCATAACGCCACGGCTTATTCATAACGCCAGAACTTACCAATATATATAGTCTATATTACTAGCAAATAAAGTAGCTTTCGATTAATGAAAGAATTTTTATATTCCATTCGGTATTTATTACGTGAAAGAGTAAGACACATCCATCCATACAAACATTCGCATTTATAATATAAGTAAGATTAAACTATAAAAAGTTACAATAAAAATATCATAAATTTAAAAAATATATGTATATAAGTATATATATTTATTATTTACCGGCTTAGCCCGAGTTAAAACAAACTTTTTGCGATATCCTTTTTTATTTTGAATTTAAAAAAATTATTACAAAAAAATGATGTCTCAGTCCCTTAATATTTTGTCAGTTAATTATATATCTCTAGCACAATAACTCATTATGATAATGACGTTGCAAGCTGAAAAGGGTTTTTTACATTAATTCCACACAGGATAATTGATATAATTTCCCTCAGGGCCTATGCCATCTTCAGGAATGCTGTGTGAAGGGTGTTTTAAGAAAAGGGAGGAGACTAAGTTCTGGGAAGGAAATAGGTATAAAGGGTGGGTAGAAATCTGGGAGTCAGTGTGTGGGTTGCGTTAACCTCAAAATACAAAACATAAGATTTTGAGGTTAACGCAATCCTTTTTGGAAAATTTCGTGAATCTGAGCTGGCAATTCGAAGGTTCTTGCTGCTTCACACAATAAATAAACAGAAAAAATATATATTTATCATATGATTTCACCAAAAATAAAAATATTTTCTACTTCTTTTTCGGTGTTCTCAATTTATTTTTTGGTTTATTGTACTTTCCGAATGCATTGTCACCGTGCCCGCCAGCGCCAGTGTGGGCCTGAGAAATAGTGGAGAATGACAAGGCTTACTCTAATTGAAATAATTTCCCGTCTGCTTCACTTATGAGCGCGGAAATAATTAAACTGGAAAAAGAAAACTGCGAAAAATAACATTCCCACCCCAACTATCGATGCTTTAATTAAAATTTTAATTAAAATCTGGGATTTTTTCTTGCAATCTTGCGCCGTAACAGTTTAATTGCAAACAGAGAAATGTAATGCGGGGCATGTTGTAAATTTTCGTTTCTCTAACAATCTTTTAAATATTTTTAAATGAAGTTCCAACGTTATCTGCGCCAATATTCTCAATTTTGGTTAGGGATGTAAATACTGGACTTTGTGATGATTATTTAAGAAGTCGAAATGATTGAAGCGGATGTGTGTGTATGTTAACTCAAAAAACTTTTTAATATTTGCTTTATTTCCGATATATTAAAATTCAACCTTGTTACGTAAAAACATACAAAAGTATAAATTTTGCTTATATTATTTATGGCAATCGACTAATTTTCGTTGCGTTTATAATAGGAAAATAATCTACCACAAATGTGTTGTAACATGCTGAATGAAACTAACAAGATTGAAACACATTAAAAATAAAAATAAAATAAAATTTTCTTGGTATGAAAATAAACTCAAATTAATTCTGTACCTTAAAGTCCTAAGAGATAAACCACGTCCTTAACAAAGTATATGGCTATGAGTGGTTTATGCTTTAAGGTACAGAATTGTATAAAATATTTTTTTTACTTACTAGGAATTATTATTTTATAACCATTATTTTTGTTTTATTATCTCTATTACCATACTTGTGTTATATAGAGTCATCTAACTAACTAACCACCACGCCGTTTCTCCTCAGGGTTAGGCAGAAAGAACGGACCGCCAAACAAGTATTTCTTGGCATATTTTTGCTTTGTTCACATTCATACATCGTCTCATTCATGCCCTTCTGTTGTTCTGATCCTTAAAATTGTGTGAATCACGTATTTGGTTAATTTGATCGTGCCATGTCTTCCTCTGGCTTTCCCGACTACTAATATCATTCACATTCGCTTTATATATTCTACTTACATTCCTTTCTTCGTTTATTCGCTCTAACTACACGAACCACCTAAGCATTCCTTTCTGAATCTTACTCAATACGCTTATTTCTCGCACATTCAGACATGGTTTTATCACAAATACCCCTCGGGGATCTCATTTCTATAGCATTCAGTCTACTTTCATCCTTTCTCTTCCAGTTCCGTTCCTCACTACCATACATCAGGATTGCAACAAGCACTCCATTATGGACTGCAAGCTTTGCTTCTTCATCCAACATCCAACAAAATGAACGCATCTTTTACTGGTTCGTGTTCGAAGTAGAATATCTCGTTATATTAAAATAAAATTTTCCTCTGACCCAAAGCCATAGGAAAAGTTGAAATTATTTCTTAGTCCCCGAGATTTGTAGTTATGGATGACTGCAAAAGCTCCTATTATAAACTTCTTCTAAGTGTTTTCTTATAAAAAGAAATAGGATTGGTATCTTCGGTCACGGGGGAAATCTGTTCCATAGTATTTGCAAACTTTAACACAGCTTTTTGTTGAGCACTTTAACCGAGCAATCCGAGTAGTTTTACGGTAATCTCGGCAGTTCGGAAAACTTGCTCCCGTTCAAACAAAATATGAAAGTTTAACTTAGAGATTAAAATATAAAAGAAAACTAATAACGATAACTTTACTCGACTTTAACCGGTTCCGAAGTATATTCTGTGTGAAATTTCTCTCGCAAAAGAAGTGCAGCGATACATTGTTACGGTTCTTAAAATGGTGTAATAAAGTTTTCGTTTTAATAAAGCAGTGTGCTGGATATTAAAGATAATTGAGTTCATTTTAATTAACAGGATTTATGTAGAAACCTTCGTAAGAACATGTGGCCCCTGAGGAAAATAAGAATTTTGTATTAATATTATGATTTTTGCTGTATGCAGTAGTCGCTAGTAAAAAATATGTAATACCTACTCAGTATGGCTCGACTTTCGACCGTATTGAGGAAACCTGTAAATAATACACGCCGATGAAAGCGTACATAATAAGCACACGGGAGGAGTCGGGATCACCTCTGCAAGGTATGACTCGGTCGAGTGAATGGAACGGTATTCATGTCGTGGGTGACTTGACAGTTGATCCCCTAGCATTTTATATTACTGACGTATAAATGTAAATGGAGCAAGCAGTGGGTACCAACAAAGAGTTTTGTTGTGTTTATATTTTTGAAGTAAAACTTCTTTACGCACGCTCGACTTGGGAGGTAAGCTGGTGAATAAGTTACGAAAAGTGTGATGCGTTACGAAAAGTGTGATACGAACGGTAATCGATGCGAACGGTGATCGATGCGAACGGTGATCGGGCGATGCGTACATACTGCACAACTAAGGTAAGGCGTGTATACTAACCCAAGGTCGTAGGTCACCTCAAGGTCATAGGTCACCCCAAGGTCATAGATCACCCCAAGGTCGAAGGTCACCCCAAGATCGTAGGTCACCCCAAGGTCGTAAGTCATCCCAAGGTCGTAGGTCAACCCAAGTTCGTAGGTCACCCCACGGTCGTAGGTAACCCCACGGTCGTAGGTCACCCCAGGGTATAGGTCACCCCATGGTCATATGTTATCCCAATGTCATCTGTTATTTTATAAGTTAGTGAAGTTTTACTTCAGTCGTATGGTCTAAAGCACACTCGTTTTTTTTTAAATTTATTTTTTATTATGTGAATACAATATAAGGGTCGCACTAGTCCTAATTGTCTGGAGTCAGTGAGATTAAGCCCCAAATAGGGCAAGTACCTGGCTATTCAATTCTCATCACGAAACACGGCTAAAGTTATTTCAATTCTGAATGGTAGTCTCTCATCAGGACGATACTGATAGTCGCTTTTACTATGAAATGTGCCGCAAATATAATTACTACTTAATTTTATTATTAAAAAATTAATTGTGAAATATCAAAATTTTATTAATGAGTCTGGTTTTTGGACTGTTAATTCATGGTGGAATTCCATTGTATTAGACTTGAAATTAAAACACTTAAATTAACAAAATAGAATCATTCATTATATAGAGACAATGTTGTGCACAACTGCCTAAGTTTGTATAATTTCCGTAGCATAAGAGTTTCAACTACCAGTCTGAAAATATCCGTAGTAGGATGAAACCGGTCCTGGTGAAAATAAATAAGTGGAACGAAGTGCAAAAGTGTTTTAATTTCAATTCTAAAATTTTATTACATAAAATTTTGTTGTGCATGCCGGAATTTCAATCCGAGACTTACGGATTCATGGTCGAGACCCTTACTCCTCGACCACGAAGTTTTTCAGTATTGGCGGTTTTGTTTTCTCATAGACTCACAAATAGATATATCAAAGCACTAACTATTATCAACCACATACGGGAGTTTTTATCAATTCTTCTCAAAAATATACTGTTTATCGTGCTAATAAACAAACACAACATTATTATGAAATCATTAAAACATATGCATATCAAAATTTCAACCAATGTAATACTTAGTTTAAAAAATGTGTATTTCACACTCACCATAATAGAAACTCAAGAATAGAAGAGTTATGATAATTTGACAATACGGTTAAGTCAATATTGTCACCTCCCACGGGCAGAGCCGGGCTAGACCGTGACTTGTCCGCTCAGACTACAAGATTCTAAGGAAGTCTGTTTGCTTCACTCATGAATAATTTAATAGTACAAAACACTGTTCGGAAACAAACAAAGCGCTGAATTTGTCTTGGGTGTTAGAGAAACGTAGGGATGTGACAATGTATAGACATTCTAACCCCCGATACCAAGGATATCGATACCGCGATGTTCGCGACAGGTTATTTTAAAGTCGATGCTTTTGTACGTTGGGGGTCTACATCATTTAGATTTATGCAAAGAAATATAAATTATTCGATTTAGGCATAATGTGTGTTAGATAGGCTCTCAAAAACGCCAACAAGAAATTATAAAAAAAAAACTTAACCGTCATTTTATTGATCTTATTAAAATATATTTGCTTTATTTGTATACATAGGTTAATTAAATAAATAATATAGTAATCTAAGTTTCCGATTATTCACAAAAAATGGATTTACTGAGAAATTATGATAGAATATTGATGCTTGTCGATTTTCTTAATTCATATTAAACTAAATGTACTTTCGACAAATCATGTATTAAATAAATAAAAAATAATTTAAATATTGCACGGTGGAATATCTAGATTTAATCCGAGTACATTAAGAAGGAGAGATCAAAATGCAAAATTGATCTGAAATTTGCCATACGTTTAATTTAAAAATGAATTATTAATGATTAAATTAATTAATGTAAATATTCAGTTTTGTTAGGTATTTTGGTTTGTGTGAAAAAAGCCGCGCATTTAGTGAGGCATTAAATTAATACTTGTATTATCATATCCAATAGAGGTGTAAGACTCTCGACTAGGAACCCGGAGGTCGCACGTTCAAATAATTTTTGTTGTTGTTAATAAATTGGTTAATTCGTGATATTTCACAATTTAATTGGAAATTTAAGATAAATGTGCGGCAAGTTCCATGATGGAAGATACTTTCAGTATCACCACTGTGTAAGATCACCATTCGGTATTCAGTAATGAAATGTTGCTTGAAATTGTTTTAGCCATGTTTGGTGATTAGATATGAACGGCCAGGTACTTCCCCAATTTCCTCTTCCCCATGTCATTCCCCTCCCCGCCACCTTCAGCCTCACAACATATCCCAATTGGGAAAGCCATGGTCTCACTGACTTCAGATGCTTATGAGCAGTTTTGACTCGTTTGTGGTATATGTAGTAGGGTTGACATGTTCATCAAATTAAAAAAATCTGTTTTCCGTAATACAAGTCTACAAAAAAACAATGCGAGCTGTTTTGGCTTTTTTGCGTAATTCTTATGTTTTTGGGTGTGTTGAATCCGAAAATGACTTTCATTTTGTTATAGAACGTCACGTTTTCTGACAATGTAGGTATCCACTTTAAACAAGTTATCATCTTAAAATAAAAGATAAAAGTCTAAAACAATTTTTTAAATTTTATAATTGCGTTACAAAACTTATTTTTTTAATCTAAAATACATTCATTAGTAAGCACTAAACACATTTATTTTTCCCAGTGAGACTCCTTTTGGTACATTTTTGCTTGTAGGAAGCATCTGGAAGGTCTCTCTGAAGGGTCCAACAGTAGTCTACAATCATTGAGATGCTCCATTTTCCCTGGTATCTTTTTTCCATCTCCTTAATATCTTGGTGAAATAGTTCACTTTGCTCTTCACTCACATCTTCTCTTGAAAGTAGTGGAGGTGGGAATAAAGAAAATGTACTTTTAAACTCATTAAGCAACCTAAAGCTTGATATGCTTTTAACATTCTTTTGACGATTTGTTTGTAGTTAGGTTCCTTGTTATTACCTAAAAATTCAGGTTACCCTCCTTGATCCCTAGTTTCCCTCCCCCCTCCCTCGAACCCCCTACCAGCGATCGCCTCCCCCCTCCCGCATTCCGTACATTCAGTCCCGGTACATTCAGTCTTCTAACAGCTCGCGTGCCACCTATTGCATTTTTTTTATACAAATTTCATAATGCCAGAGCTCACCAGTAGTTTTATACAAACTTTGTCCTGACAATAACAACACAAAAAAAGAATTATCCAATTTGGTGCAGTCGTTTGGAAGTTATGCGCGTACATACATTTCTGCGATTCATTTTAATTAAAATAATTATTTTTTCGTAATTTCATGATGGCAGAGCTCACCATTGTATATACTATATGTATATATTTATATATTTGGGGTTTTATTATGTACATTTATATAAATTGATACCGTTTTGAAAAATTACCTGACGTTCTGGAATTTTTTGAGTATTTTTTTAGTTCTCAGAACACCTAAATACATAGAAATCAGTTGAAAACATCCAGACAGCATTTTTTTTTAATTCATCCAGCTTCAATTGACGATCTACCTTGCTGTTCATGGGAAGCTTAGTACATAATATATTTTTTATAATTAGCTTTACATGTGAAATTCTTTTTTTTTTCAGATCAATTTTTCAAAACGGAGCAAGTACTTACGTTTTGTACTTTAATCAATAAATGTATACTCCGAAGCCTATATAATATGATTCTGCTAATGCGTTAAAGATGTATTATACAATATATTTGAGTTAACATATTTTTGAATTTTTTTGTAATTTTCTTAACAAGGATCTTAGCCTTTTGCATATCTATAATGGAAATTTGAATTGCTGTAAAGGATAAAATGTTGATTATTCTGTAGAGCCACAAGGAAGTTTTTTTTGTTCATTTCCTGTTTTGTAGACCTATAATTATGATTTTTTTTTATTTAAAAATAACATTGAATGCATCTTTCAGATTAAATTAAATAGAATTTATTTTATTTATTTTTAATTTTTCGGAAAAAATAGCCCTTTAAAATTCGCGTCGTAAACGATACACTTATTTTCCTACAAATATTTCGACGACGCAGAACGAAAGAGAAAAAAGAAGTGTGGAACATGTTTAAATCATTATTGGTTTTATTATACAGCATTTAAAATTTCTGCAGCTGATATATTTTGCATGTAGGTACGTACTTCAGTTTGGTAATTTATTCACCATTAATTTGGGAGGCGGGTATGGGTACCGTCGCCCCGGGAAAGATTTATTGGATAACCAACACCTCTGCCAAAGGTCACCCCAAGTGGTTATTTACGTTTGGTAACTTAGCAGGGGTGCCCGGTTTCATGGGGTGAGGTTTTTCGGGGTCTTGGCGGTTAATGCGCCTGCCCACCAGCTGCATGGCAGGCCGGATCGGGGGAAAAGGGTTGAGAGAGTTCCTCTGACTTCTCCAGCCGTCCAGTGGGATGGATGGATTCATACGTCTGTCACTCCTGGATACACCGACCCCAGATTCCTACCCACGCCTAATACCCTTTTCTTTCCAAGAAATTCCTCTTCTTCCTTTCCTAAAAAGACCCTCCACGTAGCATCCCCAAAGATGACAAAGGCCCTGACGGGAATTATTTTCCTCTGGGCCTTTGTAAAAGGTTTATTGAATGGTTTTGTGATGCATACAATAAAGCCCATTTTTTTGCAGGCTTTTTCTGAGATGTATTCAATATGATCTTCAAACAATGGGAATAAAATTATGAGAGTAAGAGAATCTACCACTCATTTACTAGTAAATGGCGCATTTCCACTTTGCGATGTTTCGCACGACTAATTTCATCCCTGCGCGTGTCTCGAGAAAGTTGTGGAAGGGTGGAAGTTGGCTGGTTGAACGATGGGGGTTGATTGGCATTCTGCGGTTCGGAAGAGGGTGCTGGGGCGAGATAGTTGGGGTCTCGGGCTCCTATTCGGGTTGGCTCTAATTCGGTTTAGTGGTCCTACATGTGACAGTGTTATTAATTTTACATAACTTATAGATACGATGTTACGGATTATAAGTGACATTAAAAAGTTATATATATATATATATATATATTAACAACAAACAAACCTACCGTTTTTATCCGCACGGTGTTTAAACTCACGTAAAATTCAATTATTATAAGTAATAATTATTAGCCTGAAACACTCATCTATATTGAAAAAATCTCCAGAGAAAAGATACATGCCGCCGACGGGACATTTTTTTAAATGTGGATGACTGTTTCAGGCTAATAATAATAATTTTCAATAATTGTTACCCTTTGTGCTATGCATAAGAATCTTGTCTTAAACATTAGTTTATCAATTAAAAAAATTATAATAATAATATTTGACGAGTTAAAGTACATCACCAAAATATTTAAACATAATTCTCGACGCCACCTAGTGGGAGATTTAGCACTTACAATGCCTTTCTCATATAAAAATAAAATTGGTTGTTTGCAGGTGGAAAAATGTAATTAGTAGTAACTGTTGAATGAAATACTAATATATATTAATCAGAAGTTCCCGTCGGAGGCATGTATCTTTTTTCGGGAGATTTTTTCAATGTAGAAGAGTGTTTCAGGCTAATAATTATTACTTATAATAATTGTTACCCTTTGCATGCATAAAACGCTTGCCTTAAATATTAGTTTATCAATGAAAAAAAATAAAATTCAATATGGTTATTTTGTACGTTTTTCTAAACGCTATTCAAAACAAATCGGTTCTAAACAGCAAAAAAAAACAAATGATTTTCGGCCCTACTAATAAACGTCTAAAAAATTCTACACAACCGATAAACAATTATTTATCCTACATTAATCGTTGTTTATCAATAGTTTTGCAATGATTATTTAATTTTTTATTTTTATTGCTTTTTAAGAAGTTAGAAAAGTGAAATAAATTTTGTCGACAAATCTTTAGAAAAACAAGAAAAATGATAATCGCCATGCTCCAAAACTCTATCGCCAACCGCTCTAGCCACTGAGCTAACACGACAAGTTGAAGAGTGAAGGCGATTTGACAAAATAATTCAAAAAATTGAAATAAATTCCTAATTATGAAAACAAAAACAAAAAATTATTTTACTTTTGTGAGCCTCGAATTCGGAAATTAATGCTGTTCAATCCGCCTCTAGGGTACCAAATCAACTAATCATTGGATTTGTGATAATAATGATGTACTGAATACGATTGAATAAAAAAAATCATCATTTGTAAAAATAATGACGCGAGGCTTTCGTTATCACATGAAGGGCTATTTTCTCAATCTCAATAACCCTTTTTAATTGAGTTTTACAATACTTCAACTAGGTGGCTAACACCTCAATACTTAATATAATTGAGGCCGCAGATATGAAATAACATATTTTTGTTTGAGGTTGGTCATCTCTTATCATGTTTTATTTCTGAAGAAATAAATGAATGTAATATTTTGAGTTAAATATTCAGGTTGTACCTTCAGTCAAAATGTTTGTTTCTTGAGTCGGTAAGCACTAAGCTGTTGAGTGTAAGAGACATTTCATTGCATGTTTGGTTACGACAGGACTAACATAATTGGATGCGTACAGATAATATAATAACTTGTTCAGGAAACTTTTGGGGGAACAGAACTGTAACATGAAGGAAGTTGGAACTCTCCGTGGGAAGGATGATGCATATTATTTCGATGATACCTAGTCTCAGTGCTTAGTTGCTCGCTATAAGTCTTAGTTGTAAGTCACTTAATGATATTTCTTAGATAATTTGAACCGCTATACAAAACGTCGCTCCGTTTTTGGGAAAAATCAGCTCAAGCGATAAATAATTTAATGAATACATAAATTGTATATTTTGGCCACTAACTAATTAAAAACCCCTTTGAACTTTTTATTTTCAACGTGACAACTCTGCATAACTTTTCGTATTGTATTTTCAGGATGTTTGTATAAAACAGCTAGACTAGAAATCCAATGTGCACCGTGCCTGGTGGAATTCGGGTGAGATTTGTATTGAAAATAGAGGGGTTTTTTGGCAGAACAGTTGATTTGCAAGTCAATAGACTATTTACAAATAAAACTCGTCCCATCGCGGAAAACTGGACGGAATTCGAGTGGATGAATTGTTAATGATTTTTTATGATTCGAAAATTCCTAATTCGGCTGTTTTTCAATATGTTAATTGATCAACTTCGAAAGAATTTAATCTGTAGTATCATCAAGCTACTATTAATTTCAAATGATTATTTTACTGATTTAGTTTTTTTTTCAAATTAGATTAGTTACGAGTGGCATTTTTTTCATTGACTTTCTTCATTAAGTACATGCATAAACGTCTTTTGATGTTACCTGTTACAAAAATGAGCAAATTTTTATTATTGTTTTGGTATTCATGAATATTCGTTGAAAATAAGTGATGGTTTGTTAGAATAAAGGAAACTCGATTAAATAGTTAAAGCACCAATTTCTAAATAAATTCACTTTATATAGTTACTCTACCCATTGCTGCCTACTTCCCATCATTCAAGGCTTACTGTACAGTGTCTAGTCTTGCTATTATAAATCTTTGAGATCGATGCCAGTGAAAAAAAATTGTCTCCCATATTTTTTTCACATACTCGTACTAGCAAACCATCAGTAAGTCTTCAGGTGGCAAACATCAAATAAACTGTACGGAATCATTGTAGGAAGGTACAATCAAAATTATATCCCAGCAAAGAACTAAACTTAACCTCACCTACCCTTACGAAACTTAGTGTACCGCGTGATTTTCATATGAATATCCCTTTATATTATCACGGGTAGATGCGGGCATATATATTTCACAAGACATTTGGGGACAAGGGATGCAAGTGAAGGCCGCACTGTAGAACCATTATGTCTCGCAGCGGGGAGGATCTGTTCAGCTTACGGGGATGATTTTATCCCTTTGCTTCAGCGCGAAGTGCAATGCTTCGTTTTATTGTACGGGTGCCTTATTAAAATGGTTTATGTAATCATAAGTCAAGGCCTAATGCTAGGTATAATTTTTTAATTAAAGCCGTTTTAGTTGCTTCCATCAATATATTGATTACTTTTTTTTAAATACCTGAATTTAGAGAGATAAAAAAGAACCGAAAACGTTTCATAAAATAACAAAAAAAGCATCTTAATTTAAACAGCGCCGATTATTGCAAATATTGCTTATCTTATTTACTTATCATGTGCATATAATGCAATTTAATTAATACTGTAATATAGATAGCATTATAGCGTTTTGATGGGTTTTTTCTGCCAATGTGGATTCTTAGTTTAGTAAACATATATAAGTATATCATATATTACCTTTACTAGAGTGTAAAGGAGAATTTTTTTTTTTAGTTCATGTTGTAGTTTCATATTTTTTAAATGCTGTTAAAAACGTTAGCACATGCTCATTGTTTTGTACTTTCTTTTCATGAGTAGTGCAGAGGGTCATCTTAAAGAGATATATTAATATTTCCTAGTGCTGTAAAATTGATCGTCTATTAGTTATTCGGTTTTGGCTGTTTGGCGACGATATAAGTCTTACCCGTAGTATATTTAACCAATCAAAACAAGAAACAATTCATAATAAAGTTCAATAGTTATAATTGACCGAACTTCTGAATCAGTTATTTGACCAAAGGCAGCAGCGGTCTAACTTAGTTGTTTGTCCACCGAGAGCTGTCCAGTCTGTCTACTCAAACAATATTTGCAGTGTGTTCGAGTTTCCTATCGAACTTGTCGGCTAATTACCAAGTCAACAATTTCTCGACTGTTCAAATAACTACCTTTCTTGTCATACTACAACAACTGTCTCTAATCAAACAAGTCTAGAATACAGTGATGAACCGAGAAGAAGTGGATTTTGCCGGTACCTACGGTACTCTCTAGTCTGGATAAACATGGAATTAGAGAGAAGATTTTGATTTCCGTTAATCAAACATCGTAGGTATCTACCACGAGAAGGGTAAATGTTTTTAAAGCGAATAATAAGAGCAAACTACGTACTGTGTTTTTTGAGTTCTCTCATTTTGTAAATATTTCCAGGTATTTATTTTGATAAATGAATAAAGTAAATCAAAAATTGCTCATAGTGTGATTATTTTATAAATTACACCTAATCCCATGATAACCTAATTGTTTTACCTTTAAAAAAGGCATAGTTTAAAGCTGAACATAAGCACAGAGTATTGTTCTGATTAGGGAGCAAAGATGGTAATCGTTTTTAGCTTGGAACTCTATCCGGTGAGTTTTTTTTATTTTTCATTTATTTAATTTTTTTATTTTAATTTATTTATTAAAATCAGAAAGGTTCTTAAATTAACATAATAATATATATTTAAAATTATAAACTAGACATGTTTACCTTTACGAGAGTTAAAAACTCTTGTGTAAAGGGGAAAAAATAAGAAATAATAAATAACTTAACATTCAGTGTAAAAAAAAAAATTGTACATACAAAAGTGTTAAGAACTTTTTGTATATAATAATATAAAGTTAAATATTCAAAATAAATTATTTAAAATAAAATAGAAAAAAGTACTAGATACATTAAAAGTAATGGAATAAGAAAAATAAGATGTCAATTGATTCTAATAAGCTAAATTATTTATGATAGAATAGTTTATTTTATTTTTAAATTTATTATGATCAAGTTCTAACCTCAGCTCTGTCGCTAGTTGATTGAACTACATCACACCAGTGTAAGTGTAGTAATGTGCTAAACTGGTAAACCCTAATGGACTGCGTAAGCGACCCATTAAGTTTTGTCTACTGCTTTCAACACGTAACATGGCATGGTGCGATTTCTTTGTAATATCTTTATGTATCTGAAGGAGTGTATTTTTAATATATGTATTTTTTAGCGGTGGAACTTGAAAATCTTAGAAAAGTTGTGAGGTTGAATAATCTGGTGGTTTTTTTATTATAATTTTAATTATTAGCCTTTGAGTAATCCCCAGCGGTAAAATTGAGGTTTATATGCTCCCCCCCATGCAACGATACCATATTGTATTATTGAATGGGCTAGAGAGTAATATATATATATATATATATATACATATATATAAGGATATTTAAGTTAAGTATGTTTCTTAGATCAATAAAAATGTAAATGAGTTTTCTTAATCATGTAATATTAGTAATGTGAGTTTTCCATTTAAGGTTATTATACTTTAATATACTTTAATATACTTTAATATACTTTAATATTATGTTTATTATACTTTAATATTTTATTTCATTTTTATTTGCTATGCATAAACATTCATTATTTTGGAAAGTTAATATTTTTAATTTGCATTTGTTTGAATGAATTTTTATGTTTAAGGTGACAGGAGTTTGTTTTTTATTTCTAAAAATGATATATTTCAATTTTTGAAACTGACAATTCGTGGTGGAAGTCCATTATAATAGATTATAATAAAACAAATAAAAAACTTTATTCTGCTTAATTTTATTTGACCGTTACCGGTTTTAGCTCGTCAGAGCCATCTTCAGAGTGGTCATCTAAAAATTATATAATAGGTTTTTTCAATGTTCAATGCTAATAGGTTTTTGACCAACCATTCTTTTAAAGTATTGACATCATTGTTTGCAGTTATCTGTTTACTTACACATTATGAGAAAGAAAGCTAGATTTTTATAATGCAGAAACCTGTTTTGCAAAGCAGCAAAACTCTTGAACAATAATCGTATGTTCTCCCATGAAATTTGCGAAGCTTTTTATATTGGAATTTTAGAGTTCAAAGAACCATATTCAGCTGGCAACGACAAGTCCATCAGGAGCTTTGAAATATTAAGTTAAGGCGATACACCTTGTAGTGTAAAATTCCTTGCTAACAAAAACACTCCTTATGTAGAAGGCGATAAGGTTTACATTACCGTCAGAAGCTTGTTTTCACAAAATTTGAAATGTTTTGTGATCATTTTCTAAGGAATTTAATTTTCACATTTTACAATTAAAATCATAACAGAAAGGGTGTTTGTCAGCAGGATATTTTGAACAGTAAATCAGTTTTTATAAGCCTGATACTTAAATTTTTTTCTGGGGGTATGAAAAGATTAAAAAAATTACTAGATTATTTCACAGCCAAATACTCTACTCACAGTAATTAATTAGAGCACTTAAAATAAGTCGAAGCGATCTAATTTTCAAACCAAAAGTACATGATTTTGCGTTACTTAGTAGTGCATCACCTTAACGGAGAAAAATTAAGATATGATACAAAACGATATATTGTTTGCTTTATTTACCTTTATCAAGTGAACAATAATGAAATGCTTGTGTAGTAAATCGATAAAATAAGGTACCTATTCTAGCTATAAATAATATCTCAATCCGTTCACAAGTATTATACGATCATACAACATAGCATTTGCTATAAAAAATAAACATGTTTTCAATACTACACAACTTATATTATAAGTGTTCACATTCGTGAGTTGGATGTTTTGCCGATTGCCAACCGACAAACCATGTTCCGTTAATCTCTTATTGCGGAATTCATCTTCATTAGGAATTATTTGTTACCACTGAGGGATTTATTGATAATCTAAGAGCGAGTTCCATTAGCGATCGGTATGCAGGTAAACAGACTTGATACCAAACACCCTGAATGATGGTATTGGGTAGCTCAACTTGGGGAGAATGGATTGTGGCTAAATGAATTCCTCGATCTGCTGAGCAGAGGGTAGTTTTATGGCAAAACGGTTATTTTTTTCCATTTCAAACTTATGCTACCGCTAGTACAAGTGACAAATTGAAAAGCTTAAAAAATCTAAGATTGATGTATTCTCTCATGGGAGGTCAATAATATTGCAAAAATTGTATGGTCAGGTAGAAGGCTACCAATTAAAAAATCTTTAATTAAATGAAGACAATATTGGCGAAACTAATCTGGGACTCGAACATTGTCTTCATTTAAATAAATATTTGAATTTGAATTTTAACTGATTAAGTTAAAAATAAAGATAAATATTCATTCTAGACTTGCAGAAAAGTCAATAGATGTCGCATATTAAAAATAAAAATATAAATAGTATCTTGGATAAAAAAAATTGTGACCGACCGAAGGTTCAGTTTCAGTTTCGGCAAGTTTCGGCAAAAAAATCTAGTTTAGGGATCAGTTTCGGTTTCGGAAGAAAATCTGGCGAACATTCAGCCACACCGAAACTCTGCGTTCGTAAATTACCGCGCGTCGTTCGGCTGACTTCGGGTGGCTCGTGTTGTTATTTTTTATAATTGTTGTTTGTTTCATAGCAGTAATATCAAAAAATAAATAATTATTTTATCACATACTTCAATTAATGTTTCTTTTTTTTTTTTTTTCATTTAACACGTGTAATAATAATGCTGTGATTGTAAACGCAATTAAAATTACAATACTCAATTAATGAGGTCCTTTACAAATTTTTATTCTAAGAAGTAATAACATGTTTTGTTAATTTTTATAATTTTTGTTGTTTTATAGCAGTAATATATAAAAAAAATCACATACTTCAATTATTGTTTTTATTTTTATTTCATTTAACACGTGTTAACTGTCTAATCAGTAAACAATAGATTTTTAACATGTCTAAAGTTTACTTTAAAACGTTTAAAACTGAGACAGATAACGAAGATTCAGTTTCGATAGAAAGTCTTGTTTCGGTCGGACACTAAAAAAATTATCCATGACACCTCTAGGCGTCTAGATAGTATTTAGTTCGGGCTTGAATCTTACAATCATACATAAAGGTAGCCAATAAAAATGTGCGTTAAGAAAATGAAAATAATTTTGATAGTTCTTAGTCGAAGTATAAATATGACCGAATCGGTTAGGGCCACATTAACTCAGTTCGACTCCCAGATTCGACTAAATCTTTTTCTTATTTTTCTGTTCTCAGATTTTCGATTGAGTTTCGCTAATATTGTCTTCATTTAATTAAATATTATAATTTGAGGTTTATCTCATCAAGTTAAATATTTAAAAAAATCATGTTGTTTAATAATACGCAGTCGAAGAACGGGTAATTCCAGTGAAATATAGATATGATATTCACTTATATACCAAATACAGGTGAATCACAAATCAAATATGGAAAGTTTTCAGAAAAAGTTTTTGAAATATGTATCTTATCGCAAGCAAAATTATGAAAACTATAGCTCCGTGAACTTTAAATCTCTTGATCAATGCCAAGTTATAATAAACCGAGAAATGCTTTATAAGATCATTCACAATTTTATTGACAGCCCATACCAACTACAAAATAATATTGATCTTCATTAAGAGTTACTTGATCTCCGGACATATGTTATTCCTAAGAGCAACACCAATTATCTTGAAAATGTATTTATAAGACAAAGTTGTAGCACCTTTAATAGATTATGCACAGACATCGATATATTTAAAACGAGCCTTACTAAATTAACAACATTCGTAAGAGAATAATATTCGATAGAATTCCTTTAAAATATTTCATTGTTTTTTTTGCCCATCACATTTAATTTTTTGCTTTCAGCAGTTTTAATTTGAATAACATCACTTTCTCGAGTACATTATTGATATTCATTCGAAATTTAAACGTAAACCTTTGAAATATTTCATAAAACACTTTTAGTGGATTTCTAAAGACTGCTTGTAACACTTATAAATAAAATAAAATAAAAATAACTTAGACCAAGGACCCTATTTGGAAAACAATTTTTATGACTTATTGTACAATATCAAAAAGAACTTGCTGCTTACTAACAGGTAAATAAATCTTTTTTCTTCTGAATCCTCTGGTGATACTATTCGAACATACAAACTGGGAAAATAACGGATACCCATTACATAGACCAAGGATTTCATTTTCTTTAATTATCTAGACCTTCAATTTTACAGCAGATCAAAAACATCATACTTTTAGAACTCATAAACCCGAACTGAACGTTATAAAAAATAAATACATTATCTGAATACCGCACAAGAGTCCCAACTGCTCCCGTCTGGAGCCAGTGAGACTGTGAACTCCCCAAATGGAGTTTTTTATGAGACTGAAGGTAGTGGGGAGGAGAAGGAGATGGGAAAGAGGAAGGTGGGAAAGTACCTGGCTATTCAGATCTGGTCACCAAACACGGCTAAAGCCATTTCAAGTAACGTTTCAATTAATGAATGGTGGTCTTACACCAGGGCGATACTGAGAACATCTTCCACTTTGGAACGTGCCGCAAATATACTATTTATTATTTTAAATGAATAAATTGTGAAATAACACAAATTAATCAAATAAAATGTATTTGATTAATTGCCGGGATTTGATCCCGCGACCTTCAGATTGCGAGTCAAGAGCCTTACCGCTCGACCACGCCAGCCGTCAAAGTCATTTGGTAAAGTTAAGTCAATATAAAGTGACAATGTTCCTTAGTTTCACAACACACAACTTAATATGGAATTGTTCACTTTAATATCTACTTTACTTAGTGATGTGGATGAATTGTTCACTTTAATATTTTACTTAGTGACATGGATGAATTGTTAAGTTTAATATTTTACTTAGTGACATGGAAGAATTGTTCACTTTAATATTTTACTTAGTGACATGGATGAATTGTTCAGTTTAATATTTTACTTAGTGACATGGATGAATTGTTCACTTTAATATTTTACTTAGTGACATGGATGAATTGTTCAGTTTAATATTTTACTTAATGACATGGATGAATTTTTCACTTTAATATTTTACTTAGGGATATGGATGAATGGTTCACTTTAATATATTACTTAGTGATATGGATGAATAATTCGCTTTAATATTTTACTTAGTGATATGGATGCATTCAATGGGTTAGTATCACTGAACAATAATTGAAGTATTATGATTAACACCTGGAGACCTGAGAGTTTGTTGGTCGGAGTTAACTCTGATGATTCCCACAGGAATAGCGCCATTAGCTGCATCCGGAGCGCACGTCGCAATGAACATCGCATCGCTGAATAGTTTATAGAGATGGCTCTCAGGTATCCATTTACCTGAGGGGTTAAAATACTTTACTGTTGATGCTTTCAAATGATCATAAACTAGAATAATCACCCAATGATACATCAGATTTTAACACGAACAACAAAATATATTCAAACGCAAAAAATTATAGATCGTAAGGGGTTATTATTTTAAGCTACTTTAAACTGAAAATTTATGGGCGATTAAGCGTAACATTATTGGATTACCAACACTTCTGCTATAGGTCACCCCAAGTGGTTCGCTACTTTTGGTGACTTACCAACTGCGTGGCGGGCCGGATCGGGAGAAACGTATTGACTCATTTGGACCTCTCCCGGAATATCGCCTTGCACTGCAGTGGGATGGATAGATTCATACGTCCTTCACTCATGGACTCACTGACTCCGAGATACCTAACCACACCCACGCCTTATACATTTTTCCTTATCAGAACTTCCTCTCTTTCCTTTCCTGAAAAGAGCTTCGACACGGCATTCTCAAAGATGACATAGGTCCTAAGGGGAATTATTTTCCTCGGGACCTCCTGTGTAGAGCTAATGTAAAAAAGAGAAAGGTTGATATATTTTAAAAAAGAGAAAGGTTGATATAAGGCTAAATATAGCTTTTTGTATAATGTTGCTGTGCAGAACAGTGCTGGATAAGTTCATATACGAAGAGATGAATGTGTGTATATGCTATAAAATGCTTACATGTTATTTAAATACTGTGAATTTCGATTTTTTTAATCTTCTTTAAAGATGTCACGCCGTTGAAAAAGCTAACAGGAATTTCTTCTTTTATTTACGTGAACAGTGAATATAACGTACACCTTTTTACTAAAAATAATATTATTATTACGGATTTTATCACTTAATCCCAATTATTGCTTATACCCGTTACGACAGACTGCTCAAAAAGGTTAACAAAACAATAATTCAAATATGCAAAGGTGCTAAAATCTGATACGTACAATGAAGGCTTGGAATTTAAAAAAATGTAGATAAATACATACTCAATATGTAAATCGGATTTTTAACAACATACTTTTACCGTTTTAACTTTTCAGCGTTTTAAAGGCTATCCAAGGTATTTTAGGACAGGAGAAAACTAAACACAAATGATAAAAAAAAATCCCGTCAATTTCATAATGGATTGAGACAGTCGTGTTTGCGATCGGAGTATTTCCACCCACGCATTCCACATATCCCGATGGCTTATTAATATTCCCCGGTTCACACCTTCTGTCCGCTTCAAAAAATTGACGCATCGCATCGGGTCGGTTTGCTTTTCGCGCCGCCAAATTCTTTTCGTGGAGGCCGACCACGTTCCTAGGGGTAGATGGAAAAGTCATATAGCAAACATACCCTCGTCACACCCTTGAGTCGGCCTACATCCCGACCCCACCCTCTCCCACACCTCTCAAGCGGCTGTTCAAATAAACGACAAGAAGTTAAGGGCACGATTTTATTACCACCTTTCAAGGCAAATAATACATAGCATCGGACATGTCAGGACCTGTGTGGGGAGAAAGAAATCTGCATATGGGCAGATTCGATTATATTTTCTACCCTCTCGTTAATGCATATTTAAAATTATTCGTCACGTGCATAGAGAGCAAACTTAACTTAGAATACGAGAGCGTAAAAATGAGCATGAAAGTACATAATTGCGAATGGGTTATTATTTTAAGGATGCTGGTATTAATGAAAAATTCGTGGATGAAACTGAACAAATACATTTCAATGACTTTTTCAATAATTGAAAATTTACTTTACGACGTCATTTTAATTTAATGAAATTAAATAACTTTGGAAACATCACAATTTAAATTTATTTTTAAATTATGCTTTTCAGCCACATAATTTTAATAAACTATCAAAGGTAAAAGACATTTCAATTTACTGTAAAACATTTCATCAGCGCTGTGCTGAAAGAATTTATTTTGTTTAATCTAAAAATGGTAACACGAAATGTAATTTTTTTTGCAAACAAATATTTTTGTGTACACAACTATTTAATCGAAATAATCGCCGCGTTTCAAAAGCAATGGTTTTTACATTAGGATAAACACACCGATCGTTCAGATGATTAGTCAGATATCGCCGAAAAATCGATATTTGATTTGAGTATGCAGTATGCAGTTATATGTAAAAGCGTACCATCTGATCAGATTACTAATAAACACCACCAAATCAATTCTTCTTCTTCCTTGCGCTGTCCCAACTCATTGCCTTGGTAGGCTGCTGGGGTCGGCTCTTCTCGTTCTCAGGTTGTAGTTTCTTCGGTTCTGAGTATTGCCTTCATCCAGGCCGTTTCTCTGAAGTATTTTGGAGCATAGAGTCATCCAGGAGTTCTTTGGTCTTCCTCTGGATGACTGTCGATGAAGCTCCATATACATTGCCTGCTTCACTGTGTGGTCTGACGGTCAAACAAATCAAACAAACACCACCAAATCAATTCTAATGCAGAAAAACTTTTAATGAATTAAACAAAATGATATTTTCTGGGTCACTAGCAGAATATTTCAAACTGTCAAACGAATGTACCGTTGTGCCTCTCAGTGTTATTTTGTAGCACATTTAATATATTAAACACAGACACGTATAAATAATATTTTATTTATGGCAAGCATTCGAATATCTCAAAACTTAGTATTCGGAGATGTCTGACTAATCAACTGGAAGACTGGTATCTGAGTTTTATCATCAAAATTATATTTCAAGATTTAAGGTCATCTAATGATTTATTTTTTACAATTTCAAACGAATAAAGAGTGCGTTATCGTTCCTCAAACCACGTTCAATCTAGGTTACTTCGGCCGAAATCAGTCGCATTCAATCACTCCACAACAATGCCCTTAATTGACAAACATTTTGATAAATTTATCTCGCTGGTAAGGAAGATCTAAAACCTCCGTAAAGCGATAAAACCCTTTCGTGTGGACGGGCCTTAGAGTAAAGATTGGTCCACAAATAACCCCCTGGTCCAGACTGTTTGTCTGCAGACTCTTCCATCTGGGAACAGATTTATGGTTTCTTCTTTCACTGCCTGTTTGTATTTGAAGATCCGAGAAATTTATGTCGCATTGTGTTCGGTTTTGTTGGACGTAGATTTGCATTTAAATGAAGAAAATTATATGCGGATACGGAGGCCATAAATTCACGGACCAAACATGAAGTTAATTAGATTTATGGATAAAGCCCCGTGTGCAAATATCAATTTCCATTCTAACACATGTTAGGGAAATCTAATTAATTTTCATGCTTTCAGCCGTTATTGTTATTTTTATGAAAAATTAATCTGAACCGATTTCATAAAGACTTGATAGACTAAATGTTAATAAAAGGTAGCTTAGTAGTCAAAAAAATATTTGTTTCTCAAATTAAGCAGGTACCTACCCACGGAGCGAAAATTTTTAACTTGTGCCTAGCATGGTGTTTGATATATTATCAAAAAATGTAATAAACAATGCACTGAATTAAAAAAAATGTTTTTCATTTGCCAATGCTTCATCACAAAGCCATTAAATATCCAAAATTAGCCATTAACTAGAAAAACATAGGTATTGAGCGCTTTTTAATTCTTATAACTACGGCACAAACAAAACATAAAATGTACTTTTATCAAAATAATGCTACAGCTCTTTCTTACACACTAAATAAGCTGTTGAACAAACGATGACAAACGACGTATGTCTGCTCTCCCCACAGGAAAAAATGTGATCATTATCATACACCTCCCTCATATGTATTAAATTAATGTAAAATCGTTACCAATATCGTCGCCATGCTTCTGCCGTGGAAATTATAAAATTGCACGTTTTGAATAAATTTACGTGAATCAAAAAACTTTGTTTTATTTTCCCGTCCTTTGTCAATATTAATTCTCATCAATAATATAATAATATATTCTCATCAAAACGCTAATTTTGTTTTATCCAAAGATTTCCTCTAAAATTGAAGGAAGCATCTATAATATACATTTAGAGGAAGTAAGAGGAAGTACGTTATGATTGAAATCCATCCGGTATTTGTACTTCGGTATTTGTGACGTTTGCGCAGATCCGGTAAGCTTGCTGAGGATTCCCGACCAGAACACCAAGCCTGGAAATGACTCCCAAACTGTAAAATAAATAAAAATTAATAACACAAAATTGAAGATATTTATAATAACTAAATTTAAAATATTTTTTTTTACATAATTTATGATGTCACAAAGTAATTATGCGAAGTTTGATGAAGTTATTTTTTTAGATTACTCGCTGAATTGAGGAAAAAAACCTAGAGTATAATATTACAAAATTAAGTAGATAAAACTTTATGTGTTTGTATTTAAGACTTTTCTGTAAATTCGTACCGGCCAAAAGTAAAACGTAAACATTGGATAAAGAATGAGGTAGCGCAATACGGCATAACACCCGAAAAACAAATAACGAAAATATGTTCTGTTGTTCTAATGTAGGTAATGATGTTCTCCATGACTTCAATTAACAAAAGTATTTTCTGAACTTTCTGATCTATTTCGGTCAATTTGTCTCTCAGGACCAAACGGATTTTAAAAAAAATTCTGAACTGAAAAACGCAACTGAGTTCGCTATATTCTATAATTTCACGAGTATATAAATCTAAAACAGGAACTTTGGATTTGCAAAGTTTCATTAAACCAGGCACAGAAAGAACGCTGTTGAATGATTTATCCTAGATGCTGTTTAGTCCCGATTTATTTCAGTAATTTAAAAAAAAAACTCTCAAGGATGTCTGCGAAGTTCATCAAAAGGTTCTTTTATGATTTCGGTTTTATTTCAAACCCCTGCTGTTGAAATAGCGTGAACATTTCCACTGGTTGAGAAACTCTCCAGTCAGGGGTTGTTGGGTAACCCAACTACTCGAGGTTATTCCCTCCCGCGCCCGAACTTGCATTGCTCTATCAAACATAGAACTTCCATCGGAAAGAAAACTCTATTTGCGAAGAAGCGGCCAAATTTGTGTCAGTAAACTCTACGAGGAGCGTGCCATATCGAATATCACTCAAATTCGTGCATTGTTGAATGGATGGCTTTGATGGAGTTGTTTTAGTAAATAAAGTAATGTAATGAATAACAGATCACTTTGTATAAACCACTATATTATAAACAATATCTACATGTTTCGATAACAATGTTATCTTCATCAGGATATGTTAATTTAAAGAAAGAATAAATGACAAACAAGTATAGACAAATCAGAATATATTATAACAAAGACAAAATATTAAAAAGTAGAGGTGATTAATTGCTTAAAAATCATAAAAATAGTTATACAAAAATAAATATAAAAATTATTTAAGGAAAAATAAAAATGCATTTAGATAATAAAAAACTTTTCAGAAAAAATAATTCAAATAATTAGTCTAAATCAAAAAATAAATAATTATAATTTTTGTAAGAATTAATAAGAAAATAAATTTAAAAGATGGCTATTTTTAAAAAATGTTTGGTTATTTATAAAAGCCATAATTTTTTTTAAATAACCATCTTTTAAATTTATTTTCTTATTAATTCTTACAATAATTATAATTATTTATTTTTTGATTTAGACTAATTATTTTAATTATTTGTTCTTAAAAGTTTTATTATTATAAGCAATTTTATTTTTCCTTAAATAATTTTTTTATTTAATTTTGTATAACTATTTTTATGATTTTTAAGCAATTAATCACCTCTACTTTTTAATATTTTGTCTTTGTTCTAATTTACTCTAATTTGTCTATAATTGTTTGTCATTTATTTTTCTATAAATTAACATATCCTGGTGAAGATAACATTGTTATCGAAACATGTAGATATTGTTTATAATATAGTGGTTTATACAAAGTGATCTGTTATTCATTATATAATTAATGATGCCACAAAGTAATTTTGCGAAGTTTGAAGAAATAAAGGAATGTTTTAAAATGCTATTTGTTCTCTGTAATATTAAGAAAATCTTATCTCTGTAATATTAGGATATTCACCATCATGAAAAGTATTGAAATTAAAGATTTAAGAAAAAAATCTGAAATCTTTGCTCATTTCAACTTTCTTACAATCTATGGTTAATTTCAAAGCTAAGTCTTTAAAAACATAATGTTTGTAACTATAATTAAGAAAGTAATCTCCAAAAATGTGTTGTGACATTGCCAACTTTTGAATGATTATTGTTTTAATGGGAGTGAGAGTAATATAATTGTATAAAAAAGATTATTCATCTATAGCTAATTTACTACCTAAAAAATCAGAAACATGAATACTAATATAAAAGAATTTAAAACTCACCTTAAAAATTATACTGAAAACTTAAACTGAATCATGTAAAAAAAAAATACAATAAAACCCCTCCATACACACTAGCCCCCCTGCTTACTTATGGGCGTACATCAAATGTATCTACCATGTAATTAATTACTGTGTAAAATTTATTGGTAATTTATATATCTATTTGTTACTAATAAAAATAAAAATAATAAATAGCGAGCATTCGTGAATAATAATTCTAGAAAATCTACACAATTTGAACTAGTGAAAAACGAAATTGACAATTTTATTGGGCAATTGAAAAGCAAAATTTAAATATTGAACAAAATAATTTACTCATTAAATAATTATAAAAACTTAATCAAACCTCCAGGTATTTGATATTAAATATTAACATGTTTCGGAACCAATGCAAAATGGTTTCTTCATCAGTTTCTCCATAATTAGATTGTCGATAAATGAGATTGCTGAAACTCGATTGACTTTATTATTGTAAATTACGGATGTTACGTAATTTTTATCATAATATAAAAATGACAACGTTAAAATTTTCAGTTCTTTTTTTATTTAAAAGTGCCGGGACAATAGTTTTAATAGTTCTAGTACCATCTGTAGGAAATGAAAAGGCAATCATTACTTGCGGAACAAACTCAGCAAGTCCCCGAAAGAACTTGTGACATCGTGTAAAGTGTAGCCGAGCACAGGCAAGGCACCCACCGGCACGGGGCACATATTATATGACTTGGTTTACTCCATTGGGCAGGAGACTTCATCGAAGAGAGGACTTCCTCTGGTTTGACAAATTGTATGAGAGAAGAACTCGCAAAACTTTCACGGAAATCTTTATGTTTGCTTTGCAAAGTGCAAACGCTCGCTTCTGCGAACTCTTCGCGGCATCTGCACGCTGAAATGTGATTCACTCAACTTTTATGAATATTACCTACTTTTGAGACGTGAAATGCATGAGATTTAAATGGATTTACTGATTTTTCAAGACCATCCTTAGTAAGCAGCGAAGCAGTTCATAAGAAGCGATGTTACTTAAGAACGCATAACCAGCCAGCGGACGAAAATCCACATTTCGTCGAAAGATGTTATTACGATCGTACAGGGCGGTTCCAATGAGAAAGATAAGGTATTCTCCGTACCAGCTTTTAAAAATTATAACTCAATATCGATTTTACTTCATTCCAAAGTTGCTTTAATTTATACCTGCATCCAAAAATGCTGAAAGGCGTGACGATAAAACTATTAAAATTATGTACTTTTTGTAATTATTTTTTGATCATAAGTATTTATCATTTTTCAATAATGTCTTAGCAAAATTAGAATGTAAAAAAAATCTGAAATATATATGTCGGTAAGTGCGCAAATAAATGCACAAACGGACCAATTTTCGTCAAGAAACACATGTACTTATATATTTTTTAATAATTTTATTTAAACTAAAATTAAAATTCTGTTACATACGTTTACCAGATAATATATTGATTTATTTTACTGCATGATTATATGATTTGAAATGGGTGTTGTATAATACATGTACTTTTTTGAAAATTTAACAAATCCGCCAACGACCTATGGTATGACTTTATTATACTAAAAATTATGATTTTTTCTGAAAATTTAAAACATAAGTTTACTAAATTAAAGAACCATCTTTCAAAACCAATTTATAATTTTTTGTGGAAAAGAGTCAATACGTCTAAACACTGATTTAAAAATGACATATTTCTGGTGTTCTCTGGTAATACACTCTTAATAATCCGTTAAACAATATGGAATTCGCTAGTATTTTTACTTTGCATTTCATCAAGTAGTAAATTATTTGTTGTAAAACATGCTTTAACCCTTAAACGGAACACACGTTATAATCTACACGTTCACAGATGGCTTTAAAATATTAATATGAATTATTTATTATTTTTAATTTATAAACTAACGTTTAACACAAGATTTTTATGCATAGCACAAAGGGTAACAATTATTATAAGCAATAATTATCAGCCTGAAACACTCATCTATATTGAAAAAATCTTCCGAGAAAAGATACTGGCCGCCAACGGGACTCGAACCCGTGTCCCGTTGGCGGCCAGTATCTTTTCTCGGAAGATTTTTTCAATATACGTGACTGTTTCAGGCTGATAATTATTGCTTACATATAATAATGAATTATTTGTTTGCATCTATACAAACGCAATTAGAAGGGTTTTGTCAGTTAACAAACTCAATTCTCTCAAGGCATACAAATATCGGATAAGCATAAACGTTACGACTTATGACGAAACCGGTAGCCATATTCGTTGAAATAAAATAAGTTAAATGAAGACACAATACTTCATAATAAACGTTTCGTCTAACAAAGTTTTACAAAAAATATAATGAAAAATTTGCAATAAAGTCAATGTAAAGCCGTTTCATATTTTTTTAATATTTTAAATATAAAGAGACCAAAATTATCCCATTAATAAACATCTTAAAAGTAAAGTGGAGCATTTCATATTATATTACCTCCCCTCCTATATGTGCTTCATATTTTACATATAACTTAGCCATATTTATGACTACCATATTTTACGAACGATAAAATTGCTCTTTGTTACACTGCTCAAAACGACCATACGTGACATTTTTGCAAGGGGCGAATATACACTGTCTCGTTTCCTGAGAATACATAATAAAGATACATATACTCACGAAGTGTACTTAAAACCCAAACTAATAAATCTAATAATATGACTATGTACTCGGAATTTTAAAATATTGAATTATATTACCATTTATAAATTATAATTATTATTTTATATGTACAGTGGCGTGCACAGAGTATTTAATCAGCGTAGGCAATAGAAAAAACACCTTTAATTGATATCAATGATTCGCTAAGATTGGCTAACCTGCTGGATTTAGCTGATGTACAAAGGTTGGGACTACCTAAGTCTCATCAAATGTCCAAATAAGCGTGTAATTTTTGCAAATTACAAGCGTATCAATTTACAATTAAAATTTTCATATTTTTTCGACCGCATAATAATTGCAAAAAAGAAAGCCAACACTTTCATTAGTGAAGTTGTACTAATTACTAGAGGTAGGTATCAATGGATGCTAAATTCGTAGTTTGTACCTAAAGGCGTGGCCTTTTCCGACATTAACAGAAACGATTCATCTCTTGAATGAGCATCGTACACACATGTACATTTTTGTTTCGAATGAAGACAACATTTGAGTATAATTGTTCGACATTTTGCATTGCATGTTACTTACTGTCTGATACCATAATATTAGTGAGATCAGAGCGGCACTGGGATTCGCGCATATTTTTGAAAGTTTATATTGATTTCTAGCATTTAATATCTACAATTAACATAAAATTTCATACATTTAATACCATTAGTAGTATTTAAATTATTAGTATTTACCTACCTTAGGGTAGGCAATGCTTATGTGCCTATAACACCCCTGGGTTTGAGTATATTTTTCGTTGAATTATTCCAATCTTCATTCGCTATTTGTTTTATAGATAGTATTTTTATGGAAAACGATTATTGGAATTGATTAGTTTGTTCGACGCGACGGTTCGAAGCCATTATGTATGTATGCGCAGACTGCACATGACATGACCACAGTTGACAATGACTTCGAATGTCGAAACAGCTGTCACGCAAATAGAAATGCTACGCGCAAGTTAATACGCCAATTTGGGAGGCGGAAATGGGTACCGCCGCCCCGGGAACCTTTATTGGATATCCAACACCTCTGCCATAGGTCACCCCAAGTGGTTCGCTACGTTTGGTGATTTAGCAGGGGTGCCCGGGTTCATGGGATGAGGTTTGTCTAGATCTTGGAGATGGATGACCAGGACACACTGAACCTCAGATTCCTACCCACCCCTTTTTCCTTCCCAGAACTCTCCTCTCTTTTCTTCCCCTAAAAAAACCCTCCGCACAGCATCCCCAAAGATGACATAGACCATCAAGGAAATTATTTTCCTCATGGCCTCCTATGAGGAGCTCATGTAAAAAAAAAGCAGACAGTATGTTCAAGCGATTGATTAAAAATTTATTGAAAAAGAAAAATAATGTGGAACTTTTATGAACTAGCCAAGGAACAGTATATTTATTTTTTATTACTTTTTAATGGAATAACTTTTTAAAGTTATGCCCATCAATGTAATATACCGTTGAAGAAGTTTTAGGTCACTAGTTTCCGTCTTAGCTGAAAGTCACTAGGCCTTCTCGTCTTAATTGTAAGCCACTAATAATTCATCGAAGTTATATGTCTAATTGATAAGATATGGGTTACATGTATAAATTAAGTTGTAAAGCGCCTTTGAGGTGATTGTAGCAAGAAAACGGCACTATAGAAATGATCCAAACATTATTATTATTAAGAAGATAATACAAATAAATATAAACGAAACATGTAACAGAACAAGACAGAGAAAAATAAAAAAAGGTAACGGTCGTAACTAGGACTCGAGCCCAGGATCTCTTGTATTTTCCTGACACGGCGCCTTAACCAACTCGGCCATTGGGACCTATGTTTTTCTGTCAGTTTTGCTGATTTAAATTTCTAATTCAAAATTAACAATATTATGTTTTTCCGAGACACTGACTAGGTTACTAATAAATTCATTAAAGAACTTTACCAAAATTAACAATATTATTAACAGTTTTTCCAAGACACTGAATAGGTTACTAATAAATTCATTAAAGAACTTTGCCAAAATTAACAGTTTTATCCTCGACTACCTTTCGCCATATTTTTGTCCCATTTGCAATGGTTGCCTTTTTATTTTTCTGTGACTTATTCTGGCTCATGTTTCGTCTAAATTTATTGTCTTCTACTTCAATGACATATTTTTTACTTGATTACGCGTAATGAATACCAACCCCTCGGGGGCCTTGGAATTGCGGTATCTCCACTTTAGAAAGGTAGTGAGGGTAAAGAAAAAGGAGGTAGGAGATAGGAAAAAGGTAAAATGGGAAGTACCTGGCTATGCATAGCTAATCGCTAAACATATTTATTTATCATAAACACAGTTTTACGTTAGTTATCATAAACATACTTTTTCTTATTTAGTTATCAGAAACATATTTTTACTTAGTTATAATAATTTTTTTTTTACATAGTTGTCGTAAAAATAGTTTCTGACTAGGGCGGTACAAACTAAGCGTATCTTCCATCCCGAATATAGCGTTATATTTTTAAGATGGAGGTGTAGAACACATGCTACCCAGATATTATATTTTAATCATTAACCAAACTTATCAAAATCGATCCCATGTACAAATGACTATTACTCTTCATCGTCTGCTTTAGTTGTTTATGTTATTATAATAGATATTTTTCATGTTCAGCGAAAACACCTTTGAAATGAATAGACAACCAATTTCTTATACTATTGATAATACCTACTTCTAAAAATCAATAAACCATAAAATAAATAAAGGGATTCGTAAAAAATAATTTTATTTATTCTTTGCAAACATTGAATCTCAATGTCTGGCTATGAAACAATATAAAACATTTATTTCCCATAAGAGAAATCGCATATTGCATTTATCAAAACAGTTCTTTGCAGAATACATACGATATTGTGGGGTTAGAAAAACATTTACCAGACCAACGCAGGAAAACTGCTGTCTCAGTTTCTTATGAAGAAAAATATTTGTGAATCGTCTTGTATTTTTATGGAATGTGCATTTCATTCGTTAGAAGTTATCCGAGTTTGGAAGGAAGTTTGTGGAAAAAACATTGTCTTGTAAAGCGGGTTATGAAAAAAAATTAATTAAAAATATTGCCCCTTATCGTTGTCTTTGGTATTGAAATGAATGTATATTATTACTCAGTATCTCAAAATGTTTTTAATTATTTTTAGTAAAGTTCATCACTCAAATTTCTCAAATCTTAATAAAAAATATTCCAATATACAAATTGAAACCGATCTTCTTGGCAGATCAGTAAGCTTTAATTACCGTGTCAGAAAAAAATAACATGAGAAATCAGGTTCTACTTACCTCTCCAACAAAAATTCTCCAAAGTTAATAGGGATGCCATTGTTTCACTCAGAACTCTTGTTCGATTTTCGAAACAAATTTATTTATATTACTAACGGAATAAATAAAATTCGCTGGAATTGATAACACGAAGTGCTTAACCACAGTTCACGGGTTACCAAGAACAGCTAAACCTTTTCTACGTAAAAAGTATTTCATGTTTCAAAGAAATTCATATCTTCTGTATCGCTTGATCCAGAACGACCTGTATCTTTTTAAGGGTTGGCCACTGGCAGAATAGGGGTGAGTATGCAAATACTATCGGCCGGTCTTCCTCCCTTGAGGGTGATAAAACCACGAGGAGGTGACACTTAGCTTTTATTGTAACGTTTGTTTTTATGTTCATACTTTTGTGAGAAGTTTCCCTTTGCGGAGATCAGAAAGGATCCCCTTTGCAATGCTGCATGTTCCTGTAATGTGAAAAATTGGTATTGTACTGTTATAAGTGCACACTAAATGTCCATTTCGTTTTGGCCTTAGGTTTGAGATTAAGTAAACTTTTTTCATCCTAAACGTAGAAAGGCAAGTAAAATTTCGGGGGTGTAAAAAATTATGTACCTACGTCAATCCATTATGTTTCATATGGCATTCAAAAATATTTACCGTATTTTTTTATGTATATTTGCAGTTAGTTAAACAATGTACGATACGATAGTGAATGACGAAAATCGGAGATGCCGAGGAAGATATTTGAATCAAATAGGTAAAGTCACAATAGCAGAAGATTATCAATCTGGTTTGATGAAATTTAATAAGAAGAGGATGAAAAATTAAGCAAGGTGTGCGGGTCAAGGCTATTTCCACAATCATTATACCAAATTAGCACAGATTTATTTGAGGTAAGTCAACAATATCTGACCTCGCCCTTTTCATTAACTTCTTGCACAGCAAGATGGACGACAAGGAGCAGGTTTATACCATGTGCACAGACTTTTAGCCTTTGACTGCGGAAAATTTATCAATTTTTTGGAAAAACTCACCCCACTTGGTATACATGGCGACCCGTGTAGATAGATAAAGTCTTGCATTACTAATCATAATCAGGTAACCTTACTCAACCCGCGTTTCTCAACATCTATTGAGATCATATCTAGTGTCCTCCAAGGACTACAAGGTCTACAAGTCAACCTAGGTCCGCTCTTGTTCAAGATTTATATGAAAGTCATCAGGTCACTTAAAAAAAAATCTTTGATCAATGCCTTGATGGTTACATACTTTGGAAATTTTTCTACCACCATGCTAGTTTTTTCACACGTCTTCATTTCTGGCACATGCCCTTTGACATTTCGTTTGATACCCGTAGCCGGGCTAAAAAGGTCCGTGTCCAGTTTTAGAGTACCAATAGCCAATGTATTGTGTTGTTCGCTAGCCACAATATTTTAATATATATTTATTCAACGCCTTAGAATTGTAATAATGAAGTTCCTATTTTACTCTCAGTGAAGAAAAGTAAGGTAGGTACATAGGTATTAGCATAAAATTATTCACCTGGTTTATTATAATAATTGTCCGAGTTATGCACTTAAAGCCGGAGATAATTGGATTTATTAATAACTAGAACATTCCTTGCATTTCGTATTCAAAGGGTGTTGCTAAATTACAATAATGCACTGAGCAACACCGTACCGCCTTCTGCTTCCTGCCCTTTTCGCTGCAGGAGAACACGCTGCATAAGCGATGAGAATGCATTTAACGCTGCAGTGTATAGTAGAAATGAAGAGGTTAAATTGTTTTCAATATTTAATGACGGCGTTAAGGAGCTTCCAAGGTGTAACGGTAGTCGATTGAGGGTTGGAGAATGTTTATCTTCATGGTTTTATATTAAATTCAGATGTTTTAGGTTTGCATAATTGATTGAAAGTATGTAATATAAGAGGTGTCTAAGTTTATTCAAAATACCAGTCAATAAATTCGAAAAAGCATGTTCCACATAAAAATAAATTATAACTGATTTGTTGATATCTTCTGATTGCCGAAGTATTTTTTTGGATTGTTGTAGATAGCATCCCTTTGATGGTGGATAATATATTTAAAAAAAAAATGACAAAATTATTATTTTTTGTACGCCTTTTTAATACATCTACTTGATTGAAGAATAAAATAACATGAATAAGTTTAAACGAAACAAAACAAGACACAGGAAAATACATATAAAGGTAACGGTCGCAGCTGGAAACCGAACCCAGTTGCGATTTTACTTTTTACTTTTCTGTATCCTATTTTGTTTCATGTCTCGTTTAGGTTCATTAGTTTTATCTTTTTCTTCAACGATATATTACGTTAGTGGTTCACCTTTAAAAGATAGATATTAAAAACTTATTTCGATGAAATTAAACATCTATAAGGATTCCGATTTTGTTTTCTTGAATGAATGAATGAATGCAAAATCTTGGAACTGAAAATTAATAAATAACTTCCCTACATCCAATCAAGCTGAAACTCGGCAGATAGACCCGTTGTCGATAAAAATGCATTCTATCAACTTTTAGTGGCTCTCATGAACACACACGCGCACAAATACGCATTTTTTCGAAATTGGACGAAATGATGGCGCAACTGTTCGATGCGTAGGATCATGGCGGAAAGTCTAAAACTGCAAAACCACAAAATTAAAAGTTGACGTATTGTAGTAAAAAACACTTTGTGAATACCGCACAAGAGTCCAAACTGCTCCCAGTTGTCTGGAGCCAGTGAGACTATGGCATCCCCAATTAGGATGTGCTGTGAGGCTGAAGGTTTGGAGGGAGGGAAAACGATGAGGAGAGGAAGAGGAGACGGCCTGCGTAGCCAGCGGTAAGGGTCTTGACTCACACACCGAAGGTTGCGGGATCGAATCCTGGCGTGGCAAATAAATTTTATTCGATTAATTTGTGTTATTTCACAATTTATTCATTTAAAATAATATATAGTATATTTGCGGCACGTTCCAGAGTTGAAGATACACTCAGTATCGCCCTGGTGTAAGACCACCATTCAGAATTGAAACGTTGCTTGAAATGGCATTAGCCGAGTTTGGTGACCAGATCTGAATAGCCAGGTACTTCTCCACCTTCCTCTTTCCTAACTCCTTCCTCTCCACACTACCTTCAGCCTTACAACATACCCCAATTGGGGATGCCATAGTCTCACTGGCTTCAGACAGGAGAAGTTGGGACTGTTGTGCGGTATTCATATAAAAACCTGGATATTCCGATCAGGACAACAAACGTGGCTAATGCCATTTCAAGCAACGTTTCAATTCTGAATGGTGGTCTTATACCCGTAGTGTCTTCCACTCAGGAAGGTGCCACAAACATATTCTTAATGATTTCAATGCATACATTGTGAAATAACAAACAAATTAATCATATAAATATAAATGCGCAAGCCGGAATTTGATTGCTAGTGAGAACCTTTCCCCTCGACCACGGAGTCCGTCAAAGGCCTACTGAGTATAGTATGCTTCTTCGAGTCAGTATATTTATTATCCATTTATAACATTTTTATTGAGATACTGCCATGATGAAGTTAAGAAACATCAATTACAATAACAACAGATAATAATTTTTTTTTGCTAATTCATGCAATATGATTCTCTATTTCAAATCAAGAAACTTTTATCAAATCGTATTGTAGCTTTTTGGAATTATTATAATTTGTTTTAGTAGACGTTAATTATTATTGAGGATATTTCTGACTTCCGATATTATTAATTATTCGCTTAGATCATAGATTCTCAACCTTTTTTTGCCCACCGCCCCCTTTGAGAATATTATTTTTTCTAGCGCCCCCTAAACCCAAAAAAGCAATTGTCGTGATATATTTACCACAACGGGGGGGGGGGGGCGTAAATAGTTGGGGAAAGATGGGATATAATAATTATTTTTATTAATTTCTTACACCATTACAAATTTGAGTTTATTACATTTAAGAAATAACGCCGTATAAATATTTTACAAAAAAATGTGTACAAATATGGATACATAAAAGAAATTTCATGAAAAATTGCAATTTAAATAAATTTCAGGCGGTGGTGAAAATTTCGTCAATGTGGAGACTCTTTCAAGAATCAATTTACCTTTTGAATCTCTCGTCACTGACGCCAAATGTATCAATCTCGGAGGAGATTTGGTTCAGTAGCAATATTCTCCTCCCTACCTGGAGAACTATTGGCTGGTTAGTCCTACAGGCAGGAAGATAGAATAATCTATGATGACGCTGTCTAAGATAGTCATCTGGAACATAGAGACTCAAGCGCTCCAAAATGGCTGAGTTCTCAATATAGCCTCGCAGCAGTCTGAATAAGTGGGTGACCCCTCTCTTCTGAGCTGCAGGGAGTGAAGTCCCAGCATGCCCAGAAGAAAGTTCGTCGGGTAGAGCCATAGATAGATTTCGGGATACTTCCACATGAAGATAAATCTTAGAAACTTTTTTGAACCCTCTCCAACACGAGGGAGCACCCCACCTCTTGAGGATTCCAGATAAGCGAACCACTCTCCAGCCTACTGCGAACCAGGGAGAAGTATAAAATCCCGAAAAACTCTGATGGTTCGGAGAACAAACCCAAATATTTTTAAGGCCGACTGGCACACTCCTTCGATTTGAGGGCGAAATGTCAACTTACTTTCATACATAATCCCAAGATCCTTTATATTAGAAACTCGTCTGAGATTATGACCGAGCATAGTGTAACTGTCGTAGGTGAGACTTAATGCTCTGGTAAAAGTCAGAACTACGAATTTCAAGACATTGAAATGAAGCTGGTTTCGTTGACTCCATTCTGAAATAGTATAAACATCAGCTTGAAGGCGCAGGCAGTCCTCAATATTTCTCATTAGAAGATATAATTTTAGATCGTCAGCGAACAGCAAAAAGCAAGAAAAACGGATGACTCCAAAAATGTAATTAATGAAAATGGAAAAGAGAAGAGGCCCTAGGATCGATCTTTGGGGAACCCCAGAAAAAACAAGAAATTCAGCAGATTGGAAGATTCCGTTTGTGACAAACTGATTTTGTTCTTCAGGTAACTTTTAAAAAACCTTAACATCCGAAGGGAAGAACCTATCTGGGCAAGTTTTGTGACTAATGAATTTTATGACTAATCGTGATTCACAGTATCAAAGGCTTTGGAGAAGTCGTTATACTAACAGTCTACTTGGTATCCACTTTCTAGGGACCTAGCAACATAGTCGGTAAAAACCTTCAAATTGGTTTCAGTGGATCTTCCTTTCCTGAAACTATGCTGTTCCGGGGATAATGTGTGAGATGTAAGGAATTTATGAATTCATTTTTCAAATAGTTTAGCAGGAGCTGATAGTATGGAAACTATTCTATAATTTTTGATTAACTTTTTTGAACCTTTCTTAAAAATAGGACATATTTTGAAAGTTTTCCATACTTCAGGAAAAGTGCAAGTACTAATACATAGTTAAAGATAAGACATGATGGCGTTTTTAGGAACTTAGCGAACCCTTCAATAAAAAAATACGGGAACGAAGTTTGGTCGGATGAAGTGTGAGTTCTTCACGAGACGTATGGCACTCATAACGTCAAATTCCGTTAATATATCTAAATCGACGTTTCAAGCTCCTCTGGTATTAAATATGGCCGCATTATTAATGTCTAGAAGTGGAGGGTCTTTTTTGTAGACCGATTGAAAACGATCAGCAAATGCGTTAGCCACACCCAAGCCACGAAATTCCTGATTACCTTTCATCATCGTGTATTCAAGACCACCATCCTTCCGAAGGGATTTTATATAGTGCCAAAACATCTTGGGATCATGTATGATGTTTTCCTCGATTTCAGACACGTAAACTCGATAGGCCACTCGAATCTCGCGCTTAACTAACGTTAAAAACTTAACAGATCATATTCATTCTGAAGGCCTCCAGCTTTCCAACGCTTATGAGGGCATGTTTGATATCTATATTCGAGATGACTTCTCTCGGGGACCACTTCGGGTACTTGCGACCACCACCGCCTGTCGTTAGCAAACGAAGCGCGCTCGTTTCCTCATTGATATCCATTAGGATAAACTTGTAAATGATTTTAATAATTTTAAAATTACGTGGGGAAAAAGAAGTACTTCCTGCCGGTGAACTATCTGGAGCACTGATGGGGTGGGATGGGTTTCTCTGTGTCTCCTACCGCCCCCCTGAAAGTCTGAAACGCCCCCCAATTTACTCTTGGTCTTCTACCGCCCCCCTGAAGGTCTGAAACGCCCCCAAGGGGGCGTTATCGCCCACGTTGAGAACCTATGGCTTAGATGATAAAAGAAAGGCATTAAAAAAATATGATTTTTAGTCGAAATGAGAAACACGTCCACAGATTAAGAGTTGTAAAAGCATAAACGCAAAATATTGGCATTCTTCCCTTAAAAAGAAGAAAAGAAAATATGTCAGGTGATAAATATCTTTCACGAAAACCTTTTGAATAAAAAGTGAAAAAACCGGGGGAAACGGATCCGTCACCGAAAACAAAACCCGGAATTGTTTGGGAGTTAAAGGCGATTCCAATAAGATTCACTAGATGAGTTCAACAACCTTAGTAAATACCTAACCTTATCCTAACTTTTGATATATTTAAAAATACACTTATATTAGACACCCATGCAGGTTCTATGTATCTCATTGAGTTAGTATTAAAAAAAACTTTAAAAACTTTTTTTGCATTTTTTACGTACACCTATTTTAAAAAAGTTACGGTTACAAAAAATAATGCATTTTGTTTTGCAATGAAAAAAAAAACTTTCCATGACTGAAACTGAAATTATGCATGTAGTGACCTTTTAATAATTATTTTCAAAGGAGATAAAGATTTTCATGTTCGAATAACCTTCTTTTCATTTCTTCAATTATCAAAAATTCACTTTGTGGCGTTATTTTTATTTAATCAAAATAAAATACTTGCTGTACACCACTATTTAATTAATAATAATAACATTCAGAAAAGAGAAAAAAAAAACATAAAAAAGTCACCGGAGACCAAAATTTCATTCAAATTTTTTACTCCCAATAAATTCCTAAACAACAAACTTACATTTGTGTGCGTGTATTTTATTTTTTACTTATTAATTAGATATTATGGGGAGTTTAATATTTAAAATTTCGACGTTTCATAAATTATTCGAATGACTTAAGTCGATTACCAACTTGTGTAAGCCTTTTCATTATTGTGTTTACTGTTTGTATGCCCTATGACATTTATGATCAGATGTTGTCCTGTGCATCCTATATCACTATCAAAGGTCGAATAAAGTGTTTTAGTTAAAAGTTTATAAACGTCAATAAATTATTACTGTAGGTAAAATGGGACACCATTATTAGTAATATCGGACTAAACTATCGATATCCGAAATTATGATAACATAAAAGACATTTATTTACACTTTTTGGATAACATATTTTTTTTGTTTTTTTTTTTGTTTTAACCCAGCGAACCGATATTGTAATACCAAATGCCTAATTTGATTAAACTTTTACTAGTCCAGTGAAACCAATCAAAATAGAAACAGAAATACGGATAATATTTGGTGATCAGATCCGAACTGCAAGGTGGGTTTCCCAACCTCTTACAGATTTCCTTCTTCATATAAAACACACCACTATTAAATGGGCTACTGCCCCTGGCTGTTGGAACTGTTGTTGGGAGTTCACATTAAAAAAAAATACCCTATTTTACTTTTAATTTGGCTTTGATCTTTGAATTTATTAAAGTTTAAGGTATTTTTCATTAATTTGTTCATCACAAAAAAAGAATATTTGAACTTTGAAATTTTTAATATGATGGTACAATAACTTGTTACATAAAGTTAAATAAAGTTCATACATTTAATAAAGTTTTTCTTTTCAAAATACATCATATAATTCGTGTTACGCATTTTTTAGAGTAATACTTGTGTTAAAAAGGCGGGAAACGTATGTAAACCACAACTTTATCAAAAAATTATGGCATTTGAAGATTTTTTTTAAAAGTGTATATAATATATTATTTTTTTATTTTTTTTTATTATTGATATTAAAAAATGGAACATATTATAATATTACTTATCTTCCATTAAAAGCATTTGCTTGTTGATGATAATATTATACAATAAAGAATAATGTAAGTAATAAAGAATAAGTAAGAAATTATTATATTATTAGGAGTTATTATCGATAAAAATTTAAAATGGAAGGAACAAATTTGTCAAGTTGTAAAAAAAATTAGAAAATTGATTTACGTATTTTTAAGAATCAGAATTTTTTTATCTGTAAAAAATTTATATCTAATATATTACGCTTTGGTTCAATCAACTTTACAATATGCTATCATTAGCTGGGGATCCGCATACAAAACTAATCTTTCCCCAATTGAAGTTGTGCAGAGGCTAATTATTAAAATTATATTAAAAAAACCATCTGACTACCCAACGGATAAATTATTTAAGGAATTCCAAGTACCTTCTTTCAAAGATCTGTACAATAGAAATACATTGATTCAAATTATAAAAGAAAAAGAGAAGTATCAATTTATAACTGAAAATCGTACTAGACATAAATATATTTTTTCATGCCCAAAATTAAACACTTCCTTCGCACAAAATTATTATACTTATCAAGGAAGACTTATTTTCAACCGATTACCGGATGAAATTAGAAAAATTAATGATAAAATCCAATTAACAAACTCTGTTAAAAAAATTTTTAAAGATAATCTCAAAAAAAAAAAAAGTTTCCGACTAATCTAATCTCAAGAACAACTTATAACTCAGTTTCCAAGTGATACCCCGTTTTTCAAATAAGGTAAATTTTGTTTTGTTTTTAACAACTAATTACAATAACTCAAGATACTTTATTCTAATAGTAAAATTGTTTATTAGTAGAAAAATACTTTTAATTACATATCACCGAACTTACAACTTATATTTTTTTACATTCACATAGTAATTTAAGAACTCATAACATAATATAGCATTAAAAAATGTACACTACTCTTCCAGACACAAGCTAATGCTTCTATGGAAGAGTGGTATTAACATTCGAACATGAACATGTATGCTAATTATAACATTATATAAATGTATACTATAATATAATTTATATGCTAAAAATAAAATGTAATGTTTTTGAAAGAATAAAATAAATAAAAAAAAATAAAAAATAAAAAAAAAATATATATATATATATATAACAGAAAAATAAAAAGTACAACTTATATAATAATTGAGTAGTTATATTGTATTATTAGATGTAATATGCTATTTATAGTGTTTTTATTGAACTTTTGAATTTTTTATAATTCATGTTGCCAATCTTAAGTCGACTGGTAATTGGCTAAACCATTTCACTCCGATATGTTTGTAGAATTGTTGGGCTGTGGTGGTGTGACGGCGCGGGACAGTGATAGAGCTAAGAATATTTGGTCTATTGCTGTTCGAAAAAAGAGTTAAGCTCTCATTGTTGAAACAATCTTTGTGCATTTGTAAAAGCGTAATTTTTTTATAAATATTCTATAGACTGATAGTAATTACTACTGATATTATAATAGCAGACCCGGCACACGTTAATGTGGCTAACGAAACACAACGCCATCTACTGAGAACGCCATTACCCAACCTTTATAACCAACGCCATATGTTAATTTGCATAATCCCACTGCCCGCTGCCCGCTTGCCAGCCCGCTCTCTTTTTTTATATATATTTCAAACAATTTACACAAAACCTAGACAAATTATATACCTAAACTTTCCCCATGAATCACTATTGTTGAACATCCGTTGCGTAGTTTAAAAGATCAACAGCGGGAGCGAATTTACTTTATACTATGTAAAGAAGATATGAAAATTGAGTTAAAAGAGGACCACTTTGATTCGGAATCAATGAAAATAAACCGATTTACAACATTTTCCCTGAGCCGTGGACCGCATTGCCTTCTGGCCCTTTTATCCCCAATGAATTTCTAACCGCGAGGGTCCCAGGCACATATAGGTATACAAATAATTTATTATAAAGGCATGTATATTGTGTATAGGCGTACTATGAGTGCGGTTTAAGGCCATGTTTCCGGATTTACATTCTAATGCACGATTCACACCGGACGTATCTTGTTGGGCGATTTACCACTTATGGCTTAAACTTAAACCACGTATTTTAAATGAATTCGAATAATGAAGGGTTACTTTTTTTCATAAATCCACTTTTATGGAAAACGAGTCTGTTTTTTGCTTTCATATCTGGTTATGAATTCTTCTTAGTGAAACGTGTTTATTTTTTGTTTGTTTTAGTTTAAGCGTAATTTGCTGAAATTATTTATTTATATACTAGCAAGTACCCGGCACGCGTTGCAATGCTACTCAAAGAATGAAAGTGTTTGTGTTATAATTATGTTCATTGAAGTGCTTTTGGATGCACAATATTTTTTGTTTTTCCGTCTGATATGTATACGAATAGATCAGAAGGTGTTCCGACGAGTGAACAGGTCACATACAGCTGTATATGTGTGAGAAGCATGGATTTTACAAATTCTCCAACCCCTCCGTCACCACTCTCCTGCGTGTCCTTTCCCAAGTGTCCTCGTTCCCGCACCCGTTCCCCTTCCACCTTCCCCGTTCTGCCCTCTCCCGAGCCCTCCCCCAGCCCCATTAACCCCACTCTCGCTTACTCTGTTCCCTTCCCACAAAGGAAGCTTTCCATTTTCCCCTCCTTTTCACCTTTCTCGTCCACCGTCCCACGAACCCCCTCCCCTCTCCATCTTCCTGGTTGATAATGAAATGGTTGGTTCCACGGTTGAACATGATTCCCACATGAAATACACATATTTTTTCAAACAACTCGCGTGCCACTAATTGTATTTTTTTATACAAATTACATTGCGCTAGAGCTCACTATTATGTATAGAAACCTTCGCGGGCGTGCGCACATCAATTTATAGAATTTTCGTAGAAATCGGATGAATGGAAAAATAATTAACTTCATAACGCCAGAGCTCACCATTATATATAACACCTTCGCGGGCGTGCGCACAACAAATCACTAAAGTTTCGTCGCAATCGCTTCATAGTTCATAGCTTCTATATTGAGCATCCTGAAAAGATGTGTACTCTTTTTAGAAGTGAAACTAAATAATGAAGAAAACAACGAAATATGTAGGTAACAATTGTTTTCCATAAAGCAAATGAAAATAATTTACGTAACAAAGGTTTTCTCTAAAGCAAATAAATAATATACAAATCAAATCCACACTGCCCGCTTGTCAGCCTGCTCGTCCACCACATACAGAAATTCTCCTTTATTTATTATATATTTCAACTAACTTAGACAAAACCTTGACAAATTATATACCTAAACCTTCCTCGTGAATCACTCTATCAATTGGTGAAAATCACATGAAAATCCGTTCAGTAGTTTTTTAGTTTATCGCGAACAGATAGACAGACAGACAGACGCGGCGGAGGACTTTAATCTTACTATATATATATATATATATATATATTTATATATTGTCTTACTCATATTATAAATGCGAAAGTTTGTATGGATGGTTGGTTGGATGGTCCTTACTCTTTCACGCAATAAATATCGAATGGAATTTAAAAATTCTTTCACTAATCGAAAGCTGCATTATTTGCGAGTAACAACGGCTTTATATATTGGTAAGCTCTGGCGTTATGACTAAGCTGTGGCGTTATGAAATTATGTATCATACGCTTTCTGTCCCTAACAAAATTGAGTTATTGCAAACTTCAAACAAATTGTTACCTTGGAAACAATGTTTTTTTTTTTTAATTTTAGGCTTAAAAAGAGTGCTTTGTTGTGATTAAAAGGAGTACTTTTTTTGGCGTCGTAGTTAATATCTACATAATTTAATAATTATTTTTTATTAGACAAAAAAGCAAGAATAATTACAATTATGCCAGTAATTTCTTACTAATACCATGCGAGCGAAGCCGCGGGTAAAAGCTAGTATATATATATATTAATATTTTAAATGCGAAAGTTTGTATGCAAGGATGTGACTTACTCTTTCACGCAATAAATTTAGAATGGAATTTAAAAATTCTTTCTCTAATCGAAAGCTACATTATTTGCGAGTAACATAGGATTTATATATATTGGTAAGCTCTGGCGTTATAAATAAGCTGTGGCGTTATGAAATTATTTATTATACGTTTATTGGCAAAGCGTGTTGCTAAGTAAATGTTTGACGTGGGCTGTTATATTGTTATTTGTTTAGGTTACTATGGAGATTTCTTTGATAGCATAAACTCAATATGAGTATTCTAATATTAATATTTAATGTACAAATATAAAATAGGTACTAATTTACATTTTTACCTAAGCCAACAGCTATACTAATATTATGAATGCGAAGCGACGCGTATTTGATTGATTAGGGGTAGTGTGGAGGGAGTGGGGCGGGGGTGGAGTGGGGGGGGGAGAGTGGGGGGGGGGGGAATATGCGAGTGAAGCCGGGGGCAAAAGCTAGTCTAGTAGTAAAGCTAGACATTATTCTCGAATCTGTTGCTGAAATTAATGATTTAGGTGTTAGTTTCGACACTAAACTTAGCTTCGTATCACCCATTGAAAATATCTCGAAGAAGGGTTTAAAATGTTAGGTTTTGTGCTAAGAGTGGCTAAAAATTTTACCAACATTGAAACATTAAAACTTCTCTATATATTACTTGTCAGGAGTCAGGTTGAATATAACTCAACTGTATGGTCTCCTGACTATAACGTTAATTCTCAAATACTAGAAAGAGTACAAAAAAAATCCTAAGCTTTTTAAATTATAAACTAAAAATACCGTAAGAACAATTAAACTACACCTATCTTCTGCGTGTATCTAATTTGTTAAATTTGAGTGACAGAAAAACTGTTTTCGATCTGGTATTTTTATTTAAAATCTTGCATAATAAAATTAACAGCCCTGAAGTTTTGGCGCTCATAAATTTTAATGTGCCAGTCAAAACACAAGGTCAGTACTACCGTTTTATTGTGGCAATACTACGACCATGTCCCATTTCAATATGCCATTACACAGAATTCATAACTTAGGCAATATGTTTTCACACATAGATGTATGGAATGTGTCGCTTATAAAATATAAGCACGAAATAATAAATCATTTATCCTCTTTTAGTTAAGTTATTCGCATGTATTACATATAAATAAATTTTTTCATTGTTACAATATTGTAATATTTAAAAATCTTATCATTTATTTTCGTTTTGTTATCTGAATATCTACTATATCTTTCTCAACTATTTTCTTTCTGTTTTACAAACTCACTAGAGCTGTATTTTTCATGTTGTTGCTATATACTGTGTTTTATTATGTAAAAGCCGAAAGGCGTTAATATTATAAATAAATATAAATATAATATTTTTTAACTTTATAGTACATATAAGAAAAATGATTACATGCATCGGGGAAATATAAATGTTTTCCTAAAATGTGAAAATGCATATTTTGTGAACGATTTTCGGATAAAATTCATCACCTTTTCACGGGAACGTCAAATAGTGCGGAGTTGTAATCATTCAATGTGTCCGTAATCGCTTTTAGAGACGATGCACTGCAGATGCACAAATGAAAATTTGCAATCACCGCTGCAGGTTAATTATTCCCGGCATAATTGCGTATCAAAGGCAACCCTTGTCATAGGGAAATTATCGCAACCCTCGCCGGAGCGCGTCGGGTTCGTGTAAAACACTTTTCCAAAGGGTTGGTGACGAGTATGAGGAGATAAAGAGCTTAACACAGTTCTTCAAAAAGATTGATGAAGAGATTTTTAAAATTATCTTGCTTTTCTAGGGCAAATGCCGTTCCGTAGATACTATCAAACATTAGATAATATTAAAGTAACTCTCTCTAATTAGCCAATATTAGTGATATAATTGTGTAATGCAATTATTTTTCTAAAATATTAATCAAACCGGCATATTTTAGGCCTACCCCTACTACTCCTGGTTGCTCATAGCATTGACATGATGTTGTAGACTTGAATATTTTGAATCATTCGGTCTGGATACCCGTAGAGTAGTGAAATCGGTCCGGTTTACAAAAAAAAACAAAAGCAAAATATTATAAAAAACAAAAAACAATGCGAATCAGGCAGTTTGTTCATATTTATATTTCTTCTAACGCAGCAAACTTATTTTGTGGCACCATTTTAATTCAAATTTATAAAATACTTAGATTTTACCACTTTTATTGTTTATAAAAACCGACATGTTTCGTGAGCAACGGTCACTTCTTCGGGGTTTTAATAATACTAATTTTAAATAATAGACATAGAACATGGTGTCATCGGAAAAAAAAATAGACATAGACTGTTGAAGTTAAAGGTGTGACTAGTTTCCAACAAATGGTTGGCTAACTCTGAGAAACTGCTATTGTTTAAAGATTTCATATGCTCTTTAATCCTTATTTCGAAGTTTCTCGAAGTTTTACCTATATACTAGAAAAGAAACCACAATCATTACACTTTTATTTATAGATTCCAGATTTTTTTCATTTTTGAATTTCTGTCTTTATTATTTACTATATAATTTTTAAGTTTGTTATTTAACTTTAACTTCAACAGTGGAATAGAATTAATACATTGTAATGTCAATGGAATTCAGTTGGTTAAACTAGAAATTTTAGAGATTAGAAAGAGTGTGAATGAGAATTTGAATATTATTAGTAATCAAAAATTGTTTTTAAATGACCCAATATTAAACCTATTTCCTTTGTAAATTGTTCCATTTTGCCACTTGTCCCCTACCCATTCTTATCTTTCCATTGTTACCATTGTCTATGTCTGTTATTTGTCTATCCCTATTATTTTTCCATTGACACCATGTTCTTTGTCTATTATTTAAAATTAGTGTTGTGGCGACCAGAACGGTCGCCCTCTTTAGCCACAATCCTTGCGCCGCCACTGATATAGCAAGCACATTCTCGAAAGGCACAATCTACCTACAGTTGTAGTGTTTCACGCCGCATACGGCTACATATTTCTGGAAGCGCATCGAAAGGCCTTGACTCACAGCCGTCACATTCTTACGGCCGCGGAATGTTCCAGAGGCTTCTCTGCTTTGCGCGGGCGCTCAACATTACTTGGCGTCCCGGGTAATCACACGGTCGGCTACATATAGCGCAGCGACACAGCGCTAGTCAGTCAGTCAGTTCCAGTCTCTAGTATCAGTAACATCACCAATACATAGACAGTGCATCGAGTGATAACGTTCCAGTGCAGTAACCGCCAGGTCCACGGTGACGTGCCGGATCCTGTGCCGGTGCATCATCAACCTTTGAGGACGCTACATCTCGCAGCTAACATGGTCCATCGCACCATTAGCTCAAGAGACACAATTTTCCGCGACATAAGGCCCGCCGCACCTTCTTGTCACGCAGGCAGCAACTTCTCAGCCACTGAGACTTCATTCTCCTCAAGAGGTTTACCGCAGCCATCTCCGCGACTCACTGCGTCGAGCATCCATCCTGGACGTCAAGGTCTTCTCCACCAACACGGTGCCGAACTACATGCTGGCGACATGCAAACCCGAGATCTGCTACACCACTGCATCACCAACCTTCATCACTGCAACACCTACGAGCCTCATCATCATCATCGCTCCTGTCTGCACACTGTTACTTTACACCAAATCCACCATCGATACGTAGCAGCAATAAAGACTGACTCATACATCGACTGACGCCTTTCATTTAAACGTCCTCGTCTCTGCCGATCGCTGCCAGCACCCTCAGTATGATTAAATCCCTGAAGAATTGAGCATTGCTCACGAAACATGTCGGTTTTTATAAACAATAAAAGTGGTAAAAACTAAGTATTTTATTAATTTGAATATTTATATTGTTACATATTTGTAAAAAAAGTGGTCTACAACAAATTTATATGTGTTTTAATTGTATTTATATTGTTTGTTAAATGCATTTAAATTTATTGTTAATGACTGATGTTTTTAAGACGCTCTTCCATGGTACATAATTCGTATGCATTATTCAAATGCTAAAATGGCAAAGCGCATTTATATTGGCACGGAGTTGAATTTCACATGGGTATAGTGCACTCTCATCAGATAAATATGTATTTGTTTCGCACTTCTCACGACTAAAACCCGCAAACTCCGGAACACGAAATGTAGTTCAAATTCTTATCCAAACAAAATTTCATTCGAAAATCGTCCAGATGAAACAGAATATATGCAAGACAATAAATTGCATAACATCCCTCCGTGCATTCACTCAACAAATTTAATATTCGTGAAAATATCGTACATATATATTGTGCGCAAAGAATTTGTACTAAGAGGAAAAAATTCTTAGCTCTCCCAAATATTTCGTAGGATAACTTTACGAGTTAAAACTATATCAAAGCTGTGAGAAATAATATCGAAACATTGTTTCAAATTTAAAAAGCATAATTCATTACTTCACTGAAATGGATATTATGTTGTGTAGTGTTGTACTTTGCTGTACAGTGGTATAAAACTGCCTTTGAAATGCAATCAAATGTAGTCGAGTCTAGTGCACCGCCGTTGTAGAATGTTGAAAAATTGCTAGAAGCCTTGGGGTGGTATTTTTTATTGTTTCACCTGTGAAGGGTTGGCTTGGTGAGTGGGTTGTTTGGGTAGGGGTGGTGTGATGTGGGGGTGGGATGGGGTGGTTCTCATGAGCTAGACTCACTTGAGACAGTCACTGTCTGTGGAAGGTATGTGTCGCGAAAATAACCCCGTCACGTGAAAGCCGACCGGATTTTAATTCAGATATGCATCGAGTATAATGAGGTGTTACAAAGAGAATTAACTCGTCTATTTGTAGGCTTGCAGCATGCAAGATGAAGATGTTGAATTTATGAATGAATATGGCTCGCGATAGTAGTTGTTCTATGAACATGGTTTTACTCTTACAGGTTGTAATACTACGATTATATGTATATATTTTTATAAAACTAACTTTACTTTTACTCTCGGCTCTCCACGAGTTCTCAACAATTTTCAATGATTATTTTTTTCTTCTTATTAAACTAATTGAAAAAAGAGGAATAAAGAGTACATTATTTTCTGGGAAGTTTTACTTTGCATATATATTCAAATATCCGCAGCTAATGATGAAAATAACGTGGCGAGCTGAATAAAAAGACGAAAAAATTTAAGCAAATTTTATGTCGCAAGAGTTCAACTTTCGATGACCTTTTCTTTGAATACGCTTAGATATTTTCTAACAAAAATATTAAATCAAGCGAAGCTGTATTAATGCAGCGAATATAAATATAAAAGCGAACGTTTGCGTTTTCCGTTTTCGTCCTTTTTTATGTAACGGCGTTTTCTTTTTGACTCAGCAAAATGTTTGTACACACATCATTTTCCGTTTTGTTCATCCTTTATACATCGCCCTAGATATAGAGTGAGTAGGTAGGTATAGTATGCTCACTAGAAACTTATGTTAGGTACCGTTGATATTGAAATAACTAAATGTACTAAATAAGTAGATGTATTATGTAGTAGGTGCACTGTTTCAATATGAGATATTCTGAAAAGGAAATAATGTCAGACTCTCTTGGTATCGGAACTTTAAAAGAAAATAAATGAAAAAATTATTCATTCTTTGCTAACAGTAAAAAAGGCAGATTTCACCTTCCTTAAATATTTCCTTGGAGAAGAATTTTTCCAAAAACATTATTTTACTAAAATTATAATTTATCATATGTTTTATTAATAAGCATTAGTTAATTTATTTATTAACGCCCTTTTTATGGGCTTTTCATATGGATGGTAAAAATTAGACAGCATTATTTATTGTACGTTGTTATTGAACTGCTTCAGTAAAAACATTTGGTATTTGTTTAGTGACAAATTGAAGATTTCCACTGAATTGGTATAATTATATCCCTCCATTAGTATTCTGGTAGAAGAGGAATATATATAGTAGTTATTCCCAGAATTTATGCACTGAAATAAATCCAGATTTCTGGTATTACGTGGTGGAATTCGAAAGTTCATCAATGCAAGCAATTGTGGACATCAACATTATCAACAACATCATTTTATGGAAATACCAAGTCAGTGAAAATCCTTCGGTCTGACAATTTATATACAACAACCTCTCATTAAAATTAAAAACTGTCGAAAATATGTAGGAATTTAAGCCCAAATTAAAAAAAAAACCTTAAACTGCAATAAGATTCTCAAATATTTTACTTTTTATATCTTAAAGTCTGCTATTATTTAAATCGTTCATTCCTTCATTCTCTCTCATTTCTTAGTTTATTTGTCCTTAAGTCTACTATAATAATCTTGCGTTCTTTTTTACATATTATTTACTTACTAATTACAATAATTTTTGTTACTAACTTACATGATTCATTAATTTATAATGATTTTTTAATTTATACTATTTTTAAATTTATGTATGATTTTCTAACCTTGCTTATTACTTACAATAGCCGTTATTACTAACTTACACGATCTTTTAATTTACTAATTGAATTAGAATTCCCTCACCAAACACAAGGGCATGGTCTCTTTATGGCGAGGAAAGGCAATTTTTGTTTCTTTATAAAATTATATAACTATGTAACCGATGTAACTTTATATGTATTTTTAAACTGTATTGCCAAATAAATAAATAAAAAAAAAATTGAAAAATCTTACTTAATATTATAAACGCTAAAGTTTGTATGGATGTATGCGTGTTTGTTACTCTTTCACTTAAAAACTACCAAATGGATTTTTATGAAACTTTATAATAATATAGCTCATACGTCAGAAAACATATAGGCTATATATAATGGTAAGCTCTGGCGTTATGATATTTGTATAAATGAAAATGTTTGTATTTCATATATTTTAGCGGCAGGGAGGAAAGGCAGGGGGAAGGGGAACGGGGGAGGTGGGGTTCGTGGGACGGGGGACGGGGGAAGCGGGAGAAGGGATTGGGGAGAGAGAAGGCGGAGTGGTAACGTGTGAGGGGAAGGTAACGCGGGAGAGGAAGGGGCGGCAGAAGGGAAACGGAAAAACGGGAAAGGTCACGCAGGGAGAAACCATATATTTATTAAGTGGCAAAGTAACGCATGCCGGGAACTCGCAAGTATTCAAATAATTTAAAAGAGTGTTGTAGTAAGAGAGTGAACATTATTGCTGGAATACCCATTTTGAATTTTAGACGACCGTAGGAATTTATTTTGTATTCTTTCAATAGCTTGTACATGAAAATTATAAGATGGGTTCCAGACGGGAGAATTGTATTCAAGTTGACTTCTAACAAAGCCAAAATATAAAAGTTTTATACAGTTAATATAGTTAAAACTTCTACTTAGCCTAGTTATAAATCCCAGCATTTGTAAGCCTTTATTAGATATTTCCATTATGTGATAAACAAATCACATAATGGAAATGTGATTTGATTTAATAGTGATGCCTAAGTCTTCATGTCTCAAGAGCATCGTTATCAATATTGCAATTATAGATTTTTTTTTTTACAGTGAATAGAATACCGCACAAGAATCTCAACTGCTCCCGTCTGGAGCCAGTGAGACTATGGCATCCCCAATTTGGGTATGTTGTGAGGCTGAAGGTAGTGGGGAGGGGAAGGAGGTGGGGAAGAGGAAGGTTGGGAAGTACCTGGCTATTCAGATCTGGTCACCAAACACGGCTAAAGCCATTTTCAAGCAACGTTTCAATTCTGAATGGTGGTCTTGCACCAGGGCGATACTGATAGTATCTTCCACTCTGGAACGTGCCGCAAATATACTATATATTATTTAAAATGAATTAATTGTGAAATAACACAAATTAATCAAATAAAATTTATTTGCGCACGCCGGGTTCGAACCCGCGACCTCCGGATTGTGAGTCAAGAGTCTTATACCCGTATTCAGAGTCGATCCTTAAAAGTTGTCTAAGTCAAGTGTCGGTCTTACCTTAGCAAAGGTAAGTAACGTCCCCGGCCGGCTTTTATACATCTAAAGTCATCCCGTCATAAGGTTTATTTTAGGTTAACATCATGTTTTCAAAATAAGTATGCATTCTTTCATTCTTTGTCGATTTCAAATCAGTATAGACATAATGTAAATAACAAGTTTCATCATAACTGCATCACAAAATGCAATATTTTCGTTTCACAAAAGTAGAACAGAATTTTACAATAGATATCTACTAAAAAGACGCATTTACCTGATAATTACCATAATTTACCTGATAGCTATCTGAATAACAGAAGGTATGTGCAAGCCTCTATTATTTACTAAAGTGTAATTTGGAAATAATAGAGGAATTAATAAATCCATTACAGTTGTTTTCTCCAACCGATATCGCTCCTTAAATTGGCGGTCACTTGGCAAGTTAAAGGTACCTATCCCACCAACCTCGAGTTTTGACAGCTATAAGTCAAAGTAAGCAAGAATGCGCGTGCGCAGTGTCGTAGAGACTTCCAGACGTCAGTCTCTGAATACAAAAAATGTGCCGAATGTGGCCGAATGTGGCCGCATATGCTTGAAATATGGTCACCCGGATGACAATCGGCACTCGGAAGGTAGCTTCCTTACTATGTGACGTCACACCGACCTTAGGTGTGTCTCTGATTACAAAACGGTGTTTCTTAAAGGAAAGGAAGGCTCCTTGAACTAAAGGATCGACTCTGAATACGGGTGTTAGCCACCGGACTACGGAGGTCGAGATGACTGGATTACCTGACATTTTGAGATATTTAGGTAAAGTCTATTTTATTTGCACCAAATAAACAATTTATTGATATTATTTTGAGTAATGTTACTATGGTATTCGACATTAATATCGTTGTCATGGTGTGAATAAGTTTTACTTCAATCGCAGTTTTACTTGGATTGACACGAACCATAGAGACCACGGGATGAATAATACTCGGTTAATACTTGAACACTCAAATTTATTGAAATGATTTGCCGTGGTACCTGATGGTTTTTAGTTACACGAGATCGTAATAAAAGCAAAGTAATAAGGAATGAACGATGAGCAACGAACTATCCGACTAGAATTCACAAGGGCAAGTGGGGCAAGTGGCAAGCGAGTTGGTCCTTGGTCCGCTCACGGACGTCAGAATGATAGTTCGTCGACCGGCCGCTTGTAGCGCTAATGCTGGAAATTGCCAGTGTAATGAATGAAATTATGGATGATAAATAAAAATAAGTTCTTTACTTTTATGACGATCTCCATATTACATTGGTAAATATTTTGAATAATTTATTCTTAATTCATTTTCAATTCTAAATTTCATTCTCCGAGAAAGTCAGATTTTAACCAAATTGATATCCCTAAGTACAATTTTTTTTTGTTTAAACTAAAAAATAAAAGCACTTCTTGATAAATGATTTATGCACACTATAAAAACTTTTTTTACTTCAGCCAATCGTGGCTATTTTTATCCAAAGTGGGCTACCCCAGAAAATTTATTCTCCCTGTGATTAATGAGGCCGTAAATAAGTTAGGGGTACTTTTATACCCCGTGTTCATAATCCGCAATTTGAATGTGTGGAAAATACGACATGATTAATTTAGGAATAGTAGTAATCTTCGAACTCCCGTTAAAACTTCGGTGCTCCGCTCATAAATTAATTAGTACGCTAAATGGGTAATGCTACTTACGATCAGCAAAAACATTAATAAATTCATACAATCATATTTATTAAAACTTTCAACCTAAAAATTTCTTCAGCTTTGCACAACATGTTTGTGAAGTGAAGTCTTTAGCCCCGTTGTTATTTGAAACTCGGTGAAACTAAAAAGAGACAAACACATACATTTATGGGATTTAGCCTGCGAGAGAATGAGATAGAAAGAAACCTCGCCGAATTGGCCATCTTTGATTATGAGCTCACTTTTACGGCTCATATTGGATTAGATTGTGTTGGCGAAGGTTTCAATCCTACCGCGTGTGAACTGCACTCGATTTTTTAAAGTTATTTATTTACATTTCAAGTATATAATAAAATATGTCTTTATTTTTAAAAAAATATTGTAAACATCCTGCATAGTATGATTCAAATTTACAAAACAACGCATGAATCTTTTTTGTACATAAGTTCTGTAGAAGTTGAATACATTTAGAGAAAACCAATTTATTATAGCAGTCTTCAAAACCTACGATTTTTTAAATAACGAAGCAATTTGTGACTGTTTGTAATATTTAATTGTTTACAATGAGCACATAGTTTCAACAGATGACGTATCTTTGCCCTTCGTAGTTAAAACAAATGAATAAAACACTTGTTTTGTTTTATGACTATCAATTTTCAAGTTTAGTTTGAATTATCAAGATTAGGAAAAAGTTGTAAACATTAAAAAAAATTGTACGAGTACCAATTGATTCCACAACTGTTCTCCAGTAGGATTAAAGTATCCTCAATCGGGGTATGTTGTGAGGATGAGTGAAGTTGGGAGAAGAAGAAGATGGGTAAAAGAATGTGGGGAAAAACCTGGCTATTCAGATATATTTACCAAACACAGTTAAGCTATTTTAAGGTATGGTTTGATTTCAAGCGCGATAATAAGAGTATCTCCGACCCTAGTCTCTAGAATAAACTCTGAACGAGATCGCAGGTTCAAACCCGATGTGTACAAAAAAAATTGTGAATGAAAGACTCTTTACATTTATGTTCAGTAATCTCTAAAAGATCTTGAAACCAGATAATTCTCAACCTCCATTTTCCATTTCTCCTTCCCCTTCCTCACATCCCTCAATTTCCAATAAATCTCCAACTGCGGATGCCACAGTTCCACTGGCTCGGGGCATCTGGAACAGAATCAGCAGAATCCAGGAAGATACGAGTAATTGAAGCGCAAAATGTAAAAGCCCCTATGGGCGTATATCAATAATAAATAAATAAATTATTAAAAAGGTTAATAAAAATAATAAAAAAATAAAAATAAAAAAAAAACTAAAGGGACGTGTTAAAGATTAAGGAAAATGTTGTCTTTTCTCATGTTATCATTATTACCATTATGAAAAATTATATGATATCCGTTTTAAAAAAATAATATATATATTTAAATTATATATCCCCAATCGGAGGCAACGAAGACTGTATTATAGTGCAACGGTGATTTTAACGAATAGAGATAAATCACGGCATATTGCTGCCACGCGAACCCACCCTTCAGTGCAAGCAAGTTGTTACTAAATTGCATCCGATCGCTGTCGTACTCAATAAAAACTAAATTAGTAAACCGTTGCTCCCTCTTTTCACACTACCAGGTGACTGAGTTGTTAAAACGAAAACCAGAATGTTTCAAGACATTTTTATACATTAACATTTTGTTTATTTTTAATATTTCTGACAATAATATAAAAAAGTATTTAAAAAAATTATAGTAAGAATAAAAAGTGTGCATTTATGTAATACTGTGTGTATGTATGAATATGCAGTGTCAATTCATGATGTACGAATTGTGACTTTAAAAAAATCCTTTAATATCAAAAAAGTTTCCAGTTCCTCATTTTATAATTTAAAAAAAGATATTGGATGTATCTCAATCGGAATGTAGTTTATTTTTTAAACCAGAGAAAATATAATAAACCTCATGTTTCAGGGTAATTGGGAAACTATGAAAATGATTGATTGCAAACAAATACTCGCGAGGAATGTGAATGCGTTACTCGAGCAAATAGAAAAACATAATTCAACATGTGTCCGAAAACATATGAAGACGTGAATCAAAATTAGGTCTAAGTGTGTATTTTTATCAATAATATTTTGTTATTCTATCTTACTTACATTGTCGCTTGTTACGTGATAGTTATTTAGGCATTCAACGAAGATGATAATGCTTAAAAGTAACACGGATTTCTGTAGTTCTCCAAAAAACATTATTTGGTTTGAAACCGTGTACATAATGCAATAACTAGAATCAATTTATAATGTTGCAACTTACTCAGTTCCCATAAGCCGAGCAAAGGTTTGGCATAGTTTGGGCTCTCAAGGAGCGCACAAGTTTTAACGAACACCTAAACATTCTGATTGGCAATAAAATTCATTAGTGGCTCGCCAACCGTGTACATGGGAAAACTCTGTATATCCCGTAAACAGTGGGATGGGAGGTATTGCCACCCTTGAGAAGTTCGGGCTTAAGTTTGAGTTGTGATTAGGTAACTCGAGTTTGGGCCGTCTGAAAGATAATTTGCTATCAACTTTGTGAGAACTAAACTTGGCGATGGAAAATATTCGGAAATGGATGGATATCTTTATATTCTTCAAATAAAACCAATTCTAGGGCTGTGTAGATTTACTTCATTGAAATGTGTCGCCATGGTATCATTTATCTCGACGATAAAAATAGGTACATATTTTTTAAACATGAGAATTCATGTAAAAGCTACCTATCCACAATACCATTTTCAAACAGCAGCGATTTATTAGGGTGCTATACGATAATTTTTGTTTCAATCAATATTAATTTCATTTTCACTATAGATTTTTGTATGTAATTGTATCTCTGGTGTCATTTCTCAATGAAATGCCACAATTAACTGTTATACACTTTTTTACTCTTCCTAATATTTTTCCTATGATTTTGTGACATGTTTTTGGTATATTTATATTGTACTAGCTGGTACCCGGCATGCGTTGCTATGCCATTTTAAAGATTTTTTTTTATTCCTGCGCGTCCTTTCCCATTCGTCCCGTTCACCTTCCACATCCCCTTCCTCCTCCGCGTCCACTTCCCCTCTCGCGTTCCGACTCCTCCTCCTCCACCTTCCCTCTCCTCACTCTACTTCCCCCCCCCCATTCCCCCGTCCCCCTGCATTCCATACATTTATTCCCAATGCATTCATTTTTAAAAAATAGCTTCCCCCCTTCCCCCGTCCCAATTCCTCTCCCCCTCCCGTATTCGCCTTCCCTCTCCCGAGTTTCCTTAATCTTTCCTCTCCCCACTCCACTCCCAAAAATTTTCAAAGATCTATTTTTGTGATGTATCTTTTTTACCATTTGTCTGTTTTGGTCAACTTTAATAGAGGTCAAAAATAATAAATTACAGAAAATGAAACCATTTTAATGCACTTTCCATACAACGTAGTGTTTCTAAACTAACAAAAGTGAATTAAAATAATATTATTACACAATGCACTTATATGCCTACAATTGTAAAAACACGATAGTATAAAGAATAACGTGGAGATGTAGTTTTATTGCCAAGCCAGTTTAATCATGTCGCTTGCTTTTTCAGCGATCATGATCACTGGTGCATTTGTGTTCCCACTTACTACATTTGGCATAATACTAGCATCCACAACTCTCAGCTTTTGAATTCCGTATACCTTCAGTGTAGGATCCACCACCGCGGTCGGGTCTGTAGAGGGGCCCATCTTACATGTTCCCGCCGGATGATACAACGTGAAGGTATAGTGCCGAATCATACAGTCTATGTAGTCGTCTGAATACAGCGGTCGGCTAGGACAGTTCGGGTACGCAGTCGATAAGATTTGAGAATCATACTTTTGGAAAGCCGCCGTATTCGCGAAAGAAATAGCAAACTTGACACCTTCTCGCAAAGTTTCCAAGTCTCTTATATCTTGGAAGTAGTTAGCGTAAATTTTTGGTTTGTCAAAAGGATTCTTACCACGCAATTTGATTGAACCTTTGCTCTTCGGCCTCAAAAGGATTGGGGTTATACTCCAAACATCTTTATTATTGTATGGTGCATATACAGCATTGTAGAAGCTATCTGTTAATCCATGAATTTTCTTTATTTGTGTACCACCGTCTGAATTTACTGCCCCTGATTGGAATTGCAATTGAATATCTGGAAAATCTCCCGAAGGATCTGCATACTTAGAGTTTACAAATCCAACGCTTTCGGCTGAACCCTTAATCGTTAATGGTCCGTCTCCATTTGTGTATTGATTAAAGTTTGATAAAGATAGCATCCGGCTTTCGACGATAGATACGGTGTCGTTTATTAAGAAAGTCAACCCTCCAAGGCATACATGATCTTGAAGATTTTCTCCAACAGGCAAGTCCTTAATCACTGGAATACCATGTTTAACAAGTTCTGCCTGAGGTCCCACTCCAGATAACATCAAAATCTGAGGAGAATTGATGGCACCTCCTGAGAGAATAATTTCTTTCCTCGCCTTTATTCTGCGCGGTATTAAGTCTTTGATGAAATCTACTGCGGTTGCAGTCTTGGTTATTGGATTTATCACAATTTTGGTAACAAATGCACCCATTGCTACGTCAAGGTTGGTTCTTTGACGAACTGGCCTTAGGAATGCTTTGGCTGTAGAGCATCGCTTACCATCTCTCATTGTACCTTGATACACAGCGAAACCAGTTTGGTTAACACCATTCACATCAACGACAGGATAACCCTTTTCAACTCCAGCATCAACAAAGGCTTGAGCAAGAACAGTCTGATAAGGTGGATCAGTAACAGTCAGGTAACCACCGGCACCGTGGTATTGAGTGTTGGCCAGGGATGGGTTCTTGTTGTCCTCTGATTTTTTGAAATAATTTAACGCGCTGGTGGCGCCCCATCCCGGGTTGCCTGCAGACTCCCAAAGATCGTAGTCCTTCCAATTCCCTCGAATGTAAAGCATGTAATTGAGAACGGACGACCCTCCTAAGGTTTTCCCTCTTGGCCACAGGCACTGTCCATCTACCATGGCTGTAATAAAAAAACGTAAAACGTCATAATCAATAAACGATAACTCAATATATAAATATATAAATAAAATAATATTGATACCAAATAAATAACTCATGATTTAATAAATACATCAAATAATTTGACTTAATATACTCGTATTACACGTAATTTTTTTACCTAGGCAAGAATCTCCTTGCGGTTCACTTTTGTATTCCCAGTCTATACTTGTCTTCTGAAGGTATCCAGACAAAATTGGTACATCACTGACAAAGGTCTCGTCAAGCCCAGCTTCCAGCAGTAATACTTTCCAACTAGCCTCTTCAGAGAGACGATTGGCTAAAACGGCTCCTGTAAAATATATCAATATTTGATAAAATTCTCTTACAATTTTAAAATCGGTTAAAACAATGTCTCTTTATCGAATTACGTGTTATGTTTTTCACTAAATACTATTAAATTTAGCGAATGTATCACGTAACTTTAATGTAATGCACCTATGTAGGACCTAATGAAAAATTTGTGGAAAAAATAAATAATTAAAAAATGAGTTATTTGAAAATTTTATATAGGATCGTTCGGTAGTGCAATGCAAAATCCAATAAATTTTATTATCAATAAGACAACGAGTAAATTACGTAACAGAATAAAAAAACAGGGAAACCAGCATGGAAAACAAATAGGTGAAATTAATTGGAGGTATAGCTAAATATTTTACCAACATCCATAAATATTTTTTTGTAGGTAGTTTACGGGTCTATTCCTCTAGATTTAATTATATAGAGGGTGTTAAGGGACGTACTTGAAACTTATTTTAACCAGTGATTCCTGACATTATTTGGAGTAAAAATGTAAATGAATTTTTGGTCTCCGGTGACTTTTTCGACGATCTATTTTTCAATTTTTTTGTCTTCAAAATATAAAAAAAATATTATTTCGTATGTCACCACTGGTCATTCAGCCGAGTACTCGCCCAATCTCTTACCCCTTCCCCAAACATTCAACATCTACTTTTTTACTATGTTTTTAGAAATATTTTTTTTTTAAATATCAAAAATGTCACTGGAGACCAAAATTTCATTTGCATTTTTTACTTCAAATAATTTCAGGAAACACTGGATAAAGTAAATAAAGTACATCCCTTAACACCTAGTACAGTATTCGTCTGGATAACATATATGCTGGAATACTGAATGCAATAAAAATGTGGGTTTTTTATCGGCTTTCTTGTGGTTTTATACTCTTCAGTCTTAAAAGCCAAATGCATATAAAAAGTTATAAGTTACCTGCAGAACCACCACCTATAATAATAAAATCATATTCCGGTAGAAGCTGGAAGTTTGATGTGTCTGAAACTCTGCCGTCTGGTTCCAGAAGACTGTACTGTATAATCCCAGTAGTGGTAATTATGATCCCCAATAGCCATGATATTGCAACACCCGCTGTTGCGGCCAACCCAAGGGTGCTGATCACAGCTGTGATGGTACTCATTCTTCAGCCAAAATTGAGCAGCGGAAGCAATTACTTTGTAATGCTTTGCAATCAATCGATGGCGTTGTCTTGCACGTACGAGCTACAGTGATAAAAATACATAACCTTATAGAATTGAAAATGTAAATAACGCAAGAGATAACACAAATGAAATTTCCTTTTAAGCTTAGAAAATAACCCAAAAGAAAAGAAATTGATAAAAAATTAATTTACCTTAGTAGGTGTTCGTGTTGGATGATGAACCAACTTATAAGAAAAAAACGTGAACGCTCAACTTTTTCACTTAAATGTGGATAGCTATTTATAGATAGTAATCGTTGGATCGTCAACCTTTCAATCAACGTTACAGCATTCTTAGATTTGAAAATAGCCGATAGAAAGGAAAAAAATGTAAAACTATACGGAATAGGTCTTCCTGACATAGCTCTAAACCTATTCAAAGAATATCTCCAAGGAAGAGAACAGGTAACAACAGTTGAAAGCTCAGTATTAAAACCGATAGAAAATAACTTCAATGATCTGAAAGCATTTAAATTGGGACCGAATTTATTAATGATTTACGCAAATGAAATAAACAAAAAATATATAAATATTTAGCCTCATAAGTAACTAAATAAATTAACGATGCATAATATATAACAATAATAAGTTTATATTTTAACTTATTTTAAAAATTATTCCACATTAAAGTACATTATAATCTTCTTCACGTACCTTAGGTTTAAACAGGTTAAAAAAAAATTGTCTATTCGAATCTCGGTTTTCAGGCTATCGGGAAGAACAGGAGAGGGATGGTTCTAGGTAAAATGTTTTCATACTATTATTTGTAATTCGATTTATGTGATGTACGAAATTCAGTGTTTCATCAAATGTAACTCCGAGGTCTCTAATTTTAGTTCATATCTCCTTCGGATATTGTCACATATTTGAATAGTTTTAAAGATTGGTTTCGATAGAAAGTTATTGATTTACATTTGTTAATATTTAGAAATAAATGGTAAGTTACATGTATACACCAATTACATAGTACACGATATATTCACTATAATAATAATAATAGTTTATTCCAGAATGTATGCTGGGATAGTGCAATGCAATAGGTACATTCCATATTTTGAAATAACAGAAGGTGTCAGACAAATAATGGGTAAAGGTTTAAAAAGTAAATAACAACACATAAATAAAATAAAAACGAATAAGCATGAAAAAATGAGATATGAGACTGAGAAAGATAATAATTAACACTAAAATGAATTCATGTAGCTGTTTACGAAGTGTATTTCATCGTCTCCCGTCTCCAGAGGGCCATCAGGGGGGACTCCATCCAGGTAGTCATGGCGGTGATGATTGCATTCTTTGATTGGCGTAGTCTGCGCCATAAACTTCCCATGCGGTGGTGGAGAAGTGCTCGGAAAGTGTGCACTCGTCCCTCCAGTAACATTTCCGTAGCACTGCAGTATCTCGGTAGGCGGAAAAGTTGACGATATGCGTTGTTGTGAGCAACCTTTAACTTGTTCCATTGGGATGCAGTGTAGTCAACCCACAGTTCTGATGTGTACAACGAGGTACAGAAAGCGTTGAACAGTATTCTTTTTACTTTTGGGCTGCATAGGTAAAAACGTCTTGACAGCATACCCGCTCTAACTGATATCGCTCGTTTCTGCCTTTCCATATCCTTGATCTCCTTAAGATCGTGTTTGATGATGTGTCCCAGGTACTTAACGCTTTGATAAACATTCATTTTCCTTTCATCTAACCATACTTGTAGCTCTTTCAACCATACACGGAGTAATACTGATAGCGGTAGTACTGTCTTCGGTTTTCAAGCAAAATTATATATCCAGAGTTTTTTCTGCCGCTTCTTCACCCGCCACAATTTTTTTTAAACTTATGATATTCAATGATTTTATTACTTATGATACTTTATTACTTTTTTACTAAAGATATTCAATAATTTTAATGAACCGATTTTTTGAGTAATGTTCAAAAAGTTTTAGAAGTTTCCCTCTTATTCCTGTCATTCAAGTTATATGCAAATGTACATTATCAAATGCCTTAGACTAATCTATGAGTAATATTAATATATAGTTTTTGCAATTTTATTCATTATTTATTATTATTAAGCAGGAAAACTTTTGAAGAAGCATTTCAGTGCCCTTTCTGGATGCCATATCGATTGTTATCAATAATAATAAAAAATCTTCTCATAATTTTATTAATTCGCGATCTGAATGTATTTTTCAAGAATCTTTTCGAGTGATAGCTGTGAGTACCCAACAAAGTGTAACCGTGACAGGCATACTGTTTTATTTCATTTTCAGACCTCAGAATATTATGCTTAATCATTCTCATGTGGGCCCAATGCGTTGGCATGTCCCCAAACTAAGCATATTTTCTTTGTGAGGGTCTAACCGTTTATTTGACGCATCTGTCATATCGAACCTGGGCATGATTTTCCTCTAGGCAAGATTGTCCCTCACACAGAGATCAGTTAAGCATGATGGTGTTAACATGAGCATCAATGCATTTTAAGGTAAGACATTTTTTTCTCTGAACTACTTCTGTAACTCGAAGCCAGTGCGACTCCTGGCAATGAGACATATTCTTTTGGTTGCTTCCGTATCACCAAGTTCTTACTGCAAAAACATTTCTAGGGAGTAAGTTTCAAGTTCATCCACACTTGAAATTACGGTGTTACTAAATCAGAGACATTGTCAAGAATTTGGCACCACCCGCGACTTAGTTTGATGATTGTATTGTCTAGGTGGTTTTTTGTAAGCTGTCTCGTTTGCAAGGTGAATTTAACTAAAATTAATAACAGATTTACCTGTGTGGTGTTGGGATTTATTTTCCGGGTAGTATGCCATGTTGCGCTAACTTCTTTTTTTAAGAAACGCTGTACTAAAAGTTTTTCGAAATAGCAGACATGCAGATCGATTAAAATCTTTTGGTAGTGAAAATCCCAAATCATATCTTATCTATGACCAAAAGTATCCGTTTTAAGTTATACAGTTCATGAATTCATCCTGCAAATGTGTGAATGTTGGAAAGTTTGTTAAATAAAGTTTTAATCATTTAGGTACCTACTTTTATTTTGAAAAAAAAAAATATTATGGTTACTACATCACTGGTTCGTTACAACTTCACAGTATAAATTATTGTTAATGAAGAGTATCTAGAAAAGTGTTGTAAAAGTAATGTACTGAAAAGTCTTCTTCAATACTAATGTATCTCATGTAGGGGAAGGTTGCGATGATTGGACTATTTAGATTTGTACACGTATAGCACCTAAGTCTTGGTACCTAGAATAAAAATAATTGTTTCTCTAAAACTACCGTTTATTCATATAATAAAAGGGTAAGTGCAGAATTTTAGAATGAGATAAAAGAAAGAGAAAAGGAAGAAAAAAACAAACAAAATAATTGGATGTTAGAACCACTCTAAAAAAATATTTTTTGAAGAAATGTTTTATAAGGTTTTCCACAATAATAATTAACACTAATCATTAACTAGCCGTTAAAAACCCGCTCCGCAGGTTTTTTCTGCTGTGCCCTGCGAGCAGCTTTTGGTTCGACTTTGCCCAGTTTGGGTGTTGGTGGCCATTTTATAAATCCGATAGGAACTGGTTCCAAAAATAGACCGGATCCTCGGATCTACTGATCCAGTGACAGCTAATCACCAGGACAAAGTAACCGCGACAGGCAATGACGTCATATGTAATATATAGCCGCGTGGTAATATTATTCACAACTGCCAGTTACAATCATAATTACAAATCCGTAGTACTTACGCCAGCCAGGGGATGCTAATCTGTTAACTTAAGTGGCGCCATCTTTTGGCATTGCTTTAATTCGATTCTATTACAAAAATACATTTGTAAACAAAATCCCTGTAAGAAAACAGTTTTGCATTCTTAGCCGGATTCTTAAATTTCAACCGCTAAGTCTCTAGCCTATTAATACTATTTGATGACGATTAAAATTAGATAACATAATTATAACAACAATTGGAATAAAATACTTCTTAGTTTAGTCATCGATTTTTGGTAATCGGCAGGCTTAGTGTTAACTAGAAATTAAACCAACATTAGAACTTTTTTTTGTATCATTTACTGGCGTCTTACAGGTGATGCAAACATATTCATTTGGTCCTTTATAAAAAAAAGCATTATAAAAAAGTTTATAAAATCAGATTAAAAGTTAAATAGAATAACATTGCAAAGTGAAAATACATGACAATAGTAAAAACTTAAAACTATAATACAAATTAAAGATTAAAAGGTAAAAAATATTTTTTTGGGAATTTCTATTCTTGCATTGTTCAGTTTTTCAAATATTTTGTGTAATTTATTATACCCGTATGCAATGTTTGTAATGTAAAGAAATTTCAGTTTTTTTTAATGAAAATAATATTATCACTCGTCCATGTTTTAAGGGGTGCTCTGGTTTATTAATGCGAGATTCACACTAGTCGTGTAAATCCTTGTTTCGACAGGCCGCAATCGCAAGGGCAAAGTAGACTTGCTTTTGCCGTGCGGCGACGGATCGCATACAGCGGGTGACAAAAATCGACCGTGAAACGGTCAGTTTGGGTGGTTTGGCATGTTTATGGGTCAGTCGAAGCCGATCACTTGCTACGTTGTTGCTGCTACTTATTGCTGCTTATGAACAAATTGAACGTCTTTTACTTTTCTTTATACTACAAGCAATTCTAGAATTACATGCATCGCGAATTATTACTCTACTAACACGTGCCACGTCTGTTATGTTAACATTTTTAAACAAAATGAAACTGGTCGCATGCAATATTAATCGACTGTGAAAACTGTGGCTGTGCGGCGTGTAGCTCCGACGCAACGCGTCACGGGGTGACTCACACCCTGTATTTGCATGGAGACATCTACATAGGTCCAAATAGGGCCTATATTTGGATCACGAAAACCACCCACAGGGCACTTCTTGTGTAATTCTTTCAACTACTTAGGAGAAGGGTACGGGTACCGTTGCCCCAGGAACCATTAATTTGATAACCAACGCCTCTGCCATAGGACACCCAAGTGGTTCGTTACTTTTGATGACTTAGCAGAATGCCCGGGTTCGTAGGGTGAGGTTTTCCTCGGTCTTGAGGTCGAGGGTTGGTTTGGTTGAGGGAGTTGACCTCTCCGGACGGACTCTCTTGACTCATCGCCGTGCACCGCAGTTTAGTAAGTAATATTCCAATCGTAATAGTCTTTTTGACACTTTTCTCTGTCCCTAATTCCCTTTTTGTCATCCTAAAAAAAAAAACCGTGCAAAAAACACTGTCATCATTGGATCGGTTCTAAGTATTAAAAATTGTTAGTTTGTGAAATAATGAAGGGGTCCATTCGTTTCGCCGTTTCATTGACAGCAACCTTCCCCCAAGTAAGCAAATTATCTAGTATGTTTAAACCTCTTGTTATTTGAACAGCTTTAAATACATTTAATGATCGCAATTACCTTGGTGGACTAAAAAAGTGATAGAGTCAACATTTATTTAACGAATAAAAATATTCTTTTAAAGTTGGCCTAATCGTATTTTTCGCTAATGTTTACTTTTCAACGAAAAACACCTTAAACAGTGTGAAACGTACCAACACAAAAATACTAAAATATTTTGATTTTCATTGTGGCTTTACATAGGTTTTTTTTTTAATAATTATTGGTTTAGTTTTGCGTATTTGTTTACAATTCTTATTAGCACGTTCGCCATGATACGGGCATGAGTACGGTGATTGTGATAATGAATATTGTATGTGAAATTTATATTTAAAAAAAATAAATTATATGTAAACTTGTTCCATAGTGCTTTCACATGAACAAAGTATTGAATTCCTATTAGTAAATAACATTGTTTACACAAATTGAAAATAATATTTAGGAGGCGGGTATGGGTACCGCCGCCCCTGGAACTATTTATTGGGTAACCAACACCTCTATCATAGGTCACCCCAAGTGGTTCGCTATATTTGGTGACTTAGCAGGTGTGCCAGGTTTCATGGGGTGAGGTTTGTCCAGGTCTTAACTGCGGATGCTTCTGCCCAACTGCTGCATCGTGGGCAGGATCAAGAGAGACTGGTAGACCTTTGACCTTTCCAGCCCGACTCTCGACCCATCGCCCTTCACCGCAGTTAGAGTGATGGATTGATACGTCCGTCACTCCTGGTAACACTCACCCCAGATCCCTAGCCATCCCTCGTACCTTTTTCCTTCCCAGAACTTCCTATCCTGCCCTTCCTTAAAAAGACCCACCACACAGCATCCCCTTAGATAACATAGGCCCTGAGGGAAATTATTTTCCTCAGCGCCTCCAGTGTGGAGCTAATGTAAAAAAGGTAATCACATGATATTTTATTAAAACGTAATTTTTACAAAATAATAAACTAAATTTAAAATAAACCAACTGTTTAGGTCTGTGATCCGTTTTGAAAAGATATGGAGATTATTACATTTACATAGAAGATTATTTCATTGAGTTAATTACCATATTGGTTAAAACGGCTTAATATTATGCATATTGACAAGGTGTTTTTCAACTGCTTTTCCACTGAATACATTTCCTTCCTGAAAACGTTATCGAAGCGATGGGTAAGTACTTAAATATATATTGCACCTGAAACAAATTTCTTACTATATTGATATATTTGGCGTCAGCGAGTAGATATTCAAAATTGAAATACTATTGGAGCGAACACTGCCTGAATCTTTTTGAAATTTGTTTTTTTTTTTTCATAAATATAACGGTTAATTTATTATATTCTGTGATAATTTCAAAGTTTGTAATGTTTAATAAATTTAATAATAAACATCTTATTATCATTATTAAGTTACATTATTTATAATATTTTTTTTATTATTTTACAAAATCTAATATTATTAAAGTAATATTTTGTAATCAATCTTTCGTATAAAAGCATTGTTTATTAACTCGCAAATCGTATCAGTTTGGATAGATAGATTTGTCAATAAAGTGTATAGGCTTCAGAATGTACGTAAACGTGTTTCTCAAATACATAAGTCCTTGGTATTTTAGATATTTAATTAAATTACCTTTTTTTCATTACTTTCACGGTTATTTATTAGTTTTTTGTATTTAATAACTAGCTGAAGCACCCGGCGGTCCCCGGGCTTTATTCTGCTTTAAGGGCTGGGGAAATGGTTTGTGGGTAGTTTTTTAAAATATTATGTAGACATCAATTCTATGTAGTATCACTTTTGTAATTTTCATCAATCTTGGAAAAAAACTGAAGTGTTTTATAAAAAAACAAACCCACAGATACTCTTCTTTATTTAGTTAGATTAGTTAAAGTGAAGCCGGAATTGCTCCGGGTTATGAATGGTTCAGAGTAAAGCTTTGAGGTGGTGAATTTTAGTAAAGTGGGTGAAGGTTTATAATGGAAATAATATTATTTTTTTATTTTTTATATCTGATTTACTTGATCCTTCACACTTCCACATTTCATCAAATTTCCCAATGTTCCCTCCTTTATCCAAACGCTCTTTATGCTGTTAAGTTAAAAAATTGGTCTCCAATTGGTAGAACGCCAAACAAGGGCGGATCCAGGATTTTTTTCTGGGAGGGGCACAAGGGGTGGACAGGGCGGGGGGGGGGTGCCACTCTAGGGCACAATTCTCTCTCCCCCCCCCCAGGACGGACCAATTTTTTATGAAGACGAAATTTGTGTTTGTCAACTTTTATGGAGGGGGGGGGGGGGGGTTTCCGACCGCGCTTTCCCCCGACCGTACCGCATCTTTCAATTGCAAGTGCGTGAAAGGGATGCAACAAAGATATTCAAATACAAAAGAGATATGCTGTGATGTCCGCGCGACTGTCGGCGACCTACTACCTAATCAGGGTAGTTTGCATACAAAAAGAATTGGTTAATTTCATTGATTTTTTAAAGGTGTGCATTAGTATTGATTAACAATATAATTTGAAGACGGAAAAGATTCGTTCATTTAGTATATAACTTCGTTTAGTTTATTCGTTAATCATTCGTTCATTTAGTTTATTCGTTAATTGGTAAACAATATCGGCGACACCCGGAAGCACACTCCCACCTAGTAAAAACTGCGGATAGCACATCTCCTTATATTGCAATATCTTTGGGATGCAACCAACAAAATTCGCAATTCCAGCCAGAAATCGACAATGACAAATGACGTTTGACTCATGTTCTTTCTATTATTTTATTCATATATTTTAACAACCCTGATAATTCGATTTGCTTCTAAGTATGTACTGTGATGGAATCTCCACAGTACAGAAAAATACCGTGCCCCCGTGCCCCCCCCCCCCCCCCCTAAATCCGCCCTTGGCACCAAATGTCAAGTTAGAAATTCAAGTTAGGCGTTTGATGAATTAAAACAGCTATTCACTTAAATTTGGCAGCGCCGACGCATTAGCTAGATAGTGTCTTGGATACATTTTTAGTTCGGGTTTGAATCTAGCAAACATACATAAAAGATAAAATAATATGCATTCAGAAAATGAACATAATACTTTGGTAGTTCTTAATTGAAGTACGGTGCAAATAAAAATGACCCAATCGGCACATTAACTCAGTTGGTAGAGTTGGAACCAGCAAGGCGATGGTCCTGGGTTCGAGATCCAGGGTTCATTCGAGGTCCTAGGTTTGTGACCGTACCTTTTTCTGATTTTTCGGTGTTTAGATTTTTGATTGAGTTTCACTTATATTGATTCATTTATCATTATTATATATATATTTTTTTAAATTGCTGCTTAGTTCTGTTTTTATTTTTTCTGTTTTTCTTAAATTTTCTAGTTTACATTCAGTTATTTTTATGTTTCTAAATACCTATCTGTGAACATTAATAATTGGTCATTGTTTTTTTGCCATACTCTTATGTATATTTTATTACTAAGACTGTTTATGTTTCTTAAATAAATATATTTAATTAAATATAACAATTTGAGGTTTTACTCATTAGGTTAAAAATAAACATTTTTTTACAATTTTTGTGTATCGTAAATGAAAGCAGTATGTAGAAAACTTTATTCAAAATATTTACTTGAGGCCTGAGGAGTTATGAAAAAAAAATTTAAAGCCAAGTTCCAATTTCAAATAATAATGTGTTTAGGATAAAAATTATTAAATATAACTGCAATTTGGAAAAAAAACACAAAAGTACGTAAGTAAGTAAGATCAATTTTGGAGGCAGGTATCGGTACCGCCGCTTCGGGAACCATTTGTGGGATAACCAACACCTCTGCCAAGAGTCTCCTCAAGAAGTTCGCTATGTTTGATGACTTAGCAAGGGTGCCCGGGTTCATGGGGGGTGAGATTTGTATAGGTCTTGGTGGCGAAAGCGTTTGCCCTCCTACTTCGTGGCGGACCGGATCGGGAGAAACAGGTTGAAGGAGACCTAATCTAGACCTCTCTAACCAGACTCTATCGACCCATTGGCCTGCACCATCCTTCTTTCACTCCTGGACACATTGACTCCGAAATTACATCCCACCCCTCACACCCTTTTTAACTTCCTAGAACTTCTCTCCTTCCTTGCCTTAAAAAGACCCTTAACATAGCATCACTTAAGATGACACATGGAAATTATGTTCCTCGGGGCCTCCTGCGTAGAGCTAATGTAAAATAAAATAAAATATATACATATATATATATATATCAAAAACGCGAAGTTCTGATCTTATTGCCAAGCTAGTTTGATCATATCGCTTGCCTTTTCAGCGATCATTATCACCGGGGCATTTGTATTCCCACTCACTATGTCTGGCATGATACTAGCATCCACAACTCTCAGTTTTTGAATTCCGTACACCTTCAATGTAGGATCCACAACTGCAGTCGGGTCTGTAGAGGGGCCCATCTTACATGTTCCCACCGGATGATACAATGTGAAGGTAAAGTGCCGTATCATACAATCTATGTAGTCGTCTGAATACAGCGGACGACTTGGACAGTTTGGATACGCAGTAGGTAAGATTTGAGAATCATACTTTTGGAAAACCGTCGTATTCGCAAGAGAAATTGCGATCTTGACACCTTCTCGCAAAGTTTCCAAGTCACTTATATCTTGGAAGTAGTTAGCGTAAATCTTTGGTTTGTCGAATGGATTCTTACTACGCAATTTGATTGAACCTTTGCTCTTCGGCCTTAAAAGGACCGGGGTTATACTCCAAGCATCTTTATTATTGAATGGCGCATACACAGCATTGTAGAAGCTATCTGTTAATCCATGAATTTTCTTTATTTGTGTACCGCCGTCTGCAAACACGGTTGCGGATTGCATATGCAATTGAATATCTGGAAAATCTCCAGAAGGATCTGCATACTTAGTGTTTACAAATCCCACGCTTTCGACTGAACCCTTAATCGTTAGTAGTCCGTCTCCATTTGCGTATTGGTTAAAGTTTGACAAAGATAGCAGTCGGCTTTCGGTGATAGATACGGTGTCGTTTATTAAGAAAGCCAACCCTCCAAGGCATACATGGTCTTGAAGATTTTCTCCAACAGCCAAGGCCTTAATTACTGGAATACCATTTTTAACAAGTTCTGCCTGAGGTCCCACTCCAGACAACATCAAAATCTGAGGAGAATTGATGGTACCCCCTGAGAGAATGATTTCTTTCCTCGCTTTTATTCTGCGCGGTATTAAGTCTTTGATGAAATCCACTGCGGTCGCAGTTTTGGTTATTGGATCTATCACGATTTTGGTAACAAATGCACCCATTGCTACGTCAAGGTTGGTTCTTTGACGAACTGGTCTTAGGAATGCTTTGGCTGTGGAGCATCGCTTACCATCTCTCATTGTACCTTGATTCACAGCGAATCCAGTTTGGTTAGCACCATTCACATCAACGGCAGGATAACCCTTTTCAACTCCAGCATCAACAAAGGCTTGAGCAAAAACAGTCTGATAAGGTGGATCAGTAACAGTCAGATAACCACCGGCACCATGGTATTGAGTGTTGGCCAGAGAAGGGTTCTTGTTGTCCTCTGATTTTTTAAAATAATTAAGCGCGCTGGTGGCGCCCCATCCCGGGTTGCCTGCAGACTCCCAAAGATCGTAATCCTTCCAATTACCTCGAATGTAAAGCATGTAATTGAGAACGGATGTCCCGCCTAAGGTTTTCCCTCTTGGCCACAGGCACTGTCCATCTACCATTGCTGTAATGAGAAACGTAAAACGTTGTTATCAATAAACAATAAATCAATTTTTAAATAATGACAATAAATCATAAGCCATCAACGGTAATAATTTGACTAAATTTACTCGTATTACGCGTTATATTTTTACCTAGGCAAGTATCTCCTTGCGGTTCAGCTTTGTATTGCCAGTCTATACTTGTCTTCTGAAGGTATCCAGCCATAATTGGTACATCACTGACAAAGGTCTCATCAAGCCCAGCTTCCAGCAGTAATACTTTCCAGCTAGCCACTTCAGAGAGACGATTGGCTAAAACTGCTCCTGTGAAATTTATCAAAAAATAAATTACTACAGTTATTGGAAAACTTTTCCATATAAACATCTCACGGATTGTTCGGTAGTGCAGTTCAAAATCCAAAAAAAAAAAGATTAATAAGACGGCGACTAAATTACGTAACAGAATAGCAAACAGGGGAACAAGAATGAAAAACAAATAGGTGAAATTAATTGGAGTTATAGCCAAATATTTTACCAACATTAATAATTTTTTGTGTAGGTAATTTACGGGTCTATTTCTCTAGATTTAACTGACGAGAGGGTGTTAAGGGACGTACTTGAAACTTATTTTAACTAGTGATTCCTGACATTATTTGGAGTAAAAATATAAATGAAATTTTGGTCTCCGGTTGCTTTTCCGAAGACCTTCTTTTTCATTTTTTTTTCTTTAAAATAAAAAAAATCTTTCGTATGACATAACTGGTCATTCAGCCGAGTATTCGCTCAACCTCTAACCCCGCCCCCAACCATCCAACACCTACTATTTTTGTATGTTGTTGTCGAAAAAAAACATGAAAAGTGTCACCTGTAACCAAAATTTAATTTACATTTTTTACTCCAAGTAATGTCAGGAATCACTGGTTAAAGTAAGTCAAGTACGTCTCTTAACACCTAGTACAGTATTCGTCTAGATAACATATACCTATGCTAGAATACTGAATGCAATAAAAAAAATAGTTTTTTATCGGCTTTCTTGGTTTTTTATTGGTTTTATTCTCTTCAGTCTTAAAATGCATAAAAAAAGTAATGAGTTACCTGCAGAACCGCCTCCTATAATAATAAAATCATATTCCGATAGAAGCTGGAAGTTTGATGTGTCGGAAACTCTGCCCTCTGGTTCCAGGAGACTGTACTGTATAATCCCAGTGGTGGTAATTATGATCCCCAACAGCCATGATATTGCAACACCCGCTGTTGCGGTCAACCCAAGGGTGCTGATCGCAGCTGTGATGGTACTCATTATTTAGCCAAAGTTGAGCAGCGGAAGCAATTACCTGCTCATACGTTGCAATCAATCTATGGCGTTGGCTTGCACGTACGAGCTACAGTGATAAAAATACATATCCTTATTGAATTGAAAATGTAAATAACGTAAGAGATAACACAAATGATATTTTCTTTTAAGCTTAGAAAATAACCCAAAAGAAAAGAATTGATATAAATTTAATTTACCTTAGTAGGTGTCCGTGTTGGATGATGAGTCAACTTATAAGAAAAAAACGTGAACGCTTTACTTTTTCACTTAAATGTGAATAGCTATTTATAGAGAGTAATCGTTGGATCGTCAACCTTTACACCGTTACAGTATTCTTAGATTTAAAAATAGCCTTTGAAACGATAGAAAGGAAAACATGTAAAATTATTCGGAATAGGTCTTCATACCATAGCTCTAAACCTAATCAAAGAATATCTCCAAGGAAGAAAACAGGTAACAACAGTTGAAAGCTCAGTTTTAAAACCGATAGAAAACAACCTCATTGATTTGCAAGCTTCTGAATTAGGACCAATTTTATTAATGACTTGCACAAACATTAAATAAATAAAACCTAGAAACATTTTAGGATTGACACACGGTACATTTTTTTTTTAATATTAAATAAATAATGTTTAATAAATAATGTTAAAAAAATACAAATATTTCGCTATGTAAGTAACTAAATAAATCAACGCTACATAACATAATATTATAACAATAATAATTTTATATTTTTAAAATTATTCCACATTAAAGTAAATTATAATCCTTTTCGCTTTTCTTAGGTTTGAACAGTTTAAAAAAAATGTTTTTTCGATTCTCGGTTTTCAGGCTATCGGGAAGGATAAGAGAGGCATGGTTCTAACTAAAAATTCTGATGTTTTCATACTATTATTTGTAGTGCGATTTATGTGATGTACAAAATTCAGTTTTTTATCAAATGTAACTCCGAGGTCTCTAATTTTAGTTAATATAATTTGGCCAATACCGTCGCCATCTTTCCTACACTAACCATACAGCTTGCTTGTTTCACTGTCTCAGACCGCGCGTGGACATCATACTGCTTCTGCCGAAATACAATATACTGCTAGGGCGACCATGGGTTCGAGTAAAAAAACCAGCTCCAGTAAAAACAAAGTGAATGCTGTATCTGAAGACAATAACGCAGAAGAAGATGTTTTTTCAAAATTTGCGTCTTACGTTGATTTGAAACTAGAGCAAATAAAAACTAAAATACTGGAAAACATTGATAAAAAAAAATGTTAGAATTTCAAAAAACAACCGAATTTATTTGTCAAAAATATGATGATATAATTACTCGCTTAGACTCCATGAATGAGGTTAAAGGAGAAGTTGAAAGCTTAAAAAATGATTTTGCAAATAAAAACAAAATTATTAAACAGCTGGAAACTAGACTGGCTTGCTTAGAACAGTCGAATCTTGATGACTGTGTTGAAATAACAGGAATTGAGGAAAATACTGATGAAAATACCAAAATAACAGCCATGAAACTAATTGAAAATGCTAATATCAAAATAAGTTCAGATGATATTACCTCAGCAATAAGACTTTTTGATAGAAGACCAGGTCATCCGAAAAAAATTCTTCTAAAAATTTGAAATCCAGAAACAAGATTAAAATTACTAGCAAACAAGAAGATGATTTCAAACCCTGTGAAAAATATATTCCTAGGAGAATCACTGTCTCCTTATTTTAAAGAACTACTTTGGAAAACTAAAATAAAAGGAAGAGAATTAAAATACAAATACATTTGGTTTAAAAACGGATCCATTCTAATGAAGGAAGATGAAGGCAAAAAAATCAGGGAAACAAAACACGAAAATGATCTCAAGAAAATATTCTAGAAGTTGTATAGTAAAAGGCGACGAAAATGTTTACAGCTGAAAATATTAATGAAAAATGAATTTCGATTTGGGAAAACAAATTGATTTGGATGACAAAACAAAACCTAATCAAACTATTAAAGATGCATTAAATTGCAATTTTTTTTAAACTTTTAAACCTTTCTTTACTTTGATTGATTTGATTCTTTAATTAATTGATTCTTTCTTCAATCAATCGATTCTTTCTTCTTTATCCTTTTTAAATGAATACCATTTTATACTGTGAAAATCTTTTTTTTATCTTTGCCCTGCTAATAGAATATTATTATTGTAAAAAATATTTGTTTCCATCTTTGCCCTGCTAAATTAATAGCATATTATAGTGTAAAAAATATTTTTTACATCTTTGCCCTTCTAATTTGATAGTATTTTATATTGTGAAAATAGTTTTTCCAGCTTTATCCTGCTAAATTAGTAGCTTTTTATTTTGTAAAAAAATTTTTTTCTAATTTTTGCCCTGTTAATTAGCAGGGCGAAAATCAAATTTGATAGCATTTTAAATTGATTTTTTTTTTCAATCTTTGCCCTGCTAAATCAAAATCAATTATTATTATATTGTAAAAATCATTTTCCATTAATACCAAATTATATTGTAAAATTTTTTAAGAAATCATCACTATTGTAGTGTTTGTACCTATGAAATAGATACAGTACATTGTCTCACGTACACTTAGAGGGTGGCAACACTGTCAACGAGAGGGAGCGGTGGTCGCGTGTGAGGCACTGCGGGTTGGACGATTGCCTACGCCCGAGCTAAGTGTAGTAATGAGCCAGTGATATAATTGATCAGGTAAAAAGAGATTACTACAAGTGGCGACGAGGATAAAGGTCAGTAAAAGTATTATGCATTGGAAATTTTTAGTTCGCGTGCTATCAATTTCACAGTAAAATGGGAATCAATATGGCGGGTTCCTAATGGACCAATAAGAGAGCCGTTTGTAGCGCCTTTAGGAAGTGATATACTTACCTTGCAATCGCGTCATTGAAATACTTCGCGCTTCCTCTCACCGTAATGGAAAAAAAAATCATGAAAATAAACTTGAACTACATTTGAATGCAACGTTTGTACCACATATGTGCCAAACATTTATTTGGCACAGTGAATTTGATATATTTAGGGGTCAGCATGGATCGGCTCATGTAGTTGTGGAGACCTTTTTGTCTCCTTTGCTCTAGTGACGAGAAGGATGATTTGGACGGGGGGGGAAAGAGAAGGCACTACGCTGCGAAACAAGTTCTGTAAAATATCCGCAAAATCAATCGAATCTATAACGTCAAACCAAACTTCCACCAGAATTATGTAAAGCAAGGGTTACACTCGTAATTGGGGTTTACAGGTTACCTAAAATTTTGACTGATCACTCGCAGAAGCGTTAGCATATGCGTCTGACTTGTGGTAATAATTGATGATCACGGAAATTGTTTGGAAGCTCGACCTATATAAGTGCTCATGCGACGGTTTGCATCTGTAGATTTATTCGCGGTAAGATGGCTTCCTTTCAACAACAACCTGTAGCTGTCAAATTTGCTCGATTTTGGCAATGAGGACGGGGAGGCCCGGGTTTGTGTTGAGGTGGATTTTGGATTGTTTTGATTTTATTAGAGTGCGGAAATTCCTTGGAATTCGGCGGCCATAGACAACATTGATATAATATATAGATGAGATGGCGAATCTATTGTAATCTTTATGATAGACAACTGCTTTTTATTAGCGATATCAACGGTTAGTCTCCAATCTAGAGGGATTAAATTGGATAAAGGGGTTGATTTTCAAAATTAAAAACCTTGACGCTGATTAAATTCGGTGTACCCTGACGCTGATTCAATTCGGTGTACCTTGACGCTGATTAAATTCGGTGTACCCTGACGCTGATTCAATTCGGTGTACCCTGAAGCTGATTAAATTCGGTGTACCTTGACGCTGATTAAATTCGGTGTACCCTGACGCTGATTCAATTCGGTGTACCCTGACGCTGATTAAATTCGGTGTACCCTGACGCTGATTCAATTCGGTGTACCCTGACGCTGATTAAATTCGGTGTACCCTGACGCTGATTCAATTCGGTGTACCCTGACGCTGATTCAATTCGGTGTACCCTGACGCTGATTCAATTCGGTGTACCCTGACGCTGATTAAATTCGGTGTACCTTGACGCTGATTAAATTCGGTGTACCCTGACGCTGATTAAATTCGGTGTACTTATCTTTCATTCAATTGAAGGCATTTTGATGTTAATTAAATCTGATGTATGGTTGGCTCTCATTAAATTGAATACATTATGACTTTCATTAAATTAATGTATTTTCAGGTCAATCATGACAGGTCAGCTACCGCCACCTAAAGAATTGGAGATAGAGGGTGACAGTGCATCCGTCGGTTTAAGATGGGAGAAATGGAAACGGTCCCTTCACATTTATCTTGAAGCCACGGATATTACAAATCCAGTAAAAAAAAGGGCAACATTATTAGTTCTAGGGGGAGGTGCGCTGCAGGAAATATATTATAACTTACCTGGAGCAAATGCAGTGCCTGGAGACAATATTGACATTTTCGAAATAGCTATTAGTAAATTAGATGACTATTTCCTTCCTAAACAAAACAAGACATTTGAACGGCACATTTTCCGACTTATTAAGCAAGATGAAGGAGAAAGTTTTGAAAAATTTCTCATTAAATTAAGAGATCAGGCAGCAAAATGTAAGTTCGAAAAACCAGACGATCATATAATGGATCAAATACTGGAAAAATCTTTGTCATCAGAATTAAGGAAAAAAATGTTAACTATGGGTGATGAAATTACATTAGACAAAGTTATTACTATAGCTAATACTTTAGAAGTTGTGAGCTATCAGCTAGATAGTTATGAACAAAAAGAAAAAAAGAAAACGAATGAAGTTAATTTAATAAGAAATAGGAATAGAGATAATACAAATTGGAATAAACAAGGAAAAGAATCAAATGAAAGGAAACTGATGCAAAAATGTACTAGATGTGGAAATTTTCCACATGTCCCTGGAGGCGTTCCCTGCCCAGCAATAGGCAAGAAATGTAACAATTGTCAAAAAATCGGCCATTACCAGAGATGCTGTAGAACTATGTTAACTCAACAGAAGCGTAAGTTTTCGCAAAACAAAGAAAGGGAAAATGATTACCATAACAAGCGACAACGAAGAGAAACTGCAGTAAGTTCTGTAGAAAATGAAGAAGGGGAATACATATTTAATATGAACGACGATGCAACAATGAAATGTGAAATAGGAGGTGTGAATTTAGAAATGCTGATTGATTCAGGATGTAAATTAAATTTAGTATCTTCTAAAACCTGGAAATATCTAAAGGAAAAAAAGATTAAGTGTGAGAAACAAGTTATACAGCCAAACCAAATATTATTGACATACGGAAGTACGACACCATTACAGATTAAGGGTTCTTTTGAAGCGGAAATAAAAGCTAATGAAAAAATGGAACGCGCTACTGTTTATGTCATTGAAAACGGATCACGAAACCTACTGGGTAAAGAAACTGCATTGCGATTAGGTGTTCTCAGGTTGGGTACGAGTGTAGATCATCTCGAAGAGGAATCGAATAATGTACCTTTTCCGAAATTTAAGGAAATTTTAATTGAGATTCCTATTGATTCATCAGTAAAACCAGTTACGCAACCCTACCGTAGAACGCCTATACCATTAGAGGAAAAGATAAAAAAGAAGATCAAAGAATTATTAGACTTAGATATAATAGAAGAGGTACATGAACATTCGCCATGGTTTTCTCCTATAGTTCCTATCCTTAAGGATGAGGGGGATGTACGTTTATGCGTAGACATGCGGCGTGCTAACGCAGCCATATTAAGAGAAAACCACCCATTACCCTGTATGGAAAACTTACTACCAAAAATAAGTAAAGCAAAATACTTTTCGAAAGTAGATATAAAAAATGCATTTTATCAAATAGAATTACACCCAAATTCGAGATACGTAACAACCTTTATAACAGCTAACGGTCTCTATAGATATAAAAGACTTATGTTCGGAATGACATGCGCCCCAGAATTATTTCAAAAAATTATGGAAAAAATGCTAATTAAGTGCGAAGGGACAACAAATTTTATAGATGACATATTAGTATGGGGAAGTAACGAGAAAGAACATGACTCCCGACTTTCCAAAGTGATGGAAGTATTGAAGTTTAATAATGTCTTATTAAATGAACAAAAATGCATTTATAAAGTACAGAAAATACACTTTTTGGGTCATGTATTAAAACCAGAAGGGGTAAAACCGTTGCCTAAATATATGAAAAGTATAGCGGAGTTTAGAGTACCACACACAATAGAAGAATTACAAAGTTTTTTAGGGCTAGTAAATTACATAAACAAATGGATCCCACATCTGGCTACGACTACAGAACCACTAAAACAAATATTAAGATTAAAACTAGGAAAGAAAGCAAGTATAGAGGAATACTGGAAGGAGGCACACACTGAGGCATTTAAAAAGTTGAAAGAGTTGCTATCGGAAATAAAAACGCTGGGATATTACGACATCAAAGATAAAACACAAGTAATAGCAGACGCCAGCCCCGTAGGACTTGGAGCAGTCCTGGTACAGATTGATCGTAAGGGACCAAGAATTATTGCATACGGCAATAGAACTCTCAGTGAATGTGAAAGACGATATAGCCAAACAGAAAAAGAGGCCCTTGCTTTAGTATGGGCAATCGAACATTTTAACACGTTTCTTTTTGGAAAAACGTTTGATTTGATAACGGATCATAAGCCATTGGAATTTCTGTTCAGTCCGAAATCAAAACCATGTGCCCGTGTTGAAAGATGGGTTTTGAGACTTCAGGCGTATCGTTATAATATTCAATATAAACCTGGTAAGACCAATATTGCGGATCCATTATCGCGGCTGTGTAAATACTCGGATCAGTCAACTCATCTATCAGAAGAGAATTACGTTCATCAGATAGTTGAACTTGCAAGACCCTGTGCTACATCCATGCATGAAATAATAAAGCATTCAGAAAGCGATCAGGAAATAAGTAATGTTAAAAAAGGAATTTTCAATAACCAATGGGATGACTCCGTGAAAACATATAGAATATTTTCAGACGAATTATGTTTTTATGAGAACATATTCTTGAGAGGGAACAGAATAGTTATACCCACGAATCTCAGGAAGCAGGTATTATTAGCAGCTCACGAGGGACATCCAGGTGTTGTGGCTATGAAGAGTCGCCTTCGTTCTAAGGTTTGGTGGCCAAGAATAGACAAGGACGTAGAATTAGTAGTAAAAAGTTGCAAAGGATGCACTCTTGTTAGCTTACCAAATCCTCCAGTACCAATGAAACGTCGCGAACTTCCATCTGAGGCATGGGTGGACATTGCAATGGATATATTGGGTCCATTACCGAATAATGACTATATACTTGTTATTATTGACTACTACAGTCGCTATAAGGAGATAAAGATTATCAGAACAATAACAAGTTTGCAGATTATAAAAAATTTGAAAGAACTCTTTAGTCGTTTGGGCTATCCACAATCTCTTACTACGGATAACGGCCGGCAATTTGTAAGTGAAGAGTTTAAAGATTTTTGCCATACTTGTAATATCAAACTTTTTAATACTGTACCATAATGGCCTCAAATGAATGGAGAAGTGGAACGTCAAAACAGAGATATATTAAAAAGGCTAAAAATCAGCTCTAGTGAAAAACGTGATATGAAAGACACACTATATGAATACCTCATCATGTATAATTCCACCCCTCATTCAGTTACTGGAAAAACTCCGTCAGAACTTTTTTTCAAAAGAATGAACAGGGATAAAATTCCTATGTTGAAAGACATAAATGAAACGGAAAATGACACTGAAGTTAGAGACAGAGACAAAGTTCAAAAAGAAAGGGGAAAAGAGTATGGAGACCGTAAAAGGAGAGCGGAAAATTCAAAATTGATGGAAGGGGAGAAGGTGTACGTTAAAGAAATGGAGAAGGCCAATAAGCTATCAACTAGTTTCAATCCTACACCACATGTAGTAGAACAATCAGTAGGAGGGGATGTTACAATAAGAAATACAGAAACTGGACAAAGATTACGCAGGAATGTGATTCATCTTAAGCGTGTGGAAGGCCAATGGAAATCGGTGGACGAGACTAAAGAAAAGGAAGGTCAAACAATCGAAGATAATGAAACAACATAATGTGAAATAGGTTAATTTCATCATATTATATAAAAAGTAATTAAATTATTGAAAAAGGAAGGGATGTAGTGTTTGTACCTATGAAATAGATACAGTACATTGTCTCACGTACACTTAGAGGGTGGCAACACTGTCAACGAGAGGGAGCGGTGGTCGCGTGTGAGGCACTGCGGGTTGGACGATTGCCTACGCCCGAGCTAAGTGTAGTAATGAGCCAGTGATATAATTGATCAGGTAAAAAGAGATTACTATAACTATGGTCACCCTACATATTTACAATGCGATGTACTAGACGCCTTCTGCGTGAGTACCATTATCTGAAATTTAATTGCACATTATTGTAACAATATTGTTCTCCAATATTAATATTATTTTGTGTTATAATTTGCTACTTTGTAGAATTATTAACCTCGACACAGGCTTGTCCTAGTGAGGTTAAAAATTGAATTTTACATAGAAATAACATGTAAAGAAACAATAAATAAATAAATAAATAATATGGATATTGTCACACATTTGAATAGTTCTAGAGATTTGTTTCAATAGAAATTTACATTTGTTAATTTATTTATTTATTTATAAACAGAAACAAATAGTACATTATTATTATCCATTCGTGAGAAAAAATTTAAAATTAATAAATTACTCTGTTTTTACCACTATTTTATTTATAAAAAAAACTAGAAGAAGAAGTAATAAATATAATTCATGGTGGGTTTCATTGTAGTGTCTTATTTATGGTGTGCATATTAAGTAATTACCGGGTAATGTGTGTAGTGGGAAGGTGTGTGTGTGTGTGTGTGAAGATGTATGTATGTATATAAGTATGCGCATTAAACAATTTATAAGATTGATATGATGCTCTTTTTAAATTTGGCAGTGAATCGGAAAAAATGTCGATGTTAGAATTTAGATTAATATTATTGGATTTATATGAAGAGCACAATTGATTGGCGAATAAGTTGCTGCATTTGTCTTGTAATTAAGCGTGTGGAATAGTTCAGTGTGGCGTGTACGTCTTAATGGTATGTTAAAATTTACTAGGGAAAGAAGTTCGATACCGTCAATGTTATTATTTAAAATTTTGTATATAAATGTCAAAACAGCAATTACTCGTCTTTGTTGCAAAGTTTGAAATGTGCATTCATAGTTATTGTTGAATTTGAAGGTAAGATATTTTATAAATTTGTTTTGAATATGTTCTATGCTATCTATGTATACTTTGTTCTGCGGGTTCCAAATTGGCGAGGCATATTCCAGTATATTTCTGACTAATGTAAAATATAATATAACTACTGTACGCGGGTTACTGACTTACTTATACAAAGAACAAAACCAAGCATTTTATATGACCTGTGAACGATTGAGTCGATGTGATTATTAAATATAAGTTTGCTATCAAGGTAAACACCAAGATCTTTACATTCCGTTTAAGAAGTGATGACAGGTTCGTTGTTGAGTGAATAAGATTGATTAAGTACATCTTTATTTCTGATGAAAATCATAGTATGACATTTTATAATATTTAGAAATAAACGGTTAGTTACACGTCCACACCAATTACACAGTACACAATGTGTTCACGATTAATATATCAGTGATACACAGTACACAATATATATTATGTACAGGGTGCGGCAGCATAACTTATTTTTTTCAACACTTAATAAAACCCATCGTATGAATCAGAATTTATTTATTGTTTTTTTATAATGTAGGCACATACATAATTTTTTTAAAAATTTAGTTTTGAAGATCATATCAGGTAGGTGCCGTCCCCCATTCTCCATACTTTGAGCGAACCGATTTCTGGCGTTTGTCAACACTCTTGCCAGCGTATCCGGCGTTATCCTGGCAATTTCTTCATGGATGTTGGTCTTTAAATCCTCTATGGTCCTTGGACGGTTCACATAAACACGGGATTTCAAAAAAACCCACAGAAAAAAAGTCACAAGGAGATAAATCGGGAGAGCGGGCCGGCCACTCTAAATCGCCCCTAATTGAGATGAGACGCTCTGGGAAGTGTTCCCTCAAAACAGCCATCGATGATCTTGCAGTGTGCGCCGTTGCACCGTCTTGTTGGAACCAAGTGTCGCCTAAGTCTAACTCGTCTAGCCGTGGGAAAAAAAATTCTCTAACATGTTTACATACCGGTCCGAATTCACTGTCACTGGTTCAATTCACGGTGATTGCAACATTGAAGCTCTTACTGCCTCAATGTTCTCAGGTGATCTAATGGGACGAGGGACGGTAAATATTCGGAACAAACGTCAACGGTTAATACGCACTTTTTTTTATATAAAACCTTTAGATTCTTCTTAATTACCATAAAAGACAACTATTTGCATTGGGGGAGGTTGAAAATGATACATTTTTAATTTTAGTTACGTAAATTGAAAATTTGCTTTCGTATTTAGACACAACGCTTCACCATATGCAATTTGTAATGATTATTGTCATTTTATTATGTTGATATTACTGATACTATATGGAAGGCTACATCATACCGTAACTGACTTCATGGCAATATATTCAAAGGCGCGTAACCGAAAAAACCTATACGCTAGATTTGTGTAACATGGTTTGTGATTCAAAAGAAAGTGCCCCTTTATAACGCCTACTCACGTCAAGGCAAGAAAAACATCCCAGTTTTCAAGTAGTTTAGCGGCTACGCTAGGTTTGTGTAACATGGAATGTAAAATATCAGTAATACCAACATATTAAAATAACAATAATATTGCAAACAGAGTGATTTGACAGTTAAAGCAAATTTTCAATTAACGTAACTAAAATTAAAAATGTATCATTTTCAACCTCCCCCAATGCAAATAGTTGTATTTTATGGTAATTAAGAAGAATCTAAAAGTTTTTTTAAAAAAAAGTGCGTATTAACCGTTGACGTTTGTTCCGAAGAATTACCCGAGGGACTCCAGTTCTTCCTCTTTTCACACTTGCAGTTTTTCGGAACGTAGTGACCCACAAAAAAATTGAATTTCGGTCCGGGACAGGGGCCAATGGGGCTAACTTAAAGCGATTCCGAAAGGCGCGCTGAGTTGCGATTACAGAACACACATTCGAAAAGTAGGCCTCAACGGCAAACGCACGCTCCTCACTGTTCCAACGCATGATGGCGACTGAACTGCGTCGGGACAAAACTTTATGCTACGGCCAGACCCTTGCGACAAGCTGCTTGTCGCAAGCTCACGCAAGCTCTGGCTATAAATAAACCAGTCATTAGATTGATAACTTCCTGCTTTTTGCTCAGACAAAATTTCAACGCTATTTCACCATAGATACGCCATAAATGTGACGACTTTTTTTTTCCCTCGCGGTATGACGTCATAGACACCATCGACAAGGATAGAGGAAACAATGAAAGGCTCGACCATAGACAATATAATTATCATTCGGTACCTACCCAATTTTTTTAGCCTAAAATATTATTTTAAAAATAAAATGGAATGTCATAATAAATGAAAACTCAATAACATGTTTTAGTATTTTATTATAAACAGGTAAAAACAGGGAAATACAAGAATTAGTGAAACAAGGAAATACAATACAATAATACAAGAAGAAGGAAATACAAGGGCATGTAGAGCGAATGAACGTTTGTGAATAGTAAAAGAAGACGGGGACGCCCGAGGAAGTGAATCAGATACTTGAGTCAGGCCATGTCAAAAGTCAGAATAATAGGAATGTATGAGACAATGTATGAATGTGAGTGAGGCAAAGAGTGTGTGCCAAGACCGAGTTATTTGGCGGTCCATCCTATCTGCCTACCCCTGCGGAGAAACTGCGTGATGGTTAGTTAGTTAAAAACAAGAATAACCAACTAACCATCACGCTGTTTCACCACAGGGGTGGAAAGATAGAACGTTCCGCCAAACAACTCGGTCTTGGCACACACTCTTTGCCTCATTCACAAATCGACTCATACATACTGTTCTGACTCTTGACGTGGCCCGAGGCAATATATCTGATTCACTTGATCGTGTCAGGTCTTCTCCTCTGGCATCCCTGAGTTCATCTACCACTCACATCTGCGTCATATTACTTACATTCCATGCTTCGTTCATTCGCTCTACATACCCAAACCATCTGAGGGTCGCTTTCTTAATCTTACTCAGTACGATTAGCCTTGCATTCTTTGCGGATCTCCACATTTCTCACATGATCATAAATAATAATATTTTAATGATCTGTATAGCGCCAGTTTTGTAAAAAAATCACCTTAAAGGCGCTCTGCACAAACTTATAAATAAAGTAGACAAACCACTTTAACTTATGGCAAAAAAATTCATACACCGGTTCAGCGATCACTGATATGAAACTATACTCGTACATTCGATTTGACCAATAAACGCTTTGCTGCGTAAAATATACATATATTGCTTTAATTATACTCTGTACAGGCAGAAAGGGACTATACATGATTTTACCACACTTACGCCTCGGGGATCTCATTTCTACAGCATTCAGTCTACTTTCATCTTTCCTCTGCCAGTTAATCACTGCCATACATCAGGTACAGTACTCCATTGTGGGCTGCTTTTTTCACTTCTTTAGACTTTTCAGTTTTTTTGTTAGCGCCAACGCCATTCAATCCTCCATTAATACAGTTACCTGCATTTACCCTTCTTTCAATATCTCTATCAACCTTCCCATCTCTTGTAAACATACTTCCCACGATATACAAACTCATTCACCTTCTCAAGCATTCATCATTCACAACTGTATTACACACTGTTTTCGTACTCCCTCTACTGACAAAAATATAAAGTACAGAATAGAAAAGGCGTACTGAGAATGTGTCGTTCTTGTCGAGTTTTGGTGGAGACTCTTCCTTCTTGTGTTCTCTCAAGGACAGCGGTGCCAGAAAGTGGTGGAATAAGTCAGCCCCCCATCTCCCGGCATGACACCACAACGTTACTGAAGGAAATGAGTGTACTCCAGCATTTGTAGTCTCCGCCAGCCTGCCAGCTGTAGGGGTAGAAAGTAGGCAGCCCGACACTATATCCGTCACTTTGGTGTTTCGAGCAGAAAGTATTAGAAAAACTCGTGAGATACATAAAGACAGACAGATCAAAACAAAACATTATAAATACGTGAAAACAAGATTAAATTAATGTGCCTATGACACTTTTTTTTTTTTTTTTTTAAGTTTTCTTTATTCATTAGATTTTTCATTACATACATTGGGGATTTTTCGACCACCATGCTAGGCACATGCCCGTGTTGTGGTGGTCGATTTTATATACAGTAGGTACATTAACAAATGAAATATGAAGAATGTGAAAGAATTAAGAAATTATATAGGTACATAAAATTATATGATATTCAAGAATACAAAAAAATATAAAAGAATCTAAATTGCTATAGAGTAATATAAAAGAGTTGTAATAATAATAAATAAATAAATAAATTAATAAATAAATAATAATAAATAAATAATAATAAATATAACAAAGGTATGTAATTTTAAATATATAAAATAAGAGTAGGTACTATATGGTATGCATATGAGAAAGGAATTTTATTTTGTTGAAAATCTAAATGTGCATGGTTATATTGGTAGGTACATTATTTTACACCAATTTTTGTACAAATAAATGTTAGGTTTAAAAATAAAATGATGTTTTCCTCCAAATAAATTAAGTAATATGACATACTATCGGCGCGGGCGTGGAGAGTTGCATCGGAGAGATAAGAGAAGGAAATTAACAATCATTGAAAAACTTTTCTGCGAACGAAAAAAAATCACGCAACTTTAAAAATAAAATAAAAATGGCATAGCCCTCGCTGAAATTTTTTGTGTGTCAACAAACGTGCCTACAACACACATTTCAAATTATATAATCATGGAGTAAAATAAATCAATAAATTATCTGAATGCAACATGAAAATGTCTCACCTTACGTTTTTTCTATGAAGTGATTGAAATTATTCGCTAAAGTAGCCGTACGAAATGAGCTTAAAATTCCATATAAATAATCAACATAAATATTTGTACCTGGAGGTTATGAATTCACGACGATTATGCATTCAATCGCAATGTGCCATTTCATGATAGTATTATCCAAAAACACATGCACGAGTTCTCAAAATCGGGTAAACAATGTATTCAAGTCTGCTAATTCCACACCGCGCTGATATTTACATGTTTAAAGTTTTAGATTGCGCTCGGGTAAATAAAACGTGACATTTTGAAGAGCGACCATTTTGGATTATTGGATTATACACTGATACACATACACATTACACATACGCATAGCTGTCAAGCTTTCCATTGGTCCTCGCGGTATGACGTCACGCAGTCATAGAAATTTACCATTTTTGAACTCGGTTGAAGAAATGAAGCGGAGTTATACCCCCCTGGCTCTGGCAAACGAATGGCTGGCGTCCCCACACTTGCAAGCGCGCCAGTACATTCGCGGCGCGCGCAGCTCCCAAAGATGGCGGGCGTCGAAGCAGCTGCATCAGCTGTCATTTTTGCGCTAACCTATTTCTATTTTAAAGCGAAACAAAACGAAAGAAAGCGAAGAATTCGAAAGAGAAGATAGTGGATGATTAAAATCCATAGAAATCGTACCAGTTAATTCATTTAGTATTCTAATATTTTGTTTATTGTCCGTAAGTTGGACCAACGTGTGGATGCCACGCCAGCGTTTGCCGCAAGCGCTTGCCGCTTGTGGCCAAAATATCCGACCTCGATCGGATCGGCGACAAGCTCTCGCAAGCTTACGCAAGCCAAGCCGCACGCGCGCTCCAGACGCTGGGACTTGTGGACGCTTGCGGAGGCTTGCCATGTGTTTGGAGCCGGTATTATAGTTCTCCCTTTCGAACGAACCACTAGCGCTCGAACGAACCACTAGCGCTCCGCTACAACATGAACCAACTGAATGACGCGCATTTTAAAAAATGAAGTTATGCTGCCGCACCTTGTAAAACAGTTTTCACATGTACACAATGCCCATGCTTGCACATCAAATTGCTAAGATCAACTTGTATGCATGTTTTTATTTCAGTTGTGTCAATATGTGTCTTAGAAATGGGTGATCTGCAAAGTGTATCAGTTTAGTTTATGTTGCATTTAGGATAAGGCCACATTCGTGAGAGCATTTCAAAAGTTAAATGTAGTATTTTTGTAAGCGGTCAATACATAATTGCAAATTGCCGCATAAAATCACAATGCAGTATGATCCGCATACACGAAATATTTTTCAAGTTTCAATGTTTTCATATCACCAAGTTCTTACTGCAAAACCATTTCTAGGGAGTAAATTTCAAGTTCGTTCACACTTGAAATAACATTGTTAGGTACCTACTAAATCAGAGACATTCAAGAAGACTGTCTCGTTTGCATGGTGAATTCAACTAAAAATAAAAACAGATTTACCTGTGTGGTATTGTGATTTATTTTCCGGGTAGTATGCCATGTCGCGCAATCTTCTTTTAAGCGAACGCTATACTAAAAGTTTTTTCTGCCGTAGAAATGACAGGCATGCAGATAGATCAAAATCTTTTAATCGTGAAAATCCCAAATCACATCTTATCTACGTCTAAAAATATCCCTTTCAAGTTGTACAGTTCATGAATTCATCCTACAAATGTTTGAATGTTGAAAAAACACACAAATAAAGTTTTAATAATTTAGGTACTTTTATTTAAAAAAAAAAAAAAATTATGGTTACTACATCACTGGTTCGTTACAACTTCACAGTATAAATTATTGCTAATGAAGAGTATCTAGAAAAGTGTTTAAGTAGTGTGATGAAAACTGAGCTTCAATACTAATATATCTCATGTAGGGGAAGGTTGCGATGATTGGACTATTTAAATTTGTACACGTATAGCTCCAAAGTCTTGGTACCTTGAATAAAAATAATTGTTTCACTAAATCGACCGTTAATAAAAGGGTAAGTTGTAGAATTTTAAAATAAGATAAAAGTAAGAAAAAACAAAGAAAATAATTTGATATGGATTTAAAAAAATATATATATAGTACACAATATAATCTCACTAATCCGGCACTTCAATAGACCGATACGTCCAATAATCCGGCACCCTCCGCCCGCACCTCCCACCCTCGCCACCCTTGCTCCTCTACGCCTATGCGCAATATCGCCGCGTCGTCGTCTAGCAGTCTAATCTCAAAACTTATCTCATGTGCAGTGTGCACGTGCGTATGTATTTACCTGTAGTCCAGTCAATGAATGCTCCAAAATGAGGTGTAGAGTGCGTGAGCAGGGACCTAAGCGATTCCTTCAGAAACTCGTTTAGGGTGCTTAGGGTGTGAACATACTGAAAGGCCTGACGTCTAGGTGGTGAGCTAGGGGAGGGGGTGTGGGGGGGATGGTCCCAATTTTCGGGTTTCCACTTATATCTCAAAAACGGTGCGTCGCAGAGGAAATTTTTTTGTGATTAAGTAAGAGCTCATAAAATTATCTACAACTTTTGTTCTATATGTAATTTTCGAAATCCCAGCCATTTTTGAGTCACACGCCTTACAAATGTAGATATTTTCGAAAAAAATCATTTTACCTCACATTTTTCATCAAACATTCCTTCATATCGTTTAAAATATTCATTAAATAAAGAAATTTATAAAAATAAGTTGTAAATAATTTAATTCCCTCCTAGAATATGTATACATATGCTAATAAATCTCCAACCAGTAAATATTTACAGCAATTTTAAGTTTTTATTAGTACTTTCGATTAATTATCGGTAAGCGGCAGGCAACAATTATGTGTTAACTAGAAACTAAACGAACACTTTTTTTGGTATCAGTTCCTGGCGTCTTACAGGTGATGCAAACATATTCATGGGGTCCTTTCTCGATTCAAGCATTATAGAAAAGTTGAATAAAATAACATTGCAAAGTTAAAATACATGACAATAGTAAAAGCTTAAAATTAACATACAAATTAAAGATTAAAAGTTAAAAGGTAAAAAAACACAATTTTTGTGAATTTTATTTCTTGAATTGTTCCGTTCTTCAATATTTCAAATAGTTAGTGGAATTTATTATACGCATCTATTATATTCAAAGATTATTTAAATTTAATTTTTTTTTTAAGAAATTTCAGTTTGTTTTTAATGAAAACAATATTTCGTTATCACTCGTCTATGTTTTAAAAGGTGCGATTGTTTATTAATGCGGGATTCACACTAGTCGTCTAAATTCTTGTTTCGATAGGCCGCAGGCGACCGAAATCGCAAGGGCAAAGTTGACTTCCTTTTTTGACACAGCGGGTGACAAAAATCGACCCTGAAGAGGTCACTTGCCACATAAACTTGTTGCTGCTTATGAACAAATTACTCTTTCTTTTCTTTATTGTATAAGCAATTCTTGCATTACATGCATCACGACTTATTTCCCTACTAACACGTAGCACGTCTGTTATGAATAACATTTTTAAGCAAAATGGATCTGGTCGCATGCGATATTAACCGACTGTGCGTTCTGTCGCTCCGACGCACGACGCGACCCGTGGCGGGGTGACTAGCCGCACACCGTGTATTTGCATGCAGACATCTACAATATCTACATAGGCCCAAATAGGGCCTATATTTGTCAACAAGGCACTTCTTTTTTATTCTTTTATCTATCTGGGAGGTGGTATGGGTACCGTCCCCCAGGAACCATTAATTTGATAACCAACGCCTCTGCCATGGGACACCGAAGAGTTTCGTTACCTTTGATGACTTAGCAGGGTGCCCGGGTTCGTGGGCTGAGGTTTGCCTCGGTCTTCTATTGCGTTCATCTACTGCGTGGCGGGCCGAATCTGGGGGTTGAGAGTTGGTTTGGTTGAAGGAGTTGACCTCTCCTGCCGGACTCTCTTGACTTATCGCCATGCACCACAGTTTGAGGGATGGACTTATACGTCCGTCACTCCTGCACACACTGATTCCCTCATATTTTTCCTTCCCAGAACTTCCTCTCCTTAGAAAGACCCTCCACGTCCTTAATCTGCTTAGATCGCCTGGGAGTGTTCTATGTCTGGAATAAAGCCGATAGTTTAAACTTAATTCTGGACTACGCCTAGGCATTTCATTACCTTCGCTTTTCCATTTCCGATGTTATCCAAGCCGAATTTCAACAAGTGGAAAATTAATGAAAAGAGATTTCTGAAAAGTTAACAGAACGCATTTTCTTTTCTTACCTGAGTTCTGTTAACTTTTGTATGGGGAGAAACGCCTGGCAGATGACTTAAAAGGTCACCTCCAGAGGCCATAACATAACAACAGGGGTAAAAATTCCCTCTTCACAAATATATCGTCCTGCGTATCTAAAACTGAGAAGAACTCTGTGACAGACGCGGTTATTCCAGCGATTTTTTTATTCGCTGGAGAAGCGGTTTTTCTACTAAACATATTTGCTTTTAATGTTGAGTACTCATTTGGTTAAAGGAACTTATTGGTTTAATTATTCTACGGTCATCAATTGTACTAAAACGAACCGTGCACCAATTAACATTACTGAATTTATCGTTTTTACTTAGTTAATTTGTTGTGTTTAATAAATGCAAGTGAGTACCAAACATATTTTATTATAACAGAATTCTATCTTTCCAGGCACATAAACATTTAAGATTATGAGTTAGTTAGAAATAAATACCTGAATTTGGTGACTTTCTGAAAAAAAAAAATTTTTAGGCATAAGTTCCTGAAGTCTTACAGGTAACGCAAACACATCAATTTATTCAAATTAATTCGGCAATAAAAAAAGTTAAATTAAAAAAAAATTAAACATGAGAAATTCAGGAAAAATCTTAAAACTCATGAAATTAAAAAAAATAGATAGTTAAATTACATGGTTATCTATTTTACTCAATCTTTTTCCTACATTTGTAAGATCATACTTTTTATAGGATTAACCCAAACTTCCAATTACCTTTCTTGTTGATTATATTGAAATTAAAATGTATTTAACCTTAAAAATTAAATATAGATTACACATGGAAGGAAAGGGTAGGAGGGAGGGGGAGGGGTAAGAGTGGGGAAAGTTTATAAACTTTCGTTTCGTTTATAAACTTTTCCCACTCTTACCCCCCCCCCCTCCCTCCTACCCTTTCCTTCCATGTGTAATCTATATTTAATTTTTAAGTTTAGTATACGTTTGATCCTGATTAAGTAAACATTGTTTACGAAACATGTTGATTGTGTACCAATAAAAGTGATATAAACAAAGTTATTTGTCTTTTTATCAAAATGTATTTAACGTCTATGGTCATGGTTTAATGGCCGTATTCATGTAAATATGTTTGTATGCATTTACATCTACGTATATCTCGACACATGTACACCCTAGTGAACAAGGCATCGAAAACTCACATGCATTTAAACATAATATATAGATATATAAATCAACAAACGATATTTCAGCTCTGGCAGGGCAGATTCCTCGGCTGGCTAAGTCCTCCATCACAACACAAGAAACATTATCTGCTTTCTGTGGTGGTAGTAAGAGATTTTTAAATATTGTTGGGTTACTCGTAACCCGGGAATGTTAGCCTTTCTTTTTTTATAAAAAAAAATAGAATGAAGGGGTCCATTCGTTTCGCCGGTTCCATGACAGCAACCTTCCCCCAAGTTAGGCAAATTGTCAAGTATCTTTAAACCTCTTATTATTTGTACAGCTTGAAATAGTACATTTAGTAATAGTTTAGTGGACCTAATAGTGATCAGCGTAATAGAGTCAACATTTATTTAATGAATTCAATTATTCTTTAAAATCGTATTTTTCGCTCATGTTTACTTTTGCAACGACAATAATCTAAAACAGTATAAAACGTGCCAATACAAAAATATAAAAATGTTTTAGTTTTCATTATGGTATATATATATATATATTTACCATAATTAATACCTACCTAGAAATACATAGGATTCCTTTGTATTCGAATAATGAATGCTTTTCAAATGTCATTCATTGGATGTGTTGTCTCTCTCTCTCTGGTTTCAATCCTTGGATTGGTTTGGAGCAATTTCCTCTAATTTTCTCTTCCATTCTTCCCTGTCTTGTGCGGCTCTTTTGAATTCTGCATATGATGAGCAGCGCACGTCCACCAGCAGGTCGTCCAGGTACTCTCGGCGTGGGCGTCCCCTAGAGTTTGTCCCCTCGGTCATACCCTCCATTATGGCATGCAAGAGGCCTTCTTGTCGTATAACATGGCCGATCCATCTTGCACGCCTTTCGGACAAGGTCCTGAGCAGGTGCCTTCCTCCTTCGATTCTTTGGAGAACCTCCTCATTTGTAATGTGGTCTCTCCAAGAAATTCCTAATAATCTTCTATAGGACCACATCTCAAAAGCCTCTAGTCTCCGTTTATCTCTTTCGGATAGGCACCATGTTTCGCAGCAGTACATCAAGATAATATATACATCATCATGTTGTCATGGTGACATAAAAAAACATTATTGTTTTTGACTAGATATGTGTTAGACGGTTCCATGACAGTTCATCCCGCGACAATTCATCCTGCGACAGTTCATCCGGCGACAGTTCATCCTGCCGACAGTTCATCCTGCCGACAGTTCATCCTGCCGACAGTTAATCCGGCCGACAATTCATCCGGCGACAATTCATCCTTCCTGATCATTTAGAAGATTTTTTCTTCAAGTAAGTATGCAAAGAGGATATACGGCCGTACAACCAAAATCGATATACTTATATCTGAAGGCATCTTGAATGGAAATCCGCTGTAAAAATATTTTTACTAACAATAATTTCGACTCTCCGAAGAAGCATGCGTTAATAACAAAAAAAGACATACTTATACGTGCAGTCGGCTTAGCAAAAAACCGTAAATATTCCCACTTGCATATAATATAACTTTTTTATCTGAAATTAACACCATCTTTTTAGGGTGAATTGACTAATTTAAAAAAAAAACACAAGAGTCCCAACCGTCTCGAGCCAGTGAGTGCCAATGGCATCTCCAATTTTGGTATGGTGTGATTCTGAAGGTAGTGGGGAGGGGAAGGAGATGTGGAAAACGTATCTTCCTGGCTATTCAGATCTAGTCACCAAACACGGCTTAAGCCATTTCAAGTAATTAGACTAAACCAATATACACTGTACAACAGCGAAAAAATTTAAACGAATCATATGAGTGGGGAGGGGAAGGAGATGTGAAAAGTTTTGCTGATCTGAAAAAATGCTATTCAGATATAGTCACTAAAGACGCCTAAGGCCATTTCAAGTAACGTTTCAATTCTGAATGAATACTGACGAATAGCAAAATACGACATACTTATATGTGCATCTACTTAAGATTTAGGAGGCGGACATGTTTACCGTCGCCCCGGGAACCATTTATTGGATAACCAGTACCCCTGCCGTAGGTCATCCCAAGTGGTTCGCTACGTTTGGTGAATTATAAGGGTTCTTTTTTTAAATTTTTCTTTATTCATTACTTACAAAATATGGTTACATAATTAGAGGATTTTTCGACCACCATGCTAGGCTGATGCCCGTGTTATGGTGGTCGATTATATGCCCGTGTTATGGTTGCCCGGGTTCTTGAAGTGATGTTTGTCAAGTTTTTGTTGGCGAATACTTTTCCTCACCTACTGCGTGGTGGTCCGGATCGGGAGAGATTACTTGATGCAGACGTAATCAGGACATCTCTAGCCGTACTCTCTCGACCTTGCACCGCGATTTGTCTGACTAGTCAGATCTAGTCACCATACATGGCTAAAGCCATTTCAAGTAATCAGACTATGCCTACATACAATGTACAATAGCGATTTTTTTAAAAGTCATGTGATATAACTTTTTTATATATTTTTTTTTTACTTTTTACTATAACACAAGAGCCCCAACTGCTCTCAACCATCTAGAGCCAGTGAGACTATGGCATTCCTCATTTTGATATGTGGTGAGGCTGAAGATAGTGGGGAGGGGAAGGAGATGTGAAAAATTCTGCTGATGTGAAAAAAAAAATATTCAGATATAGTCACCAAACACACCTAAAGCCATTTCAAGTAACTTTTCAATTCTGAATGAATACTGACGAATGGTAAAATACGACATACTTATATGTGCATCTACTTAAGATTTAGGAGGTGGACATGTTTACCGTCGCCCTGGGAACCATTTATTGGATAACCAACACCCCTGCCATAGGTCATCCCAAGTGGTTCGCTACGTTTGGTGAATTATAAGGGTTGCCCGGGTTCTTGGAGTGATGTTTTCCATGTCTTGGTGGCGAATGCTAGAGAGTAAATTATCTTTCTCATTGGAACCGCCCTGTACGATCGTAAGAACATATTTCAACGAAATGTGGATTTTCAGCCGCTGGCTGGTTAAACGCTCTTAAAATCGGAAATATACTTTTTAGAAGAGGAAGCATCTGATGGATGCACGGTGAATATTAATTCATTTTTAAGTGGATGACTTATGAGAAGTGATACTTATTTAAAAAATTCAAAACTGTCCACGACAGTGCCCAGTTCGTATGGAAGATAACGACTCCACCTATTCTTTATTTGTGAAACCAAAGATAATAATCCGTTCCGGGCAGGTATAATTTTATTACCTGAGACTCTGATAAGGGTCTTAGAAGTGAAGTACTCATATGGTAAGCCCACACTGCGGCCAACGTTCCAACTTCAAACGTTTGGACGATCGTGTGGAGGGGAGTTCGTGCGTTGGAAGTTCGAGTTGGAAGGTTGGAGTTCGAGTTGGCCCGGGATCGCCTTCGAGGCGATCCCGACGGCCAACTCACACGAACCCGCCTGCCGCAGCTGTCCACACATCCGTCTGCAAACAGCAGGCGATCAAGACGCGCGTGCCGCGTACTATTAAAATGACGATATTATTACGGAGAGTGGTATAACAATTGTTTGAAAACATGTCGTGTATATAAGTACATAATAATATGCACGTAAAAATTATAGGCAACCTGATAAGATACAACGTAGCTACAGCTGTTCCATGTCCGCCATTTTAGAGTTCGGAATTCGGGGTCGGAGGGTTGGCCGCAGCCACCACACGATCGACCAAGCTTCCAACTCCGAACTAAGTTCGGAGTTGGAAGGTTGGCTTCGGTGTGGACCTAGCATTAGCTTTTCAAGAAGTACCTATAACCGTTCTTTTTTGTTACAAATTAAAAAAAATATTACATTTTTGCATAACTTTTCAATTTTAGAATGTAGTGTACCTAAGTTTAGATATACAGATATCTATAAGTATGTCGTTTGCTATTCGTCAGTATTCATTCAGCATTGAAACGTTACTTGAAATGGTGTAAGGCGTGTTTGGTGACAATATCTGAATAGCCAGATGAATCGCGGTGCAAGGCGATGGGTCGAGAGAGTACGGAAAACATCACTCCAAGAACCCGGGCAACCCTTGTAATTCACCAAATGTAGCGAACCACTTGGGATGACCTATGGCAGGGGTGTTGGTTATCCAATAAATGGTTCCCGGGGCGACGGTAAACATGTCCACCTCCTAAATCTTAAGTAGATGCACATATAAGTATGTCGTATTTTACCATTCATCAGCATTCATTCAGAATTGAAAAGTTACTTGAAATGGCTTTAGGCGTGTTTGGTGACTATATCTGAATAGCATTTTTTTCACATCAGCAGAATTTTTCACATCTCCTTCCCCCTCCCCACTCATATGATTTGTATAGATTTTTTCGCTGTTGTACAGTGTATATTGGTTTTGTCTAATTACTTGAAATGGCTTAAGCCGTGTTTGGTGACTAGATCTGAATAGCCAGGAAGATATGTTTTCCACATCTCCTTCCCCTCCCCACTACCTTCAGCATCACACCATACCAAAATTGGGGATGCCATTGGCACTCACTAGCTCGAGACGGTTGGGATTCTTGTGTTTTTTTTAAATTATTCAATTCACCCTAAAAAGATAGTGTTAATTTCAGATAAAAAAGTTATATTATATGCAAGTAGGAATCTTTACAGTTGTTTGCTAAGCCGACTGCACGTATAAGTATGTCGTATTTTGTTATTCACGCATGCTTCTTCGGAGAGTCGAAATTATTGTTAGTAAAAATATTTTTACAGCGGATTTCCACTCAAGATGCCTTCAGATATAAGTATATCGATTTTGGTTGTACGGCCGTATATCCTCTTTGCATACTTACTTGAAGAAAAAAATCTTCTAAATGATCAGGAAGGATGAATTGTCGCCGGATGAATTGTCGGCAGGATGAACTGTCGGCAGAATGAACTGTCGGCAGGATGAACTGTCGGCAGGATGAACTGTCGCCGGATGAACTGTCGCAGGATGAATTGTCGCAGGATGAATTGTCGGGTCACCGTGTTAGACATTGAAGATATCAAAATATTAGAAAAATATGTTTATAAATGCTAAAGTGTTATAATGTTTTTAAGATCGACAAATAAACTTCAAATGTAGTTTCTTTGTTAACAGAGCAACACTTGATTTGTTGTGTGATTACCAATAAAAAAATACAACAAATAGACAAAATTGTCTTATAAAACTTCATTTTTAGTGAAGAGAAACAATGACGTTAGAAATGGAAAAGTTACAATTCACATTTACAGTGTCAGCAGCATCGGATGGAAAAACCAATGTGATCTGCATAACCTCAACCGAGACACCCACCCGATGGACATGTATTTGATGGTGACCCGACAATTGGTCGGGCGAAAATTGGTCCGGCGACAGTTGGTCCGGCGACAGTTGGTCCGGTCGACAGTTCGTCCGGCCGACAGTTCGTCCGGCCGACAGTTTGTCCGGCCGACAATTCCTCAGGCCGACAGTTCGTCCGGCCGACAATTGGTCCGGCGACAATTGGTCAGGTCGAAAGTTTAGAAAATGTTTTCTTCAAATAAGTACGCAAAGAGGATATACGGCCGTACAACCAAAGTCGATATACTTATATCTGAAGGCATCTTGAGTGAAAATCCGCTGTAAAAATAATTTTATTAATAATTTCGAATCTCCGAAGTAGCATGCGGCAATCACAAAATACGACATACTTATACGTGCAGCCGGCTTAGCAAAAAAACGCTAAAGATCTTTCTTGCATAATATAACTTTTATATCTGTATATCACATAAGAGTCCCAACTGCTCCCAACCGTCTCGAGCCAGTGAGACTATGGCATCCTCAATTTTGTTTTTTTTTTTTTTTACTTAAGCTCACAGGAGGCCCTGAGGAAAATCATTTCCCCCAGCGCCGATTTCATCTTTGGAAATGCTGTGTGGAGGTGTTTTTTACGGAAAGGAAGTAGAGGAGAGTTCTGGGAAGGAAAAGAGTGGGAGGGATGGATTCATACGTCTCTCACTCCTAGACAGATTGACCCCCAGATTCCTACCCACCCCTCATACATTTTTTGTCAGAACTTTCTCTCCTTTCTTTCCTTAAAAATACCCTCCTCACAACATCAACAAAGATATGTGGAGGGTCTTTCTAGGGAAAGGAAGGAGAGTAAGTTCTGGGAAGGAAAAAGGTATGAGGGGTAGGTAGGAATTTTTGGATCAATGTGTACAGGAGTGAGAGCCGTATGAATCCATTCCTCCCACTCCAGTGCAAGGTGATGGGTCGAGAGAATCCGGCAGGAGAGGTCAAGATTATGTCTACCTCAAGCAGCCTCTCCCGATTCGAACCGCCACGCAGCAGGTGAGGAAAAGAATTCGCCACCAAGACCTAGACAAACCTCACTCCAAGAACCACTTGGGATGACCTATGGCCTGGGTGATAGTTATCCAATAAAAGATTCCCGGGGCGGTGGTAAACATATCTGCCTCCTAATTCTTAAGTAGATATTGCACATAATAAGTATGTCGTATTTTGGTATTCGTCAGTATTCATTCAGAATTGAAACGTTACTTGAAATGGCTTTAGCCGTGTTTGGTGACTACATCTAAATAGCCAGGTACATTTTCCACATCTCCTTCCCTTCCCTACTATCTTCAGCCTCACAACATATCAAAATTGGGAATACCGTAGTCTCACTGGCTCCACACGATTAGGAGCAGTAGAGACTGTTGTGTTATAGTCGGATAAAAAAGTTATATCATACGATTTTTTTTAATTTTTACGATGCTGTAATGCTTATGTAGGTTAAGTATTATTACTTGAAATGGCTTTAGCTGTTTGTTTGGTGACTAGATATGAATAGGCAGGTACATTTTCCACACTATAGTGCAAGGCGATGGGTCGAGGGAGTCAGGCTGGAGAGATCATAAGGTCTCTCTTAACCGGTCTCTCCTGATCCGGCCCGCCATGCATTAGGTGGGCAAAGGCATCCTCCGCCAAGACCTAGACAAACCTCACCCCGTAAACACAGTCACCAAACGTAGCGAACCAATTGGGATGACCTATGGAAGGGGTGTTGGTTATCCAATAATTGGTTCCCGGGGCGGCGGTAAGCATATCCGCCTTCTAAATCTTAAGTAGATATTGAACATATAAGTATGTAGTATTTTGCTTTTCGTCAGTATTCATTCGGAATTGTAACGTTACTTGAAATGACTTTAGCCGTGTTTGATGACTGGATCTGAATAGCCAGGTACATTTTCCACATCTCCTTCTCCTCCCCACTACCTTCTGCATCACACCATTCCCCGGGTTAATGGTTTGAGGCTTGTCTAGGTCTTGGAGGCGAATGACCAGGACACACTGAACCTCAGATTCCTACCCACCCCTTAAACCATTTTCCTTACCAGAACTCTCCTCTCCTTCTTTTCCTTAAAAAAAAAACTCCACACAGCATTTCCGAAGCCGGGGGAAATAGAAGCTAAATAGAAGGAAATAATAAATTATAGAAGCTGGGGGAAATGATTTTCCTCAGGGCCACCTGTGTGGAGAGTTATAAATGAAAATAGAATTGGCAAAAGGACTAATAATATGTTTTACTCCCCCCAAACCAATATTAAATTAGTGCAAACACATTGCAGATTTATTGGTCCTCGTAAATTTAATCTTTTACCAAAACACATTCAAATGACAGATAAAATATCACTTTACATAAAAGAATTTTTATCTAATTTTATTCTTATCATTTCTCTATCTGTTTAAAAATCATCTGTCATAAACAAATTGTACTACTGTAAAAGCCCTCCGGGCGTTGAATAAATAAATAAAAATTATGGTTGAATGATGCATAATATATGTTGGAACACTTCTTCTATAAATTATTTTTAAACCTTCATGTTTCACTTTTCAATACAATTCTAACTTTATTTAATTTCTTGAAACTATAACAAAAAAATTAACAAAATTTTATGCTTTACTATTTTACTAAATGTTTTCACAGATTACTATATTTTTTCTAAGCCTTTACTTCAAAATTTACATTTTTTACTTGTACTTATTGATGTACATAATATAGCAATCTTGTTTATATTACCCACACACAGGCAGTGCCTTAGTGGGTTCCCATTACGTATGAGGTATATTTTTTACTTATTGCTAACTTTTATATTACTTGTACCTTATATTTACATCTTACTGTATTTTAGAAATCCACCTCTCATACCTTTTCCTTTCCAGAACTTCCTCTTCTTCTTTTCCTAAAAACACTCTCCACACAGTATCCCCAAAGATGATGCAGGCTCTGAGGGGAATTATTTTCGTCAGGGTCCCCTGTGTGGAACTAATGTAAAAAAAATGAGGTTTTAATTTTCTAGTTATTCCAATAATCAAAAAAAAAAATGTTCTCTATTCCGCAATTTTTCGATATTCAACAGATTTTTTTTAATATGTCGAAACATTTAATTAGTTTACACTAAGGCAAAACTTTTCAGCTTCCATTATTTAACTTTTGATAATAATCATATGCTGCTACCGACGACACATCAGCTTTGTTCACAAACAAACAAACGAATCATTCTCATTACCAGCTTATTTCTCTTTATTGCTAATTTATATAAATATCGTAAAATTGTGAAAATTATTTTCCTTTTATAAGTTTAAATTAGTTTTTTTTTGTTAAGAATCAGGTATTACCCTTTTCTCTATTTTATGTCAATTTTTTAAGGAAAAATAATAAATAAAGTAATATAAAAAATTAAAACAACATACTTATTTTCAATTTGTACGTTATATATGGAGTCAATACGATTACAAAAAATTGGATTGTCGTTTATTTATTAAACACAAAGAGTAGGTACCTACACTCTGCTATAACAGAAAAAAATATTGGAACGTACGAATGTACGCCTAGCACCTACCCGCAATTTATGCATCCTGAAGATTTGGTCTCTGGGACGCACTACCAGCTTACAGTGTCCAGTCGAGAAGTAATAGGGACCTTGCGGCAAAAGCGAATAAAAATATTTATAATTTAATAGATAGTCCATACACCCTGCATTGCTCAAGTAAGTTTTTTTATATCACACAACTACTGCCAGGGGTGGCACTACGATCTGCTATTTACACCACATGACAGAACAGATGTATTTTCTCAGCATAGGACGAAATGGTGTACGGTTCTGCTAAACAACGCGTCTCTTGATGTCTTCATTATAAACCTTGAAGGTTTAGAGAGACATACAAATAATATCTCGTAACTAATGTCATAATTTATAAGTATCACGTGAGCTACCACCTAAAGTTTTAAATGGAATTTTCTTACATTTTTTAAGAAATAAACGAAGACAATGTTAAGCAGCGTCCATAGCTTTGACGTTTGCCGTGACAGTCCCATAACAACATTCAATGTTTATTAAAACATCATAAAAATTGTCAATTTTTGTTGTGTTTCGAGCTTCACATGTTCGACGGAAAACATTCCAAAAACAAAACATAAACCATCCCATCCCGGGTGAAGCGGGAAGGAAGGCGGGGGCCGACGGAACGGCCTTTTGTGGTTATGTGTAATAGCTGTTTCCCGGCATGCGTTGCAATGCCATATTCAAATAAATAAAATGTTACTCCTTGTATGTCCTTTCCCATGCGTTCCCCTCCAGCGTTCCACTACCACCTTCCCCGCCACCGCTTTCCCACTCCCCCATCAGGCCAACCCCCCTGGCCCGGCCCGTAGCTGAAACTTTTTTCTAATACTAACATTTTTAAAGTCATGATATCTTTCTAATTAAATATCCGGTATTGAAGCTGTCTTGAATATGAAGTAATTTATTTTGATAAGGATTAAAACCAAGATACAAATAAAGAACCTTTTCAAGCAGCGACATTTTAATTAAATTTTTAAAATAAAACAATATTTATTGTGGCATAACCATAATAGTTAGATATATGCTGTCGTCACCTTTTTTGTAAATAATGATGTGTTCTTCAAAGTCGTAGTACATTATTTTATTCTATCATTAATAGTTTTCGCAGCGCACGCGATGTAAAGAATATTTTAGGTAATTTTTTACACCTTGGGTTACATTATTGAAGTTTTAATAAGGATGCATATTTTTTTTGAAAATATAATATAGCCTATGTTACCCAGGGATAGTGTAACTTCCCAACAGCAAAAGAATTTTTCAAATCAGTTCAGTAGTTTCGGAGCCTATTCAATGCAAACAAACAAACAAACAAATCTTACCTCTTTATATAGTGTATAGTAGAAGTAGAAGTAGATAGTAGATAGTAGATGAGCAAGCATAATCACGATTTTAAAATATTATTATAACTAAATAAAATATAAAAATTAAAATATTTGATAATAAAATTATTATATAATATAATATCAAATATTAATATTATTATTCTGTTTTTGACGTAAATATTTACGCACTCTAAATTCCTAATGGTAACTTTAGGTCGTTCAATAATCGATATTAGTCGGAAATCTTTCCTGATAAATAAATATCTGTGTTCTCTTCCTGATGTTAGCATATTTTCTTCATAGAACGTATTTGTGATATAAACGCCAAAAACGTCAAACGTCAAGTGTTCATTGCGTACGCGTGGACTGGACACGCCATTCTCGCGGACCACAAGCCAAATTGTGATAATTGTGTGTGATCGCGCGAACTTCGCACTAATCTTTCAAGTGTTTAGTGTTTTGTTTAACAAACGGAGGAGACGGAAAACAAAAAATGTTTTAGTGATGTTTGAGGGATTATCACGGCAAATGTTTGAGCTTTGGACCCGTCTTTAGCGAAACTCAATCGAAAATCGGGAAACAGAAAAATCATAAAAAGATACGATTACATCTGGGCCTCGAACCCATGACCTTCGCCTTGCCAGGACGCAACTCTACCAATTGAGTTAATGTTTCTCTTTCCCTACCGCATAATAAAAATAAAAATGGGTGAAAATGTATCCAAGACACTATCTAGATAGCATTTAGTTGGGGTTTGAATCTTGCAATCATATATACAAGTTAAAATAATATGCGTTAAAAAAATGAAGATAATTTTGGTGACCCAATCGGCACATTAACCCAGTTGGTAAATTTGGAACCCGCAAGGCGATGGTCCTGCGTTAGAGATTCAGGGTTCATTCGAGGTCCTGGGTTCGTGACCGTATCCTTTTCTGATTTTTCTGTTTTCAGATTTTTAATTGAGTTTCGCTTATATTGATTCATTTAATTAAATATTACAAATTGAGGTTTTACTCATTAGGTTAAAAATAAACATTTTCTTACATTTTTGTGTATCGTAAATGAACGCAGTTCGTAAAAAACTTTATTCAAAAAATATATTTGAGGCCTAAAAAGTACATTGAAATCCATAGCGTGGAAGTTGTGAAAAAATATTTGAAGGCCAAATTAGTATATCTCTATGGGCCAAATTAAAATTTCATATAATAAAGTATTTATACCATCGATCAATGATATCATACGTCAATGATTTATACACAAAAAAAATTGGATTAAAATTATTAAATACAACTACACTTTGGAAAAAAAAACACCAAAGTACTTCGACATCAATTTGAGAGGCCGATATCGGTACCGCCACTTGGAGAACCATTTTTGGGATAACCAACACCTCTGCCATAGGTCACCCCAAGTGGTTCGCTATGTTTGGTGACTTTTCAAGGGTGCCCGGGTTCATGGAGTGAGATTTGTCTAGGTCTTGGTGGCGAAAGCGTTTGCCCACCTATTTCGTGGTGGGCCGGATTGGGAGAGACAGGTTGAAGGAGATCTAACCTAGACTGCGTAGGGTCCCAGAGTCTGGTTTCCGGACAGTCTACCGTCAGGTGTAAAGTGAGCAGCTTCGTTGACTTCTTTCGTTTTCAAACCCAGGAAACCGTACAGTATGAGCATAGAGATATACTTTAGAGGAGCTACCCCGTACATAATTCTCCAAAATTCGTGTTCAAATCGTGCACGAACAGGCCTTCGGGAAAGTGAATTCTAACTGAAGCCACCGCGTCGAATGGCTCTGCCGCCAGACCGTCCTTTCCATTTACTCAAGCCCATGGTTTCATCCTTTTTTTATTTTATTTATTTAATATAAGAATATTGTACACTGTATATTATTTTTGTGTTATTTCAACCGCCATGCTAGGGATGTCCCTGTGTTATGGCGGGTGAAGTTTTCAGATAGTAAATTATACATGTTATGGTTGTAAAGTAAAAATTTAAGTTATACAAATTAAATAAAGTTGCAAATATTATATTTCATGGTTTTTAAATGTAATAATAAATATTTTCTTTAATAATAATAATAATAAAACTATTAAATAATTAATAGTAATAATAATTAGGTCGATAATAAAATTTTATGTGAGTAAAAGTTATAGAATTATTTGTTAGTTTAAAAAATTGATGTTAAATTATACAATTTAATTGCGAAAGAATAGTAAGAATAGTATATAATAATAATTAGGTCGATAATAAAATTCAATGTAAGCAAAAGTTATAAATTTATTTGTTAATTTAAAAAAATTTTGTTAAATTTCGAAAGAATAGTAATAATAATTAGGTCGATAATAAAATTCAATGTAAGTAAAAGTTATAAAATTATATGTTAATTAAAAAAAAAAATATTGTTAAATTATACAATTTAATTTGATAATAATAGTATTAAAACTTTACAATTCAAGTAACAAGTTTTATATATAATGGTTTCTAAATATAAGGATCCATTGTGATAGAAGTTTTTTTAAGGTGTGGGGTTGGGATTCGGTTTTTATTTTTTCAGGGAGAAGGTTAAATATTTTAGGAGCTAGCTATATGAAATGTCTTTGAGCTGACGTGGTATGTAGTGTAGGTACGCTGTAGTGTCGGTTGGTTATTGTTCTAGTGGTGTAATTATGATGTAAAAGGGTTTTTTTCTTATATTTAAACATGAAGTACGTTAAGGTAGATTTTAGATGAAGTTGACGTATGTTTAGGACATTACATTCGGTGAATAGTCGAATGGAGGGGTATGTTGTCGGTCGCTTTTTGATAGCACGTAATATCGTTTTTGGGCTTTCTGTAGGGGATTAATAAATTTATGAGCACAGCTGCCCCAAATTATGATGCCATATACTAATAGGGATTGGCAGAGAGCATAGGAGACTGTTTTTAGTACTGTGGAAGTAAGGATTTTTATAAGAGTTCTAAAAACATAAGACAGCTTGCGAATTCGGGGAGTTAGAGTGGCTAAGTGCTGATCCCAACGAAGATGATGATCAATTAGGACCCCCAAGTATTTTATATGGGATACTTTTTCCAAATTTGGGCAAGTACAAGAAGAGTAAGGTCTCGGACAAGAGTGAATTGTTATTTTCTGGTTGTTGGTAGGTTGGGTTGCAGCAGACAGACTAAAGGTTAAGAATTTGGTTTTACCAGCATTGAGGGTGAGGAGATTGTCATCTAACCAATTCTTTACAAGGCCTATGTCGTATTGAGCTATGTCGAATGCTCCTTTCCAATTTTTATACCGAGCTATAAGCACAGTATCATCTGCAAAGGATATTAGTTTTCCCGTTATGGGTAGGTTGCAGAGTTTATTGATGTATATAAGGAATAAAATTGGGCCTAAAACACTTCCTTGTGGGACTCCGAATTGGATTGGTAAAGGGTTTCTTAGGGCTACGTTGTTAATTTTCACGGTTTGTGATCTGCCAGTTAGGTATGAGGAGAACCAGTTAAGAGTTGAATCCCGGATGCCTATTTGAGACAATCTTTCCAGAAGTATGGGGTGGGAAACGGTGTCGAATGCTTTGGCTAAGTCTAAGAATATGGCTAGGCAGGAATCGCCTTCGTTCAGGCTGTTTGTGATGTTCTCAGTCAATTCTAAGATTGCAGATTCTGTACAAATTTTTTTTTGGAAGCCAAACTGATTGTGTGAGAGAATCTTCTGGGTTTCAAGATGGGAGATAAGTCTACTTTTAACAATTTTTTCAATGATTTTTGATAAGACACTTAGCAAAGAAATGGGTCTGTAGTTTTCGATATTTGTTTTGTCGCCACTCTTATATATTGGGATAACCGTTGCATGTTTTAGTTGGTTGGGGAAGGGGCCGCTATTGAAACTTAGATTTACAATTTGTTTTAACGGTGTGGTAATAAAGTGAGCGATACTTTTTAGTATGTATGGTGAAATTTTGTCAATACCCGCTGCACTATTTGTTTTTATGGAAAGTATTGTGTCAAGAATTTCTTTAGTGGATGTGGGGGCTAGGATAAGTGAGGGATGCAGAGAGTTCTGTTGTCTTACCCGTGAAGTTAGGAGGTTTTGGGTTTTATTAGTGGCTTTAAGAATTTTGTTGGCTAAGTTCATGCCGATGTTAGTAAAATAATGGTTGGCGTGATCGGCTACGGTTTTTGGGTCTTCGTGGACTTTGGTATTTTTCCCATTTATAACTAGAGATTGAATATTGAGTGAGGTTTTTTTATTTTCTGAAATGTCATTGACTACGTTCCAGATTACTTTACTGTCATAACCTGAATCTTCAATTTTTTTAATAATATTTTTGTTTGGTTATTATTATCAGGTTATTGCAAATGTTACGATATTTTTTGTAGAAACGTAGGACTTGGGGGTCTGGGTTAATTAGTGCTTGTTTATGAAGTCTGTCTCTTTTACGTATGCAGAAGATAAGGCCGTTCGTAATCCAAGGTTTTAGCTTCTTTTTTTTATTGGAGGCTGTTTTGGTGGGGAAGACGCTTGATTAATGTGGGCAGTTAGTGATGCAGTAAACGTTTCAAGAGCTGTGTTAACGTTTTCAGAGAGCAGGGTAGACTCCCATAGTTCTCGTTCTACAGACTATCAGATGATCCATATTTACAATTTTATGAGTAGGATTAATAGACTTAAGGGAAGGTGATTTTGAGTTGTGTAATTCTAGGATGGTTGAGTAGTGGTCTGTTACAGAAGATTCAAATGCAATTGATTTAACGGTTCGCTTTGTTCTGACCATGATGTGATCTATGCATGTCTTAGTAGTGAGTGTGACTCGGGTAGGTGTTTTGATGTATGATATAAGGCCATGCAGACCCATTAGGTTTAGGTATTTTGTAGTATGAGGGCTAGCTTCGTTTAGGATGTCTATGTTGATATCACCAATTATGATGAGATCCTTAGTTGTGTCATCAATATTTTTTTCAAGAGAGTAGAGAAAAGATGAAAAATTGTTGGACTTTGGGGAGCGATATATGGCGAAGATATTTAAGTTGTCAATTGTGATTTTGAGGCAATTTGCATGGTCAACTGTAGTTTCAGACACTGTTGGGTTTAAGTAGGATTTGACATAAACTATAACCCCATCAGATTGGGACTTGTGCCGAGTTGTATTATACACGGAGTAGTTGTTGATTATCTTCGGGATATAATTTGCATTTATCCAGCACTCTGACAGAACAATTATATCAAATTCATTTCCTAAGTCAGTTAGGAGTACAAGTAAATTGTCGAAGTTTTTATTGAGGCTACAGATGTTCATTGCAAATATTTTTAGTGCTTTAGGTGTTGAGATAATTTAATTAAATGCATTTATATCGTTTGTCGTTTGAACCGTGATGTTCAGAAAGTTATCGATAGAGTTAGCTGGGTCTATTTTTAACGTTTGTGTATGGTGGGGACTCGAATACAACAGAGGCATTGTAAGTTAAGTAGATGTATGAGGATAATGGGAAAACCGTAGCAATTAATGTTTGAGATGTTTTTTACAGATGTTTAGTTGCTCTAGTGCTAAGGAAAATCATAATTATAAAGGGAATAATTACACTTAGAAGAACTACGATCATTGGGATATTTAAATGTATTGAAAGCATGAGATTGAGCTTTTTCAGCATGGTATGAACTAAGACAGTTAAGCGAAGTAAAACAATTAAGAGGATTAAAGTAAATATTATAATTATGAGCATCGGGAGAGTAATAAGGATGTGTGGAGTTAAAATAAAGTTAGTAGTGAGAAGGATTCGAATTGAAGGAATATAGAGACATATAATAGGATCGTTTAAGTCATTGTAAAAGTCATAGCAGGTTATCAATAAGATCAAATAAATTGAGTGGATTTTGTGAATAGACAGGAATAGGACAACAGGAAAAATATGAGTAAACATAAAAGTATAACAAATTGAATTCATCGAGAAATAAATGGCATTGGGATAGTAAAAATAATTAAAATCGGTAGCACGATTTAGTTTGTAAATACATTGGAAATGGTTAAAACAATTATAATAATAGTAATTCAGGCGATTAGGATAATGAAGAGAATTAAAGAAGAACTTAGTTATTTGAATTGATTGAGTTAAGTGATTGATTGGATTAGAGTTAAGTGTATAATAATTTCTAAGGGATAAAAGGAAATTAATAAATGTACCACATATAAGAGGTTTAAGAAGATCAAAAATTTTAAGATAAGTAAAAAAAGTGCAAAAATAAAAACAATCAATATGATATAAGCAATCAAGTAGTTAGATATTATGAAATGAATTAAAATAGTTGGATTTAATTTTTGAAAATCATTATTTGGTGAAGTAAAGTGGGAAAATTGATTGAAATTAGATAATTTTATTTGTTGATATAATAATTTTGTTGAAATAATAATATAATTTAAAACAATTGAAAATATCGCATGTATCAAATTTGTAAAAATATTTGGATAGTTTAGAATAGTTATATAAATGGGAATTATGGCGTAAGTTAGGATAAATATTTGAAATAAGTTGATGTAGCTAATATGGTTAATAATAAAAGTAAATTGATTTATAATGTGATCAAAAGTTACTGTGAAAAAAATATAGATCAAATGTATAATATAAGTAAGCAGATTTTGTGAAGTAATTTTTTTGTGGACCGCAAGTCACATTTTTTTTATGTCCGATTCGTAGGAGATTCTAAGGATTTTGGTGTCTTCAGACTTGCGAACATAAACCTGACCATCTTTCGTCCAAGAGAACTTGTAGTTTTTAATGTTTGCCTGTTTCTTTGTTTGTGCCACGAGGAATTTTTTTCTTGGTGTCAGGTGGTCGGATATATAGATGGGCGTGCCCATCTGAGCATGTTGTAGTCCTAGTGAAGTAGTAGTTATTCGTCCTTTGCTTTTGATATGATCTTTGAGTTTGGCAAGGAAAAGATCGCGCATCAGTTTAGAACTGAGTGTGATAATAATGTCTCTTGGTTTTTTTTAGTTTCATATGAGCCTTTCCTACCTCCCCCACCCGTACCACAGACGTCACATCTTCGGGTTGTAGTACAGTTTTTATGACGTTTGTGTAAAGGTTGTGGAAAACGTTTGTTAAATTTTCCTGAGGAGTTTCTGGGAAGTTGCGCAGTTCTAAGATGTTTGACTTAGCCTCATACTCCTGTTGGTCGATTTTATTTTCAAGATACTCCACTGTTTTTTTAAGGTCTTGCTGTTTCTTTTTGAACATTTCAATTTCTGTTTCTATTTTTTGGTTTTGCATTATGGTTTGGTCGATTTTTTGTAGGATGTCATCGTAGTTTTTGCTGATTAATTCTATACTTTTTTGTGTTTCTTCTTTGAATAGGTCCATTTTTGTTAAAATTTCCTTTTTCGTATTGTCCATTTTCTTATCTATGTGTTGAATAATTTTTTCCATATTTTTGTCTTCAAGTTCCAACGCACTTTTACCTCTAGTTGCCATGATTAATATATTTTATATTATATTGTTTTTTAAAAATATTATTTTGAAAGTTTTTTTTTATGTTTATAATTTTTTTCAATTTTTTATTTTTATTTTTTTAAATTGGAGTACATATATTTGTTTTTATCTAAGTTTTAATTTTAAATTGTTTTAATTATGCGTGTGTTGTTTTGTTAAATTAGTGTTTATTTATTTATATATAGTGCCATCTATTGCGTACTAGCCGTATCTCGTTAGATGAGTTTTTCGTTTATTGTATAATTAATTACCGCCATCTATTGAGAGGTATTTTAAATGTATAATGTTGTTGGGTTAATTTTTAAGTTAGCTATATTTTAAGGTTTGAACGCAATGTTGTTAAGTTTTAGGTTATTTAACAGGTGGTGCTATTTATTATATTATATTCTAGTTGAATTAAAAAGAAAAAAAAACAACAATAATAATTGGTTCAGATTGGTGTGGGATCGAACCGACGTCCTCAGAACTGCCTGGTGAGAATGATTACCACACAGCTACCCACTGGTATGTGATAAGAAGTACGTGTAGCGTATTGCCGTATTATTTGCAATGTCGCTGAACTTTAAAATGTCTTTGAAGAATTAATTATTTTTGATTATTTTTTAAATAACTGGTTCTAGTTGTTCACTTATAAACACAAATTGTGTATTGTATTAGTTTCACTGGGGTATTAGACTGAATTAAAAGCACTATTTTATGTAATTTTGTATTGTTAGTTATTATAAGACTGTTTTGGAAAGTGACAGCTCAAGTTTCAGTTTAACTTCTTTTGGGGTTTTTTGCTTATTAAATAACTTCAAATGTTTTAATAATGACACAGAGACACTACACTGGTTTACTTGTTAATTTAATACTAGTTTTCTCTGGAAAATAGCAGATTTAATTAGGTTATTCAGTATTTAATTGCAGAGCTGTTAATGTTATGTTTTCCATCATACTCTGATACGTCACACGCAAGCCACGGTCGACGGTTGTTGAAATGGAGGTACTAACCTACGATCCCGTCGAACCAATTTATTCGCAAATTGTCTCATCTATGTATATAATGACAGTGAGAGGTGATGATTTAAGTGAAAACACTTTGTTTTATACTGGGAATATTGTTGTAAACTTTAGTTAATTTAGTTTATTCAGATAAATATTAAGTTGAACAGAGTTTCGATTCTATTCTGACCACTGGAGTTTCAAATTGTAAAATGTGGAAAAGAATTATAGAAAGAACGACTCGCTTAAAAGAAAACATGCAGTTTTATACAAAATAAAGAGAATATGACAGCGCGGCCACAGACAAAAGAGATCATAGACACAAAATGCATTAAAATATTTTAAAAAAGGGTGGCATAGACGCGAAAGTTATAAGAAAAGGACTATATACATCGAGATTAAGTAAAATGATAAAATGAAAAATTGCTCAGTGCAAATGAAGTTAAATATTTGAGATTGGAAAATCACAACACACAACATAAACCTCTCCAACCAGACTCTCTCTACCCATTGTCGTGCACCATCCGTCCGTCATTCCTGCACACATTGACCCAGATATTCCAACCCACCCCTCACAGCCCTTTTACCATCCTAGAACTTCTTCTCCTTCCTTTATCGCATCACCCAAGATAGACACGTGTAAATTATTTTCCTCGGGGCCTCCTGTGTGGAGCTAATGTAAAAAACTTACTACGTTTCTTTTTTAAAGATGACAGTGGTCGCGCTCAGACAGTTAATTCTGATCGATATTGCCAAATGATTAGGACTTTTCTGACTACAAAAATGCACCATAAGATCGGCTACAACAACAACACATTTTTCCAAAAAGATGGAGCCATTTCTCATGTTAAAAATGACTCCCTTGCTGCTCTTCATGAAAGAAATAATCCGCTGAGAAGCCATCTACTTGCCACCGAGGAGCCCAGATTTAACGTTTGCTGATTTTCCTATGGGACTACTTAAAAAGTAAACTTCATAAACCATTGCCACCCAACCTGGATGTTTTAAAGCAAATAATTACAGACGAAATTAACGCTATTCCAATGAGTGTAAAGAAGTGGATGGTGCGCACTTACAAACGGTTATTTTTCATAAATAAAATTTTAAAACCCGCTCTTAAATTAAGCAGTAATTATAACAAGTTTGAAAAACTTCTGGTGTTTTATTTTTAAGTATCAAAAACGAAAAACATTCTGAAATACCTTTATATCAAAAATTCGAAGTTCTGATCTTATTGCCAAGCTAGTTTGATCATATCGCTAGCCTTTTCAGCAATCATGATCACTGGGGCATTTGTATTACCACTCACTATGTCTGGCATGATACTAGCATCTACAACTCTCAGTTTTTGAATTCCGTACACCTTCAGTGTAGGATCCACCACCGCAGTCGGGTCTGTAGAGGGGCCCATCTTACATGTTCCCACCGGATGATACAACGTGAAGGTATAGTGCCGTATCATACAATCTATGTAGTCGTCTGAATACAGCGGTCGGCTAGGACAGTTTGGATACGCAGTAGGTAAGATTTGAGAATCATACTTTTGGAAAACCGTCGTATTCGCAAGAGAAATTGCAATCTTGACACCTTCTCGCAAAGTTTCCAAGTCACTTATATCTTGGAAGTAGTTAGCGTAAATCTTTGGTTTGTCGAATGGATTCTTACTACGCAATTTTATTGAACCTTTGCTCTTCGGCCTCAAAAGGATTGGGGTTATACTCCAAACATCTTTGTTATTGTATGGCGCATATACGGCATTGTAGAAGCTATCTGTTAATCCGTGAATTCTCTTTATTTGTGTACCACCGTCTGAATTTACTGCCCCTGCTTGAAGTTGTAATTGAATATCTGGAAAATCTCCCGAAGGATCTGCATACTTAGAGTTTACAAATCCTACGCTTTCAGCTGCACCCTTAATGGTTAGTGGTCCGTCTCCATTTGTATATTGGTTATAGTTTGACGTAGTTCTAATCCGGCTTTCGACGAGAGATATGGTGTCGTTTATTAAGAAAGCCAACCCTCCAAGGCATACATGATCTTGAAGATTTTCTCCAACAGGCAAGTCCTTAATCACTGAAATACCATTTTGAACAAGTTGTACCTGAGGTCCCACTCCAGACAACATCAAAATCTGAGGAGAATTGATGGTACCTCCTGAGAGAATAATTTCTTTCCTCGCCTTTATTCTGCGCGGTATTAAGTCTTTGATAAAATCTACTGCGGTTGCAGTCTTGGTTATTGGATTTATTACAATTTTGGTAACAAATGCACCCATTGCTACGTCAAGGTTGGTTCTTTGACGAACTGGTCTTAGGAATGCTTTGGCTGTGGAGCATCGCTTACCATCTCTCATTGTACCTTGATTCACAGCGAATCCAGTTTGGTTAGCACCATTCACATCAACGGCAGGATAACCCTTTTCAACTCCAGCATCAACAAAGGCTTGAGCAAGAACAGTCTGATAAGGTGGATCAGTAACAGTCAGGTAACCACCGGCACCGTGGTATTGAGTGTTGGCCAGGGATGGGTTCTTGTTGTCCTCTGATTTCTTGAAATAACTAAGCGCGCTGGTGGCGCCCCATCCCGGGTTGCCTGCAGACTCCCAAAGATCGTAGTCCTTCCAATTCCCTCGAATGTAAAGCATGTAATTGAGAACGGACGTCCCGCCTAAGGTTTTCCCTCTTGGCCACTGACACTGTCCATCTACCATGGCTGTAATGAGAAACGTAAAACGTCTTAATCAATAAACAATAAATCAATTTGTAAATAATAACAATAAATCAATCTAAATATACGCGTAATATTTTTACCTAGGCAAGTATCTCCTTGCGGTTCAGCTTTGTATTGCCAGTCTATACTTGTCTTCTGAAGGGATCCAGCCAGAATTGGTACATCACTGACAAAGGTCTCATCAAGCCCAGCTTCCAGCAGTAATACTGTCCAGCTAGCCACTTCAGAGAGACGATTGGCTAAAACTGCTCCTGTGAAATTTATACACATTTAATAAAATTTTCTTACAATTTTAAAATCGGCTTAAACTTGGTTTTGAAAAAAATATTTCCGATTATTCTCGTAACTATTTGCCGCGAAATAATATTTAGAAATTCCAATAGCGGTTATTTTCGTGAATTATGAAATCCTACTGACATGTCTAATTTTTTAAATTAATTAGTTTATTTGTTATTTATATCATGCTATTGTCAAATATTTTACCAAAATCTATAAATATTTTATCGTGTTTAGTTTACGGGTCTACGGTTCAGTAAAATACATAACAGAACAACAGACAGGGAAAGATGCTATAAAAACAAATAAGTGATTAATTAATTGTAGGTATAGTCAAATATTTTACCAACATCCATATATATACACGCTGTTTACGGGTCAATTCCTCTACATTTATTTATTCACAGGGTATTAAGGGACGTCCTTGAGACTTATTTTAACCAGTGATTCCTGACGTTATTTTGAGTAAAAATGTAACTGAAATTTTGGTCTGTGGTGGCTTTTCCGACGACCTTTTTTAAATTTTTTTTTCTTCAAAATCAAAAAAAAATTTCTTTCTCATGGCATAACTGGTCATTCAGCCTAGAACCTCTAACCCCGCCCCCTACCATCCAACACCTATTATTTTTTAAGTAAAACTTCTTTACGTACGCTTGGGGGTAAAATGATGAATGCGTTACGAAAAACAACCATATATTTAATGTGAAACGCTATGAAACACGTGAAACGCTATGAAACGCATATATTTAATGTGAAACGCCATACATTTAATGTGAAGTTTTACTTCAGTCGTGTGATCTAAAGCACACTGGTTTTGTGTATGTTTTTGTCGAAAAAAAAACATGAAAAATGTCACCTGAGACCCAAAATTTAATTTACATTTTTTACTTCAAATAATTTCAGGAAACACTGGTTAAAGTACGTCAAATACGTCTCTTAACACCTAGTACAGTATTCGTCTGGATAACATATACCTATGCTGGAATACTGAATGCAATAAAAATGTGAGTTTTTTATCGGCTTTCTCGTGGTTTTATTCTCTTCAGTCTTCAAATGCATAAAAAAAGTAATGAGTTACCTGCAGAACCACCTCCTATAATAATAAAATCATATTCCGGTAGAAGCTGGTAGTTTGATGTGTCGGAAACTCTGCCATCTGGTTCCAGGAGACTGTACTGTATAATCCCAGTGGTGGTAATTATGATCCCCAACAGCCATGATATTGCAACACTTGTTGTTGAGGCCAACCCAAGGGTGCTGATCACAGCTGTGATGGTACTCATTATTTAGCCAAAGTTGAGCAGCGGAAGCAATTACTTGCTCATACGTTGCAATATACGGCGTTGTCTTACGTACGACCTAGAAAAAAAATTAAAGTTATTGTGTGCGTCGTTAACAATACATAACCTTTTTGAATTGAAAATTAAACAACTCAAGAGATAAAACAAGCGATATTTCCTTTTGATCGTAGAAAATAACTAAAAAGAAATGAAATTGATATAAATTTAATTTACCTTAGTAGATGTCCGTGTTGGATGATGAACTAATGAGAAAACGTGAACGCTTAACTTGTTCAGTTCAAGTGGATAACTATTTATAGAGAGTGATCGTTGGATCGTCAACCTTTCAATCACTATTACATCATTCTTAGTTTTCAAAAGAGCCTTTAAACGATAGATTGAAAGAAAATTAGAAAAATTAGACAATATAGATCTTCCTGGCGTGACTCTAAACTTTGTCAAAGAATTAAACGACGTAGTTTTAAATTTAGGCAAGAAAGAAAACAGGTAACAGCAGTTGAAAACTCAGCATGAGAACCGGTAGAAAATAACCTCAAAGATCAGCAAGGGTCGGATTTAGGACCAATTTTATTAAAGATTTACATAAATGAAATAATTAAAAACGGAGCAAAATTGACTTTTTTTTTTAAATTTAATTTAAAATTATTATTATTTATTTTGTTTAAATAAATATAAATATTTCGCATTATTACTAACTTCATAAATCAGCACTTAATAATATTATAATCCCAAAGCAAATGCTTTTAATGGAACATAAGTGATATTATAATGTGTACCGTTTTTAATGTAAAAAAATAATTAAAAAAATAAAAATTAATAATTTAAAATGATGTCTTATTTCAAAAATTATTCCATATTAAATGGTTTTTTTTAATTTTGATTATTCAGACTATCGGGAAGGAGAGAAGAGGTGTCGTTCTAGGTAAAAATTCTAAAGTTTTCATTCTACTATTTGTTATGTGATGTATGTACAAAACTTAATTTTAGTTGATATCTCCAGTTGTACATTGTCTTATTTAATTAAATGAAGATAATCTGGAAACAGAGAAATATACCTCTGGGCCTCGGACCTAGGATTTTCAGCTTTAAAAAAAATCGTATATTGTCTTTCACATAATTGAATAGTATTAAAGATTCGTTTCAACAGAAAGTTATTGATTTACATTTTTTTAATATTTAGGAATAAATTGTGAGTTACACGCAGTATACAATGTATGCATTATTAATACATCAAAAACACATGGTACACAATTTGTGTAACACAGTTTTATCATTTACACAATGCCCTTGCATATGCAAATGTGTAAGCAATCTGAAGTGTGTTAATATGTATCTTGGCATTGGGTGATCTTATACGTATCAGTTTAATTTTTGTTGGGCTTAGGATTATTTCAGAAGTTAAATGTAGTCTTTTTGTGAGAGGTTAATACATAATTATGAATCTCCGCAAAAAATCACCAATGCAATATCATCCGCATATACGAAGCGTTTTACATGTTGAATAATATATATTTAATAAAATTTACTTATAATATTATGTAAAATGGGACTTAATGTTGAACCTTGAGAACGCCTGCCAAGATTTTTCTTTTTTTTTTAGAAATTTCTTTTTAATTTAGAGTTTTAGAATTTTCTCTTTTATTCCTATGATTTCAAGTATTTAAGTAATTTTTGACGATCATGCCTTCGAATAATCTAAAAATAATACTAATATATAGTTTTTCAAATTTTATCAATTATTTAAAGCTGGTAAACTTTTGAAGGGCTATTTTAGTGCCCTTCTTTGGAAGCAATTAATAAAAATAATAATTTTTTAGAAATAACTATTTGAAAATGACATTTCAGGTTGAAAAAGCTGTAACTAAAATACGTTCTAAAATACTTGCAGAATTCGATAATAACATTATCAAATTTAATTTTAATTAAATTTCTAAAACTTAAAATGGAATAAAAATTAAAATTAAAATTAAATAAAAATTGTCTGTGTTTATAATTTGTCTGTGTGTGTTATTTTTCCATTGACACCATTTTCTCTGTCTATTATTTAAAACATAGTATTATTAAAACCCTGATGAAGTACCTAAGCTTGGCTTACGAAACATGTCGGTTTTTTATAATCAATTATAGTGGTAAAACAAAGTAATTTATTAATTTTAATAAAATGGACTTCTACGAATTAAACACAAAAACAATTAATATATAGAAATAACAATATTTAATAATAATAGAAAAATCTTCTAAATATTTCATCTGTATGTATTTTTTAAGATTTTTTCGAGTTATAGCAAAATAATGATTGTGATAGCAGTCTGTAATACCACAATAAAGTGTAACCTTGAAAGACGAACTGTTTTATCTCAGTTTCTGGCGTCAGAATATTATAGTAAATCATTCGCATCTTTCCTTTGCGAGGGTTTAATCAGTCTATTTGAAAAAAAAATAGGGTTACTTTACTGGTTCATTACAACTGCACAGAATAATTTATTGCTAATCTAGTATCTAGAAATGTGTTTAAGTAATGTGATGAAAAATGTTCTTCAATTCTAATGTACATATCTCATACAGGGGAAGGTTGCGATGATTGGACTATTTAGCTCTGTTCTTCTTTTGTATGGTGGGGGGTCAGGGGGGGAAATATAGGTCTTCGAGCCAGGCTGGGGCCTCAGGCGTTGCCCTGTGGACCTCATCAATCCCGCCGGGGAATAAATAGAGCGGGCATTCGTTGACCACATGTTTGGTGGTCTGCACCGCACCGCATTCACACTTCGTAGACTCTTTAAGGCCCCATATATGCATCGTGTGAGCATAACGGCAATGGGAGCACCTTATCCTTTTGATGGTGGACCAGAGTTTGCAAGGTAATGAGAACCCAGGCTGTCTCTCGGAAGAGTCTTGAACGAGATGAATATTTTTCTCGACTAGGAGTATTCTAAGTCTGGAAAAAATCCTATTTCTTAAACTTAATTTTGGACTACGCCCAAGCTTATGAATAGTTTCGCCTTTCGATTTCCGATGTTATACAAGCCAACTTCAACAAGTGGAAAATTAATTATAAGAGATTTCTGCAGCAATATATACTATAAAAAATATATATTTACATATTATGTGTTTATTATCATTGTACGTGCTCCAAGGTTCATTCTGTAAGTAATCGGTTTTTAGCAAAAATATCAATAATAAATAACAAATACATCACAAACTAAGAAAACAATACTTACATAATCGGTTTTTACCAAATATATCAATAGGTAAAATAACAAATACATCAAACTAAAAAACAATACGTACACAAACATGTACCTCCATAAGAAGGTACCGTTATTTTTATTTTATTTATTACCCTTTTATAACCCGTAGGGCGTTTACACTGGTTGCATATGGTAATATTTTTTGCAGGGTTAGTAATAAAATAATTAACGATGATTTCGTACTGTTGAAAACATAATAAGAATATAATAATAATAATATGTTTACCCAGTACGATTCGTTTATGTATGTTTTAAAGTAATGATCTCGATGTTTAGATTTTTAAAATCTTTAAGGTATGTCAACTTGAAAGCGCTGATCATCCTGTGTGGGTACTCATTCTTTAGACACATTTAGCATATTTATCTAATAAGTTGCAATCTAAGGCCTTGTCTAGCACGTATGAGCTACAAAAAAACAATATAAGGTTATTTCGTTTTTGTGGGCTGTGTTTATTTATTTATTTAAAATAAGCGATATAATCGATGTATTTAATATACCACAAAAATAATAAAAGCAAATCACAGGTAATACAAGTATGTGTTTTAAGTTCTGTTTTGTGATTGTCCTATTTTATATTTAAAGTCATTCAACTCTGAACACTTTTTATTTCTCATTATTAATCTCGATGTGTAGAGCCCTTTACATTAAACATTTCATGTCTATGCCACTTCATAGTGAAATATTGCAATGAATTTAGAATCTATAATCTCTTTTGTATGTGGTCACGTCAAATTTTGTCTTGTTGTTTATAAAATTCGTTTTTCTGGTTTTAGCAAACTCACTCTACTTCTAACTTTTCTCGACTCAATTAAGTTATCTTTTTAATTGCCAGTCACTCTCTCTGTCTGTGAAATTATTCTGAATAAAAGTACCGCCATATCCAGTACAACATAAGTGTTTTACTAAAGGATTACCTCAAACATCAATCACTCTCTCACAAACTGGCGTGGAAAGAAGGAAGCCAAACAAAGCAGATCAGCCATACAACCTGACTGCGACTTCTAAAAATCACGACCTGGAACGCTACGCGGTATGATCTTAAGACAGCGCAGTAAAATAGCCTTCAGACACTGCTTTCCCAAAACATGAGAAATGCAGATTAGTTTCGATTTAATTACACGAGTATGATCTTATTTTTATAACATCATGATATCTTGTCTTAATATGACATCTTGAATTAACACCACCAAAAGCTCCATAAAATAATTAATTTTATAAAATTTTGGGTAAAGTTCGGTTTATGGGCGAAATTCCTAAAAATACAAACTAGTTATTTTTATACTAACTATGGGCCGGGGAATACGAATCTGAAAGAATTAGGCGGCGGCAAGCAATATTAACTGAATTATACGACTTTAAAAAATTTTTTTACACACATAGGAAAATGGCCATTTTGGAAGCATTCTGATTCCTAGAAAATCAAACTAGTTATTTTTATACTAACTTTGGGCTGGGAAATCCGAATCTGAAAGAATTAGGCGGCGGCAAGCAATATTAAATGAATTATACGACTTTAAAATTTGCTATAAACAGACACAAAAATTGACACTATCGAAGTCGCAAGAAAACATAGAAAAAGAATAAAGATGTTACACCACATAAAATTAAGTGTTGCCATTAAGCAGTAACATCAATAACGTAAAATAACATGTTTATAATTTAAGTACTTACTTTTTATAAATTTTACTCACTTTTGTATCACAAACCATGCTACCTAAACCTAGCGTAGCCGCTAAACTACTTGAAAACTGGGATGTTTTTTTTAAATTGACGCGAGCAGGCGGTATAAAGGGGCACAAACCATGTGACACAAACCTTGCGTAGCCGCTAAACTACTTGAAAACTGGGATGTTTTTTTAAATTGACGCGAGCAGGCGGTATAAAGGGGCACAAACCATGTGACACAAACCTTGCGTAGCCGCTAAACTACTTGAAAACTGGGATGTTTTTTTTAAATTGACGCGAGCAGGCGGTATAAAGGGGCACAAACCATGTGACACAAACCTTGCGTAGCCGCTAAACTACTTGAAAACTGGGATGTTTTTTTAAATTGACGCGAGCAGGCGGTATAAAGGGGCACAAACCATGTTACACAAACCTAGCGTAGCCGCTAAACTACTTGAAAACTGGGATGTTTTTTTTAAATTGACGCGAGCAGGCGGTATAAAGGGGCACAAACCAGACGACGAAGATGTGTTTGATTTATAAGGTATGTTCGATGATATTATTGTTTAATGGCCACACTTAAATTGTTGTTTTTCTATGGTTTCTATGGTTTTCATGTGTCAAAATGCTTTTAAAATGGCTGTTTTCTTATGTGTGTATTGAAAATTTAAAAGTCGTGTAATTCAGTTAATATTGCTTGCCGCCGCCTAATTCTTTCAGATTCGGATTCCCTGGCCCATAGTTAGTATAAAAATAATTAGTTTTATTTTTTAGGAATTTCGCCCATAAACCGAATTTTTTCCAAAATTTTAATGTTGAACTTAATTTTTTACATTAATTTCATATTCTTTGCTGGACACCCACACGGCAGAGCCAGCAAGCCAAATAGAACCGCGCGCGTCGCGCTGAGCCGAAACTCATCGGGGGTGGAAAACTTAGGTGTCTTGGCTGGGCTCGGCAGCCTCCGCTTTATTTCCAGTAACCATTTGGATGAGTTAACTTATTGACTACTTAGGAGAAATCCTGGAAAAGACCGTTTCCGACGTCATTTTTGGGAACAAATAAATAATAATTCTGTTACAACTAACGGCAAAATTTGACGACTTGACGGACGACTTAAAAGGTTATCTCCAGAAGCCATAAATTAACTACGGGCGTAAAAATTCCCTCTTCATGAATATATCGTCCTGCGCACCTAATACTGAGAAGAACCCTGTGACAGGCGCGATTATTCATAGTAGCGTTTTATCTACTAATCTTATTTGCTATTAATGTCCAGTATTCATTTGGTTAAAGTAATTTATTGGTCGGATTATTCTACGGTCATCGGATGGATTAGGATGAATCTTGCATAAATTAACATTACTGTATTTATCGTTATTCTCTGCATCTTCGAAAGCACGTTCATAACTTTTATTGTATACTGTTTCATAATATCTTCAATGAAACAAAGAATACAAAATCTTCACATTCATTTATGTAATTTCCACTGCTCTTTCGCTTTTTGGTTTCCACCGTCGAGTCTTTGATTTAGTGCTGCCTTCGGTACTCCGTATGTCCTACTTTCCGGTTTTAGACCAAATTGGTTATGAGGCAAGTATTTCCAGGCGTGTGCTGGTAACATCCCATTTTCTGTCATTCTAAAAAAAGTAGAAAATAATTAAACGCTAAAAAATTGCTGCCGTCATTACCTGCCAAATAATGAAGTGGTCAATTCGTTTCGCCGTTTCATTGACAGCAACCTTCCCCCAAGTAAGGCCAATTATCTAGTATGTTTAAACTTCTTGTTGTTTGAACAGCTTTAAATACATTTCGGACCTGGAGAATAACAATGGCACAACTCAAAAAAACTTATTTCGTCGGAGAGCAGTTCGAATATTTCGTTTGAGTGTCATAAATCAAATAATTAACCAAAAAAACATTATACGGCGCCTTAAGGAGACTCAGTCATCAGGAAAAATCATTCAGTAAAATATAGTGTATTATAATGGTTAATATACATGCATGTGAATCCTACGCTAAGCATTTACGAAGTTAATCTCTCTCTCCCGGAGTCATGAACAAAATGGACAGGCACATCACAACAATTAGGACCGGGCGCGCGGCGCGGCGCTTGATTGAGTCACGGTTAGGAAACGGGTAGCCCGGGGGTCCCGATAGCGTAAGGGGCTCTCACCTCTTTCAGTTTAGCGAAAGAAATATTATATCATATACCACATCTACGATTTTTACCCCGAATATACTCAGGAATTGCTGGTTAAAATCGTTCAGGTGCTGTTACATCTTTTACACGTTTAAATTTTAACTGCCTTAAGGTGAAACAGATGTGACCATTCCCATACAATCTATTTTTCAACCGCATTTGAAAACTATAAATAATATTTTATTTATTTTAATGTCGAAAAATAATACTCATAATGAAATATTCGCGAACGAAAATTTCACAGTTTTATCACTTATAATAACCCAGTAATTAAATTAACAAAACTAATTATTTTGTGCAAAAACTGCCAGCCAAAATGCCCTAATCTGCGTTAGAAGGAGACAAACCTATGTGCGAGCCATACGTTTCACGTGCACGCTTTTAACCCATTCCTATGGTGTTAAAGTGGTCAGTATATTTGTAGTAAAAATGTCAATTTGCGTGGCGCGATTTGTTATTCTGATAGAATGTTCGTTTTGCTTTTTTATGAATGTTCCAGTATTACTCGGCGCAAGGAACATTTGCGGTTTTGGCACGCAGTAAAAAAAGACAAATTAACTATATAATTATAGTGAGAACGACTGTAATTATTTAGAACTTTCTAAAAAATCCAACTATCACTAGACGCCCGCCTAGTTATTTTGTTATTGAGACTTGCTAAACAATAAAATGCATAGATCGAGCTGGGTACCTAAATTCTGTCCGATTCTCGTCTGTCTGCCACGAGTTTTGAAGTTGAAGCTTTTTTCGACTTTGTACAATGCATTATTGTTATTCCATAAAAATGAGGCGTGCTCTTTATAAGAAACAAAAGTATTATTAGAGAGCATACTTGGTCGAAGGTAGAGAGTGAATCCAAGACTAAGTTACAAATTCTTTTACAAATATTTTATCGGTAACTACCTAACTAACCATCACGCCGGTTTCCCGCAGGGGAAGGCAGAGAGGACGGACCGCCAAACAACTCGGTCTTGGCACACACTATTTGCCTCACTCACATTCATACATCGTCTCATACATAGTCTTCTATTATTCTGACTTTTGACATGACCCGACTCAAGTATCTGATTCATTTGATCGTGCCATGTCTACCTCGTGCGTCCCCAACGTCTTCTACCATTCATATTTGCGTCATATTTTTTTTTATTTTTTATTATTTTTTTTATTTAATATAGATATATAAGTGTACAAAGGTGTTACATAAATTACATATCGGTACAGAAATTGATTAAAATTGCAATCTCATCAAAGAAGAAGCTGGTTCTTGTGCTTGATGAGCGAGTTACACTAATTATAACAGAAATAGAATAACATTATGCAAAAGGTAAGTATATAATACGAACAATTGAGACTTCTGGATCATCAATATGTGTAGGTGTACAGTGTACATACATAGGATACGGTACTAAATTCGAAAAATCTAAATAAAATAGAGATGAATATAATTTATAATAAATGGAAAGAAAGAGAAAAACAGGTAATTATTTAGTTTTAATTATTCCTGATGAAGTGTAGCTTCAGTCTGAGCTTCAGTTTATTGATGTCTTTGGTTTTTTTTATATTCTCTTCTTATACTACCTAGGTACTTCATTAATTCGGTCTATATGCACATTTTCTAGGTAAATTCTGTAGTAATTTATATAAAATTTAAATTAAATAATAAATATTTGAATTACTAATAAATATTTTAATTACTATTTAAATTTTAATAATTAAATTATTTTATTCTGCAGTAATTATTACATTCTGTAGTAATTGTGTAATTTTTACTAATTATCTATCCCCGTTTTCTCGCTGAGAGGATGGGTCACAACTAAGAGTTGAAAAAGAATGTGAAGAATATGATTATTCACATTCATACACATCTCTTCTATTATTCCGACTGACTGTTCCCAAATAATTAGGTAATTCGATTGATTGCGCCGTTTTTTGCGAAAAATGATCTCAAGAGACACTATACTGTAATGTTAGTTGGTATCACAATAACAGTATGTACCTACATCGCTTGTAATGAATAAGCCCGTTTAGCAAAAGCGGCCTCTAAAAAAAGGTCCAGTTAACACCAGCTCCCGCCACACATGCCGTTGTTCCCAGTCGGTTCCTTTTATAAATTTATTCAATCTTCCCAGGCGTTGATTTAATTTACTGAATACAACAAACCTCTATCTCGCGTCTCTCTTCCACGCATGCGAAACATCGTAAAATTATTGAAATACATCTTTTTCGCGAATGTTGTTTGGTTGGGTAAATAAAAATGTTCTTTACCAACGCGCGCGGAGCTGTGAAAAATGTCTTTTGTGCATATTTTTTTGCAATGAAATTGTGTATTTTTCACCCGTTCTCTACGATTATGTAATTAAAGGTACCATTTTTTTTATATATATATTAATATTACTAATATACGTTCGCGAACCAATAATTCATCTCAATATTAAAAAGCATAACGTGTTAAAAGTGTTTTATTAGACGATATTGAAAATAGCACCATCTATCGGCGCAAAGTTTCTAAAAATATTTTGAGAATACCCTTAACTAATTCACAACTGACATTACCAATTATCCCTTATGTGAGATTTTTTGATGTCATCCACGTGTATACTATTATATTATTTAGTTTATTACGTTCTATTTTTTTAAATAATCTAAATGTTCTTTCTTTTTTTATTGTTTATAAAAAAATTAAATTTTGTAATGTATATCAAACTAAGTATGTAACAAAAAAATATTGATAAAAAACTTCCGCATGGAACTAATAAAAAATAATTAATATACAGACATGTTCTGCATTCATTTTCTTAATTAGAAAGACACCGATTCACAAAAAATGCTCAGTAACTATGAAATGTAATCCTTTAGGTAGTACAACTTAAAGAAAACAATTTGGGAGGAGGGTATGGGTACCGCCGCCCCGGGAATCATTTATTGGATCATAAATGGATAACACATTATTGGATATCACATCGGCCATAGGCCCTCATCAGTAGGGTACCCGGGCTGCAGTAGCAGGGGTACCCTGGTTCATGGGGTGAGATTTGTTTGGAAATAAAAAAAGTTATAAATGAGAATGTACGCCTCGTACCTACTTACCTGAAATATATGCATCCTAAAGATTTGCCCTGAGACGCTCTACCAAAGTTTCAAGTCGAGGAAGTGTGGGCCCCTTGCGGTAACAGCTAATAAAATTGAACATGATTTAATAGATAGTCCATTCTCCCTGGATTGCTTAAAAATACTTCCATGGGTGGCATCACGATCGACATGACAAATGTATTAGTTCAGCACAGCACGAAAAGGTGTACGGAGATGTGCTAAACAACACATCTCTTGGTGTCTTCATTATAAACTTTGAAGATCAGATCAGGATCAGATCAGATCTGGATCAGGGTCGATCAGATCAGGATTCTCTAAGTGACTGCCGCCTGCGACAGTCGCTGTTCAAGACGAGAGCTTTTTCGCCCGCGATTCGCTTTTGTCTGGTTTGTTTTTACACGGACAGACACCTGCCATCTCACCAGCCGGCCGGAAACCGACCGGCACATTGCGAAGGCGCCCGCGCGACCAACAGCTTTTTTGATTTTTGCCGACCAACGCAAAGAAGAAGAAGGACGACCTTGCCCCATCCAGGAAAGATCACAGGACCATCCCAATAGTCAAGAAGAAACACAGGACGCCTGCCGTGCGAATGTTCCCCGCGTGGTTCATAGGAGATGAGGAATAGGAAGGTGGGGAAGTACCAGGCTATTATATTTCAAGCTTTATTTTAATTCTGAATGGTGGTCCTTCAGTAACGCTTTACTGAGAGTGCCTTCCTCTCTGGAATGTGCAATAAGTAAACTGAAAATTATTTTTTTACGAAATGATTATAATTTGGACGGGCGCTGAATCAAATTAGCCTCCATTTTCTATGAGATTCTTTACAACAACTATATTTTGATAATATTATTTTAAAATATTAAAATAATTCGACTTTTATTACAACAAACCTGTTTTTATAACTTTTGAAAGTTATTCCCATCAATGTAAATCATTGAAGAAAAATCCCAAAAATCCCAAATTTCATCTGTGTGCTCTACCAACTGAGCTGTGGAACCCATTTCTAATTCGGTCACTTTTAACTGTATCGTACTTCGACTAAGAACTACCAACACTATCTTCATTTTTTGTTTTTTCTGTCTCCAGATTTTCGATTGAGTTTCGTTTTTTTTTGTTTTTTTAAATTGTTTCATTTAATTAAATCTTATTGTTATTTTATGACTTTATTTCTGGGTTAAATCTTCCCCACAGGAAAAACTAAACCCTTCCACACACTTTTCCACAAATGTTTATCTAGTCAATTCATGCTATGTAAGTGCACTATATAAGTATAATAAATTCAAAACAGTACAATTACAATTTGTCAACAAACCAGAGACCAAATGGGAAAATAATTCACTGACTCCAGATATTTTCATATCAGAGGGTTCGACTAAGTAGAACTCCTAACTGGACCGATACATCCTATTGATCCATCGATATAAATATTTAAAAATCTTTCGTAATCCTACATGTATTTAAAATTATTGATTTTTGCATTTCTGTACATAAATTCTTTGACAGTTCTAATAAGCCTAAATTTTAAATGAGAGAGCTAGGCATAATGCCAATTGCCGAAATAACAAATTGATATATTTTTATAGTTTGAAAACGCCAAATTCTTTTCATCTTATTTCCTAAATCTGTATATTTTTTTTTTTGAAAACAGTTTTTTGAATATTATAGGAATTTGGAAAAGTGACATCAAAAATAAAAGTATTTTTTTTAATGTTGTCATGTAAAACTATATCGGGTCTATTATGACTAATGGTTCTGACTGTTAGTATAGTTTTATCTTAATATATTTTCCGTTCATATTCATAATATGGTACTATATTACGGCAGTCAATCAAGTTATGTTTAATTAGATACCAAACTTTGGTGAATTATTTTTAAAACCCGATTGTGCCTAAGTGCCTAATATAAATTATCCCGATATAATATGTTCTATAGTTTCCGGAAAAGCCAAACATTTTCGACATAAATCAAATTGAATATTTTTACTTAGCCCATTATTATTATTTTTATATTAAACATGTCATTTCAAAAACAATTTTTCCTTTGCGGGTACTGCGACAAGTTAATTTTTGATGAAAAAAGCGCAGCGGCAAAACCGTTTTTTGACGCTGTTGCGCAAAAAAGTCGCAGATGTTTTTTAATGAACACAAAAAAAAAATCTATTAGGTATAAAATGTTATTTTAATAGCCACAGGGGCAAACCCTGCGACCAGTTGAAAGTTTACCTAAACTTTGTTAAAATCTGGTTTAGGTATCATTTGCTTAAAGGGAGCTTATAAAACACAATTATATTAAACTAAAATATTAAAAATAAATATTATTAAAACTTAAAATACAACCTTTTAGGTGATATATAAGTAATAAGATTTTTTGTTATTTGTTTTTGGGGTGTGTAATAAGCTGTATATAAACTAGCTCAAATGTTTAAATTTATACCACGAAATATTCCACATTTTGATTCAATTAAATATCTCAACCTAAACCCGTACTTTGACGTTATTTTAAATATACCTACATACACAAAATAAAAAATAAAAAAACATTTTTTTCCAACGGATAAAAACTTCGAAAAGGAGGAGGTTATCAATTCGACCGTATTTTTTTAATTTTTTTTTTTATGTTTGTTACCTCAGAACTTTAGATTGGGTGAACCGATATTGATGATTCTTTTTTATTAGAAAGCTGGTGCTTCCCGTGTGGTCCGATTTTAAGTTGGTCCAGTTCTGACACATGACAAAACGATATATTTTTTAAATTTGCAATAAGTATGTGCGCGACAAATGGACGAATAACTCAATATTACGCCAACAGATTTCGATGATTCTTTTTTTAAAGTAAAACTTCTTTACGCACGCTCGTCACTAAAAATCAAAAAATAAACAAAAATTTTAACAAAACAAAAAACGACTTTTTTAAACGATCCAAGATCTACACATCTCACCTATAACTACCTACGTATGTATGTACCTTGGCTGACACCGACTCCAAAAATAACAATCGTACGAAATTATTTTTTTACTTTTTAGTGCATTTTTTGAAGTCGTTTCTTGTTTTGTTAAAATTTTTGTTTATTCATTTATCTTATTAAAAGCGCTATAGGTATATCTGAAAAAAAGTACAGTTTTTCGATTTATGAAACAGTCTTATTCCGGGCCATTCCATAGTGCGTCGTTTCTATGATAACCTTATAAGTTGTTAGGTTAGATTAGTTTTGGTTGGATTGGGTTGGGCTTGGTTTGGCTAGGTTAAGTTAGGTTGGGTTGGGTTGTTCTAGGTTTAGTTTGGTTGGGCAAGGTAAGTTGTGATTAGGTTGGGTTAGCGTGAGTTTGGTTTGGGTTAGTATTGTTTTGATTAGAAAACGGTATTTAGAATTTTTTATCAAGAATGATGAATTAAAAAATAGGAATAGTAAAAACAAATTAAATTTACATGATATCTGTAATGTATAGTAAATAGGTATTTAATATGGAAATAATACGATAGATGGCGGTAAGCATTTAGCTTGCGCCATAGCTCGCCAGATGGCATTAGTGTACAAGAAGTGGTACTAGAGATAGACTTTACCAGCTCCCGAGGTGGGAGCGCAGAGATTTACCTACCCCCGAATAGTAAACAGTCATAGCTATCCAGCAAGGTTACACAAAGTAATAAACACCTTTATATTTAAAGAACCTTTTTAATAATTAATATCTGCCAAGGAAAGGGCAGATATAACAACTGACGCAGCCGTAAAAGTATAATTGTGTGAAAAGTTACGCGTGCGAATAATAATTTGTGCTGGGCACGGATGACTAAGTCACTGCTGGAGTGACTTGCAGTTTTGGCAAAGGAATCGGAAGAGATTCTGCTCGGGATTAAGCAGCTTTTGTTTCCGTGGCTACGGGCTGGATAAGAAGATTTTTTGTTCTAGGAACAAGAAGTAAAATACCGCAAGGAGGCGATCTGGTTGTGGATCATTGGATGGGTTTCAAGGACAAAACGGATCATTGGATTAATCGTTTCAAGGACTAACCATTGGATTAATCAGAGGACAAGGATACAACCCAGAGGGAAGGAAAGGAGAGGACCAGACCAGAAGAGTTCCTGAGTTAAGTTCTTTTGCTTCTTTGAGAGGGATTATCTGTTATTGTTGTTTTTTTTTTGCCGATCTATCTGTTGGGAGTTATGGAATCGGGTAGAATACCTCCGTTTTGCCATCTCTCCGGAGACTGGGAATTGTTTCGACTTCGGATAGAGCAATTTTTCGTGATCCATGATGACAAAGCGTCTGTTGAGAAAAAACGGGCTTTTTTATTGAATGTCCTAGAATCAGAAACGTTAACCTTACTAATTAATCTGTGTTTTCCAAGTAAAGTAACGGACTTATCTTTTGATAAACTTTTAGCGCTTCTCGACAAACATTGTAACAAAAATCGTTCAGTTTTTAAAGAACGGGAGAATTTTTTTTTAGCAAGACAACAAGAAGGCGAGACGGTAAGAGATTTCGCGGTAAGACTTCGTTCTTTAGCAACGTATTGTCAATTTGAAACGAGGCTTGAAAAAAATCTTATAGACATGTTTGCAATCGGGTTGTTACCGGGTCGCGCGAAAAAGAAAATTTTTGTGGAAGGGCAAAAGTTATCGTTTAATGAAGTAGAAGGACTTGCAGTTAATATGTCAACTTTGGATAGTGCTAATACAGTTAAATCAGAAGTAAATCTGGTAAAAAAGCGAGTTACTAGCTATGGGTTCAAGCGAGATCAGCGTAGGGAACGATCGACGAGCCCCAATGGTAGTTTTAACAGGAAACCAGCATATAGGTTAGGATCAAATTCAGGTACGAATTTTAGATCACCCTCTGGTAATGTTAAAAAACAGTGTTTTATTTGCAAAAGGAATGATCATCTATCGTTTGATTGTAAATTTCGTAATGCGAAATGTTTTAAATGTAAGGGCTTTGGGCATTTACAGAAATTTTGCAAGAATAATCCTATAAATCCCATTTTTGAAAATCACAGGGATAGTAAAGTTTTAGTTGCGTCAATTAGTCCTATCACTGCTGAAATTGAAATTAATAACAAGAAGTTTACGGCAATGATTGATTCAGGTTCATCTTTATGTGTGATGCCGGAGTGTATTTTTAAACGACATTTTAGCTCAATCATTTTGTCACAAGACAAGCGAATTATTGCAGATTATGGAAATAATCGTTTAAAAGTCGTAGGAAAGGCGATTTTTGATGTGAAATTTAAGGATAGGAACAAAAATATTAATTATATTGTAGTAATAAAAGGAACAGAATTAATTGTGGGTAGAGATTTTATGGAATGTTTCGATCTTGGGATAACTTCTCAGGAGACAATTAATTCAGTGACGCCATAAATGAGGATTGGAGAAAAGTTTTTTCAAGATTACCCGGAAGTGTTTTCGCAAAAGTTGGGAAAATTTAACAAATATAAAGTCTATCTTAAAGTAAACCGGGAATTGGATCCAATTTTTTTCAATGCAAGGCCGGTTCCTTTTTCTATAAAAGGGAAGATTGAATCCGAATTAAGGTCGATGGTAGAAAAAGGTATAATCTCCCCCGTTACAAGTAGCGAATTCGCTTCTCCGATTGTTCCGGTTGTCAAGAAAAATGGGGATATAAGAATTTGTGTAGATTATAAAAGGAGTCTTAATTTGATTTCCAATTTGGAGAAATATCCGATGCCAAAGATTGAGGAGGTCATACATAAGGTTAGTTCGGGCAAAGTTTTTGCAAAATTAGACCTTAAAGAAGCATATTCACAGTTAGAATTAGCAGATCATTGTAAAAAGTTTACAACTATTAACACCCATTTGGGTTTGTTTCAATATAACAGGTTGGTTTTTGGATTTAAGTCGGCTCCGGCCATCTTCGCAAGAACAATATCAAGTTGTTTACAAGGATTAAAAGGCGTGGCCTTTTATCTAGACGATATTATTATTTCAGGGGTCGATGAACGAGATCTGTATAATAATATTCGCGCGGTCTGCGAGCGGTTGAAAGAATGTGGTTTATGTGTCAATACTGGAAAGTGTCAGTTTTTTTGTTAAATCTATAGAATTTTTGGGATACGTTATTTCGGGAAGGGGCATTGAACCTCAAAAAGATAAATTGGAAGCAATTAAGAATGCGCCGTACCCATCCGACGTGCATCAGTTGAGAAGTCTGTTGGGATTTTGTAATTTTTATCGGAATTTCATACCGAACATGTCATCAATTTTAGAACCTTTGCATAATCTTTTAAAGAAGAATGCGAAGTTTGAATTTGGGAAATCATGCATTGACGCAGTAGATAAAGTAAAGTATCTATTGGGTTCTGATAGAATTCTCACTCATTATTTTCCCAGCCTTCCTCTTAAGTTATATACAGACGCGAGCACCGCAGGCCTCGGAGCCGTTTTATTGCACACATTTGCGGACGGTACAATGAGACCGATCGAATTTGCATCAAGAAGTTTGTCTAGTGCAGAAAAGAAATACAGTATTCTAGATTTAGAAGCGTTAGCTATTGTGTTTGGTTTGAATAAATTCTTTCAATACCTATTCGGTCGGGAGTTTACTTTATGCGTAGATAATATGCCTTTGATGAGGATATTAGGTGAACACAAAAACATTCCAGTTTTAGCGGCTAACAGATTACAGCGTTATGGGATTATATTAGCAGGATTTGCGTATAAGGTAGAATATGTTAAGTCATGTCATAATCATGCGGATTTTCTATCCCGGCTTCCGGTAGAAAATTCACAAGAAGAATTTGAAGATGATTATGGATCAGATTTTGTGTGTTATGTAGGTAAATGCGAGCACATAGATATCAAGCTCATTTCTACAGCTACAGAGACAGATACGGTTAGTCAGGAAGTTTTAACGTGTTTGCGTAAGGGCTGGCCAAAACGAGTTGGTCGAGACAATGTACTGTGGAGATTCTGGGTTAAGAGAAACGAAATGTCTATAGTCAAGGATTAACTTTTTTGGCAACATAGAATTGTCATTCCGAGTTCTTTACAAGAACAAGTGCTAGAGTTATTACGCAGATTTCACTTAGGTATAGTTAAAATGAAGGGCCTAGCAAAAGCTTATTTTTGGTGGCCATCACTGAACAATGACATTGAAAAAATGGTTCTAAAATGTAATGATTGCGCGGCAATGAGGCCGGCACCTCCTAAGAGTCACTTGTCAGTGTGGCCGAACCCTGGGTCAACTTGGAGTAGGGTGCACGTGGATTACTGTAGGCCAATAGCAGGAAAAATGTTTCTTGTAATTTGTCATTCATCGCTCGCTTGCCGAACGGTCATCACCTCTCTGCGTTTAAACGTAGCGATTTCGCCAACTATTGTGTTTTCAATACAACCATCTTGTTATCAATATAGAGTCAGTTCTTCCGTGTATTTAGCTCCATTGGAGTTTCAGTGCATAGTAGGCTGTCGCCTTCTAAAGTGAATTAGATCACACTGTGTTTTAACAGTGTCAAGTTTTTCCTGTTTTAAAGACTCAAGTGTAGTGACTTTGAACTTTCGTGCTTAAACTGCTACTAAGTTACGTGGCCGGCACTGTGAATCCGTTTGAAAGAAGAGTAGAACTTCCTTTCCCAGCCACTGTAGACATCACGAAATCAGTGCTACTCATCCAGCCGAAGATCCAGTCATCACAGATTCAACGTTCCAGCCAAGGTCCTGTCTTTATCTCCGGTGAGCGATTTTGGATTTGACATGTTGTTTTTTGTTCAGAGTTATTAACTACAATCTATTATAGTCAAATATTTCAGCTATCCTTGTATAAGCATACCTTCCTCTCAATATTTCAAATCTTTTTTGCATCGACGTCATTTTAAAGTTTAAAAATTATTATTAACCTAAAGAAATAAATAATAAAAACGTTCTGTTCGGCCGCGTTCTTTCCCAATACCTGGTTAAAACAATTACAAAAGTCATTAGCACTCCGTCAGTAACCAAAAATAAATATTCAATTGAGTACTTTCAAAATATTTCGGAAATTCCCAAAACCAGTTGTCACGCAGGCATAGAAACTAATTACGCCCCTCTCATATAAATATCTCAAAATGAATTCCACTTACTTCGAAAACAACTTAGCTGCTTTCTTGCACGCTAGAATAAATAAAGATCTTTCCACCGAGGAAAAAAATCATCTTAATAATTTGGTACGATTGGAGTTTACTTCACAAAGCCAACGTCCATCTTCTCCCCATCCGGCTTGCTCTCACTACCCTGAGTCACCTATGGAGGAATCCTATTCCTCAGATGATTCTGCGTACCAAGTTGTCTCAACCAGGCGTAAAAGAACCCGCGCAAGTTCAGGTGGCACTTTGACCCCTGTAAACTCTCCAAGAAACTCGCCTCTTTCTTCACCTCGTTCAAAAAAGACTAATTACAACGTAAGATCGCGTTCACCTTCTCCAGAACCCGCTCATACCAAAAATAAATTTTCGGTGCTCCGAACACCTTCTCCTGTTCCACTTGCAACGGCGGAGGATCAACGTACAGAGGCCCAACCGCCCCGTAAATTCGCCCGCATTCCACCCATTGTTCTACATAAAAAAGTAGAAACATCCGCCCTTTTCCGCTCATTTGAGGACAAAGGGATCGATTTCACGGCAAAGAATATGGGTAAACATATCCATATCCTTACGAAAACTCCTCGAGATCACAGCAGCATCACAAGGCTGCTGATTAGTCGCAGTATCGAGCATCACTCGTATAGGCTACCGGAGGAAAAGCCTCTTAAAGTCGTAATTAGAGGTATCCCCGAGGATATTGAAACAGATGAGGTCAAATTAGAACTTGCCCTCAATTATCCAGTTCTTTCGGTTCACCGAATGAAATCAGGTCGGACCCGTAAACCGATTCCACTAATGATGGTCACTCTGACCAAAAATGATGATGCCAAACGCATCTTTAACGATCTGAAAACCGTCCTCCATCTGAGGATTCAGGTCGAAAGTCTACGCAATAAAACAAGGATGGGGCAATGCTTTCGTTGCCAGAACCACGGACACTCGGCAAATTGTTGCCATGGTCTCGAGCGCTGTGTGAAATGCGCAGGTCAACACAGGTCTTCCGATTGTACGAAATCGAGAGACACGCCCGCTAAGTGTGCCCTCTGCGAGGGACCACACACGGCCAGTTATAAAGGGTGCCCTGAAAGGCCAAATAATCACAGGAGCCGTAACTCCAACTTTAATCGTCAGTATAATCGGCAAAATCCGCGAAATGACTACCGTTACGAGCACCGCTCAAATTATGAGTCATCCCGTACTCAGCCCCAGCAGCCAATCATGCCGAACAGGCCTGAAACTGCTTCAAACCTAGTAGATCAGCCGTATAATCACTGGCAGAATAACCGTCAAAGTTATAGCCATAATACCGATTTCGATCAATCCACGTCACAAAGTCAAAGTCAGCCACTTAGGTCTGAAACCATGACAAATCAACAGCCTCCCCATCGCGCCCCGCCTGCGCCTTCTACATGGCCGGCACCTCACTTCTATAAAAACCGTTCTTCCCAGGAAAAACGGTCTCAAAATAACCCGGCTTCCAGCCAACAATACCGGCTCGAACGTCATCCCGAGTCCCCACAATTTTCTCAAGGCACCCCCCTGCCTCCCCCCACTCCACCTTCATCGAAACCCAGTGATTCCGAAATACAAACACTAATCGAAAGGGCCACGGAACTCCAATTTCTCATGCAAAACGCAGCTAAGGAGCTGAAATCCATACAGACCTTTATTAACAAACACAATGGATAGACAACGCGTCAAAAACTCAAACCTACAGACGGCGTACTGGAATGCCAACGGCACAGTACTAGCATACCGCGAAGAAATAATAGAATTCCTCCACGAATATAATCTAGATGTATTCCTTATTAATGAAACGTGGCTAAAACCATCACGTAATCTAAGAATACCTAATTATACCATCTACCGAGACGATAGAATTACCAACAAAGGAGGTGGTACAGCCGTCCTAGTTAAGAGCAACATTGACCATTGTTTAGCCCATTCATTTTCTAACTGTAATATTGAATCCACCGCGGTTAAAATCAATACTTCTACCGGCCCGTTAAAATTTATTTCTGTATACAGTCCTCCCAATCGACAACTAATTCCTTCTGAACTTGACTCACTTCTGTCTGAAAACGTCCCCAACATAATCGCGGGTGACTTAAATGCGAAAAATGGCTCCTGGCATAGTAGATACGATAATAAAAAAGGAAGAGATCTCGCCAAGTACGCTCTCACTAACCAAATAGTTATTGATGCTCCGGACATCCCCACCCTGCATCACCACGCCGGAAGGCCGGATGTTATTGATATTATCATTCTCAAAGATACTAGCCATTTGCACTCCTTACAAGTACTTAACGATCTCGCGTCAGATCATAATCCAATTCTGTTAACACTATCAGATGGTTCCAATCCTCTGGTCCCACATAAGCCAACTAGGTCCAAAATCAAATGGCATAAACTTAGTGAGCTATTAAATACCAACTTATCAGTGCCAATTTCCATTCCCGATGAAGCTAGTTTAAATACAGCCACTTCAAACTTAATAAATTCAATAAAATCATGTATCAACGAGGCATCCGTTGAAATCCCCAACGACTCTAATCGTCACGGAATTCCCGAAGAGATCAAAGATCTTATTAGGGAAAAAAATTACATTCGTAAAGTGTGGCAAAAAAGCTGTAATCCTATTGACAAAATGCACTACAACCGATTAGCACGCCAAGTGAGAGATGCCCTAAGCGAATTTCGCAATGAACGCTGGCATGAATTTATCTCTTCCCTCGAGGACGACAGATCAGCTTTCTGGAAGCTATCCAAAACACTCAGACGTCCTAAGACCAGAATATCCCCCCTTCAAGGCCCAAACGGAGTAGTATACTCAACTGCTGATAAGGCAGAAGCCTTTGCAGATAGCCTTGAAGCACAATTCTCCCCAAATACAGAACACGACGATCCCTCATTTGTTTCAATGGTGGATTCAAAAGTAGCATCAATTATAAGTACTGAATCTGATGACTTGCCCATCAAATTCACATCACCTAAAGAAATTCAAAAAATTATCTCATCTCTAAAAGTTAAGAAAGCTGCAGGGCCTGATGGCATTTCAAATAAAGTCCTTAAATGCCTCCCAATAAAAGGCATATGTGCTATAACAGCAGTCTGCAATGCGTCACTGAGATTAAATTGTTTTCCAAAGGCTTTCAAACAAGCTAACGTTATTTTACTTCCAAAACCGGGTAAAGACCCTCTTTTAACAGAAAATCATCGCCCAATTAGCCTCCTTCCTTGCTTAGGAAAAATACTAGAGAAAATAATACTCATACGGCTAGATTCATTTATTCAAGATAATAAAATAATACCTGATTTCCAACATGGCTTCAGAGCGGGACATTCTACCTTGCACCAACTCCTCCGTGTGGTTGAACACATTACGGACGGATTTAATACTAATAAACATACGGTTATCCTTTCTGTTGATGTAAGCAAAGCTTTTGACAGAGTCTGGCATTATGGCCTTCTCTATAAGATGTTCCTCCTAGGATTTCCAATATCATTTATCAAAATCGTTCATAGCTATCTTACGGATCGCACATTCAGGGTTAAATTAGACGAGATCTTCTCCTCTGAACGTCTACTAAGAGCCGGCGTCCCCCAAGGCGGACAGCTGTCACCTAAACTATATAACGTATATACTAGCGACATTCCCAAACCAGTCAATCATAATGTAAAAATAACTCAATTCGCCGATGATACCAATCTCATTTCAAGTTCGACTGTCGCTATCACTGCTACAAGCCGCGTTCAGACCCAAGCAACTCTAACTGAAGACTTTTGCAAACAATGGAGAATTTCAATAAACCCCTTCAAAAGTGCTGCCACTGTATTTACAAAAAGACGGTTCAAGCAGCCCCCGAATATAGTAATGTTTGGGAAAAAAGTTCCATGGGTAAAATCTATAAAATATTTGGGAGTCACCCTAGATTCAAAACTAACGTGGCAAAAACACATTAAAGAAAAAGTAAAATCAGCAAATAAGTCAATAGCTGCTCTCTATCCCATGCTAGGTAAAAAAAGTAGATTATCATCAGACAATAAATTATTACTCTACAAGACGACTATCAGGTCGGGCTTTACTTACGCTGCACCTATTTGGGGCCACGCAGCTCACACTCACATAAACAAACTACAAACCCTGCAAAACAAAGCCATTCGACTTGCGTTGAATGCGCCGAAGTGGATCAGGGTTTCCACTCTTCACAATGACACAAACATTCCTCTGATAAAGGATTTAATTGTTACACATTCTGAAAAATTTTATGCCGGATTAGCCGGTCATAAAAACCCCACCATAAATTCTCTCGCTACATATAGTGAGAATGAAAAGTTTAAATACATTAAACCCAAGAATATCCTCCGCAAGGAGTGAAATCCTGCCTCAAGTTGCAGAATAGTTATTAAGTTTCATTTCCACAAAAACCATTTTAAAAAAAACAAAAATTCCATGTAAAGTATCTTTAGATAATCCATTAGTCATTACGTTAGAGTCAGTAAACGCAAGTTTAGGAACTCTGAACATAAATAATATCCAAATCCAAATCCAAATCCTTGTAATTTGTGACGCTTTTTCCAAGTGGATCGACTGCTTAGAGGTCCCAAAGGCGGATTCGTTTAACACGATTAAGGAATTGAGAAGAATTTTCTCTAATTTTGGTAACCCTGATTGCCTAGTTTCGGATAATGGAACATAATTTTCTAGTGTAGAGTTTAAAGAATTTCTTAAAGAGAATAACATAGAATTTTTAAATTCACCGGTCAAATTCCCTCAGAGTAATGGGCAAGCCGAAAATTCCGTAAAAACGGTAAAAAAATTTTTGAAAAAAATTATGGTTAGGAATAATTTTCTAGTAAATTATGGAAATGGATCGCGTCAACAATACAACAGAGTGATATCGTGTTTTGCTCAGCTCCCGAAATAATTATAAAAAATATTTTTAATAAAGTGTTCTGTGAACCCAGAACGGATTAAAGTGGCGACTGTGCTTCATCCTACGTAATCATCTAGCCGTCCCTAGTAAAAAATACACGAATCTGTTCTAAATAATCTATTCAAAAACATCATTCAAACTGTGACTTTTGACATTTATTATAAAGTGTAACATAATCAACCTACATAAAAATATTTCCCTCTAGATTCCTAAATCAAGTCAGTGAAAATTAAAATATATAAATGAAATAAATTAAATTATTGTGTCCAGTGCATACCAGATCAGTTAAATAAGTTAAATAAGCAAATTTCACTATAACATTTATTTATTTATTTTCTTTTTTATTTAACGCCATCTGTGTCTGCGAGCAATAACAAAATCATTATTAGAAACATTACAAATCTATTAGCTCGATCACCACACAGAGGCCGCACTAACCACCGAATCCTACTCTATTCCGAATATTTATTTAAAAAAAAAAAAAAAAACAACAATGAATTGCGAAGCCTGCCTAAACCTTATCACCAAAAATGACTATGCGCTCACGTGTGCCACGTGCAACATCGGTTTCCATAACAATTGCTTAAATATCACAGATATCAATTTCAAAAAAATGTCATTAAAAAATAAACAAACTTGGAAATGCCCAAAATGCAAAAGCAGACCGAGCTCACCTGCTACGTCGGCCGCGACACTCGGATCTGAAGCCGACTCCTTATATAATCGTCTCGCTAAACATTTTGATGACAAAATTTTTGAAATAAAACAAATGTTTGAGGAGGAAATCAATGACCTCAAAAGAAGCAGTGAATTCATCTGCAAACAATATGAAGACCTGCTATTAAAATTCAAACAAGTACAGGACATTCATAAAGAAGCAAAATTCCTACGCGAGGAAAACGAAAAAAAAAACAACAGAATCTCTTCCCTGGAAAGTCGTCTTGCGGATTTAGAACAAGTCAAACTCTCCGACAGCGTGGAAATGGCGGGGGTGGACTTACGGACGGGAGAACAAACCGCGGAGGCCGTTCTTCGGGTAGCTGGCTCGCTGGGACTGCCCCTCCAACATCAAGAAATCCGAATGGTGACCAGGACCCAAGATCGCAGGCGGAACACCCCGGTCAAACTACACATTGCCTTCTACAGCCAAAAAACAAGGGAATCGTTGCTCTCGCTAAAGAAAGAGGCCAAAACCTTAAACCCAAACTCTCCTATCTTCATCAATGAAGTACTCTCTCCTTACTTCAAGGAACTGATGTGGAAAACGAAGCAAAGGGCCAAAGAAACCCTTTATCAATTCGTATGGTTTAAAACTAATAAAGTGCTTGTCCGCAAAGCAACTGGGGAAAAAATAATTGAAATAAAACATGAAAATGATTTGAAAAAAATGGGGATTCAACTGTAGATAACTAAGCATTCTACTATAAACTTCCTGTATTGCAATAAATTATAATGGCAGAATTATTTAACACATTGCAATCATTGCAACTATATTATTCCCATACAAGTCCCATTTCATTAACTATTTCTACCTATTTTGTTTACAAAAATCTTTCTAATTCTTTCTATTATCCAAATTATTTTAACACCAAATTTTACTGCTCTAAATATTTTTATTACCAAAACCATTTTAATTATTTTAACATCAAATCTTATTATTCTAAATGTTTTTTTTACCCAAATTATTTAAGTTATCTTATCATAAAATTTGATTGTTTTGAATGTTTTTATTACCCAAATTATTTTAATTATTTTTCCATCATTTTCTATTATAACCCAAATTATTTTAATTATTTTTCCATCATTTTCTATTATAACCCTAATTATTTTAATTACTTTTCCATCATTTTCTATTATAACCTAAATTATTCTAATTATTTTACCATCATTTTCTATTATAACCCAAATTATAACCTAAATTATCTCTACATTTTTACCTCCAAACTTTATTGTTTTAAAGGTCTTTCAAAGTATTTTAATTATTTTTACTTCAATTTCTATTTTTCCAATGGTTTTTATTACCCAAAATATGTTTACTATTTTACATTACAATTTTATTTTTTTAAATGTCTTTACTACCCAAACTTTTCTGATTATTTTATCATTAAATTCTATTATTCTAAATGTTTTTATTACTCTAATTATCTTAACCACTTTACCATAAAATATTATTGCTCTAATGGTTTTTATTATCTAAAGTTTTTAAAGTATTTTACCATAAAATCTTATACCTTTAAAGGTTTTTATTATCCAAAGTATCTTTATTATTTTACCATCAAATTTTATGGTTTAAAAGGATTTTATTATCCAAATTATTCTAATTATTTTAGCATGAAATTCTATGTTTTCAAAGGTTTTTATTATCCAATGTATTTTTATTATTATACCATCAAATGCTATTGTTTTAAATGCTCTAATTATCCAAAGTATTTGAATTATTTTAACGTCAATTTTTATTGCTCTAAAAGTTTTTATTACCCAAATTATTCAACTAATTTTTCCATCAATTTACATTGTACCGAAGGTTTTTATTATCCAAAGTATTTGAATAATTTTACTGTCAAACTTTTTTGTTTTGAAGGTTTTTATTATTCTAAGTACTTAAATGATTTTCCTTTATAATTATATGCTTTTCGAGGTTTTTATTATCCAAAGTATTTTCATTGTTTTACCATCAAATTTCATGTTTATAAAGGTTTCTATTATCCAAAGTACTGTTATTATTTTACCATCAAATGTTACTGTTTTAAATATTTTTTATTATCCAAAGTTTTTGAATTATTCTACCATAAAATTTTAACGTTTAAAAGGATTCTATTTTATTATCCAAAGTATTCTAATTATTTTACCATGAAATTTTAAATTTATAAAGGTTTTCATTATCCAATGTTGTTTATTATTATACCATCAAATGCTATTGCTTTAAATGTTTTAATTATCCTAAGTATTTGAATTATTTTACCATCATTATTATCATATTACTTTATTGTTCTAAAAGTTTTTATTACCCATATTACTCAACTTATTTTTCCATCAAATTATATTATACCAAAGGTTTTTATTGTCCAAAGTATTTGAATAATTTTACTGTCAAATTTTTTTATTTTTTTATTTTTTTTTTATTATAATCTTTATTTATCAAGTTACATAGGTGATTGTACTGTGCCTGTCTCACTAGGAATTCCTGTGTTGAGAGCAGGCGCATTTTAACATAAGTAGTTTAATATAAAAAGAAGAATAAGGATAACAACAACAATGTTATATACATTTAAAGGTACAAGGACAATCAGCATTGTACTAAAGGGAAAGTATGCACTAGGAGGTTATAAAAATATTGTTTATATATGATCTGTCTTTGCTAGTGATCCAAGACTTGGTATCTGATTTGTATTTTACATAATTAGTGTGCTGTCTAATGGTCAGTGGAAGTGTATTATAAAGTTTAGTTGCAAAGTATCTGAAGTTTCTTTGACCAAATGTTGTTTTGGCGAAAGGGATAAGTAAGAGATTTTGCCCTTTGGTTCTCGTATCACGAACAGTTTGGATATTGTCAAAAACAGTTCTTTGTTTGAATAGGTAAGTTAGTATATTTTTTGCATAAAGTTTGTTTTAAAGGTTTTTATTATCCAAAGTACTTAAATAATTTTCCTTTAAAATTTTGTGCATTTCAAGGTTTTTATTATCCTAAGTATTTTCATTATTTTACCATCCAATTTCATGTTTTTAAAGGTTTCTATTATCCAAAATACTGCTATTATTTTACCATCAAATGTTACTGTTTTAAATATTTTTTATTATCCAAACTCTTTGAATTATTTTACCATCAAATTTTGTGGTTTAAAAGGATTCTATTTTATTATCCAAAGTATTCTAATTATTCTACCATGAAATTTTATGTTTTTAAAGGATTTTATTATCCAAAGTATTTGAATAATTTTACTCTCAATTTTTACTCCTATATTACTCCTAATTTACCACCACTAGCAAAATGTGTGAACTTTGTTTGGATCAACTTATGTATCTTCACAACCGCAACATGATCACTCAACTTAATATTGATACAGAAACATTTAACAACTTAGAACACACTTTTGACAAAGCGACAGATTGTAATTTTCTGTTCACAGAAAAACACAACTTAAACATAATATCCCAAAATATTAGAAGTATTCGAAAGAACTTCGATAATTTCTCGATCCTCTTAAACGAAATAAACATAAGCTTCGACATTATTATCTTGACTGAATGCTGGTTAGATGACTCGTACACAAACCTAAACTTAAAGGACTATACAACTCTCCACTCCACAAAACATCTAAATCAAAACGACGGTATAGTAATCTTTGTCAAAGATTCACTAAACTCATCAATAACGGAAATCAACCTAATCGAAGCAAACTGCATCCAAATCTCCCTCGGACCAGACATCTCCATTTTTGCCGTCTACAGACCCCCATGCTATAACAATCTCTCACCTTTCTTCATCTCCTTAAATAGACTTCTCGAAAAAAATAAAAAAAACACAACAATTAATTATTGCAGGGGATATGAATATTAACTTACTAAACGGGCAACCAATAACCACAGAATACTTAAGTCTACTTACTCACTATGGATTAAATTCGACAATCAACTCACCAACAAGAATTACGTCAAACTCTGAATCCTGTATTGACCATATATTTGTTAAAACTAGGAAAAAACATCATCATCAATAATTCGAACAACGGTCACAGATCATTTCACTACTACACTAAGCATACATCTTAACAAGAAACAAAAAGATGGAAAAAACAACCCCGTACAAGACAAAATCAATTTTAAATCCCTAATAGAGGACATACATAATGAATCTTGGTCAAATGTACTAAATGAACCCGATCCAAACAACGCGCTGGACACATTTATGACCACAGTTGGAACCAATATTGCTAAATATGCAACAAAAAATACCCCGATAAACTACTCACATAAAGAAAAAAAAATAACGCCCTGGATCACGAAAGGATTAGTAAACAGCATTCATAAAAGAGACACAATGCACATGCAAGTACGCAAAAACCCATATGATGACAAACTAAAAAATAATTACCTGCTATACAGAAACCTTTGTAATAAATTAATCAAACAAGCCAAATCAAAAAACCAAACAAGCCAAAGTACTACAAAAAAGAAATAAAATCCGCCAAAAATGATCCCAAAAAAATCTGGAAAATCGTCAAAGATATTACTTTCTCCAATACGAAAAAAGACTCGAAGATCAAAGCACTGCTAATAAATGGAAACAAAACCCTTACAAAAAATGAACCTGGTAAAATAGCTAATTTTATTAACTCCCAATTTGCAAAAGTTGGATCTAACTTGGCTGTAAAAATTCTTTTAAAAAACGGCACAACAGAAGACTCTTTAACCAAACTATCCTCTACCATGCAACCAAATCATTCGTTTTATGCTCACAAAATAAGTACAAAGGAAATATCGGATTTAATTATTTCTCTCAAACCAAATTGCGCTTTGGGCCCAGATAACCTCTCCAATCATATACTGATTAGTCTCCGAGAACATATACTTATACCACTTCAACATATTTTCAACCAAAGTTTCAACCTCGGCTTTGTCCCCGATCATCTAAAAATAGGTTGTATTACTCCAATACATAAATCGGGAGACAAAACGCTGATCTTAAATTACAGACCAATCACTCTCCTAAATTCGCTATCGAAACTACTAGAAAAAACTATGAAAAAAAGACTGCTCGCATACCTTGACAAACACAAACTGATCTCCACCCGTCAATTCGGGTTTCGAGCGAAAATGGGAACAGAAGACGCCTTATCGGAACTAACCACCTACATAGTGAAAAACCTAGATGGCGGTTCAAAGGTGTTAGGAGTGTTCTTAGACCTAGCAAAAGCTTTCGACACCATCTCACACAAATTACTCCAACAAAAACTCAAAAACATTGGCATAACAGGTCCACCACTAAAATGGTTCATCAGCTACATTGAAAATAGACAACAAATTGTAAAAATCAATAATCAAGAAAGTGACAAAGTAGGCACCAGGTATGGAGTACCCCAAGGCAGCGTCTTAGGTCCCATACTGTTTCTCATCTACATTAACAGTCTAACGGAGATAAGCCTAGGGAACATAGAGTACAAAGTAATCAGTTATGCAGATGACACTGTAATCTTATTCAAAGCCCAATCATGGGAAAACGTCTTCAAAAACACGGAAGCAGGGATGACTGAAGTAAATAACTGGCTAATAAATAATCTACTGACACTAAATATTTCTAAAACAAAATACTTAACTTTCAGTAAAACATTAGCTGGTCAGCCAGATAGTCGCCCACAACTACATCTTCACCCCTGCACAGTTACCTCGTTAACTAACTCACGCTGTGTTTTTCACAAAATTGATTATGCGCAAAATATTAAATATCTCGGTTTAACTGTTGACAATAACTTAAAATGGGATCTCCAAATTAACCTAATTACAAAAAAAATACGGAAACTCTCTTACATCTTCAAAACAATTCGAAATATTATGTCACTACCTCAGCTAAAAAATATATATTATGCACTTTGTCAAAGTATTCTAATGTATGGTATTTCAGTATGGGGAGCAGCAGCAGAGACTCACCTCAAATCACTTAAAATTAATCATAAAACAATAATCAGAATTATGTTTAGAAAGCCTTATCAACATCCGACAGAACAGCTAATGATCAACAATAACCTATTAGACATAAATAAACTATACATAAAGAAGATCATCTACAAAAACTGCATAAAAATATCACCACACTTCATAACTCACTCGCAAAACACAAGAGCAAACACACACAATCAATTACAAGTACCACATATCAAATCAAATTTTGCAAAAAAACATGAATCTTACTTGGCACCATATATATTCAATAAGTTTGTAGCCCAAACAAAGACCTACGTCGCATCTAATAATTTGAATTGGGTTTTCAAAAGATTTTTAAACTGGTTGAATATCAAAGAAAGAAGAGAGATAAGTAATATTCTTAATATCTAATATTATATATTTTCTTTTATTCTACTCTGTTTTTAAATTCTGATTTCCTATTATTTTATTATTATTATTTTTACTATAATATATATGTTTCTTTTTTTTATTTTTTTTTACCACTTACTTGTTTTTATGTAATTAAAAATTGTTAGTTACCAGCCTCAGAACAGACTCTGTCTAGTGAGGAGGGTAAGGAAAAAAAACTGTTGTACATAACTAATAATAAATAAACGCCCGGGTTGCCGGCACTGAAATTGAAGATTATTTGATTTTCTATCTGATTATCGAAATTTGCCACATTGCACCACGGGATTAGAACCGGCAGTCTTGATGTTTGGTAGGAGACTGAATCAACTTTCAGTAGTTTAATTCCTAAAACCACTCAGGAAGATGTGTCAGAACAGAGAAAAATAGCTAACGATAATATCAAAAGGAGTCAAGATAATCAAATAAGGAATTATGGGGGCGTAAAAATTAGGAATTTACATGTTGGACAAAAATGTCTAGTCAAGGACTTCCGTCAGGTGAATAAAGTTTGTTGGGTTAGAGGTATTGTAGAAAAGAAAGTGGGAAAAAAAGTTTATATCGTTAGGATCTGTGGTACTCCGTTGACTTGGAAGAGGCATATTGATCAATTAAGGAGTTTATGTGTGAAATGGGAAGAGGAGAGTGAAGAAAATAACCCACCCACCGCGTCTGAGGTCACGAAATGCGCTTCAGACGAGTTGGGGACCTCAGCTTTGTTGAAGGGGCTAACGGGGAGTTCTCTTGATTTCAGATTACCAGCGGATGATCGAGAGCAAACTACTCAACCAAGACCTTGGGACGGGAGGCTCCGCTCAAGGCGTTCATAGAGGTCCCTCCCAGAGAAACAGAAGTACTTAAGTTGAAGTATTTAAAATCATGACTATGTTTGGTTGAATTTAGTGTATAAAATCGTGTAAAAATGAAATATTTAAAATCCCATTTTTGTAAATTGTATAGCATCATTTGTAAAGAACATGACTTGTATTTATTGTAGCCAGGGGCTTGAGATCAGGTCGGGGAGGGTGTAATGTATAGTAAATAGGTATTTAATATGGAAATAATACGATAGATGGCGGTAAGCATTTAGCTTGCGCCATAGCTCGCCAGATGGCATTAGTGTACAAGAAGTGGTACTAGAGATAGACTTTACCAGCTCCCGAGGTGGGAGCGCAGAGATTTACCTACCCCCGAATAGTAAACAGTCGTAGCTATCCAGCAAGGTTATACAAAGAAATAAACACCTTTATATTTAAAGAACCTTTTTAATAATTAATATCTGCCAAGGAAAGGGCAGATATAACAATATCGAAGGGACCAAATAATGATATTAATTTGCAAGCATAAAATGACAAATGGGAATAATAATCAAATTTAATAAACTGCATTCAGTGCAACGGTACAATTTTCAGCCCTATACACACTGCACCTTCTAGTGAAGGTACTAAACAACACTTTAATTTTTAACTAGCTGACCCGACGAACTTCGTACCGCCTCAGATTCAATAATTGTTGAATTACATTCAGTTTTTTAAGTTAAAAATTACGAAATGAAGCAATCATCAATGCGCAACTGTTTGTTTTGTTTTGGCATTGTGTACGGATTAACAGGTGGAATTTGGGAGGCGGGTATGGGTGCCTCCACCCCGGGAACCATTTATTGGATAACCAACACCTCTGTCACACGTCACCCATAGGTCACCCGAAGTGGTTCGCTACGTTTGGTGATTTAGCAGGGGTGCCCGGGTTCATGGAATGACGTTTGTCCGGGTCTTGGCGGCGGATGCGTCTGCCCACCCGCTGCGTGGCGGGCCGGATCGATAGAGAGTGGTTGAGGGAGGTCTTTTGACCTTTCCTGCTGGACTCTCTCGACCCATCGCCTTGCACCGCAATTGGAGGGATGGACTCCCGGACACACTGACCCCAGATTCTTACCCACCCCTCATACCTTTTTCCTTCCCAGAACTTCCTCTCCTACCCTTCTTTAAAAAAACCCTCCAAAAAAAAGCATCTCCTAAAATGACATAGGTCCTGAGGAAAATAATTTTCTTTGGGGCCTCATGTATGAGCTGATATAAAAAAAATGCTTTTCATTTGCTTTATACGTGTGAGGGGTTTTTATTATAATTATTGTATATTTCCTTTGGATGGGTTCGTTCGTCACATTTTTGACTATTAAGAGTAAGAAAGAGAGGTAGCATTATGTGTTTTAAAATAAAAGCAAAACAATCAGCGCCTTGGCATTTGACGTTTTTGAATTTTTGGAACTCACTCACTACTCAATATTATAGGTAGGGTACTTATCAATAAATTCCCGCAGCTCTTTCAAAATATGATAATTCGTTCCATACAAAATGTATGGGGAAAATAATTTTATTCGTTGATATGAAGCAGTTACTTTGTGATGTGACATTATAATTTAAAATAAAACAATAACTTTGTAAACACCACTTTTATTTTTTATACTTTATGCCGACCGGGTTTCGCTACAACCGTAGCATCTTCAGGGCAATACGATCTCTAGAATTCTTCGTTAATTTTTGTGATGTTTTAAAAGTTATTATATTATCCGGGGCGGAGACAAATCCAACAAATCACAGATCATCAAAATCGGCCCGGCCGGTCTCAAGTTATAAATAGTGTAACTAACCCGACGTTTTGTATATTGAGCTTACACTCTCTACCCAACAACTCACGATTTCAATTTTCAAACATAACATTATGAATTAAAAAATATTACCTCCGTTGAGTGCAACGGCCAAAAAATTTAGCCTTTTCAGCCCTAAACTATATTAATCTACACAGCACTTTACATTTTCTTTACAGTGCCTACCCCCACTCATGATTTAAATGAGGCATCTAAAGAAAAATATTGGAGCTATCAATTTGCAAGTATAATGGATTTACATTTGGGAATTATTACAATTAGGGAGGCATTGGAACCTCCGCCCAGGGAACCATTTTTTGGATAAATCAACACCACTGCCATAGGTCACTCCAAGTGGCTACGTAAATTGCAGGGGTAGCTAGGTTCATTGAGTGAGGTTTGTCTTGGCCTTGGCAGCAGATTCATTTGCCCAAATGCTGCGTGGCCGGCCGGGTCGGGTTGAGGGAGACCTTTTGATCTATCCAGCTTGACTCTCTGGACCCATCGTCTTCTACCGCAGTGGGAGGATGGATTCTTAAATCCGTTACTCATGAACTTGTTTTCTCCTAGATTCCCGCCCACCACTACATATCTTTTACCTTCCAAGAACTTTCTTTCAAACATCCAAATATGACACAGGCCCGAAGAAATTGTTTTCTTTCATGGAGATAATCTAATATTTGTAACTGAGCTGATGTAAAAAAAATAATAACACAAAATATAATCACATCCGTTATCTAATAGGGTCAGCCAAAAATAATGCCTCCTATTGTTTTTTTCCTTTAATTGTCAAGAAATAAATAATGTAATTACATGGATTGAAAATCACGCTATTGACGATTTATTTGTTACTTTTCAATATACTCTCCATCCATTTCCACAGCTTTGGTCTATCTTTTAACAAGGGCATGAATCACAGTGTTGTAAAAAGCACGGTCACATCCAGAACACCATCGCCATAATTTTCCCAACCGATCGCACAATTTTTAATTTTTTTGTCCTTGGTGAGTTTGTGTGATGCCATTCCATTGACTGCCTATTTGATTCAGGTTCAAAAAAATTAACCCAAATTTTGTTTCCGTTTACATTTTTTTCCAGAAACTAAGCGCTGCAAGTGTTGTAAGCTATTGTTTTTCTTATTTCTTTATTCTGGCCGGTGAACTTTCTTGGTACCCATCTTGCACACACTTTTGTTGAAAAATCAGTAGTCGAATAACCGTCATCACACTGCCTCTACTAAAGGAAAGAAAGTGACATCTGTAGATATTTATCTGGGTCACCACGAAGGATGTCATCAACTTGCTCAATGTTGTGTGCAGTCACTGCAATCAACGGCGCGTATTGCTCCGCTTTTCGTCAACCAGCGGTGTTTGTCCTTTAGCTTCATTACAGCGACGAACTCATCATCTAACAGTGCTGACATCCACTTTTGCATCAGGGTACTCATTTTACAGTCTTTCATGAATGCGAGCGAATGGGCGTTTCACTTTCTACAGTCAAGTATCAATCACAGAACGCTGTCTAATACGAACATCGATGTCGGCCATTTTTCAAGCAACTGCAGTGCACGTAGTTGACATAAAAAGTAACTACTGCAGTAGATTGCAGAAGAAGGTTTGAGGAATAACACCAAATTTAAAAATTTCACTTAACTAACTTTATTTAAGTAGAAAAAATAGGATGCATTACTTTTTGACTGACCCTCGTATAAATGCGTAAATAATGTTACAAGATACCTGCAGAACCACCTCCTATAATAATAAAATCATATTCCGGAAGCAACTCGAAGGTTGAAGTGTCTGAAACTCTGCCGTCTGGTACCAGGAGACTGTACTGTATAATCCCAGTGGTGGTGATTATGATCCCCAATATCCACGATATTGCAACACCCGCTGCTGATGTCAACCCGAGGGTGCTGATCACTCCTGCGATGGTACTCATCCTTGAGCAGCTGAAAGTGTAGCAGCAAAATCAACTGATCGCGTAAATTCTGCAATACACGGCGATGTTTTTCACGTAAGGGCTGCAGAAAAAAATGAAGCCAAATATTATTGTGTGGGTGTGAATATTTAATACACGCCCTATATTGTTAAATTTATGTTACAATGTAATAAATAATGAAAAAAAGAAATATAAACCCGCGTGGTATTTTAATATTATGTACATCTGCAATTGTAAAATGCAAGTTTTAAAAGTCTCATGATTTTATAGCTTTATTTTGATGTTGATTTTAGTAATTTCCATGATCAGTGACGTTGTTAACTTTAAAAATGTATTAAAACAAAATCTTTAGATAAGACTTTCTTCAAAATTTTCCGAAAAATGACTAAAACTCTATAGGTATTAACTTATTCCATTTAATATTCAGAGGCAAGTAAAACTTAAATATTTATTTATACATAACACGCCCTAACACAAGTTTTTTGTATCACTGCTATTGCAAATATTAAAAACATTAAAGAAAATATAAAGTAAAGAAAAAACGGAAACAACAAAAACACAAAACAAAATACAGAGGTAAAAATTTGGACAGATTTTAAGAATAAATATAATAAGTAGGTAATGCAATCTCGACTCGAGATCGCAAATTCGAGATCTCGCGAGATTAGAAATTACAATCTCGCGAGATCTCGGAATTTTCGGGATCTCGTTAATTAAGACGTCGAAGGTACTGATAAATTATCAAAAACGCTCATTTCAGTAGTACTTGATGTTCTTCGGACTCCTCCATTCAATGATTTTGTGTCAATTTTGTGGATTGAAATCATATGGACGTGTAAACCTTTTGTAGACCCGGATGTGGTTTTAAGAACAGCTTTACATAACTTGTATTGAGTAGTCAAATTATTAACTGCTTTTTTGAAGTATTTCCATACCGGTAAACGACTGCTAAACTCAACATACACTTGATGTGGGTTATTTTTCGACATTTTAAGGTAAAATCAATGTAAGAATCCAAAAATTGTGTTTATTTAAATCACATAAACAATAAAAAATGCATAATTTAAGAAAAAGTAATGACCATAACTGCACAACTAAAACAAACAAATGACTGTCTGCAAGCACGCAAGTATCTCTTTCTCACTCACTTGACACAGTTTTATATTATCTGTCCCGCTCGTCATCCGTCGCTAATATTCGTAATTAGTCCGGATAGCTTTCTTTCTGCGATCGACACTCCCGCTCGACGGCTCGACCGTCAGTCAGTCAACGGCGGTCAGCGCACCACTCGCACCCCGAGTGGACGGGTGTAGCGTCGCTGACTACTGCCGCCCAATCCCGTCGATCTCGAACGGGATCTTGTCATATTATGCTTCGGGATTGATCCCGAAAAATGTCGAGATCCCGCGAGATCGGGATTGCATTCCCTAATAATAAGTAGATATTCAATATAACAAAAATAGTAGTTAGTTTATTTTTATACGTCTATTTGTGTCTACATAAATATAAGAATTGGGAAAAAATATCAACTAACAAATCATATTGGTTTCATTCAATTAAAATTTGTCGCCATAAAGTGAATTTGCGAATATTAAAGAAAAAACATTTTCGTGTGTTATTTTTTAAATAAAATATTTCAAATTAATGAAAACAATACCTCATCTTTCGGATGCCATGGGATGCTCGTTTTAAGAAAAGGAAGGAGAGGAAATTCTGAAGAGGAAAAAGTACAAGGGGTGGGTGTAAATCCTGGGGTCAATGTATCCCGGAACGATAGACTTTAGGTCGAGAGTCCGGCTGGAGAGGTCAAAGGGTGATTCTTAAACGGCCTCTGTTGATCCGGTCCACCAGGCAGTTGGTAGTCAGACCCGGACAAACCTTACCCATGATCTCGGGAACCCCTGCTAAATCTCCTCTCCTCTAATAGCGAAACACTTGAAGTAACCTATGGCAGAAGTGTCGGTTATCCAATGAATGATTCCCAGCGCGACGTTACCCAAACCTGCCTCCCAATTTTATACACAATTATTCCACTAATTCAATTAATCCTTGTCCGATTAAACTAATTTTTATCTTAAAATATTGGGGGAAAATATTTGATAAATGATTAGACTAAACGAAATTAGCTTCAACGAAGTATCTAAGGCGTCATTCCTATCTACTCAGCGGAGTGTTAATATTTGAACAGTTTTAAATGCTAAATATAATCCATCCGATTAGGCTTGTGATCCGTTTTAAAAAGAAAAGGAGACTAATCCATTTACATACGAAAATATTTGCTGAATAAAATTGTATTTATAATATGTTGATCAGAAAGATCTTATATAACGATGTTAGATAATATTGTACGAGGTTGTTTTGACCAGCTTTTCTACTTTTCTTTTCAGGGGCAAATAACATATTTACTTCCGTCTTCCGTCGGTATCTAATAATAACCTTCTAATGACCTATTATATGAATTTCTGTGTATAATTCGTCAAAGCTATGCGTAGGTCCCTACATGATTTAAGATATTTTTGATTTTTTTTTACAAAAGTTGTCGAAGTTTTTAATGAGACTGCAGATTTTCATGGCAAATAAGTTTTTTTACAAAACATTTTATAATATAGATAATAATACTGGTGCGGACATTAAGAAACTTTGATCAAATCAGTTCTGATTTTCAAAATGGCAATTAAAATAATTTTAATATTAATAGCATCGACCAATAAATAGACATGGCGTGTGGACATTAAAAATGACACCGAAACCAAAATAATCCAAAAACTCTTTACGAAATCATTTATCAACAGGAAAGTGCTTAGTTTCACAGTAAGAATATCGCAAGAAGCGTTGCTATTTATCTTTTGTTGGTCGGCAAGGACCAAATTTGTCTGCCAAGATATTGTGCTTTCCTAACGAGGCAAAGACGACGTGATGGAATCATATGGGGAGATTGGTTATAAAATTACTCGCAGGTGGGCAGAATTATTTAACCGAATTTGTGAGACGCCCTATATCTTGGGTTGATGTATACCGTCGGTAGGTACTTTATCACTTGTCTGAATTTGTTCATATATATAGTATACATTTTAAAAATGGCACTTAAATTCAAAGCAAATCCGAGTTTTGGAGTTCATTGAATCGGTGTTACGATATACTACCGAAAATAATATTTTTGACTTCGTTATTTCCCGTTCATCTTTTATGGCAGGTGTTTATTGTGCCTTGCCGAATCGTGATGATTTCGATAGATGGACCAGTGGCAATAAATTTTAGACTTCAGAATGCATGTGAATGCATGTGAGTACTTTATAAATGTTGTCTAACGTTCTTGATATTTAAAAAAAAAACGGAATATACAAAGAAATTTTTACGCTAGTCTTTTAAAAACGGAATATTCACATCTCAAGTGTCCAAAAGTTTTTCACGCGGTTTTGGCATGTGAAGTCACTGCGCCCGTATTTACTTCTTAACAGCTGTCATCTCTAAGTCAGTGTCATCAACCTTTAGATGAAATTTTTTTTTTCAAAGAAAAAATCTGTAGGTACATACAGTTTATAAATACTGTATAGTACAAACATATACAAATGCAACACCTTCATCACAAAATAATCTACATATTTTAAAATGTCCCAAATTATATTAAGAAGTGAAGGCAGATGTTTTTTTTATTTTAGGATAAAGATATAAAGGTACATCGAAAGAATTCTTAATCTTCTCTTTCATGGATGGCGCTATATACATATATACTTTTTTTTTGACTACTACATTTATTATCTATATATATAAATGGTGTAACAGGACGTACCCGAGAAATTCTAACCAGTAATTCCTGAGCATATCTGGAGTAAAAAAATGTAGATGTCATTTTTGTGTCCGATGATATTTTTTTTCTATTAAAAACAAAAAATATGTTTTTCAATTACACGATGCCACTGTTCCCATCGGTATGGGATATATATAACTTCGTGATATGTGTGAGCGATACGCGCTGTTTCGTGTGGTAATATGTTGTTAGAACGAGACGCAACGCATCAAGTATCCGCTAGGCTATAAACGAGCTACTATTTTAACTAGTCAGTTGCGGCGTGTGATGGAAAAAATATTTTTAATGTTTTTAATGGAAAAAAAATGTCATCAGACAGCAAATTGACATATGCATACATATTTTTTACTCGAAATATGCTCAGGAATCGCTGGTTAAAATCCTTTGGGTACGTCCTGTTACACCCTGAATATATATGAAGTAGCACTTCTGCGCTGTTTATGGATACTAATTTGAATTCTGTGTTGTATAGGTTAGTCATGTGGTTTAAAAATCTTCAATAAATGTCGTTAGTATAGTTAGTTATTCGAAGTTTTATGGTATCTCAACAGAAGTTAGTTAAGTATTATTTTAGAATAGTATTATCTATAGTCGTTCGTGTCGAATGTACAAACGGTTTCGATGATAGCCGAGGAGATCTGGTAGTCGGGCAGATACCATCAGTGTCGCGGCCCGCAGCAACAGAATTGCTTAGAGCCTCCAAGGGTAAAAATGTCAATGCATAAGGAGTGTGATAACATTATGTATATAAAATTCGGATGTGAAGGAAATAGTAGTGTACAATAACTTATTTTTTAAAGTTTTTTAAATCATGAAAAGTAACAATTCACCGAACTTATTATCTGGGCTACTGGACTACTTTTTATTCCTTCCACCTTACACTTCCGATGTTCTCCAAGCCTTTACAATTTGGGAGGCGGATACCGCCGCTCCGCGAACAATTTATTGGATAATCAACACCTATGTTATGCAAAGGTCACCCCAAGTAGTTTGATGCACTTGGTGACTTAGCAGGGGTGTCCGGGTTTATGAGGGGAGGTTTTTTCGGGTCTTGGCGGCGGATGCGTCTGCCCACCAGCTGCTGCATGACAGGATGGATCGGGAGAGAGTGGTTGAGGGAGTCCCTTTGACTTCTCCAGCGGTAGGTACTCTCCCGGAACATCGCCTTGTACCACCGTGGGAGGGATGGATTCATACGTCCGTCACTCCTGGAGACACTGACTCCAGATTCCTACTCACCCCTCTACCATTTTCCTTCCCAGAACTTCCTCTCCTCCCTTTCATTAAAAGATCCTCCACACAGCATCCCCAAAGATGACATAGGCTCTGAGGGGAATTATATTCCTCGGGACCTCCTATGTGGAACTGATCTGTCTGCTGAGACTGTCAGGCATCTTGTCCACTGCGCTGTGGGAGGCACGCGCCGAGGTGCGAATTTACCGCATTATATTAGAACCGAGTATTTATAAAACTGAGTTGTGACGCATTTCCGTTTCATCTGAATTTCAAATCACGAACCGCGCTAAAGAAGTTTCACTTCAAAAAAGCCGACTTAATCAATAAGAGTAAAATTCATATACAGCATCAGATACTTGAAAATATGCATATCTGTAAGTATTTCATGTCCATCATTTGACAATATTGTGAGTTTACCAGAGCAACACAGGGCGCCATCTGGGCTATCCCATCCCCGAACCCCGAACCCCGAACCCCGAACCCCGAGCCCCGAGACCCGTTGGGTAAGCGTGCTCCGAAATCTGAATATGGAGCGTAACTAACCGAATTGATATTCAATGTCCAATTTCGGTCGTTCCCTCAAGACCGGACGAATCGATCAAAGAACTTAAATTGTCCGGAAAATGATGTACGTTCCTAGTTTCTACTATACATGTTCTTCGAATGAGAGACGATGGCTACTTACTTACCTAATCTTTTGTTCATCCGCAAGCAATATGTTTAGATAAGTTGGATGCTACTAAACCATAAAATTATTTCAATAAACCATATAATTCTAGCGGAATCTACTATCAGATACGGAATAACTTCTTGGGGAAACTCGTGCAAGACAAATATAGATTACATTCAAACAATTCAGAACTCTATGACTAAGCTCTTGGTAAGCAAAAGCATTTATGCACAAAGAAGAAACATAAAATTATTATATGAGTCAATTAGTATATTACCTGTGCGAGGGATATTATGGTTTAAAATTGTATGCCAAAACCTATTGTCGGATTCAAAGTACAAGGAAAAAGTAGATCATGCATATGGCACTAGATTAATTAAAAATGAGCGGTTGTCCATTCCCAAAATTGTAAATAAATACGGACAACGGACATTCGCTTATCTTGTCCCTACCATATTTAATAAGATGCCAATGAACATAAAAAAACGAATCAAATTGCACCACTGATCTAAAAAAAAAACTGAAAAAATGGCTAATAGATCAAGACTTTTTATATTGAATTTTGTTTTAATCTTGTGTATAATATAACTATGAGTAATTTGCCTGTATTATATCTGTCTGTCTTTGTATTTTATGCTTTTATATTGTAATTACTTGAAAGTTATTCTTCTGTTTCTATTTTCTATATTGTGGTTTCTTGTTATAATTGTTATTTTGTGTTATATTAATATTGTTAAATTGACCTGCTGACAAACTGCTTTGGCGGTTTAGCGGGTGCTTAAAATGAAAAATAAAAAAAATAAAAAATAAATAAAAAACTGAGAAGGAAAAGAATGTAATTCAAAGATAGAGTGAGAGTTAAAACCAATTTCACAGTTAAGTTAATAATAATTAATTTCCGGACGACCTCTAGCAATAAATCTCAGTCCACCTACATGAAACTGCGACGTTTTAAATTTGACATTTAATTTTACTATATAATTTTAAGGACAAATACTGATACATTTATTTGAGAATAAAAATGGATTTAATTCTTCATACTTCAAATGAAATAAAATATCACAACTAAATCAGGTCCCGAAGATCGTCAATACCAATTGTCAATGCTTTCATTGGGAATTTCTATTTATTCAATAAGGTTCCAATTGCCTCTGCAAACGATCAATTGGTAATAATTGTAAATAGCATCAATAAAGTAAATTGAGGTAACTATTGACAATTCCATTGACATTAATCATCTCGGAGGCGTTTAAATGACATTAAAATGTATATTTTGCAAAATAACACCCCATGGAGATCCGTGGAAAGTGTCACACTCGGCGAAATAACAATGATAACAGGATATTTTCACAAAATATGAATACCGTCAAAAATGTGTGGAAGATTTATAGGTTTTTTTTCTATTTCTGGTCATTGTACCTACTAAAAAAATGTAATTTTGATTCACAATTATTTTGAAACCGTTCCAACTGTCTACAACGTCATTATTCATTATGAAACCCTAGCTGCTAGCTGGTAAGACGGTTGTCACCAAAATTGCCCAGCGTGACGAAATGCCGCGGAATGATGAATTCAATCGAATTCAGTGCGCCCCACGGTTGAATTTGGCAGCCACCTCTGGTCTGGAGCTCCAAAATACCTTAAAAAAACCCTTGACTCTGTGCAGAAACGGGCGGTCCGTTTGATAGATTCTCCCATCTTAACAGACGGATTGCAATCTTTAGAGCACAGGCGTCAGGTGGGAATGCTGTCCTTGTTCTAACGGTATTACAATGGAAAATGCTCCGAGGAACTAGCGTCGTTGATCCCCTCGGCACCAGTGCATAGTCGGGAAACACGCCAAACACGCGCCCAACATTTGTACACGGTTGACATTAGTCACATGAGAACGGGTCGTTTTTACGACTCGTTCTTGAGTTCAACAGCTCGGATGTGGAATGATTTACCAGCCTCTGTGTTTCCTCCCTCCTACATCATGGGTCTCTTCAAGACCCATGTTCACTCCTTCCTTTCCTCAAAAAGACCCTCCACACAGCGTCCTCAAAGATGACATAGGCCCTGAGGGAAATTATTTTCCTCAGGGCCTCCTGTGTGGAGTTAATGTAAAAAAAAAAAAAAAAATCGATGTAGAAAATTTATTTATTTGTCAACGCAAAAAAAAACATTAATTTTCGTAATTTTTTTCGAGAAAAATAAGTGAAAATACCCTATTAGTGCAGCCAAATGGTAAATGCTGGGTTCGTAACAGACGACCGTTTGAATTCATGTATCACGATATCGTCCTTTGTTAGGGATGAAAAAGGTCACCCACAGATGATGTGGGCTTGTGACCTATGAAGAACTGTCAACTTCGTATGGGACAAAATTAAACACGTTTTAGAGAAATCACGTCCAAAGCTGCCCCCTCCAGGCATATTATACATATACAAGATAAAGAAAAAAGGTAATTTTTGACAAAGATTGGTGAATTTTGGTACAGATTGGAAAGTATGTGAAGTTTTATAGATGATGTCGGTAACTTGTCATCGCTCCCGAAGATGACTACAAATCGCATACGAACAAACAACAATTGGCGTCGAATATATTAAGAACCCATTGTGAACTGTTATTTATTATATTACTGCTAGGGAACGATGAGAAGTTACCGTAGTTATCCTTACAATCTTTATCGATCTAGAATGCTAGATTCCCAGATCGTTTTTCAAATGTTTTGTCGATTCTGAATTACGAGTTCAATAATATTTACATTAATTATCACGTAAGCCGTTTAGAAATTAAATTTGTTTAAACTAATTTATCACAAAGTTAGACTACCTTATGCTAAAGTTTTAAATGTGTAAATTACTTTGGACAAAGTAAATCCACGTAGACAAATATAATATAAAAGGTTAATATAACTTAAGACAGCATTATATTTTTTAAAGTTTCGTCCAGCTTAAACATTTTTGAGTTTCCAATTTTATAATTTAATTTGTCAATCAACTAACTTTAAGGGCTTAAATAAATTGCTTAAGTCGGCAGTAAAAAGGGTTGATCTTTGAGTAATAAATGAACGGCTTTGCGTTAAAACATCGAGGAAAAGACGGATGAGAATGAAAGAATGAGAATTATGTATCTTCCTTATTACGATTTCCTTTAATGAGGAGCGCTGTTAGTTTAATTTTTTTCTGTCATTTTTCTCTGTCACACTGTTTACTTTGCCTGTATTAGATCAGCTGGAGCATTGACTTCAAAATTATAATAAATTTGCCATTAGCATTACATAATTTTGTAAACTAATTTCTTTTAATGTAGATAATGTCTTTTACCTATTGCTGTTCTGCCATTAAACTCGCGTCCGACCTTCACATTGTGTTCAGTGAGCAAATAACGTAAAATTTTAAAATTATCGTATGCATACATCATGAATAAGACATCTTGTTCTTACAGTTTCATAAATATAAATTTATGTATCTACAATAAGTGTTAAATTATAATAAAGATTAAACAATGTTAAATATTTTTTCCAACTTTTATAGGCTTTGATGTAATTAGCCTAAATAATTAGTCAAAATGCTCCCAACCAGTGAGACTATAGAATCTAAAGTTGGGGTATGTTATGATGATGAAGGAGATAAGAGAGAGTAAGTTGGAAAGTGCCTGTCTATTTAGTTTTGGTCACCAAACCCAGTTAAAGTCAATCCAACCAACATTTCAATTCTGAATGGCAGTTTTTTACCGTGGCTATGCTACGAGTATGTGTGTATATATATTATTATTGTAAATTATGAAAAAAATATACATAAATGAAAAACATAAGTACTCTGTACTTATGTTTACTTATGTACCATTTTACCGTTCTCCGTGAGATCGTCACCAAAAACACTTTTATATTATTATTATCTGGTGTAATAATCTATTATGATGCACATTTTATGATCAAGATACTTGATCTTGATACTTCATTGTGTCTTAGCAATATTGATATAAATGTTCCCAATTCCCATTGTTTAAGACGCCATAATATATTTCACCTGAATACATTTAAAAACAATATCGCCTATTTTAGCCCTCTGAGCCAAATATGTCGACTATATAATAAGATAGAGTGTGCTGAAATAGATATTTTTGTCGATAATAATTTATAAGGATTAAAAAAAAATGTTTTGCGATTGCTGAAAAATATGTGCTAATTTATTATGTACCTATCATTTGTGTCTCTAATTATGTCTCTTATCTTGTCTCTCTTTAGTTGTTATTTGAGTAAACTTTGTATTTTAATCTATTTCTAACTGGTTAAGTTTTTTTTTTTTTTAGATTTTCACGGCCAAAAGCATTTTCGTTGTTAGTTTTTAGGGTGTTATGCCGTGTTGCGCTAGGCTATAGTAGGAGGTAGCGCAACACGGCATAACACCCCAAAAACTAACAACGAAAATATTTCTAATTGATTGTATATAAATTTTTACTTTGTCTTATTTGTATAATTAACTTAGTTTTTATAACTGGGTTGTTCTCACATGTGTGTGAACAATCTGTAAAAACCCAGTATAAATAAATAAATAAATGAAATTCATTCTTCCCCAGAGCTATCACATTCACAGTCATTTTTACGACCACTACCCAACAATTCTCTTGCACATGTTGAACCCCATAAATCTTAACTATATTATTATAACAAAAATCTGTTTTCCGAAGAAACCAAACGATCTATCTGAGCTCTTACATCTTAAAATTACCCTTACTTAAATTTATATTTTGACAATTTGATGACATTTGTCGACTAATGATGATACGATTGTACCACCCCATTCAGAAGCACTCCTGTCCCGGTGATAGCGGTACACCAGGGGGCACTGATTTGTTAGGACTTGGAACACGTGCTCTGAGGATGGGAAGGAGGTTAGAGTTTAATTGACCGGTATACATGGCAACCTAATAAGTCAATAATGGAATTTAGGATGGGTAGGAATCAAAGATATTAAAATATAAGAGATGTGCTATCCGCAGTTTTTACTGAGTGATATTGTTAACCGATACTACTGCACACCTACAAAAAATTAACTAAATTATCGAATTCTTTCCGTATTCAAACTAGATTGTACACCAATACTGCTGCACCACTTAAAAAAATCTACTAACTAAACGAATTCTTTCCGTATTTAAACTATTCCCAATAGGTAGGTAGTAGTCAGCCGACAGTCGGGCGGACATTATAGCATATCTCTTGGATTTGAATATCTTTGGTAGGAATAAAGAAATGGATTGAGCGTTGCTTTTTCCTTCTTAATGTCTTCCTTCTTCTTGCATCTTCTTATAGTGCCTTGCAACTTTTTGGCTCTTTGTGGTTTATCTAGTCTTTTCTTGGCTCTTCTTGTTTATTCTAGTTTCTCTTGGCTCTACTTGTCCTTTCTTGGCTCACCTTGGTTCTGTTTGTATCTTGTCTTTTCTTGCACATTCTTACCTCTTACCGCCCCGTCTCGTCTCTTATAGTATTTTCTTGGCTCTTATTGGCCTTTCTTGCATATCCTTACCTCTTCTTGGCTCGTCTTGCCTCTTATTGGCTCATATCGAATATTTTTATTTCTTACCGCGGCTTCCAGTTTATTTCAGTCTCTAGTCTCTTCTAGTCTTTTCTTAGCTCTTCTAATCTCTTTTGGATTTTCTTCTCTCAATTCTTCTTCTTGCCACTCCTTGCATCTTCTTACATCTTTTTTTTTTAATTTTTTATTTATTAACAATACATTTATTATATTTTACATTTTTATATGAAACATGTTAGGTATTAAAAAAAGAAAATATATTCGTAGTCCTCCTCACTAGGAGATCCTGTGCTGAGGGGGACTATGCTTTGGATAAGTTTTCAGCGACTTCTATAGATTAACTTATTGTTTGGATAAGGTTTTCCAGAAACTTCTATGACGATGTTTTAAGTATACATGTAAGTTCATTTTCCGATAGTTCCTTCAGCCAACATTTAATGTCCTTAATGTAGCTATTTTTTGTTTTAATTTGTTTGGTACTAAGTGGGAGTTTGTTATATAACTTTACTGCTAAAAATTCTGAACTTTTTTGTCCAAATGAAGAGTTACACTTTGGTATATTAAGTATGTCTGTTTGTTTGGCTCTGGTTTTATGAGCATGTGAGGTGTCTGCCTCTGAATAATTTTTGTGGTGATGTACTAGAATGTTTTTGGCGTAGATTTTCTGTATGCTTGGAACATCAAACTGTTTAAAAATTTCTGTTGTTGACGTCCTTATGGGGACCTTCAGTATGGTCTTTATGATGCAATTCTGAGTTACCTTAAGTTGTTTTATGTGATTAGATGCTACTGCGCCCCATCCTATTACTCCATATTCTAGTCGAGAGTGGCATAAGGCATAATATACTCTCTTTAAATCCCTCATTGACAAGATGTTACGTAATTTTTTGAAGAAGTAGATGAGTTTTGTTAGCTTTTTTGAGGTAAGATCAATGTGTGAATTCCACTGTAGTTTTTCATCAATTTCAATCCCAAGATATTTAATGCTTTTTGTTTGGGTTAAAGACGGGCAGGAACATTGTGGAAAAGTTTTTTGACATTCATGTAATTTGAGGTTATGCTCATTCATCGGTTGTCCTCGTTTGTTTTTGGAGAAAGTTAGATATTTAGTTTTACTAACATTTAATGTAAGGGAGTTTACTTTTAGCCAGTTTTGAAGTACAGCCAGGCCATGTTCCGCCTCCTTGTAGGTTCTTGTCCAATCTTGTTCGTGGAATATAATAACAGTATCATCTGCAAAGCTCATTATGTTTCCATTGATGGGAAGATTTATAAGGTCATTTATATAAATCAGAAATAGTATAGGTCCTAATACGCTTCCCTGGGGGACCCCGAATTTAATTGGTAGAGATTTGCTCTTTCTTTTACCAATTTGTACAATTTGTTCTCTTCCAGTTAAGTAACTTCTAAGTAGATTTAGGGTTGATTCGGTTATTCCATTTTTTTTTTAGTTTTAAGTACAGTATTTCATGGTCAATTGTATCGAAAGCTTTTTGAAGATCAATGAAAACCGCTAAGCATTTTTTGCCTTCATCCAGTTTTCTAATAATTGTATTTGTTACATTGGCTATAGCGTCACCCGTACCAAGGTTTTTCCTAAAACCATACTGCGTAGGTGATAATATGTTATTAGTATCCAAAAATGTAAGTACTTGTTTTTTTATTACTTTTTCCAATATTTTCGATAGAGGAGTTAAAATGCTAATTGGTCGATAATTTGATATATCATTTTTGGGACCGTTTTTATATAATGGTATGATCGTAGCAATTTTAAGACAAGCGGGAAAAACACCTTTTGATAATGATAGATTTACAAGGTACGTCAATGGTTGGATTAACTCATTTTGTAGGTATTTAATTGATTGCTTGATATCAGTTCATTTCCCGATGAGGTATTTGTTTTTAAGGAGGCTATAATATTTCTTATTTCATCACTTGTTATCTTGACTATATTGAGTCTGTTTTCATGATTTACATTATCAATCCTCATTGTTTTTTCGACAGTAGTAGAGTTTTGTTTAATTTTATTTGCAAGGTTAGAGCCTATATTGCAAAAGTAGTTGTTTATAAAGTCAAGAAGTTTGTCTGGGTGTTTAGTAAAAGATGTGGGAATCTCATCAATGTTTAATTCTTTAATGGTTTTGTCGTTATACGAGGATTTAGTATTTGTAATTTTATTTATGATCTGCCAGAGTTTACGGGAATCATTATTGCATTCATCAATTTTGTTTTTATAGAATGTTTCTTTTGCGTAACGAATTACATTTTTACATGTATTACGATATCTTTTGTAGAATCGTAGAGTATGGACATCATAAGGGTTGATTTTTACTTTTCTGTGCAGTTCATCTCTTTTTCTGATTGAGTTTATAATATTCTGACTGATCCATGGTTTAATGTGAATATTTTTGTGAGATACCTTTTTTTCAGTGGTTTTGGTGTTTGATAGAATACTGTGCTGTATAATTTCTATAAAATAACTCCAAGCAGTATCAGTATCATCTTTTTCCAGAAGGCCGGTCCAATCATTCATTGTTAACTCTCTTTTTACGTTTTCCCAATTTGTTTCAGACTTTTTTAGGAGCGATTTTGTGTTTTGGTTTACATAAGAATTTTTTTTTGTTATAGATAGAATTATTGTGTAATGGTCTGTCAGCGTGGTAGTATAAATAATGGCTTGAGTTTTTTTATTAGTTTTACTAAAAATATGATCAATGCAAGTTTTGCTATTATTAAATACACGTGTAAGTTCCTCAATTAGGCTTTTATATCCATGGTATGCAAGTGTCTGCATGTAATCATATTTTTTTGGGTGTCCATTTTCAAGTATATCAATATTTATATCACCGATAACAAATACATCATTAGTGTTTTTTAGTAAATTCAGTTCAAAGGATAAGGAGTTTAGAAATGGCTCCAGATTTTTTGTAGATGGAGATCTATAAATTGCGAGTATTGTTGTATCATTGCCGATCAATATCCTTAGACAGTTCGCATTATTAATACTGATCTCTCTGACATCAGCTTCGATATTTTCTTTAATATATACGATGACACCATCATTTTTGGTATTATTCATAATTGTAGAGTAAGGGACATATTTATCGATTTGTAGGGGATAGTACTTATCAGTTAACCAACATTCAGTAAGAATAATTATATCCCAGTTTAAATTAAAACTTTTTATCAATATTTGTAGTTCGTCAAAGTTTTTATTGATACTTCTAATGTTTTGATGTATTATGTTAAAATTATTTCTTATGGATGATAAGTTTGGTAAGTTAGTTGTTATTGTGTTATCCATTTTTTCAATCTAAATTAATTAAGTTTTTATATTGCTTACTAAATTATTTTCACCATATCATCAAGGTGCTTAATGTAGATAATTTTGTCTTCATGTTTTTTACGTATCATAACTTTACCATGTTTGTACCATACATATTGGTATTTTTTTTCTAAGGCTAATTGTTTTGTTTTCCATAGTATTTCTTTATGATACGGGCTTAGTTCTTCCCCGATGAAGATTTGAGAGGTCGCCAGATCCTTGATTTCTTCATAGTTTATTTCTTTCTTTTTATCCAGGAGGGAATCTCTTTGTCTTTTCTCAGAGAAGGTGACAAGTAGTTTGGGTGGAGCTCCATTTCGTCTGTCTGGGACTCGGATGACTTCAGTAATGTCTGTATGTTGTATAGTTATCCCAGCTGCTGCAACAACTTTCCATAGGTTGTTCTCTTTATGATTTCAATAGGTTGTTCTCTTATTTTTTGGGGAATCCCAGCTATTTCTAAAGTATTACATTTTGAAATGGTTTCAATTTCTGCCAGTCTAATTTAAAGTTTTTTTTATTGTATTATTTTTTTCATTCATATCTTTTTTAATATTTTCGAAATCAGTTTTGTATAACTTGGTTTAAATTATTTGTAACATCAATTTTTTTTAGTATTTCATCATATTGAGCACTTATAAATTCAATGCTTTTTGTTGTTTCAGTGGTCTGAGATTCGATTTTGATAAAAATGTCCCTCTTCAAAGTTTCAAATTTTTTATCTATATAGTCGATAATTTTGTCCAAACTTATTTTTTCATCAGAAATTTGGTTTTTGCTTCGAGTGCTAGACATCACTAAAATCTTTGTTCAGAAATGCCCCTTATAAAAATTAATTCTGTCAACAATGTTTTGTTTATTGTTGTGACTTTATTGCATAGACAAAAACTTGACGTTTACACTTAGTGGATTTGAACTTTTTCGAAAATTTGAAAAATAAATTGTCTGTGACTTTAATGACACTGATTTGTTGTTTTGTGAAAATATTTTGAATCAAGATAAGAAGTTAAAACACTCTCCCACTCAAATTATTATGCACTATCAAGTACACTGTATCACTGGTTTATGAGTTTCAAATAAGTTTACACGTAAATTTGTTTTAATATCATTAACTTTAGTTTTAAATTAGGAGCTGTCAGAATCAGCTGTATGTTTTAGTTATCCATAGAAAAATCTTCTTGCATCTTCTCGGCTCTTCTTGCCACTTCTTGCTTCTTGTTGGCTCGTCTTGTTTCTTCTTGAAATTTCTTATTTAGAAATAAGACGATGAAAAATTTTTTTTTAGCGAAACATCTTTTAGCGAGCCTAGAGGGGAAAAACCAGACTCTAGCGTGGTAAGACGGGATGAAGCTTTTGCACGGAAACAGGACGACACACTTGGACGGAACGACTCTTCATTCGGTCAGCCACGTGACTCGCCGGGTCTTTCCTTCCGGCCACCAAACCTCCGTGTGGTATATTTGCTTTTATTCTCTTCAAAATTGGCAATTCTAAGTGATGAAAATTTTTTAATTTGTAATATGCTTCTGTTCGTATATTTTAGCAATAATTAAAGAAATGTTTTATTAAAAATACACGAAGACATTGTTGGGCACAATACATAGATACACTTACCTACATACTACATACATCTATATATCATGTTACGATACGCCCCTGAAGCGAGTAAATACGAGAGCACAGAACGCAGCACAAGTCCACACGGCTCGGCCGCCGCCTCTCCCCGCCCCGTATCCTGTTTCTCCTTGCCTCTCCCCCGTGCCCTGCCACTCGGCATTCCCGCTGCGCTCGACCCAAAAGAGATCTGAGCGCCTTTGAGAACGCACGCTCGCGGCTCACTTGTAGCCGGCGGACCCAATTCAATGGGGCCGCGATGTATTATTGAAATACTTTTGAGTAGAATCAGTCTTTTGCCGCACTATAGTTCGGTCTGTTTAGACTACGAAAGTGCCTGATGAAGCTGCCACATGAGACGAGGTTCCTGCCAACCTACATGTAAGCTGTATCTTGATTTCCTCCTTAAATGTTGTCCGTAATTCAGTGAAATGTAGGGCCCCCGCGGAAATCACGACTCGGAGAGTTTCGTTTTGAGAGAGAGTCAGAGAGAGTTAAACACTTTAGCTAGGTTTGTGTAATTTGCATTTCTTGTAATTGAATTGTACTGTAGAAACCTATGTATGTGTTTGAGTTTACAATACATGTCTAAATGATTTAACATTGTTATTATTCTGCTACGGCGGGTGGATTGTTGGCCAGTGAGGATCCCGTGGGTCACCGGAGGATGGAGAGAAGTTCCCTAGCCTTGAGCTGCCCACCCCCCTGAATAGAGAGTACCATAGTCCCGCTGAGAGCTAGTCAGGGACGTGTTTTGGGCCCTGGTGTTGGTTTAGAAGCCGACATCGAGGCACCCTAACAATTGGCGCATCAACGTGGAGCCTGGAATTTTTTTTCTCTATCCCGGTCACTTTGCGGGACCCTTCTTTGTCAAAATCCTCCCCCTAACAACTGTCGCCCGATCGTGGGGTTGGAATTTTTTTTTCTCTATCCCGGTCGCTTTGCGGGACCTTCCTTTGTCGAAATCCTTCCCGCATAACAACTATTTTGTAAACATTAATTATGCCTTGTTATTCTACAGTGAATCCTGTGAAAAAACCACAGAAACCAATATGTAAATTAGATCCATAACGGATCTGACTGGAATTATAAATTGCATCGCAAGTTGAAACAACGGCCATTTAGAGTACCCGAAACGCCGCGAATCTGATTGCGCACGCGTCACCAAACAGCGAGCGCGTAGCAACAGCAATCCGCGCCAAATCCAACGGCCTTTGTTTCACGCGATATTCCGGATTGTGCGCGCAAATGCCTTGTTCCCGCCGATATCCTAACCGACTGTTGCTAGGCTGCGTTTTAAATCCAAACCGTTTTTTATGACTGAACCGGGATACCAACGGAAATCATTGATTCTGGAACCCCAGTTATTTTGCGAATTCCTTAATGAAAATTTCGGACTTACGTATTTTTATTATTTCTGCACAATATACCAATTGGCCCACTTGTGTCTGTCAAATTAGTACAATTTAATGTTTCTCCAAATGGACAAAATAATGACTTTCTTTCCCCATTGTACATTATAGGTACTGTTTTTTTTCAGCATAAGTGAAAGTGAATTGTGTTTTTTCCCTTACATAAGTGAAAAGTGGAATAATAATAAAGCCAATGACTGATTCCATGAATAAATAAAACAATTTTAATATGGTTGGATGCAATAAACCCCATATTCAGTCATTTTCATCCGGAAGTTTGTCCTTTATTTGCCAGAAAAGTGCCTTTTGTGAACTTTAGTGCCTTTCTCAGTGCAAAGTGTTTTGTGAAAATAAAAAACCTGTTTTCTAAAGGTCAGTCCTGGCAAAATTTTTCTAAAATAAATAAATACTTGTGAATTTCACAGTTTTCTCAAAAGTGGTCAGTGAAATACAAAAACCTTTACCACTAAGGTCTTTCCACGCAAAATTTTTTCTCGTCTGCCTCTCCTTGACAAGAATTCTGGTGTCATGTATACAAAACACATTTGGAAGTGCCAACAGTGATCACCAAGTGAAAAGTGCCTCACAAAAATTAATTTTTGCGCTTTCTAAAGGAAACCCCTGGCCAATTTTTTTTCTTCTCCTCACCACCCAGGAAACTCGCAATGGAGGACAAGCAAGCTATTACACCATCCAACTTGGGTACCATTCCCAATGTGCATAGTTTATCCAAAGCCCACTTACAAGCTGCTTTAAGGGATAGAGGACTCTCGCCATCAAGCAAATCTAAATCTACATTGAAGGCATATGCACTTTTATTCAACAAAAAGTACATTAGGAGAATAAATCTCGCCCCCTCCAACGAAAATAATTCATGTTCGGCTACGCAAGTTTTGGATAATCTTGACAAAGAACCTACGCCGCATGTAATGATAAAACAGGACGTCGCACCCATCTTGACACAAGATAAAACTTACGATTTATCCTCTTGGAAAGTCAAATATAATGGCGTCTCCGATGTGCTGGATTTCATTGACCGTATTGAAGAAACGGCTACAATCAAAAATATCCCATTCGAGATTCTACGGAGAAACTTTATAGAACTCATCTCCCCAGAATTAATTCCGTGGCACCGCATCCAAAAGACTAAATGCAAAGATTGGAATAAACTCAGAGCTGCCCTAATCTCTAGCTTTGGAAAAAAGGAGGCCCAGCACCGGATCAAACTATCTCTACTATCTATTAAACAACTAGTAGATGAACCTGTGGCTACATTCATAGAAAGGGCTGAGTCCATCAACATCAAGCTTTCACATCCTGTTCCGGAAGCTGAACTATTACCAGTCATAACTGATGGCCTTTTAAGCAAATACGAGAACATCATCACCTCACAGAAAATTGCATCCCTGGCCCAGCTAAACGAAGTCTGCCTCCTCCTGGAATCGTACCAGGATAGGAAAAACATAAAGAATGTGTCGAATAATGTGGTTGTGCCAAGCCGTTCGTCTGGTTTAAAGCCAGAATTCGACAACAAAAAAGTGTGCTCCTTTTGCAAAAAAGTAGGCCACCTGGCCGCTACTTGTTTCAAGCAAGCAAGACTTCTGGAATCCAAGGAACCCCGAACCTCCAAGAGACACCACTCTAGGGACCGCTCTCCTCCACGCGACGAACTGCGCAACATTTTCAAGAGATCAAGGCACAATGCAGAAAGGTTACAAAACCCAAGCGATGTCAGACCTCAGGTGGATTTCTCCAAGCCCCCACCAAATTTCTACATGAAGAGGCCAAAAAACTAAATAATAACCTCTCAGGTACCCATTCTGAACCAAGGTCTAAAGAATGGACTGATTGGTTATCACACATTAAGTATTTTAACCAGACCTTAAATGTTTCCTCGGTTTGTTGCAAACAAGCTAAAGATGGGAGACCCTATGCTCTTTTCTCTGTTAACAATGTGCCCTTTTCCGGATTGCTTGATAGCGGTGCATCTGTCAGCTGTCTTGGCAACAATGCTCACCTGCCTTTTGTTAACAGTGATTTTAAAATTTCGCCACAAACAACACACCTGACGACTGCGGATAATGTTTCCCAGCCGGTCATCGGTACCCTTGCACTGCCAATTAATTGTAACAATAAAATAATTACAATCAATTTTCTAATAGTGCCCTCTATATCCCAGAATTTCATCCTTGGCGTTGACTTCTGGAAGGCTTTTAACGTTGCTCCCCAAGTATTTAATACTCTTGGCGAAACCTCCACTGCTGCTCAAATTAGTGAGATCCGCACAATAATACCTCACGAAAATTTAAGCACGGACCAAGCTCTCCAACTAAAGGAAATGGTCAATAAATTCGAATCAATATCTTTCGAAAAATGTGGATTGGGTTTGACAAATTTGGTAGAACACCACATTAAAACCAATAGCCCACCCATAAAGCAACGTTATTACAACTTAGCCCCCCAAAAGCTTAAACTTTTGGAAAAAGAACTTGATGAAATGTTAAAAATGGGTGTGGTGGTTCCCAGCAGAAGTGCATGGACCAACCCAACTCTTTTGGTTTCTAAAAAAGATGGCTCCGCACGTTTCTGTCTCGACAGTAGACGTTTAAATTCTTGTACGGAAGCTGACGCATACCCCTTACCTTACGTCCACGCGACCTTAGACAAACTGCGCAACGCCAAGTTCATCTCCTCTGTTGACCTAAGCAAAGCTTTTTGGCAAATACCTTTGGACGCAGAATCGTGTGAAAAAACTGCTTTCGTTGTACCTGGTAGGGGAATGTTCCATTTTAAAAGATTACCCTTTGGTCTAAAGAACAGCCCCGCCGAATTACAAAGACTGATGGACAAACTCTTCGGTCCTGAAGTCGATAACAGCCTGTTTTGTTACCTTGACGACCTCATCATCGTCAGCGACACCTTTGAAAAACACCTATTAATGTTGGAAAAGGTTTTTCAACAACTCAAGTTCGCTGGTTTAACCATCAACTTGAAGAAGTCTGAATTCTGTAAGTCCCGTTTACGTTATTTGGGATTCATTGTCGACGAAAAAGGTCTAAGAACAGACCCCGCTAAGGTGGAAGCCATGGCAAATTTCCCCCGACCCAAAAACGCGAAAGAAGTCAAAGGTTTCCTTGGACTTGCAGGTTACTACAGAAGATTCATCAAAGACTTTTCCACAATTGCAGCCCCCTTAAATAAAATTACCGGCACCCGTAAAGGTGTCAGCAACTTCCGATGGTCTGCTGAAACTGAAGAAGCGTTTACAACTTTAAAAAATGCCCTTCAAAAAGCCCCCGTTCTGAATTGCCCGGATTTTGCACTCTCTTTTACCCTCCACACGGATGCCTCCAACGTAGGAATCGGTGGAGTCCTAACTCAAGAATTCCCAGATGGCGAACACCCTGTAGCGTATTTTTCCCGTACACTAAATAAACACGAGAAAAACTACGGAATTACCGAAAAGGAGTTATTGGCTGTATTGGATTCTGTTCACCATTTCCGCGGTTACATAGACGGTAGCAAATTTACTGTAGTCACAGACCATAGTAGTTTGAAATGGTTGATCTCTTTAAGTAATCCCTCCGGTAGACTCGCTCGTTGGGCCTCCCGTTTGTCTCAATTCAATTTTGATGTTGTACACCGTAAAGGCGCGGACAATATTGTTCCTGACGCTCTTTCAAGAATTGAATTGGCTTCATTAAATGTTGACACAATTGCCCCCCCTCCATCTACAAAAGATGAATGGTACTTGAAAATCTTCGAAGGTTGTAAAAATAATCAACAAAAGTTTCCTAATTTTATCATAAAATAAGGACAACTATACCGTAATTGCAAGGCACCACTATCCATCCTCGAAGATTACTCTTGGAAACTTGTCGTTCCCCTCGAAGGAAGAGAACAAATAATAATTGACAATCATAGTGCTCCCGACTCTATACACCCAGGAACTTTCAAGACGTATAAAAAGATTTCCTTGAAGTATTACTGGCCTGGTCTTTTCAAACAAATTCGCAATTACATCTCTAAATGTGAAACTTGTAAAGCTTATAAACATAGCACGGCAGCACCTGCCGGCCTAATGGGTAACCCCAAACGTGCCGACAGACCCCTACAGTCATTGTCAATGGACCTCGTCGGACCTTTTCCTCGAAGTTATGCCGGACACATGCACATACTTAGTGTAGTGGATGTTTTCACCAAATTCTGTTGGATCTTCCCTTTAAAAAGAGCCAATGCGTCCGCCATCATCAAACTTCTGGAAAAACACATTTTTATACCTTACGGAACACCCAGAACCGTAATTGTTGATAACGGAAAACAGTTTATTGCCCAGGAATTCAAAGAATTTCTTGCCAAATACGGAATCAAGGACATTTATTATAACACCTTGTACACTCCCCAAAACAACACTGTCGAACGTTACAACCAAACAATCAACACAGCTCTAGCTATTCTAGTTGATAAAGACCAACGCACTTGGTGTAAAAACCTAGATAAAATTCAGGCCGCTATGAACAACACTGTTAACCTGGCCACTGGTTACACACCTTTCTTCTTAAAACACGGTATGGAACAAGTCGTCCATGGTTCTCTACAGAGGGACACAAACTTTCCTACGTCATCCGCCACCACAAGCAACCCTACCGCAGACTATGCCCATCGCTTGGAAGAACTGTCGGCCATTTACAGTGAAGTCACTGATGCTTTGCTCCTGGCTCACCAAAAGAGTGCGGACAGATATAACTTACGTAGAAAACATGTCACCTTCAATACAGGAGACATAGTTTGGAGAAAGAACAACACACTTTCCCAAGGAGCCATGTATTTCTCTGCTAAGCTGGCACCACGTTTCGTGAAGGCCAAAGTCCTAAGGAAAATATCAGACCTAGTGTACTCCTTGTCTGACTCATCTGGAAAGCACATTGGTAATTACCACATTAAGGACATTGTAAAGTCTGGAAGTGAGGAGTCAAGTAAAACTGCCCCCACTATCTCAGCAAACGTAAAATGATCCAGTATGTATCACATTTTTTTTGTAAGCTTACAGAGTCTTACTACGTCAGGCGTGTATTGTGTCAATCACATGCCCATCGTTTCATAAATGAAACAAGTTGTAAATTATTTTGTAAATTAATGCGTACTCTCCTTGAAGTTACTTTCAAATGTTGTTTTTGCACTGTTTTTTCTTTCCCTCACGGCAATTTTTTCTTTTATTTTTTTCACCTGTTCTAAAACTGATCACTTTGGAACGGAGACACTTTTCGAGTTTCAATGTTTGGGAAGTCGCGAGCCCATTTATTGTCTCAACACGTACACTACGCAATGTTCATGCCACGTCATACCCTGCCTTGTCATGTAATTTTGTAATTTTTCTCCTATTTTTTTGTTGCATTTTTGTCGTGTGGAAAGGAACTTTCTCACCTGTTTATTTTGTTCATGTAAAGTAGTTGACAATTGCTCATCGGCGTGTCGTTCTAGAAGTCGGGTTTTGTAAATTCCAAAGTGTTAAATTCCGACTCAGAACCAGTTAACTATTTTTACAATTTTTCCTTTTATCTTGTTCATCATGAGTTGTAAAATCTTCCGAGGTATCTCTAGCATGAAAATCAAACAGTGGTTACTTACATAGTCGCCCCTCGTGTATATAAGTTTTTTTCAATTTTTTCCTCTTAAATTAAAAATTGATGGCGTCCTACCCAAATTCATGCTCTTGTACCAAAATTGGATATCGACACGTCCATTTTGGAACTTGTATTTATAAAACCAATGATTGGTCTTTATAACCCTGTATATAAATCAATTTGGCTCGTTTCAACTAAAGTACGTAAAACCGAATCATCCGGTCTTTGGTTGTTATAACAAAGCCACTGCCTTTTGTTATTTTATTTTTTTTGCTTGTACGTTACGTATGTCTTATATGACACGTTTCAACCCTACGAGATAGGTTAAATAAAACCTTATGGTTATCCTGATTTTGGAATTCACAACTTTTAGGTGTTCATTTAACCAAGTATTTGCAACCCAAATTGCACATAACCTGGTATGTTTGTAACTGCACAAAGGGTATGTAAAACCGTAATTGGTCCCTTTTCTTTGGTCTTCCTCACTGCAGGTTGCCACAACAGACAGTATGTAAAACCATTATAGGTCTGTCTTTTGTTTTAAATACTTGGTGTAAGTAGAATTATACTCTGCCATCACCCTTGTATTTTGTAACACATGAAGTAGCATCAAATTGTCTATCTTCTCTGTCGTACGCTCTTGGGCTACGGAGTTAGTTAATCTAACGAATCTTTATAAAATGTGTTAAAATCAAGCATCATTAACGTTTATTGTGTTGTATTTAAACGTAACCCTGTTACATTATAGGAGAGATCCTTAGAACATCCACCGTCATAGGAGAGATCCTTAGAACACCCACCGTTATAGGAGGGATCCTTAAAATACCTGCCACGATACGAGAAGTTCGTCATAATCACTTTTGCTCATAGCTAAATGTTATTGAGTTGGTCGTGTGACATATTTGTCATGAGTACCACCCTTTCTGTACAATCTATTTTGGTCGTGTGTCATTCATTTGTCATGAGTACCGTTTTTGTATTTTGGTCGTGTGTCATTCATTTGTCATGAGTACCGTTTTTGTATTTTGGTCGTGTGTCATTCATTTGTCATGAGTACCGCTTGTATGTATAATTGTGTACAACCCTTGTACACGAGACGTGGAGACGTTAAAACACTTACCGTGATTCGTGCGAACGACATAATATCGGCCTTGCCATCTTCTTTAAGAGGCATTGTATAAACTCTTGACTTCTGTCTATAATTGAGTTTTATCTTGTATGTACTTACATGTTCTTATACACTATACGTGGAGACGTTAAAACACTTACCATGAGTCGTGCGAACGAAATAATATCAAACCTTTTGTGTGCGATCTACGAAATGTAGTCCACAACCCTTTGTTGTCATTCAACGCCAATGCCCGTGGACCTCCTGTTTTTTTACTTCTTTGCAAAAAGGAAAGAAGCCCAGGAGTATCTACTATCCCAAAAGGACTAGTTTGTAGCTTCACTGCTAACTATGGGGCATAGTGCTGTGGGAGTTAATCGATTGAGCACAAAACCACCCAACTCGTTGTCTGGGGAACGGATAAGAAAACCCCCAGGTTTGTGAAATTGGAGCAAGGGTCTGTCTTTTCTCACAATCACGCAGGAGTTTTTAAAATGACCCCTAATCTTTTGCCCAATACACGCAAAAGATTAGTCTCTTTGTTAATGTGTATTCAAATTTCTCCTCATCCTTTTAACAATTGTAAAGAGTCAGGAAATCTGCTGGTTGATCATGTTTCATTCTCACATGGAGTTTGAAGTGGAAATTAGTCCAGTCTCTAGCAAGTTTCGTCACTCAACTCCTTTCCTTTTCCTTTCCTTTCTCCTCACCATCATGTTCTCAGGTATATGTTATGAAGAGGAAAATCTGTTGTTAACCATAATTCGCCCTCACTGGGAGTGCGAATCGGTAAACTAACCAATTATCAGCAGGCTTTCTCCCTCACTCTCTGCATATGTCTCACCTTTTGTTCTTTTTCTCAATTTTACGAAACACATTCATGAATGTTGGATATGTACGATATGCACTTGGCGTACCGTCTGTCTCCTTTTGACAACCTTTATTCATGAATTGGTTTCTCTGCTTTTACCGTGACTCATTCACGACTTCTTTGTCTTGTTCGTTGAAATTCTACAAAAATGTTACCACCTTTATGTTAACATAGGCCATGGAAGGCCGGTTGTTTTTTTAACCAAGACATATTGTCACTCGGCAAACGCCAAGTCATCCTGGTAAAGGAAAATGTTCATGTAATCACAATTTAGTTAGAAAACTCTCTCTTCGTCACTCTCTGGGTCGGTGGTTAAAACTTCGTTTATTTCATTATCTGGACACATTTTGTTTCTCTCCAAACCTTTTCTTCATTGGTCCCTAGGCAGGTAAACTTCAAGAATTTTGCTCTAATAATAATTTCTCCCGGATTAAAAAGAAGCCCAGGCGGATGTCATCACCAACAGCCAAGCTGAGCTCCACTTCCTGACAGCACGCGCTGTGGTTACTAGGTCCCTCCTGCTGCCATTTTTCTACGCATTTGTTCCTGAAAGCACAGACCATACCGCCCATATGTATGTTGTTTTGTCGTGCCACAGCAAGTTGAGTTGTCCCACTATACATTATGACACTCTGAACCACCTTTTGGGCACGCTAGCTCCTAGGTTTGTTCTTACTCTTGCTATCGATGCCAACCATGTCGTCTCTTGCGCTGTCATGCAGTGACGCATATATCGTCATGTGTAAACCATCATTACCTTGACTTCCAGTATTCGCTGAATGCGTACCAATACTAGTTATGTTGAGCTACATTATGCTTCAATAACCATTATATACGATCCGTGTTTACCTTAATAACACTTTAGGATTCGTACTGGCATGTCTGCAGACACTGGATTCTCCTCTTCAATGACCTCTGTAACCATAGTCGCGGCACAGCAACCACAGTCTCCACTTCATGAACTTCGACGCCTTCGACAAAACCAAGTGTTTTCTAAGGCCCAAGTGTACTTTTGAGTGTTATCTCAAAGGGGTCTGATTACAGTGATAATGTAATCCTTAGAATCTGTGAAACCACGTCCTCCTCTTCGAAATTCTCCGAAACCAAACAAATCCACGCTTCGCAAACTTAGCTCCCAGACCAATGAAACTTTAGAATCACACAGGCATTTTTGTTCTTGTTTTTTTGTTCTTCGATTGTACAAATATGAATTGTTATTTTTCAATTGCATAACCATGTATTGTTATTTTGTTCAATTGCATAACCATGTATTGTCATCTTTCAATTGCATAATCTTGTATGTTGTTTCACACCATGTACTTTCACCAAAACTGTTCTTTTCCAAACATTGTATGTACCCCTCACCCATTCCCTACAAACATTGTGACCTAAACTATAACATAAATTGCATGTTCTAGCTAGGCATCTCTCAAGCAACGAATCTCTCAAAAACCCCAATGAAAGTTTAAGAGGATTTTTTTTTTCCTACAGCTCCATTGCCACGTCGCTTTTTTTCCAAGCGCGGGGGGAAGTGTTACGATACGCCCCTGAAGCGAGTAAATACGAGAGCACAGAACGCAGCACAAGTCCACACGGCTCGGCCGCCGCCTCTCCCCGCCCCGTATCCTGTTTCTCCTTGCCTCTCCCCCGTGCCCTGCCACTCGGCATTCCCGCTGCGCTCGACCCAAAAGAGATCTGAGCGCCTTTGAGAACGCACGCTCGCGGCTCACTTGTAGCCGGCGGACCCAATTCAATGGGGCCGCGATGTATTATTGAAATACTTTTGAGTAGAATCAGTCTTTTGCCGCACTATAGTTCGGTCTGTTTAGACTACGAAAGTGCCTGATGAAGCTGCCACATGAGACGAGGTTCCTGCCAACCTACATGTAAGCTGTATCTTGATTTCCTCCTTAAATGTTGTCCGTAATTCAGTGAAATGTAGGGCCCCCGCGGAAATCACGACTCGGAGAGTTTCGTTTTGAGAGAGAGTCAGAGAGAGTTAAACACTTTAGCTAGGTTTGTGTAATTTGCATTTCTTGTAATTGAATTGTACTGTAGAAACCTATGTATGTGTTTGAGTTTACAATACATGTCTAAATGATTTAACATTGTTATTATTCTGCTACGGCGGGTGGAATGTTGGCCAGTGAGGATCCCGTGGGTCACCGGAGGATGGAGAGAAGTTCCCTAGCCTTGAGCTGCCCACCCCCCTGAATAGAGAGTACCATAGTCCCGCTGAGAGCTAGTCAGGGACGTGTTTTGGGCCCTGGTGTTGGTTTAGAAGCCGACATCGAGGCACCCTAACAATCATAAACCCTGTACTTTTATTTAGTATTGTTATATGTCCTTCCGACCCTTCCCTAGAGACCTGTCATTTTTACGTTACCCACATCCATTAGCATTCCGCATACCGCTTACCGCATCCGCAAAACGAATCCCGCATACCGCAAGTAACCTAAAGCGACTAATATAGTTTGCATGATAAACCAACCAAGATAGAAGAAAGTGTCAGCGCAGTCCTTGTCTCTCCTTTCCTTCATGTGCATATTATCTACACTGTGCATTACTGTGCAGTGCTTAAAACACATACACCCAGTTCACACATTTCAGGGTCCTTCGATATCCGCAACCGCATAAAACATATATCATTCAACAACTTTTTTTTTCACTTCCTTCAATAAAAATAAATTTCGATTTTTCAGATCTACCAGACGTCCTGTGATGTCCGTGGTTTATGAAGAGTGGTTTTCTAGAGCTAAGAAAAGATTTTCCCCGATACCTTCCGAGAAAATTATGAGTTCGTGACTTTGATGTTGTATCCCTATGCTTCGCGTGATGGTTATTGAAAACAACCTATAAAAATGTTTTTACCGATTTCTTCCATCCTGTTTTTTGTGACTGACTCTTATATTCCCTTCTCAAAGCCACCGAAGGTATTTCTAACAGCAAAACCGAAAGTCACTTTGGACAAGGGTGGCTTCTCTCCTATTTTTATGACAAATTCAAACGACGTCGGAAGACCCCAACATTTTAAACGACAATAGCGTACCCGCGAAATGGGACAATTCGCGAAGGAAATTACGTCTAATGATGGACATTTGAAAATGAAATTACCCCCACAGAGATTACTTATATTTTCTGCAACGTGCAGGGAAATGACGTTATTACTTTCATTGTGAGTGTATTTTCAACTGCATGAAATTTATCTGCGCCATTATTAAGCTGTCAAGATTCTGCATTGTTCAATAATTTTAACAAACCTACCTTATTACCCACTTAAATTGACACAATTAATATTTTTGTGTGTGAATTGGAAAGGGAGACGAGTAAAAAAGTTTGATTTTGGGTTGAATCAAAATACAGAAAGTCATATCTACTATTTTATTTCCACGCGGCCAAAAGTGTTTGGAGCTGTGGGAACTATGACTTTTTCAATTGGATTATGTTTTTATACTGAAAAAATGGGACAGAAAGAAGGTGGGGAGTGGATGGTTAGGAAGCGGCGATTATTAAAAGCCATCATCGTAGAACATTATGAGAAGGGATAATGACGAAAATAGTGCAAAATTATGAAATACTTATTTATTTTATTGTAAAATTAATGCCTTCAGGCTTTTATATAATATGACGTAGTAAAATATATAAAATATACGAGGGTCCGTCAAAAAGAAATGCCTCCTATTTTTTTTCTTCTTAAGTAAAGTTAGTTAAGAGCGCATAACCAGCCAGCGGACGAAAATCCACATTTCGTTGAAAGATGTTCTTACGATCGTACAGGGCGGTTCCAATGAGAAATATAAGGTATTCTCCGTACCAGCTTTTTAAAATTATAACTCAATATCGATTTTATTTCATTCCAAAGTTGCTTTAATTTATACCTGCATCCAAAAATGCTGAAAGGCGTAACGATAAAACTATTAAAATTATGTACTTTTTGTAATTATTTTTTGATCATAAGTATTTATCATTTTTCAATAATGTCTTAGCAAAATTAGAATGTAAAAAAATCTGAAATATATTAGTCTGTAAGTGCGCAAATAAATGCACAAACGGACCAATTTTCGTCAAAAAACACATGTACTTATATATTTTTTAATATTTTTATTTAAACTAAAATTAAAATTCTGTTACATACGTTTACCAGATAATATATTGATTTATTTTACTGCATGATTATATGATTTGAAATGGGTGTTGTATAATACATGTACTTTTTTGAAAATTTAACAAATCCGCCAACGACCTACGGTGTAACCTTATTATATTAAAAATAAACATTTTTTCTGAAAATTTATTACATACGTTTACTAGATAAAATAACAATCTTTCGAATTCAATTTATAAATTTTTGTGGAAAAGAGTCAATACGTATAAACACTAATTCAAAAATGACATATTTCTGGTTTTCTCTGGTTATACACTCTTAAGTGAAAATTTTTAATTTGTTACTAAACCACAAACCTTCTTCTACAATCTACTGCAGTAGTAAAGTTTTGTGAATACTTTTTTCTTTGGGCCAACTGTATAAGACTATTGTAAAGAAATCGTCCTTTACAAGGCGTTTTTCACTTAGGTATTTTATCAAGTGGAATCGGTGTACTTTGATTAAACTATCATGAAGAGTGAAAGTACATAATTAATTAATACAGATGTCCAGAATTTTGCCAGGAAAACTGCTGCAGAGGCTGTACGAGTAAAGACTGAAACCGAAATTAACTGGGGCCGCTGAAGTAGAGTATGTAATGAAAATAAGGCTCTTCACTCGCAATCCAAATGTCACGAGATCGAATTCCGGCGCGTGTGCAAACAAAATTTTATTTGATTAATTTGTATTATTTCACAATTAATTATTTCAAAATAATATGTAGTATATTTGCAGCACGTTCCAGAGTGAAAGATACTCTCGGTATTGCCCTGGTGTAAGACCACCATTAAGAATTGAAAAGTTCCTTGAAATGGTTTTAACCGTGTTTGGTAACCAGATCTGAATAGCCAGGTACTTCACCACCTTCCTCCTCCCTATCTAATTTTTCTCCCCACTACCTTCAGCCTCACAACATACTCCAATTGGGGAAGCCATAGTCTCACTGGCTCCATATGGGAGCATCTGGGACTCTTGTGAGGAATTCACATGAAACAAAAATTTTAAAAACAAATTTTAAAAAAGTCGGTTTAGAATTATTAAAGAACCGAAATACCGATCGTTCCAATGGGAGGTGCGGCAATATCTGGACTCAGACATTCCTCTCTGAATTTTTTATCACGTCAGAGTATAAAACTCGAGCAACAGCAATAGAATTGCATTGGTGTGCTTTCTACGTCAAGCGATTGATTTTTTTTTAAATAGACTCGTACATCAACTGGGTGTTGTAAATTAAAACATGCTAGTGGTATACTTTCAGTGTTGAACTAGCAAAGGATCATCATTCAGAATTGAAGCTGTGTTTGTTGAACCTGAGGAGGCGTCATATATTCCAACCTTCCTTCCCCTCCCCAGTTTTCTGCCTCACAATATACCCCATCCAAACTAACATTCAACAAGCATGCTAAATATACACAAAAGAAAATTGGCAAAAAATATATTTTTGGGAAGAATTCGGCAAAAACTATCTAGTAAAACTATCACTCTACAAATCAATTATTACTCCACATTTTATGTAACTATTGTTAAACTATCCTTTTCATATGTAACGAACGAGAAAACACAGAGGCCGGTATATCGTTCCACAGCCGAGCTGTTGAACTTAAGAACGAATCGTTAAAACGACCCGTTCTCATGTGACTAATGTCAACCGTGTACAAATGTTGGGCGCGTGTTTGGCGTGTTTCCCGATTATGCACCGGTGCCGAGGGGATCAATGACGCTAGTTTGTAATACTGGTAGAACAAGGACAGCATTCCCGCCTGACGCCTGTGCTCTAAAGATTGCAATCCGTCTGTTAAATATCTCAAAATGTCAAATAGTTAGATTTTCTCGAATAAAAAATCCAGTGATCTTTAATTATTACATTAATGACAATGCTCTTGAGACATAAATACAAATTAAAGACTTAGGCATCACTTTGCAATCAAATCTTTCATTTGTTAACCACATAATAGAAAACTGTAATAAGGGCTTAAAATGTTGGGATTTATAACTAGGCTAACTAGAAATTTTAACAATATAAAGTGTATTAAACTGTTATATTTTGCCTACGTAAAAAGTCAACTTGAGTACAATTCTCCCATCTGGAACCCTGTTGTACAAGCTGTTGAAAGAATAAATTATAAAATGAGTATTCCAGCAATTATGTTAATTACAACACTCTGTTAAATAATATGAATATGCTCAAATTGTCGGCCCGAACAATTTTCACTGACTTATTTCTATATAATTCTAAATGATATACATTAGTTCAGGGGACTCCAAACTTTTCAGCCTTAGGGCCGTACTGATAACTCCAGTAACTTCCAAGGGCCAAAACCGTTTTAATTTTCCTGCCATTATCATTCGTGGTTAATGGGGTAAGGTTTGTCTAGGTCTTGGCGGCAGATGTGTCCGCCCACCTACTGCGTGGCGGGCCGGATCGAGAGAGACTAGGTGAGGGAGGCCTTTTGACCTTTCCAGCTGGAATATCTCGACCCATCGCCCTGCATCGCAGTTGGAGGGATGGATTCTTACGTCCGTCACTCCTGGGCACACTAACCCCCAGATTCCTACCCTCATACCTTTTCATTCCCAGAACTTCCTATTCTTCCCTTTCTTAAAAATACCATCCACATAGCATCCCCTAAGATGACATAGGCCCTGAGGGAAAATATTTTCCTCTAATAGGGCCTCTTGTGTGGAGTTATTTGTAAAAAAATAAATACGCTTGCCAAATTCTCTAGTTCAATTACTATTGTGTTGTATTGTATTTTCACGTCTACAACACTTGATGACAATTGGTGGTTTTTCGCGGAAATAAGAGGTGATAGTTCCGTCTATTCATCGCCAACGGATAGTGCTTTTTCGCGAATAATCTCGTTGGTTCGATATTACACTTTTGTAGTTAAGCTTTACCTAGCAAGTAAATAAAACCGAGTTACATCATTCTGTAATAATAAGTAATTGTCGAATGAAACACTAGTATAATATATTGAATTATTTGGCGGGTATTAGATAAGCCGCCATAGCTCAGTGGTAAGAGCTCCTGACCGGCAATCAGAGGAACACGGGCTCAATTCCCGTTGGCGGCCAGTATCTTTTCTCGGAAGATTTTTTCAATGTAGATGAGTGTTTCAGGCTGATAATTATTGATTATAATATTTGACATCATTCTGTGTTTCTTATCCAACTTATTACAACAACTATAGCTATCGCGGGCCTGATTGATGACATTGGTCATTAGCTGTCGCGGGCCGGATTGATGACACTGGCGGGCCGGATGTGGCCCGCGGGCCGTAGTTTGGAGACCTCTGCATTAGTTGATAGTTATTGCTTGAATTGATAAGCTTCCGGATACCACTACGTAATACTAGAAGTCAGGATTTATATCATTGCAGAAATTCTGGGACTAACTACCATATGTATTCCTCTTTGCCCAGACTACGAATGGAGGGAAACAATTATACCAAGTCAGTGGACATCTTCAATTTATCTTTAAACAAATATTAAAAATTGTTATGTACAGTAAATACTGTACATTTCTTACCACTCATGTGTAAAAGCCCCGAAAAAGGGCGTTAATCAACAAATAAATCTGATCGAGGTGAAACTCAGCAAATAGACTCGTTGACGATGATAATGCATTATTTCAACTTTTGGTGGCAATCACTCACTCAAGGACCTAAACGCATTTTCTGAAATTAAATTTAATTAAAGCACTTATGTTTAGATTCCGACCACTAGGAAGAAAGGTTTAAAACTCAGTCAAGCCAAAATTAATATTATAATTTTTTTTAATTTTTAAAAGTCTTTTTAACCACTCAGAACATTAGAACGTCAAAAGACGTGAATTTAATAATAGCAGTCAAGACATTAGAACGTGTTTTGACGTAAACGCGCGAGATTTTACAAAAAATGATTTATTTCCATCACTAGTATACGGATTACCGTGAAATAAAAAACGGAATATCGATAATGAACAACGCTACGCGTTTGTATTCAAAAATATCTATGGAACTTAGAGATTAATTTTCTGAGCCGAATGGAACTTCTATATTGTTTGATTCCAATTCTCTTTGAGTTTGCTCTGACACCCTAGTGACGTTTTTCGTGTTTTGAAGATAAATACCCGATAATGGACAAGTAAGTAATTATTTTATTGTTGAGATATATATCTGCCACTCTTTTGTCATGTATTTAGTTGGTTTGAAGTGTTTATCTTGTAAAAATCGTTATTTTCCGGCCAACTTTCATGTAGTTAGAATATTTCATCGCGTTGAACGTTGATTTCGTAATAAATCGCCGCTATTACTGCTTGAAATTGTATATATCCATAAAAGCATGTATTCTATTAGAATATTTACCAAAAACATTAGTAATTTCATGACAAAATTGTTATTTTTGATCGTTTTTGTGAAATATTGGCAAATACAGTCGAATATGTCATAATCCGCCATTTCTGATCATTAGTGATGTCACTTCCATTTTTTTTGAAAAATTCGAATTCGAATTTTTTCTGTGTGAACTGATATTTTTGAGTAAAACATTATATTTTTTCTGCGAATAGCCTTACATGGAATTCCGACGAACCCATACCGGATTCTTTTCAACAGCTGCTGGAAGCCGAAGACGAGAAGGCCGAAGACGAGATTTCCTCTGGAGCCGATAGCAACAACAGCAGCTTTGGGGAAATTCAGGAGGCCCCCGAATCCGACATCGAGGAACCCGAAGAGACATTTGATGACGTAATTTATATAATTAAAATCAATACTTTGTTTAATGTTTATTTTTTTATTCCGTCAATAAAATAAAATGTTTTTCAAATTTTTTTTCAGGCTACTTTGTTTTATGCGAGAACAGCAAAAGCGAATCAAATGCTCTTGATGGATGATCATTCGATGGTGGCTCCTGATACCCAAGGCTCCAGTGGAGATCTGGCAAGCGGCGGTGTGCATGTAGAAGGTATATACCTTGTAATAAATATAAATATATATATATATATAAATATATATTTAATATTATTAATAAAATTGTATATATATATATATATATATATATATATATAATTTTATTTATGTTGCGCTGCCTTTGCATTATATTTTCAGAATGGGAGCAGATGGAGCAGCAAAGTGCTGACAGTGATGCAGAAGCTGGACAAGCAAGCGGTAGTCACATAGAAGGTATATGCATTAGTATATATATTAATACATTCTTATTTATCTTTTGCAGCGTTTGTCCATGAGAATAATAATAATATATGGATGACTTGTATAGCGCCGTTTTCTACCATTCACACTTTTAGAAATATACAGGACCATACTTACCTGTGTCTTATTATTATATTTTCAGATTTCCAGTTTCTGCAGCCGCTACCTGTTCCACCGACCTTACGCGGGAGCCGTGGAGGGCGACGTGGAGGGCGCAGGGGGGTGAGGGGACGACATGCTGTCGGAGAGGGAGAGGCCTGGCCTTTGAGACAATCACCCATCTTGGTAGGCGAATCTGATGACGAGCTCCCTCCCCAGTTCCTGGTTTTTCCTCGGGCACAAACCGCCCGTGCAGCTCGCGGTGGACGTTCGCGCCGAGCGCGGGCTACTGCGCGAGCCGCACGGCCGTTGGGGCGCTCTCATCATCAGTCGTCAAATGAGTCTGCTGATGACGAAATGGACGGAGCCTTGTTGTCTGATGACGAAATCGAGGCCGTCCATTCGTCACCAGATTCGGCTTATTTGTTCCCTGATGATCCGAGCGCAGCCAGCTTCTCTTGGACTGGCATTTCTTCATTTGCCGGTCAAAGAGAACGGTTCGTGCCCGAAAAGTCAGGAGCATGTAGAGAGTTTTTGACTCCATATGACGCTTTTCGTGCTATTTGGACAGATGAAATTCTGGATAGTATTGTTGAAGAAACGAACAAGTATTCGAGGGACTCTCGTGTTCATGGTGACCGAGGCAGTTCATGGAGGGGCACCAATCGCCATGAGATTTTGATTTTGTTTGCTTTTTACATGATGCTAGGAATTGTTCGCATGCCGAGCATAAGGTCGTGTTATTCAAACAATTGGTTATTGAAGACTTCTGTATTTCGGCAACTACTATCCCTTGCTCGCTTTAGTGAGTTGACGAAATATTTACATTTCGCCGACAGTGATCTAATCCACACTAACTCTGAAAACAAGAAACTTGCAAAGTTATTGCCAATAATTAGTCACTTGAATGCAAAATTTCAGGAACTTTATATACCTAGCCAGAACATTGCAGTTGACGAATCTCTTACAATGTGGAAAGGTCGTTTGGGTTTTAAACAATACATAAGAACAAAGGCTGCTAGATTCGGGATTAAATCTTTTGAGTTGTGCGAATCTGCGACTGGATATTTGTGGTCATTTAATATTTATACAGGAAAAGATCATTCACTTGCTGGTACATTCGCGGAAAAAGTGTTGAAATCAACACTTACGGTGGTGAATTTAATCAGGCCACTTTTGAATAAGGGTTATAGCCTGTGGATGGACAATTGGTTCAATTCTCCACTACTCGCTCGGTACCTCAAGCGGAACAAGACTGACTGCGTCGGGACATTGCGTACTAACAGAACCGATGTTCCACCAGCAGTCAGTCGAATGAGCTTAAAGGAAGGACAAATGTTCGGTCGCCACGCTGGTGATGTTGCCATACTGTCGTGGCAAGACAAGAAGAAGGTGACGACAATATCGACATTTCATGGCGCGGAAACTGAAATTGGTCGTTCTAGGGGCAGGGAGCAAGTATACAAGCCGACAGTTATCAGAGACTACAATAAATACATGGGGGGTGTCGATAAAAAAGACCAAATGCTGGAACCTTACTTACTTGAACGTAAGAGATGCCGTAAATGGTATCTCAAACTGTTCAAGCGTTTGCTCAATGTGAGTATTCTTAACGCGAAGATTTTGCATTCCCAGTCACAGAGTTCGGAGGTACTACACATGAATTTTCGGCTGGCTCTTGTACAGCAGTTGGTCAACCATCACCGCACGTTGTCAGTGCCTCCGAAACCAAGGCAGTCATTTGTAGGGCCATACAACCGTCCTTTCCCCGCAATCCCTAACGCCCACTACCCCCTCTACAATGACTCGCCGGTGGCTGGGGATACAAATAACCCTGTTCCTCTTACAAAGCCACGTACTCAAAATTGCGTTATTTGTAAGAGGAACAACATTAGAAAATCTACAGTTTTAGGTTGCAAAACTTGTAAAGTTCCGTTGTGCATGGATCCGTGCTTTGAAATATATCATACTACAATTGTAGTATGATGATTTTCAAAGTGGCAACCGCGGTATGCATAACTAAATCTTACAAGTTTTTCACAAAACTGTTGATCACATGCTGAATGAATATTCACTTTGAGTGGAGTAGAGTTCCAGCGTTTTCTCTTGTCACGCTTCTCACACATTTTTGTTGTTTCGATTATGGGTTTTTATAGATCTCCTCTATCGTGTGAAAGATTCAATTCTTGTTCTGCACTTTGAAATGCGGTATAGTCATCACAGTTCATCCCTCATGTTTCACTTGAGTGTTGAGCGACTGGAGGTTAAATCAATTTGCCCGTCTACGGTATTTTCTCTTTCAATGTCGTCGAATTAATTTCACTACTTCTTTTGCGATTAATGTGCCAGCAAAGTTTGTTGTTTATCTTGTGTAAATAATAATTATTACAATTTATCTATCGCAAAGACACTACCCCTTATTTGTGTACTTCTGACTCTAGCTGTCTAGTTTTTGTGTTTTGTGGAAACCGATTGATCATTTCACCTTTTACGAAGTCTTCAATTTTTTTGTTTTGGCTAAGTTAAAGTTTTGTCTTCTTGTCATTCGGTAGGTTCTTATTGGCAAGTATCGAAGCGTTTCTTCTTTTCATAGAAAGCTGGGGCACGTTTAATGGACAAGTATTTTCTGAAATGCAACATGTCTTCAACAACCATTGGTTTTTTAATATGCCTTTGGTCGGCTGCATTTAGACTCAACCCATGTATCAGAAAATGCAAATAAAATTAAGTATTATGACTGTTGGTACCATCTATAACTGCTTAGGTGATAATCTGAATTAGACCCCTCCCCCGCATCTATTTGTTCTTCTACAATAATCTAGATAATAATTCTAGACAGTCGTATCCATAAAGTCAAAAACCTTTCATCTTCACCTTACCTGCCTACGACATTGTAAATAACTAATTAAATAGAGCCTAAGAATTCAAAATAAGTTGTTCAGCGCCCTTGAGGTGATTTTTCACAAAAACGGCGCTATAGATATTATCCAATTATTATTGTTAATAACTGTTTATTTTCTTTCCGAATGGCACGAAAAAAATTATACCTGTCATACTCTCTGGAGCTCCGCACAGGACGTCATGGGTCACTGTTTTGTATGGGAATTGTCACTGTAACCATGTTTAATTTGTATGCTTATTGTAATACACATAAGAGCTTAATATTATATAATATTATTAATAATCAATAAAAAATAAAAAAAACTTACTCTTGCGCACCTATTTTTCAATTTCTTTTGTAGAACGAACTACAAAACTACTCGAAAGTGACCATAAACATGTACTCTCGGGTAGAAGAATAGTTACCAAATTTTATTTTTATTTCAAGGAGAATAATTCTTATTAAAAAAAATTTTCCTCATTTTTATTTCTCAGCATTCTGTTTATATTTTTATTTATAGTAGTATTTTTTAGTTTTATTTATCCTTAAATATGTTCTTTTTTTCTCCTATTCTTATATTTTATTATCTGTTTATATAAAATAATATTTCATGTATGACTACCACAATACGGGCAATAGCCTAGTATGGTAGTTTAAAAAATGGATAAAATGTAACATGTAAACATTGATGAAATAATAAATAAATTAATAATTGTATGTGATATATTCTGTTGGCGAGCTAACAACAAACAATAAATAAATACATAAATCATGTGTTTTTATTTTTGTCTAACTACATTCAATAATAACTATGAATATGAAATTGTTTCGAGCCGGTTGCAAAAAAATTTGCCGGTGTGCGAAAAAATTCGAATTATTTCAAAAGTTATCACATCCCTTTAGAAGCTAACTTCACTTCGGTTCCAAAACCAGTAGTGAATGACATTTTTCGAGCTATTTCGCGCGCGATTTCGTTGTTTTGATTTTATAGTAAATAAGTGTATATTTACATTTTTTCAATAGATTTCAACAATTATATATAATTCGACCTGTGTGCTAACGTTTTTGAGTAAATACAATATTCAAATGCTAAGTTTCAGTGTGAAATCACGACGCCACAAATGTGTCTCGTATTTGTAGGTTATTTCAAATTTACGGAATTTTAGGCATTACTTTATATTACAGTAATAATAATTGTATATCATCCCATATATACGACCATAATGCATCTGTTGAAATCGATTTCCGTTGTAATTACGTATTATAAAAATAGAAATTAAATAATTTAATATTCTCCATACTGAATTCAAATCGTAAAAAAAGGTGATAAAATTATTTACTAAATAATTTTTTTTAATTTTTTTAGTTTGGACGGTAAATATTTTGAGGTGGCAAATAGTTTTTAAATATATTTCTTCAATATATAAAGTGTTATTTCTTTACGTTACTTTAGAAAAAAGTACATTTTCAAGGCTTTGAAATAATGGTAAGCGATTTTTTAATATTTTTGACGTTTTCATAAAAATAATGTATATTTAGAAACGCAAATATTTACTTATAATAACACAATGTGATAGTGCATTTCATAATCTTTCCAAAACAGTTTTTAGAATGAGGCTACGTTTCCCAAAACGTGATTTATGAAGCTTTTAGTAAAAATCGTAAATAACACAAATATTATCACGTTTTGACAGTTTTCAAAGGCACACATAATATACAAAAGCCTATGCCTGAGAGGTTAAAATAGATCGATATGATTAATTAATATTTAACCTTTAACTATGGACGTTAAATTTTTGTTACACTAATATGGACGTGCGGTCTCACAGACCGCTATCTTTAAATGCCGGAATCTATCTAGTTAAGTAAGTATTGTAAATAAAATTGATTTTATTGATTTACGGACTTAACCAAAGGTAAATAAAACAAGCCATTTTAATTAAAATATATTTATTTTAAACTAAAATCTAACCATTTAACAATAAAAGGCACTTTTCAGTCATTCTTACTCGAGATCACTTTGTAGGAACATTATCCTAGGAAAATTACCTTTTCAGTAAGTTTCACTAATTTTACAATAAAATATGAAGAATAAAAAATAAAATAAAATTTACATTAACTTCCTAAAACAAAACATAAAAATTTTGACACAGGCCCAACTTGTGCATATTTATAGGCAGTCTTTGCATAATGGCTTAGAACATTGTAGGCACATTGGCTGTTTACAGCATTCACAAGAGTAAATCGTCTGTCTTTTTATCTTTGGTGGGCATAGTTTACTCGCAAATGCACAAGGTTGATCGTTTTCTGACATTTTTAATTAATGAATCTAGAAAAAATAAAATTACCACGAGCTCAATTTATTACACAAACGTGGACGCGTGGTCCCACAGACCGCAATTAAAATATAAAGCGAAATAACTTACGCAAAATACAGCCGGCGACGTAACCTTTACTCTCGACAGTCGTTTCGCCACTAAACCGAAGCTACTGAGGCGGAAAGACGCCTAAGGTACGCGGGAGGAGAGGAGCACACGATTCACAAACTGCAAGGGGCCTGTGAGACCGCACGTCTATAGTTAAAGGTTAAGGGTTCATTTTTATACTCCAAAACTTGCAAAGAAATCGCTGAAAAGTCTGTCGGGATCGCTCTGATATTTATGCGTACTGTTAACAATAATGCACCGTGTAATAGACCATGTACGTACGTCTATATATTAATGCTGGGATTGTTTCTTTCTTTTGGTGGTAGAGGTATTTAGCTACTTGATTTCCAGAAAGGGGCACGATACTTCGATTTCCGCTAGGAGTATCCATTGCAGGTGATGCGATGGGTCGAGGACGTGAGCGGCCGACTAACGAGTGGCCGAGAGTTAGCTGGAAGTACGCGGTGATGGTCGCTCTACACTTTCCTAAACTTTCCTTTTTATTTTGGCCCCGAGGAAAAAATTCTATGCTATGTGGAGAATGTTTTTGGGAAAGAAAGGGAGTAAGTTCTAGGAAGGAAAAAAGTATGAAGGGTGGATAAAAATCTGGTGGTCAATGTGTCCAGGAGTACTATATATTTAGGGGTGGTAAGTATTAGTTACACATGGTACCCGCATCCGCCTTCCAATTTTAAATTATCTATAACCAATCAATAAACATAATTGCTTTATTTATAGTTATTAGGATTAATTTAGTATAGTACAACGACATAATATATGTATATATTTTTAATTGTTTTGTTTTCATTTCGTGAAATGAGTAGAAATGTTTACACCATTATATTAACTCAGTCATAAAAACTATAACTACCCCACTTCTGAATTGCGCTGTATCATCAACCAATCAGAACAAATAACTATAAAAAATATTTTAAAAAGTTAAATTAAAAAGTGAATATTTTATACAAAACATATTCTAACATACAACCTAAGTATGAATCGTGGTTCCCTTACCAGGCACAAGAGCTCCTCTTTTCTGATAAGGTATACATACTTGACCAATTATGACGTCAAATATAATATTTTGTAAAATATGTATCAATGTAACTTATAATGTAATTTATTACAATAAAAACATTTGACAAAAATAAAAATAAATAGCTTTTATGGACTTCGAAAGCTTCATATTGTAGGTTATTGTAAAGGAATGAGATTTTTTTTGTTCATATGAGAAATTCTTTAATAAGTCGTTGTTATCCGTAGGTACAATAAAACATAAATTCAGATTATGTGATATCTAACGCTGCGTATAAACAGGTAGGAAATACTGTGCCGGCCGCTTCGATCCAATCCCATAATTCAGTTTGGAGCACTGGCGTTTAGATATTTTCCGACTTAAATTTCTAGGTCAAAGCGATTGTTTTGGCTGATTATATCATACCAATATAACGTAAGTTGTGGCGTTTTGAAACATCGATTTACCGTAAAAATGAAATTTTTAAATATTTATTTTTGCTTTCTCAAAAACTGACGAGATGTATCAGGAATACTTTCTAAAGGCTCTGTCTGGAGAGAGTGAAAGAGCTTTTGATTTGTTTTATGCTTAGGGTTGAGTTTTTCCAGTTGTACAGAGTTGTGCGGCTTTCTAAGTGCGCTTGGAGATTCAGCCATAGTCATATACAACATTTATACACATTGAGCGGACACCCGGAGTGTGAAGTATTTTTTTTTTTAAATAGGCGATTTACCCTACAAAGAGTAAAATAAACCCCATTCTTAGCCTGATCGCGAGACTACTTGTGAGGCTAAACAATTTCACTTTAAGAGGGAAGACAAAACCGAAAATATGTCAAATCAAATTTCAAACATATTGACCCATTTCCACAAAAAAATATAAATTGATTACGAAAGACTGTTCTTTTATCTAGTAAAGCTGTGTTTTAAATTTTGAGAAAATATGTTTATTTTTAGTATAATAAGGTTTTAGCGTAGGTCGTTGGCGGATTTATTAAATTTTCAAACAAAATTTTGTATTACATGTACAACACACATTTCACATCAAGTAATCATGCAGTAAAAAAATCAATAAAAAATCTGGGAAAGCTATGTTTTAGAATTTTAATTTTAATTTAAATTAAATCATTTTAAAAAAGATCCACACACGTGTTTTGTGACGAAAATACTTTAGTTTGTCTATTAAAATACAATACTCATGATAATAAAAAAATACAATACTTATTTTTTTTTTTTTTTTTTTTTTTTATTAGGTTTGTCAACAGTGATTTATATGAAAGCTTTCACAGATACATTTACACTGAACCATGGTTGATGCTATCACTAATTAAAGACAAACACAACATTGATAACATAATACTTACATATATATACAATCATTCACACACACACATACCATATATTACAAAATTTTGAAACAAGTTTTTAGAACAACAATATTATAATATAAGTTTAAAGGTTTAGTTTATAAGTTTTAAAAAGGAGCTTTAAATCTTGTTAATAGACGATTTGAAGTTGGCCAATGTTGACATTGTCAAATTAATTGAATGTTTTTTATAAGCCTCATTAAAATTTCGGCACATTCTTGATAAAGCTGAGTCATACCCCAGCTTAGTTCGATATTTTTTAATATTTAACGGAACATGATTTACAAGTCGTGAACCAATTCTAGGAACATTGAACCTGATTTGATGAAGTAGAAAAGGGCAGTTTATTAAACCATTAACAATTTTGAAAAGAAAATTTAAATCTGTATTTAGTCTTCTCTGTTCAAGGGTGCGTACATTGTAGAATTTTAGTCTATCGGTGTAGTGAGGAAGTGATCGAGCTCGCTTATCGGTATACGCTAGGTGGTACATAAAATGTTTTTGAACTCGCTCTATTCGCTGAATATGAACTTTGTAGGTTGGACTCCATACAGCACTTGCGTACTCCAACACGTTGCGGGTGAAGGAATTGTACAGTGTTATTTTTGATATAGGATTTTGAAAATGTTTACTATTTCGTTTGATAAATCCTAGCATTTTCAAGGATCTAGAAATGATGTTGTCGATATGAGGTGTGAAAGTAAGTTTTTTATCAAATAATACGCCTAGGTCCCGAATGGTTGCGACTTCCTGGAGTTTAGTACCGTCGATAAAATATTGAGTTGGAATAGGATTGTGTTTACGTGTAAAAGTTATGTGAACACATTTTAAAGAATTTAGAAACATTCTATTGTTGTTGCACCACTTTGAAACTCTGTTAATATCATTTTGGAGAAGTATTGAGTCTAGTGATGTATGAATAATTTTGAATATCTTACAATCATCAGCAAACAACAAAATTTCAGAATCCAAAATAACATTGCACAAGTCATTTATAAAAACAAGAAATAAGATTGGGCCCAAATGGGACCCTTGCGGCACTCCAGATGGCACTTCTAATCCTCTTGACTCATAGCCATCAAATACTACTCTTTGTATGCGGTCAGTTAGATAGGAGTAAAACCAGTTTAGCAAGGTACCATGAACACCCATTTGTTTGAGTTTACGAATTAATAATCTGTGATTTACTTTATCGAAGGCCTTACTAAAATCTGTGTAGATTGTGTCTATCTGTTGACCTCTATCGACAGCTTCGGTTAAGGTATTGACATAGCAAAGTAAATTAGAGGATGTTGATTTCTGGGAGAGAAAACCGTGCTGTTTTGGAGTTATAAGATTTTTGAGATGATAATTTAGATATGGACAAATTAATTTTTCGAAAATTTTTGCAAACGAACAGAGAATAGAGATGGGTCTATAGTTTGTGACTTCGTGAAGGTCTCCGCTTTTAGGTATTGGTACAATATTAGCCTGTTTCCATCTTGTTGGGAAAATGGATGAAGACAATGATTTTCTGTAAATGATAGTCAGAGGGAGTGCGAGACTGTGTGCACATTTTTTTATTGGGAGTGGTGGAATTTTGTCGGGGCCAGGTCCTTTGCTCTGGTCAAGGTTTAGCATTTCTCTTTTTACATCGTGTACACTAATGTTTACTGTGTGCAGAGAGCTGTTCGAATGGTCTATTGATTCAGATTGAGGTTGAGTCTGTTCGTTGCTTCTAATGTCATCTTTCTCATACACTGATGAAAAATGTTGAGCAAATAGTTCGCTGCTTTCCTCGCCGTTTGTCGACTTTTTTTCTCCAAACGTCATGTTTTGGGGGATAGTACTTATGTTTTGTTTCTTGTGTTTGACAAATCTCCAAAAAGCTTTAACGTTATTATGATTAACCAGACACGATTCGATTTGTTCAATATGTTTAAAGTAGCAATTACTAATGAGTTTGGAACAACGAGTGCGTAAGAGTTCGTAAGAGTTTTTATCACGTGGATTCTTATATTTTTTATAGAGAATTCGAAATTTATTTTTTTCTTTTAGTAATTTAACTAAGTCTGGTGAGTACCAGATGGGATGCTGCCTGTTACGATTTACAAATTTGGTTACGCATTTCTCAATTATACGATACATATGAGTGTAAAATAAAGAAACCATATCGTCTACCGGCATGAAATCAGGTAAAAGTAGTGCCCAATCCAGTTCTTGTAATTCCTGATTGAATTGAACGTAATCATTCTTATTAAAATCATATTTAAGTAAGTTTTTATTCTTTAGCATTTTTGTTAATTTGAAATCAAAACTATATTCAATCTCTAAAGGTGGATGGTGTTTATCAATGCGACTTAGGATTTCGGTACTTTGCCTGACTTGTATTGTTTGTGAATTGGATAGAACGAGATCTAAGATTCTACAGTTACTATTTGCAATGCCATTGAATTGATTGAGGTTATTTAGGGCAAGAAAGTTTACAAGATGGTTACCAATGTCAGTATTATAATTTTCTGGAGATAGGGAATGAGTCTGGTTGGGTTCATTGTGGGTCCAACCAATGCTTCCCAGGTTGAAATCTCCTAAAATTAACGTATTTGATTCACCAACTGCTTCCATAGCATTGCCAATTTTTTTAAAAAGATATTCAAAATTATCAACAAGCAACGGGGGAGGTATATAAATAGCACATATGTAGAGACATCTCGTTAGTTTGTTCTGGCTGAATTTGATGGTCACCCATAAGTCTTCCAAGGTACTTTCCCAATGCTTACAGCGGTTAGTTTGATATTCTCGTAAAACGGCTATTAATACACCCCCTCCGTCACTTTTGTGGTTAGAAGAACTGCTACGGTCCCTTCTAAAAACATTATAACGCAAGCCAAAAATTTCAGTATCAGAAATAGAGTCGTTCAACCATGTTTCTGTTAGAATAATAATATCAAAATTGTTATTAAGTATTTCTAAGTAAACTTCATTAAGTTTTGTTCTTAAACCCCTGACATTCTGGTAATAAATTCTTAGGTTATCCATCTCAGTTTACATAATTCACAGTTAATGCACAATTTGAAATTTAGACAAAGATAGGTAGGGAATCAGATAAGCGAAGCCAATGAGTCCTGGTTGCGGATCACCACCACATGCGCCGAGTTTTCGTCTTTGCGAGCGAGGATTCTACCATTTCGGATCCACACGAATTTGTAATTGACTTCTTTCGCCCTAATCCTCGTGGCAGCATGCAAGGCCTTGTTTGCTGGTGTGAGATTTTCGCTGACGTATACCGGCGATTTGATATCGTCGATGCCTAAATGAGTCGAATTTAGCTTGGAGTTCTTGTTTTTCTTGTTGAAGCTGACGACTGCAGCCAGGACTTCATCTCTTGCCCTCACGCTCGGGAGCTTCACGATTATTGTTTTTGGCCTTCTGGAATCTGGTTTAATCTTGGAGACTCGATGGATGTTAAGAATTTCCGATTCGGCAATGGGGCGGGAAATCACGGTCCCAAGTTGTTTTATTATCGATATTAGACTTATGATGATAGTAAAAATAATTACAAAAAGTACATCATTTTAATAGTTTTATCATCACGCCTTTCAGCATTTTTGAAAGTAGGTATAAATTAAAGTAAATTTAGAATGAAATAAAATCGATATTGAGTTATTATTTTAAAAAGCTGGTACGGAGAATAATTAATCTTTCTAATTGGAACCGCCCTGTACGATCGTAAGAACATCTACAGAGCTACTAGACACATTTAATTGATTATTAAGAACTATCGAACTGCCACTGTGCCATTTGTTTCTCCCTACGTGTCCTTTCCCATTCGTCCCATTTCCCTTCCGCCTCCCCTTTCTCTCCCGCATCCCCTTCCCCTCACGCATTTCCATTCCGCCTTCTCCTCCTTCCCTCTCCCCACTCCCCTTTCTCGCTTCCCCAGCCCCGCGAACCCCCTCTCGAGATCCCCTCTCCCCTCACGCATACCTTACATTCAGTTTTCAAACAGCTCGCGTGCCAAGTATTGCATTTTTTAAATACAAATTTCGTTATGCCAGAGCCCACGACTTCTTTTATACAAACCTTGTCCTGACAAATTTTGCTATAGATACTAATAAAAAATAAAAAATAATAACGAACACAAAAAAAGAATTATTTAATTTGGTGCAGTCGTTCTGAAGTTATGTTCGCACATACATTTCGGCGATTAATTTTTATTGATATAGATTTGGCTTTTGGTTTTAACGGCATTATTTGTTTCAACTGCTTCTAAATTATCTAACCTGCAGCTCTGACCACTTTTGTATAAAATATCAATAAAAAATACCCCGATGATGCTCGTGTTAAGCGAAATCGGTCGGTCGTTACAAATTAAATTAATTTCAGGATTATAAACAAAGTAATTATTTTATTTCATTGATATGTTAAATAAACCATAAAGTGACTGTTTTCTACCAAAATATTATATTAGATGTTATTCTGCGAGTAGTGCTAGTGAACAGCTTTACGAGAGATTTTGAAAGAGCCCCAAAATAACATTTTACTTCCTCAAATAATAACAAAGGTAACCAACTTACTTATATAAATAACTACCAACTTTTTGGAAGATTTTTATCCGAGGAAAACATCCGTAAAATATTTTATTATGAGCGATAAATTAGCATGCTGTGTGAAAAGTCTGACTTTTCAGTGCAATCGTTTTATTACCTCAACTCGCTATTTCTTTACGAAAAAAGGGTAATAATTTTTATTACTGTAAGCCCTAGCCAATCCATAAAATAAGATTAAAAATTAGCTCGTTTTAAAAGTTTTCCTAGTGAATTGTTACTTTTGATTATCAACTATTTTTTTTTTTGTAACTATATATATATATTTTTTTTTTATGTGAAATATGTTAGGTATATATATAAAATAGAAATCATATTCGTAGTCCTCCTCATTAGGAGATCCTGTGCTAAGGGGGACTATTCTTTGGATAAGTTTTTAGCGACTTGTATGGTTTAACTTCATGGTTTGGATTTTGGATAAGGTTTTCCAGAAACTTCTACAGCCATGTTTTAAGAATACTAGTAAGTTCATTTTCCGATAGTTCCTTCAGCCAACAATTAGCTATTTTTGGTTTTAATTTATTTGATACTAAGTGGGAGTTTGTTATATATCGTTACTGCTAAAAATTCAGAACTTCTTTGTCCAAACGAAGAGTTACACTTTGGTACATATGTTAAGTACATATGCATGTTTGTTTGGCTCTGGTTTTAAGAGCATGTGAGGTGTCCGCCTGAATCATTTTTGAGGTGATGTACAAGAATGATTTGGGCATAAATTTTCTGTATGCTTTGAACATCAAACTGTTTTAAAATTTCTGTTGTTGACGTCCTTATGGGGACCTTAACCACTGAAACGATTTTTTCCGAATTTCGGAACCACTTACAAAACATATGTTTGAAAAGCTTTCGAATTTCGGAAGATTCTCCCTTGACGCACTAAAAATTTTATTTAAATATTTTCGAAAACTCCCGCGATCTGTAATTTGCATAATCATGTAGTTGACAAAATCCTTTAGCGCGTTCTCCAGAGATGTCTCAATTTCTAGATCGATTATTTTCGCGGCATATCAGCAATGTTGAACGTTCTGCAGCTGTCAGGTTAAAATTGGTTTTTTTATCGTATTTTAGTGGATATTTATAACAAATTTGTGTACCAGTGTTATAATAATTGAATGACTAATGCATTCAACTATTTTACCGTGTTTCAAACTTAAAATTTCACTGATTATTGATAAAACAAAGTTTTATGGTAATGTTTTTGACATTTTTTTCCGATTCGTGTGTTTTTGAAAATGCAATATTTTCTATAAATAAACCAATAATCGAGTTAATTGGTATGGTGGATTTAAGATAATTGATGTATCTGTTTGATGTACTACAGCTATTTTTGGTGAGTCGTTTAAGAATTTCATTTTAGTCTATTTAAAAGTGTCGCCATTTTTCGAATAAATTTGTGTCAAAAATTATTCAAAGGGAACATTCAACCGTTCAAAACATATCAAAATTCAGTTTTCTTATATACATATATACGTTGTGATTATAAATTAGACCATTTAAAAGAAACCTAATAGAAAATATTCAATTTGGAGGGAAATTTGAACTTACTGGGCGAGTTTAAAGGGAGGCAATACTGAGAATAGTTCCGTTTTGAATGTCTACGATTTTATAATATTATTTTCATAAATCCTAGGACATAAACAACCAAAGATAGGTGAATTCATTGACTATATAGAACTATGATCAGTTTGTATGCCTTCATATTAAAATTCGGAGGTATGGTTTTTTAAGGTCGGCGGAAAATATTCAAAACGGTCATTAAAATATCAATATCAAAATTAGGAAAAAAATAAAAAACACGCCGTCGCTCCAGTGGATATGTATGGTCTTTTTGATGCAATTCTGAGTTACTTTCAGTTGTTTATGTGTTTAGATGCTGCTGAGCCCCATCAAATTCATTAGTAAGAAACGGCTGTACGAAGGGTGTTGTGAGAACGCAAATATTATAAATCTCAATTCTGACACTAAATGATGACGGCTAGACTATTAATATGACTGGGCATTAATAATGGAGTATTGTGGATCCGGTGAGTTGTTCGCTCCTGAAGATGCAGATTGCCTTCGAAGGTATGCATACAACTCCGTCCGCTGCTGACGCAGAAATGGGCTGGAGAAGCTGACAGGGCTCCTGACCTGCGTTTTCTGGCAACGTCCAAATTGAGTCCCAGGGCGCTTGTCAGCCAGACGACTATATTGATTGTGGCCAAGGCCGTGAGGTCTCGCGCCGCGTCTCTGTAAGTTTTTCGAACTCCAGGTGTAATCGGATGGTACCCAAAATGCAGAGGTACCAGGTGTAGTGTCTGCGTTTGTAGTCGGTCGAGTTCCAGATCCATATATCTCACAAATAATAGACTCCAATGGTAGTCCATTGCCAGTCCGGGGTTTTGATAACAGGATTAAAAGTCTTCAACATAAAATATGATGTAACTGATTGAAAAGGATTTTAACTGTTACATGGTGAAGTACAATAAAGATTACTAAGTTATGCGTTGACCAATCACAAGGATGGTGGCCGAGGTCACCCGTGGTTAGTCAAAGAAAGGAGCTCAATGCCAAACTTGCCATAGTGACTCCTCTGCATAAACTGTTAACCTAATCAACTGTGCAGAGAAAAATATAGATGTCACCTATATAACAATTTTGAAATATCAGAATTTTCAGGTACCTAAAGGTTTCCGTTCATAAACTACAATATTGTCTATTCACTGATTTTAGTAGTGGGAATCCATACACATGTTAGATAATGTATGTGTAACAAGAATGAATGTTAATAGCTTTCTAGATTAAATCTAGCAAATGCTAGGTATTAACAACGAAGTCATTTCCTTCATGTAATTTTCCAGGATTATTGGTTTGGGATAAGCAGGAGTTACAGATAAGTTGCAGGCTCGACTTAGTACATAAATAAAATCACAAGAAAATTAGTGTTGCGGTGTTGATTCTAAATATAATTTATATTTATCGCAAGAACTTTATAAACATTGTCGTTTCTCTATTAAAAAAAATGTTAGGGCATGTTTTTGTAGTTATATGATAATAAAGTACGAAAGTATCCGATATGGTTCAGCAAAGAATTAATTCAGTTAATTGTTGTTAAAAAAGAAACACATAAAAAATATAAAGAACACAGAACAATTCCCAACTATATGGTATTCAACAATATTAGAAGAGATTGCAAAAAAATGACAAAAAGATGTTATAATAATTACATTAATTCGGTTGAGAACACGATACTTCATGATGTAAAATACTTTTGGAAATACACAAAATCAATGAAAAACAACGATGCTGGTATTTCCGGTAATATACGTTACGGACAAAACAGCTCCAGTAAAATTTATGAAATTGTTAACATGTTTGCTGATTACTTTAAGGACGTGTATGAACCTGATATTCCTGATGACTCAATTCCGTACTTCAATTCGGATATAAATTTAAACTTATCGCAAATACACATCGTATATGTCAGAGATGCAAGCGACATACCTCTTCAATAGCATAGTCTCCCTTGGAACTTCAAAGAAAACCACCCGGACACAATCAAAATGGCCCCATCTGAAGATTACAGCATTCCTGAAACTCATGAATTTGAAAATATTGAAGATGTAAACAGATTATTTATTGATACATCCTTCAATGTATTAAACATGAATATCCGAAGCATCCGAAAACATTTCGACGAATTCTGTATCCTTTTAAACTCGTTATCTTTCCAAATTGATTTTATAGCACTCACTGAAACGCAAATGCGCGAATGTATCCCGTTCAGCTTACCAAACTTTATTTCTTTTTCAATTCCAGCTAGACATACCTCTCATGATGGCATTACCATATTTTACAATAAACACTCTATATCAAACATTATCCTTGACAACCCAAACTTCAAATATTCAAATGCTGTTCATGCAACCTTCACCTCAAAAGGAAAAAAATATTCTATTTTGACAGCATACCGCTCTCCTTCTTTATCCGCAAATCCATTTGCTAACGAAATTAAAACTTTTATTAACAACTTTAACTCAAACCATTTTGATTTTTCATTTTTTATGGGTGACATTAATATAAATATACAAAACGCCGTACTAAATCCGATCGCGAACGAATATCTAGATGTTTTGTATTCCACAGGATATCTATCCTACATAAACAACACCACCAGACCTAACCATCCTAATGATACATGTCTTGATCACATATTTTTAAAATCAAATAAAAATTACCAACATAAATCCGCTACACTAAAAATTGACATAACTGACCACTATCCCACCTTCTACGGCCATCATATTCCAAATTCGCCCGCCTGTGGTAACCCAAATAACTATAACAAAATAACCACTAAAATCAACTATTCTACTTTAAATAACTTACTGACCGAAGAATCGTGGATCGCGGTACTATCCAATGATAATCCGGATTCAGCTTTGAATACCTTTTACGAACTACTTCATGATTACATTTTTAAAAGTCAAGAACAAATAGCATCACCAAAAAGTAAGCACAAACACATAAAACCATGGATTACGCGCGGACTAATAATCTCTATACAACATAGAAACAAACTTTTTAAAATCTATAAAAATCATGAAAAACATTGCACATCCAACCACGAAACACAGAACCACACCAAACGGAATGAATACATTTTATTTAGAAACTATTTAAACACAATAATAAAAAAACGAAAACAAGAATATTACTCCACACAACTACTCAATGCTCAAAACGACTCAAAAAAAACATGGCATGTCATAAATGAAATTTCAAATAGAAACCAAAAGGTTAACAAAATTCCTCAAAAAATCATTACTGGCAACAACACAACTATCGAACACGCTGAGAGCATTGCAAATAATTTCAACAACTTCTTTACAAACATCGCCTCAACTCTCATAGAAAATAATCCCAGTCTTACTATTCACACAAATCAAATTCCTCCCGACCTTTCAGAGTCTAATGACCCCACCCCTAAGCTATGTACATTCAAAGAAATAACAGAACTTGAAATTTCTAAACAAATTGACAACCTTAAAGAGAAGTCTGCTAATGGCCCGGATAACTTAAGCAACACAACAATTAAATCAATTAAAGAACATATAATCATTCCATTACACCACATTTTCAACAACTGCATCAGACTCGGTATTTACCCAAATCATTTTAAACTCGCTCACATTATCCCAATACACAAATCCGGATCGCAATGTAAAACAGACAACTATAGACCAATAACCTTAACTTCACAACTATCCAAGATCTTTGAAAAGTGTTTAAAACGACAAATTATGAACTTTCTAGACTGTAATTCGATCCTCTCAGCCAATCAATACGGGTTTAGAAGTAACCTGTCCACCGACGACGCTGTCTTTAGCTTAACTAAAAACATATACTCTAATCTAGACTCTAACACCAAAACACTTACCATTTTCTTAGACTTAAAGAAAGCTTTTGACACTGTCAACCACAGAATTCTATTAAAAAAAATTTCAAACATTGGTATTAAAAACAAAAGTCTTATGCTATTAAAAAGCTATATATTAAATCGCCAACAACGCACAAAAATAGGGTTAAGCTTAAGCACTTGTGATTTAGTAAAACATGGTATTCCTCAAGGAACTGTCTTAGGGCCACTACTCTTTCTAATCTACATCAATGACCTATGCAATATTGCAATACCCGGTAAAATTTTCTCCTTTGCAGATGACACTGCAATAACAGTACAAGGTATAACGTGGGAAGAAACAACGATCAAGGCAAACAAATGCATTGCAACTGTCAAAGATTGGTTAGATAGAAATCTTCTCAGTCTAAATTTTGATAAAACCATTTGTATTCCCTTCTATAATTCCCTAAAGTCATCCCCTAAAAATAATCTTAACTTGAAGTTCCATAATATTAATTGTAACCCTGCTACATGCACACACTGCGAAGATATGAAAATAGGAAAATATATCAAGTACTTAGGTGTAACTATAGACTCCCAACTTAAATGGACTTACCATATAGAGAAAACAGTCAATAAACTGAGATACCTAAATTACATATTCAAACGGATGAGCAATATTGTCAATATAAGAACCATGAAACTCGTTTATGATGCATTGGTGCTTTCATCCATTACCTATGGAATAATCGCCTGGGGAGGAACATACAATAACCATGTGAAACCTCTAGAAACTGCCCAGAAGTCCATCGTTAAAATAATGTACCAGAAGACGAAAACTTATCCTACTAATCAATTATTTCAGGAAACTGAAATTATGGAACTAAGGCGTATCTACTGTTTCCAATGTCTTAAATTTATACTTACCCATCCTAATTATTTCGCTAAAAACCCAAATCGCTCTAGTCAAAGACTCACCACTTGCATGTACACAGTGCCTCATTACAAAACCAGGCTGGCCCAAAGGCACATTAACTTTATTGCCCCTAAATTGTTCAATTCCATACCCAATTCTATTAACACATGCCAAAACTTTAACTTATGTAAAAAAAATATTAAAAGTTGGGTAAAAAATATGGAAGTGAATAAATTTTTCTTATAATTTCAACTATCTATATTTGAAATAAATAAAATATGTCATGTCCTTCTGATACATTGGATTTAAAAAAATATAAAATATATATTTATATATCTATATATAAGAATACATAAAAAAAAAAAAAAATGTAATTTTAATAAAAGTTCACAGAAATTCTAATAAAATTTTAATAAAAGAAATAAATTTTAATAAATAGAAATTTTAATAAAAGTTCACATGTAATTTTAATAAAAGTTCACAGAAATTCCTCTAAAATCAATACCAACACATATGTACTATATTTTTAATTTTTTTATTTTAACCTTCACTGTTTAATATACACTTTTTATAATGCCCACGCACAGGCTTCGCCTTTGTGGGATTTTTTTGTTACTCTTCATTTATGTTATTATGTATGTACCTGTAAATATCTGTATCAAAAAATTTGTCAATAAAAAAAAAAAAAAAAAAAAAAAAAAAAAAATATTGAAGACATTAAAGTCTGTATTAAATCACTTGAACCCAAAACAAGCTCGGGACCTGATAAGATTCCTTCCATCTTACTTAAGAATTGCGTCCAAAGTTTATCTGTTCCCCTTAATATACTGTTTAACAAGTCTCTCTCTACAGGACACTTTCCACAAATATGGAAACTTAGCTACCTAACTCCTGTATATAAAAGTGGTGATAAATCCTTTGTTGAAAATTATCGGCCTATCTGTATTCAATCGTCTATACCTAAACTTTTTGAAAAATTGATTCTTAAGAAAATCAGCTTCTTTGTAAACCCTTGTATCGCAACTTGTCAACACGGCTTTATTTCCGGCAGATCAACTTTGACTAACCTAACATTATATGAAAATTTCATTTCTAATGCACTTGCCAACAAACAACAAGTCGATTCTATATACACCGACTTCAGTAAGGCGTTTGATAAGGTCTGTCTTAAAATCCTCATTAATAAACTTTTGAAACTCGGCATTAATGGAAACCTTTTATCTTGGTTTAAGAGTTATTTACTAAGGCGTCTGTTAATTGTCTGTATTAATGGTCACTTATCCTACACGTTCGAAGCTACCAGTGGCGTGCCCCAGGGTTCTCATCTTGGTCCTTTACTTTTTAATTTATTCATTAATGATGTATCAAACATATTCACCCGTGTTCTCATTCTAATGTTCGCTGATGATATGAAGATATATAGAATTATTGATAATATCGAGGACTGTCTGACACTTCAATCTAATATTAATAGCTTTTATGATTGGTGTCTTATAAACAAATTAACTCTCAATGTAAAAAAATGTCAACTTATGAGATTCCACAGAAAAAAAAACCCTTTGTTGTTTACCTACTTTCTCAATAATCACATCTTATTATCTGTTGATGAAATAAGGGACCTTGGTATAACCTTTGACACTAAATTAACATTCATTAAACATATTAATAATATAACCAGTAAAGCAATGCAAATGTTAGGATTTGTCTTACGGATTTCAAAGGATTTTAAAAATTTAAAAACTGTCAAATTACTTTACACTTCACTTGTTAGAAGCCAACTAGAATTTAACTCCACCATTTGGAATCCTTACTACAGTGTGCATGAGAATTCCCTTGAGCGAGTCCAACATAAATTTTTACGTTATATTAATTTTAAATTGGGAATATTCATCGAAAACATTAATTACCCCTCTCTGTTACAATTATTGGGACTCGATACATTAAAAGAAAGAAGAATTTGTTCAGACCTATTTTATTTATTTAAAATCGTTACCAACCTGTTGAACTCCCCTGAACTTCTTTCGTTAATATGTTTCCATGTACCTAGTCGATCAGTTCGTTTCAAATTAACTTATCATTGCAACAATACAGGATCTAACGCTGAACTCAATTCTATAATGAATCGCCTGCATGTACTTGGAAATAAATATGTTTTGGATGAATCTATAAACATTGCTAGTTTAACCTCATACAAACACTACTTAATCAAAACTGTCTGTCAGCGCTTTTCAGCTTGATTATAATCAAATACAGTTTTAAAGTATTAATTTCTTAATACATATTGTCAGGGATTTATAATATGTTGTATTGTATTTATAATAACCTACTCGTTGTTGTTTTTATGTTGATACTACAATTTATATTGTTCTTTTTTATGTATTTTATATTTATATATTTTTTTATATTTTTATATTTTTTATCTATGTATATTCTGTATTCATATGTAAAATAATTGTAATATTTTTGTAAAAGCCGCTTTAATCGGCGTTAATAATAATAAATAAATAAATAAATAAATAAATAATATTTGCTAAATTAAGGGCGGTTTATAACAATTCTTTCGCTATGTCTGATGCCATTTTTTTAAATATTCGTTGATTTTCCGTTTAGCTAGTTTAGTAATCAGCACATACTATGTTGTTTTAGAAGGTTACGGGTTTAATTTCAAAATTAACATTGATCATTTAATCGATAAATTTTTAATACAAAATTTTTGAAGTGAAAACTTCTTTTGCACCGTTTGATTTGAAACTCGAAGAAACGAAAAATTGCAACACTAAAAAAAGACAGACACATACATCTATGGGATTTAGCCTAAGAGAGAATGATATAGTATAATCGGTCTCTTCTTTGTGCGGTGCTTTGTAGCCTATCGGTCTCCTCCTTGTGGGTTGTTTCGTAGCCTCCCCACTCTTGTTTACTTTAGTTTTCTGAAAGTTTCACTTCTACCGCGTGTGAATTACACACTCTGTTTTTTTAATACAAAGATAATAATTAATAATTAACATTCGCGAATAATAATTAATTGATTTTCATTTAATACACGGGCGCTGACCTTTCCTGGTGTTTTGATTTTTGGTATTGTTGCTCTGAGGTTTGATGAAAAATAGGGATGATTATATCTAACTGACACTGCAAGCCCATCCTTAATGATACAGCTTAAAACAATGTTTTTCTCCCTCTATTAACAACCGGCGCGGCATCCAAGGAAAACCAGGACAAAATAATATAAAATCACAAAAGATTTATATTGTAGATCCTGGTATAATAGCCCGCAACATGAAACAGAAAACCTAGACAAATAAAACAGTAAAAATATCCCGCCGCTGAGCTGGGAAATCATATCTTGTCTTAGTAGAGCTTTTATTTTACTTCATTAAAGCTTAGGTACTATGGAAAAAGCGCTTTTCGTATTTAAAATTCAAGAGGAGTAAATAAAATAGTCAGACGTGATCCACGCGTTTGTGTAGGATGAAATGAATCTTACTCCAATGCCATTGGATTGAAATACATCAGACATCAACATTCTCACCCTTGCAGTCTGAGTGTTGGTGCAAAAAATTACTTAACCCCTCAGTTCGTCTTTAGTTACAACTATCATATAGGTCTCATAGGAATGTGATCTAAACGGTGTTAGAAAAAGAAAACACCACGCTTTATATTCCAATCTAAAAATTAACCATACAATCAAATAAAACAATTAAAATGTAAACTTCGCGTCGGACAACAATTTGAAAAAAATATATATAAAGCTATGGAAATATTTTATTAATTATTTTTACATGAAGCGAAAAAAAGTGAGTTGATGATAACGTTTAAAAAACATTTGCCTAATGAAAAATTTAAAAATTAAAAATTATCAGTAATTTTAGTGAGGAAAAAACGTAAGGTGAGCCATTTAAAAAAAATGTGTTTGCTTTCAAAGTTTTTATATTTCAAAAATCATGTGTTTATTCCGATTTATGAAATTTGAAATCATATTTCATCACATTTCATAACAGTTTTTAGTTTTTAGTTTTCGGATGCGTTCAGAATGATTCCATTTTTGGGTCGAAATATTTTGAACTTCCGATAAAATAAGGCCGACGACTAAAGGGTTAAAATACCTACATTTAAAATAAGGTCGTTATTTAGATAATTTTAATTTTGACCCCAGGTACAGATTTATTGTAAATTTTTACATTGACACCAGAACCAACATAATATCAAACATCGCTATCATCATCTAAGATTTATACCAATATTTTTATTTTAAAAGTTGGTGAACTTTTGCACAATCTTCGCGATGTGCTGTAACTTTTCATAAAAACTTACTTACAACGTAATTGTCAGTTACTATTTTAAAACTAATTCAAAAATAATTAATTAAATTAATTAAAAATAAACCCAATTCAAAAATAATTGTAATGTGTACACATGTACTCATGTACAGAGCCGTTTGAATAATTATTATGAATTAGACGATTTGATACTTCACAATAAGTTCTTTTTTTCAATTTTTCTTTATTCATTGCATAAATATTATGGTTACATTATTTATGGATTTTTCAACCACCATGCTAGGCTGATGTCCGTGTTATGGTGGTCGAACGGTGCATGGTGCATAGTCGAATGAACTAATGGTGTAGTTAACTTGCGAGCCTAGCGTTCGCGCGCCGTTGGCAGTGAGTTAGTTACTTTCCCATGATTATTGGTTCGGCTCGCGGTTCGGCTCATAAGGGTACACTCGCCATAATATTACATTAGATTTTTAAATTATCATTAACTTCAACCACCTTCGAAGTTTTTCCCATTTTAGGTTAAGTATTTTGTCCGGCGGACCTATCTAGTGGCCAGTGATCCCTTTCTTATGTCTGAAATGGATCTTTTATCTGAAGAAAAGCACTAATAGTTGGCTGCTCCACACGGGGATGTAAGATACAAATCCTATTATTTGTTTTGCAGAATGAGCTGGAATCTTATTAAAAATAATAATTTTGGTGGTGTCTCTGTATCTGTGCGTAACTCGACCTTTAGAACTGGGATTTGTTTTGATTTTCAAAATTGAAAAAGATTGTCGGAACGATTCGGACAAACAACAAACGTAGTTACGGCTAAAGCGATAAAGTAGGTACGTAAATTAGATTTGGCGGCCTCCGACTGCTCGACTAGCAATCCGAAGATCGCAGTTTCGTAGAGTATCCTCCACGGACAGTTGAAAGTATTTTGGTATAAGACCGCTATTAAGAATTGAAACTTTGCTTGAAATGCCGTGAAAAAAAACTTCAGCCGTGTTTGGTGGCTAAATCTGAGTAGCCATATGTTTTCCCATCTTTCTCTTCCCCACCTCCTTCATCCACTACTTTCAGCCTGATAACATACTCCAATTAGAGATTCCGTAGTCTCACTGGCTCCAGATGGGAAAACAAAACAATTACCTGTAAAAGTTAATCTAAATTTGGACAATTTAGCGAAGCGCCTTTTGTTAAAAAGTCTTACATTATTTTTTTGGTTTTGCCGACACGTATCTTTTCTGCTTCGCCACTGCGGTAACCTTAGTGCAACAATAACTACAGGGAGGTAGGTACACATTATTTATTAGAAAGTTGCTGATTTTATCGAAACAGATAGGAATAAATCATAATCGCATAAAATAAGGTCGTTAAAATAAGGTTGTCTTATGCTTTGTGAAACAGCAATACGTTCAGAAAATGAAATGATTGGATGATATGGTTTATATGAAATTCCTGGATTTAATTCATATCACTATTACAGAAGTTACAAATCCGGTGGAGGTATCTTGTTATATGTAAGAAATAATCTCACCATCTCGCAAATATTTATGGACACAATATATTTTGAAAACGTTTTTGGAAAATTGACATTTAAAAATAACAAAAATTTAAATCTTTAGCTATATACCGACCTCCGAATCTCAATAAACAAGCATTTTTGTCTGAAATATCTTCTGTGTTTAAAAATAATATTGACCCAAATAAAAGTGTCATATATTTTAGTGACATCAATTTAAACTTATTAAATAGAAATGATTCCGTCATAATAACTTATGAAAATATCCTTGCAAATAATTATTTAATAAAATGTATAGATGATGTAACAAGAGAAGTGATAGTTCAACAGAAAATAAACAGCTTGTGTATCGATCATTTTTTTGTAAGGATTAGCGGAAGACAACCCGCTGGAGCTTTCACAGGTGAGAGTTCAATTTCCTCATGCGTATGTGATTATAACATTGCTGATAAACACACCACGGCTATTAATGTTCAGTTAGATTCTATGGAACAAGTAAACTTGAACAAAACTGAAAATATAACGATTCTTTCGCAGAGACATATCGACAATAATATCCAAAATTATGATTGGAATTCTCTTGTAGAAGAAAATGACTGTTCTACTATTTACTCAAAATTTCAGAATTATTTTGATGACTTGTATAAAAATAGCACAATTGTGATAAGTAAAAAATCCAAAACCCGGCCTTATGCGAAAAACGATTGGATATCTACCGATGTTTTATATAAAATTAAAAAAAAAGATATAATTTATATAAACGTTGGAAAAATTCTCCAACAAACAAATATTACGAGAAAGAATATAAATGTTTTAGAAATGTGTTAAATAAATTATTAGTTAAATTAAAAACTTCTTACTATAATTATACTATCAAATTCAAAAACTATTTTCAAGACTCAAAAAAAACATGGGAGGAGTGTAATAACATTTTAGGAACTAAATGTAAACATGACTGTGATGAAAATGCTTCTAAATATCTGATGAAAGGTCGAACAAAAGAAGGTTTAATTAATGATTTTGTTGATTATTTCTCTGAAAGTGTTTACAATATGTTACATAAGTGCAACCATAAGACAACTAAATTTGAACCAGAGGCGATGCCTCAAAGCATGTACCTACCGAGGGCAACAGCGGCGGATATAGAAAGCATTGTTAAACAAATGAAGAGTTCTTCTCCAGAAATTGATAGTATCAGAATGAGCGATATTAAAAAACATATTTTAATCCTAGGTCCAATTATAACCCATTTTATAAACAGAATCTTATTTCAAGCAAAAATCCCCGATGACTTAAAATGTAGTATCATAAGACCTATATATAAGGCAGGTGACCACACTGTATTGGGTAACTACAGACCAATTAGTATTTTCAGCACCAATTAGTAGTTTCAGCACATTAATAATCCTTTATATATAAACAGGCTGGAACACAACCATATTACTCGTTTTAACTTTAATGAAGGGCTAATTGTACCTAAGCATACACATAAATATGGACAAAGAACGTTAAATTACATGATTCCCAGTTGTTTAAATTTGTTACCTGCTGAAATTAAAAACTGTGCCCAAAACAAACAATTGATGAAATTACTGAAGACTTGGCTTACGTAAAGAATTAATTTGTATTATCTTACAATGACATATTATTCTAAAGACTTACAAAATGTTATTTGTGTTTTCAAAAAATTATTTTTATCTATATTTCTGTAAAAAATTAAAATTTATTTTATATAATTGCAAAAATGTAACTATTAAATCACTATAATAAGATCTTTAATGTAAAGAACCCGTTAGACAAACTGCTAAAAAGTAGTTTATCGGGATTTTTTGTCTTGTATTTGGAAAAAAAAAAAAAATTATTTTAATCTTAACATTTTTGACAGATTTCGTAAAAGAATTCACACTCCTAAAAATAATGACACATTTTACGTAAACTTTCTTTAACTAAAATTGAAAGCACAGTACGCGCATAAACGAACTCATTGTAAAAGTTGGTTCCATGACAACTCAGAATAAACTCCATTCAAGACCTCCTTAAAAAGTCATTAAAAGCTGTGAAAAAAAATATAATTAGCCCATAACCCAACCTACGTTTTTAACCTATTATTTATACATATATTTTTTTCATCACTTTTCAATGGAGGTGTTGAGTTGAGTTCATTCTGAGTTATCCGGTCACCGTAAAAGTTTACTCCAATTCTGAAGAGATCGATTCAGGCTTGTGGTTACATTGAGTGAATTCAGACATTAAAATATAAATATAAATATCTAATGTTAATATAATTACAATTAGAGTATTGCTCATAATTCAATTTATGACTGTCCGCTTTTAGCGGGAACTTTTCTCGCTACTATTTATTTTTTTCTTTAATCCGGGAGCATCCGGGCAACAGAATGGATAAAATACTCCATATGTTATCATGAATTTAAGTTTTTCATACACAATATTTCTAGAATTTTCACCGTCAGCTTTTGTTTCTCGAAATCACTGCATAATTGGAATTGCACGGATGCAGCAGTCGTGTTCGTGAATAAAACCCTTGCAAACTCGTAGGCATATTGAGTATTGAGCCACCAAGTTTAATATGACGATAACGGTGTTCATCAATAAGTTTGTCCACACACCCAAATAGAAGTACTAGGGTCTGAATAGGGCAAAGTAAGGTTTATGGATTAATTTGTGATTATCTTTGACAAGAAATATTTCCATTACCACTATTTCATAGGTCACCCAAGTGTTTCGCCACGTTTGGTGACTTAGCGGGTGTGCCTGGGTTCAGGTTTGTCCAGGTCTTAGCGGCTGATGCGTCTGCGCATCTTTTGTATGGTGGGCCGGATCTAGAGAGAGTGGTTGAGGGAAGAATTTTGATCATTCCAGCCGGACTCTTGATCCATCTCCTTCCATCGCAGTCGGAGGGATGGATTGATACGTCTGTCACTTCTGGATACACTGACCCCCAGATTCTTACCCACCCCTCATACCTTTTTCCTTCCCAGAACTTCCTATTCTTCCCTTCCTTAAAAATACCTCCACACAGCATCCCCTGAGATGATATAGGCCCAGAGGGAAATTATTTTCTTCAGGGCCTCCTGTGTGGAGCTAATGTGAAAAAAAAAACTTGTTACTCGTTGGCACTTGTCAAGCGCATGCTTCGCAATCACAGAATAAAGAAGTACATAAGAAATGCCTTGTGGATGTGTTTCGTGATCCAAATACGAGTATTGGACAAATCGGTTCTTAGATTTTTAATAAAAAACTATGTGTCACCATGGTTACGAAATTCAAATGGGATGGAGATATACAATGTCAGGCGAGTGTAATTGACACAGAGCTGTTTTTAATGGGCTAAATGGTACATTTGTTTCCATTAAAATTTCTTACTTTAAGTTCGGACGAAACTATTGACGTCCATTTCGTAGAATAAAAAAACTAGTATCTTTGAGGTGGAATGTAAAATTATTATATGGATATAGTTACTTAGTGGTGGATTAATATTTACAAAATTTTGAAAAGTTTACTCACTGAAAAAAAAAGTTCCTGATTTTAAGACTGTTAGGGATAGTTTAGGGGAGGTATTCATCAATTCATCATTCATGTCACGGGGTTAGGTATTTACGTCTCGTGGCGATGTGATATAATAATAAAGTATTTTTTAAAAGCAGTTGAATATGGTATCATGGCATGGGGAGATGGCAGTACATCTGAACTAGACCAGATCATAAAGGCATCGAAAACTATTTCTAAAATAATCCTTCGGCTACCTCTAATTATTACAGACTCGAACATAATCTTCAATAGGATGATTTTTTTAACGTTCGGAAGATATACGCAAAACAATACTCACTTATCTATGAATACATAAATACTACAAAAAAAAATTAAATCAAATTTAGTCATTGAAAGACTACAAAATTCTTCCAGATAGAATAAAAAAAATATGATTCACAAAACAATTTAAAAGATAGCGTAAAAATTTGGATTCCATGAATGCACTCAACTAAACTCAAAATTATGAGTATTAATCAACGCAACCAAACTATTGAGAAAATATTTTTTAATACAAGTATAGTTATGTTTAGCAAAATTACTGCCTCGACACAGGCTAGCCTTGCGAGGCGGGCAATCAGAAATCTCATCTTTTAACTAAACAATTCTATTCTTTACAAATAACCTACTTTTTGTAGAATATTATTATCTCTTGTTAGCTTTATATACTGATAATTTATAAACTAATGTTACACTACACTAGTGGACTAAAGTATGGACACTTTTCGAGATTTCTTGTATCTTGTCGTTTGCCTTGTAAAAAAATGACTTATTTTGTTACGGAACCCTTATAAGTTTTTTTTTCGTGTTCCTTGTGCTATTTTAGATTAAAAAACATACCATACGATATGCCATATGGTGATTCAAAATTCCTATCACTCTTTATGAGAAATGGGAGCAAATACCTTTAAAACAACCAATTATTGAGAATAACGTTTTTGAGTTTTGGCAACTCTACAATGTCTTGTGTTCTATCTTAACCAACCACAAAGTGCAGAGGATCGTTGTGGGCTCCAATCAGAATACTTTAAGATGCAACACGAATAAGTTCTACACCCGTGTTAGTCAATCATCCATTGAAGAAAAGTTATATATATATTTTTTTATAAAAATTATTAAAATGGCTCCTTAGGTGCCAAAACGTGCCGATTGGTCACTAAAGAGAAGCAGAGGTGTTGCACTTTGTGTAGAAGGCTACACATACAAAGAAATTTCAAAAATATTGGGTGGAGGAGCTACCAAGTCTGGAGTAAGAAAGGTTGGCCAACGCTGCAAGGAGACTAAAACCACAAAAACACACCAAAAATCGTCCAAAACCCAAAGGTTATGCCACAAAATGAAAGAAGCATATGTTGCCTTACCCTGCAGAACCATCGTCAAACATCCAAAGATATTAACAAGGTCATTAAAGCTGCTGGACTCGATATTACAGATATAACATTTAGGAAGAAATTAGGCAAGAATAATAAAAGTCTAACCATAACATGAAACAGAGGTATAAACAACTGAAATGGGCTGTAACACATAAGAAATGGACTTCAGAAGACTGGGCAAAGGTGATATGGAGTGATGAGACCAAAATTTTCACTTTTGAGAGTGATGGAATCGGATTTGTTCGTTGCCATCAAGTTGAAGATTTGATACCAGAATGCACTACTGCGACAATGAAACTTCCTCTGAGTGTCATGGTGCAGGCTTGCATGATAAGGGACAGTTTTGGATGTCTGGAAGTGGTAGAAGGCACAATTAAGACTAACAGACATCAATATGTGATTCTGGAGCCAAAATTATTGCCTAGCACAATGATTTGTTCGAGTGTAACCGTGGTAAATGCAATTTCCAGCAGCATGGACCCCCATGCCACATAGCAAAAGGAACATGAAATGATTACAGAACCACCATATTGTTGTTCTACCTTGGTCAGGGAACCACTTGGACTCGAATCCTATTGAAAATCTCTGGTCTAGATTGAAAATAATGGTTTCTCGTCACAAACCCAGAAATAAAAGAGAAATAATTGAAGTGATTACTCAAGCATGGTTCCATGTCATCAAAACTGAAAACTAGTGACGTTTGATGGACTCCATGTGTAGAAGAATTGAGGAAGTTATTAAACTTAAAGGATTTCCAACGAAATAGTAACATTAAAATGTTAATTTGAAATATTATGCAAAATCTTCGAAATTAATAAATAATTTGTGTTTTGCCATGACGTTGTTTTATTCAGCATTTTTATTATTTTTCCAAACAAAACTTTTAAATCTATTCAAAATACAACAGTATAATATGTGGTTGAATTAATTAGCTAACAAAATTACTGTTAAATACCAACGTGATTTAAAAAAGAGCAAATGAACATCAAATACAAGAAATTTATAAAAAGTGTCCATACATAAGTCCACTAGTGTACGTGTATTTTTAATTATAATTTTAAAGAATATACAAAAAATATATTATATTATTATTTCTTATAAAAATTATACTTACTTATGCTTTATTATGGATTCATCGTGACTCATTTTTTAAATTTTAGAAATCATAGCAGTTAATTGACAACAAAAATCAAAATGTCATATACTTGTAAGTGTGGGAACCATTGGCGCGTTTATTATAACCCAATCCAGAAAAAAAGGTATACTCTCCGCTAAAGTGCGCCGCGTACCGGACGCCGTTCTTAACCGAAATTTGTTTACTGAGACGCATTTTGAACGACTTTAGATCGAAATTTGTCCCAATTAAACTGAATGGTGACCCAGATACTAGAAGTAAATTAGTTTTAGTCTCTTTATTTAGTTGTTTCTTGGATTTTGTCCCAAATAACCGGCTGTCTCACTAGTGTTTCAATGTAGTATTATGCTTATACTTAATCAATTACTAGATGCACTTGGCAGATTTGGCAGATACATTTTTGAGATGATATTGCATGTGATCTAAATTTGTATTGTTACAAAAGAGGAACAGTGTAGTTTATCATTTCCCCGCCGGGAGCGTTATCATTTCCGTGACGTAAATTGTAACCGGAGTGATGTATGGTTGCGTGACGCATTAGGAATCCCAAATATGACCCATTTGAATGAAGTCAGACGAAAACTGCGTTTGCAGCTTTATTTTTTTAGATGCCTTTGATACCTATATTTTAATGGAATTAAATTTCGGAAATCAAAAATTGATTTCTGTAATAATATTTTCATACCATTCATGATTATTCAATCTATATATGGATAATTGTATGCAAGAATTGAAAGAGATGGGATTGGGCGCAAAATTGAGTAATCTGGAAGTATGTTGCCTTTTGTATGCTGATGATGCGGTGCTAATTTCTAGCAGTATGGAAGATCTACAGTCTCTCGTGTCTAGGATGAACGAAGTATGTATGAAGAATGAGTTAATGATGAATGTAAGTAAGTCTAAAGTCATGGTGTTTGAAAGAGAGAGTACGAAAACAGTATGCAATATAGTTGTGAATGATGAATACTTGGAGCAGGTGGATGAGTTTGTGTATCTGGGTAGTATGTTTACGAAAGATGGGAAGGCTGATAGAGATATTGAAAGAAGGGTGAATGCCGGTAACTCCATTAATGGAGGACTGAATGCCGTTGGCGGTAATAAAAAACTGTCCAAAGACGCGAAACTAGCCGTCCATAATGGAGTGCTGGTACCTACCCTGATGTATGGCAGTGAGGCATGGAACTGGCAGAGGAAGGATGAAAGCAGACTGAATGCTGTAGAAATGAGATCCCTGAGGCGAATGTGTGGTAAAACCATGTACGATCGTGAGAGAAACGTGGATATCCGCAAAGAATGCAAGGCTGACGTAAGCGTGATGTGTAAGATTAAGAAAGGGACTCTCCGATGGTTTGGGCATGTAGAGCGAATGAACGAGGAAAGGAGTGTAAGGAGAATATATGATGCAAATGTGAATGGTAGAAGAAGTCGGGGACGCCCGAGGAAGACATGGCACGACCAAGTGAATCAGATACTTGAGTCGGGCCATGTGAAGAGTCGGAATAATAGAAGAGCATGTATGAGAAGATGTATGAATGTGAACGAGGCAAAGAGTGTGTGCCAAGATCGAGTTGTGTGGCGGTCCGTCCTCTCTGCCTACCCCTGCGGGGAAACGGCGTGATGGTTGGTTAGTTGGTTAGTTAGTTATTTTCATACCAAAACATAAGTACTAGTACCCGACAATGCTCATATTTTAACAACCTTTTTTTAATATTGAACGATTTCAATACATCAAACAAGTTAAAGAATGTAAATTTTATAATTTCATAGCTCATAATGGAAATGATGTCGTAAAAGTTTTTTTTTCAATTAGAAGGCAGGTATGGATACCACCGCCCCGGGAACCATTATTTATTGGATAACCAACAACTCTGCCACGTATCACCCCATGTTGGTCAGTAGGTACGTTTGGTGACTTAGCAGGGGTGCTGTGGTTCATCGCGTGAGGTTTATCTAGGTCCAGGTCGGATCGGAAGAGACTGGTTGAGGGAGAACTTTTGGTTGAGGACTCTCTCGGAAGCCTTACTCACTGGAACTCTAAATTCTGAAATTTTACACACTAACCTGCGAGTAATTTTATTACGCCAAAGATCATCGTTTTTCAAAGCTAAAAAAGGAAAACTAATACTAATAAGAAAGGAAAAGTAATTTGCTTAATAATTTTTTTACCGTTTTGTTAATTTGAAGGTTGAAACATTTTTTACTTGATTTAATGTGCATTTCTTGAATATTTTCGAAATATTAAATATTTCCATTACAAACCATAAAAAAATATCATATATATATATATATATATATAATTTTTTTTGTAGTAAAATGCCCTTTAACTCTTAGTTTTCGTTCTTATTTAACAGTCTACCTGCCTAAAACGAACCGAATGAGAGTTTAGATACCTTCATGGTATAATGTATGTGTTAAATTTAATTCACTCGGGTTTTCCCAGGATATTGTTTTCGTTATAGAACTGTATGAGAAAGAACGACACGAAGTACGGCACCTCGTACGTGACCCGCTCTCACCTTCGACTAATGAAATTTTACATTAACTTTGTATTGTACTAAAATTCTTCTGCACACGAACTAAAATTTCAGGTAAAAGGAAAAGCTAAATTTCCCGAATTAACTTTTTTATTCTCCAACTGATACTACATACGTTTTACTTCAAAATGCTATTTGAAATAACGACTTGCTTATTTGTTTAAGACATACACAGTAAATTATGCTACAAGTTATAAGGTTTATTTATTTAAATTATTACATTGTTACGTAAATCAATAGAATATCAGTAGTCAATTGTGTCTGAGATGAAAACGGTTCTTAAAAATAAAAGTGATAGTAATAAAAAGGAAGAAATTGTGTGGAGAAATAATGAAGAATTTTGAAATTAAGCTGACTAATAATGAAAGTTTTATGAAAAATTAAGTTTTAGTAGAAATTTTAATAAAAAAAAAATTTATGTTAGAAAGGAATATAACTTAAATTTCAATATTTTTTTTATTTTTTGCTAGTGGGTGAAAGATGTAATTGCGCGAGTAATTTGTGAGTTATTTGCTGCATTAGTGTTGTTGGCTTATGTATGAAAAAGCGAAGTGTGCTGATAATAAACGATAATAACTTAAAATTATTCTTAATTGATGTTGTTTTTGAAATTTTTATCGAAACGCTTTTTTGTTCCTGATACAAAGTCTGATCATATCAGAAACTAATTAAAGAACGGATTAAAAATACACGCTTATATTACTTTACTAGCAAAACCGCGGGATGGTCTGAATTCCTAATTCTTTACAGTACAGTTCCAATTTTTGAAATAATTAAATATTTTATTATAAGTTGGTGAATTTTTGACCAATAAGTTACTATATCGCTTGTCTGAATTCTTTTCACAACTGATTCCAAATTTTGAAAATGACTTAAATTCAAAGCAAAATTGAGTTCATTGAACCAGATTTCGCGGAGGACTAACTAACACACAGCAAAGATATCCGAAATTAGTATGTCTGATAAGTTTGCACAAAGTAATTACACTAACTCTACTAAAAAAATCCGACCAAATTAAATATCTAGGGATTGTTATAGATAACCAACTGCGTTGGGAGGACCATGTCAATTATACAACAAAAAGACTGTAAAATTGTCCTATATATTTCTCTCTCTCAGATCAATCCTGAACCTTCAGTCACCCATCTCACCCATCAGAGCCACTTTTTAAAAAAATCGCAATCCTAGACATTAGACAATTATACGTTAAGTCAATCCTCATACACATAAGAAAAAATGATTTAACACTCAAAACTCAGCAAAATATTTGCACCCGCTATTCATCACAACAAAAATTCAAAATTCCTCCAACAAAAACAGCTTTCGCCCAACAACAGTTCTCTTAGATCGCGCCTAAAATGTTCAACTTACTAAATATTGATATTAAGACTTCGAAAACTGATGATCCTTATGCCATTAATGTACAGAACTGGTTATTTATTCAGGGAAGGAAATATTATAAAGAATTCCTTACATCTTAAAAACTGTTCTTATTTTTTCATATTTCTCGAGTAAAAAATCTTATCTCTAAATTAATTTTCAACCAAAACTTTATATTACGCTGATGCTTTTTTCATATTTTTTTGACATTGTTCTTCCATTTCATACGCTAAATAGGAACAACTGCTTTTGTTTTTTGGGGTCTAAGATTATCATTGTTAATCTGTATAGATGATTTATATATTTATTCTTATTTTTATTTCTATTATCCTTAAAATATTATTATTTGTTATTTTTATTTGTTATTCTATTTTATTTTTATTGATGCAAGATTCACCTACTTTAATTCCTTTCTTGTACATGATCATGTACCTAATACTAGTGTGATAATTTCCCTTATATGCATGCTACATGTTTTTATTTTCATCTACGTATATGGATGATTACACTTATTATTTTATCTAACATCTAACACACTATATAAAGAGGAAAGATTTGTTTGTTTGTTTGTTTGTTTGCATTGAATAGGCTCCAAAACTACTGAACCGATTTGAATAATTCATTCACTTTTAGGAAATTACACTATCCCCGGGTGACAACGGCTATATTATATTTTCAAAAAAAATATAGATCCTTACTAAAACTTCAATAATGTAATCCAAGGTGTAAAAAAATTACCTAAAATATTTTTACATCGCGTGCGCTGCGAAAACTATTAATTATAGAATAAAATAATGTACAACGACTTTGCAGAACACATCATTATTTACAAAAAGTGTCGTGCCAGCATTATTATAGTTATGCCACAATAAGTGTTCTTTTATTTTAAAAACTTAATTAAAATGTCGCCGCTTGAAAAGGTTCTTTATTTGTATCTTGGTTTTAATCCTTATCAAAATAAATTATTTTGTATTAAAGACTGATTCAATACCTTTATTTCACATTTTGAATTATTCAATTCGGACATGCTATTCGAAAGATATCACGAGTTTACAAATGTAAGTATTATAAAAAAGTTGTGTTGTTGCGCCGCTCACCCCGCTCACCCCGCTACGAGCCGGGCGGGGTATAACTCCGATCCAAAAAGTCAACCGAATCTTTGGTGTTATCGTAAGTCCGTTTATGGTCCCCGGCTACTACCTCCACCAATAGGAATCTTTTATTTTTGTTGCATTTCTCTGCTTTATTTTCGTTTGACATATTTGATTTCCGACACAATAAGTACGAATGTGAATTTTGGGAATTCGCGATCAAATGAAAAATGGGAGAATAGGGCACGTAATTGGAATAAAATTACAGGTGCGAGTCTTCCTTTGGTTGTTATTTGAGTGTTCCTAAAGTATTTTTTGTACTAAATGTATTGTTTAAATTGTGTTTTAAACTGTGTCGTATATGTTTCAGTTTTCATAACATAACCACCCGGGATCTAATCTAATCTAATCTAATCTAAAAATAACTATATAAAGAGGAAAGATTTGATTATTTGTTTGCATTGAATAGGCTCCGAAACTACCGAACCGATTTGAAAAATTCTTTCACTGTTGGGAAGCTACACTATCCCGGGTGACATGGGCTATATCTAACACACTATATAAATAGGAAAGATTTGATTATAATTTATAAAGTTAGCTAGGAAAGGGACGCGGGAGGGGAACGGGGACGCACGGGAAGGTGATTCCGGGAGAAAAATGTATTTATTTGAATATGGCATTGCAACGCATGCCGGGAACCAGTTAGTACTTAATAAAACATCTTAAGAATCTCGACTACCATAATACGGGCATTTGTCTAGCTTGGTAGTCGAAAAAACATGTAAAACAAACCTGTAACAAACAAAATGAATAAAGAAAATTTAAAAAAAAAAATATATATATATATGTACTCACTGTATGGTAACTTTAAATGTAATGTTTAGTGTACAATGGTGTTTAATTCAAAGCTTAATAATAATAAAAAAAAATTAAGGCTTTGTATTAAAGCCAAAAAAACACACAATTTAAATTTTATTTAATGGCGTATTCTCAGATTTGTAGAGAAAACATGAATAACTCTTGGAAAATTACAGTCAGTGAAAATTGTTTAATAATTATTCCAGTTTCAACTAACGCTATATATTAAATGCACAAAAAAACTGGAGTACTTAATATAATTTTAGCCCGCACCATTAAAGTTAAAGTGCTTAACTGTCAGATAGATTTTAGTGTGAAACCACGACAATTAATTAATACAAAACCACCCACTAAAAACAGAATAACGTATGGAATGTTTAATAAAATCTCGACCACACAACATGGAATGACGTAAAATGGTAATGGCGCCAACTTAAAAAGTTTGATTTTATATTATAATGTCACATAACAAAGTATCTGCCTCACATGAACAAATGAAAAATAATAAAAATAATAATAAAAAGTAATAAAAAGAAAGTATTTCTTATAAAAATTGAAGATTTTTTTGAAACTGATGTGTTTATTTTGAAAAAATTACCCCCATTGTGCATAAATACAATACGGAAAGACGTTTTCTTCATTATTCGTCTAGTAAATCAGTGTCATTTGTAGCAAAAATCTTCGTTTGGAACGGCTCACGTTCTGCAGGTAAAACTGACAACTTTGACGTGCAAATTTGTTACGTGTAGGAGGGAGTGACTTGTCAGGGGTGAGTTAGATTGATGGCGCAGGAGATCGAATAAGCAAGCACGTGATTTAAAGAGCTAAGTTTTTCTAGGAAACAATATGATATACTGTTGTACTGATGAGCTTTTTCCTTAAGATCATAGAAAAAAAATTCTTCTCTTTGGGCTTTTTATGTAATTATATACTTCTAAAAAAATGTATGTTCTGCATCGAGCTCTGGTTTAGCTCGATCGAGCTCTGGTTTAGCTAAGTAAGGTTTTACAATCTTTTGCTAGCTGTCTTGAATTTTCAATTACATTTAGTTATTTCATATTTTTTTCTAACACTTGACTTTTTTCAAATATTTGTCTCACTGAGTTGTGTTATAACGATTTCACTTATAATTTAAACTGAACTTTGCCTAAGCACAATACAAGTACCTTTGTGATTTTTCATAAAAACGGCGCTATACAAATTATCCAATTTTTGCTATTATTAAATAGAATTATCTATTTTACTACCATTCATATTCAATTTTTCTATAAAAATTAAAAAAAAAAATTTAACACATAAATTACAAATAAAACTTAAACTTTTAAAATTACACCGAATCTATTATTTTTCACAACTTCAATTCCCTTCGTACACGACGTTAAATTTTTGATCAAATCTTGTTATTTAAAATTCTGAATAATGGCTGGACTCGCCCGAGCTAACCGACTTAATAAAAATTCATATTCCGATAAGATCAACGCGATAATTTATTTTATTTGCCCACATGTAGAACCAACATTGGAAAAAATTCCCCGATTCCCCGTATATGTGCGCAATTTAACACAAAATTCCACAATATAGACATTTTTAGCAATACTCTTCAGAATATCGAGTAGAAGTAACGCGTACGGTAGAAAATTAATACAAAGGTGTGAAATTTATAAGAAGCATCTCCTATCCTTATCCTATATTCCTCTTCCTCTCCTCTTCACCTAAAATTAATTTTAGTATACAAAAAACTCCATCACCAAGGAACTTTAAAGTAAGAGATTTTTTTGACTTGACTTCATTTAACTTAATGTATATATTTCGTGTATAAGCTGTTTGTCTCTTACAAATAAATAAATTTAAATTTAACGCAACTAACTACTAACTTCACATTTTTAGATTCCAAAAAATAAAATAAATAATTCATCAAAACTATCTCGTTGTAATTACTGATTAGAATATAATATTATTTATTCACTACATCAATCTTTCTTCCATAACAATCTTCCATGTTTTCTGAAAATAAAAAAAAATAAACTTTTTAACATGTCTTCTTTATGGGGTTAAATAATATTATTCTGGTGGGGTTGAAGATTATGAAAAATATTATCATTATTCTCCAAGGACAGCGATTGCAAGTACCCATGTGGGATGCGTGCCAATCTTGGCACTTTGGAGATCGTGTGGATAAATTGATGTAGATAAATTGAATCCTTCGAGCGTGTCTCGCAAAATCTCCAAAGCGCCAAGATATCTTGTCTCGTGTATATTTTAGGTGAGACCTAAGGTAATTGTAAACCCTGCGGATACAGGTCCGTAGATACAACGCGGTACAGTAAGCATATTAATTCGTTCTGGGTCAGAGGTCACGGGTTCAAAATCCGACGAGGTGCATTAAAAACTTTTTTTCAATTATTTATTCACCGCAATTCAAAGCACTAAAAAGGTTCAATTTTCCCAAAATGAGTGACCATAAAATTAATAAAACTAACGTAATATTTGTATAGCACAGTTTTGTGTTATTTCACTTACAGCGCGTGACTACAATAATCTTAAATACAAAGAGTCCTTACAAAATATTTATCAATTAATATGAAACAATGAATACAAAGTACCTATATATAAAGCAATGCCAAGAGAACATAAATCAAAAGAACAGTCCTTTTATAGCACAGGACAATAATAATTGGCAATACCGGTGCTTTTATAGCAAAGGACACAACAAGAACATTAAATCTAAAATATAATATAAAACAGGTGGCAGTTCCGTTCAGAGAAGAAACGGCGCTGCTTGAAATACGCGGATTGAGTGGCCAAAACAGTTAGTTACTTTCCGAATTCCTCGTAAAAATCCCAGAGATCACGCACCGTTTAAAAATAAAACTTGCGGGATCGTCCTTGAGCCAAACGGCGCCTGGCGGTAGAAAACCTCTCAAGAGCGCTTTATTGGAAGCTAGGCATTATCAGTATCTTGTCCTTGGCTCTTTGTCGCCTTGGCAAGTCAGCGTCCGGAGCAAACTGCCCCAAATGCGTCTGCATAGGTCCGGCCCTAGAAACTTGTTGCAATGGTGAGTATTTTTGAATGGACTGGTACCAACCAATCTTTTATGTTTACTATTTCCTCAATATTAACTTCCGTGCCACAACACATTGAATAATATTATTGTTCTCAGATCATCAAGTTTTTTTATGAGACCACCCAGGGACCAACTGCCGGAACGAAGAAATATGCTGATACCAACATTCTACTGTTCTCTCAAAATACGTTTAACTCGAAGCGCGCTCGCCTAACCGTACGTACCTATTTATTACTAGGAAGTAACACAAACCTAATTGAAATATAATATTTTCTTTGGAAATAAACTGATAGATAAGCGTGGATTCGCTGGCCTAATAAGGTCCATCGAGCCATTTTTACGCAGGGGTAGGTAAAGAAAATAAAGGGCCCTACAACTCTGTCTTCAATATTTATACTACCATATTCTTGCTACATTCAATTTTAAACATGTTCACGTACATACTCTTCTCATCTGACAATAGAAAGAGATCTCTGTAATTTCAAAAATGTATCTGTTTAAAAACGAAATCTAAGTATGTTGTTTGCCTTGTCTAAAGCTGGGTTCCCATCTTATGTACATAGTAGAGTGTATTTCATAGAACCAAAGTTGAATTCTTATCAAATTGCATAGAAATCATATTTTTCTCACTGATTTATTTCATAGATGCTGTGATACAGACCAGTGAGAAAGACAATAATAGATGAGGTGGTGTCTCCGCTTAGGAAGGTTTTTTTTTACAAAATTTGTACAATTCATCGAAGATTAAATAAATATTAATTTAAGATCTACTCAAGTTTTGTTATTATTTCACCATTGGCCTATTGATTGTACTTGGATAATAAAAGAACATCAACAGATTTTCACTGAACTTGGAATATTAACTTTTAAATTTGTAGAATTGTTGTGAAAAACTTCTTTGTTATTATTCTATATTATTTTGAAACGGTGTTCTCAAGTTGTCGCAGTCTAATTTGGATCATTAAACGCTTATTCCAAAATGATGAAAGCTTTCCACTGCAGGGTTAATGTTTTAACAATACAAGCTAACACCAAAATGTCGGGAGCACTCTGCGGCTAGGAGGAGTCTATTATAATCTAGCAGTCTCATTGTACTGCGCCTTGAGAGAGATTCCAGGTGCTCACAAGTCGAGAGCAATTACAGAGATACGAAAACGGGGATGTTGTTTCAACCACTTACTTAGTAGAGTCTCTTCCCTTCCGGCGTGGCGGATGAAGTATGTATAGAGCAGTATGTTAATCATGTCAGACTAATTGTCCCTGTGTGTTCAGCTAAGTGTTTAAGCTGGACTGTGCTTTTAGCCAAGAGTATTATGTATGTGATTTAGTGTTCGGAGAAGAGAGCCTTTAGATTTCAGTGCGTTTGCGGTGTTTTTATGTATTTTTTGTGAAAGTTGACAGCAGATTATAAATTACAAGTACACGTACATATTACGCCAATTATGAATTTTCCACTGATGATAGCAAATGATAGAATTGTTACAATATAAGTGGTTTTTTTGTTACTATATGTATATGTTGGAGGGGGAATGGTACATATAGACTTTGGATAAAGGAATGAAGGATGGGAGTAGATAGAAAGGAAGATTTAATTTTCATTTTATGTCCCGTAAAGTGGAGTTAAAAATGTCAATATGGTAATAATTAATGTTAAATGAGTTTATGGATTTGAAAGTATATAAAGGAGTTCTGTTCAGAATTATTGGTCTTGCACAGAAGGAGATGAAAACTAAGCGACTGTCTGCTGTTAGGATTTGTAATATGGAATGATAGGCGTTGAAGAAGGACTATCAACCAAGTTGTGTGCGAATTGCTTATAAAATAATAATAATTTATTTATTAAATATACACGTTTGAAACAATGATTGCCTCAAATAACATAAATATACCTTAAACAATAATTACACAGTTATAGCAAAAGAAAATATTAGAAATAATTTTTTAAAAAGAATGACCAATAATCATGGCATTTGATCGTAAAATAACCTCAGAGAGTATAAAATGAACAAAAGCTTTGATGGATATAAAAGTAACAGATAAAAGCATATTCAAATTATTATGCATAAGTAAAGTAACTAACTAACTAACTAACTAACCATCACGCCGTTTCCCCGCAGGGGTAGGCAGAGAGGACGGACCGCCACACAACTCGATCTTGGCACACACTCTTTGCCTCGTTCACATTCATACATCGTCTCATACATGCTCTTCTATTATTCCGACTCTTCACATGGCCCGACTCAAGTATCTGATTCACTTGGTCGTGCCATGTCTTCCTCGGGCGTCCCCGACTTCTTCTACCATTCACATTTGCATCATATATTCTCCTTACACTCCTTTCCTCGTTCATTCGCTCTACATGCCCAAACCATCGGAGAGTCCCTTTCTTAATCTTACACATCACGCTTACGTCAGCCTTGCATTCTTTGCGGATATCCACGTTTCTCTTACGATCGTACATGGTTTTACCACACATTCGCCTCAGGGATCTCATTTCTACAGCATAAGTAAAGTAGACTTAAAATAAATTAACATTGATTGAATCGATTTAACAACGTAGCCTTCTTGTACCTACCCTCCATATAATTAAATAGATCAGTCATATCTGGGTATTTATTACTAATTTTATGCAATCCAGGAACAAGAGAGTGTTTGAAATATTCAGTCCTGGTATTGTTATATTTGAACAGGATTTCGGAACGCGTAGCTCTCGTAGAAATGTTTACATAGTATAAAAAGAATCTTTTAAACTACGCAACAGTTTTTTATGCGGTTTTACCAATAGATAGAGTGATTCACGAGGAAGGTTTTTAGGTAAATAATTTGTCAAGATTTTGTGTAAATTGTTTGAAATACATAAATAAAAGAAGCAGGCTGCCAAGCGGGTGGTGTGGATTTGATTTAACAGATGGCGTTGATTATAAAGCGTGGGTAATGACGTGGGGTTGTGTTTCTTTAGCCACACCGGCCACTTGTGGCCGGGTCGGATAGTGTATTATATAACCTTCAGGGTGAAGATTCTGATGATAGTCAACCTCCGACAGAAGATGGCACTGGAAGAAGAAATAACAGAAATAATGCAAAAAAATACCATCAAATGGGCTTAGGCACTTTCAGAAATAAGCCCTCCAGAGAGGCGTGGAACATTATTATTCGCAGGCAGGTCATTGTCTCCCACACGTGTATTTCACGTGCACAATAGTGTGGCGGCTGGATCTGGCAATATTTCGCGGTCTTCCGTCGCTGGACACGCGGTCGCATCCGTATGGGCGGCGCTATCAACGGAAACTGCGCATCTGTCCGACCAGAGTGAGAAATGTGCCACGTTGGCCTGGACATTCTGTGCTGCATACGAATCTGCACGTCATTGTATTATTGCTCCAGAAACACTTCTGTAATAAAAAATAAACATGGAAAAAGGGAGATAACCATTATATTATATTGTGACAATTAATTATATTTATCAACGGCGTTAAATAAAATTTTCTTCATACTGATTTCATGTTTGTAAAACTTTATGTTGTTATTTCTCTAATTTTTGGATGCATTGATCCCGCTACGAACTTCTTTAGTCTGAGTACATGGGCTCCACGAGTACAAGGTCGCCCATATCCGATGGATAATAAACGATTATCCAGCCGAAATAATTTTTTTTTGCATTATTTACCAATTTTGAACCTAAAATCGACTATAAAAATATCTTTAATAAGTTGGTATTGATATCAAATGTATTTATTTACAGTGTCGATTTTTTGTACTTGCTGGTACTCGTATATACAGTATACAGAGAAGTAGTGTTTTCCTTGATGCATTTTAATGAAATATAATTTATACGTTTCCATGACAACTCAGAATCATGTGATTTCAACACCCCTTTGAAAAGTCATTAAATGTTATGAAAAAAATAGTCCTTAACCTTACCTAAAGTAACCTATTTCACCAATTTTAAAAAAATATATTTTTTCATCACTTTTTGACTTTTCATAGGAGGTGTTGAAGTTGCGTGATTCTGAGTTGTCAGGTCACGGCACGATGGGCCCAAGTATATCTGGTCAACTTAGAATTCAGCATTTTCTGTGTAAATAGATGCTTTAGAAACGCACTTGTCACACGCAACGTAATACTACATGCCGTCTTATTAAATCGATGTACACGTCCAGATCAGCATGGGGGGTGGGAAAGAAAGATGTCGATGGTGAAAGGCCTTCCAAAGAGTTGTTTTGACGTTTAACACCTCAGTCTTTAGTCTTCTGGCGTATTCTGTTGGGTAGTCAGATTATTCCCGCTTTGCAATAAATTTTGTCATTAGAAATAATAATATTAAATTTTATTTTTAAAAATTGCCAACCATACGTTTTTTCTTACTGAAATTACTGTTAATGAAAAAACACGAAAAGAATTTATTAGACAAATGTATTTTAAAAGTTGTCGTAACCTTAATTATTTTCGATAATATAATTTTTTTTTTCAAATTATGGTCGTAAACTTTGATTTCATAGAGGTGTAGATATTAATATAAAGCGTTGTGTTTTCTCTTTCTTACACCATTTAAATCATATTGCTCACTGTGACAGTAAAGAAGACACAGTGATTTCTATGAGACCTATACGAGTTGTTGCCAAAAGCGAACAAATTAGCCTGAGGGTTAAGATTATGTTTGTGTTGACGTTTATTGACATTTTATACCCATTTTGTCGTTGAAATGGTATATAAACAACTAATAGTTGAAGTAAGATGTTACAAAGTGAATTATAACGTAAAATCAATTGAATATCGATTCAATTATGTGTGCTGCGTTCATAGGAGAAGTACTCACGGTATGTCAACCAGGAAACGTAGTATCGTACACGTTGCGTGGGTAAGCCCAGTGTGTCTACCTTAAACCAAGCAATCGGTAGGTGCATTAGGAGTTGCAGAAAATATGATATAAGCCATCTGATATTCCAAACATATTAATTGAAAAAAGTTACAAGACGAAATTGAAAGGCTTTAAAACTTTCTCGTCATTGGTATTTTTTTACTTCTGCTGTTCACTGAAACTGGGTTTAATAAAAAAAATCTAAAATAGACACTGACCCAAGCACTATTCCGCCTGCTTAATCTATCGGTTTCCGATTGATTCTAGAAAAACCAATACGAAATAAAGGAACCGATACCTTTAATATAAAAAAATAACTCACGTCAGTTTGAAGATTAGGGAACCCTGTTTTACCATGCTCCTCTTTACACATAATGCGACCCTGACACGAACAACCCAAAATGACAAGCTTATCTGCTACTGGACTTTCTTCAGCAATAATACTTCGTCCTACGCTTTGTTAACACCAAACATACAAAGGGAAAAGAATTTCAACCGTTAATAAAAGTAGTGGTAACTATATATTATTTGCTAGTGAAATTTGTATTTATAAAACTGATTTCACAATATTTATAAGTTACGATAATATTATTCGCATTTAAGGAGTGGCGAATTTGTTCGACTAGAATATTGCATAGTATGGGATTTTGCGAGCATTTGAAGCCTCTCTTTTCCACAATAATTTATCATCCTCTGAATGGTTGTCATGGTTTATTATTCCGTAAATATTATAATCAAGAAATTTCATTTAATGGTGAACATGGAAGACAGATTAACTCGAAATATTAACTCATAAAACGCTCGGATAATGACATTAATTATCACAGAAATTTGTGTAAATTATCTAAGAATATCTTAACTAACTGTCATATCTTCTGTGTTCTCTTCATAAACATTCGTTATTTGTAAGTACCTACTGGGAATTCTCCAGTACTATACGATGTTTATTGAAAGACTTAGAATCTTTAAATTAAAGTAACTGTTTATTGACGTATCATAATTTATAGATAATCATACTTCGGAGGACAAACGTGCTTCCTGGATGAAAGCTAGGTTTTATCTGCTGAGCTCCTGAATAATAATGACTCGGCACATCCACCTTCGGCACAACTCGGCAACGAGACCATGTAACCCGAAGAGCTCATAGACATTAAAGTAATTTGGAAACTAAATCATAGCCTAATTACACCATCTTCGCAGAGATGATGGAATGCCATATTATATGCCTGTTTTGGCTGCACTTTTCTGTTATTCCGACTTTTAAAATGAAGCGACTTTTTTTTTATTTATTCATCGAGCCGCAAATCTAGACATATCGTTGTCTCCCTGACTTCTTGTATATCATTAAATCTCTCGATAATGTAACTGATGTTCCTCCTCAAAAAACGATAGTTTTAGAAAAGAATGCAAAATTGTTTATTGATTTCTGCAAAACGTTTATGAATAAATCACATGTAAGTATGAAATGGGCATACCGATTACCGATGATAGCTCTGTTGTAAGTTAACAGGGAAAGTCAGCCATAAGTTATTAAATGGTTTGTCTAGTTTGTAGTTAAAAGTATGATTGCAGAAATATATTATAAGTTTGTACTGTGCCCTTGAGGTGATTTTTCACAAAAACGGTGCTATACGAGTCATCCAAATATGATTATTATTAAAGGTTATAACTTTTAACATCTCTTTCTTTCTCATAACGACGCATGTACCAAAATACAGCATCTAAATGAAGCTCCCAGCGGAAAGACAACACGGTTTTTCGATATCAAAAGCCTATATTACTGTGAAACAATACCATTTCAAAATTAATGAATTAAAAAGCTTGTGTGGAAGTTAATATGAGGTTTATGCGCATCTTTCAAAAAATGGGCCAGCAATTTATTTGTTTTTCCGACTACACTGTGGAGTAAAAGACTTTATAAAGTCATAAAACATGTGAACGGTAAAAGCGGTCAAAAGATAACAATACCCTTCTATAATTTGACCGATCTTCCTTAATTACGCCATTTTACATTGAAGTGCAGCCCCAACTTCCGGCTGTCCGTCCGCCATGATGTTTCCGCCCACCTATTGACAGAAGTGCACAGCTCAACTCATTTCCATAGATATCCCACTCGCTGGCCATTGCGTGCTTCAAGAACAGTGGAACACGAAAGCTCGGAAAAAAGAGCAGGTAGCCTAAAAACGTTCACCTGATATCTATCAGGTGAGGGAGGTTCGTGAAAGAAAACTACTTAAGTGGGTGTTGGCAATTGTATTTCATTGCATGATATTTTCGGGCAGTGGTCCTAGATTTAAATTTAAGCTTGCGTGTTTCCAAATGCATTGTAAAATTAAATTTTAAACAAACGTAATTTTTATATTAATTTACACCAGATATACCACTCAGTTTTGGATAACTTTTTTCTGATCATTGTAAAAATACCCAGATAATACCTGAATAATAGAACCCCGATGAAGTCTGGCTTCCAAGAAACTGGTTGATTCTTCAATAATGACTAGCTACTTAACCTAACCTAACCTCACCCAAAGTGCTTAAGATACATGATAAACCTACTTGATTCGGTTCAAGGGAGGGCGGTCCGTCTGATTGACAATCCGTTGTTAACAGATTGATTGCCATCTCTAATGCACAAACGCAATATAGGCACGCTAAATCTGTTCTACAGGTATTATAATGGGGCCTGCTCTGAGGAGCTGGCAGCATTGATATCCGGTGCACCCGACGGACGGGCGGAGCACCCGTTCACAGTTGATGTTGGCTTTATGAGAAAGGGTCGTTTCTTCGATTCGTTTTTGACTAAGACGGCTCGTAAGTGAAACGAGTTACCGGCATCTTTAGTGAGGCGGTCTGTAGAAAAGTAAAAGAAAATAAATAAATTATTGATTACCTTGACGTCTTCACACTGAATTCATAATATTTACAAGTTGATTATCACTCAGTTCTCTCAGCTATGTTTTGACTTAATTTTTACATAATTATTTTTTTATTTTCCTTCATAAGGTTGGGCATTATATAGATTTGGATTATGGAATTTAATATTTCTCTGTCTAAAAGATGTATTGAAATTAGAATAATCGGTATGTATTGGCTTACAGCCCTGGTTGAGTATTTATGTTGGGCAGTGGACATTGACGTAGGGTATACGGTCGAAGGCAGTGGAGTATTATCTACCTTATTACCTACTATAATGGCTGTACTCCCCAATTCAAATACGAGAATTGATTTATCGAGTTTCTCTAAGCAGTTTTGTTAAAAAAAAAAAAACTTACCCCTTTTAATTAGCTTAAAGTGTGTTTTGTGTTAAAAAGGCCCTGCGGTATTTTTAAGGAAATAAAGGGATATTTTGTCCACAACTAATGTCAGAAAAACAGGAAATTTTATTTGAGAAATAAATGTACTAAAGCTGTGCAGGTTTCAAGATTCTGGATAGTAGCGTGCGCTAGTTTTTTTTTTCTAGTCTTGTACATAAATTGAACCTGTTTAGCAAATTAAATACCTCTTACTTAGGTAGGTACACTTAAATGTAAGTGTCCAACGAATTCAATTATATAATAGATATATATACATGTGATATTTTAAAAATTGGAACTGCATTTGTGAATAAGCCATAAACCTACCTACCTACACGTTTAACAGATAAATATTTTAACTGTCAAAATCAACAATGGAACTGATTTGACAAGAATTCCAACTTTCCAGTTATTATTTACGGTTCTGCACTAGTTACTAAGTTACTAGTTATTACTACACAAAGTAAAATATTCGACAAAAATGTTAAATAAAGTTAATCCAATTTTTCGTGGAGGTGTTGCACACATATTTCCCAGATAATTCCCTAACACGTAATATAAATCAGACCACATTTCTGTTTTTCCTTCTGAGTTATGGCCGTTGTAGGAAGCGCCCTCTACCGATCCTGACACGATTTACCTACTCTGCTGCTATTCCGGGCAGCCCTAGTTAACACGTCACCGCAGGAAGGTACACTTGACCCTGCGTACGCCCCTGCATTAACCAGGGTTTCCACACACAACAATGCTTTGAACTTTTACTCAACATTGCAGATTTTTAGCTCTTACGATTATGACACATTTCGGTATTCTTCTTAAAATAGTTTTCAATAACAAAAACTAGTTGAATCTCTAAACTTGAACACTGTTGCAAAGTAAAAACTTTCACCATGAGTCGTGATTGAACTCCATCGTCGATAAACTATCATTGTGCCATGATTCTCAAAGGAACTCTCAGTCAAGTGCCAGAGGGTAATATTTTAAATTAAATTTTATGAATGTAATTCATAACGTCCTAGGAAGGCATATATAATAATATGATCCTCGACTGGCTCAGTCCTTCACTACGATATAGGAAACGCTTTCCGCTTACTATGATGGTAGTAGGATATTTTCAAATATTTTCAGGTTATTAGTAACCCGGGAAAGTTTTGTTTATAAACAAAAATGTTTTTTCCTAGTTATACCACGCATGAGGATTAAATGTGTCCTATTTTACTTCTCTAATACTAAACTTTATTTAAATTAGGTTCCTACTAAATTTTTTACCTGTCAATAATGCTATGGGATATGACCGTCCTTCGAACAAATTTGAATGCCATGAGTAAAATGCAAAAGTCATGAAGTGAAAGAGGCATAACGAAGACCACCAAGATGAAACTCATCCGGGCATTGAGTTTTTCCATATTTCTGTACGGTGTGGAAACACGGATATTCCATGGACAGACAGACCCACAAATGTATTCATCCTGGAAGAGTTAGGCATCCACAATAACCTTTCAACTATCTGCCTACGAGGTATCTTCAGATACTATGGACACGTTGCTCGCCAAATTGAGGACTCCGACTTAGAGACATTCATACGAGAAGAAGCAGAGGAAGGTCAACAATGCGCTGGAGTGACCAAGTATCACTGGCGTCTGGTACGTCGGAGTCCACAGCTCTCCATGGAGCGCAGGACCGCAAGGAGAGTGGAGGAGCCTTCTCCACCATGGAAGTAGGGGCCACGATCCTCAGCAATGAGGAACTGACTTGAAAAGAATATGTCCTATTCAATATAATATATATATATATATTTTTTTTTAATCATCTGAATTTAAAAATTAACAAAAATTTTACAAAACCTAAAAAAAATAATTACTGACATTTTAAAAAGTAAACGTTACAATTTTTAATAGCGTCTCAATTTATCAGTGGATCTTATTTGCAAAAAAAAATTAGGAACACATACCTACATGAATTTCGTAAATTAAGTTTTTATTTTGGGCATTGTGTCAGCCCTGCAAGGTGTGATTCATATCCAGGGCAGGGCTGCCGGACACGGAGTGGAAATATTGCATTATGGGGCGATAAAATACCTTGTACCAGACCTTTAATAAAGCTCTCTTGCAAAGTTTACTCACTCACTAAAGAGAATTCACCACGCCTATAGGATTGTTCCAATCTTTCAATTTGCCCAAAGACCTTTTTACGCCACGTAAGCCTCCTTTTGCAGAGGAAATGTAAGAATTAACACTACCTATTGGGTTTAGTAGCGCTTTGAAGTAGATGCTCATCTATCATCAAGACGCGATACAAAATAGGGTGTGTGAGGAAAATAGTAAGCATAGGAGAGGGGAGCAAAGGAGGATTCCTTTAGAAAAGCAGAGAACATGGTTTCTTCGGAGAGTTAATTAAAGTACATAACGCTTACCGAACTCGCGCGATGTGTTAGAAAGACAATTTATTTCGCAAAAGTTAAAAATCAAGATTGTTGAAGCTATTCTTTCATCATTCTATTAGTTCCTATATATTTCGATTATTAATATGTACTAAATTCCTCGCGGGAATGTCATAGATTAGTATTTTTTTGGTTGTTCTGATATCAACCGATGAAGGTAGATACCTACCTACAGGAGTACTAAAGTTAATTAACACATTTTAATTGTTTTTCTCCGTCTGTCAACTGCTTTACTCCGTTTGCGAACAACATACATTTGGCGATTCTTTTTTTTACATTAGCTCCACCATCAGGAAGCCTTGACGAAAAAAAAATCCCTCAGGGCCCATTCCATCTTTGGGGATGCTGTGTGGGGGGTATAATAAATATTGACAAAAAAGGAAACTTATTAGAGGCAGGGCTGCTGTCCACCTTGGAGTCGAACTGACACCGGGAGGAGTCGTGGCCCTCCCCGGCTTGCTCAAAGCGATGCGCGAAAGGACTCTGAGTGTATGGCAAGAGCGATGGGATAGATCGACGAAGGGCAGATGGACTTTCTCCTTCTTCCCTTCAGTTAAAGTCAGAATGGAAGGGGCACACATTAAACTGGATCACTACATGACACAGATGCTCTCCGGACATGGGGAATTCAGGGGTCGGCTACATAGCTTGACCCTTTCTCCCCATCCAAACTGTGCGTGTGGTGATACTAACCAGGACGCCAGGCACATTCTGTGGCACTGCGAGTTGATGAAGGAAGCACGAGAGGAAATGTTGGATGGCTTGCGCGTAACAACAAGACCAGCGTGGAACGCTGACCTTGTGTCAAACAAAGAGAATTTCGAGTGCCTGAAAAAGTTTGTCAAGTCCTGGGTGGAGAGATGGTCTGTACTTAGAGTCGCCGATCTAGACTAAATTCATCTTTGTTTCAGGTGCTACACGTATTGCTCCTGTCTCCCTCGGTATATCCTCCATTACTCTTCACTAGTGTATACGCTTTGAACTGTTTATAATATTACTCTAGAGACCCGTAAATTACTGGTTACATTTGACTTATGTACTGACACATTCTTCTTTTCATGTTTTACTTATTTTCTTTTAGCTTTAGTTTCACGCCGCTTACAAGTCTACAACCTATCGGTTGTCTTCTAATGTTTCAGCCAAAAATGATTTATGCTTTTACCTCTACAGGCCATGTTCCATCTTAGAGACTATATATCATGACTTCTGTACTCATACTGTAATTATGTTTCCAATATATAATTGCTCTTATTATTTTCTTACTTTATATTAGCATTGGTTTCCATATTTTGGTGGCGCAACTGAACTGTACATATTATGTATCGTCGTCACCCCATAAAAGGGGGTGGGATAGACCCTGTCCGTGCATACAGCCAGGCGAACACACACCGGAGCGGTTTTCCCGCAATCCTCCCGCGCCTCCCCCAATGATATGCGTAAGCCTGAGGAATAGCCGCGTGATCTCGACGTCCTTCCGCCCCCCCTCCGACAACCCGACGCTTATCTTTTCCCCAGAGTCTTCTAAAACTTTCTCTTCTTTCCCACATATATTTCTTCGAGGCAAAATCGGGGAGCCGGCTAAAGGGCGCGGACTCCGGGTTTCGTCTGCGGTTAGGCCGATAGCCATGCACATTGTCATTGGGACTGCCTGGTGGTTTGTGGAATTCCCTCTCTGAATATATTCTTTTTATGCATTTTATTATCTCTCTGTTATTATTGTAAATACTTGCATTATATTATTACTGTTATTTTATTTTATTTTTTTATTTCTCTTATTCCAGGCTTCCTCAACCGGGCGCAGCTCTTATTTTTTATATTTTTTTACTTATTAACACTTTTATCTGTATATATTATTTATCCTATACATTTCAGAAGAATCATTCCACGGGCTGCAACATTTATTATTTTTTTGTATTATGTTAATGTAAGTACTTGCATACTGCTTTCTAACCCCGTATGCATGGACATTGGAGGGTCTAGAGTCGTTCAAATAAATGTAGCTTCGTTCAATAAAATAGAGTCCTGAGGTGTACGGTGAAGGAGGAAACCATATGTTTCCTTAGAACGCCGTGGGAAAGTGGTTGGACACCCTCCAATGTGTGGGGGGTAGTTTTAGGGAAAAGAAGGAGATGAAGTTCTGGGAGTGAAAAAGGTATGAGAATTGGGTAGGAGTCTGAGGATAAATGTGTCCAGAAGGGACGGATAAATGAATCCATCCCTCAACAGTCGAGAGGGTCTGGCTGGAGAGGTCTAATTTAGGTCTCCTCAACCAGTCTCTCCCTACCCGCATTCGCCTCCTAGACCTAGACAATCTGACCCCATGAACCTGGACACCCCTGTTAAATCACCAAACGTAGCAAACAACTTAGGAGGACCTATAAGAAGGCTGTTAGTTATCCAATAAATGGGTCCCGGGGCGGCAGTACCCTAACAAAAAATGCTTTAAAATATCCATTTCCATTTAAATTTAACATTAAATCGTGTCATCTCTTTGGTATCGTTATCACTTCATATTTATAGTCCGCTCGCGCAGACACCGAACTTCCATTAATCTGTCATCTCTACAATCATCGGAAGCATCTAGCATTGTTCTCCGGACAGCCGGAGCAATTTAGGAGACCTTGTTCCACCAGATATCCGGAGATAATAAGAGAAGGAGGGATCTCTTATTGTTCTTACGGGAAGACCTAACAGGATCCCATATTTATAAGGAGCGAACAACAAGTATAATGCGTTCTGTCACGGTACTGTCTCGCAGAACGTGTTCAGTTCGCGCAGCTGTATTGTCTCACTAGTTAAGGGTATTATTTAGTTGGTTAATGACACTCTGGTCTGTGTGCTCGGTATTAACGTACGCGTTTAATTGTCCTTATTGCATTTAAACGTTTTGAGACGCGCGTACGCGGTTTGATTAGGAAAACTTTCATCATAAAGATTGTTAAGTTTATGATATCATTGTTTGAAAGGAAGGATTAGAAGTTGTTGAAATAGTTCACAACGACCGCGACGTGTATTAATACCGCCATGAATTACGAGAAAATAACAAGATTTACTTAAGACAGTATTTAACCATAAAATTGTTCTCAAACATAATCTTGAGATGAAGTTCTGGGAAGGAAAAGGGTATTAGAGATAGGTAGGAATCTGGGGGTCAATTTGTCCAGGCAGGACGTATAAATCTAACTCTCCCACTGTGATGTAAGACGATGGGTCCAGAGAGTTCATAAAGTCTTCCTTAAGCAGTCGCTCCCGATCCGGACCGCCACAAGCAGGCAGTAGGCGGGCAAACGCATCCGCCACCAACACCTACACAAACCTCACACCGGGCACCCCTGCTAAGTCATCAAGCGCAGCGAACCACTTGGGGTGACTTATAAAGGGGGTTATCTAATATATGGTTCCCGAGGCGGTGGTACCCATAGCTGCCTCCCAAATTGTGTAGATATACCTATTAAATACATGAACAGGGTGTTAAGTAGTTTTCTTCGCTGATTTCTGACATTATTTGAGTAAAAAAAAATTATGAAATTTTGATCTCTTGTGACATTTTTCATGTTTTTTTTTCAACTTTATCACAAAACATCTAAAAAAAGTCACCCGAAACCAAAAAGTCATTAACATTTTTTACTATAATATCAAGTATCACTGACGACCCTTAACATCCTGCATAGATATTATAACTAACACTCAGTTAGTTTTGCAAAAAAAAAGTAGGTACTTCAAATCGAAAGATTATTTTATAGCTTTACTTACCTACACAACACTAAATCAGCTTGGATTCCCATTAAATACTATTGATTTTATAGAACTTTGTACACCAATTGTCTTACTTATATTCCAGGATATTTTATTTTGCAAAGCAAACAAAATCTTTATATTATGAAAAAAAATGTCAATGTGAAGTTAAAAGGTGAAGGTACTCGCAGCGCGTTTTTTTTTTGTCCTGGAAATATAACCCCTTTGTATTACTTTGAGAAGTCACAGAAATATATGGAAAAGTTGAGAGAAAACAGAAGAACAACTGTAGAAAGCTCAGGAAAACTATGTAATTACGGACAAACCGTTTTTTCTTCGAGAAAAATGCAATTAAGATGGCGGAATGACGAGAAAATATGATTCGTAGGAACATCTAGACCAGGGGTACCCAACCCACACCGTTAGCGGCGGATATTACCGGTAATTTTTACAGGTATTCGGTGTTCAAAAGATGCTTTTATTGTGAAACCGCGACTTTCAATACTAGACGGCATAAACTGACTATACATGCGCATACTTATTAAAATACTGGTTGGAAAAAAATACGAAAATAAATGCCATGCGAATGGCAATTTTCAAGCAATAAATCCGAAGGTCTAATAACAAGAAAGTTCGAATTTAACAAAATATAATAAAAATGTGATAAATTTACGAAAACGATTTTTTCTTTTTTTATAACTTACGATAACCATCATACCGTTTCCCGTAGGCACTCTTGGCACATATTCCTTGCCTCGTTCACATTCATACATGCTCTTCTAAAATTCCGACTCTTCACATGGCCCGACTCAAGTATATGATTCACTTGGTCACGCTATGTCTTCCTCGGGCGTCCCCGACTTTTTTTTACCATTCATATTTGCGTCATATATTCTCTTTACACTCCTTTCCTCGTTCATTCGCTCTACATGTCCAAACCATCTGAACGTCCCTTTCTTAATCTTACTCATTCGCTTACATCAGCCCTGCATTCTTAGCGGATCTCCACATTTTTCACACGATCATACATGGTTTTAACACACATACGCCCCAGGGATCTCATTTCTACAGCATTCGCTCTACATGTCCAAACCATCTGAACGTCCCTTTCTTAATCTTACTCATTGCTTACATCAGCCCTGCATTCTTAGCGGATCTCCACATTTTTCACACGATCATACATGGTTTTAACACACATACGCCCCAGGGATCTCATTTCTACAGCATTCAGTCTATATGAATACCAAAATCAGAAAAATAGAGAGCTGAAAACTTCAATTTGGGTCGCAAAAAATCTTCAATTGGGCCGCAGGTTGGGCACGCCTGATCTAGATTTTGCCTCGCCTTCCTGGCAAATAATATTTCAATGTAAGCAAAGCCCCTCATGCATAATAAATGGAAATAAAGAAATGTACTGACTTTAAATAGTGAGACAACCACAGGACGCAAAACTACTGCTGAAACAAGGGACATTAATAAAACAAGGGAAGCTGTATTTACTTTGGTTGGGAATTTATTTCACCACTTTTTGAATGCGACTGTATGAAGTTTAAAATAATATTTTTAAATAAGGCACTAAAATTACTGTGTAACTATAGATAACGTGAGGCGTGATATATTGCTGATGTTTTCACATTCCACGACGCAAAGAAGAAATAAATTATTTTTTAAAAGATGCATTTCTTTTAATAACGATTTATTATATGAGTACAACGTGGATTTCATAATAACGGCTGTGCTTTATCAAGTGAAAAATATTTAATTACCAAGTAGCATTTTTGAATTCAGAAAATTAGTTGTAATAAAGTTTTTTCCTCACAAAGTAGGAACATAAAAATTCCCATTTGTCGGGAGACACATTTTCATCAAATAACTTTTAATCCCAATATCAATAAAAAATTCCTTCATTACTTTGATTTGAATGAATTTAATAAAAATGGTTCATTATTGTTTCTAATAATAATTTCCGTCGGGGCTTATGTCATCTAAGTATCATCTAGGGTATTTTTAAGGAAATGAAGGAGAGGAAGTTCTGGTAAGTAAGTATAGGTACGAGGGATCGGTAACCATCTGAGGGTCCGTGTGTCCAGGAGTCACGGACTTATGAATCCATCCCGTCAACTGTAGTGCAAGGCGATGAGTCGACAGAGTCCGGCTGGAGAGGACAAAACGTCTTCCGCCACTAAGAAGGTGGGCAGGCGCATCCGCCGCCAAGGCCTAGACAAACTCACCCCATGAACCCGGGCATCTCTGCTTGGTCACCAAAAGTGCGACCACTTAGGTAGCGAAGAATGAGAAGATATAACATCTCCGCATTTATTCCTGTACTAAAATTCTATACTTACCATTCCTTACTTAGGTACTTACTTGCTTACTTAACATCTTCTTCTTCGTGGAAACTTCATAATGACGTCATTATTATAATCTGTATAACATCTAAATGTTATTTTCTTTTTATTCATTCACATTAAATACGACACCGCAAATAATGTCATTTGTATTGAAGGTTTACATTAGGTTTCTTATTCTGTTTTTTTGTAGATGATAATAATTTAAATGCACCTTAAAACATATTATTTAAACTTGTCACCCCTGACAAAATTTTATGTGATATAGGTACTTTATGTATATACCAACTTTATTATATTACCTTTCGTAACGCATTAGTTATCCATAATATTTAGATTCCATGTTTCAGTTTAACATTGATAATTTTTTTTTTATTTAAAGTAATATTAATAATATTATTAAGTTCTGAAAATATTTTAGTTTTTTATTATGTGACAGTCGTTTCGGCTTACAAGGCCATTTTCAAAGTGTATGTTGCCTTGTAAGCCGAAAAAGCTGTCACAATAATATAAACTAAAATACTTGCAGTGCTTAAGAGGAAACCGTGAGGCGTTTTGTCCATACAAACTGTATTCCCCAATTTTCTCTCTGGATTTTGACACTACTGCAAATATTTTTGATATAGTATAGATATCGCTGAAATTGCCTAGCTTCAACGCCATCAGCAGACGTTGAGTATACAAATTAGACAATGTATTTTTAAAAAAAGCAAAACCGAGTGTTTTCTTCTAAAAGAGTTAGTTAAAAAAAATCTTAAATATCGGTACAGGTTTGGAAGAGAAAAATGGGGAATAATCTCGATTTTGATGATTTCATTTAGGTATTATCAGACTGTAGTGCAGATGTCCATATCGCTCAGTATTCGGGGAAGTAAGAGCGACAGTGACAGCAAAAGTTTGGTAAAATACCTATTGTTTAAATTTCTCGGCGACAGGGTTCATTTTAATGATAATATATATTTTTTAAATTAAATGGAGTTCTACGAATTAAACACAAAAAAAAATTATTGACGCTGGAAAGAAAGAGTAGCTGAAGCGCCATACACATATAATGGTGCTTGAGTCATTTTTCCTTTCCAGCAGTATGGCGCTTTAGCGATTTACCCTTTCCAGCGTCGATATAATAACATTGAACAACGATCTTTTATATAGCAGTTTAGTGATATTTATATCAAGTGCGTTTTGTTAAATGCCTTTTTAATAAAAATAAATTAAATAAAAACTAGACTTCAATATTTGATAAATTTATTATCTTATTAACCTCTCATACATATCTTTCATAGCAATAATACAAAAAAATCATAACTCCTTTATTCTAAATAAAACAGATTGGCAAGAAATATCTACATTAGTGTGAATGTGATATTTATTAATATACATCGCTTTTCTTTTTATAAATATATATCTACTTATGCCAATGTTAAGATTTAATAAATTAATTATATTATTATCAGATAATATAAATTATTTAAATTTAAATAGAAAAATGGTTACATGTATAAACTATTTAACAAAAATGTATTTACAATCTCGTAGACTAGTTATGTCTTTTTTGAAATGAAATGGAGGCTATCCAGTCGACATTTACTATCACCTAAAATGAAATTTACTGTGAATTTACATCGATATTACACACGGAAGGCGAACATTTAGATTTGCAATTACTCTAAAAGAAAAATTATTAGATTTTGAAATAATTCTATTTGAATGGTGGAATGTTAACGGTCACCCGCTAGGGTAAATTATTTCATGTTAGTTAGGATATTTTGATTTCATTTTAAAAAGAAAAAAGTAAAGCACGAATTTAAATAATAAAGTCTTGATATTTACAAGTAATAAGGGTTGATTATAAATCTTTGTAATCGTTATTGCCAGCGAAATTTAATCATAAATGGCATCCTTTATCGATAAATTGGTATCTAACTATTTATTTATATTTTTTTATAATAATTTACAGTCACTCTTAACAAGAATTTGGTTTTATGTAAATTACCTAGGTTTTCTTTATTGCTTCATTACTTATTGTAAAAAAGAATTAACATTTATTGTACGAGATTTATTTTTAAATATACACTTTATAAATACGAAACGTTATGTTCGATACTCATGGGCTGAATTTAAAATAAGACTAAGTTTAAATATGAAAATATAAAACTTAGTTTAATGGACAGTGTAGACACATAATTTAGGCCCACAATGTGAGTTGTGCAAAATAAGGGTATTAGCCGAGATGCAAGTTAAAGTTACACATATGTATATGTATACAAATGGTCTGTTTATTGAAAAAGATATTACATTGATGGTGTAGGTTCATTAAGGTCAATAAGACATGTGTCTACCAATATGATTTTTCGAAAGTAAAGGTCTAAAGCTTAAATAAACGGGAGAAAACTATAAACACTCTTCTAAGTTTATAGAGTTTTGATAACTCTTTTTGATTTTCGATCACATGTTTCATTAAAAATGATTATTTTTAGTCAATTTGTTTTCCACGACGAATAATAATCTCAACAAAAAGATTATTTGTCACAAATCAACGGACTGGTTAACTTCTTTTTATGTAAAGACCTCACCACCTCCGTCTGAAGTGAATTTCATAGAGGCTGCGGCTTGGAACAAGACTCTCTCGTGCAAGGGGCCGAGCTCAGCGAGCTACTGCTGACTCCGGAGTCGCTACTCTTCTCCGACAAGCACCCTCCTCCCGAGCCGCCGCTGCTTGGTTCTTGAATCGCGCTGTTGCTGTTGACTCCACCCACTATGTACTTCACCACATTCAGCTTGTGGTCGGACTCGCAAATGTCTTCAGCCAAAGAGTGCGGAATGCCGGCTTGTTGAGCTGCCGCAGACCGAGAACTGACGTTGTTTGAAGAGTTTTTCAAAAGGGAAGGCATCGCGTTTTTACGCAACGCGGATTTATTCATGATGTTCGATCGCGACCTGGAAGGCTCCACTGAAACTGTTTGCCCTCTGGCGATCACATAAGAATCCATGGTTCTAACGCACTTTTCATTATTAACACTGTTGGAAACTATACTGTTTGGCACTGGAATATTCGGATGATATTGTTCGATTCTATCGTCTTTAATTGTATTGAGTTTGTGAGCTTGCTGCGATTCCACCCTCTTGAGGATTTCGTTACTACACTGTTGGACTACGGAATCCAAGTTGTTGGGACTGTTGGACGTATTGTCACTGCTGTTCTGTTCGTGGTCAGAGTTGTCAGAGCGGTGGATGAGAGGAGATGTTTTGATGTGAAGGGGCGCGTCGTAGCAGCCGGAGTCCCTCGGGAATTGTCGCCTTCCAAACGGAGACTCTACCTGCTGAGTCATTCCTCTCTTGGAGTCATCTCCCTCTGAGCTGGATCCATGAATGTCACCTTCGCTGCCTGTTGAACAAAAAAACATTAAAATTCGGAAGAAAACCAAAACAAATAACATTTTTAAATTCATGCAAAGGTGAAAAACCAAATTGTAAAAAGCACAAAATAATGATCGTTAAGTGTGTCGTGAGCAATAAAAGACAAATGATTCAAAAGCATGTTTATTTTGTGTGAAAATAAATCAAGTGAATCACAGCAAATAAAAAAGAAACAACAAAAAAGTGTAGCCGATAAAGTTACTTACAATCTAAGTCGTGCAACAGTTGAACCGCTGTCAGGATCTTCGCTCGGTGGTCCGCTGCCATAATTCCTAAGTAGTCCAGATCTGATGGTTCTATTTCTTTGAAGAGTTCCAGATCTTCGTATCCGTTCATTATGAATATCGAAGAATATTCTTGCATTCCTATCCTATGCAACAGTTCTTCTACAGTTGTTGGTCTTGACTTGTGGAAGCCGTACAGAGCGGCGTTCTTGTGAAGCCATTTGGCACTGGCGCTGTTTCTAATTATCCGGTCTGATAATACTTCCACGTTAACGAATTTGAAATGTCCTACTCTATTGTGTGCTATTCCTCTCCAAAGACCAGAGGCATTCATGTTGATAACGTCGATGACGTCTCCTTTCTGAAATGAAAATATTATTTTATCTCTTAACACTCTATAACATATACATATATATTATGTTACATGATTAACTAATAATAGAATTGTAGATCGGAAATTCATTTTATAATTCAAGAGTACAATAATCGAAAATGTACCTTATATCTTAGAGCATCCTTGTCATAAGAACTAGAATTGTAATCAACAAGAGCCCTTGCCCTGCAAAGTATTTGTGGGCCGTGACCCGTTGGACTGAGTTCACGATTATCCTCTGCTGATATTGAAGAGTGATTGCTTCCTGCTCTGACAAGGGCTTGAGTACCTGAACATAGTAATAGTATTGTTACAATATGATTCCAACTACAGTAAACGATTAAACTATTTAAGGTGCTGATGAAGGGTGTACTCACTACTTCCAGATCCACTGGGAAGGCTTTCAAATGAGCTGTTGGAGCAAGGGAATGCTTGATCATTATGTGGTCGTCTGCTTTGAGGCTGGTCCACTCCTTGTTCAAGCCGTAATCGAGAAATTTTCCTTTGAACATCTTGTCTCAGTCCTCGAACTCTCCCAACTAATCCAGATACTCCTTCGCAATCTTCGGCAGACTGAAAAGAATAAAGATCGTCAAAAATGTTGCTAAAATTTGATTTAATCTTTGACTTCATTCTTTAAAAAGTAAGTAAATGTATGGAACTTACATTGTGAACAGTAGCGACGTGCTGGGAATCATTTTCACTCTCCTCCTGGTCCTCGTAGTCTGAACTGTGCGGCGAGAGTCCATCTTCTGGCCTCCTCATTCTGTAAGCAGCCATTTGCCTGTACCCCGCCTGGTTCCCTCTCTGTCCACCGTCCGTTAGCTCCGAGCGGCCGGTCTCAACTGAAAGGCCAGATAAACGGGAGCTTACTGATTGGATATCTGATCCTGCATAGTCTCCGCTCTCCCTGTCTCTAGCGGATCTCAGAGGAATGATCGTCGGTGGATAGGGACCAGACTGGGGTAGGATGAGGCCTCTTCTAGGGGCCCCACGAGAGCTTTCTCTGGGTAGGGAAATATCTCCGGCGCTTCTCAGAGAAATCACCCCTTCTCCCCTAGGCTCGTTTCTCATGTTGAGAGTAAAGCAAACTCGGCCGTTTTGGATTGTAGCTGTAGGTACGGGACCTCCTCCCATGAGGAAGTCTTCGGGGTCACTTTCATAAGGTGGCTCATCGTACCAGTGGCCGGGAGCTAGGCCCATCATGCGCGCATCCTCGTCATACATGTAGGTGTCATCTGGAAAAGACGCGCATATTACCATCATGCTTTGCTGTGGAATCCTTTACCAATCAATAGTCGTGCAGTGAATCGTGTTAGGTATTTTATTAGTATTATTCAAATGTTTTTTTGTTGCTGTACTATCCGACTACACTATTGTTATTTAAATCGTTCTTACCCCCGAAGCCACTAAGTAACATTACAAACACAACCCATAAATGAGATATTTAACGAGTGATAACAGGGAGACCATTTCAACAATATTACGTAAATAACAACATTTTATTGTACAACAAACAGAATAAAATAAATTCTACCATAAGAATAAACCAATTGATACACAAAAGACAGCCGCCAAATGGAATTTTCTATTTAATGGACTTGAAAAGTTTTATCGTGGCTTCAGAGCTCTCACTGTAAACTAATTTAAAACTTTGTAACACCAAAAGGTACTTGGAAAGTCGTTTTAGAAAATAATTCTGTATTGTCAGCGCATGACGGGAAGAGAAATACACGTCCTTAAGGTAATCCAATTTGAAATGTTAAACTGAGGCGTAAAATTGAGCAGAATGTCGAATAGATCTTTTAGGATTAAAATGTTATGAGAGCACATATAATGAAGATGATATAACATCTGGCAAGTTAAAATTACATACCTTTATAACTTTCATCCACTTATTCAGTTTAAAAGTTTTTTTAAAGTTGTAAATATAACAATAAAATGTAAATCGACTATGAGTTTAACAATTTCAACAGAGAAAATATATCTATACCTCTGTATAAAGTGACAATAGTTAACTATTTTCACTTACGTTAATTGTAATACAAAGTTCCACATTCGGGAATAACACATAATATATCTAATTGAAGAAAAAAAACTGTAAAGGGATATATTTATGTGCAATATGTGTATTTTGGCTAACGATCGGCGGCAATTGTGAAAAATTGACAATGAATCTAATTTGACTATAAAATCATAATTTTCAATCCCATAGCGATCCTTTGAATCGGCTCGAATCCAATCATGAAAATGAAAAAAAAAACCCATCTTGGGGAATATACAGGGATATTTTTCATCCAGCAGGTCTATTTATCTTTACCCATCCGTGTGTTGGATTTTTGACAAATGGAATTTTAAATCGCCGGATGGATTCCGAAACGAATATTCAAATATCGAACAAGTAAACTGGCGGAAAAAATACCGAAGCGTTGTAATTTCCAAATATTATCGATGGGTTTAGAACGGCGCGGCGAGGGCTAAGCCGATTAACAGAACGTTCAACCAACTTGCGAATGGCAGGGGTAGTCAACAGGGGACATGCGATTAATACGATCATCCGATAGATATAACAAAGCAATTCTTAAATTTGATAAGAAAATCACTCGAGCTAAAAGTAACCTAAGAAGTAGTAATAATAACAATTATGTTCAGTGTAAACATGAGCTTTCACGACAAACTTTAGGGCAAAAATTGCCACCACACCAAGAGTCGCAGAAAGAGCCATATTAAGTATCTTTTGGCATGATGTAAAGACGAATAAGTGGATTAGGAACAGACAAATTAGTGTGGCCGATAATATTTTCATAATCCTCAAACTCAAGTGGATGTAATACGACGACCGTTGGATTTAAAATAACTTCGCATGATATTTTTGAATTGGAATGTGATGCTTAGGTTACCCAGATATGAGAAGGGGAAGTCAAACTCAAAAAACTGCCAGCTTCGGATCTTCAGAACTAAAGAATTTTGAGAAAGTTCGATATTAAATGCAAGAAGTCTCAAGAAGAAGATCCTGTATTTATTTAAATAAAAAATATCTAGAATAAGAACTAATTACAAAGAGGGCTACTAAATTATTATTCTTTTAACATCTACTTTAACAATATTGTAAAAAATATTGAATTAAAAATTGATAATTGATTATCTTTGTCTCAATAATATTATTTTTTTATTTTTAAAATCAGTTTATGTAAACAAATCCGCTTTGTAATTATTATTACGGGTGACAGCTCTTTTTTTAATGTGTGAAGGTTTTTAAAATTTAAATTAAAATGGAGTTCCACAAATTAAACCTGATAACAATAACATATTGATACTTCACTTTTGTTATACGGCGAAGATATAGCTTTATTGCAAAATACTTTTTATGTTGGAGTTGATACTTACAGCCGTTTTTACTGATCATGCCGAAATTTAGGCTCAACACTCCACAAATACGCTCTTCCTAACTCAACTCTCCGACCAATAGGCGATTCGAGCGTTACTAAACAAATCACTTAGCTGATCGGAGACTCAGATTAATCGACCAAAAAGTTGAGAACAACGGCCGTTAGAGATGAATAAGGCATGATTAAAACAAAACAAATAATTACCAAATAGTTTGACTTAATAAAAAATGACAAAAATAAAGGAAATACATTTGAAAAACGACAAAAACTATTGGGTCTTGATTCATTTCACGAGTTAGCACGAAAACAAGGCTTTTAATGATTTAGACTTGAATTTGGATTAAATCTGGTAGTGATATGAAACACGCCAAGGGAACATTATTAAAATGGAAGATGATTTTATTTAGGTAGCTCCCTTAGCCATGTTGTTTATTGTGAGTTAAATTTCAAAATAAGTTAAATTGCCACTTCACGTGACTGAGTATCGTGAACAGATAAGTTTATGGAAGTATGTCTTGCTGGAATATATTATGAAAATCATGAATCTGGTAAGACATTCAAGTGATCTTGAATCTCGCAATAGAAAATAAAATATACTTTTAAGCGGTAAATCTGTGTGTATGGAGGCAATAAAAGCCTTGGAATCGTAAGCTTTGGCGTTATGAAATTCACACTGCATTTTCAGCAAAAGCAAAGCTAATTGTCTGTCTTTTTAGGGGTAAGTTGAGCAACTTTAAATTGAATGACAATATAGAGCCTTCATATAGATTCTTCAGCACTTTTGCATTGGTAGGGCTTGTATAACCGTCTGATTCAACCAATCTACCAACCAGACGTGCACACATTCGTGCAATTCCCTTATCCGGATACCAACCAGGAACTCAAAAAGTTATTGCCACCTAGTAAATAGGCATTCACTATCACAATCGCGATTAAAATTTACATTGAAAATTATTTTCCTCTTTTGCGGTATTGCCCTAACTCGGACACGTTTTGTATCTTACTATCCCGCGGTTTAATCTGGAAATGAAAGCAATACTTTTAATTTTAAGCTCCTGCTTGGATTTCTCGATAAATTCGAAAAAAATAAATTTGAAAGTTCACAAGGCTTTTAAATTTAAAGGAGTAGGAACTATGATGATATACTTAATCAATCTAAGTTGAAAGCAGAAAGCACTTAGGTGTGTTTAACAAGTACACTTGTGGGAGATGCCGTGCACTTTTTTATGCTCCGAAAGCGAGGACTTCTGTCTATCAGAACTCGCCAATCAACAGAACGACTGATCTGCACTGAACATCGAAATTTTCAATGTCATTTATAGATAGTTACCATTTATTGACACATATCAGAAAATAGTAAAACTGCTAATAATAATACTTACTTGTACCTCAAAATTGTAATTTTCTCCGTAATGCATTGGAGTTTAACCGTTTTAAGGAGAACATGAATAAATAAATAAAAATATCTCGTTAGAATATAAGCTTTTATCAGGAATTCTTAATAGTTTCATTCCATTTGAGTAAATAAATGGCAATAAAACTATATTTTATGTAACGTTTTGGTTGACAAGAGAGATTTAAAATCTACCTTTTCAGCATGCGAGCGAGCCATATAAATTAATCTGCTAAATTTTTTTTCAATTAAACTAAAATCATATGCCTGAATTTTGTATGTTAAAAAAACTGTAACCACTATTATTATAACTTAAAAATTAATCACGATAATACTTTTGGCAGTGAAAATCTCAAATCATCCCCGTTACAAACATGCGCTGTTTGTGTTACACAATAGTGTTTTAACTAGCGCCAAAACTCTGTCTCGTGAGCCTTTACTTCTCGTGAGCCTTTATGTGAACCATGGTAGATTTTTAAGAGGAAACGGGTTTAAATCTATTTAGATAATAGCTGTTGGCAATGTTCTTACCTCCCATTGGTCCACGACCACCCTCTCTCCCAAGATGCAGCAGGCCGTGTCGAATATCTCGTAAAATCTGAAAACAAAGGTAAAGACATCAAATTAGTTAAGCCGTCAAATATAGCTTTAAAATGAGTGATGACTTGAGGAGACGATTTATAAAATAAAAACCACGTTTAATAAAATTAAATCTTAGACATTTTATTATTTTCACAGTTATCAAAGTCTATTTACGAGAACTGATGATATTATTTTAATATCTTCTTTTGAGTAAATCGTTACAAGGACACATCGTGGGCGTTCTGACAAAACTCACTCATTCTAGTTGGTCGTAAACGAGATCAGAATATTGAAAAATATTATTCGTATATTCTCACACTGAAGATATAAGAACGGTTATATTTAAGGAAGGCACATAAATAAAGTCATTTTTATGCCATTCCAAAAATTGAGAAATTATTTCGGTGTCGCGTGCGGGAACCATAATGGCAATAATAGTCAGCCGGAGAAAAATGCTTTCCCAGTTTGAAATAGAAACTCGATAAGTAATAAATAAAATGGCGCTTCGATGTATGAAATATTCACCAGTAAAATACGTGACCAAAAATAGTATAAGGGTACGAACTACAAGGGAGAGATAGGGAGAAACAGAGAAATGGAAAAAATGGAATATGCCACTTGTATGGATTTCATAACGACCTGGAAAAAATCGTGTGGATAGATTTTTTTACTAAGATTACGAAAATGTTAGTAAAAAATTTTAGAAATGTAAATGTATAGTTTATTTTTATTTTTAAATGAATAAATTCATTGTTTGAGCTCGTGACGTCACTACATGAAAATGTCCCGTCTCCGATTATGTTCCCTTAATTTTGTAAAATTCCACACTGATAATTTTTTTTTATATGGCAACACTTTGATTTCCGGCAAATTTTTGAATTTTCGTTTAACGTTTACTAGATTTATTGTTTGTTCTATGCGAACTTATCCTTTGGTTTGATTTTTTGATAAAGATGGCGGTGTTTTTACAGATGTTACGAAGAGAACCCCGTCCAATTTATTGCTATTCGTGTGGAAAACGTTCTTTTTATGATATTCGGCTATGTAATTATCGTTTTAATTATAATGGCCCGTCTTTCCGGTTTATAAAAAATGGTCTAATTTTTCGAATTGAAATTCTCAAAAAATCGGGTTTCAAAAATACGATTTAAAAAAAAAAAAAACAGAATGTCTTAGAATTTTTACCTAAATCGGATTTTTTTGTTTAAATGTGATGCAAGTGGCCTATTGGGCAGTTAAGGAAAATAAAAAAGTTTATAGAAATGCGTCTTAACTTTTTCTGGAAGAAATATGTATGCACTATGTCACATTCATTCGATATAAAATCATATAGTATCATGGTTCAAGGGGTTGTTGTTCTATCGGTATTTCAATGGAAGATGCTCTGAGGAACTAGAGTCATTGATCCCTTCGGCACCGGTGTATAGTCGGGAAACACACCAAACGCGCGCCCAACGGTTGAAATTTGTCACACGAGAACGGGTCGCTTCTTCGACTTCGTTCTTGAGTTCAACAGCTCGGCTATGGAATGATTTGCGGCCTCTGTGTTTCCTCCTTCCTACAACATGGGTCTCATCAAAACCAATGTTCATTCCTTCCTCTCCTCAAAAAGACCCTCCACACAGCATCTCAGATGACATAGGTCCTGAGCGAAATTATATTTCTCAGGGCCTCCTGTGTGGATTATTGTAGATTGGGTTAATGTAAAAAGGGAATATGTTATTGAAATTAAAATAAAGATATTATTTCGATAGCTTAAAAGTCTTAAAGGTATGTTTATACCAATTTATACCGTTTCTCGATGTTTTAAAAGGTAACCGCTTCAATTCCATACGTGTTACAATTATTTCTGGAGTGAATTAACTAAGTAAAAGTAAGTAAAAGTGTTGTTTTTGTTATTCAACAAAACATACAGTTTTCGGCGTGTTTTGTCAAAACACGTGTTGGGAAAATTTTACCGTGGCATTGATAACAAAGCAGAAAGAAGGAATTACAAGTAAAACGGAAAGTTTCAAACTCGTATTACCGACTTTGTTCATCTCCGAAAGGATCTTAATGCAGAGGACGTCCGCGACAAAACTTGTTTCGACAAATTTCACTTAAAAAGCAGGAAACACACGCTGAAGAAACATTATTATCCTCAATCCCAAACTTTTCTACGGTAATAAGGCACTCAAAGTTTCGGAATGTTCCACTCTCCCCGTTATACTGAGGCACATAATCTTTATAATGCAATTTACAACGGTAAACTCATATTCAAAGGAGATTCGTCACAACTAACTGATCATATATTTGATCTAAAATTATATGCAATTTATAAAAGGCATTAGTTACAGTATTTTTTATGTAAATGGAGATATGGGAGGATGGAGGGTGTCCTTACTCGTGCAAAGAACCTCTCTGTAGGTATACGCTTTTATTAATCTACCATAACATTGTAAGAAACCATACAAAATATTACAATCGCTTAATATTGGTATGTACCTGAAATTATTAGTAAAATTCTTAAGTAGAACAAACATAAACCTCACAATGATTGCTTAGTAGTAACCTTAACTCGGCATTTGATCCTGCATTGTTTATATTTGATGCATTCATTAAGTATGCGCGCATTTACACGCTTCCTAGTAAACAAATCTATCCTAAAAACCCTAAATGCTTTCCATACCTTGAAATTCATACTCCAGCTGTGTCGATCAGTAAAAACAAATCACCTGAAATATAAGATAACCAAAATCCTAAACAAAAACACAGAAGAATAATCATAACCCTCTTCAGTTGGATGTGATATGCCAAACATTTGCGTTTTTCCAAGGAATACCAAATAGATTATAGAATTTTGAAAATAATTATATGCCCATACCTCTTCATGTTCTCTATGAAATTTTTCTTTTTTCTTCATCGCTTCCTGTACTTTTAACTGAAACAAAATACATTTCACATTAGATTGTGAATTCGTGTCTGAAAATGCTTATGTCTTTACGAAAAAAGTTTTCTCAAGTTGTCATTTGCAGGAGGTTATATTATCTTTTTCCATTAAAATGAACAACTCAAGAAAATATAAATGGAATTTTGAACGTTCACAAATTAACAAAACACATTATTTTTATTCAAATTACAGGGTTTTTAATGCTTAAAATCGAAATAGAACTAAATGCTAAAAAAATCACTTGGTAAAATCTAAAAAAGACAGCACAGTGAAAAACCTTCCAGGAATATTTAGAATATAAATATTCGAATATATTGAACCATGCAAGTCATGCTCTGAGAACCAAAATGATTAGGTAAGCCAAACCATAAATTACAAAAACAAATAATAATAAAATAATATCGATTATGAGACGCTAAAACTTTATACCGTGGAAGAAAATTTTCTATAAACGAAAGTCGTAATAAACAGAATTAAGGGTTTAAAAATGCTTCATAGTCATAAACTTCTAAAAAGGAAACAAATAATCATCCATGGAATCGCCAGGGTTGAGAGAGTTGACCAGAAAGTTTGAACAAAGCGAGCAACGTACCTTTTTAAGATAGAACATATTTTTACTTTTTTCTTTCCTTTGTCTCTTTAGGAATCAGAGAGAGATAGTTTCAGAATCAGGAGCGCTTTGAGCGTCATATATTTTATGACTTAACGATGTGGACACACAAAGCAACGACTGGGCAGTAGATAACGGAGCTCGTGCTCATGCGATAATCATATACGTCGTAAAACCATTTTACGGATCTAGCCGCTTTATGGTCCGTGTAATATACTATTTTCATTTTGGAGGATTTTTGATTGGATTTTGAATTTGATGTACAATCTTCTTAGTTTTGAATTTTATGTACACTGATTGTTTGGCAAGGTTTAATAACTATGATTTATTAAAAAAAGTTAATGATATTCATTCTGCTAATTTTTAATGTACAAAAATTATTCTTTACCCATTTCAACATAAAGTATTAGTTATCTTTCCTCCCAAAACCCACTCTTCACCGTTTTCACCAAGACCACTTCGAACCCGTGTTAATATACATTCTGTAGGCGTAGGCCATTTTTTAAGAACATTATTTTTAAATGAATGATGTGTTTCTCAGTGCGATAAATGTAAAAATGCATAATATATAGCTTATGTGCACAGCTTTCTCGAAAATAATACGATATTTGTAAAAGTGCTCTACGTGACATTTGCTGGTGTGTAAATGAGAAACGCTGCCATGCCTATTTAATAGAATAAAAACTTCTTATTTTCGATTTAAAGTGACTAAACAAAGAAAGCCTCATGCAATAAATAATCATTGATCGAAAGCAAAACACGTGTCACAACATAACAAGCCTGCAATAAAACTGTGAATCCAAGGAACTGATCAAGATAAAAATAGCCAAAACCTGTGAAAACAACAATAAAATGACCAATGAACCAAGAAGAACAGACCAAAACATCAAGCAAACATGCGAAAATTTCTTAACCAACATTCATAAAAAATAAAATATCCATTAACCAAATTTTAAAAAATTCTTGCACATGACCAAAACCCTAGCAGATTTGCAACCAGAAGTGTAAACCCAAGATCAAGCAATTCTTGGCTTTATTGCGTGCGTCTCGTCGTCTCACCCTATGTATAGTTTCTTCGAAGGTGTTGGGTACTCCCCCGTTCATTTGGAAGTATCGGAGTCGGTCGTAGTCCCTGGGATCCACCATTGACCTGAGGGCGGTGTCGCCTGGAGGGCAGAACCCCAGCATGCCGCTCTGAAGGACGCTGTCTGGGGTGTCCACCTGGAGGTAAGGAGAGCAGTCGCTGTTTAGGACGGTGTTTCAGTATACTCTTTATAAATGCCTTGACTTGTGACGATTCAAAAAATATACATTCGAGTCAGCATTTCAGAACTGAGCGATAACCGAATAGATGCAACTAACGGACAAACCGTGGTTAAATATAACATTTAATTCATTTGACTCCAATGTATCGTCCTAATTTAGGTTTTAGAGTACTGAACCATATTGCTCTTCCTCCTTCTGCTTGAGCTAACGACTTGGAAAGCCTTGCAGTGTCCATCATTAGAAGAAGATGTTTTTACTTTGATAATGGACACTGAAATACTGCTGAAACGTTGACTCAAGGAGGAGGAAGATGCTCGACACAGCCTAATAACCCAAAGGTCAAACAGCACAACATTATTGACAGGGAGAATCTTAAAAGCAATGTTTTGACTAGTGTATTACGAATGTACAATTTTTTTAATGTACATATGTGATATATAACAGATGTACCGCACGTTCTATGCAAGCTTCATCGCAAACAATGAATTCTGAGCCAAAAAAATGATTTCAGAATTTTTGTATCACTATATATTTTCGACAAATTGGATAAGTTGATAAGTGAATTTCAACAATATAAAATTTTATGTGAATGATAACATATTCTCATTTAAATGTGAGACATCAAATTACAGAGCTGTACGCGGTGACCACAAACAATAATTCCTCATACGAGACATTTAGCGGCACGAAATCAATTGCAATATGTTATTGCCACCGTAACTATTATTGTAGATATTTATTACACCAACAGTGAACTGTGAAACGGTGCCACCGTCGTGATATATGGTAATTACCGGAGTTGACAACGTTATAAATAACCATTACGCAGCCCGTTGCACTACAAAACTGGAAAAGTTTCACAAATTTACTGGAATTGTGCACACGTACGCAACGTATCTCCGGTTTCAACTTCCGGACAATAGATTTTTACCAAAACTAAATTTAAAAAAAAATATATGTTTAATCATAATTATGAGGCACCTCATGAGAGTACAAATAATTCCTGTGATGACCGAAATTGAGAATACCATTGGTAATAGGCTGCTTTCATAGAATCCCGTTTGTTGTTTATGCCAACAAGTGGTCTGTTGGAGCGTTTATACATATAAAGTGAGTTTCGTTAAACGCTCGTGCGATTGGTCCAAATGTGTGATAATCTTATGGGACTGACACTTGCGCTATACTTTCTTGGCTTGACCTATTTCAGCCGTACATTCCCAATGAGAATGGGAAGTGACACAGGAATTATGCACTCCCCTGGCGGCTGATGACTTGTTAAAAAAGAACCAAGTAAAGAACCAATGTTTTTATTATTATATTCAAATGATTTCAAGAAAAGTTCAAAAAAATAAACTACTACGGATCGCATTTAAAATACGAGGACGTTAAAAGTTTCGTATGGGAAAACTGAAAAATTCAAAATAAAAATAAATTCTGGCTAAAAAGTGGCAAAAATGAAGGCGCGTGCCGCGCCGCCACTGCTTTCGTATTTAGGAAACGTATGTACCTGGGCGTATACATGTCACAGCTTTCAAAAACTAAGTACTTTGGCGAAGATAAGTTTCTTTTCTCATTGCCTTGAAATTGGTCGTTGCATTGCGAGTAATACGTAATGCGAGTGCGAGAAGTCCCATAAACAAAACGCCATCTCTTGGAAGCGTCTCGTAGCGCCATAAAGCTCATATCAAGGGCGTTCACGCTACGAGAAGTTTCAGCGGGCGACGCTTGTGACAGTAAGAAATACAAATCACGTTTACATAGCCTCGTACCTCTTACGGGAGAAACGCGCAATTACCAAATAAATAAAGAGAATATGTTGTCATGACATAATATGATTAAAAAAAACTTTACTACTTCGTTCCTCTTGTTTATTAGAATTTGGACTGCTTTCTGTCCGAGCTAGAGGGAATCTGGGACCGGTACATGGAAACCTTGAAGTCAAAAGATTTGTGTAGATGCAGTAATTTTGCATAGATTGTCATCTCATTACGATACTTTCCATCACTACGTACTAGTAGCTCTGAAATATCCATACATATTTCAATAATTTTGAACTGTCCAAAAATAAATCTTATAAATATTATAAAGGCGAAAGTTTGCATAGATGTGTGTTTGATATTCTTTCACGCAATAAATGCCGAATGGAATTTAAAAATTATTTCACTAATCGAAAGCTACATTATTTGCGAGTAAAATAGGCTATATATATTGATAAGCTCTGGCGTTATGAATAAGCTGTGGCGTTATGAAATTATTTATTATACGTTTATTAGCAAAGCGAGTTGCTAAGTAAATATTTGACGCGGGCTGTCATTTTGTGATTTGTTTAGGTTTCTGTGGAGATTTCTTTGATAGCAAAAATTCAAATATGAATATTTAGTGTAAAAAGATAAAATAGGTACTTATCTACATTTTGACCTAAGCCAAGAGCTATACCAATATTATGAATGCGAAACGGCGCGTATTTGATTGTTGATTGATTGATAGTTTAAAATAAATAGAAAAAGTAGTGTTAAAACTTGAGCGGAAAAACCGGGTGATCAAAAATTTAAATTCTTTACGTTGAGAAATACAAATATTATGACAAAATTTTCGTTGAGATTTCATTGATATTCTCTACAGTTCTATTATTTGAGATAACGCGTGTCTCAGAAAGTTACCAGGGGAGATCCTGAATTATTATCCTTAACGGGAATGGTCATTCATTCATAACATTACAAGAGATGTGGTGTGTCTTGGTATTTGGAGGATGTAATCGACTCACAAATTATATATTCGTCCGATATTTTTTATTCTTCAAGATTTTAGTCAAGAAAACATTATTTAAATAAATATATTTTTTTAAATTTACAATCAAAGAATTAATATGTAAGTATATATTTTAAAACTACATAATAGTATCTATCAATGTATAGAAATTCAATTCTAAAATAAATATGGATTCATCTAGATTCATCGAATAAATAATATAGAAGTGGCTTTCATATAAATTTAAATGGAAACAAATGTTCCGTTTAACTACTCTCACTAACATTCACCTAAAATCACAAATCGTAGATCTCCATTCCATTTGAATTTCGAAAACAAAGTTTTGTATGGAAATACCTTAAACTTTGTCTATACACATATATGGATCACTAAACACGTCCACAGGGCACTTCTTGTATTATTCTTTATTCCAGGCCTAGAGATTAAATCAATAAAAATGTTATTTTTAGCAAATCGAGCTTGTACTATTATATAATTAACTAATATATTACGGTTGAATTCGTATAATTGTCTTAAAAACCACATTATGATTTTTCCCAGATAGAAAGATTCTTCGTCTTTAGTTATTAAATGTTGGTATATTACTTAGTCAACGACCTTTCTACACCTACAGTAAGATGAAATTAGCAAGGCTCTAAATATTTTGTAATTAACTAAAGCTCTAGCAATGGTCTTGTAAATATTATAAACTTTGTCATTTTGTAAATAAACCAGTAAGAATCGAATAAATAAGGATTAATCCGTAAAAGTTGCAAGGTACCGTTTGGCTTTAACTATTTCACACTCTTTGGGACATGTATATATTGTGACGAAAACAAATTTATCTCATAAAACGAAAAGAAAATCTGGTGGGTTATCTTTACAGGGAGTGCAATTTTATGGCATTAATTTTAGTACCCTGAAATCTCGACCATTGAATTGACAATTCTCTTGGTTAATCCAGACACCACTATCCACTATGTCCATAAAGCAGTTTTACTCTGTGTCCGTGGAGCAGTTTTATGCTGTGTCCAGGCTAAGATATCTTTATCTCCCGCTGGTCCACGGGTGTAAAAGTGTATGCCATTTGAGGATTAGAGCTAAACCTTGTATCAGAAGCCACCACCTCTGGAAGCCGGGGTAGCTTAGCGGGTGTAGGGCTGTTTTCTCGGCAGAGGGACGCAACCCTTAGACAACGAAAGGGTGACATGCAAACTCACAATTAAATCAAACATAAACCAAGGTTCAATGCAGGGATGTTTATGAAAATATTACACAACAAATCAAATATAAAATTGTCTGCCACCTAAAAAATAAAATTGTCAAAAAAATATGTTTTCATAAATGTATAGCAGATTTGTAATTAAACAAGATTGACAAAACAATGCTTTGTCATCATAAATGATCTCCGAAGATATGTGTATGATTTTATGGTAGAGCAGATAATCACAGTTTTTTTATTCAGTAACTATTTTTGTATGAATATGCAAGACAGGGATACGCTCCTTACAATTTCAGTTAGCAAGGGTAAAATGCCATGAAAGGATAAGAGCGTCCTGTTCTAGTGGCCGAACGTGTCCTATCATTCCAAAGCCCTTGTTAAGTCTCTCTAATGTTTCAAACGAAGTGCATGGCACTTCGTAAACCAGGACGTCTCAATCAACCACCATTAAAATCACCCCAAGTTATTGTTATGTGTCCTTTTAATATACACCGCAAAACTTACTTAGAATTGGTGAGTTTGCTATATCCGGATTAAGTATTCGAGACTGTTAAAGGCTTGGAGAGGTGGGTTTGAACGTGTGAAAATATTACAAGCCGGAAACATTTCTCAGATCAAATGGACCTCAATAAATTACAAGCTCACCGTAGAAAAGCAGAGAGCTTTTGAGGGGTGTTTATAGATTTTATTGGGGATGAAGCAACCCTTTTAACGACGGGAATTTGAACCTAATTGCTAAATGAATTAAGTAAAGAAAGGGTGTTCTGAAGACGTCTTAGTTCGTTCTGGGCGATGTTTATCGATTGCACGGATTCACGCTAGAGAGCTAGTGTTTAATAAATGATCAACCGCAGCAGAGGTGTGATGTAGCCTTAAAGGGAGAAAGTTAAAATGATTGTAAGGGAAGATTTTATAAATATGTAGTAAGTATTTACATAAATAAGTAATTGCTTGAATAATACGTATACTTTTTTTTTAATTTACGTATTACCTCAAGTGCACTGAAGAGAATAAAAAGTTTATAGAAATGTTAAAAGACATTTTATAAATTTCACAGAGACAAAACAACGCAAAACGTTATTTACATATTACGGCCGTCGCGGATTATGAACTGTTTTTTGGACTAAACATTCAAGAATAAACAACAAATAATCAATGCTTTTATTTTAAAGTTACACAAACACAACTTCAAATAAGTTCTAAACATCTAAATTTAATCTTAATAGTAAAATGTTATAGTTTGAGGAATTATTCTACTTTGGATGATTTTGTATAAATCTTTTCGGTATCTATTCACAAGTTCAATTTCACATCAATGTTGTTGCGCCATAAAATATTTTCCATCGAACTTCTAATATAACCCAAGAACGAATATTGGTCAGATAAGTATAGGATCCCGCTTCTGGCTTGAGTGGGGTTTACTCTATTTTTTCTTGAAGGAGGGGAGGAAAAATACATCGAGGGATAAAGATCAAAGATTGTTTGACGTACAACTTGTAATAAAACCTCCGAGGAAGTTTAACGAACGTGGATCCGGTGACAAATGAGGACCCAGTGAAGACATTTCACCTTACCAATCAGCTAAAGGTCACTTAAGACAAATTGCTTTGAGATGGAGGGAGATGAAAGTAGATGGAATCAATCTCCGGCGAAATACGTCAGGGATGCTGACAATGTTAGAGTTCGTTAGCTTTTAGAAGGATGACCTATGCTTACTGATTCGGTGATCAGTTTATCGACTGTTTGACTGTAAATAAAGAGGTCTATAAGTACTTTATGAACCGCTAAGCTGGCTTAAAAAGAAGCTCTAACATTTTATTTTATTACTTTACTTGTCTTCATGTCGGATAAATTCAGGCAAAGCGGTTGAACTTTTGCATCAGGCCCGGGGGTTCAAAACCCAGCGAAGTAAAAAAACATTGCGTCTGTAATAAAATACACGTCATTCACCCGTTAACATAAAACATATTCCTCGAAAACGTTTAAGGTTGGAGTTCATATACCTTAATAGAATTTCTAAGAAACACCTCAAATTCATTTGAAGACATAAAATAATAATATCTCATGAGTTATGACTTTATTCATACACATATTTTATATACAAACCAACTCATAAATTTATCACGAAGCACGCTAATGAAACATAGTACGTCGTAGATCATACGACTAATTTAAGTTTGACGTCATTAAAAAGTTAAAGAGCGTCGAAATTCATATTGTTGATTCCAAGGAAAAAAAAATTATAAGTTGCAAATTGAATTACTAATTTTTTTCGGCCAACGCGTTGAAAAGGTGACTTTGCACTTATACATAATTATTGACTTAAGAAGGAAATTAAATTGTTCAAGAGGGGGATAAATATTAAATTATATATTTCGTTCTTAGAAGTAGAGATTTTTATCATTAATGCGTAAATGGTATGACAAGTGATTACCATTTTGACGAAAATGTGATGTTGCGTGAAATTAACGCTAACGATCCCCGTAATAAAATATTTTGTAACTTTACCATCAATATTCAAGAACATGGTAATTTGGTAATCACATAGATAACTTCTGATGAATTTCAAATGAGCTAATAGATACCTGCGAACTTTTCAGATCACCACAAAACACTAACGATCTTTGTAATACAGTATTTTGAAATTCATTGGTCGATATTTAAAATCTTCTGATAATTAAAAAAAAACATTCGTTTCGTTCAGGTGCATTCATAGAATCTTAAGTTTCGGGGCACACATAATTTCCATAATTTGAAAAGCAAATAATGTGTTGGAAATGTAATTTATAATTATCATTTATCATATAATATCGCAGATGCTTAGAGTCGATCATCTTTCGTATTTTATCAGATGAGATTATGTACCTGGCAAAATTCATGTGGGTAAAAAATACTAGGTGATGCACTACGTCGCACAATGTGGTAGCTCTATGGACCGCATTGGCCGAAATTCAGAAAGTCAAGTGTTCTTTGCAATAAAAAAGTATGCTAGTTATGAAGTTCATTAAATGTTTCATTATTCCCCCGAAGCGTGTCACCCTTATCGTGATACTGACGGAAGGAGATCAGTTTGAACTTGACGTTTGTGCGGGAGACCGTGTCAGTTTTTGGAGTCACGTAAATTTCAATACGTTTCAAGTTAAAAAAAGCTAAATATATCAAGTGTTCAGATCCAATTCAACATGGATACGATGTCTGTTGGTATGTACTTTTATTATATTATAGTATTTTTTGAAAATCTCTTACGATATGGCAAAATTTTTAATTAAAACAAACACTTATTTTAATGAAATATTTTTTGTAAATATATTAAATATCGAGGCAAATAGTTAAAAGTTCCACCAGATTCCGTCATATTATTATTTGTTTTGTATACTTTATTATCTTAGCTACTAGATTAGATTATAAGTTGATACTATCATGTACAACTTTTTAAATTATAGTACCTTAAAGTGAGGACTATCAGTTTTCATAAAAAACGGTTCTAGTCTTATAATCAGTATGTTTTGTTATATATACAATTTCTGCAGTGGTTCACACAAAAATCGAGTTATACTTGATTATGAAGGCTTATGGAGAACTCTGGCGTTAAGAAATTTGATGAAAAGTAAAATTCCTGAAAAAAACATCTTATAGATACACATCTCACCTTCTGAACTTCTGAAACAAAAAGAACTTTTTAATAAAATAGCTGTATTATGTTGTTAATTGAAAACCAGATAGTTGAAGTATCGTAGAAACTATGACACCTTAATATTAAAGAATAAAGAATGGCTCGAAAGGTCTTACAAGGAAAAAATTATAAATCTCTACCAGAAATAATAAAAACAAAAAACGTGTGATCATACGAGACATCAAAAACTATGATATTGCGATCTTAAACATCCAGTACTGCTACCCAAATGAGTTTTTGGTGGGCAGGTAAAGCAACAGCATTGGCTGTAGTCAAAAAAGTCATGTTAAGTACGCCGACCAGAGCAAAGAAGTATATAAAAGCTTTTACCGATAAAACCGAAAACAAAAAGGTATTGATTGATGATGATGAAGCACTTCCTTTGATTGTAGATGCCAATCTTAGATGTGACCAATACAGTTTAATAAGGGAAAAGAATAAAGAAGCATTTCCTTCCTATACAATTGTACAAGGAGCTAAGAAAAAATGTTGCCCTTTAAGCGAATGCATAACGGTCACGGAATCTTCAGTGAAGATGTGAAATTACAACCATAAACTTCTAGATCACATTGATGAACGCCCGAAGTTAACAGCCCGAAGTTAACAGCCCGTCATCGATTCTCTGAGTGAGATTTCGTCGGATCCAGTTATCTCCAGCTTGGAAAAAATGAACAAAAGGGCAGTGAAAACAATTCCAAAAGAAGTACTGCAAATGCTAAAGTTACCAGACCCTAATACGACTACCGGGAATGATTCGGTAGTTGAACCAAGTAGTGATTATGATAGTATATTATCACAAGATGAAGAAGACGATCTATTCTGTGTATAATTGTAAATAAATAGCTTGTGAAATGAAGTAAGCTTTATTACTGATTTAATTTATCTTATATTTTTCAATTTAATATTTTTGTACTAAATATGGGTGACTTTTCAAAAAAATTTTTCACTTATTTCTTTAAACATGTCTATACGGAACTAAAAACCGAAAAAGGTTTGATGTAATTACAACCCCCGATTTGATGCCAACTTTCAGGGTCATCCACCCCATTGTGCGTCGGGTAAAATTCGGAATAGGCCATAACACTCCTTATGCCGATGGCAATAAGGTTTAAATTCCCGTTTAACACCAGCTGCCTGTTTTGATTTATTCACGATAAAACATCAAAAAGCATGTTTTATTTTATTTAACATATATTTTAATGTTTTACGATAATTTTCAAAATAAATTAAACAAATTTTTTACTTTGTTTGAACCACTTGTATATTTGTTTGAAGCCGACCGGTTTCGGAACGAACGTTCCTTCCTCAGGGCAAACATATACTCTTGCCCTGAGGAAGGTACGGTCGTTCCGAAACCGGTCGGCTTCAAACAAATATACAAGTGGTTCAAACAAAGTAAAAAATTTGTTTAATTTATCTATCATGGATTACCACAAAGTTATAGCTACATTCAACAGTATATTTTCTAAATAATTTAATTTTTCACATTATACAATAAAACAATAACCGAAAAGGGGTTTATTAGTACGAGATTTTGAACTTTAAGGCCATTTTTATAGGCCGGACACTTGAGAAAAGACTCAAAAAAAGAACTCGACAATTTCAAAAGCAAATTTGTTTTTTACTGGCAGTATTTAATTAAAGAATTTATAATATTTCTAAGCTAAAAAACAAAAATACTTGATTTTGTATTGCGAGTTGCGTCATCTTACAAGGCCATTTTCGAACTGTTTGAAAATGGGTTTGTAAGCCGAAACAGCTGTAATAAAAATTCATACTAATATACTTGCAGAACTTGATAAAAACATTATTAAATTAAAAGTAACATTATTTTTTTTAAATACAATGGAGTTTTACGAATTAAACACAAAAACAATTAACAAAACCAATAGATTTTGCATTGCTAAGTAGTGCATCACCTTAACAGATTTACTTGTTAAAATATTTATGCATTTCACTCTCACTATCTGAGTTCCAACTAATCACATAATATGCATTTTTTTGTAAGTGGAGAGGCTGAGTTTTTTAAGCCTTGTAATCAAGGGTGATTCTGTCATGATTTTAAATCCGAAATAAGCATGCGTAAGTCGACACTGAAAAAACATTTCTTTGCACAGCTCGCGTAATTTGTCATATCAACGAGCTGGGGGGAGATTTGAAAAATAAAATAAACGGGGTCTGTCCCAAATTAGTTATCCCTCCATCTCCCTTCCACTCATTGCTGGACCGTGGAGAGGGGAAGAGAGGACCTGACAGATGACTGTCGATTTACTCTAGGCTGGGATGTCAGCGTAGCTCATTGCCCCAGGTGATTATCCCGAGATGGATTATGATCCGCCCTGTGAAAAATGATAACTTAAGATTTTCAGACTTGTTGTATTTGATTTCTGTTCGCCGGCGTAACTTACGTCACTGACCCGTGAAATATGATGATTTTTTAAATAACTAATCTGTCTTAGTCTTGTTGAATGCGAAAATCACGCTTAAAACTTTAGGGAAAGTTTTAAGAGAGTATTTGTAGGAGTAATCACGATCAGTGTGCAATTTCGCAGTGTTGTGCGAGGTACCATGAAAATTAATATTAATAGGGGTTTCAGTTTTTTTTAATAATAGCTCTACACAAGAGGCCCTGAAGAAAAAATATTCCCTCAAAGCCTATGTCACCTTTACGGATGATATGTGGAGATTCATTTTAGGGAAAGGAAGGGGAGAACGTTCTGGGAAGGAAAAATATATGAGGAGTGGGAATCTGGGGGTCTGGACACATAGGGGGAGAGGAGTGACGGACGCATGAATCCATTCATCCCACTGCGGTTCAAGGCGACATGTCGAGAGAGTTCGGCTGAAAAGCTCTAGTTATATTAGGTCTCCCTCAATCTGTCGTGGACAAAACGCATTCGCCACCAAGACCTAAACTTGGGGTGGCCTATGGCAGGGGTGTTAGTTATCCAATAAATGGTCCCAGGGCGGCGGTACCCATATCGCCTCCCAAAATTTTTGTTACTTTTAACAACCAATTTGAAAGCTTTTAGCTAAGTATGGTATTTATAGATTATAAATCTGTGCACTCTCTAAATAAAATAAGAATGAATAAAATCCCAAATTTAGGACAAGAACTTGTTACTATACTCGTAAGTTTGCACCTTTTTCAAGAAACAAGACTCTTTGGGTCGGGGGTCAACAAATCATGCCCGAGGAAAACATACTACCCTCAAGTGAACCAAATATATTTGAGCCGGTATACATAGAGTATGTATGAACGTGAAAGAAGAAAGGAGTGTGTATTATGGTAGATTTTTTTAGAATTTTATACTCGTACTATAAGTATCACTGAAATGTTATGATGGTTATTAGCAGTGTTCTAAAGGCACGAAAAATAACACATTTTCACAATAAAATTCAAATAATCAATTTTGATTTATAAGCGGTAGTTCATGAAATTCCAATAATCAATTTGCGATAGTTCATTAAAAATGTTCATATAATGTGATTTATCGGGAGAATCGGGAGAAGTGTTAAAAACAACAACAAAGCAGTAAATTCGGTCAGTATCTTCGTGGTGAATGTGAAGTAATATAGATACGCATACCCTAAAATTAGGCATATTTTTAACCCTAAAATTCGTATGATACAATATCTCCCTTATTCTGTTAAGTTGGCTGCTTCAGAGCCGGCAGTCACGTCCTACCAGCGGCGTACCACAAAGGTGCATTAGATCAGGGAGATAAAAGTGTCCCAGACGGCCTTTTGTTCTTGCGGATAAAAAATGAGAGTGAGGTGGGCGGGAGCGGAGGAGCCCGGACGAACAGGTGAGAGAAGTACTCGAGACGAACCCTCACCCCCTTACCCGCTCTGTGCTCTGTGCTCCTGGTAGATTTGGGTGTAGTTAATTGCTCGGCTTAATTATTTGCTCATACATTTTACGTGCAATAGAGTCAGTTTTGTGGAAAACTTAAAAAATCTTTTGAAGCAATAATTGATTTAAAGTTAATATATATTTAACTTTTTTTAATGAAAATCATAAAACAATTCGTCATTTCTATTTACATATGTTCAAGTCGAGTTACCATATATTCGACAAATATTATGCAATATATTCGACACTTCTATAAATGTTTAAGTCGAGATACCATATAAATGCCATATATTCGTCACTTATTTATTTGTTTAAGTCGAGTTACTATATGTATTCCATATATATCATAATAACACAAATTAGTATAATAAGTCTGCAGGAAAAAAACCGCTAACGTCGTTCAAATTATACATTTGGAAACACCCCATTTTAACAGGTTCCATGCCAACTCAGAATCAAGTCAACACAACACCTCATTAAAAGCTATGAAAAAAATAATTTAAAAATAGCCGGTAACCCTAACCTAATTTAACCTATTTAACCATTTTTTATCACCACCCTTAATGACCTTTCTGAGGTGGTTCTGAGTTGGTTTCATTCGGAGTTGGCCGGTCACCCTTATTTCATTATAAGTACTAATATAGAAGTAATATAAATAGATCCCTGACAGTTTTATAGTGCCCTAATGAAGCGAAGCATTTTTATGGTAAAATTACTCAGCAGAACTTCTTAATAAATAAACTTAAATTGTTGAATTACAGAAACATACTGAAATTTGTATTTTTGATTTAACAACATACCCACGTAAAATTGTGTATGTATAGACATAGGTATACATCCAAAAAACATTTAATTGAAGAGTTCAACAAATTAAACTCAATAACATAATTGATCTATGGACGATTTATTACTTGTTCTAGTATTCGACAGCTTGGCTATAAAATGATTTGCCAGCTTTGGAGTTTCCTGCCTTGTATAGTATCTAAATCTAACAATATGTAAATTTCTTTCATTCCTTAAAAATACTTTTCACACAGCAACCTCAAGGTTGCATAGTCCCCAGGGAAACCGAAGAGTTTCTCTAAAGTTACCAAAATACAAAATCACTGCAAAATATTGGAAATGGTTCCCGTATGTTCAATTTAACGTCTCGTATTAAATGCGTAGGTATACCATGGCGCTAGGAAATTAATATTTTATACTAATTTATTAATTAGCTATATTAAATCAATCGATTTAAAGGTCATAATCCATCATGTTAAGCCAGCACGAATCGGAAGATATATAACGATAACTGTTTGTAGTTAAGGTAAGTCTTAACTCCCTTTGTGATTTGTTTTCTCTTAGTGCTCTAACGTACAAATTTGTTTTGTTTAAGTAATTTAATTCAACGACGAATAATATTCAAACGCGTTATTTTATTATTATAACGAGACGGAGAAAAAGGAGAATTGTTGGGTTCTGTCAAAATCTGAATATTATTCAAAATAACCCGACCAAAAATAAGGTGGATGATCGTATTCCGAGGGGATGACAAATAAAGTTCGTAAAAAACTCTCTGAGCGTATATTTACGCTTTTACACCTAGAAAAGTCAATTGGAGAAAAAGAAAAACAACCAATTTCTGTTTCAGACCCCATGAGCCATGTTGCTTTGAGAAAACATTTTTACTCGACGCAATAAGACGACGTCAATGTAAACATTTGAATAATTCTACGCAGCACGAAGAAAAACACAGGATATTTGGTTAAAAACGCAAATTAAATAGGTCTATATTCACGACCCTGGTTTCGTCTATTTAAATTTATCATTGTTAGTTTATTGAGGGACGAATAGAAATAAAGTATTCAAATTAAATTTAAGAACAAAAATCCAATAATGTTTAGCGTGGACCATAAATAATGATTTTATAATAAAATCACAGGTACATGAAACATTAATTGAAATTTAAAAAGCTTTGAAAACATCTGATTTTCAGAGCACGCCCAACAATGATATCTCTAATTCAAGTGTAATTTTTCACACATCGTTGCAGTAAAACCAATGTCGCATTGTGCACCCGTTGCTCCACAAGAACTTAAATCCATTCCACATATGTGACGCTGGTAAAACCTACGTACATTTGATGGCAACTTTCCATAAATTCGGTCGCCACTTTTCCACAAAACTTTTCAGTAGACGGTTCAAAAGGCAAGCTGACATTCGGTACTTACTTCTCCCATACAAAAGCTAGTTCAACATGTAGTAGAGCGGTAGTGGCGCAGTATGGATTCAGAGCACGTAGCTCCTGACTTATTAGGGACGATTTGCTAATACCGGATTCCGTAGGTTCTAATATAAGGGTTGTGATTCTCACTGGCTCAAATGAGTACTTAGCTCCATACACAAATTGCGATAATGCGCTCCATAACATGATCTCGTTTAATCCCGTAGATCACTGGAAACGGATAATTTAAGGGGATTTAAGCGTTACACGTGAGGTGGAGATTTTTTCATCTCCCTCTCGTAATGATATTATGAAATTCATAAAATGTGTAACGTTCGTGATTCCCAGCAGATGTTTATATGAATTTCATTTGCGATATATTTGAGGAACGATACGTCGAATGTAATAAGTATCAGAAAAAGTAGATACTTATAGTAGCACCAATATTCAATTTAAGACAAATTTATTAAGGCATACTTTTGAAACCAGTAGAGATTATTTTATTATTCACTGGGTAAAACATCAAATGTTTTCAACCGGTTTCGGAACCACTGTTCCTTCACCAGAGTCAAGTACGTGTTTGACAGTGTTTAGATACCGGTTGAAAAAACTCAAAATACAGTTGAGTTTTACCAAGTGAAAACTATTTTATTTTTATAATAACGTAATTTAAATCATAGCGTAATGTAGATCATAGCGTTATAGCATTGATGTGTGTGTTAAACAAAAAGTAATACTATTTATCCTTAAAAAGAATAACGACATCCGTTCTATTACTATATATACAATACAAAGATTGTTTGAAATGATTTTGATTATTCTTAGTGATCTGATCGGAATGTTCCGCTGCTTTCCAATCTTCCCCTTACTTCTCTTTCACATAATTCCTGACATATTTTGGCTCCGGGCACTTTTAACTCCTGTACGCTATAAAATAAAATAAACATGTTTATAAAAGAAAAAAATAAATAAACAAAAAACTACATCCCCTCTTATGTAGTTTACCCAACAACATATGGAAAGTCAGTAAATAAAAAAGAAAAGTGAACATTTTTACCCACGCCAAATAAGCAGCAGCGAAACTTTTGCGATTCAACTTCAAAGTAAAACCCTATGTGTACAAAGATTTCAAATCCTGTTGACAAATTGCGGGGCTATAAGAGCTGCGATTTGGCAGTCAACCATCACCGTGTGTCGATTTTTCTTTTAGCGTAACAACAGTTGGAAAGTGCGTCGGCCCCGCTCCGCGAAACTAGGGCCATTGATCAGCCGAGATCGGGACCCGGGACCCCCCGCCCGAGCCGCGCCGCTTGACAAATAGCCCCGGCCGAAATAAGGTAGCGATTTGGAAAGGTTGGAAAACCTACAGTTTAAAATTTTAAATACGCGATAAGCCGACAGCGAATGGCTCCTGTACGATTGACACCGTATTGAATTTATTTCTTAATAATAGAGTTGGCGGGTAATTGGTCATTCTGGATTTCAAAGGTCATTGTCACACATATTATACTAAAGTAAAACAAATAAAACATACTATACAAATACATCAAAGGTCACAAATATACTAGCATAAACGATTTTCCGGCCTCTGCGTTTCCATCCTCCTACAACATAGGCCTCTGCAAGTCCCAGTTTCACTCTAAGAGTATGGATATTGCTCTTCCCTTTCCACTAAAAGACCATCCGCGTAGCATCCCAAAAATGACATAGGGCCTGATGTAAATTATTTTCCATAGGGCCTCTTGAATATATAAAGGCGGTCTGAAGAAATATTAAAATCGGTAAATATTATGAGGTGCCGTTTATGTAATGAAGAATGTATCGTAATGGTATTATGTATTATGTATACAGGGTGCAACATCACGTACTCGAAGAATTTTAACCAGAGATTCCAGAGCATATTTGGAGTAAGAAATGCAAGCATCATTTTGCTGTCCGATTATTTTTTTATTTTAAAAACAAAAACAAGATAATTATTTAAGTCGTAGTTTTTATGTTTATTTTGTATGCTTGTCTAACTGGTGTATTAATGATACTTCGTGTTTGTTAATATAAAGAGCACTCATATCCAACTCCTTTAACAACATCCAACACTGGGGCTCAGTACGTTTTTTCTAACCCACTGTTCATGTGTATCAAATGTATTAGATTTTTCGTAGAGTATTATAATAATACTGCCGCGTTGAAGCTACGGTACTAGCGAAATCTGGTCAGCATTAAGTAAAAAATATAAATATGATTTTTATGGGTTTTGAAGTTGTTTTACCTCGACAAGGCTTTGGTTCAATCAACTTTACAATATGCTATCATTAGCTGGGGATCCGCATACAAAACTAATCTTTCCCCAATTGAAGTTGTGCAGAGGCTAATTATTAAAATCATATTAAAAAAACCATCTGACTACCCAACGGATAAATTATTTAAGGAATTCCAAGTACCTTCTTTCAAAGATCTGTACAATAGAAATACATTGATTCAAATTATAAAAGAAAAAGAGAAGTATCAATTTATAACTGAAAATCGTACTAGACATAAATATATTTTTTCATGCCCAAAATTAAACACTTCCTTCGCACAAAATTATTATACTTATCAAGGAAGACTTATTTTCAACCGATTACCGGATGAAATTAGAAAAATTAATGATAAAATCCAATTAACAAACTCTGTTAAAAAAATTTTTAAAGATAATATCAAAAAAAAAAAAAGTTTCCGACTAATCTAATCTCAAGAACAACTTATAACTCAGTTTCCAAGTGATACCCCGTTTTTCAAATAAGGTAAATTTTGTTTTGTTTTTAACAACTAATTACAATAACTCAAGATACTTTATTCTAATAGTAAAATTGTTTATTAGTAGAAAAATACTTTTAATTACATATCACCGAACTTACAACTTATTGTTTTTTACATTCACATAGTAATTTAAGAACTCATAACATAATATAGCATTAAAAAATGTACACTACTCTTCCAGACACAAGCTAATGCTTCTATGGAAGAGTGGTATTAACATTCGAACATGAACATGTATGCTAATTATAACATTATATAAATGTATACTATAATTTAATTTATATGCTAAAAATAAAATGTAAGGTTTTTGAAAGAATAAAATAAATTTAAAAAAAATAAAATTTGCTTAAAATTTTCGGGATTCTTCAGAAATTTGCGAAACACTGTAATAAAATAATTGGAGGTACCTTTAAGTAAATTTAAAAAAAAGACAATGTGGAAAGTCTGAAAAAAATCACGAATAGGAATGTCAATTTAATACGCTTGTATTTAGTAAAAAAATATTTGAAGAATGTTTAACACGCTTTTTCAATTATGAAATTCATCGCAAAAATAAATATTCTCATTTTCATCTAAATATTAACGAATCAAAACCTTATTAATAAAGTCAAAAAAATCTATCAAAATTCAGAATACTGATTGAAATTAGCAGCCAATCTTTCAAACCGCAAAATCTTTGAATTTGTATTTGGTCAGAAATATGCAAATAGGTATCTGACGACTTCAAAACTTTTAAGATATATATTCGGAAATATTTACTTAAGAATAATAATTCCGAATAAATGTATTATTCAGGACCCGAATCAAATACAAGGAGTACAGAAGATTCTAGTGGTATTGGAGTATTATTTGTAGTAATTTAAGATAAGGAGAACAAGAACCGATTTTAGCCCAGCGGTAATGACTCGGGGAGAGTAAATCTGCGCCAATGATAGAATCAGACATCTCCGGAGTTTCAGATCAAACAAAAACCAAATTAGTTGAAAGTTTGGCGCGCAATTAAAATTCAAACATCGGGATACTTCGCTACGGCTTTCCGATGAGATTAGAATTTGGTTTCTTATAAGAGGATTCTAAATTAACTACTGAAATTAACTACTGGGAGACTTTTAGAAAGTTTATAATTACATTATTCCACTCTCGTAATGATTATCATAAGAACACTAACCGTATTAACATAAGAAATGAGTTTCCGAAATCTCGCAAGAACTAAAAATCATATAGGTAATAAAGAACAATAAATCGACCAAAATCCTGCTAAAAAGGTGGGTAATAAAGAAAACTATTTTACTTCTTCAAACATCGCAAATACACATTGTAGCGTCATTATTGATTTAATGAAAACAAATAACTTTGTAAACACCACTATATTATTAATATTATCGATAAGTTTAAAAACAATGTTTTATTCGTCAGGATAAGAGATTAATATCATAAAAAAATTAATAAAATCATTAAAACTATGTTACTCCAAGAATGTTAAGATGCCCTAGAATAAGAATTCAGGGACCATTAAGAAGATGGCACGACCGAGTGAATCAAATTCAGTCGGTCATGGCAAGAGTAATATCAGAATAAGACGATGTATGAATGATGCTTTCAGTCTACTTCTTCGGGGAAATGGTATGATTGTCACTCAAAAGATTGAAATTCACAGGAGGATGTGTTTTTTTGGGATGAGGAAAAAATATCGTACACATTGAAGAGAAAAACGACAAAAGTGAGCCCGAAGCGACTTCATCTTCAAATATCGATTTAATTCTTTCTTCAATAAATAATTTACCAAATATATCACATTTGTATGAATTTCCTAGTGGCCTAATAGATATACATTTCGTGAAATTAAATGTTTTCCCTACCAGCTATTTCTCACGTGGCTACGGGAGATATAAAGGATTTAGCCGAGACCTTGTCCGCGTGAGTCTGAGTTTAACGGATTTAAATAAAAGCTCTGCACGTGAGCAGATTTTAAATAAAAATAAATGCGTTTCAGGAGTTTCAGGAATGCCAGCACATCCGAGCAGTATCTTGTTATCTGCCGTGCTGAGTCGGCGGGCACAACTGGGGAACTAACTAACCGTAAGGTCCCGATAAATACATACAAGGCGAGCGAGGACAAATCTCCACGGTATGCTGTTCCGCCACAAAAAGGCTGGAGTTTGCAAATGATATGACACACTGTTCGAGAGACCATTAAAATTCAGTGAACAAAAATAAAATACGGTTTACATAATATCCACCCGTAAATTTACGATTTTCAATCAAAATGTATTGCCCTGACGTGAAAACGAATAGGGTATTAAGAGAGGTGCTTGTCGCTTGACTTACTTTAACCAGTGATTCCCGACATTATTTGGAGTAAAAAAAAAGTTAATGAAATATTGGTCCCGGTGACTTTTTTGACATCTTTTTCTTTAAATTTTTTTTCCTTCAAAATAAAGGTCTTTTGAAGACAAAGAACATTATCAAGAAAATTTAAGAAAAATATATTATTTTCACGTGTTTGATAATAATACAAGTGTCATATTTTTGGCTGAAGAAAAAGTCAACAGGTGCCCCGTATAAATAATAATAATAATAATAATAATCTTTATTTGGAAAACAAACAGCTTTACAAAGATACTTAAAAATAAAGAGTGCTAAAATAAAACAATAAGCCTAAAAACATGTTTTCGCTGATAAAATTTGTTTTTTTTTCGATGACAAGAAAAACATAAAGAAAAACTAAGAAAAAAATAGTTAAGAGAAGCTAAATTAAACATAAAGAAAACCTAAGAAAAAAAAATATGCATGATAAAATATAGAAATACACAATAAAGGGTAAGCTTATGATCTTATAGGAGTATATGGATGATTTGTATGTAATTAGGGAATATGAAAATATATTGCAAATTAGGAAAAGGAATCTGATGAATAATATAATAAATAAATATAAATATGTGGTGTGTTGTGATGCATTACATTTATCTGATAGTGTTGCTTTGAATTTGTTGAAAGTTATATTAAAGATGTCTGTATATGTGAGGTGTGTGTTATGATAGTGGCAGGCTCGATGTATGAATTCATTTTGTAAGTAGTTGGTGTTGGTGTTGGTAGTTGGTGTTGTTATAAAAAAGGGATACGTTTCTGCCATTGCGACCAGGAACTCTAATATCTATTTTTTGTAAAAGATACGAGGAAGATATCGTATTATTTAGGATTCTGTACAATAACAATTGATCAGAAATAATTCTCCTACAATTTAATTTCGGGATTAAATAAAGTCGGATATGTTCATCCGAGAAACTATCTTGGTTACAAATAAGTACGTTAGAACTTTGTCGTAATTAAAAAAAAGAGCAGCCAAAAATGTGGGAAAAAATTAGTTAAAGATAATATGGTTAATTCTGAATTTGTATGTAACATGAGGTCGACAAAAATTACGTAGAAAAAATAGGTCCCCATAGCCGAGTTGGTTTATGCGCTGTCCCGGTAAGACAAAAAATGTGGGTTTAGTACCCAGTTGCGATCCCTACCTTTTTATTTTTCTGTGTCTTATTCTGTTTCATGTTTCCGTTTAGATTTATAAGTATTATCTTTTTCGTCTATGCCTTATTACATTAATCATACGAACCAATTAAAATATTGCATTGCGAATTACACCATAAATATAAACATATAGATGAGAAACTTAATGTCCTACTTAGAATAAAAAACCTTAAAATATTTGTGTAAGATAAGATGCAAGATAGGTTAATATTTTTATGAGTTTCCAAGTGTGCCGATTTTCCGATACGCTCTAGAGAGGAGTAGAACTGCCAGAAGCGGAAGAGATGCTCCATTCAGATATCGATATTGCTCCGGATAAGGGAATCTGAATAGGCAAATGTTAGTAGAGCAATCCAAGGATATTATGCTTTTTCCACGGTTCCAAGTAGGTAGACAGTGCGGGGAACGAACGGAATTTCTCGAATCCACGGCTGCGATAAATAATTTCTTTGAGATAAATGTTAAAGCGAGAATTCAATTTTAAAATATGCAGGTTTGAGAGCTTTGTAGTTTTTGTACACTCAATCCCAATGTTTTCAAAGGAACTGAGAGGTCGTTTTGCCGCAGAGTGCAGACAAATAACTAAAATAAAGTCTTTTCAGTTTCCAGTTGCGAAAATAGTTCGATTGGTGATGGCTCTCATTAAATTAGTAATAATTGTGAGTATACTGTAACTACGGTATGAAAGAAGGACATAATAGGTTATATGAAAAAAAAAAAAAAACTTTTTATATACCACTTATGTAATCAAAATTATCAACATTCAAAACCAACGGTTTCTTCATCAGGATAAAATTAAAATTAATAAAAACAACAAAAGATAAACAAGCATTGACAAATAAGTTCCTGTAGATAAAAAAATCTAATAGGGGTGATTAATAATTATATCAAAAGAATAATTTGTTTCCAAAATTTGGTTGTTAAATTCAGAATAATTATAATCAATTAAATACCTTGGGTGCTCCTTAAATCTAGTATTAAATTTTCCTTTATAAAAAAGTTACAATAGTTACAAACTAATTTATAGACCCCAGCTTTGTTAAAAAATTCACCCTTGTCTTTATTTAATATATATTTTTAAAATTAGTTATTAGTACAAAAAGCTGTTTGAATATTATCTGGCATGTTTTTTATTGTTAAATTTGCAGTATTATTAATTAAAAATTGTGGATAAACTTAATCTTTTAATTTTGAACCGTAATAGGTTCTTTTTCGTAGTTAGTTTTTGGGGTGTTATGCCGTGTTGCGCTACCTCCTTCTATAGCCTGCAGACACTGCAACGCTGTCCGAAACGTCGGCTATAGAAGGAGGTAGCGCAACACGGCATAACACCCCAAAAACTAACTACGAAAATTCTTTTGGCCGTGAAAATCTAAAAACTTATCCGTAATAGGTTCGTTGAAAAAATTGAACTCGGTGAAGTAGGTAATTACTGAAGATTTCACTCGATCGGTTTAAATCCATTGAGGTTATATTTCGTTTCCTTGTAGTATACCTCCCTTACGTAGTATATCTTTTTACATGATATTTAATCTTTCTGAATATCTGTCACATTTTCGTTTCAGAATAGGACTTAGCACAATACATAGGCTAATGAGAGCTTAAATTCCATTGGTACTTTAATTAGAAACATCAATAAACACTAAAAATCACAAATTGCTTTAAAACATTTCCTCAAACTCTCACGAAACAATTAACATTGTCGAGTAAACTCCAAGTTGCTAAGTAATATGACGGTTACATCAAATCCTCCCTTATTCTATCAACATTTCGCCTTAAATAATGTTTCAAGCGGAGGAAGATATTTTCATGTAGCCGGCCGTCTTTTGATGTTGTGATGCCGGCAAAGAGAATACCCGCATGCCGGAGAGACGGCGAATGGAAATTTCAAATTGGATGTACAATGTCAGACATGTCTGTACAATGTCAACTGCTGTCGGCGTTCGAAGAATTATTCTAAATAATTATTGAATAAGACATGATTTTAAATGGATAATCTGACCGTAAAATGATGCACCTTATTACATGTGCTGTTTTGTAATAAATACAGTAATCTGAGCAAAAATCGGACTCCGCAAATCTGGACTCAATAAAAACCAAAACACAATAATTATTGCTAATTTAGGATTCATATATACGAGTAAAGATTTTTAGGTACTTTTAAATACTCTGTCATCGTGAAATTTGATTTCATCGGAGGTACGGAGTTAAAAAAAACATTTCACTTCCAATAAATAAGATTTTTTCAACATGAAAACGATCTGAAACGAGTAATCTAAGAAGCACAAAGCTATGGCGACAAGGAATCATAAAAAAGAAGATGTCCAATAAGAGTGGGGAGGCTCCGACGCACCGCACAAAGAGGAGACCGATTATTCTATCTCATTATCTCGCAGGCTAAATCTGAAAGATGTACGTGTTTGTCTCTTTTTAGTGTCGCTTTTTCGTTTCATCGAGTTTCAAATCAAAACAGTACTAAAGAAGTTTTCACTTCAAAAAGTTTTAATTTTCTTCAAAAGGTGTCCTGAATTAATTTGTCTAAGTAACAAAAACTCGAAATACGTTAAATCTCAAATCCTTAGAAGTAAAAATAATATGCTATTTTATTTGAGAAAGGGATGATCGAAAAAATATTTGAAAGCCCTGAGCTTTTAGTATTACGAGATGGAGGTAATTTTCGCCTACATCTCTCAGTATTATGTCATTCTATGAGCCGACACTATTCTGTCTGGCGCTTTAGGAGACGAGATATGGTATTACGTCGTCCGCTTTGACTTAGATTTTTTGTAGAAAAGAAAAACGATAATAGAACCTTAAGACGCAAATATATTATCACTATCAGTTCTGAAAAAAATGTGGGAGAACATTTAAAATAAGATATTATTCTAACATTTCCCTTGATAACTAAAAATGGTAGGTAATTATGTACATACTTTCCTTAATCAAAAGATTTGATTAGGTTTAATGGTACAGAATTATGGAAAGTACGCACGTCCCAATCGTCATTTAATATCTTACCATTTACAGAAACAATTAAAATGAATTCTTTATTCCTTACAGTAAAAGTTTTTTAATGTTGACAATAACAGATATTTTACGATATAAAGTTGAAATTGAAAATCAAAGTTATAAAATGTCTGAAAAGTATTTTATTTGCAATATTTTATTTTAAGTAATAATTATTGAATTCGCGAATCGAATTTTCTTTAAAACTTCGATCACATATTATTTTATTATTTCGTCTTAAAAGGTTAAAGTCTGAAATAAGCAAAATTCGATATTATAAACGTTTTTAAAACTTCATTCTACGAAGTGAAGACAAGACAGTGTAAAAAGCTTTCAAACTCTTAATATGTGAAAGGGCGCCTGCTCAAAAATAAAGCCAGTGTACCCTTCCTCCCTTCCAATGAGATTTTATCCCGGGGCAAAGGGAGGAGAGAAGGAGGGCCTAAACATAAAAGGACCCTTTCAATTTGTGTCGAAAAATTGGCAAAGTAAGGAAACATTCTAAACTGCCGACATCGCGAGACAAGCACATCATATTATTTTCAAGTTGATTCTTATAAAGAATATGAGGTGCAATCATTAATGTCAACCTTTGTTCAATCAGAAAGGGTGAAGAGTGAATTTAGATATATTATTAAATAAGGGCATTCAATGTATAAATTAGGTAGTAGGTTCCGGGATTACTGATTGCAACTTATAAATCTTTCTTCCTCAACAGCCACAAAATAGTTTTTCGTCAATTGGTCAACACCTTACCCCTATAAACACTGTATTCTGAGTGATGATAAATTAACATACTGTGTCACAACGGCAATTAATTACTTTTGGTCAAACATCGTTAAGATAATTGTTTTAGTCTTCCTTATCTTGCCGTAGTTAATAGTAAATAGATAGGCTTCTGAAAAGCATTGGGTGTATAAGGAAAATTATTTAGTTTTCAAGTTTCTACCTTAGTGTAGGTATCTATCGGAAATTTTATAACCGTGATTTCCTTCTGGAGCGAATTTCGGTCGGAGTTGAAGAGTGATAGAGAGCGGAAGCGACCGTCGACCCGCGAAATCCTCGCCTTGTATCGAGTAGCTATTGTTGGGGAGTGGTTGGCAGAACCAAAACGTACCAACCGAGTCAGCATATTTTACAGAATGGGGTGGGAAGGAGGGGGTTGTAACATAATAGGGGGGCGCTTTGAACCTGTTTAGGATCATCCAGGATACGCCCATGAGACGCAACGCGTGACGTCAGCGTGTTTTTATCAGACAATTTTCAGCAATAACATCGGGGAAATGTGATGAAGCCGTAAAAACATCGCAGGTTGCTTCAAAGTCAAGGCTATATGTTTTCACAAAACTCAGAATTTATGAAAGACGATTTGAAAGAAAAGTAGAATGAAACAAAAATGAAAACTTTTGCTATTATATTTACTAAAAACGTTAGAACAACATAAAATACAGCCGAATGACTCCATAAACATCACAAATAGCCGAGATGAAACCTTAAGTGTCCTAAATAAACAATCCGTGGAAATAGAATTCCAGAACGGGTGATCTTCCAACTGGAAAACATAATCAACTTTGGGTTCAAATGATATTAATATTATCATTTATATATTAATAGTTGTCAACAGTTTTTTGTGATGTAGTAAGTAAGTAAATACATGACTTTATTACATCAAAAATTTTCAGGACCGAACTAAATTGTGCTGTAACAATTATCGTTACGTGGAAAAAGTTTGTGCAGAGCTAAACATCATCTTATTTTGTACGATCACTCTCTTTTAGCTACAACATACACGTGTTAGCACATATTCTCCAAAATGATCAAATAAGTGCGACAATTTCCAGTCTAACATTTTCAGCTCGCTTCAATAAGTGATTCCTTCCTGCTTTTTAAGAAATTCCATTAAATAAGCACACCTAAGAGGAAGAGGTAGCGCTGAGTAAATCGATGGCACTCCATTCCCAGCCAATGACAATGAAGCCCCTACCCCGAGGAACCCCCAGTGGAGGATAGTGAAACAATCCAAGGGTAGGTTGTGAATCAATCCACGGGTAGGTTGTGAAACAATCCACCCGTAGTGAAATAATCTGAGGATGTCGATTGCTTAGCGAAGTTTTGTGCCTTCGTGGTGCTCCTTGAAGCTCGCGGTTTGGATGACGCAAAACTGAAAGCTGGCGCCATTAAATGAAAGCGCATTATCATGAAACAATTATTTTAGATTCAGATGGGATAGTTAGAACGTAGAACAGGGCGCCCAAAACCTGATCAAAGATTTTTTTTATATATATATTGTAATGAGCAAACCAGCATTTAAAAGTTGTGAAAATGAACAAATACATATAATATTACAAATATACCAATTTAAATTGAACAATTGATAAATACAAAATGAGAAATGTGTTTGTTTTTGACAAATGAATTGATATGTCAAAGTTTCGAAGCTCATGATTGAAATGCACTGCGAGTGGAAAAAATTATATACTATAGCTTGGGGAAAGAATTTTTACACAAAAAAGTTGCAAATAGTGCGGGTAGAGACAAGTACAATTGTATATTCCGCATAATTTCGTGATGCCATAACTCACAGTCAACAGTTTTTGCTGAAATAGCATACATATTTTCTGCTCTTCAGTAAGATATTAGTACTGTTAAAGTTATGGAATTATTTCATGTAAGCGATTTTGAAAAATGTAATAAAAAGTAAAGTGATAAATCTAAATAGTCAAATACGAACAGGAAACGAAGATCAATATCTTCATAAAGATCTGAAGATAAGCTTACACTAAATTTTACTAGCTTAGTTGAAATTTTTATCTTTTTCTTCCTCTGAAGAAATCCATAGATAATGTACCTAGCTATTTGTTTTATTATCAATTCATTGAAAACAACATGGACTGTGTTTTGGTAAAACCCTTCAAGCCACATTATTTGGGAATGTTATTTTTCAGAGGTTTCACATAGAATAGGTACTCTTCAAAATTCCACACAAAGTAACCATCACACCATTCCGCAACAGCGATAGGCTGAGAGGACGGACCGCCAAACAAATCGGTTTTAGCACACTCTTCTTGCCTCATTCACATTAATGCATCGTCTCTCTTTTATTATTCTGACCCTTGATATGGTCCGACTCAATTGTCTGATTAGGTAAATTAATTTCTGCTAATTAAGGCATTTTTAATTCTAAAAAATTAAATCTATGCATTAATTTTTTTATGTAATTTCAAGAAAATCATAGAAGAAATTATATAACCTTCAAATTTTTCATAATTAAAAATCATATTTTACGAGAATACTTCACACAAAATTTGAATAACAAATAACCATTTTCAGATAAACTTCAAGATTTTTAATTAGTTTTACGAATTTGTAAAAATTTGTTTTTATATTCTTAAGTTAAACTTTCATCTTGTGGCTTGAAGGCTTTTGTCAAAATATATAATATAAAGCTTTTTGGTGCGACCGGGCTCGAATACGTGACCTTCCGCTAGCGAGCGTAAACTCTATAAACAGAGCCTTCGCAGCAAGCAGTCTTTCAGACCTGTCGATTGTCTCATTGATATTGTAAAAAATGTTTCAACCTTTTTCAGCGATAGACACCCCTACCTATATTTTGTATATTTATTTTAATCCAAAGAAAACACGCGGATGAAAAATCTTTATTCTCGCGATACAAAGCCGGGTTGTTTCTTGACTCGGGACAGGGGACATGGGACGGGGGAAAGGTGGAGCGGGAGGGAGTTCGCTTTAGAGATTAACTGAAAAGATACATAGTTCAGTCTTTGAGGCATCCCGGGGTTTTATTAGTCAGCCGTGGACTTTCGCCTTAACGGCGTATGGAGCTTGACTTATGAAACGTCGTAAAAGTTCGGTTAATGGTACCTTCAAATAGATACAGCCAAATTTATTTATCACACTACAGTGTCACACATTATATCTCCATACGGAAGATATTAATGATTTTGTAAAACTTAATTAATTTATTTTGTACCCAATCTTTATAAAGTGTCCCACTTATTTGAAAAAAATTAACACACAATAAAAACATTTTTTCTTAACTACATTTTTTTTAAAATTAGCTCCACACAAGAGGCCTTGATGAAAATAATTTCCCTCAGGGCCTATGTCATCTTAGGGGATGCTGTGTGGAGGGCTTTTTAATGAAATGAAGTTCTGGGAAGGAAGTAGGTAGGAAGGAAGGAAGTAGGTAGGGGAGGTAGGAATCTGGAGTCAGTGTGTTCAGGGGTGAAGGACGTACATATAATCCATCTCTCCAACTACGGTGAAATTCAAATAGATGTATTTAAAAAAAGTAATTATTGTGACCATTCTGAAGAACTCATTGACGGAGTGGAAAGGTTCTCGGCTTTTAATATTAGTAAATATAAAAAAAATAAAAATGAGTATCTAGTAAGTAGAAGGTAATTGTGTCGACTCGCCATACTCTGCATTGCCTTGGCGATATCGCCATTCAGAATTGGATCAGATGTGTCGAGTGATTAGATCTGAATAGCCAGGCCTGCCAAACTTTCATATTTTCATTTCACTGTCTCACCAAATCTCCCTAATGGGAATATCTTAGTTCTAACTTATTTGTGCAGCTCTTGGGCGGATACAATAAACGGGATTTTTTAAATGGTTTGATATTTTCATGGCCAAAATAACGATGGTGATTAATTTTTGGATTACTATGCCGTATTGCATAACGATCACGGAAATTTGCTGTAAAATACAAAATGTTAATTGCTCTGGGGAGCGAAAAGAAAGTTTATAATTATTATTTTTTATTATAAAATAACATAGATCTTCAAGAATACTTTCTTTAATTACAGTAATTAATTTATTTTTATTAATTTATTTTATTACACGTCGTAAAAGGCGTAATTATTTTCCTATAAATATTTCCGACAGCATTTCAAATTTCTGCTATTGATATATCCTTCAAAAGTTATCAATAAAATTTTGATGTAACCAGTTAAATAATACTTGTAGTACTCGTATATATTACACAAAGAAAACCGCTATTAATCGAACTCTAAAATTGCATATTCTTAAAGTCTGGATTCGCCTAGGAGTGTAAATAATTGGTGTGCTGTACTTGCTTTCGCTTCCTTTCGGAATCCGTTGGTTCCCGTTCCCGTTCCAAGACTCGTTTCCATTCTCGTTCCCAGGCCGTCTCGTCTCTAGCAATAAATAATAGATTTCGCATTAAAATTTCCTTCGCGGGGCTCCCGGCGGTACTTTGTGGTCACAAATTCGAAGAATAGAGCGCAAATAATGCCTGGGGTTCAACCCAAGCGGATCGGAAGTAAGAGAAAGTGGAGGCACTTATTCACAAGGGAACTATCAACAAGCTCCGCCGAATAAGCAAGACTTACAAAAGAAAATCTTTTTCATAATTTTTCATTTTGCTAATCCCTTTTATCGTATTGTTTGATAACTCAAATGAAATAGGTAAGATGATAATTTATTGAAACGATGAAAAACTTCGCAGAAAAGAAACATTTTTCACTTATATTTCAGTTCAGCTTTACTTTGCTTAAATTCTCAATAGTAGAACCGATAAAGGATTAAATAATTACTCCAACTGCCTAATCAATTTAAACAAAGGTACGTGGGAGGATCTTCTGCCTATAAAATTAATTACCCATCTAACCAACATATTCATGATGTGAAAGTGAAATTCGTAGGCATATGCGTAAAAGCGTTTTCATTTGTTTGAGCGGGCTATTACAATGGTTTGAATGCGAGTAATTTTCTACATAATGGTCTTAGTTTAAATATCGTTTCGCTGATGTGTCGTATTATCAAGCTTTGCCCTTATGTTCATTTAGGGACCGCATTGTGGTTTCCCTTGCCGCTTCAACACGTGAAGAACGGCTGCGGTTGGGAAGAATATTGTTCCCAGACTGAACTGGATGCGGGGAGGGGGAGCACACACCGTGTACAGAGTACAGTAACACTGTATGGACTACTTTCTATTACAACAAGTATGGTGTTTCGGCGGATTCGGCGAGAAAGCTACACGGCAGTGTATTATTCAGGATAAAGGGTAACACGGGTACACGGCGTGTGCGAAATTGAAGGTTATTTAAGTTAACACTATTTTTATTTTCTAATTATGCCCACGCAAGAGTCTCAACTGCTCGGAGACAGTGAGACTGGAAAAATAGGCTAATTGAAAATTGAAAGGCAGAAAACAATTGTCTTAGAACAGATAAATTCTGAGAGTCTTAGAGGATGTTCGTAGAACTTGTAATATAGCATAGTAACTCAGAATCAAGTCAATTCAACACCTCTTTGAAAAGTCATTAAAAGCTATAAAAAAATGAAAAATAGCCCACAACCTAACCCAACCAATTTTGTATGTAAATTTTTTGATCACTTTTAATGACTTTCAAAACCAACTCAGAATCAAGTCAATTCAACACCTCTTTGAAAAGTCATTAAAAGCTATAAAAAAATGAAAAATAGCCCACAACCTAACCCAACCAATTTTTTATGTAAATTTTCTGATCACTTTTAATGACTTTCAAAGGAGGTGTTGAGTTGATTTCATTCTGGGCTGTCCGCTCACAATTTCAAACAACCCTTTTAATAATATTTTGAGTTATATGCATTTTCCGTTTTTTTTAAGCATAAAGGTAAACGTTGTAATTTTAAGGAGATAAAAAGGTTAATAATATATTTAAAAAAATTATAGGAAAATTAGAGTACCAAACAAGTATAGGCAAAAATTAATAATCTTCTAAAAATAAAGATAAAGTAAAGGAGTTTAAGAAGTAATCCTTTTTTCTTTCTGATGATCTCCATTTTAAATTATTATATAATAAATATTTGTAAAAAAGCATTCTCGGTGTTAAATAAATAAATAATATTTTTTATAAGGAAGTTTTTTGGAGATATAGATAATAAGAATAATAAGATAATATAATAACATAACTGTGAAAAAAATAATCGCAGATCATGTAGATTTTTTTACCAACTGATCCTTGAAGACCCCTTTTCATCAGAATTTAACGCTTTACTCATTTTAGGCTAATGAAATTTATATAAAACGCAGGTATCTAAATTATGCTTTTTCTTCATGAGATATTCAACTCAAGTAGTAAAAAAAAACATTATTTTTTACTAGTAAAATCAACCCTATTATTTGAGTTGTTTAAAAAAATATCGAAGCTTTTAAGTTTGCACGAGACTTTTTGAGAAAGCGTTATTTGTCCCACAAAGATTAGCTACCTAGTAGGTAGTACCTACCTGTATTATAGTAAAGTTATAAGAAGTCATTTAGGCTCTTAAATATAAAAATACTTTCACAATTACATTTCACATGAATGATTCCGAAGGTTAAATTAATATCCTCCAAGAACGCGGCAATCCAACATAGAATCGTTAGATTTGAATAAATAATTATAATTTATAAATCGATTATACCCGAGATGCGCATTCAAAGTACCGCCGCGCCATGACAAATTACCTGACAATATTTCAATGAACTAAACGAGCCATTTTGAATAACATTTTGTAGGCTTCACATGCAAGTAACTTCTAACGGATGTCTTGTAAATTACATAAACTTGATTGACCTTTAAATTGGCAAATAAACAACTTGCTTTAATGGATTTTCCTCTATGTGAAAATATAACAAAAATTAACTCGTAATTTATTTATTTATATATACATATATTACAATGTACATTACAAAATGATGCTTTGTTTATCCAACTGGGAAAGATTCCCATTTCAGGACAGCCAAATTGCATATTTAGTTCATAATATTCTTAACAAAGGAATGGTTTCATTAAAGATATCACAGGAATGAGATTCTGTCAAGATAACTTTTGAGAACATTAAAAATTGCTTTCAGAACGAAGGGATGGTTTCTTTATGTCCTTGAAAGAATCACAAAGATGTAATTGTTTTCAAGGTCATTTTGGAGAACAATAATAATAAAATTGCATTCAGAACAAATGAATATTTTCTTTCGAGAGATCGCAAGTATCAGATTCTTTTCGGGTCATTTTGGAGAACATTTACAATTGCATAATTAGAATTTATAAAACAATATATGACATAATATGAATTCTCAATTTATTTACGACTATTTAATTGATATAAAGTACTATAATTTTTAGAATTTTCTAATAGAAATTACACATTTATAAACTAGAATATATGACAGTAATAAAAACAAAGTTTATTTTTTTACTATAAAAAACTTATTTTAAATTTTTGTGTGTGTCTCTTAGACAGGCTAGTAGACAAATTCAGAAAAATGCCTGGGTGCGCGCGAGTGTACGTGAGTGCCAAATGAAAAATTGATAGAAGGCGTTGTCATCGACAATGATAATATTTGCCAAATTTCAGCTCGATCGGATGTCGGGAAGTGGGTTATTTTCCACTTGCAAAAATTACATCCAATCGAAAAACCAAATCGAAATTCAAAAGATGTTTTTAAGAATGGGGCTTCATTTGCATAGAATCAACTTATATTTTCTATATGTGCGATTGAAAATTTAACTCGTTTATACATAGGATATAATCAAGTGGCATTTTCGTTGTTTCATCGTGCATTGCATGCCAAAAATCTATCGAAATATCTATAAAACAGAACCTTTTTAAAAAGCGATGAAATAAAAACTAGATAAGATTGAGGGTACCCTTTTCGTCCTTTTTAATGTCTTTATATTAATTTTCTGATTATTACTGTCTGATTTAGATAGAACCGGAATATGAGTTAATATTTACAGATTCTTTATTCGTGCCTACGTACTAAACCCGTGTAAAGATAATCCAATATGCATAGTGTTGAATCGGCAAACATCTGCTACTTATAAATAAATATGTTGTGCGTTATTTTCATAATTCTGCACTTGTGTAAACACTTCGAAAAAGATAGTAGGTTTCACTTTGTTGATAAAATTGTTTGATAGGTTTTTTATTATTTATATACCAAAAACCTGTCAAAAATGACGTAACAGAAAAATGTTTTACCACAATACAGCCATAATCTTTAAACACCTTGTACCCACATATTAATCACGTGGATTAATGTGATACACGTGTAATTGACAGCCTGTGAGAGTTTTTGTTTGCTAATATCATCATGGTGTTAGGTATATTAATTCCAATACGACGGTTGTTGTGGTAAGACGTTCGGATGACAGCTGATTAAAATCTAAATTCGTAGCGTGTACATACTTTTTCCTGGGTCGTATGTCAACTTTGGGGATTCTGTGTAGAGGGTCTTTTTAAGGAAAGGAAGGAAAGAAAAATGTATGAGGGATGGGAAGGAATCTGAGGTTCAGTGTGTCTAGGAGTGACGGACGTATGAATCCATTCCTACCATTGCGGTGCAAGGCGATGGGCCGAGAGAATCTGGCCGGAGAGGTCAAAAGGTCTCCCTAAACCAGTCTTCCCCGATTCGGCACGCAACGCAGTACGTGGGCAGATGCATTTGCATGGACAAACCTCACCTCGTGAAACCGGGCACCCCTGCTAAGTCTCAAAACCTAGGACCTGGTTCCCGGGGCAGCGATACCCGTACCCGCCTCCCAATTACTCTTCAGAATAAAACCATGTTCTTTTTCATTTGTTCACCTATGTTGTAGGGGACATTTTTCGGGAGGCGAATTAATGATTGAGTGTGGAAAACTATAAAGTAAAACTCTCCACGTTTAGAAAAAAAATCCCAAAGTCAAAAGTCGTTAATGTACGGAGTGATAAATTGGCGAAATATTTGGCGAATTACCAGAGGATAATAACAAATATATTATATTATGATATTAGGTAAGTGACCAAAAACTGAAAATATATATTTAGGGTTATATTGGACCATAAGTAGGTATGTATGTGCACGTACGCTATACTATATGTATAAACTATTTTAAAAACATTTGGGATTAGATCATAACAAGCCTGTCCCGACACGACTAGTGAGACAGGCATACAAATAAAACCAATGTAAATATATTTTCTTATAGATAAATAAATAAAAATAAAAACAGATACATATAAAATTAAAGTAAAGATTAACAATACATTTGTCAGTTGAAGACCAACTCATCCACACATATTAAAAAACTAATAAATGTTTGAATTATTTATTTTTCTGCTTACTCTTGTGCTAATTATCGATCGGAGTAATAGTAGTAATCAGTAATAGTGCAGTACGCACTAATTTATATTCTGTTCGTTGCACCCCAACCCTCTTATCTCAGCCTTGAAGTAAAGGTTTTATTGAGAGCGACAAATTAATGGCCAAATTACTCAGGAACCCCACGGCCTCTCCCTCCCTCCACCACATTAGGGATATGATCTTCCCGCTCTGGCGGAAGCCCCGTGAGATACTGTCGTTAAGATTGCAATAAACCCAGCCTTATGGGTGTATAATATGTAAGTACAGGAAGCTTGGTTCTAAGTGCGCAAATCGGATATCAAACTAATAATGATCGAGTACAAAATAAGAGATCGTTGAGAATCACATTTTAGCGCTCTTTAAAGGAATTATCAACACTAAACAAATAACTTGTTGAGCACTTTAAAAAAAAGTTTATCGGGACAGGTTAAAAATTTCCGAGAGCATATTGTACGTACAGTGTAAGTAGTTATTAAATTAAGAAAGGCATTTTATTGAATCACCGATAGAATATTATATTTGTATGCCTTTATTGAAAGAATTGGGTTTTTTCATGAACAAAACTGTTTATTCATATTCATATTTACAGGCACAAAAAACAATTAATCTTAATATATTACACCGTACCACCATGCAAAGATAGTTTTTTCCTAAAATAATTACCTAAATTACCACCATCTATGTAGGAGCAAATTTTTAATTATATTTTTTTCTATATGTTTTTATTCCAGTAAAAAAGAAAATAACATTTTCACTTACATAACTAGAATATTGAATTTATGCATAGTTTTTACATTTCATAACTTTAAATTACATTAGATTGCAGTACTAACATGAACATAACATTATATTACCATACGATATTATTCACTTTCACTACTTTGTTTTTTGTGAATAAACATGAATAATTTTTTTTTTAATTAGCACATACTTTTTTCGTTTTTGATATCATCTGGAAGGCAATTATATAAATTTCCCCCCTCGTGACTAATTGATTGCTTACCGTAGTTAGTATGAATGGTGTTTAAACGTATGTTATCGTGTTGTCGTGTAAAATGTTTGTGTACTTGGGACGTTTTAATGAATTCTGTGTTTGTATGTATGAGTTTATTATTTATTTTGTATATAAGGAGACATATATGTATTGTACTCGTATAGTGTTCTTCATTTTAGCAGTTTTGTTTCCAAATATAATTATTTGTGGATGTTTTGGATTCGTAGTGAAATAGTTTTTTGATTAGCTTATTTTGAATTACCTGTAATTCATTGATTTATGTTTCATTCGCATTTCCCCAGATTTCAATCAGGTAATTTAGGTGTGAGTGTACGAGACTATTATAAAATTTTTTTAAATTTAATTGGTAATAGATATGATAACCGGCTAAAAACGCTAATTAAGGATGTGATTTTATCTTTTACATATTGTATGTGTTGTTTAAAAGATAAATGCTTGTCGATGCACAGCCCAAGATATTTTTCCTGTATCAGGATTTGTAAATCGTTATTTTCAATTTTTAAAGGTATATGAGGAGGAATTATTTTACGGTTTGAGCTTAAAATCATGTATCCTGTTTTTTTAATATTCATTGTTAGGATATTTGATTGAAGCCAACTGCAAATTCTTTCTAGGTCACGTTGTGCATTTTCTAGTAGTATGTTTAGATCTTTACCCCAGTAGAATATTGCAATATCATCTGCGTATAAGAAAATTTCACCGTTTAATTCTCATTGATATAAATTTGGAATAGTAGTGGCCCTAGTATGGATCCTTGCGGAACTCCATAGTTTATTGGAGGGTGCTTACTATTTTGATTGTTAATACTTACTTTTTAATTAACCCTTAATTGCCAAAAAAAATAACGACGGCAACACCAATGCAGATATTAAAAATGTCTTATTACTTACTAATAGAATAATGAAATAAGTAGTTTTAGGTACTTTATCGACTTTAGCGTTAAGACTCAGATACTCGTAGCTAACACGATTTTGATTGATTCGGTTTTTGCTAGTGTAATAAAGTTACATATTGTTTTCCAGTCACCCTGTCGTCTAGGCAGATAATTGCCGAATACCTACGTGTAAACACGCGAGAAGAATAAATTCAAGGTGTCTGCTTTTATTGCACTGGCGTTAAATTAAATTATGGAGAATGATTAGTACATTCCATAGGAGTGTTACGGTAAGAGGATCCCCTAAATATCCCATTAATATCCCCTACGGGTGATTTCGTCCAAAACGAGTCATTTGATTACAATTTAATCTGCTTCATCGATTTTCAAGTACGTGAGATGGTGGCAATCAATTTGTGCTGTTCTTACTGTCGCCATCTATGAATTCGAGAGCATTATCTTTATACACGTATGTACATAGATGTAAATATGGAGAAAGAATCTTTTATAGTAAACTCTCTTGGATTGAGAAAAAAATTGCCTGAGGCAATAGAAATCCTAAATAGAAAAAAAATCTTTAATTGTATTTAATAATGTATTGAATTCAGATAACATAAGAAGGAACGGAAATCTTTATTCAATGTTAGTTTAAGTTAAAATATTGTTCACAAATCCTTTAGAAAGACATTTAAGAAAGATCATCTAATGTATTCTGTAAAATGAAATCTGTAAAAAAAGTGGCCAATTTCAACAACTTTGGAGCATAATAAATTCGTTGCTAATAAGGTGGTACAAACAAGGTACAAAGGAAAACATGCGTAGTATAGTTACAAAACTCACCCTCTGCGGAGGCATCCCCTGGGTCCTTTGCTGTCTTGCCTGTTTCGGGGAACAACTTCCGTGTTTCTCTTTGCGATGCGAAGTCTTCAGCCCTCGGAGCAATCTTGAAAATGTTGTGGCTTTCTTCTTTGCTGTGCTGAGGCAGGTTTCTGGAATTTCAAAGATGGATATGAGACAGCAGTTTAATTAGCGAAGTATTTCCGCCAGTCTGGGAGCACAAGGTCTGGTGTTTTATTATAAACGACTAAAATATTGCTAGAGTACTGATTCCTTTGAATTTTCGTTCAGGAAAGTTTGTTCTATATATTGTAGTGACAACATGAAGAAATGTAATAAATAAATTAAGAGCATTTTTAACAAAGAAACTTGGCAGGCAGATACTTGATCCAAGGTAGACTAACGAAATGTTAAAATCAAATAAACTGTGAAAACGGTATCCTCAAATGCTGTTTACGTGACAATTTATTCCGTTTTAATTTTAAAAGACGCAAAACTACCGCCCGCCACAAAGAGATTCGAGACAAATCTAATTATGCCCCTGTTAAATTCTCAAGAAGAAAGGATTTTCTGAATCGTTTGAGAATAAAAACGATAGAGAGTTTTCGGGTAGAACACCCTTTGAGAAAAAACAATACCATAATGAAACTGATAAATTTTTGTTTGATTTTTTAATCAAACGAAATCTCTACGTTATTATTCTGAATCTAGTCTAGTATTTTGGATTTCTACTTCTCGGCGTTGCTTACTCTACCCTTTTTCTATTTCCTTTCATATTCCCATCACGTAAGCTGGCATTTCCTTGGCGGCAGCATGGCGGAATTTATTCGGAAAGGGTTTATTTGGCCTGTGAGGCATAGAGAGTTGAAGAGCGTTGGAAAGGCGGAACACCTTCGAGTATTTATGCAAGTATGACAAATCTTCAGACGCCACTGCTTTATGGCTTGATTTTATGTTCCAATCTTGCTTTCGACAAATCATAGATGATCTCCTTTTGGTTCACTCACTTTCTTACTCATTTTCCTGGAAGTTCGAGAAACCCCTCGCTTCAGTAATTCACAAACTTGTACCTTTGTCGATTCTGTGTAGCTCTGGGTACATTAAAATGTACTGCCCCAGGCCATATAAAGCACAAAAAAGTATAATTTTATTTGTGCAGTATTCGAAAACATTTATCTCAAAATATTTAAAAAAAGTTTAGGTTGGGTTCAATGGTTTAGGTTTACGTTTATTAATTCAATTTTCATGAAACCAGAACTCATTATTCGAGAGTTTTTAGGGGGTAGACTAATTGATTGTCTGCATTTTGTGTAAAAAAGGAACTACATAACTGTATTAAGTAAACATTTAACCATTAAACCTAACCTGCAACCTGAAAGTTTTCAATTATTTCGGAGAAAACGAATTCAAGTTTAACAATTCACAATTTGGGAGGCGAGAACGGGTACCGCCATCCCGGGAACCTTTATTGGATAACCAACACCTCTGCCATAGGTCTCCCAAGTGGTTCGCTATGTTTGGTGATTTAGCAGGGGTGCCCGGGTTCATGGGGTGAGGTTTATATAGGTCTTGGAGGCGGATGACAAGGATATACTGAACCTCAGATTTCTACCCACCCCTTAAACCCTTTTCCTTCCCAGAACTCTCCTCTCCTTCCTTTCTTTAAAAAATACTCTCCATACAGCATACCCAAAGATGGCATAGGCCCTGAGGGAAAATATTTTCCTCAGAGCCTCCTGTGTGGAGCTCATGTTTAAAAAAAGTATGTACTGATTTCTTAACACGTTGTACTAGACGTTTGTACATAATTGCAAAATAGGGAGCTGGACACAACTTGGCACGCCAATGTCTTTTACTTCTGGATTAATGACTCTAAGTTAAATTAGCAAAACTGAATCTATTACTGTTGTAAAACATTGAAAATTGATTCTAGTTATAATGGCCAAAACTGAATTTAGTTACTTAATTTAATATTGATTTGCACTTTGGAGACTTTTGGAGACTGTTGGGGTCAGGATAATGGGATACTGGGAGAAAGGTAGAACAGAATTTAATACTGATTAAAAACACTTTTTAAGTAGGTTAGAACTTGGAGACTTCAGTTTCTTGGAGACTTGTTACTTCTTGGCTGGTAGTTTTTGAACTGATTTCCTACCGGTTTGCCGTTTGTTTTATAGGGCAAATCCGGGTTGGACTTTTGGAACACAGAACCTCCCTGTTTCTGAAGGGTGCTTGCGTTTACGTATTTTTCCCAATCGCTATGATTTTCGAGCAGATGTGTTAAAAATCCGTGTGATAACCTTTGCCAAGACAGTCCTGTTCCAATAAACCGAAGTCTCACATAATTTTTATTGTTTCAACAAGAAAAGGTACAAGTTTACAAATGTGATACAAGATACAATATCTAGAAGTAAATATTTTCTTAAAGTGCAATAATCACTGGTAGACGACAGTTTTTTGAGGTTTTATTGTAGTATATACCTATTTTTAGGTGATGATATATATTTCTTGATTCAAATTATTCCCGATTTCCCGAAATTTAGCTCCGAGTTTTTCGGAATGTAAATTGGCTGTCGTAAATATTTACGATTCAAACATTTCCTTTGTTCAGCATTGACCAATGGCGCCGCGTCTGGTAGCAGGGTGGGGATAACGTAAATACTCAATCATTTCCTTGATTTTGATCATTGCTGTCTGGGGTCCCTGGTGGAAGTATTACGTGGTTATTCAGATGTGTTTTCGAGTCCAATGATGCTGCAGCATGTATTTATTATCAATTGCGTTTATGTTTTCAATTGATAAGTTAATTGTAGAATGTAATAGCATTGTAGACATCATTCCAAATGCACAGTGTTTCGTTGGCCAATGAGAGCACTCCCTTTGTTTCGTAGGTTATTGGAAGGGGTAACGCGCAGCGGCACGGTATTATGTGGAAGCGTAAATTCCATTCTTGAATTCTCAGGGTTGTCATACGCTTTCGTCGACACGTTCGATACACTCCCCCCAGTGCAGTCTCGACTGTGCTCAGCTACTTCGTCGGGCGTGTCCTTTTCCGATGTCTGAGTTCTGAATCGGGTGTCTTCGCAACTGGTACAGTTTCGTTAGTTGTTGGTGTGGCAGGCAGGATGACGGCGATTTTGACTGCCGGCCTTACGTATATCCCAGTACTGGTTTGGATCCGAGCAGTTCTGACCTGTCCATCAGCTGCAGGTGTTGCTTCGAGGATACGGCCACGTGGCCAACTGTTTCGAGGCAGTGCTGGGTCCATGATGATCACTAGGTCATCCTTCTTAATTGGTGTAGTTGGATGGTGCCATTTTTGTCGGGCAGCCATGGTAGGTAGGTATTCGTGCAGCCATCGCCTCCAGAAGGTGTCTGCAAGTTGTTGTCCGATGCGCCACTGGCGGCGTAGGCATACTTCCTCTTCTTTTTTGTCGTAGAAGGATAATTGGGGGCGCTTCCCAGCCGATCCCAGCAAAAAGTGGTTGGGTGTTAGAGGTTCTTCATCACGCGGGTCGACTGAAATATGGGTGAGTGGTCGGTTATTTACCACAAACTCGGCTTCTGCAAGTGCTGTGCGTAGAGTTTCTTCTTTTGGTGCTCTTTCTTTGAGTGTTGCGCTTAGGGCTTTCTTTACTGATCGTACTAGTCTCTCCCAAGCTCCCCCCATGTGGGGACTCAGCGGTGGTATAAAGTGCCACTCGATGCCCTGGGTAGCTATTGCGTCAATCATTCTGGCGTCTTGACTTATTGACAGCAGGGCGTCCCTCATCTCGGTGTCAGCTCCGTGAAAATTTGTTCCGTTATCCGAGTACATGGCTGTGGGTTGTCCTCTGCGGGCGGTCATTCTTTGAAGGGCCATGATGGCCGAGTCGGCAGTCAGTGAAGCGGCTAGTTCTAGGTGAATGGCGCGCGTTGAGAGGCAGGTGAAGATGGCTCCGTATCGTTTTTCTCGATGCCTACCGACCGTGATAGCCATAGGGCCGAAATAGTCAAGCCCGCAGTGTGTGAATGGACGGACGTGATGCATCAGGCGGGGTGGTGGTAATGCGCCCATCAGAGGTGGAGTCGGTTTGCTGCGTCGTATGAAGCAAGTGGGGCAGACGTGCGTTAGTTTCCTGATTGTTGTGCGTATTCGTATTATGAAGAAATGATTGCGTATTTCTGCAATTGTTTTCTCAGTACTAGGATGATCCGCCTTTTTGTGGTAGTGGCTGATTAGGAGCCGAGTGTAGGGTTCGTCGCCGTCCAGTATTATGGGGGTTCGGGCCACACTCTTTGTTCTTTCCAAGGCTCGTAGTCGGGTCCCCATTCGTAGAAGGTCGTCTGGTCCAAAGAAGGGGTTCAGCGAGTTGAGGCGACTGCCAGTAGGTAGTTTTTGACCTTGTCGGATGGTGTGTAGATCAGTTGTGAAAGCGTTTTCCTGGGACCTTTTGATCCATTTTTGTTCTGCTGCTTTTATCTCCTCGGCTAGTAGTGGGCCTTCTAATGGTTTGTTGGGCCCCATCTTGCATCGTCTGATAAAACGGAGGATCCAAGCTGTGGAGCGGATTAGCCGGTGCCATGAGGAGAACCGCTCTACTGATGGGAGTGCTTCGCCCTTGGTGGACACAAGGCCAACGTAGTGAGGTTTGACTTCTAGTGTTAGGTCGTCAGGCCTGTGGGCGGGTGCCCGTTCTTTCGGCCATGCACCCTCCGGGGAAGTGAGAAAGGCTGGGCCGGTAAACCACCTTCCTTCTGGTGTTAGGTCTGGCACCTCTAAGTCTCGTGTTCCTATATCAGCTGGATTGAGTTTTGTGGGTACCCATTTCCAGTCGGGTATGTTGGTTAGTTCGTCTATTTCGCCCAATCGGTTTGCCACAAAGGTTGAGTAGGCGCGTGGGTCAGTGCGTAACCAGCATAGTACAGTTGTGGAGTCTGTCCAGAAGCAGGTGCGGGATATCAGGGCTTTGCTTTCCTTTTGGATCGTCTGGGCTAGTCTCGCTGCTATGAGGGCGGCTTGAAGCTCGAGGCGTGGAATGGAGAGAGGCTTCAGTGGTGTTACCTTGCATTTACTTGCAAGGAATGTTACTCGTAAGGATCCATTTATTTCTTCGGTGAAGTAGGCCACGGCACAGCAAGCTTGCTCCGATGCGTCGCAGAAGAGGTGTAGAGTTACGTTGTTCTGTTTGTTTGAGAGGCAACGTCTCGGGATTGAGATGCTGTTTGTGTGCAGCAGGCTCAGCCAGTCTGTCCATCTCTGGGCGTGTTCGGGGGTAATGGGTTCGTCCCAGCCGACGCTTGAGCGCCACACTGCTTGCAGTAGCATCTTAGATCTGATGGTAAGGCAGGCAACGAAGCCGACTGGGTCAAAGATCTTCATTACTATGGATAATAGTTGCCGCTTGGTAGGTTGTGTGGCCGTGTCGGGGGAGATCGCCTCGCGAAATGAGTACAGGAAGCGGTCTGTGGTGGGGTCCCAGATCAAACCAAGCACTCGTTCTGTCTCTGGACCTCCACTGCTGATCTGTATCGCGGAGCTGGCACGGTCTTCTATGGGTACGCCAGCTAGGGCCACCGGGCTATTAGACGCCCAATTTGTCAAGTGGAACCCTCCTTTCGCGAGGAGGGCACTTACACTTTGGGCGAGTGTAGCAGCTTCATTGGGTGTGTCTGTTGCATCTAGGTAGTCGTCCATGTAGAAATTGGTGCGTACGGCTTTTGCGGCGGCCGGGTACTCGTGCTCGTATGTTTCGGCCACTTTATTTCGGACGAATTGGGCACTGCTTGGGGAGCAGGTGGCTCCGAACATCATTGATGACATTTGATAGGTGTCTGGTTCATGATGGGGTGATGTCCTCCACAGGAAAAGCTGGGACGGCTGGTCTTCTCGCCTTATTTTTATTTGCAGGAACATTTCTTTGATGTCTGCAGCAATGGCGATGTTTCCTTCCCGGAAGCGTATTATATTCCCCAGGAGGGAGGACAGCAGGTCAGGACCAGTAAGCAGCTGATCATTGAGGGAGGTTCCTCGGCATCGGCTTGCAGCATCGAATACCACTCTGATTTTTCCTGGCTTATTTGGGTTGATTACTGCGAAGTGAGGCAGGTACCATTTGCGAGGTGTGGTGGTGGAAGCTTCATGGCCTGATAGCTTCTTGGCATAGCCTTTGTTGAGAAGTTGACTTATTTTGTCATTGTAGGCCACTGCTAGATTTTTGTCTTTTGCTAGCTTTTTCTCCAGAGACAGAAGTCGCTTCAGCACACACTGCCGATTGTCAGGTAGCGAGACTTCTGGATTGCGCCATAGTAGACCAGTTTCCCACTTCCCTGTAGGAAGAGGACGGGTAGTTGCATTCATAAGTGCAATGGCCTGTTGTTCGCTTGCATTGACTCTGGTGGCTGATGTTACTCCGAGCGAGTCGATGGCGAAGTTGGTTTTTACTAGCTCCCTCAATTGTATGTCTGCGGCCGTTTCTGATTGTAGTGCCAAAGTGGTAGTCGTGTTATTATCTCTGGGGTTGACTCCCCCATGAGCGATCCATCCTAGTGCGGTGCGTGATGCTATTCGCGTAGTATCATTGCATTCACGAACTTCCCTTGACACAATTAGGTGAGCGTTGTCTTGGCCTATTAGCAGCTTCGGGACGACAGACCTTCCTTGGATCTGTTGCTCCGGCAGGTTGAGGTTGCTTATTGTGCTGGCAGAGATGTGGTATGTATTACTGTTGCCCGCACCTCGTATTCTTAGTCTCACTCGTTGGGAGAGATTGTCAGAGGTGCACATTCCTTTGGCACCGTGGATTCGCAGTCCGTGAACTGGGCCGTTTGCTCCGACTTGTATTGCGGTGTCAGTGTCAACAAGTGTTACTGTGGATCCTTCGTCCAGGAGAGCAAACACTGACACTTCTTCTTTGTTGGGAGCGCTTAATATTACTGGCGCAATTTTTAACAGTACTCTCTGTCCGGAGTCCTGGCGTCACAAGTTGACATTTTCCACGGTGCTTTTTCGTACGAACTCGGGATTATGTAGCAGGGGGTGGTGTGGGGATCGGCAATCCCCTACTTTGCACCATTGGTTTATTTTGCAGCTTCGTGAGTGGTGTTTTTCTAAGCACTTGCGGCATAACCTTCCCATGCGTACAGTTTCCCATCGAAGTTCAACATCTTTGGCTGCGAATTCTTTGCATTCGCGGGTTTTATGATCGCCGCCACATTGGGCGCAGCTTTCGTCGGCTGTTTTTCTTTTTCGGCTTGGTCCAGGGTAAGTATGTGCCTCATTCATTTTGCGTTTCATCGGGGCGATCTTTTCTTTTGGGCCGTCCCCGATTTCTTCTTGATGTCCGGCATGTATTTGCTCATGGCTCGGTAGAAGTCGCATGCGATCACTATCTTCTTCCTCCTGGTACCCGGCATGTATTTGTTCACGGCGTGGTCGGGATCGTATGTGGTCCACCATCCCGCTGTTTGGAATTGCGTTTGATACCTCTTTCAGAAAGGCAGCGAGCTGGGTTATGGTGGCCGGGGCATGTTGTTTGCGGATCTCGATTAGCCATGCCAGCCGCAGGGAACTCGGCATTTTGTCAGTGACGTCGTTCAGTAATGCAGGATTGGTGAGATAACCTTCGGTTTTTAAGATCCGGAGGGATGCCACCAGGTTTTGCACCGTCCCGGAGAAATCTGCCAGGTCCTCGAGTGATACCTCGGTCGTGAGGTAAGGTAGTTTTTTAACCTTGTCTAGCATAAATTTTGCTATGGAGTTAGCGCTGCCGTATCGCTGCTCGAGGACGCTGATGATCTCTGGGACTTGCGCAGGATCCATTAGTAGGGGACCCACGGTATCTCGCGCCTTGCCTTTGAGGGCACGCTGCAGCCGGATGAGATTTTCGCTCGGAGTCAATTGGCAGGTGGCGGTGGATTGAGCGTACTGTGCCTTCCAGGTAGGCCACTCGAGGGGGTCTCCGGAGAAGGTAGGCAAATCTTTTGCTGTGGATTGCCTGGCGATTAGGGCTGCCATTCTTGAGTCATCTTCTAATGTGCGAGGGCTATCTTGCGTTCTGGAGGAGCGGAGCGCCTCTGCCATCACAGAGGCGATCTGGGCCAGTGGGTCGTTGCCGTGCTGCAACCATTCTCGGGTGTGCCGTGCTGTCTCGTTGGCTGTATGCGGTGGTGTAAACAATGGGGAATCCTGGCCGGAGGAGGCTGGCTGTTGCTGGTACCCCGTTGTATTGTAAAGTGGGCGCTCGGGTCCGAGATGGCTGTATTCGGTCGTAGGGATGTTTTTGGCAGGGCCCGTCAGTAGTGTGTAGCCTTGGGTGGCGGCATATCCAGTTGGATCGGTTACTGTAAATTCATTGGTAGGCTGACCGACTGGTGTGTGCATTTGAGTAGTTGCATATCTCGTTGCAAACTCTCCGGCTGGCCTTTTTACTTGAGTGGCATATCTCGTTGCGAACTCATTAGTAGAAGGGCCGGTCGGTGCGTGCACTTGAGTTGTTGCATATCTCGTTGCAAACTCTCCGGCTGGCTTGTTTACTTGAGTGGCATATCTCGTTGCGAACTCATTAGCAGAAGGGCCGGTTGGTGCGGGCACTTGAGTTGTTGCATATCTAGTTGCAAACTCTCCGGTTGACGGGCCGTCTGACGTGTGTACTTGAGTGGCATATCTCGTTGCGAACTCATTAGCAGAAGGGCCGGTTGGTGCGGGCACTTGAGTTGTTGCATATCTAGTTGCAAACTCTCCGGTTGACGGACCGTCTGACGTGTGTACTTGAGTGGCATATCTCGTTGCGAACTCGTTAGTAAACGGGCCGGTTGGTGCCTGGACTTGAATTACTGCCTGACTGAGGTTGGCTCGCATGGTCGGGCTGGTTGGTGCTGGCTCCTGGGCAGGTTGGCTGACTGCTTGGCGTGTCGCAGCGTTCAGGGCTGCGAGCAGATTGGCTGTCTGCTTGGCGTGACGTCTGTCCCGAATGCGCATCTCTCGGCGCAGTAATCGCAGGGAGTCTTCAGTTGATTCAGAAGTTGTTTCGCTGCTTTTACTGTTGGATTCGTGGAGGCTCTCGGAGACAGATTCTGGAGCAGGTCGGTCAAGCGTGATGAGATCAGAGTTCCTGGCTGGGCTCGCACTAGATAGATCGTGGACCTGGTGGGGTCCTCTAGATGGCGTCTCATCGGTGTCTACGGTGTGTGGGCCCGGGGTCCGTCGGGGCGCCACTGGCATATTTCGGCTTGTCCCCGGGGCGTCAGGTTTAGATTTAGACAGCGATGTATCAGAAGATGTCGGGGTCTTACGGCCACTGCGAAGAGACGGCATTTCCACTGGGTAAGACTGAAGGCGTGTTATGTGTAGATCCGGCTCGAAGGACCAAATGTACTAGACGTTTGTACATAATTGCAAAATAGGGAGCTGGACACAACTTGGCACGCCAATGTCTTTTACTTCTGGATTAATGACTCTAAGTTAAATTAGCAAAACTGAATCTATTACTGTTGTAAAACATTGAAAATTGATTCTAGTTATAATGGCCAAAACTGAATTTAGTTACTTAATTTAATATTGATTTGCACTTTGGAGACTTTTGGAGACTGTTGGGGTCAGGATAATGGGATACTGGGAGAAAGGTAGAACAGAATTTAATACTGATTAAAAACACTTTTTAAGTAGGTTAGAACTTGGAGACTTCAGTTTCTTGGAGACTTGTTACTTCTTGGCTGGTAGTTTTTGAACTGATTTCCTACCGGTTTGCCGTTTGTTTTATAGGGCAAATCCGGGTTGGACTTTTGGAACACAGAACCTCCCTGTTTCTGAAGGGTGCTTGCGTTTACGTATTTTTCCCAATCGCTATGATTTTCGAGCAGATGTGTTAAAAATCCGTGTGATAACCTTTGCCAAGACAGTCCTGTTCCAATAAACCGAAGTCTCACATAATTTTTATTGTTTCAACAAGAAAAGGTACAAGTTTACAAATGTGATACAAGATACAATATCTAGAAGTAAATATTTTCTTAAAGTGCAATAATCACTGGTAGACGACAGTTTTTTGAGGTTTTATTGTAGTATATACCTATTTTTAGGTGATGATATATATTTCTTGATTCAAATTATTCCCGATTTCCCGAAATTTAGCTCCGAGTTTTTCGGAATGTAAATTGGCTGTCGTAAATATTTACGATTCAAACATTTCCTTTGTTCAGCATTGACCAATGGCGCCGCGTCTGGTAGCAGGGTGGGGATAACGTAAATACTCAATCATTTCCTTGATTTTGATCATTGCTGTCTGGGGTCCCTGGTGGAAGTATTACGTGGTTATTCAGATGTGTTTTCGAGTCCAATGATGCTGCAGCATGTATTTATTATCAATTGCGTTTATGTTTTCAATTGATAAGTTAATTGTAGAATGTAATAGCATTGTAGACATCATTCCAAATGCACAGTGTTTCGTTGGCCAATGAGAGCACTCCCTTTGTTTCGTAGGTTATTGGAAGGGGTAACGCGCAGCGGCACGGTATTATGTGGAAGCGTAAATTCCATTCTTGAATTCTCAGGGTTGTCATACGCTTTCGTCGACACGTTCGATACACACGTAAACCTTTAATTTGATTCGCAATTATAAAAATCATAAATAAATAAGAAACAATATGAAAAAACAGCAAAATTACAATAAAATTTTCCTTATCAAATTATCATGGGTTGATATTTTATGTAATGCCATTGTACCCGTGTATGTTTTAAGAATGAAGATGAAAGGATGAACTGTGTGAAATTATTTATTAACTCAGACTACGCGAGCCTACGCTACGCCGCACCGTAGAGTCCCAGCCAATGTGGTGTGAATGCGTAGAAGGAATCTCGTAGCTTCTGTGGGTTAGATTAGAAGAGTAAAACTTAAAAAACTCATAAATAACTAAGTAAGCGTATTAAACTCAAATGTGATAGGTGCAAACGTTACACATCTCTGGAGCATTTTAAATTGTTTTTGTGAATAATAGATTTTTATGTAAATAATAGACTTTTACCTTGTGTAACTAACTAACTAACCATCACGACATTTCCCCGCAGGGGTAGGCAGAGAGGACGGACCGCCAAACAACTCGGTCTTGGCACACACACTCTTTGCCTCACTCACGTTCATACATCGTCTCATACATAGTCTTCTATTATTCTGACTTTTAACGTGGCCCGACTCAAGTATCTGATTCACTTGATCATGCCATGTCTTCCTTGGGCGTCCCCGACTTCTTTTTCCATTCACATTTGCGTCATATATTATTTTCTTCTTTCATTCGCTCTACATGCCCAAACCATCCGAGGGTCCTTTTCTTAATCTTACTCATTATGATTACATCAGCCGTACATTCTTTGCAGATATCCACATTTCTCGCACGATTATAAATGGTTTTACCACTCATCCGCCTCAGGGATCTCATTTCAATAGTATACAGTTTACTTTCATCCTTTCCTCTGCCAGTTCTACGCGTCACTGATATATATCAGGGTAGGTACCAGGGCTCCATTGTGGACTGCTAACTTAGCTTATTTTGAGATACCTGCATTTACCCTTCTTTCAATTTCCCTTACACCTTGTGTACAATAGAGTTATCAATTAATCATAGTTATGTTTCTAGAAAATTTAAAATTTCGACCTGTATTATGTTTGTAAAAGCCCCCCCCCCGGCGTTAAATAAATGAGTAAAAACGAAATATAACATTAAACTTTATAATGTGATGTAAAATTTGAAATTTTGCACTCACCAGAATACCAGAGTAAAAATAGTAGCAAAAAATGCTTGTTAGGGAACCTAAATTCACATGGCCTTTGATTCTGGAATAGTTTTATTTTCCGGCCGGCAGGACTAACTTTCCAAGTGATGCCTAGGGGAAAAGCAAGCATATCGTTGAATCAAATCGCTTTAGTTATCGATATTTTTTGCATCAGCGAGGTGGCGTTTATGGCAAGCTTTATGCCACCGGAAAATGACAATTCCCTTTTGCTTCAACTTAATTCCAATAACGTTTTTCCTGTTATTGCCACTCAGCAATTATTTTCATTTTTATATTATTTTACAACCTTTCTGCGTTATTCCGATATGGATACTGCTCAAAATCATCGGAAAACAGAATTTTGCATGAATTGAATTAGATAAAAAAAAAACATTTAGTAATTTCCAATCTTTTAGTTTCATGTTCGTTGGTTCTACGCACACAGCACAAAACATCTCGTGAATAATGCAAAGAAAACGGCCGGTCTCCGAGGGTCTGCGAAAGCTTTTTTCAGTAATTTCCAGCTTTTTCTGCGCCGACCCGGGCCCATGTGAGAGGAGGGGTCGTATAAATATTGCATGTAAAAAATAAATGCGAGAACAGTTATGATTCCGCTTAAGGAGAAAGGGATTAACCATTGAAAAATAAAAATAATATTATTATTATTTGTAGTATGGTTCTTTGCATAAAGAAACATACTACAAATAATAATAATTTATCACTAAGGTAAGCCAGGAAGTAAGCACCAATCATTGTTTCTAATTTGGACAACCTATCTATTATATATACACATCCCCTTTTTGAAAAAAATATTTATAGGTATCCTTATGTTTGCATTTTGTTACAATCAGTTCCATCTTCTTCTTCTTCCTTGCACTGTCCCAACTTATTGTCTAGGTAGGCTGTTGGGGTCTCAGGTTGTCGCTTCTTCGCTTGTGAGTATCGCCTTCATCCAGGCCGTTTCTCTGAAGACATTGCCTGCTTAACTGTGTGGTCTGATGGTTCCTGTCTTATGTTCCCATACCATCTCAACTAAATAAATTACAATCAATTCCATAACAACTCAAAAAGTGGCATTTCAAAATCTCTTTGAAAAGTCATTAAAAGAGATGATTTTTTTAAATAACTCATAACCTAACTTATTTTAAAAAAAAAACTTCTCTTTTAAACGACTTTTCAAAGGAGAGATGAATTTGCATTTTGTTGAGTTTTCCGGTCACTGTCACAAGCATAGTGTCCCCCTATCCTACACGAATTTTATCAGTAAAAATTGCAAAAAGTTAGTTTCAAGACAATGAAAGAAACAGACAAAGGGCTAAGTCAAGAATAAATTTTTAAAAACAACATTTACAAAAATATAGTGGAACATCCTAAATGCTATTTTTGCGTTCTTTTAAATTAGAACATTAATTTTAGCAATAAAAACCATAAGCAGATTCGTAATTTGATTTTCAATTAATGTACAAAATAAAATGAAATGACAGTCAACTTAATTTTGGTCGTATCTCAATAACACCTCACAAAGATTTGGGCCACCCTTGGGCTGAGCGCCTCAATTAATTGAAATCAATTTGGTAAGGTAATATCTGCGATAGGCATAAAAATTGTCATATTTAAGTAAATGAAGACACTGTGCGCAAAACTCAATCGAAAATCTGGAAACAGAAAAATCAGAAAAGGATATTGGCACCTCTGGGACTTGAACCCAGGACCTCTCGCTTTCCGGGCGAACGCGTTGTCCACCGTTAAGAAAATGGAGATAATGTGGGTGGTTCTTAGTCGAAGTATGATACAGTTAAAAATGACCGAATTTGATATCGACACCTTGGCGCACATTCGCCCGGAAAGCGAGAGGGCCTGGGTTCAATTCCCAGAGGTGCCAATATCTTTTTCTGATTTTTCTATTTCCAGATTTTCGATTGAGTTTCGCTCACAGTATCTTCGTTTAATTAAATATTATAATTTGAGGTTTTACTCATAAAGTTAAAATAAAAATAAAAATTGTCATTTCAATCTTCGTGAATAATACGTGATATTTATTGAAAGTGTTTAAGCAAAGTTTTAAATATACTTATCTAATATACTCGTACTAAAATAAAGTGAGAGAAACAAACAACTTATAATGTCATAACGTTCGTCCGAATTAAGTAGGCATCGCAATACCCACGGCGGCCACTTTGCATAAATAATAAAGATGTACCAAAAACAAGGTTTACTTTATTTCATTTTAGGATCTGTGTCTGCGGTGGGGTTGTTTAGGACACACTCCTACCCCAGGAATAAAGCCCCTCTGAGATGTGCCACTGTGTACACTGTACAATTTTCACACACACACAATACATGTGGGTTCTTGTATACCTTTATAAAATAAGAAAAAAAAATACAAGATAGACGCTCGTCGAGGTGTGATGTTTTTATGCGCCGTTTTTATGATAGCTATAAGTCCCATTACATACATGTTTATTACGCTTTTTCGGTGGATGAACGTACGTTACATGTATTCGCGTACATATTATTATATTCGGTGTGTGTTCGCCAGTATCCTCGTCCCCTCGGCGCTTTCAAAGACGCGCCACTGCTTGGGAGATAAAGAGTAATGCCTTCCGTTTAATTTCCATCAGGGAAATGAAAGAAGGGTAAACATATTAGCGTCGGTGATGTGTGGCACGTTTTGCGTAATTTTGTACAAATAAGTATTCAATTGTCTAAAATAACAACGACAGTATATGCATAACAAGTACCAGGGGCGTGCATCGCTGTTTGACAAAGGGTGAAACGTAGCTTTTCAGGGGCTGAACCGAATTAGGCATTATTTAGTATATTATATGTTTTTGTGGTATTTTATGGCAGGGCTGTGAAAGTGTATCTTCATTCTTCTTATCATAGAAAATCTCTAAAAAACGGTGCTATTTAATTATATGAACACATTAGAGCATTTAACTAACCGGAGACTTAGCAGGAGTGCCTGGGTTCATGGGGTGAGGTTTGCCTAGGTCTTGCACACCTACTGCGTGGCGGACCGGATCACGAGAGTCTGGCTGAGGGATACCTTTTGACCTCTTTTGTACTCTCGACCCATCGCCTTGCACCGCAGCGAAAGAGATAGATTCATACGTTTATCACTCCTGGATTCAATGACTGCCAGATTCCCACCCACCGCTCATATCTTTTTCCTTCCCAGAACTTTCTCTCCCTCCTTTCTTAAAAAGGCCCTCCACATAGCATACCCAAAGATGGCATATGCCCTGGAAGCGAATGTAAAAAAGAACTACTAATTCAAAAAATTGTTTTCATAATCATATTTTATAAGTACCTTTACAACAGACCCTAAAATTATAAGTTAGTAGTACCATATAAAAGTCATTAATGCCAAAAATGAATTATTCCCAAAATTCGACAATGCCCGTGCGCATCCAAAGGGGTCTTTGCAAAATGTCGAAGTCACGAAATCGCAATTAAGGCTTCGAATGAGGCTCTTTTATCCACTGGAACAGAGCGCACGCTAGAGCCAATAATGGTTGTATCAAATGTTGAACGCTGTCCACTTTTTTCCCCTTCAGCCATTGTTGTGGGTTATTTCGTAGTATCGAAGTGTCTTGCAATCTAAAACCAAAAGGTACCTGTAGCCAAACAATAGACTTGAGTTCAATGAAGTTTTTGTGCATTTTAAACCCCTTTACGGTTATGGTGTTTAGCGCTAATTTGTGTCTTGCGGATATGATTATAAGAATAAAGAAATTCGATTTGTGAGAAGCCAGTTGGTGATTGTAAGAACACGCAAGTAGAATATTAGGTAAGTGAACGGTGAGCCATTTATCATAGTAATCTGAAAATTTTGTTTTGTGTTGTAATGTTGGTATAATTACTGAAAAGGTACGATGAGAGGGGTTAAGTCGTAGAATGATTTCACGTATTTTTTGTGTGAGCATGTAGCATTTGTATGGAGGCGTCTACTAATATCTACAGGAATTCAAAAAACTTAACAAAACGGACTAATATCTATGAGAACCAAAGTGAGGACGAATATCTACAGCACTGGCAGAGGTTGGATTTGATATTATGTGTAGCATATTAGAATAACGTAATATTGCGTATGCAGTTTGAAAAACTTAATTTATGTATGTATGTATGTAAAAAGCTCTAATATCGGACTATTGGACACATTTAGCTGATTATTAAGCTGCCCTCTGTAGATATTAGTCCCACCTACGCTCCATAGATATGAGTCACCACTGGGACCGTCATAGATATTAGTCCGACCTTAGCTCTGTAGATATTAGTCTTCACTCTGCAGTTCATAGATATTTGTCCAACCTATGAGCTGTAGATATTCGTCCGACATACGGGCTGTAGATATTAGTACCTAGAGTCATTTGTATTTATATAGTTTCATTGAAAAACAGGTATTAGTTTTTTTTTACATTAGCTGCACACAGGAGGCCGTGAGGAAAATAATTACCCTCAGCCTATGTCATCTTTCTGGATGCTGTGTGTTATGTTATTGCACATCACTAGTGATGAACTACCTGTATAATATTTGTCATCTATGATCACTCTATTAAGTATGTTAATCGTGTAAACGTCTAGTAAATAAAAGTTTTAATTAACAATAAAAGTGTTTTCATCCATAATTTATATAAACAGGAGATGAAATTCTTAAATTCTGAGAAGGAAAAGGTTGTGTGGAGTGGGCAGGATTCTGGGGGTCAGTGTCTCCAAGAGTGATGGACGTATGAATCCATCCCTCCCTCTGCCATGCGATCCGATGTTTCGAGAGAGTCCTGCTGGAGAGGTCAAAAAGTTTCCCTCAACCAGTCTCTCCCGATCCGGCCCGCCACGCATCTGGTGGGCAGACGCTTCCACTGCCAAGACTCGGACAAACCTCACCCTACCTCAACCCGGCACTCTTGCTAGACCATAGAATGTAGGGGTGACCTGTGGCAGAGGTGTTGGTTATCCAATAAATGGTTCCAGGGTCCGCGGTACCCATACCCAAATTATTTGAAGCTCAACACTTCACGTCATGCATTTGACAGCACCAGAACAGCAGTTACATCAAGTATAATATAATATATGCATTTGATATGGCGAGATCAATCCATTCGATAAATAAAAACAAAGTATAATATAATATATGCAAGTCAAAAAAGGTTGAAGACCGATTCGCTCTAACCAATAAGTTCGATTTAAGTGGAGTTCCGCGAATATTCGATAAGAACAAACTTTAGTAGATGCTGGATATCTCTGCTTACCTCATCAGAGATATCCGGGTTCTCTAAATAAATGGTCACGGAATTTAGTTTATAAATCATAACACTGATTGCTCGGTAGAGTTATATTTTATTTGACACCAGAAGTGAGATATTACAAGGATTCTATCCGCGACAATAATTTGCGTAATTAAAAATAGCTCGCTGACAGGAGGAACGCTCAGACCGGAATGATCTGGAAGTTTTTTCCACTCGCGAGCTCAGTTCTGTCATCTGCGCATTTTGCTGCGCAGGCAAGTGTTGCTAGAGTCAAGATGACATTTTGCTCAAAATATAATAATAATCGCGGTGCCTACAAAATGAAAGATCAATAATTTTATAGTAATCGTAAAATTCGGAAGATAACACAATAAAAATAATATTATATTGAAATTGGCTATGAATTTGATATATTTCGAGTTTATTGCTTAACCTTTCATGTCTTTTCCAATATTTCAAGTGAACTTTATCATATCAAATTATTCGGTTTTTCCCAGCTTCGTGATTCAAGTTATCAATTTACCGGTAAAACTTGCGAGATGCTTATCAAACGAATTCACTTCTTCAGTCACAGTTAACAAATTATTTTAATTGAAATAATTTGTCAAACTTCTCAAATCACTCGAGTTGGTCACGCGAAGAAATAAATCTTAGCGAAACTGGAAATAATAAATAAGTTAATTTTATTTTATTATATAAATCAAGTTTATTTTTGATGGCTATTAATTAATTCCTTGATTTTAATGAATTGAAATATTACACAACCAAATATGACAAGTGTTATAAAATCATCGGTTATAAAATAATAATATAATATCGCAGTATGAAATAATTCCACGTATTTTAAAGCAATTAAATATCTGAATTTGTTCACGAATAAACATCTAATCACAACCATTTTATTTGCCATTCGATTTTCGGTGGAGTTTTCAAATTAAGGTCATCCGACTGAAATACTAAAAAAAAATAAAGCGTGTGAAATCAAGAATCACGCGAAATGTTCATGATTAAATAAAAAATGAAATTATAGCTAAGCCTAAAAGAAAACATCGTAAGTAAAAACTAAACTAATGGATTTCCCTTTCAAAAGCATGATAAATGATGGATTGAATAAAGGATTTACAAGAAAACCGCCGCTGGAAAGGTAATTATTTAATATCGAGTAGGAAGAATTTAGATATAATTCTTTGTCTGTGGGTAAAGAAAGAACATCCACATTTTGATTGTTTCATCTTTCGTCCGCATCCCTACTCGCAATCAGCTTCCAGGGTTGTGAGAAATTGTTAATTTAACAAGTTACAAATGGTTCTGACTGTGAAACAATTTACCCGCGGATCTTCAGGGCAACGCCGCAAGATGGCGCCGAAACTAATTCCGTGTGAAATGTTACCCAATCAGGGGCTGATGGGCGAAGGAAAAATAACTATAAAAATTGGCAAGGAGATCACGTGATGCCGGATTTCCGTGCAGCGAAATAATAACCAGGGGACCGGAGTATCATCGTTTGTATGAAAAATCTCTCGTCATCCATTACTCCAGGGTGGGGGGGTGCAGTACTGAGCGGGTGGATCTCGGCAGGGTGACCAAATTACGGATAGTTCTGGATTAAGTCTGAATTATACACAAATAAGTATGTATATTAAGATTAACGTCTATTAGCAATCTTGATCTTTACTTCTAAACAAGATATGCATTGTTTTTAGATCTCCGCATTCGTAGAAGATAGTTTACATGAATTACGATCACATTTCTGATGTATTAAGATTAATACAAGTCTATGTATGATTATTTACGAACGGTTCAGTTTCACCAGGAATCTTCAGATTGGTGCGAGATACTCAGTTTACTTTTATTTCTTCTCTGCCAGTAAATACCATGCCACACTGTAATGGTCACATTTAAGTATGATTGGAAAGGACGTAAACTCGGTATTTCCGCAGTGCAAATAATATATTCGTGCTTAATAATAATTTAAAAAAATACTCATTAACTTCATACAAATAATGAGTACAGTATACGGTTTACCTACCACCAGATTAGACACATGGCCATAATCTGGCGGTTGATAGTATCTAACAGCTTTGACCTCATCCGTGATCGAGGGGCAAGACTCTTGACTAGAGTTCCGAAGGTCGCGGGTTCTAATCCCGGCGTGCGCAGATAAATTTTATTTGATTGATTTTGTTTTCACCATTTAATAATTTAAAAATAATATAACGTATATTTGCGGCACGTTTCAAAGTCGAAGACAGTATCGACCACCATTCAGAAATGAAACGTTGCTTGAAATGGCTTCAGCCATGTTTGGTGACCAGATCTGAATAACCAGGAAACTCACCACCTTCCTCTTCTTCATCTCCTACCCCTCCCTACTTATCTTCAGCCTTATAACTTACCCCAACTGGGAATTTCATAGTCTCACTGGCTCCAGAACAGGAAGCAGTTGGGACTCTTGTAAGTTATTCACACAAAACAAAACAAAAAACAGCGAAACAATTCATCGTAAAATGTTATCATCCCCTTCAGAAAATTTATATATAAGTACATATATTGATTATCATATTAACTTCACCACCTCTAGTAATGTTTGAGGGAAGATAAGATATAATATTCAGGGTTAACAAATTTATTACTGACACCATAATATTTCACGTCATTAATGTTTGGTTACCCTATAAGATATACTGAGATCACGCCGCCAGATTAAGTGTACAAATCGTATGTAATATTTCCAAAATCTTTGGGCAGATGGGATCAAGAGACGTGCAGCGTTGGCCAATTTTTTCATTTGCGTCATTTATTACCCACGTTGTTGGGAGGAAGTTTAAGAGGCAATAAGATTAAAGAGATAATATGATTAAATTTCATGATACACAATCCTCGGCAAATACAAAGATGATTCGATGCAAATATATTTTTAAATATATAAATCGTCATTTAACCCCTTCATACTCAAATGATTTAATATTGGTTTAAAACCAAAATATATGGATCAACGTGATGAATGAACACAGCAAATTGTACCTAATATTTAATTATTTAATTCATTTTTATGCAGCATCGCGTTCATTGGTCAAAATATTGTACATATATTTTCGCATCGGTGATCAATGAACCAGTGTATGCAATTTTTAGCCATACGTTGTTTTTAATTTTGTCTAGCTTGTAGTCTTTCTAGATTTTAGGCATGTTTAGGTAAGTTTGTACAGCGCCCTTGAGGTGATTTTTCACAAAAACGGCGCTATATAAATCGTCCAAATATTATTATTATTATTATTAATTAAATGAAAACAATATTAGCGAAACTCAATCGAAAATCCGAAAACAGAAAAAGATACGCTCACATCTGAGACTCGAAGACAGGATCTTCGCCTTGCCAGGGCGCAACTCTACCGACTGACCTAATGTGTCACTATTCGATTCGGTCATATTTAACTACCAATATTATCTTAACGCCTATTTATTAGCTGCTATCTTTATGTATGATTGCAAGATTCAAACCCGAACTAAATGCTATCTAGATTGTGTCTTCTGCATTTTTATTTTTAATATGCGACATCTATTGACTTTTCTGCAAATCTGGAATGTGGAATGTGATGATAGGAAGGCGAAGAACCTGGGATCGAATCCCAGGTGTGACCGTATCTTGTTTTGATTTTTCTGTTTTCAGATTTTTGATCGAGTTTCGCTAATATTGTCTTAATTTAATTAAATATTACAGTTTGAGGTTTTACTCATTAAGTTAACAACAAAAATAAACACAAATTTCAAATATAATATGACATCATTGATACATAATTGTCATGGTTATTAATGATCAAGAACATTTACTAATTATGTACGAAAAACTTATGAAAGTATTTGGTTTCGATTTAATAATTGCACTGCGGAAGATGATACAGTGAAACTGATCGACGTTCTTTGTAATTCAACAAAAAAATCAAGGTGTTCGTTATTATTAATAATAAAACATAGTATATTAAATAGGAAGTTTATTATAAATAGACACATTTCAAGGTAAGTATGTTTAAAATGCTGTAAAATCGACTGGGATAGAGATGGTTGGTGAAATATACCTCAGGGAAAACGCAGGACAGCAGAATTCATAGCGTTTTCCAGGGAGTTTAAAGCTGCATTATGAAATTTTATCAAGATATAGATAATGAAAATTAAATTTCTGAAAACTTTGTTTGAAAACAATACTGTGTCTCATAAAGTTAAGAAGCGAATCATTATCGAAAAATAAGATGATTTAAGACAAGTTTTTATGGGAAGAATACTATATTATATTAGTTGTTAAAAAAAAAATTACGTGCCTACAAATTGATTTAAGTAAAAACCAACATATGTGTGTAAATTTATAACGTTTTTAATAATTTATGTGTAGGTAAAATGCAATTTCTGGAAATAATAATGAATGTAGATTTGTTTAAATATTATTTAACAGATCTCCTAAATCGTCTGATTAAGTTCAAATCCCATTTCCTGATTTTAAAAACTTTAAGAATATACAGCTTTATACGTCCGCAGAGTGCCTACCCACTAAACGCGTTTTTTCATTAAATATATGTATGGAGTTCACGCGGCGGAGCATTTAAATGTATATCTTATTATACGCACTGATGCTTCATCATGTCTGTGGGTGGTAAAAGAGTGTGATAAAAAACCCAACCCATCGCTGAAGGCGTCAAACCTCCCCCCTTTCACCCGCGGGTGGCTATTTATAACGTAATGATACGCAAGCCCTGGCCCACGATTCCTATCAACTAAATTGGTCGTATGATTTGTATTTCTTTCTAGAAAGATGTTGAATTTACTGGAATCGTGTGTTACGGAGATGTTTTTATTCATCTCCGGGAAAGAGGCATTTTAAACATGATACTTTCGTTCCAAAGGAATGGTTTTCTAGAAATGAGGGTGGGATAATTGGAGTTAGTTAGTGTTTTATCTTTTGTGGGGGTGCCTAATCTTGTTGGATTGAGTAAATTCCTTAAGCACTGAATTTTTGTGAAGAAAATTGAAATTCCGACGAGAATTATTTATTATTTGAGAAGCCGACGCCTGTAGCTATTATTGAAAGTTTAATCAAGATTAATCGATACACACTCGTGTAAGGGTAGGTTAATAATTGTACATTATTAGGAAGTTACGAACCGAGCTTACGCCTTTCCCTATAAATACAATATTCGTTTAAGCAGCAAAAATGTACAAAGTGCGAGGAGAGCAGAAAGAAGTACACAATTCAAGTTCTAAAGTGCATCATTTCTCAGGGAACTTTCTAGTCCGTAAGAAAATAATACAGAGCAGTACAAATAACAAGTACTAACAATAACAATTAAACTCATTGAAGTTCCTGAACACATTTATGCTCCAGCGCAAGTAGTACAGTACCACAGTCCTCGTAAGTGTGTTGGGTACTGAGGTCTGTGTAGTCTGAACATGTACATGGTATAGAGTGCAGAGTACAGAGGTTCAGTACGGTGATGATGCATGCTAGTCTGCAAAGTTTAGACACATCAAGTTTGGATATTCGCAACTAAGCCCCCAAGGTGCTTTAAATGTGTGGAACATTCGTTTTGTAACGACGTTAAACTTTGAATCAGAAAAACTCAAGTAACATTCTTACGCAGATAACCATCACGTTTAACGTAGGTATATAAAATACATGTAATTCTAAACTAACTACGTATTAGGACAAAGTTTACGTATTACATTTTACGATGCGAACAGTTCAACTGTATTAAAGATTATTTTCACCTGAATTGGGTCGTACATTCCCATAATTTCTTTTACAAACTATGAGCCGAATCTATGATTTTCAAACAAAACGTTTGTTATTCCGATTCGGAGAATTACTCTGGATTTAGACAATAATGTAATTCGGAATATTCGTGATTTTGAAATAAGCGTATTTGAATGTGCCTTCGAATATTAATATAACATGTAATTCGTAATTATGGCTTAAATAATGGGTATAAACTTTGTTCGTCTATTCTATACAAACATTAGCGAATTATAATAGGAAGGTGCTTCTGAATATTTCAAAGAAGATTACTGAATGGTAATAATGACTATTATAATAAATGTGTAAGTTTGTAACGATGTAAACCCATTAGGATTAGAGGGTTAAATTAGTATTAGATGACTCAATGATCAGAAAAGAATTTGAAATCACTTTAGAACCAATCAATAAAAGTACATAAGCCGTGGTGCCAGAACGTGCACATAATTTAAAAATAATTAAATTTCTTAAAGTATAGAGTTGTATTCATGACATCCTCCTGAGATTTGATATAATGTTAAAATATAAAAAAAACTGTCTTTAGAAATAGTGGTCATATTGCTACCAAAATTTTCAATTCACGCTTCTTGGAAAACCAGAAAGATAAAATTTTTCTTCGACATGATAATTTTGTATGGTATAAACTAATATGAACTGATCTCTTCGACTGTATTTAAAAGAATATGCTAATAAACAACGGATGCTTAAGATTTTGGATGTACTTGACGATTCAGATCTGGTCACTAAGCGTACAATGTACAACATTGTTTCACTCAATGTTCTTTCACAAGAGCGTTGCTGAATATCTGAGAATATACATCACGGTGGAAAAGGGTGAGATAAAATACTATTATAGTGTTAATTTATATTGTGTACCAACGAGTGTTATGAGTACCAACGAATAAAACTTATGTTCCCAGTTCAGGATTTTAAACCGAAACCTCTGGGTTTGGTTCAATGAACGCTCCATAAAGCTGGTCTGATGCAAATCTTCAGATATATCGATGTCATAAGCCATTAAAAGTTCCATTGGATACCCTAAACGCGAAAAAATAACAAGATCAAATGATTTACTTATTGATATGATTTATTGCAAAACAAACATTTCCTTGAACTATAAATCAATCATTTCCTTAAATTTTAATGCAATCATTTTCTTAAACTGCAATGCAATCATTTCAATGATCGTTTTAATTCACTCTCGGTAAAGTCATCGCTACAGACAATTATTTTCAACGTAACTGGTATTTGAAAAAAAATGTAAGTACAAGAACCGCCCTGTTTTCACGGAAAATTCGCAGGTGCAAAGGAAAAGAACATGTTCTGTCAAAATGAAAAGCAATAAATTCGATAGTCAGTTTATGGTAGGGCTGAAATACATTTCCTTTCCGGCAATAGCAGTTGGATATTTCGCGCACGTATTGCTTTCAACGGCTGCTTGATTGGATATGAATGTGTTTGTATATCTCTATACAACTTTTTAGGAAAAGAGAGATCCACAAATTTAAAATTGGGAAATAGTTTGAGAATTTTTTCTTAAGCGTAACATCCATATTTTAGTTTGAACTCATTTTTTTAGTAGGTATTCGTATCTTAGTCAAAATGAGAGTTTTTAAAAAGGCCAAATATTTGAGAGACGTTGAAATATTGGAAGATTCTTTGATATGACAGTTATTAGTAAAATGACTAAGTCGCGACGTTCAATTCTCTTATGCATAATTAAGCATATAAAAAATAAAATAAATCAATCACGGCGAATCACCCTTTTTATGGCGCATGCAACATTATAATTATTTTCCAGCAGAGATAAGCGAAATAAAAAAATTATAGACTCCGGTTTCTTTAAAATATCATTCTTATCTTGTTTTTTTTAATTACTCCATATCCTTATCCTTTAAATGTTTTAAAAAAGTATATATATAATGATTAGAAAAAAAATATATATATATATTTATATATATATATATATATATATATATATATATATATATATATGTTTTTTATATATATAATGTTTTCTGGACCCAACAGACACGCGAAGGCGATCAGTTTGAGACAAAACTCAAGACATAAGGCCTCTGAAGATGGACAGTGAGATCTGTGCGAAACGACAGAAGTTAAAAAGTCCTTTTAAGGACTAAGTTACGCGGGTAAACCGAGAAAATTATCCTACATTTATTTTTTTAATTCTTGGCGGAGACGGTTTACGATTAGTACCCGTGAGTACTTAGGCCATAGGCCCATTGTGCTATCTCCCATTTTACCTCAATCCTTTAACAACACCCAGTCCCTTTAATAAAGTTCACCAGAGTTGTTATTAGAAATGAAGCTATATCTTCTGGTTCGACAATGTGTCTTCCCAGGTCTTATTTCCCCTCTTCACTCGTCCTTGGTTCCCTGAAGGCCCCACGAGGGAAAAGGGCTTCATCTTTCCTCTCCACTCCTTAGTTCCCCGAAGGCTCCACGACGGAGAGTCCACCTCCCCTTGGTTCCCTAAAGGCCCCACAAAGGAAGAGTCCACCCCACCTTGGTTCTCCGAGGGCCCCAGGAGGGAAGAGGACTTCATCTATCCTCTTCATTCCTCCTTGGTTCCACAAAGGCCCCAAAAGGGATGAGGACTTCATCTCTCCTCTTCACTCCTCCTTGGTTCCACAAAGGCTCCAAAAGGGAAGAGTTCACAGAGATGGTCTCATTTCTCCTCTTCACTCCTACATGGTTCCCTGAAGGCCCCACATGGGAAGAGGACTTTATCTCTCCTCTTCACTCCTACATGGTTCCCTGAAGGCCCCACATGGGAAGAGGACATCATCTCTCCACCTCACTCCTCCTTGGTTCCTCGAAGGCCCCACGCTGGAAGAGTGCCCTTCCCCTTGGTCCCCTGAAGGCCCCACAAGGGAAGAGTTCTTGGAGGTGGCCTCAGCTCTCATCTCCACGGCTTCTCCACTTGGTTCCTCCTACAGGCCCCAAGAAGGAAGTCCACGGAGGTGGCCTCAGCACTCCTAGGTTCTCAAAAGGCTAGTTTTCGAATGGTTCAATTTTTTGTCCCACGAGTTACCAGGGAAATAGAAGGTCTACTCCAGCAGAGCCCCGAGTGCTGGAGTAAGGTCTAAATACTCCGAGATGCGACCTTGTTTCTCGGAGGCACCGTTCGTGACACTGTTCCCCAGGACATTCAGCCTGAGCACGGTAGCTCACACCTTGGCTTGGGATGGCTATTGCAGGTTTGTGTTTCCACTCCCTGAGCGATGGGTTCGCCACACTCCCTACGCTCCCATCCTACATTTATATATATTTTATTTGTGATCATATTACATATTATATATTCATTCGTTCATTGTTTTTTCTGTTTTTCTTGACGAGAAAACCATTGGCTTCAAAACATGTCGATTATTTTTTTTATTAAACAGAGATGTTTATTTTCATTTAAGTGTAATAATTTAAATTTTGAACATGAAAAATCAGTTTAAAAATTTTAAAATATGGGTTTCAATAAACAGACAAAATTAGTACATGTATATCAATTCACAAACATTTAATTAGAAATCCTTCTACGCTTCCTGAACATTGTTTGGCTTACTCAAAAGTATTTTATTACCTTAATAAACCATGGCTTTGGAAAACGTTTTTTTTTAAAGTTTGACTCTGGTTGGTTTAATGAAATAAAGTTTTTTGTTTGCTATATAAAGTTGCTTGTTTGTTTTAAAGCAATTTTTTATGAGAAGGAATAAATTCAATACGATTGGGTAATAAACATTTCTCAGAGTTTCCCATAGATACGTACATTATAAATTTGTTCTGGTGAATACCAAACTATCAAGGAGGCAATGTTAAACGTATGCCATTAATTCAGCATGTTTTATACGACCTACTATTAGCCAGCAGGAAATGTAAATGCAAATATTCAAACATTTGGGTTGGCTTGTAGTCGGACGAGCGGGAACGGATTTGGGGATGTTTATTTACATTAAGCTTTGAACCTACTGAAGGCAAAAAAGCTCAGTTCTCCAGAGGCATTAAACTTAATGAAGACATAAACAAATGGACGCAAAACGTTAAGAGAGATGTTACAACATCCTACGATAAGAACTTTGCTGGAATCTCGTCGGGCTTAGTGGAAAATGTATACCTATACGGAACACTTTGGTAGGTAAACGGTAAGCGGGGATTTTCAAGTGTCTGATGTTTCAGTAAAACAACTTAACTGAAAAAAATACACAGATATCACGGCACGTGCATAAGCTGTATACTTTGTGATAGTAATTAAATGCCAGTTTACCTCTATAAATATATATTTCTACAATTATCGGGCATTTTAATTCTAGCTTATTCAAAGCACTAGGGCTACACACTTGATCAAGTCAAATACTATTTATTTTTGTTCATATACAAATTTTAAGTCATGGGTCAATGAAATTTGTATTTTTGTAATTCACTTCTGCTGAAAATGTTTTTTGTTTAATGTGTGAAAGATATGGCCCTTCAACCAATCGACAAGTATTACAAAGAACTTTAAAACAGAATAAAACAAATGAACTAACCATACAATTATTGTATTCAATAGAAAACTGGATGGATCGCTTAAAAATATTTCCAAAAGCTAGCTTAAGGAAACAAAAATGCACAAATACAAAATCTCATAATAATTAAATACCAAATATTTGCAATTTAAAACGTTTTGGCACGTACCCATTTAAAATTACTAATTAAACTTAATTTTAATTACGATTAAGTATGAAAGTGTTTTGAGAATCGCTGGAATAAACAAGGAAAATCAGCTTCCTAAAATGCAAACCTTGCATTAAACAGATATTTAAAACGCAAACCGTAAGTACTGTAAGCCTTTCAGGCATAAGACTTTTAAATCATTTAACGCGAATTACATTTCAGCCAGCTCTGTTAAATCATGAATTCCAGGAAATTCACGAAGAAAGAAAATCCTTTATATCTCTAGAATAATCATTCTAGTAGTAAACTAATAACGTACTTTAAATAAAGCATAAAACTGATATATTTGATAGGTAATTACTTAATTTCGTAAAAGTAGATCTATGGATTATCATTTAAGCCTATTTTTAATTAATTAATTTAAAGTAAGAATGGATGGAACAAAATTCAACAAAAAACTAAGCACTATTATTTTAACAAGCTTAAAATTTCATTGTTCAACTAAGTAGCTGGCTGGGGAAAAAAAACCGTCCCAGACGAATTATCTACAAAATGCTCTTTGTAGCGTGTAGGTTGCAAGAATTTCAGCTCATGTGTGAATGTCGCTGGAATTTAGCTCAAACTACTTGCTAGTCTAAAACAGCGCTACAGTGTTATGTCTGCGGGAAATGTGGAAAAATTCATCCGGCAGACATTAAAACTGCCTCCAAAAAAGAGACAATTTTCACAAGTATTTAATTGAGGAAATTTCGGCGGTTAAAATTGTCCCTGAGGGGTATATGATTAAAAAACCTTCGAAAAAATATGAACCAAAATTATGTGTAACACTAAAGTCTTTTTTAGGATGGAGCTTTCGATGTTAACCAAATTTAAAAAACCTCGATCGAAAAAGAAACAATGGCAAAATCCTGGAGAGGCTTCATACCTAAAAGAGCCTGCCCAAAATGGTAGACACCTTACCTTTTGGTGAATATAGTTATAAAAAACTTTTGTGGAGGAATGGATGGACTTGCATTTATCAAATAACTCAACACTAGCGCTTTTTAACGAACTGCCGATACCTATACAGACCTTTTAAACATATTAAAAACCTCTTCTCTTGCATCAAAGCCAAAATAATTAGTTCCGAATGCACCTGATATGCATTACTTCAATCTTAAGTTTCGACGATTATCTTAACAATGTTTAACTAACGAATATACCTACTCTTGTTTTACCTTATTATTCTTCGAGATGTATTACATAATATCATATTATATGTTTGTAAAAATAATAAATACCTAATGTTTAATTTATTAAGCCCCCGAAACGATATTGGTGTTTCTATCTGATTACTAGTTAGACCCTACAACTAATGGGATTTTAGAGACTAAATAATAATAATTAATATTATTGTGAAAGAAATCTAATGACTACTTTTTTGACGGCCGCGGCGCCTCTTGGGAGGAAGCGGAATGGGAGAGGTTGTGTGAATGAGGAGATGAAAGGGTGAAAAGGGGGAGGAGGGAAGGAGAAAGGGAGAAGAAGGGGAGGCTTAAGGATATGAGGAATGTTTGAAAAAGTCTGGGTGGTGAGGGGTGGATGTGACGAGAGGAAATGAATAGGTGCTGAAACTAAAAGTTTGAATTGCTCATTAACCAGAATGTAATAGCGGGCGTCTAGCTTGTCGAAAAACGTAACAAAAAATCATTCATTATGGTAGAATTTGAAAATCAAAGGACCCATTGACGCTCAATAATTTGTTTAAAATTCAATCCCTTCCTAAAATACAGTATTATCAACTGATTCATGAACGATTTTGCTTTTGTATAGATTGCCCATACAATAATAAAGTCGCTACTTTCCTGTCTACGACTGAACTTTAGTGATGTTTTGAGTAGCAACTTTATGAATAACAATATTAAAGAGTTGATTTTTTTATATTCACGAGTATAATAATGAGTCTTGAGATATTTCTAGAATTTCACGGCGCATGTTTAATTTAAATCTTCTGTTTTTCGTTCGAAATTCCAATTTGAAAATGCGCGCAAACCATCATCATAAATCAAGTCTTCCAGGGCGCGGGGAATCCGCCATTCCGCCGTGGATCTACCTCGCACTTCACTTGTTTCAGTTTTAATTTCTTCGCTGGTAAAGGTAGCTTGGCGGGAAGCGTCAAAAAAATGACAGTACGCTCTTCAGTCATCCCAGACACCATGCACACTCATACAGAAACGGCCCAGACGTAATTTGTATAGATGACGATATACCAGAGAACTGACTAAAGCGAAACGTAATCGTGTAACGATGAATAAATCTGGAGATATGTCGCATCGCTTACAGAAATCAAAAAAAAAATCTATTTCAAAGCCAGAGCTTGGTTTATGAAAAACCCACATTTAAATCAGTTAGCCATGTTTATTGATCACTTAAGTGCTTCTCCGTTTAACTATTTTATTTATATCAATTATTTGTATTTTGAAGGGAAGGAAAAATATTTTTGTTTGGGGAAGAAAAAAGATATGAGGGGTGGGTAAATACCAAAGGTAGCGATTCACTTTGGGCAATCTATGACAGGGGTGTTGGTTATCCAATAAATGGTTCCCGGGGCGGCGGTACCCATTCCCGCCTCCCAAATTGAGTGTTATCTAAATGACATTATTGACACGTATCTTTGCTTTTATTGGTCGTATGTAGAAGTAGTACGCTTGAAGAGAAATATATCATGACAACCTCCGTGGGATAGTAGTAAGACCTTTGACTCTGGGCCCAGAAGTCATAGGTTTAAAACCCTCCTATTGGAAGTAATAAAAAGAGAAAACAAACAATTCATGCTTCATTGCGGGGTGGATGTTCAAAACCAGTGTGATTTTTTTGTAAAGAATGATAGTGGCTTTTAACGGTATCTAAATGGCGAGGAATTGAGAAACTTGCTTCATCCCAATCTCCTTTTCTAACCTCATTTTCTACTCCTGTGTTATTATCGTACATGCATTTGTAAGGGGAAAAGTGAAACGTAGTGGCGAAAATGGTTACTTAGTTCTTATATAATATTGCATATTTATTAGAAAATAATACATTTAAATGACGCTTTGATTCTGATAGTTTTTTACAAATTTGAAAATACTCGAGAAACGTAATCCTTGGACTTTATGAGTCCACTGAATTATAAAAACCCAAATTTGAAACAGATCTCATTTACAATGAACCGAGGTCTACATATATATTATATTCAAATCAAATTATTCATGCTCGCGCTCCATCTTCCACCGTTCTTCTATCAAGGAATTCGTACAAGTCGTATTTGCATACACCTAGGGGCATAATTTGTATAGTTCACCCTGGCGACATTACAATGATTGCAGGCAGTCGCTCTCACTATGATGATGAGAATAACCTCTGAATGTCTGATGATTCGAGTCTACGCGCGACGTGTGACGTGTGGGACGTAAATATAACGTGGTATAATATTTCTCCTTATTTGCGAAGAAAAAATAGTATTAAAATTTCTTTATTGAATAATGAATTCTAAAGAAGTGCACACTTTTAAATTTTTTTTTCGAACAACCAACATCTATTCTGAATATCCCTACCTATTGTTGGTACTTGCATAGCTATTCATTCAATTAATAAATTGATATTGAAAAACTAATAAATAACACTATTGACCTGGGTGAATTTTGACGTCATACCAACCGTCCGGTAGGTCATCTGATGGGGAGATTGCGGTTATGTGACGTCACGTGGCGCTAATCCGCGACACTACCCACATAATCTTAAGGTTTTAAATTTCTAAAATTGTATTAACGGCTTCACTCATAATATTTTTATTGGTTTTATCGACAAGTTCACAAATAGGAAAAACGTGTCGTATTGGAGAGATAATGAATAAAAACTCTTCAAGGAAGCCTTCTATTCTCTCACAACCTTTATAAAATATTCTGTGTAACTCTTTCACCGCCCGGCAAGGCGTAAGGCTTTACGACTGACAAGCCTTAAGTATTGGGAAAATTTCTTTCTTCGTCTGCCCAAGTTTTTATTTCAGTTTTATGGCCAACTTGTGTGATTTCGTTGGTTTTTATGAATAAAAAAGTACACTCAGCCCGTGTCGGCCCGGCGAGCATCTCTCTCGGCGATAATAATAAAGGATATAGATGAAACGACGACATAAAACTTTCACCACAAAATAAAACGGAGAGGTTATTTTGGTTACAGAGCTTTGTGCAAGAAAATGTTGAAATTAGTTTTCTTTGTACGTATATCCATCAACCTTATGTCTAGGATACATAGCTAAATTAAGCTATTACTCCATGAAATTCTTTTGGATTTACGATGCCGTAGATATTATGGGGATTTAAATTTTGAGTTATTAAACTAACTAGATATTCTTAAAGAATTAAGAACCACGACGGTATGACAGATATATATGCGACGATATTTAAATGTGAATGAAGCACGGAGCTCGCGTCAAGGCAGCGTTAATGACGGGGAGAATAGGAAGGGTTAATCACAGGGAGAAACGGCATGATTGTTAAATTCAAGTTCTAGAACAATAGTTAAATTCGTAAAGTTTGTACAAAATTATATAAATTCACATAAAATAAAAATACAGAAATAATAATCACTAAAATTTACGGTTGTAGTATGAATTAACCCCTTAGCCTCGAGCTTATTTTTTCGGAAGGTCAATATATTTCCGCTGTGCGATTAAAATTCAAATAAATGAGTATTTCGGAACGCATCTGAAAATTAAAAACTGTTTTTGAATAGTGGTTGAATGATGTGAATGGTGAATAAAAATATAATTTTTTTTTCAAACATTTGAATACAAATATAAAGAAGTATTAAAAATGGTTCACCTTATGTGTTTTCTAACTAAAATTACTGACAACGTAAAAAAATAAAAACACGTACTTACATATCTTATTAGGCAAATGTAGTATAAACGTCGTCATCAACTCACTTTTTATAGTTTCATGTAAAAATATTTAATAAAAATTCCCAAAATATCATACTTATTTTTCAATTTGCGGTCGAAAACATTAGTTTCATAAATTTGTACAATTTAATTGTTTTGTGGTTAACTTTTAGATTTGAATATAAAGTATGGTTTTTTCTCTCCCTAACATCGTTTAGACCATATTTCTAACCATGATAGTACACATCGGTTCGAACGAACAAATTAGCCTTAGGGGTTAATCATTTATGTTTACCTTACAATGCAAAAACTGCAATAGAAATGAATTTTTGCAAAAAAATCAGCGAACGCAATTTCGTAAAGAAGCAATTTAATCTGAGATTTCGCGGAGTAAGAATGGTCTATAATAACATTATATCCAAACTAAGAAAATTACCCACTTAGAATTTTAATCAATTTGAGACCAGCCAAATTCAAGATCCGCTGAATGGTTCATTCGGCAAGTGGCGTCGTTAAGCGCTGGAATCCATCTTAATTATGGTTAATTTAATTAAAGTGTTTTTCCAGACACTGCACTTTCCTCAAAATCATAATGGCGCTTCGGCATTGCGATATGCGATGGGTAGGTACTGGCTACTGGCTATTATTAAACTATCTCAAAGGCTATGTTAAGGAAAGAAAATCAGTGGAAAGTTTTGTTCTAAAATTGGTTATTAAAAAAAAACCTTACAACAACTGCTAAGCAATATTTGAAGAAGTTTAAACTGTTTATGAAAGTAGACGATTTTTTTCTTTGTGTATTCTAATAGATATTTACATGGCTATAGTGATTTATTTTTGTGGTTTTAGGCCGTGTTGCGCTACCCCCTTCTTTATCGTCAGGGCAGATGTGATGATAGACATTTAAACGCTCTCCGAAACATTGGCTAAAGAAGGAGGTAGCGCAATACCGGCATAATACCCCAAAAATAAATCACTGTAATACTTTTGGCCGTGAAAATTTAAAACGTATCTCACTTAGATGATTATCGTAAGGACGAGTGCGTTAATTATTTCACATTTTTCTAACATTTACAGTTGAAGCGCAAAAGTTTTTTGATATTTGGTTCTTAATAACACACCCCTTTTATGTGAAATCATTCAGAGTGCGTGTAAGACTACGACAAAATCAGTTTTTCACTATACTAATCCTCCCACAGCAACCTATCTTATAAAATGAAAATAACCTAAAATGATGTAAGATTATTACACTTACCACTTGGAGGGAATTCATAGAAATAAGCTGATCTTGGACTCAGGCATCTGTAAAATAAACAAAAAGCATCGATAAATTTACAGTGTTCCAACGGACATGATTTATAATCGCTAAAAATTCAAGCATAATCCTAATTTTATGTTACAGGTAACTTCATATCATAAATGTATGCGAATTAAATGAAAATTACGAGCGTATAAAAACAAATTTCCCGACAATACGCGTTGCCGGGTTTGGGGGTACGTTTTAAAAATTGTAAATCGAATGAATTATTAATAAATTCATATATTAAATCATACCATTTTATTTATATACAAGTACCTACCATTTGAATCGTAATGTAATTCATTGGAATCAATCTAAACTTTAGAAACATCGACAAGAAACCATTAATTATTGGCAACTTAGCAGTGACTTTTTCCCTGGTCAACAAAACGTTAACTTTTGTAATCAAAGAGAAAAAGATAATCAAAACTTTGCTTGTCTAGGGATTCAGTTGCTTACACAGAGATTATTAGGCACGTATTCGATTTCAATCGAATAAAAAAGAAATAGAAAAAGCGAAAATCTCTCCAATGTTTTATTTCTCTTTGGTAAAATACAACTCAAATATTCCGCACAAGGTTAAGGGGAATGCTAAAATAAAATATTCAGTAACTTCAAATAAAAACACGATGAGTCTCCGGAAGCCAACTTATTCTATTAGTTTTTTTTTTGTGAAATTTTATTGAAATATTATGATTTTAAAAGTACCAAAATAACTTTATTCCTCTTATTTATTTTAGATCGGTTTTACCTTGACTTATTGAATGGTAAATTTTAAACCTATACTAAGATATTTATAATTGATTAAGTACGATCTGCGAACCATTCAAAAGTTTGTATTTTATTATTATTATTTTCAATTGATAAACTAACGTTTTTCAAGATAAGATTTTTTATGCATAACACAAAGGGTAACAATTATTATAAGCAATAATTATCAGCCTGAAACACTCATCTCCATTGAAAACATCTTCCGAGAAAAGATACATGCCGCCAACGGAACTTGGACCGTGTCCTTCTGATTGCCGGTCAGGTGCTCTACCACTGAGCTGTGTCGGCTTATCTAATACCCACCAAATAATTCAATATATATATACTAGTGTTCCATTCAACAACAACTGCTTATTACATTTTTTTTAAATCTTTACTTAAAAAACGTTAGTTTATCAATTTTTACGGTGCTCCAGATTTTATGTCCGGGTTAAATCTTTCCCAAATGAAAGACTAAACCCTTCCACACACTTTTCCACAAATGAATATCTAGTAAATTAACGCAATGTAAGTGCACTATATAAGAATAAAACAATACAAGAACAATAAGTCAATCCACCAGAAACATAATGGGAAAATATTTCACCGACTCCAGATATTTTCATATCAGAGGGTTCGGCTCTGATGAAATCCTAACTGGTCCGATAAATCCTACTGATCCCTCAATATATGTAAATATTTAAAAAATCTTTCGTAATCCTACATGTATTTAAAATGACCGACTTTTGCATTTTTATGTACAAATTTTTTGACAAATCTAATACGCCTAAATTTTGAATGAGAGAGCTAGGTATAATGCCAGTAGCCGAAATAACAAATGGTAATATTTTTATAGTCTGAGAATACCAAATTCTTTTAATTTCATTTCCTAAATCTGTATATTTTCTTATTTTTTCAGAAACAGTTTTCTGAATATTACAAGAATTTGGAATAGCGACATCAATGATATAAGTTATTTTCTTAATTTTGTCATGTAAAACTATATCGGGTCTATTATGACTAATTGTTCTATCTGTCAGAATAGTTTTATCATAATAAATTTTATAAAATTCATTTTCTGAAAATGAATTTGGTTCATATTCATAATATGGTACATTACGGCAGTCAATCAAGTTATGTTTAGTTACCAAACTTTGGTGAATTATTTTTAAAACTTGATTGTGCCTAAATGTATACTCGGACAATTAATTAATTAACTAATTAACATTTGACAAGTTAAAGTATTTCACCAAAAAATGTACAAATACGTCGATACAAATTTGTATCGACGCCACCTAGCGAGAGATTTAGTACTAACAATGCCTCTCTCACAAAAATAAAGTTGGTTGTTTTCAGGTGGAAAAATGTAATAAGCAGGAATTGTTGAATGAAACACTAGGATGTATTGAATTATTTGGCGGGTATTAGATAAGCTGACATAGCTCAGTGGTAGAGCACCTGACCGGCAATCAGAAGGACACAGGTTCAAGTCCCGTTGGCGGCATGTATCTTTTCTCGGAAGATGTTTTCAATGGAGATGAGTGTTTCAGGCTGATAATTATTGCTTATACTATAGTTCAATCAATTTATTACTTGTGCATATACTTACTAAGCTTGTCATCATAACAATATAAACACATACATTTGTTTCGTTCAGAAGGGACCTTCCATCATCAGGAGGTATAGTATTAGGAAAAAGTTCCTTCCGAAAGCGATACAGACAGTAATAATTATTAATATAAAGTGGTTTAAAACAAATTTACGTGTTTAAATATTTAGTGGCATATTATTAATACATTTTCGTTACGTGGAAAGTTAGGAATATATGGAGAAAGAACAATTTTCAGCATGGATGATGTAAAATCTATAAAATACTATTTTTTACTTACACTAGACTTCATACAAAGTAACTATACTCCATTGGCCACCATGAAACAGGGAGCCGCCTAGTATGTATATTTAATGTATCTATCTTAATTAAATATTATGTATTCTATAAATAAATAAAAATGGTTAAAAAGGTTTTGGATTGCACTACTCCAAACAAGTAAATTACGTAAATCAATTTTATCGAAGGAAGAAAATACTTTGTGATGTGAAATTATACATTAAATGAAAAAATACACTTTGCAATTCACCAATTTTTATTTGAAATAATATTTAACAGCCAACTGGGTTTGTAATAATTTTGTCTCCCTCCTTTCTATTTGTATTTCTTTCTGTCACTAATAAGGTGTGTTCTTTTCTATTTTGTATCTTTTTCACTCATTGTTTTATATTCTTATATATTATATGTAAATATATATATATATGAATGTCTGTACGTAATTATTATTAGTTAATATAATAGCCTCGACGAAGCTTGAGCTAAGCGAAACTCGGTTGGCACCGGTTTTTTTGAAATAAAAAATGGTGTGTTGAAAAGTGAGTTTATTAATTTAATTAAACATAATTATTAGTACAACATTTTTTCAAAAATAATATTACCCAAGGCGCGAAGTAGCGTAATTGTACAGAAAAATTATAAATATGATTTTAATCAAACATTTCCGAGAGATTATGTTTGAAAACGTCCGTTTTAATTTCAATAACTAACTAAAACTGTTTCAGAACAAGGTTACCTTTACCTGTAAAACAAGTTTTCAGCGCCTATCGGGAATAATTATTACGTGGAACTTTCCTTCCATTCATGTCATATTCAATGCAAATGAACGTGCGTTCCGACACTTCATTAACGCAATTAATGTCAATAAGGCTCTATTTTACGACGTATCCTGCGGGGAATAGCGGCCTACAACCTGGAGATGTCTCCTGCTCATTTACATTGGCTTTGCCACACAGAATTCAATCCATACAAAGCGATATGGACGTGGGCTGAAAATAACAAAATTTATATTTTAGACTCGTACAAATAAATTTAAAGCAATATTAATGAATCACTTGTAAGTAGAAAATATTTTGTCAAAATCTTTGAAAAACGAAAAGTAAAAATATTGTGAATTATAAGATTATTGAGTGGAAGGTGTGCACAGAAATGCAAAAATCTAAATTTATGAAGAAGATTTTCTGTGGCGGCCGGCAGACACCGGGCAAGCGGCATATGTTTGATTTTTATACCAATCTGCAGTTTTATTCCGAGATTTTTTTTTAAATGAATACCTTACAAGAGTCCCAACTGCTCCAGTGAGACTATGGCATCCCCAATTGGGATATGTTGTTATGGGGAGGGGAAGGAGATAGGGAAGAAGAATATGGGGAAGTACCTGGCTATTTAGATCTGGTCACCAAACACGGCTAGTGCCATTTCAAACTACTTGCTTCAATTCTGAATGGTGGTCTTACACCAGGGCCATACTGAAAGTATCTTCCATCTGGAACGCGCCGCAATTATACTGCATATTATTTCAAATTAATAAATTGTGAATAACACAAATTAATCAAATAAAATTTATTTGCCACGCCGGGATTCGATCCCGCGACCTTCGGTGTGTGAGTCAAGAGCCTTACCGCTGGACTACTGAAATTTAGCAAACTTTACCTTTAAAACAAGAGGAAGATCAATACATAGGTCTGATTTCGAAAAACTCTGTGTGAAAAGCCCGGGCAATGCCGGGGACTTCAGCTAGTATCAAATATACATTTTTTTAATTAGATAAAATTCAAAAGGAGTCGCTTTTTAAATTTAAAAAAAACCGATTCGAAATAATGTAATTTATTAAAGGCTTATGGCGAGTTGTTTCACGGATTTTGAACAATTTATCAATTTTCTAAGTAATTTTTAAGTTCTGTAAAAGTTCTAGCAACTAGCTCAGAACTTTCACAGAATTTGAAAATTAACTTGGAAATTTGATTTATTGTTCAAATTCTGTGCAACAGCCCATCCTTAGTAAAGATATAATTTAAGAAATAATTATTCATAAAAAAATACAATGTTTTTCAATACAATATTTCGATGAATTTTAAGAAAAATTCTGGAAAACTTTGTCCCTATTTATTATACATACGTTAAAAAATGATATCAAATAATAAAAGAAATTTTTTTGGAGATCACTCAGTACTAGTATTACCTAAAATATCATTTAAAGCAAAAACGAAAGCCAAATACTAAGTTCGGAGATCGTGCTTTCGGAGTATCCGGTCCTAAGGCTTGGAATTGACTCCCTCCGGAATTAAAATGCATAAAAAGCCCAACAGAGTTTAGGTCCAAACTAAAAACCTACCTTTTCGGGCTCTCATACCCTTAACTTAATTTAAATATACCTATCTGAGAGTATCATACTTGCATTGCCTATGATATGTCTTAATCACACTTTTCTTACTGAATTTAAATTACTCGAATCCTGACACATCAATCTGTCTCTCGGAAGATCAAATCCTTGTACTACTGCACCGCCCACCATTAAATGTTGCTTTTACTTTCCAAAATACAATCATTAAAGAATATATTACATATTAATATTAAAATATTTTCAGGATTAAAAAACATATGTTCACAATTATGTCCTCTGCGTGCGAACTCTATCTAAATTTCTTTAAATAGACAATAAACAGTGTTAATTTCAAGCGACCTCCCAGGTAAGTATGGTCCTGTATTAATTCATTTTTAGGCACCATCGCATTCATTGGTCAAAATATTGTACATATATTTTCGTATCGGTGATCAATGAACCAATATGCAATTTTTAGCCATAAGTTGTTTTTAATTGTTTGTCTAGCTTGTAGTATTTCTAGATTTTAGGCATGTATGATAAGTTTGCACAGCGCCCTTGAGGTGATTTTTCACAAAAACGGCGCTATACAAATCGTCCAAATATTATTATTATTATTAATTCTAAAGCATTAGCTCCTTCCGAAGCATTATATTCTGAAGTATTACTCCCAGTAGGACTATTCTGAGAGTATCGACTGCTTTTAAAACAGGCAGATGTACAAAATTTCCGTTAATTCGAATTGTATTTATAAAAAACTGATGTAAAAAAATAAATTTTACTTGCCATCAGGTTTTAAACTAGCGTCAGGGTTATAAATTCAAAATGTTAACAATAAATACAAAATATAAACAATAAATTAATAGAAATAAATAGCCTTCGTGGTCGAGAGGTAAGGCTCTCGACTAGCAATTCGAGTATTGCGGGTTCGAATCCCTTTGTGTTATTTCACAATGTATTCATTGAAAACAATATAATAGTATAATTGCGGCACGTTTCACAGTGAAATATACTCCCAGTATCGCTCTGGTGTAATCCCTCTATTCAGAATTGAACCTATGCTTGAAATGGCTTTAGCCGCGTTTGGGGACCAGATCTGAATAGCCATGTACTTTCCCACATCACCCTTTCCCATCTCCTTCCCCTCCCCAGTGCTTCAACATACTTGAATTGGAGATGCTATAGTCTCACAGGCTCCAGACGGTAGCAGTTGAGACTCTAGTGCGGTACTCACATTTTAAAAGAAACATAGTGTGCAATTTAAACGCGGTCGATGTGAAATCTTCTGAAAACTATAGTAGGTAATAGTGGGGAGGCTACGAAGCACCGCACAGAGAGGAGACCGATAGGCTTCGAAGCATCTCACAAAGATGAGACCGGTTATACTATCTCATTCTCGTGCAGGCTAAATCCTATAGATGTATGTGTTTGTCTCTTTTTAGTGTAACTTTTTCGTTTAATCAAGTTTTAAATCACAACCGTGCTAAAAAAGTTTTCACTTATAAAAGAAAGTTATGATTAAAGCATAAAAGTTTGCTTTATTTAATACAAATGCTGCACCAAATTACTAAAACGTACAAAGCATAGATAGAACACACAACATACAACATCCTGTGTGTTCTAAAACGGATATAAATTTAGCAATCGTGCAAACAGGACGTACCGCGATAACGTGTAGTTAGTATTACAGTACCGTTAATCCACCGACAGAAAAGTAGTATGATATTGTTCACTTATAACAAATAATGCCTTCGCCGGGTTTTCTGCCGCGGAGGCACCGTGCAATTTATTACGGCGTGAACTTTATCAGACGGCCACGGAATGACCGGGCTAGCGAATATCTAGACTCTAGACTCAATAGAGTAACGGAGTATAACACAGGGTTGCAGTTTTGTAATCCGATTAAAAATTAGAAGCGATGCGAAATACCTTTATTTTCCAGTAAATGTATTAGTGAACATGCTTGCAATATGTATTTTTGTAGTATGTCCAAAGTGTACCGCACAAGAGTCCAAACTGTTCCCAACCGCTTGGAGCCAATGAGTTTCATAACCTATGTACCTGATTGGGGTACCTATGTTCTGAGGCTGAAAGTCGAGGAGGGGAAGGAGATTCGGAAGAGGAAGGTGGGGATGTACCTGACTATTAATATCTGGCCAACACAGCTAAAAGCCATTTCAAGCAAAATTTTAATTCTGAGTAGGCGATAGGGCGATACCGAGAGTATCTTCCACTCTGGAATGTGCCGCGAAAAAAATTGTATTATTTTAAATTATTAAATGTGAAATAACACAATTCAATCACATAAAAATTACTTGCGAACACTTGTATTTGAACCCGCGACCTTCGGATTGCTAGTCGAAAACCTTACCGTGCGACCAAGAAGGCCGTCTTCGCGTAAATACGCGCATTTGGGTGTTATATTTGAATTATGTTTAAAGTTGATGCTACCCGTTGTTTTACGTATTCCATGATGAAGAAGTCGAGGACGACTGAGGACGACATGGCATGAACAAGTACATCAAATAATAATAATAATATTTGGCTAATTTATATAGCGCCGTTTTCGTGAAAAATCACCTCAAGGGCGCTGTACAAATAAATACATAAAAAATAATATTACTGGCTTACAACTAAGATTTACAATTATAACTAGTGACTTACATCTAAGTCCTATTGCTAGTGACTTATGACTAAGACATATGCTATATAAGGTCATGTCAAGAGACATAAAATTAGAAGAGAATGTATGGGACGACGTACGAATCTGAATGAAGCAAAGTGTGTGTGCGAGACAGAATTGTGTTGCGGTCTGTCCTCTCTGCCTAACTCTTCATTAAAAAGGCATGCTGATTGCTTATTTAGGTAGATAATGTATTTAATGAAACTAGACAAAAAAGGAGATAGGAAAATAAAGATCTGAAAACAATCGCACGAGGCTAAAACTATTTGAAACACACTTCCGATATTAATTATATTCCGTTTTATACTAGGGCAATACTAAGTGTATCTTTCGTTCTAATATCTACAATGTCCTTTTTAAGATTTTTGCTTCTACATATCGCATTATGAAATTTTGCAGTATCAAATCACAAAAAGAAGTTAAAACGTAAATATGATTGAGGATTTCAATGCTTTGTTGGGGGATGCTAGGAATTGGATAATATGAAATAGATGTTTATTTGCAATAAAATAATTATAATCGCAAACTATTATGTACAGAAATAAACTTTTCAGAATTTTTTCGTTTCATTGGTAAATTTAAAAATACATATTCGTAACAATTTAAGAACACTTTTCAATTTTACAGAATATGCTTTTACAGTCATTTAAAATATCCATAAAAAGAAGTTTATTTTCTCTCAGCCCTGCTTCCTTCCAGAGTGGTGCACATGCATAGTTGCATTGGAATTATGAAATCTAGGAATTTAATACATAGTAGAACTGCTAGCCAGCCAGCCTATAATCGAGTTACTCGCACGCGATAGGTAATCCGATCTGAACATTTGAATTCAGCATCCTAAAGAGAGATTAATACCGGAGGCGAGAGAAAGAGATAATATTCCATGAATGGGCGACCCAGTTATTAAATTCTATTTCTACTCAGGAAGATCGGAGAAAATTAGAGAAATCGAGGTAAAAATCTACGTGTTTTATATAAGTGTATTACAGCTATCAAATGCAGATAGAAACTATTTTTAAAGATATCAGATATATTCTGGCACGTAATGAATGCAGTTACTTGTTAAATGCAGGGTGTACATTGAAATTAAATCTTATTATAGATTGAACAGGAGACGTATTTTCAAGTGGTTTAGTAACCGTTGAATAATAATTTAATAACCGATTATAACCGTTTTTTTAATGTAATTATAATCAAAAGTTCGAGTTTACTATCCTACGCTTTAGACACTCCAACAAAATGCACACACGTTGGCACTCAGAAAATTATCGGAAAATCAAGATGGTTAGATATCGTCACAAAGCTTAGTACGAATATTATGGTCGTTTTTTACAGCAAAAAACCATAAACAAATTGGACCTTACTTTTGTTGCTTAATTATAAGAAAACAAATCTATCTAACCTTTGATAAAAATATATCTCGTATATAGCGTCTTAATGATAAATTAGTTATTTTGTTCAATATATATCTATAGTGTACAACAGACAGAGAGGTCGCATAAAGATTATTTGTTTGTTACCAAATAGAATAGAGATACCCCCATCAGAAGGATGATTATTCAAACAAATAAGGTCGGTTGAAAACACAGTATTGAACTCAACGTTTTTTTTAAAGAAAAAATTACAAAATTAGGTTTTCCACAACGTATAAATAATTGAGTTGATTAAGCCAAATACAAAGAACTTTCCTCACAATTCGACAAACAATCAAGCCAAAAGGATTTGAATTGCCATTTTTAATTGTCGTTTTCGGAATTGAAAACAAAACACATTATACCAGTATATATTTTTCTTTTCATTTCCTTCGAACTATGCCGGCTTCTTTAGTAGAATAATTGTATTTGAAGAAGGTAAGTAAGTTTGCGAAGAACGTGTAATGCTTTGTCTTGTTTATACAAGCAAGCAAATGGGATGAATTTATTAAGATAGGAATGTTCATCCACCCACTTTGTATTCACAAAGGCACTACACATCCATTTAATGACACGGTGTAAATAACAGTTAGAGAACAAAATAACCTTTCACATATATCTTTGTACGAATAATCGTCAAATCTAAATATAATGTTAACGAAAATTAGTACGCTCTTAAATATTGCATTCAGTTATGCGGAAACATTTGAATAATTACGAGTGACGGCAACCGGCAAATTAAACTTTTAGTCCGGATTCAGAGCTAATGAGGTTAAAAATCAACAGGGCGGCCGTGAGATTACATAGATAATCCCCTTATCGATCGGTTTTGCTCCAATTCCGGAATGAAAACGTAATCCTCCGCGAGTACTACCGCAGCGCGCGAGGCTTTAACCATCATCATCATACGACTCGTTAATTTAAGAGGAAACCGGGTGGTGTTTTTTCCATACAAACGTATTCCTCATTTCCCTCTCTGAATTTTGACACTAGAGAAAATATTTTTTTTACATAATATGAATATTGACCGCAAGCGTGTCGGTACGTTTTGATTTTTTTGATAAGTTACTTTTTATAGGAGTTATAACCCTTCAAAAATTGTTAAAATTGCCTTTTTTTAACGCCATCAACAAACGTTCAGTATACAAATTAGACGATGTATTTTTAAAAAAAGCAAAAGGTACAGACATAGAATGTTTTCTTCCAATACATTTGGTAAAAAAAATCTTGGAAATTGGTTCAGTTTTGGAGTAGAAAAATGAGGACTACAAAACCTCGATTTTGACAATTTTATTTGGGTATTATCAGGCTGAGGTGCATGTGTCCCTTTCTCTCAGTATTCGGGGGTGAGGGGGGGCGGAGAGGGTTTTGTTGAATACGTATACAGTCAACGAAGTGATGTGACATTCTCAATAATTATATCGATACACTAGTCCACTAGTGTTGTCATGTCCCGAGTTATCGATGTTTTTTTAAAATTATTTTTCTGTTTGGTGACTTATTTTGAGTGTGCCAATACTTACCGAGCTTATTTACTAAAGTTATTGTGACAAATTTAATTTGTTTACGTCAAATAAATTAATGGAAAAAAATTGAAAAAAAAACACCTGTTACAGACAGACCCCGAGATGATTCCGTTCCGTATTGCCGAGTTGGATATGGAACACAAAAATTAATTAAAATATTTTTTGATAACTTTTGAAGGTTGTACTCAACATAATATTATCCCTTTATAGGACACTTTTTTTAAGATACAACTACCGAACCAAAAAAAAACTTTTATATTTGACTAAATATATTGTTCTAGATTTTTTTTTCAAAAAAATTATATTTTACAAGAAAATGTGTGATGGTAAGTACATACACCACTGATCGTTTGATGGAATGCTGGTACAGCGTATGTTCAGTGGTACATGCATCTACCACATGTTGTTGAATCGATTATGTTATTATAATATCATATTATACAAATGAATATTGAAATCTATGTATAAGAGGCACCATATTGTTTATTGTGCTACATATTAGGTACATACACATAACTAGTTTAGTTTTTATTTAACTTTTTTAATACGTTATATTATTACAGAAAAATGCACTTTTGGGAATACCTCCTTGACATTTTCAATCTTCTTCAATGATCTAATATTTTTTGTTTTTAAACGCTTTATTGTAAAAAAAATTACTGTTTAACATCTACACAATGAAATTAAAACAATTCATGGTCCAGACCTTTCCCTCGCCGGTAAATTTCTTGGTATGCGACCGTCAATTATTTCTGGTAAAAGGCATTGGTGGTAGAAATTTTCTAACAGTGGAACGATTTTTTGCCAGATTTCATCGTCCCTCTCAATTTTTTCATACAGCAAACCTTTTGGACTCCACACAACAAAATAACAATAATTACGACGAGTAATATGTAACTGGCCTTGTACTTGGTAGAAGTAATTATGATTCCGTTTTAATGTTAAAGAATGGTCTTCCAATTTACAGTAATCAATTATCTTTTGTGCAATTCCCTCTTCTGGTGACATATTTGCTATACTATAAGGGCATTTAATTTCAATTATAGAATCCTCACCGATAAGGCCATCCGGACTTGCCGCTAAAAAGTTTTTGGTTTTATCGATAAATAGCCCACAAGCGGATACCTGAAAACTTGTTTTTTTTGAAAATTGCTCTATTGCTAGGCTTTCATTTTCTTTTCCATAATTTGTGGCCATAGTTCCTTTGAATTGTGAGTACAGTAAAGAGTTTAGTACTCCCGTAACTGAAGTTTTTTGCCGAAGCTTATATATTTTTCCAAAGTTAGACGCCGTTATCCGCTTACGTCTTTCAATTGCCCACAGATTGTTATTGCTTTGGCCTACCGTATTCCGTTCGAGCTCTTCCTTATTGGTTGAAGATAATTCTTTGAGAAATTCCTCTTTTTTCGTTTCAAATATTTCAGGTGGCATATCTGGTTCTAATTCCAATTGACCATAATTTTCATCGGGCCCTGTAACTTTTTTTCTTTTTTTTGTCGTATTTTCATTATACTTTAGTTTTTTTTTTCGACACATTTGTTTATTCTCCTTCGAACGTCGTTTTCTCTCTATAAAGTGCTTCGTGTATTTGCCGGGACTGTGGCCTTGGATTTTCTTTTGTATTCTTGAATGGGTTGCCAATTCACTATTCCACGAAGTTACTGCTCCAAAACATCTTGCTTGGTAAGATCCTCTTGTAGTAAAATTTACCCCTTTTCCACCTATAAATTTGGCGATAACGTTGTTGAATTGCTCCACAGTGTTATTTGTCACGTCAATAATAAGACTTTCTGCATTTGCTATTAGAGACAATAAGAATTGTTGGATATCAGTCCATATTCCACAATCTCGAAGATCGCTTACTAAATTTGGATCATCAGTATACTTCTCCGGCTTGCAATAGTACGATGCACAATTTTTATGATCACCAAACACATGATTTGCGGTATTTTTTATGTCCATTTTCAAATTTTTTATTTTATCACTTTGTACTGTGTTTTCTTGCTCTTTCCTGTAATTTATTGCTCCAACTACAGCTCTTCTCATGCGTAAAACGTTTGCTTCAACCTTTTTCCTTATATGAACTGGTACAAAGCCTTTAGCGTTGTTGGTTTTTTTTCCAAGTGCTTTCATTTTGTTGCAAAAATTGCGGAGTAAGTGATTTTTGCACTCTATTTTTTGTACTATAAGGTTAGGACCATATGGCATTTGTTGCATTATTTTTTTCATGATGCTGGAGTCGCCATCACCAACTAGTTTGTTAAATTTCAATCCATGCATTTCCATGCTTCTCGAGAACCCTTCTGCTATAATGTGGGCTTCCATGGCATTAGCACTGTCACGCCAGTTTATGAAGCACCTGTGCTCAGAAGCAACTATGTGTAGTTTAGTAGCTCTAGCACATATGCAGCAGTATGAGTTTCGCACTCCCAGAAATAAAACCTTTTTAGTTCGTAGTCCAACTATGCACCCTGCGCCAGATGAGGAGCTAAATCCACTTTTGTACGACCTCTTTGCCCAGGAGCCATCTGCAACCACCGTTACCAAAGGATAGCCACCCTCGTCTACGTCACCGTTTAAAATGGCTAGCCTTTTTTCTTCTTCACCAGCTGCGATCATTTCTTCTAAGGCACATTCTTCAATTGTTGGCGCTAAACATTGTTCTATGTTCGTGTAAGTCTTACAATCCATATTTGGCATATTTAAAACCCCACAAATTTCATTCCATTGTGAATACCCATTTCCTGTACACATCACTCCTTCGACGACAGCAGTATTTATAGACATTTTCCGTTTCGGGTCTTCGGAGTGAATGTATTCTATTTTCTTGCACATTTTGCACTCGAAAACATACTGGCTTAGAAGACCATTTCGTCGTTCCTTCATAAATTTTAAATCGGAAAATGTGCAGTTGGTGTGTTCGTGCTTTATATTTGATATCTCCGAAAACAAATATTTTATATCCACAATTCTGCGACCTTCGAAATTATCGGTTTCATCAATATGGTCTGGTTCTATCACCAAATCATCAAGCGTTGTTGATGATGATGAACTTGCGTTTTCGTCTATATTTGGAGCAAATGATTCATCCATGGAAGTTTCATGCATTAGTGAAGATGTAGTTAAGTTTCCAAAAGTAGTATCGATGACATCCATATCCCTGTAAATGCAAATGATTTATTTATTTAAATTTGTCCATCCCATTTTCCCGTTATACATGCTACATAATACACGGCTCTCATAGCATAAATCTTTAGGTTTTTCTCGTAAGTCGCTCACGTAAGAGAGTTATGGCAAAATTATCAATGTAAACGATACCCATTGGTAATTTTGCCATAACTCTCTTATGTGAGCAACTTACGGGAAAAAAAACTTTACGTACGTAAAGGTAACCTTAGGAAGGTTCAGTAGTAAGAGTGACAGGAAAGCGATATTTCGACTTACCTAGATGTCGAACGTGGTGCAACATGAATCTGTCGTTTGATACTAATAATCGGTTTTTTTCGTCTAGCAGATAAAAACAAACGCGCTTTGTTTCCATTTCTTTTACCCATTATTTATCTGTAAGAAAAAAATTTTTGAGTTGAAGGTAGGTAATATAGTAGTCGATTTTATGTAACTCAATTTCTAAATACACATATCTTATGCTACGTATATATTTGCGAATAGTGGCGTGCACAGAATTTGAAAATTGAAATTTCGGAAAAAAAATAATTTTCAGCTTCGACAACATCATTAATGTCGTATTTTCAATCTTAGGATTCTAGCCCACTGAAAAATCAGTGCACGCCACTCTTTGCGGACAGAGACGCGAGCCGAACCACGAATTATGGTAAAGGTACGAAGCAACCGCAAGCGGCGCAGCGTTTCGGGCAGTTTGCTTTTGCTTCGTTCCTTTCCCATAATCCGTTGTTCGGCTGGCGTGTGTATACGCAGCCTAAGACGTAGAATAATATTTATTATAGGTTACTAGATATGTTAACAAATGTACCGACTTGCACTAATGCACTTTATGCATACAGTCAAAACTGATGAATTTACGTTATTCAGGGAGAGCCAAAAAACAACAACATTTTTAGCGATATTTATATGTTTAATTAAAAAAGGAAATTGTGTTGTAATATTGAGTTTTTATGAATGAATAGTTTATGTTTATAATAATAGTTTATGAATAATTTATGAATAGTTTAGTAGGTATCTACTCACCATATGTCCTATATGTGTAAATCGTGAGAAATGACCAAACAGATTTCAATATTCAAGGGGGTTTCAGGGTCAAAATTCGAAGGTCTGTATTTGACGTAGAATAGTTTCCAGTAAAAAGGCTAGTCAAAAACAGTAGAGTGATGCAGCCAGCGAAAAATAAAAACACTATACAATCACAAAGTACGTGATGTACCTACTGCGCCTATGCTGCCGTTTTATAAAAAAAGATGGTATGAATCTCCCGATATTACTAAACCAAAACAGCGTGCATCTTACTTTACTAATAGTAACAAGATGAATGAACTATGAGCGCAGAAGATATCTATTATATAGGAATACGCACGCTCAAGTCGCGACGCGTATTGACTTATCTGTTGCAGCAAGCAGCAACCTGTATACTCATTGACTTGTGCGTGTGCAGAAGATGAGCTCGGAGCAGGCAGTCACATGTATTTGTAGTAAGTAATAATAATAATAAAGTTAAGTACAATACAATATTAAATAATGTAGACCTCGCTATTTTATTACGAATATGTACCTAGGCACCTACTTAATTTTTGGAATAAATGAATAACAGTAAATGAAATAATAAGAACGCGAAGTCGCTGGCGGGCGCGGCGCGTCGATTCGTGCTTCCAACACCTGCAGCCACGCACACACACGCATTGGGGTTCACCAATACACCGATAGCGCTTTTGCTGTCCCCGCTGAGATGAACGAAATAGAAATAATTTTTACAAATACCTATCGTTAAAATTTCTCGGCGCTCCTGCGCGCTCTTAATTGAAGCCATTGAACAAACAAGTACACACTAAATACAACAGTGACAGGATTAATTCCTGACTCCACTATGCTAAGGTAAACTCAGAGCTGTTTTAAAAGCAAATTACATAAGCAATATGTATACGGTAAGTACTGTTGTTATGAAAGATGAATTGAGTAATCAACAGTGATTCGCAAGTAGGTGAGAGCGTGTAGTTATTGTAAAGGAATTGTTAATCAAAGACATTGTTTAATAACAATTTACCCTTTGCTGGCATAAAGGTTTATATTTTACCATATTTCAGTTGATTTTAGTAATTTGCTTTGGAAATTTGTAAATTTTGCATGAATACGACAACGGTAGGGAAAAACAAACAAATACATTTTAGCGACTGTTTTATTCAATCAAATTGTATACATCATCTTTAGTCATAAACATTTAGATAACTTGAACAAATCTATAATTAACTCCGTGGTGATTACTGAAAGAAGATTTTTTTGTTAATGTATTTAATTTTTTTTTCTCTTCAATTACGGATTATTTGATGGACTTATCATTTTTGGCTATACCTACCAGACAACAAAAGTTGAGGTATTATCGGAACGAAATATTTGCCTTACAAATAAGTATATTTTTTAAATCACAAAACTACAAACCTAAGCTGTTAAATTAATCAAAATACGGTTTAAGGTGATACTTAAGATTTCACGATCTCCGCTTCCAAGATGACGCTAGTAAAACTATTTTAGAAAAAGCTCTTTTCGCAAGTTATGCTTCAATTGCATTAATTTTTTCGCCCGTAATTTCGCAATAATAATAAATAGTTGCATCCGTAAACAAACTGAATACTTGCATTTTGTATTCTTAATTCTTTCAAGAATGGCATATAAATACAATTTTGTATTTGTATGCCTTTCTTGAAAGAATTGAGTTTGTTTACGGACAAAACTATTTTTTCATATTTATATTTCGTATTATGGGCACAAAAAAATGAATTCATTTTAATATTTTAAAGCAAAACTTGCAAAGAGTGCTTTTTCGTAAAATAATTAAACAAGCGCCATCTGTGAAGAGTGGAATTTGAATTTAAGTATCACCCTATGCTTAGGAACTAAAACATTTTGTTTGTATGCTCATAAACTTTATCGTGCGGAACATCAATTTTTCCAATAATCTGTGATTTTTTTCCGTGAACCTCAAAACTTTTATACTACATATGGATGCTTAATCATGTACAAAACATACAAGCGCACAACATTATCAGCTTACCTAAATACTTCAAAGCTTATGAACATATACATGCTCACCGAAGTAATAAATTATGAGACAACAAATAATAATGTGAAAGTACGTGCGTATGTACGTGCTTTCTATTGTATTTTAAATAGTTCAAGAACATTATTTGAACTATGGGTTAAGTTTTAGAAATTATTCTAGAATTCTGGATGGAGTTCTACAAAGATAACCATTCGTAGAGAATTTTTTTACTGGCGGTGAAGAGACTTCTATCAGCAGTTTCAACACTAGCCTTCAGCGGCACATTTTTGCTATAGACAGATTAATAGAATTTTGTGAATTTCGTCCAATAAAAAACCTCGAACACTTAAAATTTATCACAACATTGTATCCCTGAAATGATTATTGTGAAAATTTTCAAAATGTTTTCGGAATGATTTATTCGCGTTGAATGTCAAATTGCGATGCAACATTATCCAAAGAACATATTTTGTTGGGAAGTACTTCGCTATTCAGATCCAGTCACCAAAGACGGTTAAAGCCATTTCATGCAACGTTTCAATACAGAATGATGGTTTTATACAAGGGTGATATTGATAGTATTTTCCATTCTGGAACGTACCTCAAATGTACAACTCATTATTAAATTAATAAAAAGCGAAATAACACAACACGCCGGAATTTAAACCCGCGACTTCCGGATCGCTAGTCAAGAGCCTTACCCCTCGACCGCGAAGCAATCATTATCTAAGATTTTATGGAGGAAGGTGTTGCTTATGCCAACATTCGAGTAGAAATGAGCGTGCGAATTCCGAGTTACCAGGAGTAAAAAAGTATGAAAGAGATAACTCACGTTTGATAATTGTGATGATGATGGTGTACCAGCGGCTGCGCGTGTCCTGGTTGCTGGGGGGGCTGGTGCATGTGCTGAGGAGCTGAACTGACCAGGGCTCTCTGATGCTGCTGCCTGGCTGCCATGTTCCTTCCGAAGACCCCATAGCCGAAGCCATAGATCTCGTCCTCTTCCTTGTCAGTCAAGCAACTGGACGGCTGCGGAACGGGAGAACGGATATTCTTAATTTTATTTTAAAACAGGTGTCAAAAACTATTGAATCTACTTAACCTAACTTAGCCTAGTAATAATATGAACACCTTACCAAACTGCAACGCTTTGTAGACCGGTTTATACTCGCCAGACGACGTTCCATGTTTTCCTACAAAATTTTCTGGTAAACCATAAATACAAAACAGAATTAGGTCCATAAAATATCATATTTAATGTGAAAATGGGTAACGTCCAAAATTCGACCTCACTTACAACACTTTGAAAGAGATTTTTAGAAAGCATTATATTTCATACGCTTATTTTTCGGTTGGTTTCTACCAATTTTCACAAACGTTATTTGTAGTTTAAGACTATAAAAAAATGATATTATGTTATTTTTTTCAATTAACCAGAATAAAACTGGTCTTCTCAGTTACAGGATAAATTTTCAATTATTATAAATCAGATGGTTTTCAACCAGGAAAACCTGAACAAGTATTTTGTATAGCCCTTCCACGGCATTTCAGTAAAGGTCTTGGGCTTATTTATGTCTTATTGAAAGTTGCTGTTAGCGAACTAACAAAAAGCATAAATAAACAACCGTTTTGCCAGTTAATATAGGAACATGCACACTGGTATCGTAATTACACTTTAACACGAGACTTTTATCGCTCGGCAACTGCAGGTCGCTGTTCATTTGTTTACAAGAGGTTAGAAAAGGGTGTTTTGGCAAGGTTATGTGTATAAACCTAGTTAATCCAATGAAATAACAACTAAAATATAATTAATAAGCCTTAAAAGTTCTAATAATTACATTAAAATAACTTTGTTTGAATACCACTTTATTATATATCTTTGATCAATCGGTTTCGGTTCAACCTGAACCTTTGCCAGGGGTTTATAAAACATATTGTTACAATGTTAGATAAAAGTATTATATATACATATAAGTTTTATTTACAGCCGTTAAGGTTCAGGTTAGACCGAAACCGGTATAATAAAGTGGTATGCAAACAAAGTTTTTTTTATTATAATTATTGTAATTATGTTTACCCACAGTGTTTGCTACATGTGAAAAAATGAAAAATTAGATAAAAGTTAACTGGATAAAAATTATCCAATGATTGGAAATAGACGAAGTGTAAAACACAATCACTTTATGAGTTATATAATATTAATCAATGTAAAAACTAAGCAATCAAAACATCATCAAAATCATACCTGACTCCCTTCGCAAAAACAGCGGTTTTCGCTGATAGAATCGCGACTAAAATCACAACCATCTTTACAGAATCGAATCCAATGCGATTTGAAAATCTTGCCACCTTTCTGCAGGCGTTGTCCTTTCGTTTAAAATGGTGATTGTAATACCTAAAGAACGGTGGGAATTTTATTTTCCAAGAAGATTGTACCGCGAGCAATCCTGACCTTTGCTAAAACAGTGGTTTTCAAGATGGAACCGATATTATTTCTAGACAATCTTCTCAGAATCAGATCCAGTTGGAAAATCTACTTCCCTCCGTCCTCCAAGCTGATGTTCTTTCGTTTTAAATGGCGGTTATAATACCTAAAGAACGGTGAGTATTTTATTTTCTCGCTCATTTCCTTCGGGGGGGTGTTTGTTTTGTGAATACAGCAAGCCGCCTTAGAGCTCAAGGTCTTGAAACTTGAAAGTGTTTTCATTAAGAGCATCATAGCTACTTTGAGGGAGATTAAAAACACGGCAGCGTCTCGACGTTGCGAAATTAAATTGCATGTAAGTGGAAATATCTTTTCGGAATGTGATGGAAAGGCAATAACAAAAGTTTTATTGTAATACGTAGAAAAGGAATGTATGATAACAACTAACAACTCCAACCGATATTATTTAATCAGATTTTATTTTGCTCATATGTAAGTAGAGTACAGATCCAGCATTTTATAAGCAGAAAAGTTATATACTTTTGAATGTAGCTATAACTTTGTAGATATACATTACAAAGAAATGAAATAAATCCCTTAAAAATACTGAGTCTATTATCATAAACAAAAAATGTTATCTTATAGCCCAATCTTGGATATGTTCCCATTCAATGTCCGTTCGTTTTCCTCCACCCACTCTTCACAACAAATAAATATTGTTTAATTAATAGGAAAATAATATTAATGAATAAAACCATACATATTAGGGCCACAAAAGAAAAGACATCTATGTATCCTCAAACACAATTTTTGTTGCATTGTCAACTTGTGAAACACCACAGTGTACCTACTCGTACAAGCTGAAACTTAAATTCTTAAACGTAATGAATTAAACCTCAGAATTTAATATTTAATTAAAAAAAGATAATATTAGCGGCTCCCAATAGAAAATTTGAACAGAAAAATCAGAAATAGATACGGTCATGTCAAGGAATCGAAGTAATAATACAGTTAAATATGACCGAAGGGGATAGGAGATAGGACCCATTAGCTTAGTGGTAGAGCACCACCCGGCAAGACTAAAGTCCTGGGATTGATTCCTATATGTGACCGTTTCTTTTTCTGTTTTTTTTACATTAACTCCACACAGGAGACCCTGAGGAAAATAATTTTCCTCAGGGCCTATGTCATCTTTAGAGATGCTGTGTGGAGGGTCTTTTTGAGGAGAGGAAGAAATTAACATAAATCTCGAAGATACCCATGTTGTAGGAGGGAGGAAACACAGAGGCTTGCAAATCTCCGTTCTCATGTGACAAATGTCAACCGTGTACATATATTGGGCGCGTGTTTGGCGTGTTTCCCGACTATGCACCGGTGTCGAAGGAATCAATGACGCTAGTTCCTCGGAGCATCTTCCATTGTAATACCGTTAGAACAAGGACAGCATTCCCACCAGACGCCTGTTTCAAATTTTCGATTAAGAGCCGCTAATATTGTCTTAATTAAAAATAATTTTTATTCTTATAATCTAATTCCAGTATTCCTCAAATATAACTGAATCAGATTTTGAAAAGTTACGCTAAACAAAAATATATAATTATTATTTTTAATTGATAAACTAACGTTATAAACAAGATTTTTATGCATAGCACAAAGGGTACATAACAAATATTATAATCAATAATTATCAGCCTGAAACACTCATCTACATTGAAAAAATCTAAAATACATAAGATTTAACATAAAAAATACGTAAAAACTTCTGAAATAATAAACAAATGCTCATCAATAGGTAATGCTCTACTTTTTGGGATAGTTGTCAGTGGTTTCTTGGTGTTGTCATTCCCAAAATAAATTGAGATTTTGAATCTACATCTACAGAACATAATATACTAATTAACTAAGTAACTAACTAAACATTACAACGTTTTTTTCCGCAGGGGTAGGCAGAGAGGACGGACACAACTCGGTCTTGGAACATACTCCTTGCTTCACTCATTCATTTATCGTGCCATACATACTCTTCAGTCATTCTGACTCCTGACATGGCCTAACTCAAGTGTACGGTTCATTTGACATGCATGACGTCCCCGACTTCTTCTACCATTCACATTCGCGTCTTTTCTCCTTAAACTTTCACTTCTTTCTTCATTCCCAAAATATCTAATCTTCCTTCCTATTTTAATCTTACTCATCACGATTAGATCAGTTTTGTATTCTTCGCGAATCTGCACATTTCAAACAAGATACTGCATGGATTTAGATGATGGGGATGTCATTTCTACAGCATTTAGTCTGCTTTCATCCTTCCTCTGCCAGTTCCATGCCTTACTGCTATACATCAGGGTAGGTACCGGCACTTCATTGTGGACTGCTAGTTGCGCTTCTTTGGTCAGTTGCATTTTTTGTTAGCGCCAATCGCGTTAATGGAGTTACACGGATTTACCCTTGTTCGTATACTGAAACTACAATAAATAATAACCACATTACACATAAACCAAAATATTCAGTACTCACAGAATATTTCCCCGGCACGTAGATCGGCTGCGATAGGGAGGTAGTCAATCCTCCCATCTGGCCGCAGTGCCCGGACATGGGTCCCCTCTCGCCCGCACTGCCTATCGAGCTGCCCGAGGGCCCCTGCGTGCCCGGCGGCGTGCCCGGCGTGCCCGGGGTGCCAGGCGTGCCCGCACCCAGCACGCGGATGCGCGGTGACATCTCGTCCCACTCCCTACGGCGCAGCTCTTCGAGGTGGTCCAGCACGTCGCCGTAATGGGTGGAGAATAGGTCGGCATAGCGAGAGGCGAGGCCTTCTAGGTATCCTCGGTCGCCATCCTGTGTAAACAAATATAGTTATTAGTCGAATTCATATAAAAATATTAAAAATGTATACCTGTTTACTTTTTAAAACTTATTTAGTGGCACCATTTTAATTTCAAAATAATAATCAATTAGAACGAGTTGTTTCACAGAAATTCAAACGTAACATTGTCATCAAATGGCTAATCAGCGCCATTTTGTTTTTTTTTATAGTGGAAAGGTCCTCCTTAAAGGCCGAATCGAATTTTTTTCCGTTTCAGCTTTTGAACAAATTGTGATCTGCAGAAGAAGACAACTATCTTGTTGCTGTCAGATTATTACAGAATCGGCGTGTAACGGGAACCCTTCAAATATTAAAAAAAATAGCGCTGAATGGCCATTTTATGACTTTGTCAAACGCGAATTTCTGCGAAACAACTGGGTCTTAGATTTCTCCACATTTATTGTTTAGATACAACCGACATGTTTCGTGAGCAATAATAATAATAATAAAATGTAATAATAATAATTAAATGCAATGCAAATGCAATCTATCTGCTAAAAATTTAGTAAAGGCAATTAATACTTGGGCAAACCTCTATTAACTTACTCATTTGGCATAATTAAATGGTCCAATACAGATTTAGATAGCTTAGAACGATTAATTAGAACTACGTTAACAAAGTTTAATTGCCATCATTCATTCAGCTATAGAACGAATTAATTTACCTAGAAATTTAGGAGGTAGAGGTGTAGTCAAAATAACATCTTTAAAATATAATCAGGTAGAAATGCTAAGAATTTTTTTCCATAGGAAAGCTGATAGTTCAGAAATGCACAAAATAATTTGCAAGGCAGATAGAAATATTTCGCCATTAAATTTATACGACGAGAATGCCAGCATTTTTATAAATACTAACCAGGAATTATTAGATTCCTGGTCAAATGAAATTCTTCGCGCAAAACACTTCAACTATCTCAACCAAACATATGTTGATAAACTTTCGTCAAACAAATGGTTTAGTATTGGAGAGTTGAGCGCAGAAATAGATGGCTGTATGCTTGCCATTCAAGATAGAGTCATTATTACTAAAAAATATAGGAAGCATATCATCAAAGATACAAATCAAATTGATGATTTATGTAGAAAATGTTTGGCTTTTCCGGAAACTATAGAATATATTATATCGGGATGTTCTGTATTAGCGCCATCCGAGTATACATTTAGGCACAATCAAGTTTTAAAAATAATTCACCAAAGTTTGGTAATTAAAAATAACTTGATTGACTGCCGTAATGTTCCATATTATGAATATGAACCAAATTCATTTTTACAAAATGAAATTTATAAAATTTATTATGATAAAACTATTCTAACAGACAGAACAATTAGTCATAATAGACCTGATATAGTTTTACACGACAAAATTAAAAAAAATAACTTATATCATTGATGTCGCTATTCCAAATTCTTGTAATATTCAGAAAACTGTTTCTGAAAAAATAAGAAAATATACAGATTTAGGAAATGAGATTAAAAGAATTTGGCATTCTCAGACTATAAAAATATTACCATTTGTTATTTCGGCTACTGGCATTATACCTAGCTCTCTCATTCAAAATTTAGGCGTATTAGATTTGTCAAAGAATTTATATATAAAAATGCAAAAGGCAGTCATTATACATGTAGGATTACGAAAGATTTTTTAAATATTTATATTGAGGGATCAGTAGGATTTATCGGACCAGTTAGGATTTCATCAGAGCCGAACCCTCTGATATGAAAATATCTGGAGTCGGTGAAATATTTTCCCATTATGTTTCTGGTGTATATGATTTTTTTTTATCCATCATGTTCATACAAAAGTATACATTTTAATAAATATTTAAAAAAATATATATTTTTAAAGACACTTAGGATAAATCTGTATAAATATACGGAATAATGTTTTATTTCCCAATGTAACAGGAATAAAAGCTAAGTCACGACTGGCCGCCAGAACAAAGCCTTCTGAGTTTGAAGACTTGTAAGTGGTAGGTTGGTTGCAGGTTGCAGGCTGTAGGGAGGAATGGCGCCGCGACGCTGCTCCGACGCCAGACGCCACTAGGACCCCGTTAATGAAACTTCAGGTACGCCGTTGGACGAAGCTTCAAGGGATGCGTCTTGCATTAAATCGAGATAAGGGATATCGAAAATGTGAAGAATGTAATAATGCACAGGTGCAGCTGATGCATAATTTATACTTACCCATAAAAAATACATGACTAACCATACGGTTATATACAAAGATATAGCCAACTTTATTTTTCTGTTATGTAAGAGAGAAATGTAATTCCCTTTTTACATTTCAAGAGAGCGAAATTAGTGGAAAGTAACTGTTTTTCAAATTATATTTTGCAATTATAAGTGTCTTTTTTATGGAAACAAACATAATTTTTTCAGGATGTTTTTTTTCTTTCCTTAAAAGACGATTTTTAGTTACGCCCTTTTGGTTTGGAGCGGTCAATACAAATTATTTAACTAGTGCACTGTGCATTGGACAGGTTTTATTCTTCGATTCCTTCGTGTGTTTTCAGACTATCATTTTTATTATAGTTTTATTTATTTAAAATAACCTTCTAGCTAAGCTGAATAAATTTAATCGCATATATACGTTGATACGTATATGTGACAAAGGAAAATTTTAATTCGTTAACTTCAATAAAAACTTCTTTTTTTAAATGGTTTAAGATTAAGGCTATAGGTACTTAAAGGAATTTTTGATCTGCTCGTTCAAAGATTGCGCCAATTTAATTATTTAAAGAACAAATCTTTTTGCACGTTAAGTTTTAAAATACTACGATAAATTTGTTCGTTTGCGCCTGTACATGCGCAATATGAATAAATGGTTTTGTAAAAACTCAATTCTTTCAAGAAAAGCAGACAAATACATTATTGCATCGGTGGTTTAATCCAATATTGTATTTGTATACTTTTCTTTAAATAATTGATTTCCTTGTACGGGAAAGACTATTTATTCATTTTCATATTGAGAAAGTGAACTTGAAAACAAGTATTTTTTCCTAAAATAACAAAATTGATGCCATCTGTGAACGAGCAGATTACGACTAACTTTAAGTTTACCCTTAAAGCACAGAAGCAGCTTTGATGGCGGTAGATAGGGTATAATATGTATTTCAGGTGTAAAACCATAACATTATTAAAGAAATGTTGGTCTGCGTACTTCAAAAAGACTTTCTTCAACATTTGTTTACGAAATTTAGTTTCATTTCTAAGTTCGTTATGAGAACACATCGTTAGTAACGGCAGGTGTCTTTGAACTCGGAGGTCCAAACTGTATAAAAAGTTGTGGATTTTCTAACAAGTTTAGAGCACCAAGTTACCGCAAAGCTCGTAAATAACTCACGTTCAGTTTTAATGAACTAAAGTTTGATGCGAACTGAATAAGGTGGACAAAGCGCCTTCTGTCAATATTGAGTTAAGAAGTGCTGCCCTCAAACTTTGACGGAGAACATTTTGACCTCTAAATAAAAAAGAAACATTGATCACGTAAAGCTAGGGGATAGACAAAAATCCATTTTTAACTATATTTTCAAACTGGTAGAATTTTGCATATGGTCGAATTAGCTCAGCGGTCAGACCACCTCCCCGGCAAGGAAGAGGTACTGGATTCAATTCCTAGATGCGACTGATCTTTTTATGTTTTTTTCTGCAACACATTTTTCGTTGGAGAGTTGTCAATATTTTATAAAGTGATTAAATACAATAATTTGAGGTTTCACTCATTACGTTTTTCAACTATAAAAATATACAATATTTTGTTGTTTTTGTAACAATAGTAATATTTCACATGGGGAATGAATACAAAATATAAGAAAGAAACTCATTTTATATCGAACATTATTAGCTATGAGATGAGGAATATCCATTTAATTTCCAAAAATTTGAAGAGAACGTATTGGTTTGTACGTCCTCCCTTTCAATGGTTAAAAAATAATTTTAATTGTGTTTAAAATAATTAAAGCAATGCGATTTTAAACAACAACCAAGTCAGTTAGTCAAACTGGTGAATCAATAAAATGAAAACATTGTGATGTAAGATTTGTCAGGTTCCAAAAGCCATGAAAACCCAAATTTTGTATTTTACAAAATAATGAATTTTATTTTTTAAATACGCAAAATATATATTCAGAATTTAATTTGTTGCATTTCACAACCCTCGTTTGCGTCTGACACTTCAATATTTTCCACGGGTAAACTACTGAATGTCGGGAAAATAATTGGGCATAACGAGAAGGAATCGCGGATGCTTTCCAAGAAAGTATCTGCTCCGTACATCCCTAAGAAGCTTAAGTATTTCCCGCAGTGGAAGGAAGGAACGGGGTGCTTTATTCCGCGGTGCAAACAAAATGAAAAACATTAAGGCATTCAGATGAATTGCGAGCACACAGATACTAGAGCTTCTGCTACTTTTTTTTCAGTCAGAGTTTCTTTTTCAGAAAAATTGGTGCAATATATATAGGAGGTTTATTATGAATGGAAAATAGGAAAATTTACACTCTGAAAGAACTATTGTGCACATACTGCGCACTTTCAAATGTAAAAAATTACGCGCAAAAAAGATAGATAAAACTAGTCTAATTATTGTGGCCACCAAGAATTAAGTTCATTAACATTATGAATACTTTAAAGAAAAAAAATCGATCTCCGTAAACGAGAACGTCTCCATATTTTAGAACAAGAACTATGATCTTCAAAAACGGACTAAGGCAAAAAAAATGTTCTAGAGCAATATTTTTTCAAATGATCTTACATTTTTACATCATTTTAGTGGAATACACATACCTATTCTTTCGTAACAATTATTATAAGCAATAATTATTAGCCTGAAACACTCATCAACATTGAAAAAATCTCCCGAGAAAAGATAAATGCCGCCGACGAGACTTGAACCCGCGTCCTTCTGATATCCGGTCAACTGCTCTACCAAATGAGCTACGTCGCGTAACGGCATTTGTCTTTTCTCGGGAGAATTTTTCAATGTTGATGAGTGTTTCAGGTTAACAATTATTGCTTATAATAATTGTTACCCTTTGCGCTATGCATAAAAATCTTGTCTTAAACATTATTTTACCAATTAAAAATAATAATATTCATTCGTCTTTGTAAAATATCGCTAATCACTATCAAAGCTTGTTGCTTGAAATGGCTTTAGATATGTTCAATGATATTTGTGATCAGCTAGGTATCCTGTTTTATTATTATTCCTCTCCTTTCTCACCCCACTTCAAGAAAGGGTTATCAAAAGCATCAAAACTTACAACATTCTCCAAATTTGGGCACGCCATAGTTCCGTACGCTACAACGTAATAAATAAATGTTGGTTTGTATAAATTAAAACCTCATATTTTCCAAGATTTTTAAATTCGGCCTTACATTGGTTGTAAAGAAAACATTTTTACATCTATTGAACGATATTGTTTTTTTATGAAAAGTTTCGAGAGGGCGTATCACTTGCACGCACGATTTATGGCATCATATGCATAATTTATTTGTCAAAAGAACCCTATTCGAAGTTTCCTAAGTAAGTGAATAAAAATGGCAATAAAATGTTATGGCCCACAATATCGATAAGTCATAAGAAATATTGTGCTTTGTTAACTTTTAATGTCGAATAAACGATTCTTTACTGAATAAGTATGAATAATTTATTGAACTCTTCAGGAACTTGAAATCTTTTTTTAGAGTTGCGTCACATGAGAAAATCTTTATTAACATAATCGGTAAAAATCGTTGAAGCATTTCCACTTTTACATGAAAAATGCATTTCAATGCATCAATAAGATAACGGCATTTATTACATAAATCGGTTTTATACGTCATATTCTTGATACTATCATTCTAGGTACGTTCATGTTTATATTTTCTAATTTTTTTGATTGTGTATAAATTTAGAGTCCAAGCTGTCGAAAAGAGGTACATGAGAGGAGTTGCAGGGGTTACGAAATGGGATTATATAAGAAACTCGTCGATTCGAGACGATCAAAACATCGAACCACTGCTACTCTTCATAGCAAAATCGCAAATGAAGTGGCTTGGGCATGTACTAAGAATGTCTGATGACCGAATTCCGAGGAAAATACTGAGTGCGATTTCAGGGGGTAGACGTCCAGTGGGCCGTCCCAGACGCAGTTGGGCGAGGCAACTCCAGAAATTGTGTGACGAGAGGATGGGACTGCCATGGACGAAGGCCGAACAAGCAGCACAAGACAGGGACGTAAGGAGCAGCCTTTTCGATACAGTGGGTCCCCGACCCGAATAGGATAAGGGGGAGAAAATGTGATGTGTGTGTATATAATTCGAAGAACTTCATTTTTTTGTAATTTTTTAATAAAGTTATGCAAGTATTTTAGTTTTCTTTTATGACGGCTGTTTCCGCGTTCAAGGACATTATAAAGGCCTATTGATTATAAAACAATTAAAAGTTACAATAATAAAAACTAACAAATTTTTTTATATATATGTATATATTTTCTTAAAATAAAAAAAAATATATTATTAAATTATATTAAAATACATTATTTTATGAAGATGAAATTGATACTTGGGTTCCAAAAAGCAGGAGTTTTTAAAAAGAAGATCTTAATACTGCCTCGGGCTTTGTAAAAAGGAATAAAACATGTTAGGCAGCTTCTCACAAAAAGGACACATTTCTTTCACAAAGTTCCTTACCTTTCCGAATACACTCTTGCAAAGAAAAGACATGTAAATAATAATATATGATGAATGGGTTATTTTTATTTCCATATTTTATCAGAACGAAAAACACGTGTACTAATTGTGCCACGGAAACAGCAGTTATGAAAATTATATCATGTCTTTATAATCGAAGGGATACAGCGTTATAGCTTCGAAGAAATGTCGGAAAGGCGGAATAAAACTTGTATTAACGAGCACTGCTAACTTCTGTTGTAAAAACCTTCGATCATATAACTGAAGAGATGCCGCAATAAGATATATTAAGAAATCCTACCTACTTAAGAAATCAACCCACAATAAGGCCGGCTAGAAACCAAATTCAGAGAAATGCGCGTGTGTGCGCTTGCGTGTATACGTATGCCACCGAATGATATATTTGATGAATGCATTGTTATCGACAATGAGTGTATCTGCCGAGTTTTAGCTCAATCGGATGTCGGGTTAATTTCCACTACCAAGATTTGCAATTATTTATTCAAGAAAACAAAATCAAAATTCAAATAGATTTATTTAAAAAATCGCGACAAATTTATATTGTGGCGTAGGTACTTACGAGAACCTGATGTTTTATTGTAACTGCTGATGTCCGTTATTTGATTTTATTTATTTTCATTACAATTGTTCGGCCTTTTGAATGTTGATCAACAAAAACGTATTATAAACAATTTAATAATAGTGGAATTCAAAATATATTTGATTTAAAATGAGTTTACTTCGTTATCTCACATAATATACATTATTTATAAAGTATACAAGTCTCTGAATGTTTTACCTGTCAGAGGATTATTATTTCATAATATTGTAAGTCAACATATTACATTGTCTGATTCCTTGTATAGGGAAAGAGTTTACCATAAACATAATTAACAAGCTTCAATCAAAATGAAGAGTTAGTGGTTCCGAATTGTACCAATAAATACGGTGAAAGAACCGTAAACTATATTGTACCCAAAATATTTAATAAACTATCAATGACAATTAAAAAGGATAACGTTTTTACTGTTAAAGTCAAATATAATCTAAGGAAATTGCTACTAGATACTGATAAGAAATTCACATTCTAAGGAAATGGAAAATCATTATAATTTTGTAATACCTCATATATATGAAACTATTGATGTACTTGTTGATTATATTCATTTATTTATATTACAATCATTTGTACTTGTTTATTACATAAGGCATATGTTTACATATTTATACTATTCTGTAATTTAACCCATTTATCTTATTGTTAATTAATCATCCACATTATACATATATACTATTTGAAAATGTACCATGTTATCGCATAAAATGATGTCGTTATGTACCTGTTGACAAACTTCAAAGTTTAGCAGGTTTGAATGTGAATAAATAAAAAAATTAAAAATTAAACAACCAGTCTAGCGATTCTATTTCTTTTATGAGATCGAGATATCCTGAAAGACGAAATCTCCTGTCAGATTAGTGTGTTTTTCTATGGCTGTCATTTGCTTTTTCTATGGGTATCAGGTCAGTTTCGCCGATTTAAAACCATCTAAACTAAAATATGTGATAGCTCACAGTTGAAATCTGAGATCGGCCCATAGAAAAAGCAAATAACAGCCATAGAAATCATACAAAATCTGACAGTCACGATATCTCGTTCCCACAAAAGATATAAAATCGCTTGGCAGATAATTTTAGAACACCAATGAGTATCTGTGATAAACGATATCCACATTTGTGACCAACGCATCAAATCAACCATCTAAATTAAAATATGTGATAGCTCACAGTTGAAATCTGACATCGGCCCATAGAAAAAGCAAATAACAGCCATAGAAAATCATACAAATCTGACAGTCAGGATATCTCGTTCCCACAAAAGATATAAAATCGCTTGGCAGATAATTTTAGAACACCAATGAGTATCTGTGATAAACGATATCCACATTTGTGACCAACGTATCCATATCCTACGGATTTTGCTTTCTGCTTATGTGAAAGAATGCGAAAATAAAGAATTATAAAACGAGCATCACCATGAATACCATTCACCGTTTCAATGGGATGAAATGGAAATTAGGAATAACTGTTGTAAATATAAAAACGGGATATATTCATGCAGATATATCAATCAAACGATTTTGATATTTTTCTCTTTAACCGTAAAAGTGGTAAAACAAATATTTTATTTCAAATTTTTTATCAAAATATCTGAAGACAAGCGTAAAATGCGTATTATAGCAAAACATAGATTACTTCAATTGGAATGAAGACACAGTATTTATAAACACCTTTCCGGTTTTCCGGTATTATTTAAGATTTTTAACATAAAATTGACTTCTTCAATGTTTAATGAAATATTTAAGGTTAAAAAGAGCTTAAAAAAATAAGACACTTTAAAAAATAATTCAAAACCTGTTCTTTCATCGATGGTGCCAGCTTAATTATTTTAGGAAAAAATACTTCGATTGTTTCATCGGTGCAATATTGTTTCTGTAAAATTTTCTTGATAGACTTGAGTTTATTATGGTCAAAACTATTTAGTCACATTCGCATTGCGTACAAATGGGCGTAAACAATTAATTCATCTTAATATTAAAGCATAACTCGCAAAAAGTTTTTTTTTCTTAAATTAATTAAACCCGCGTCACCTATGTATGAAGGAGCAGATTATAAATTATTTCAAGTATTACCTGAAAGGGTAACCTCGACAGGTTTTAATTCATGTTGTTGATCGTTTAAGCAATAAATTAAATCCGCCTCAGCGAATAAAAACGCTAGAAAAGTACGAGAAAAATATCCATATCCGAATGCTCAATGTGTCAAGAGGCTAAAAAAGTTTGAGTCGTAAACAAACTGGGGTGGAAACTGTTAAAGGAAAACAAACTTTGGCGCAAAATATCGCGTGCCGCTTTCCAATGAAAGCTCCCCAACACGTCCGCCGGGCAAAACGCGATTTTTGTATTCCTTTACAATCGCATTTGAATAAAAAACAATTTACATTGCAAATTTGACTTAAGCATGTTCGGAGGGTTGATGGGGCGGGTGTTCATTTGGTGGGTCAAGTGGTAGACGAATCTCCCCTCACGGGACTTTCCTTCCACCTATCTTTTCAGATGTACCCTTTTTACCTATTTATAGAAGCCGGGCGCTTAATCCACTTAAAAAACCCGCCTCCCGGAAGATGCGGAAGCTTTTGGGGGCTTACGTCCCTTAGATTAAAATTCTTGAGACTTTCTCTGTTTTTGCAGTGAGTTCGTGCACCCCTACCAAATGCAAGGGAATCCTTTTTAACTACAAAGAGATCCTGAGGGAAAACGTAAAATATAATTACATCTAACAATGCGGAAAGCGAAGCGATTAAACGTGTCGAACAATCTCAACAATGTTAGCAGTGTAAATAATATTCTACCCCTCTGAGAAAACAAACAAAACTTATCCTTAGTGCGATTACATTTTTGTTTGAATAAATTACGTACCGTAAAAAAAAGAAAAAAATAACTACCACATTTAGCTTTCTATGAAAATAACGAAAAAATTAAAAACCAGAAAAGATATAAAAGTATGTGAGTGGTAGCGGAAAATCCCGAGTAGAATTGAAATTTTAGGTTGGTACTAAGAATTAGAAATTAAGTATTTTTCAAAAGATTACGTACTATGGAAACGAATTTCCCAAGAACCAGAGGTATTTCTGCATCTCGTGATGAGAGGAACTTTTAAAACGATGTTTCCTGATTTACCCTGAAGCTTAAAACGTTCTTAGAAATACACAATGTCACAAAAATGGATTATCGAGAAAATTTCATTTGCTTGATGTCATTCAATATTCAAACAAATTATCCGAGACATCTCTGTAACGTCTCACTCGAAAATAGAAAACAAAGACGAAATTTTAAAAAGGGGAAAGCTAGGCTGGAGAGATTTTAACAAAACGTTTAGAGGAGACAGGGGAGAATACCCTACCAGAAATTTTGCTTAAAAGGAAAGGGGAGATTGAGAATAATAATTGCGACACGGTCTTTGAAGTGCAAAGGTATATTCTTTTAGCACGTTCAGCTTTACTTAGATCCTGTCTATTATTGTCACCAAACCGATGAATGTATAAGTGCATTTAATCTGTTAATATTATTATGACGTAAAAAACTCTCAAACGGCTCCATGTCGTAATACCGCACGAAAGTTCTAACTGCCGTGTAACTTTAACAAGGATGATACTGACGGTATATTCCACTTTAGAAAGAGATGCGAGTGTGGTATGATTTCTGGATCCAAAGCCAAAGATCAAATCAAGTAAAGTATATAAACGGCTAAAAAATTATTTACCAATCCTCAAAATTTCTGAAATCTGGATAAATCAACTAAAATACATACATACCTACCCATATATGTTTTACACTTTGTCGAAGTATTCTAACGTATGGTATATCAGAATGGGAAGAAGCAGCTGATATTTACTTCAAACCTCAATATATTACAAAACAACAATTTGAATTATGTTTAAAAAGTTAACGTCCGACAAATTAGTTAATGGTTAAAAACAAATTACTGGACGTACACAGCCGAACTTGTTTACAAATAAACTGTTTTTATTAATTTAATGATAATATTATTGAATATATAAAAGAAATAAAAAGTAACTAAACTATTCATAAAGAAGATCATCTACAAAAATATGTCAAAACATGACCTCCCTAAATATGTAACTCGCTAAACACAAGAGCAAAAATAAATAAACACTTTCAAGAACCCTATATCAAACTAACGTTCGCAAAAAAACATGAATCTTACAAGGCACCACAAATATTCAACATCTTCCTAACATAAACCCAAATAATTTGAATTGGCTGTTCAAAAGATTTGTAATGGGTTGACTAAAAAAGAAAGAACAGGCATTCGAAATATTCTAAGTAACTAACACTACATATTACACACTTCGTAAAATTTCTAACGAAATTATATAATGTAAAATGTAAAAATAACTGCTTTTTGTAATATTCATTCATCATGTTCCTACTATTTATAGAACTTATTTAATTTCTATCTGTATTTTTATATCACGTAGATATAGTGTGTAATCTTTGTATTCAAATGTATTAAATACTGAAAACCATTTTTTTACAATAACTCCACATAGGAGGCAAATTATTTTCCTCGGGGCCTATGTCATCTTTGGAGATGTGGGTGTGTCTTTTTGGGGAGAGGAAGGAGCGAACATGGGTCTTAAAGAGAACACAGAGGTCGGCAAATTATATAATACGTATAATATACATATAAACACATATTTTTTTAATAAATATAATAAGTAAATTACCTGCCTCGAAACCGACTTTGTCAAGTGAGTCGGGTAAAGAAAATCATGTTATGATATGATTCAAGTTTGGGCTTATTATAATCATGGTATTTAAGTTTGTTTATTTTTCTCTTCAAATGCCGTATTCTATAGTGGCTCCACTTCCCAATTAAAACACGAATTTTTTTTTCTCTATTGAGTTGGGTATTTTTGTTAACAATTTTTTTTTCTTAAAAATATCTTTAATAACCATCTGTTTAAAAACTGTTATAAGTATGCATTAAATAATAAAAACATAGAATAAACGCCCGGGTTACAGGCACTGAAACTGATGTGCCGCTGAAAGAAATCATCAGCAAAAAAAATATATTTGATGACATTTGAATTAATTGGCAACCAAGCCAAATATATTGTTTTGTAACTAACTAACTAACCAACCATCACGCCGTTTCCCCGCAGGGGTAGGCAGAGAGGACGGACCGCCACACAACTCGATCTTGGCACACACTCTTTGCCTCGTTCACATTCATACATCGTCTCATACATGCTCTTCTATTATTCCGACTCTTCACATGGCCCGACTCAAGTATCTGATTCACTTGGTCGTGCCATGTCTTCCTCGGGCGTCTCCGACTTAGTCTACCATTCACATTTGTATTACTATGTATTGTTTTGTAATACTAAAATAATTATTCCAAAGTTTGAACAAATTTTAAATCAAAGCCGATTAACAAGACATGGACTGCATACTTCTTTGTTTGTTTATTATAGGGTTTATATTTTAGGGTTAATAAGAAACTATATTGAAACAAAGCTAGCTTGAAAGAGGTTGAAAGCGAAGCGCAAATCGCGTTATCTTTCAAACCGTTTTAAATTAGATAATTTAAAATCATTTCTTGAACTAAATTGACCTCTTTATTATCATTTTATTTGCAATGCAAATTTTAAATGAATTAACGATGAACCAGGGGATTTCTTATCTGTGTTATAAATGGTCGAAAAGACGCCTTAAATGTCAAACAATTGCTGATTTATAAATTTTATTTCAATTTCTTAAAATGAAGAAGAAAATCATAACTTTCTGCGGCTGGCTTTATGCTTTAATTTCTACGGTACCAAATAATCCTACTCCCACATTCATTATTTAAAGTCTTGGATTAAGGGTAGAATTTTCTGAAAAAAATTGCTGGTTTTTATTTAATAACACCTTTTGTAAGTTTATTTTATGACGTGTGCGTTGACGTGCGTGACGTGTGCGTTGCTTTTATGTGCACTCGTATCTGCACAAAAATTAAATTGCACATTGCACAAGTTCACTTCTTGAAGGTCCTGTCAAGAGAAGAATTCTTACTCGTGCCTGTTTTGTGGGGCGTACCCACTTTCTTGTTATATTAATTTGAACGTAATATGTTTTATGACTCTTTATCTCTCCACGGGCTTTATTCGTGGTTTAGAAAAATAAATATTTGGTTAAAATTTCATCATTTTACTAGAATTCTAAGGATTCTAAGATTTCAAAAAAATAGTTGAATGGTGTATAAAATACGCGACTAAAAGATGAAGCAACTCGGCCTAAACGTCCCTTCCTACATAACAAGGCTCAATAAATACGTTATGTATACACTTAAATTTAATACGACTGAGTGGTATCAAAAAGAATCGAAAAACAAAAAAGGAAATAAATTGCTGTCAATATTGTCAGTCGATAGCCGGTTGAGCAGGATAAGTTGGTAGGTGGTGAAGGACCGAGAAATGCTTAAGCATTGATCGTTGCATCCCGCTGTCACATCGGATGAGAAGACGCGTATTTATCAAAGAGAACTGCAATTGGTGGCGGGCGGGATTTAAAGAAAATCCTTTTAAAGGTGCTTTGTCGCGACGATAAAAGAAATTTCCTTCCCTCTCGGGGTTCCAGAATTCTTCTAGTTATGGGAAGGGAGAAATGTTCCGCAGATCAATTGATTGGATTTGTTTTGTACGAGTGACTTGTTTCGAGACAGGGCAATCGGCTGTTTCTGTTGGGGCTGCAAGTTGCAGTCGCTGCTCGCTACTCGCAGATGGTTGGGAGACTTAAGTCCGTCAATTTAAACTGAACAAGATCGTTTTAAAAAGGATTTGCTACTTTTTAAGGAATGTACTTTTGTATTTTTCATAAATAAATCTTAAGTTTAAAGCCATATTTTCCTATATTATGTTAATAGTTACACACATTCACAAGAAAATGACATTATTTTTGCCTTCTGTATAGAAGAATTTAAAGTCAAAATACATTTTTCAAAAGTTACAGGCTCTATCAATAAAAATAAAAATATATCTGTCGCATACCTATGCGTATGAACTAGATACTGTATGTGTAAGTTACTACTATGTACTAGATACTGTATGTGTATGTATAAGTAGACTACTGTATCGAAAGAGCTTTCATTATTTTTTTTAAATCCTTTGTTATCTCAAATCTTTACATGGTATAAAATGAAGTCGCTCCCGCTTTCTGTGCGCTTAGATCTTTTAAACTACGCAACGGATTTTCATGCGGTTTTCACCGATACATAGAGTGATTCACGAGGAAGGTTTTTAGTCATATAATTTGTAAAGGTTTTGTGTAGATTGGTTGAAATATATAAATAAAGGGAGAGACCTGCAAGCGGGCAGCAGGCAGCGGGCTGGCATGCGGGCGGTGTTGTGATTTAACAGATCGCGTTGGTTACAAAAGTTGGGTAATGGCGTTTCGTTAGGCATAGCAACTTGTTGCCGGGTCTGTTAGTGTTATATAAAATACAAAAATCAGATAGTCAAAGGGTTCTTAAAATTATAATTTATTCTGCTAATTTAATTTTTTTACATCACCATTAAATTACTGCTAAAATTATAGGTTTTATCTTACTATATATATGTACTTATTGCCAAATAACATAACTACATTTAACATTAAATTTGATTAGGTGCAAATTTCTACCTTGGACAGAAAATAAAATGTCACAAGACATCAAATAATGATTAAAATATGCAAATACTCAGTCGGAGGAAAAAAGAAGCAGTATAAAAGGATCTCGTTTAAATTAAAATTAAAAACGCCAGTAAAAGTCTTCGGCAAAAACAAACAAAACCAAAGCTGCACTTCCTCCAGTGGAGAATCGCTGAAAGCTTATTAAAAGCACGACGCATAAATTATTCGGATAATGAGCCTTCGTTTAGAATCATGTTACTCCATCTGGCCTCCATAAAGGTTTAAGGTCAGCAGGTGGAAAATTAGAAAAAAACCTTCGGGCATTCTTTTAAAACAAATAAGCCTGATTTTGGTTGTTGAAAATGAACAACCCGCAAAGGACATAATTAACATTAAAAAGGGATAAAAAAAATCGGACGTTTGAATAAGCAATGAGTCAAAAGAACTGCCACAGTTTATAATTTTTCTTCTTTCTCTCCTATCATAGAAATGTTATGAATAGTTGTGATGGTTGAAACTAAATGCCTCTAGATAACATTCATTCGGAATATATAACAGTTACAACATATCTCTGTTAAGAAAAAAGCAGAGATTTAAAGGTTTCGACTCAACAATTATAGTCGTTTTCACCAATCGAATTGAGCGTCAGCTTGGATAAAATTTAGCTCAAACCTGGGTCACTATACTCAATGCGCGCGTAATTTTAACTGATTTATGTCACTTAAATGCATGCCTCCGCTGAAGTTTGATATATCAAATCGAAGTTGTACATTTCGTTTTTTTTAGAAAACACAATACAGAGATTACCTAATTAAAAACCTAAATAAAAGTGTTATTGGAGAATTCGCCTGAATTCTAACTATTTCTCACGGATCAACTTGAATTGCAAATAAATAAAAAAAAATTACGTGCAAATAGTGAAAATAAGAAAATTATTTTAGATGTAAGATAACTGAGAGAAATGTAATATCTTTAAAAATATTTTTTAGAAAAGTTCAGAGGGTTACAAAAAAGAAATCAAAAATAATGTCCATACAGAAATTAAAATATATATATATATATATATATACTTAAAATAAAATATGTTGTTGTTTTTTTATATAGGAAAACAGCCTTAAGTTTTTCTACCATTACTGCGTGCATCAACACATATTTTTTGTCACACTGTTAGAAATTGGAAACCGTACTTATACATGAGACAATAAATAAAATAAAAACGGTATAGCTGTCAGAAATTGAGAGACCTTTCAGTCTTAATTCCTGAGAGTAAATTTAAACTTGCCTTTTAATTATTTTTTTTTTGTAACTATATTACATTTTTTTAACAATTTTATAAGAATATATGTATTTATATGTATGATAGATTTTTTTTCTTTGTTTTACATTTTTCAGAGAAAAGTGTGTCCTTACTGGGGTACCCCGTTCTAAGGACACATTGTACAAGTTTTTTTGTTTGAATATAAGTAAATAACTATGTTAAAATATTACAGACGAAAAGTATAAAGTTGGATCTAAAAGAAAGTACAATACATTAATTGTATTTATCTCCTTCCTTCCCATGTCCATAATCCATATTTTTATGTTTCTTTTGAAGTCGGTTATTTTTCTAATTTTTTTTATTATAAGAGGGAGTAAATTAAATAATTTTATAGAGAAGTACTGCATATTTCTTTGTCCAAATGACGTTTTAGTTGTAGGTTGGTGGAATGTATGTTGTAGTGTAGATCTTGTGAATAGGCTCGAGTTTGTCTGTTTAAAGTTATCCTGGTTTTTGAATGCGTACATTAGAATGTCTTTTGTGTATAATTGTTTCAGTGACATTATATTCAGCGCTTTAAAAACATAGTCTGTAGGGGTTCTGATAGGGACTCTAAGTATAAATTTCAAAATTGCCCTTTGTGCAATGAGGACTGGTTTTATTGTGAAATCGCACGAGCTACCCCATCCGATAATACCATATTGTAGATGAGATTGGGCTAATGCGTAATAGATAGATTTATTTATAGTCCTCCTCACTAGGAGATCCTGTGCTGAGGGGGACTAGGTTTTGAATAAGTTTTCAGTGACATCTATGGTTCGACTTCATGTTTTGGGTAAGGTTTTCAAAAAAATAAAATAAATTTTAATTTAATCTTTGATTTGTGCAATTTTGATCAGTTCTTGAAAATATTAAAAGTTACTGAACCATTATTTCAATTATGCATATTGTAAAATAGGGATTTTTATCTAATAATAAACACATCAAGTAATTAATTTTTGTTATGATGTCAGTTTAACCAACAAACTGATGCCATCAAATTTGGAATTCCTTTAAAAAAGGCACAATAATGATCATTATATGAGGCGGAAAGGGTTAAGAACAGTCATTAGTTTAACATCCACCTTTGATATTGGAGGAATCTTCAGTAAGGAAAACAAACTTGTCATGTTCTGCAATAATTAACGAGCCCATTAATTGGAATGAAGTTTTTGTACGTATAAACCATGGACATAAAAACCTTCATATAAATATGTCGTTCTGCACAACTCCATATAACATTTTTCATCGTAATAATTAATAGAAGTATTTGTAAGTCCGTGAAGTTTAGGTTTGTTATCCATTATTTCGCAATTATTCATTTCTGGAGGAATATTTTTTTGTATGAATTGTTAAAAATATGAGATTTATCTCCGTGTTTGTGTTTCTTGAATAATTTGAGCATTTATAAATTCATTCAATTACTGTTAACCGAATGGTTAAAGATTATTTATGAAAGTAAGTAAAAATTATAATTATTAATTATCATCTAAAATTATTATGAGTCAGTTAGTATTAGATATTGTGGTTTAAAATTGTATGCCAAAACCTATTGTCGGATTCAACATACAAGAAAAAAGTAGATCATGCATATGGCACTAGATTAATTAAAAATGAGGGGTTGTCCATTTCGAAAATTATAAATAAATACGGACAACGAACATTCGCTTATCTTGACCCTACCATATTTATTAAGATGCCAATTAACATTAAAAAAAAACTAATCAAATTGCACCACCGCTCTAAAAAAAAAATTTTAAAATGGCTAATAGATCAAGAATTTTTATAATGAAATTTGTTTAAATCTTGTGTATAATATGACTATGCGTAAGTTGCCCGTATTATATCTGTCTGTCTCTGTATTTTATGCCTTTATATTGTAATTACTTAAAAGTTATTCTTCTGTTTCTATTTTCTATATAGTGGTATCTTGTTATAATTGATTTTTTGTGTTATATTAATATTGTTAAATTGACCTGCTGACAAACTGCTCTGGCAATTTAGCGGGTGCTTAAAATGAAGAAAAATTTAAAAAAAAATTATTATACCTAAACCGCTTAATGACCATAGGTATATCTGTCGTCAATCACGAAGGTTTATAAATAGCATGATATTAGTTAAAATAATGATTGAATGCTGCAGTTATTTATTCAAATAATGAGAAGCAACTGGAAATGTGCACACGAAACAAGTTATTCCAGTCATGATATTTATGTTGGCAATACTCGAGATAAACGAGAATAATTATGAACCCACTGTTCAAACTAACTACCAGGACTATCACTTCAGGGTTTTTTAGGGTCAAGACTTTGCGAATAAAAAGCTCCAGATCCAAGATAGAAAGTTCTTCATTCGTCGGAGTTTGTTGGATATAGGGGAGCTCATTATCGCTCCTTTCATTGTCTGTTTACTGTTGAATTATTCTCGGTCGCCTAATGGCGGCGTTTATGCCGTCTCGCCAAATCTGGAAAATATTCCATTTTCACAATGGACATACGCCCACATAATAATGTAAATAGGTTGAATTAACTCAATACAAAGAGCTTACTTAACTCCATTCCTATCACTTTACCAAACTTTCAAAACATTTATTTTTGGAATTACGCATTTAGTGCAAATCTGTTCCATATTAGATCATTAAAAAAAAATAACATTACACTTCAATGACACTTTGACATTTTAATACTGACCAAGTTCTCAATTTTCAAATGTTTTTGTACAGCTTTTAAATCGATTATTTGTAATATTTGTTTAGTATTTAATATTTAAAAGTACATTCTTAGAGACGGATGTTGACAAGAAACATCCATATTACTACTGACATAATCCATACAAAAAACAAGAAGAATTAAATTGCATTGCGCCAAATGGCTTATTTACATATTTAGTATTATTTAAAAACATAAACGAAAAACTTCTCATCTGAATACGCAGATACACAGACGACCTTAAACCTAAAAAACCTTAAAATAAAATAAATAGATTTATTTTGTCTATCCAACGAATCGTTTTATGTTAATTTAAATACCGAAAATTCTTAAATTTTTGAGACGACGCTGTTTCTAGACTTTGAAAAAATAAACCTTGCTGAAAATGTTAAAATAAATAGGTATAAGATATCTTTTAAAAATGATTCAATGTTCTATCGATTTTCTTTTACGACAGAGAACTTTTTATAAACATAGATAGTATTAAACGAATTTTAAACACGAGAAAGAAAAAATAAAAACGCTTTAGATTAAAAATACACACATAAAATAAAAATACAATAAACAAAAATTTTTAAAATGCAGTGATCAGTTAGATTTACAAAAAAAAAACCAAAAGTTTGAGAAGAGGTTGGAATAGGTTTTTAATACGATCCACTAAATTCACCAAGTTAACATTAAACATGTCAATAACACCAAGTATTGGTTTCCCATAGCGTGAAACCGCTGGTATCGGAGAATGAGCAATGTAATTGCTCTTGTGTATACTGCAGTATGTATTTTGAAAGAGACATATATATATATATATTGTTAACCATAAGACGTTGCGTCAATGGGCCATATTTGTAGGAACCCTTTTGTAAGGTCTACTCTATCGATTAACATTTTTAAACAATCAAAAGAAAAAGATTTACACCTCTCAGGAACCAAATAACAAGACTTACATGCAAACAAGGCCCCCTAGAGTTTGGGCGTAAAAAGTTATGTCGGTAGTTAATTTTATAATACATCAATATTCAACACGTTATACACGATTTCAATTCGTTGTACAGTTAGACCATCATTCACTTCACTGGATGATTGCGAGAATAACAAATTGAAAAAGTGTAATTTGATGTAGTATTAGTGTCTCATTAACACAGGTGTTTTCAAATAATAATTTTTAAAAAAAGCTTCAAAATTAATGTCTGTTTTTCATACTAACCTGTAAAATATGTGGATGGTCCAAAAAAATTTGGCCTAGTTGTCTAGGCATGATTTTGAAACCGAAAGTCGCGGGTACGATTTCCGCGGATTATGTTATTAAATATGAAACTGAAAATTTTCATTATCGAACAGCGAAATCCCCTGAACATGAGACTTTTTTATGTCACTTTCTGTATAGAATTTCCAGGTCAATGTAACTATTTTGAGTTGTTAAAGTCATTCGGATAATAATTATCTATGGTGATTTCAAAAATTCACCTAATTGTTCAAAATAAGACAAGGCGCCATACCGGCTATTCCTACACTTTGTAGAGTACTGTAAGGAGTCTATAATTTCCAAAAATGATAAGAAAAAATCGATTTTCAAACTCGGACAAAGCCGGGTAAACTAGTCCCAGCAAGAACTCGTACTGACGTCGTACGTAGGTACCAGATCGATGACGGTTCGTAAGTTTGTGATAGATAGATTAGTAAGAATATTAATACATAATGTGATAACATCCATTTTTTTACAGCGTAGGTCTGAATATTTTAATTATGATTGTGTTGTCATTGCAAAAAATGGTTTATAACTTGGCGGAGAACAATGATTAACCAATAAACGTTTGTACACAGATCAGAGCACTGCCTAAATATAAAAATACACAGCGAATATCTACAAATAATCTAAGCATACCTACAATGGATCTATAACAAAAATAGTAAATTTTGTTTTTTTTTTTTTTTTTTTTTTTTCATAGGAAGCAATTACTTTGTGGTTAGACATTATATTATAAAAATAAAACACAAACACTTTGTATTTAACCACGAATTTATTATTGCATATATCGACCGGTTTCACTTCGACCAAGCTTCTTCAGGATATAAATAATAACTAAATGCTAAGACAGAGTTATGGCTAATATATAAGAGTGACAGAGGGAGAAAGAACAAAATTAGAGGGAGACAAAGTATTTGACATAGGTAAAGTGGATAATCAAGCAATTGTCTCCCTCCCACTGCTTGATTATCCACTTTACCTATGTCAAATACTTTGTCTCCCTCTAATTTTGTTCTTTCTCCCTCTGTCACTCTTATATATTAGCCATAACTCTGTCTTAGCATTTAGTTATTATTTATATCCTGAAGAAGCTTGGTCGAAGTGAAACCGGTCGATATATGCAATAATAAATTCGTGGTTAAATACAAAGTGTTTGTGTTTTATTTTTATAATTTTATAGTAAATTTTGACTTCCGCCGCCAAACGATTTGATAGAATGTAGCTAAGAATTTCTGTTTATAGCCCAAACTTTTAAACTAAGAATAATATTGGTTGAAAATAAACAAAAAATAATAGTTTCATAAAACTGGTAGGTGAGTTTTACCCGGTGAGTTCATTGAAACAGTGTTCGAAGAGGATTTTTGAGAGAGGTTTGCTTATATAAAACATAAGAGCAAGGTAGGTAGGTACAAGCAAACGTATAAAATGATCATCTCGGTTGACTTTGTGTTTCTCTGTCACGTCAAATTAAATTTTGTATTCAGAAAAACCTACATAAAAGCACACGGTATTTTCTTGGAATAAAGGTCGTAAAAAAGCTCCATTACATGTATTATATTCAGAGTATGAATAATGAGCACGCGCAAAGTTTTTACCAATGTGGGCAATGGAACTTTAAGATTAAGAGAATTAAATTTAAATAAGAGACAAAGAGCAAAGTTGCAAAATAAGACAATACATGATATTACTTGTTGCATACTCTTCAATGTTTAACTAAAAGAAAAAAACACGATTCATTAAAAGTGTATTGACCTACTAATCGCATATTTAGATTCTATAAGAAAAAAAGTTGATATTTGAGTTTTTGGTGAAAATTGATTTCCGAGAAGCCATTTTGAGATCAAAGGCAGAAAGATTCTCACACAATCTTATAAATTGGCGCTAAACATTGATTTACACATTCACCTTTGCAGATTTATTCAATAATAGTTTGTAAATATGATATTTAAATGGTTTATACAATAAAATAAATGTGGTAGCTTTTTAACATATTTTGTCAAAGGATAACGTGAACTCATAACATAAATATTATATTTTATTTAAATCACTATCTTGAAATACCTACGGTAAACCGTTTACTTGTAAAGTTTGGATATGATAAAGTTTAGAACTATTAGCATGCCATTGAAATGTTCTGAAATTGCAAATAACCTAATGTGCCTGCATTACCATTATATAATTAAAGTTGACAGCTCTAATGTACTAATATTTCCGATTTACGTCACTGTATGACAATGGTATATTGTAGGATAATGGATGGCTTTCATGGCATCTATGTAAACGAATTAGGAAAGGGTCATATAATACATGCATGCTCAGGCCAAAAGGTCGCTCGTGTAAAACCAGGAACTCTGCAAAATGATCCGATATGATACGATACGATACGATTGTACCACCCCAGCCAGGAGCACTCCTGCCCCGGTGAGACCGGTACACTAGGGGGCACTGTTTGTTAGGACTGGAACACGTGCTCTGAAGATAAGAAGGAGGTTGGAATTTAATCGACCGGTATACATGGCAACCTGGAGCCAATATTGGAATATAGGATGGGCAGGAATAAAGGAATTGATTGAACTATATATATAAAAATATTGTTTCTCGCCTTTTGTTTATTTTGCTTCCAGTTTCTTCTCGCTTCCAGCTTTTTGCTTTCCGTTTTCATCTTCCCACTTCTCGCTTCCCGCGTATATATGTACTTTTGGTTGTTGCCTCCTGCTGCTTCTAGCTTCTCGTTTCCGGCTTCCCGTTATTTGTGTTTTCTGCCGAACGCTTGCCATAGCAGGGTTTTTGTTGTCTCTTCTTGGCTGTTCTTCCTTCTTCTCTTCTGGGCTCTTATTGTCACTTCGTGGCTCCTTTCGCCTCTTCTCGGATCTTCTCGACTCTTCCTCAGCTCGACTCGGCTCTTCTTGCCTCTTCTTGAATCTTCTCATCTCTTCTGGGCTCTGTTTGGCTCTTTTTGCTACTTTCTGTCTCTCATTATCTCTTTTTGGCTCTCCTTGCATCTTCTTGGATCCTCTCGTTCTTGGCTCTACTTGCATCTTCTTGACTCTAATTGGATCTTCTCGTCTCTTCTCGGCTCTTCTTGTCTCTTCTGGAACATTATCGTCTCTTCTTGGCACTTCAAACACAAACCCATCCCACTCTCGCCCAAGAGTATAATGGCGTTATAATTCTATTTCTTTTTCCTAGAACTACAGTGTAAATTTTCTAAAAAAAAATAATAATAATAAAAAATAAAAACAACTAACCACGAAGGTAACAATTGAAATATCTTATCACAAATTCCGTGTACGAACAAAATGCACTTCTCTGAAATGTAATGAAAGACCGATTGGAAAAAACATAAACAATTAAAAAAATTATATTAAAAACACTGCTCTTCATTATTTATGTTGCTTTGAGATCGTTCTTCGGGTTCAGTGTATATTATGTTAAAATTAACACTCTTCATCCCATCAACTAAAATAACAAAACTCTTCAACCAATAAATAAAAATGAATGACTTATCTTAATGGTGTGACGCGATCCTTGTCTCCGTGCGCCTAACGCTTTGGTTCCCCACTTGAGATTGTTGCACACGGTAAAGAACTTTGATTATGTTTTAAAACTTAAATCGAGCAAACTTTAATCGATTGTATCTTCCTTTCCGAAAGAAATAACATTATTTCGCGAAGTTTAGCAGATGTAATTGATTGTTACGCGTATGTTTTCCAACTTTCATAAAGATAGCTTGAACTTAACCCAACTTTTTTGAAAAATAAGTCAGGATCGATGTAGACACACACGTCTAAAATGATCCGATACAAAAATATAAGTGATTTAACGTTCGATAGTCTCATTCTTAACTTTTCCGATAAACTGTTATATTTTCCCGCTAATACCTCTCTACCTTTCTGTTCTTGGGAAACCTGGTGACAGAATCTTAAAAAATGGCCAAACAAGGTATGTGTAAACTAATAATGTACTATGTACTTACCCACTCTAATAATGTTCTTACCCACTAATTTTCTTGGGTTTTCCAGTAATGATTCTCTCACCGGAGAATATGAATAGTAAAATCAATTCAAAAGGTTAATTTTTTTACGTAAGTACCTCACAAAACTCCCAAATGAGACTATGTCATCCCCAACTGGGGTACGTTGTGAGTCTGAATATAGTGGAGCGAGGAAGGGGATGGTGAAGACGAAAGTGGGGAAGTACCTGGCTATTCAGATCTGGTCACCATACACGACTAATGCCATTTCAAGCAACGCTTCAAATCTGAATGGTGGTCTTACACTAGGGCGAAGCTGTCAGTAACTGCCACTCTGCAAACTGTAGAAAATATGCTTTATATTGTTTTTAATTAATAAAATTGTGAAAACAAATGAAATTTATTTACGCACATACGGGTTGAACCCGCGTTCTCCGGATTGTTTGTCAAGAGCCTTGCCCTTAATTTAATTTAGCTTAACGATTTGTTTTGAGAGTTAATTAGGTAGGTATCACGTTATCCTACTTGGAAATAGTTATGGGTTAGGCGAAAATACACTTAAAAATGGATGGATGAAGCTTAGACGTGCATTTATCCATTTGTGATCATGGAACGGATCACGATGAAGAAGACGTAAAAATGTTTAAAGAAAGTACAACGTCGCGGCCAATTTATTTCTAAGCTACATTCGTGTTAAGTAACACGAAACCTCGTGTTACATAATTTGTACCAGCACTTCCATATAATTTATGACTGTTCCTTTTGATCATGACGACATCATTAAACATTTCGTATTATAACAATACGTATAGGTATCGGATGATGCTCCGTGGGCGAATGGTAATGGCGATGGATTTACGAGCGGGTTCATTACCAGTACAGTACAAGCAAGGCATTTGCATTCCTTATTTATAGCCCGCGTATCAGCCGGAAGCGAACCCTTGCGAATGGCGTCATCATAACCAGTAGGTTCTTCAAATTGACCCATAAAATCCCCAGAGGTATTAAGGCTTTTATAGCGTCCAATCAATGTGCACAATTATTAACGAGGCGAGTAAATCCGCACAAAACTTAAACACCCATACATCCAAACGATACTGTTATTACTACCACTAATTACCCTAGAATAATATTTAAATAATACCCAGTACGCAGTAAAATATTGACAGTACTTAGCGCTGGCCGCTAGAAAACCTAGTGTAGAAGCTTGACATTCCTTCCAGACAATTGCGATAAAGACATTAACTACAAAATTCAAAGTTACCAAATAATTTCTCTAAGGAATTATCTCACCTGTTTAATATGTGTCTAAATCAAAACTTTTTCCAATAGATACAATGAACGTTTTTATCAACAAAAAGAAGGCCTGGCCATGGGGCACCGACATCGCATTTCATCGCTGATATATTCATGGACAATTTAGAGAATAATATTTTTAACTGTAAATCACCATTATTAAAAAACTTGCTTGTATGGAAGAGGTACGATGACGATGTGTTCTGTGTTTGGTTGGAACAGAGAGACAACTCAATTACTTCCTGTTACTAATAAACTTTTTCGATAAACATATTAAATTCACCATAGAAATAGGAACCAATTTTACCTTAAACATTTTAGATCTTACATTATCAATCATAAATAATAAAAATGAATTTAAAATCTACCGCAAACCGACGTTAACTGATATAACGATTCACAATTCCTCTAACCACCCTAACTCCTATAAACACTCAGCTTTTCATTCCATGATTCACAGATTGGTTATAGTCCCTTTATCAAATACCAACTTTGCAATAGAACTTTCTACGATCAAACAAATCGCAATAAATAACGGTTACATTCCAGATATAGTCAACATTCTCAATAAAAAAGTAAAAAAATTATCCAGAAGTAGATTTTTATACAACAGTCCACTACATAATAATAATATACCAAGTAATAATAATCAACCTATAAGATAAAATAATCAATCTATAAGGAAGCATATCATCAAAGATGCAAATCAAATTGATGATTTATGTAGAAAATGTTTGGCTTATCCGGAAACTATAGAACATATTATATCGGGATGTTCTGTATCATTTAGGCACAATCAAGTTTTAAAAATAATTCACCTTGGTAATTAAACATAACTTGATTGACTGCCGTAATGTACCATATTATGAATATGAACCAAATTCATTTTTAGAAAATGAATTTTATAAAATTTATTATGATAAAACTATTCTGACAGACAGAACAATTAGTCATAATAGACCCGATATAGTTTTACATGACAAAATTAAGAAAATAACTTATATCATTGATGTCGCTATTCCAAATTCTTGTAATATTCAGAAAACTGTTTCTGAAAAAATAAGAAAATATACAGATTTAGGAAATGAAATTAAAAGAATTTGGCATTCTCAGACTATAAAAATATTACCATTTGTTATTTCGGCTACTGGCATTATACCTAGCTCTCTCATTCAAAATTTAGGCGTATTAGATTTGTCAAAAAATTTGTACATAAAAATGCAAAAGTCGGTCATTTTAAATACATGTAGGATTACGAAAGATTTTTTAAATATTTATATTGAGGGATCAGTAGGATTTATCGGACCAGTTAGGATTTCATCAGAGCCGAACCCTCTGATATGAAAATATCTGGAGTCGGTGAAATATTTTCCCATTATGTTTCTGGTGGATTGACGTATTGTTCTTGTATTGTTTTATTCTTATATAGTGCACTTACATTGCGTTAATTTACTAGATATTCATTTGTGGAAAAGTGTGTGGAAGGGTTTAATCTTTCATTTGGGAAAGATTCAACCCGGACATAAAATCTGGAGCACCGTAAAAAAATGACGTAGAATCTTGTACATCAATATTTTTTCTAAAAAAAGCCTTAAAAATCTCCCATAAGATATCAAACCAGCATTTTACACTAATAATAGTATAGGTAAGCTTTTGATGAACGGTAAGGACAAAGAAGATAGTCTATCTCACTCAGGAATTTATTCACTCCAATGCAGCGACTGCCCCTTTTTTTACATAGGCAAAACAGCACGCAACATAAACACCCGTGCCAAAGAACATCTTAGATGTTCTTTGGCACGGGTGGATACCTTACACAGCTCTGGATATTCGGAATTTGCACTTGATCGAAAAAGATCATAAATTTGAAAGAAACTTTGGCGCCACCCTATTCCATAAAAACGATATAGGTATAAGGTTAGACAATTTAGAGGCAATTGAACTAAGAAAAGCCATAAACACTAATAATAAGGTAGTTAATCCCCAAATAAATTTAAATAAAAGTCCCATACTAAGATTGTTCCCTATTGACAAAGAGCACGCCCGTTCCCTTCTCAATTCTCCATCAACACTTATTCCTTCTTCCTTCTTCACTTGAGGAGTCCAGCCCATTTTGTAAATTATATATTATCTATAACACATGTAACTCAATGTTAGTAGAGTATTATACTGCCCTGAAGAAGCGACGGTTGTAGCGAAACCCAGTCGGCATAAAGTATAAAAATAAAAGTGGTGTTTACAAAGTTATTGTTTTACTTGTAATTAAAAACAAATTCATTATTTAAAATTTATTAGAGCACACCGGGATTTGAACCCGCGACCGTTGAAATGCTAGTCGAGTGCTTTTCCTCCTCAGTTCCTTTCAACAACAACAAAAGAATAAGGTCATATATAACTAGGTTAAGCATTTCTTTGTTTACTTTTGGATTATTTAATTTATATTCATACGTCAAATAAATAAATAAATATTTCATTAAAACGTGTGAAAGAAAACCGCTAGTACGCTAGTACAGCATACTGTCATCAGATATATGGGAAATATCAGAAATTGGAGGTAGTGTTTCTATTCTAGGGTATGTGCTACCAGGACATCTGTATTGGTTAGCCCCCATGACGACTACGATAATGTTAATTATTCTTAATTTTCTTAGAAAACCAATGCTTAGTGGTGTGATATTTTATTTTATGATGGTGCTTTGTTTGCACCACCATTTTTAATTACTTTGCCAACTAATAATAAAAGTGATATCACATTTAGGGAGTGCACTTTAGTGATATTTCACCCCCGTGCGCTTAACTGCAAACCTGCAAGTACCTACCTGCCGATGCCGGCTACATTTTCTTATAAACTCTGGGGGCGCTCTTCTTACTTAAAATTACTCCCTCAGTGGTGTTTATGTTTAAATCACCTTTCTTATGGTCATGTTATTAATATTCATCAGATCATGCAACGAATTTATCTCAATGTTGCAAACAAAAACACTTAATATTAAAATTTTATCGGCATCGGAAATATTAGCTATTATTAAATTTTTAACAAAAACCAACAGGCTGATTTATTTTATAGATGATTTTCAGGTTATTTTGTTGCTACTGTCGTATATATTTTTAATAATTGTCTAATATTTTAATTATTGTTTTTTTTAACTGTACCTACTTACTATTTATAAGCAGTTTGTTGTATGTACCTTTATTATTTCTAAATATATAAAAGGAAATAGACTAGCTTCTCAGTTAGACCCGAGATTATTTCACTACTAACTAGGTAATTAAAATGGTCGATGAATGTTATATAATACATTATTTTTCATTTATATTAACTTTATAATTTCCAATATAAAAAATAAATAATTAAAAATAAACATTTTAGTAAAACATGGATATTTACCATATTGTATTATTATTTCAATAATATGCATTAAACTCTAATAAACAAAATGTTTACTATAAAAAAAAATTTTGTTTATCAGTTGTACAAAACTTAAAACACGATTATTTTTATACGAAAGTAAATCTACAAATTTGTCATTAGCTGCTTATTTATTGATCCTGTTTTATAATAATATATTATTATAGGAGTTAAAATAAAGAGAAGTCATAAATAACCACTGCGTCAACAATAAACAATTGTTGATTAATATTCAGAAAACGTTTAAGAAATTTGTCTTTTCTCAATGGTAGTCAAAATTCATTCAGTTAGGGGCGTACTATCCTGAACTGTTTTAAGAAGCTGCTAGGTCCGTCTATACGTACCGTAGGTTCTCAACGTGGGCGATAACGCCCCCTGTGGGCGTTTAAGACTTTCAGGGGGGCAGTAGAAGACCCAGAGAAAATTTGGGAGCGTTGACATGGCAGTGAGGGCATGAGCAGGTAAAAAAGGTCTATAAAAGACAAAAAACACGCTAATCACGTACTAATAAAGTAAAGTAAACTTCAATATTGGTTAATTTTTGTAAATGTACGTATTTTAGTAATTTTTGTATTCGGTGTACTGTAATCATTTTTATCACGTGTGCGAAAATTCACATATTTCGGTAGTTTAGGAAGTGAATGAAAATTGAACTGAAAGATTCCATTACATTCAGATCTACATTATAATATTATCGTCTTCCGTATATTGTTATTATTAAGAATTGACACTATATCATGAATACAAGAAGGAAAGAGGTAGCAACCCGGTACTCAGAATACAAAAGAATTGCTTTTTTAATTTGCTAAACAAAAAGGTATAAGTAATAAACTTTTTTTATATATTTTAATCGAATTATTGATTCCGTGACAGTTGAGTCCCCCCCATGAGTTATAAAAAGTCGGGGGGCTCTAGAAAAAAAAATTAAAGTGGGCGGTGGGCAACATAAGGTTGATAACCTATGGTCTATGCGTTCTCACGACATTGTTTACAAGAAGCTAGGTACTATTAAATTATTCTAAACGCCCAAGACTGCCCCGCACAGCACTTGATTTAAAATATAAACAAACTTCGTCAGACTTTAATTCATATTCTGTACAGAAAACAAAGTCAAAGCTATAAGTAATTATCATTTTTGATTACCGACTTCGCTTGACAGAGCCGAACGTGTGAACTTTCTGGACGCGCCATAATGCATATTTGAAATAGGGGCTATTTACATATCAGCTCTCCAAACCCATATATCATTGTCTCCTTCGCTTAATAGATGGCGGTAGCGGCGAGAATAAATATTTAAATGCTTGCCTCGCAGTCTCCGAACCTTTGTCAACATTCCGATTTGGAAAAGTTCCTAAATCATTTCACGACGCGTCTTCCTTTTCTCTCGTCTCGTTCCGCCGAAACAAATTGTGTTTGGAATTCGAGCGACAAACAACTCGGATCATGACAAATTCATTCGGCAAGTTTATGGGTGCAGTAGGAACGGTACACGAATCACAAATGGTCAGTGGAAACGGTGATGCGGACGCCCTGCATGTTGGGAGTCAAGAGGCTACCGGCATCCTTTCCCGATCATTGATCAATTCACCAACAAAGTGTCGCCAAAAATCGCATTTTGAAAGAATTCTAGAAAAACATTTCGTGAGTTTTTTGACCCCCTAAATTATATTCTTGTTGGTTGTTTTCTTGAGTCATACTGCAAATCAGAAGCTTACGTATTTATAACGTAAATTACTCCGCATGCTTCTGGTTTTGTAACACTCTTTTCTCCTGTCCTAAATATTATATACTCGTATTTCAAATAAATAGGAATTGTCTATTGCTATGATGCTTTTTTACATTAGTTCCACACAGGAGGACATGAGGAAAATAATAAGGGGCCTATATCATCTTAGGGGTTGTTGTGTGGAGGGATTTTTTAAGGAAAGGAAGGATAGGAAGTTCTGGGAAGGAAATAGGTAAGAGAGGTGGGTAAGAATCTGGGGGTCAGTGTGTCCAGAAGTGATGGACGTATGATTTCTTCCCTCCCACTGCGGTGCATGGCGACGGGTCGTGGGATTCTGGCTGGAGAGGTCAAAAAAGGTCTCGGGTGGGTAGACGCATCGACCGCCAAGAACTGATCAAATTTCACCCCATGAACCCGGGCACAAAACGTAGCGAATCACTTGGGGTGACCTATGGCAGAGGTATTGATTATCTATTAAATAGTTTCCGGGGCAGCGGTACCCTTAACCGCCTTCCAAAATGAGTAAAGTAAGGTATCTATGGTAATATATCGAGATTTTATTTTTGTCATAAGTCACCACCAACGCAGAATATTTGTGTCCAGACTGTCGAGGCATATTAAAGTTCTAAAACAAGCTTGTATATCAAGTCTAGACACTACGCACATTAGATACATGAAACTTTAGGCATGCACTATAATAGTTATTACTGCAGATTGACAAGGCCGAACGAAAAAGTATTTTATTGAAATAACAAAAATATTTCAATAAAATCACGAAATTTTTCCTAAAATTTAACCGCGAGAGAGTTTAATAAATGTTTGTTAGAAACCTCCAAACATTTTTAACGCGGTTCAGCGTTCAGCACGGCCCTGGAGGGAGGGTTAAATGTGAAATAATGCTAGAAAGGTGGGTAGATTTTTGTGAAATTGGTGTTGTATTTTTTTGTTCTAGGGATGGCCCGATTTAATTTGGTACCTCCTCTGGGGTTGGATGTAAATCACTGACGGTTGTCTGATCGCATCAGGAGAATAGTACCTACACAGAACACGGCCCTTATTCAGCATTTGAATATAACTTGAGTACCAGGATTTAGAATTTACAAGGCCCAGCATCGGAATAAACTAAATATTGCCTACCTACGTAGATTGCCTATATCTTCGGCTCTATCTAGACACAACTTCACAAAATAAATCAAGGTAGGTCTGGAGTGGTAATTTATAGATTACGTGTACAAAATATAGGTATAGATAATAAGGTGTAAATAATGTTTGATTAGCTGATATGTATTTATGGGTCAGGCTTTGGACACGTTCAAGTACAGTACACGAGAAATTGCATTATATATTACTCAGAATTTCAAATTCAATCCCACTTTAACGGTACAAGAAAATGCAAGGATATTTTCAATTTTGGAGTAAGTGCAGTCTGTGCAGTACTATGCAGTCAACTTCGCTGTAACAACTGGCAAAAGACTATTAAAATATGTAGTGTTTTTCTTTGAACAACTAGGATTAATTTGCAAATATCTACCTTCATTCAAATGATATCAGTGAGGCAATTTCAGCAGTCGGGGACGCCCGAGAAAGACATGGCACGACCAAGTGAATCAGATACTTGAGTCGGGCGATGTCAAGAGTCATAATAATAGAAGAGCATGTATGAGACGATGTATGTATGTGAACGAGGCAAGGAGTGTGTGCCAAGACCGAGTTGTTTGGCGGTCCATCCTCTCTGCCTACCCCTGCGGGGAACGGCGTGATGGTTAGTTAGTTAATTTTAGCAAACACGCATTAGGTTGTTTGAGGCGATGCACCATATTGCGATAAGGTTTAAATTGAGGTTTAAATGTTTTGCGATCATTTCTTAAGAACTTAATTTTCCCGATTATGAAATTAAACTACCTATAATATGTAGGAGATTTTGAATTTTAAAGCAGTTTTCATGGGCCTGGTACTTTATTTTTTTGGGCTTATAAAAAGACTTAGGTAAATGAAATCAAAAAAATACTCGGTTATTTCAGAGGTCAAGATGGGCAAGTATATAATTACAGCATATAAAATATTTCTAAGCGTTCAAAATTTTAAACCAAAAACAAATGATTGCATTTCCTTAAAACAGAGTTACACAAAAACTAACAGGCGATATTTTGAGGTTCAATTTTAACTGTAAAGCGATAACATGATTTTTTCAATACTATTTACAAGAAGATAACTGACTAATGTGAATGATGTAATGAGACTAAAAGAGTTGAATGAAAGATTATAATGGCGGGCGATTTGAACGGGTGGGTCGGTATTAGACGTGACGGATTTGATTCGGCCTTAGGTATGTTTGGGGATAAAAGAACGAATGACAATGGGAATAGAATACTTGAAGTATGTTTGGAGTGGAACCTTTTTGTTTCGAATACTTTCTTCGATCATAGGGGTATACATCAGTATACGTGGGAAAGAGGAATTGAAAGATCGATAATCGATTTTGTAGTAATTGACTCTAGGTTGAGAGCCGTTACCGAGGACACAAGAGTTTACAGAGGAGCTGAGGTTGAAACCGACCACTTTCTGGTGGTGTCAAAAGTCAACCTCTTTCGCGGCTGGCGCTCTAAGGTGAAAACGGTATCAGCTCCAACAAGAGTCAAAATAGAAAAGCTACAAAACGATTATGTCAGAAGTGAATATGAGAATTGTGCAGAAATGAGATTGAATGAGAAGGAAATGGACGTTCTAAGCATAGAGGAAACATGGAACCACATTAAGGTGAGTCTATGCGAATCTGCTAGAGATGTGTGTGGAATAAGTAAGCAAGGTAGGAAAAAAGGTGATGCATGGTGGGATGATGAGATCAAAACACTGGTCTCAGAGAAAAAGAAAGCATGGTTACGTCTGATAGCGATTGGCAGTGTTTCAAGCGAAGAGAGAGATCGAGCGAAAGAAGTGTATAAGATATGCAAGAAAAGAGTAAGTGTTGGGGTGAAAGAACGAAAGAAACGCCTGGAAGAAGAAGAGGGAATCAAAATGACAAACCACTTCCAAGAAAACATAAAACTGTTTTGAAAGGAGGTCAAAAGGTCCCGGAGTGGTCCAGAGAACGGAAGCAAGAAAGTGATAAAATCGAAAGATGGACAAATGTTGACGAATGAGAATGAAATCAAAGAGAGATGGATGAAATATTTCGAGGAAGTCTTCGAAAGTAACCCGAGTGGTTGTGATCCCAGCAGTGAATCGGTTATGAACGATGATGGAGTGAATGTTACCGAAATCAGTATGGATGAAATAAAAAGATCAATTAAATGCATGAAGAGTGGCAAGGCTGTGGGTTTCGACAATATTGCTGCCGAATACTTTAAAGGAGATAGTCGTATTATTCTAACATGGCTGTGCAGACTTTTTAACCAATGTTTAAAGGAGGTTTATACGCCATTAGATTGGAGAAGGGCTGTAATCATGCTATTATACAAAGGTAAAGGGTCACGTATGGAATGTGGGAATCATAGGGCTATTAGCCTTCTAAGTTCAGTGGGCAAGCTGTATGGTAGAATATTGATTGAAAGGGTAAGAATGGAAACAAAAGATAAAATATGGGATGTGCAAGGTGCTTTTATGAGTGGAAGGGGGTGCATGGACCAGATTTTCTCATTGCGTATGCTCACTGAGAAGTTTCTTGCAAAAAACCAGAAACTCTTCTGTGCCTTTGTAGATCTACAAAAAGCGTACGACCGAGTTGACAGGAAAAAGCTATGGAAGGTGTTGTCCAAGTACGAAGTGAATACGAAGCTCATTCAGGCAATTGCGTCGCTATATAAGGGAAGCGTTGCATGTGTTAGGGTGAACGGCGATTTTACGGAGTGGTTTGACATCACAAAAGGTGTTAAACAAGGCTGCGTAATGTCACCGTGGTTATTCAATCTATACATGGATAATTGTATGCAAGAATTGAAAGAGATGGGATTGGGCGCAAAATTGAGTAATCTGGAAGTATGTTGCCTTTTGTATGCTGATGATGCGGTGCTAATTTCTAGCAGTATGGAAGATCTACAGTCTCTCGTGTCTAGGATGAACGAAGTATGTATGAAGAATGAGTTAATGATGAATGTAAGTAAGTCTAAAGTCATGGTGTTTGAAAGAGAGAGTACGAAAACAGTATGCAATATAGTTGTGAATGATGAATACTTGGAGCAGGTGGATGAGTTTGTGTATCTGGGTAGTATGTTTACGAAAGATGGGAAGGCTGATAGAGATATTGAAAGAAGGGTGAATGCCGGTAACTCTATTAATGGAGGACTGAATGCCGTTGGCGGTAATAAAAAACTGTCCAAAGACGCGAAACTAGCCGTCCATAATGGAGTGCTGGTACCTACCCTGATGTATGGCAGTGAGGCATGGAACTGGCAGAGGAAGGATGAAAGCAGACTGAATGCTGTAGAAATGAGATCCCTGAGGCGAATGTGTGGTAAAACCATGTACGATCGTGAGAGAAACGTGGATATCCGCAAAGAATGCAAGGCTGACGTAAGCGTGATGTGTAAGATTAAGAAAGGGACTCTCCGATGGTTTGGGCATGTAGAGCGAATGAACGAGGAAAGGAGTGTAAGGAGAATATATGATGCAAATGTGAATGGTAGAAGAAGTCGGGGACGCCCGAGGAAGACATGGCACGACCAAGTGAATCAGATACTTGAGTCGGGCCATGTGAAGAGTCGGAATAATAGAAGAGCATGTATGAGACGATGTATGAATGTGAACGAGGCAAAGAGTGTGTGCCAAGATCGAGTTGTGTGGCGGTCCGTCCTCTCTGCCTACCCCTGCGGGGAAACGGCGTGATGGTTAGTTAGTTAGTTAGTTAGTTATTTACAAGAAATTGGAACCCAACAAGTCGTGGGTATGGAAGTAGAAAGTAGCGAAAAGGTGTATGAACCTTCTTAAAACATCTAAAAGCTAAATAACACGAAAACTTAAAGCCATGAATTTAAAAGTTAATATTTTCCCCCGTTTGGCTAAACACCACTTAATGATCCCAAGAAGAGAATTCCCCATCCAAAGAAGAAAGTCCGCCGTTGCGTTGTGACCATATTTGTTTCGAGATTAAAGTTTCCCGTGCACTTATGGTATTATGGCAGTTATTTCAGCAAGTGTATCGCTTTTGGGGCACACGATGGCATAAAATGCACTGTTATCCCCGGAGACCATAATCGTTTAGCGTTTTATATCTCGACATCTGGGCGTATCGGGTACCCACATCGGGCTTCAAATATACATTCACGTCGCTTTGATAGAAAGCTTGCTCGATCCAAAAATAAACACTTTCTCGACATGGTCCGGCAAAATTGGTGTGTTTAATGCCTGATATTATAATTATTTATGAGGATTTTTTGTGAAAGGTTCAACTGTATTGATTATAAATGGTGGTTTGTGAGAAAAAAAGACTAAGGTCTCGGCTTCCCGCATTCCTACCGATTTATTACCAATTTTCCTTAAACACTTTAAGTTTTAAAGCTATTTAAAAAATACATATATTTTTAAAGATAATATTTATACATTCCCTATGCAGAAACGGCAATTATAGGAAATTCCGCGAATGAATATGTATGAAAATATTCACAGTGTTTCATTAATATCTATTTTAGATTTTCCCTTTGAGATTTTTGCTTTATTTTAAACGAGTCGTGTTTTATTAAAAATTTTCACAATTTTCGCTAAAATATTATCATTTTCAATATTAGCGCACTCCCTCTAACATTTGTATTTACATATCTCTCGTCCTTCTTCTTTTTGAGCGGGTACTACCTGGTTGTAATCCACTAACGAGTGTTTAGAGATAATCGCTATTTAACATAAATACATATACTTAATCGGATGTTTTTTCATCTTGAAGATGTTATTAGTTATTCTTTATTTCGAGTTTCAGAGGAATAAAAAGCGTTTTTAGAAAATATAGTATACAAGCTGTGAACGTAAAGGTCCAGAACTTTTCAATGTGCTTCAAGCATCTTATATTGCCATTGATTTATTTATTTTAATTATTTTATGTAAATAAAATGGATATAAAATAGTATATGTAAACAAAGTTGCTATAGAAAATATCACACGTCACAATAATATACCTATGAACATTGCCTTCTGAGATAATTTCAAAACAAAAATACACATTGAAACCTCGATCTCGTCTGAAAAGCTGAAACACAGCAGTCTAATATTCGTTAGTATCCGTCCCTTTATGTTCCGCACCCGTTTTGAATATCAAGTCTGCTTTATTTTTTAATATAAAAATGATATTTTCGTGTCTCTTGTTTACTTTGCACGTTTCGCCTCTTTAACATTACTGCCACCTGGCGGCGTCTTTTACAAACAGTCGTAAAGGGAACAAGGTATTATAGATTGTATAAACTACACACACACACACCTAAAAGTGAAAAGATATGCACCAATATTAGTGTATTAAGTATCTAAAGGTAAGCGAATATTAGTATGTTAAGTACAAGTTACACCGACGTATATTAGAATAATGTATATAAGTGTAATAAGTACAAGGTGTACGAAGATTTTCGTACGGAACAAGGGGAATAATTGAATATAATGTTTCTCGAAAGTTTAAGTTGTGACGATATTCGGGGGTCGGCCAAAATGGGAATAAATAATCATAAAGTTTATACCGTTGAGGGTTGAATTACTCCGATTTCGGGCCGGGTTCAATAAAAACCTAAGGATGACAAACGTATTCCACAGTGGTTGTTACTCATTGAAAACAGGCTGTGTTTTCAACGAAACAGCCGAAAATTGTTTCATCCAAATAATAATTTTATTTATTGAGCCGTAAACATAATTTAAGTCGAGGAAAATGGAAAATTTGTTACTAAAATAAAATAATTATTATTTTGATTAAATTGTAAAACTGTTTTCCGAAGTATTAAATTGAAATGATACAAAGATAGTTATTTTATCAGTTAACGCAAACTAGATAATTTCATAGATTGAAAATCTCCGATCGGAGGTGCCAGAAGATAAGAAGATATTTGATCAAATAGTTTAAAAAATAAATTATTAATAAAACATTTAAGAACCCTGATAAACCCAGTTAAGGCGATCCACAATAGTACAGGAAAAAATCGAAATCGTAATTAACGCCCCTTGAGGAGTTTAAAAATACTTGAGAAAAAGCTTTTGGATAGGATGAAAAAGATATTTAACAATTTTTTTACATATTGATTTCATAAAGGCCTGTAAAAAACATTAATTCCTTTTTTACGCATTGTTTATTGTAATAAAACGGAATTTTAAAATTGATTTCACGAAAACAAGCGACGCGGAGCCTAACACGTCTGTTCTCCGCTCCATCCGGAGGAGTAGTGACAGAAAATAGGGGTGGCTGCCAGTCGTTCTTCGGTGGACGGTATAAGGTTGACTTTGGTATTCCAAATTCGTCGACTGCCGTATTGTCGCTGTGATGTCAAAAATAACAACGCGAAAATACATATTATATTTTATTTTGTGAGGTTCGGGCGTAAATTTAAATTTTTTTTACGATTATCATAAAAGAAACTAAATTTGCCACATTAAACAATAAAACCATACCCGAAAAAAGGTTTATAAATAGGAAAGTTCGAGAGTTCACTTCAAAGTGTTTTTTATAGACCTTATATAATTTTTTTTTCTAGGCTTATTAAAAGACTTATAAAAAAAAATTACCGATGTTTTTAAGGGCCAAGATATTTTCTACACGCAGTATTTAATTGAAGCGTCTATAATACTTCTAAGCGATCAAATTTTCAAAACCAAAACGTATGATTTTGTATGATTTTGCATTATTTAGTATGGCTTCATCTTAACAAAAAAAATAATTCCCCACAGTTTCATTTCTGTTTTACTATATCTAAATCAACCATTCAGTGCGATTTAACCGTCCAGATCAATTCACTTTAAAATAATTATATCTAGCACAAAGTAAGAACCTGTGTAAGTATCGATTTCGTCGCGTCTTAATGCGTTTTCAACCAAATTAATATTTCTCCTTCACTTAATAATTTAAAAGAGAGATTTTGGATATTTTAATTGGAGAGGCGAGATTATGAGGAGACGTTGTGAAAACGGCGACCAAAAGGTACGTCTCATTTTAATGAGAGGAAAATTATATCACAGCATCCGAGCACTAGTACAGACTAAAGACGGAACTGATAGAACTACTTGATTGCTTACGGAATGGATAAATCTGTATTTTATCTAATACCTTTAACATTCAAAGTATTCAAACTAAACTCGAATATTTTGATTGCATTTCACATATTAAAAATGTAATTGAAAAAATAATTGCTGCAACGAATGAACATGAATTTTATGGGGAACTTCAATAAGATATATCCCAGCAGATTGAAACTTTAATCCGTTGTACGTTTTCAGAGAATTTAAATTCATATTTAAAGTATTTTCCTAGAATTAAAAAATATCTGCGAGAAAATCCAATAATATACCCTGAACGGTTTATTATATTATTTATCGTGTATTGGTTACTTACTGATGTAATATTTCGAATTAAAAATATTCAAACATTTTATTGGTAAAAATTTCGATCAGCATTAACAATATTTTTTTATTCAAAACAAACATTCCTTAAACCTTCCTCTGGATTATTAGTTTGAATAACTGGTATGTTTCGCTCCACACTAAATGACCAAGATATTGGAGTTTTCTTATAAAATTAATGACCAAGATATTAAAGTTTTCTTATAAAATTATATCATACAATATAAAAATATATAAAACAAGTTAAAAACGTTTGGCTAAGTTTCACGATGTGAAGATGCGCGTTCCGAATTTTCACCGATTTATAACATATTTCTCTTGAAAACTTTAAGTTCTAAAAATTTATATGTTACTTTTGAAGATAATATCTATACTTTTGTAATATCAAATTCCCTCGATAGGAAAAAATCACAAATTATGCTTCGAAAATTATTAAAAACACTTACTGTTCTGTTATTTAACATGTTATCGGTTAAAGGTATTGAGAAATTCCCAGTGTGTCTTTAATTATCATGCAAATTAGGCATTCGTCGAGAAATTTTTGCTCTATTTTATATGAGTCGTGTTTATTTAAATATTTTCACATTTTTCGGTTAATTATTATTGTTTTTTATTTTTATTTTAGCGCACTCTCTCTAACATTCGTATGTACATACCTGCTTTTCAAACCATCTTCAGAGCCTTAAGCAATTGAATACATTTCTAATATGGATAAATAAATAGTTCGTACAAAATGCTTTAATACTTGATGTAAGGAAGTTCGGTGGACTCTACCATCTTTGATATTTAATATAGCACCGAAATCCCTGAATTAATGCATATTCAATACTTAATTAAATAGTTTTCGGTTTACGAGCACAGCAGATGGCATCTTTCTTTCCATTCCTTCTTCTTGAATGCCCATATATTTTCTTCTCACTCATCGTTTTGCTTAAAGTTTCACGTCCCTTTTAATATTCTCCGTTTCATTACACGCCCGACTTGAGACCGTAGCCAGTGGCTTTGCACAGAAGACCGATTTGCTACGACAAAGCCAGGGAATTAGAGAATTTATTATTCTGAATGCAGTTTACTATCACTAGCCAGCTTTATTTAGAACTAAGCTTTTATTTCGTAACACGATAAAGCACTTTGTGCTTTATAAAACTAACAAGCTAATTGACTATTGTTTTTGTGTCACAACCGCTCGAAGTCTGCGGGACCTTTAGTAATGAGAAATGCTTCGAGGGAAGTAGGTAACTCTAGGTTAAGAGAGGGCTACTTTTTTAATCTTTGGTCGATAAACATTACGAAAGCTTCTTCAATGTTCGCAATTCACTTTGTGGCATCAATTTAATTAAATGACAACAAATCACTTTGTAAAACACCACTAATTAACACATTTTATTAAAAAGTGGTGTTTTACAAAGCGATTTGTTTTCATTAAATAACGAAAGCTACTTTAGGCATTGCTTTAAAATATTTAGTAGGACATATGTATATAAAATGCACCGATACCTAAGTAGACAGAATTACAATGGCCATCTATAGAAATAAAATTCTATAAATAAAGCATTCGTTTCTATTAGGTTCAAATCATTTATCAAACCATTCGTGTCTGCCTTTAATAATTCCTCTATCAGTACTTAAAAACCCTGGACACCCCTTTATCAAAACAGAGGGGAAATCTCTCGATGTAGAATAATGCATAAATAAATGTATGTTCTCTTTCAAATGACAATCAGTCTCATCCCCACAGACCGATAGAGGCAATAGTAATAATATGAAGTTTCATCGGTTTTAGATAGCTTTGATAGTTGACGATGTAATATGGCCTAAGGAACATAGTCCTTGATCGTTGTAGTATGGCTCACAATACATATAAAACACAACGTAAATTAAGACTTGATCGGTTTAAGCCCACATGTCGCACTTAATTGTTCACTGAATACATTCGATGTAATCGATTATGAAACTACATTATTATTACGAACAATTAAGCGTCAAGCCAATAATAAATTCAGAACGCTAAGTCCTCCCATATGAAACGTTGAACTTGCAGTAAATTGCGGGGGAATTGCACCCGAATGAACAGGATCGTAAGGTAAACTTTGCAAAGTGTTTCGCAGGTGCACTATCTGTGAGCATTTTGTTTATTCAAGCTAACTTCCGTTCGGTGATATTGGAAATTCAACACTTACCTTATCGATTTCAACGTTAATAAAACGATATATAATAAAGCAATATTCACAACAAATAGTTCAATCGATTTTACATTAAAAATAGACCGTTTTTGCATTCACAGAGAAAGTTTACCAAAGTGTCTTTTTATCATCAAAGGGGAAGCTTGCGTTGGAAATTATTTGTTCCGTAAAATATTTTTGTTACTAGATTGCTGGGGGTTAATTTGATTGATAGTAGTTGAACTTACAAACAAGCAGCGACCAGAAATGAAGGCGAAATGTTTTATCACATACCTGAAACAAAGAAAACATTTTTCATTAATAACTTGTTATATTTTTAGAAAGAATATTTTCGTAAACTTGGCACATCATAGGTTAAGTAATTGAGTACCTACCTTTTCATAAGTAATATATTTTAAAATTCAACTCAAAGTTTATCAATTTTCTCACATGATCAACTCGGCTGATGTATTTATTTGAGATGAATTTGATTAATGTTACGGAAGTTTCAGCGTACGCTTATAGAAGAAGAATCAATCACGTAGTATAAATAATGATCTTCTGTTTCGAGTTCCGATTGCTTTATTCCTGACATGTACTTGTTTTGCGCACTCTTCTATAAAATATAATATTTTTAATGAGTTTTTATAGGATATTAAATGCAAACGAAAGCAATTTTTAGATTTGTAGAGTATTATTTCTATTTATTGAAAAATTGTCTGTACTGAAACGATACCAGAAAAAAGTTATTTCAATCTGAGAATTATAAAAAAATTATTAAAACAAGGAATGGTTTAAAATCATTATGTGAATTTATTTAGGTAATACACGTGCCCGGAAAAAATATTTTAATTGGAATTGGGGATATGCATAGTGTTTAAATTATTTAAAAAAAAAAACCCACTAACGTAATGATTACTAACGGTGCGTGCCTTATTATGGTATAAATTATGAATCAGCTATCTGACTCTAAATATAAGAGGGAAGTGGAACATGAACATAATACTAGGTTAACAAATAATAAAGGAATGCTTGTTACAAAATATAACGATAAATACGCACAGCCTACCCAATTGAATACAACGTGCCAAAACATTTAACTTGTTACCAAGTAATATAAAAAATTGCAATTATTCAAATAGAATTAGATATATGCTTAAAAAATAAATGTAACAGTTCGTATAGTTATATAATGATTAGAAATAATATTATGTCCGCATGTTTACAGTGTAATTGAACATTCATAATTATAAACATAGGAAATGAAAATTAACATTCTGTTGACAAGCTGAAAAATTGCAGTTTAACTAGATTGTACTTTGAAAAACAATAAAAAAATAAATAAAAAAAAGTACACTTCACTTATTTTGTAGAGGAAAGGGCCTGAAAATGAATTAGTAATCATGGGAATTAGTATTGAAAATACATATTAAAAAAACTTTAGAAACATCATGAATAATGTAAACAAATCAATTTGTTTATGCAGATCAGGTATGAAAAATGCATGACTAAGAAGAAAACGAACAAAAAAGAAGCATGGAGCGAAACTTTTCTTTGAACGCGAACACAAGGTGCAAGTGATTGACGTTCTAAATTAAAACCTTAAAGTTTGCAGAAAAACGCCGTGAAACTTCTTATAGAAGAATAATCATTTTAAGAGAGATTCAATCAATTACTTCAAATCGAACGAATCAAATGGAGTTATACGAAGAGTATTGAATTTCATTAATAAAACGGGACGGGAAGATTTATTATTTCAGTCGTTCTCGAAGACTTTGAAAGTGTCAGATTGGAAGAAAATTATTAATGAAAACTTTCTAGAGGTTCCGAGTCTTGTTCTTAGAAAAATCTTTTAATCATGGCATCGATTTCAAACAACATTTATTTATAATAAACAATGTTCAATTTGAAAACAGTTTAAACATTAAGGACTAGGAACTTGAAAGTTGAACCAAAAAGTTTAATTAAGGTAAATTGATTCCCAGATAGGTACATAGGTTGAGAATCGTACCTATTTGGGTCAAAGCACACATTTAAGCTGTAACATCCATCAAGAGCTATGCAGCATTGAATAATAATAAAAAAATATATCAGTTTTTTAAAGACGCCATTACCACCTCTTTAAAGACGTTTGTTTGATATTTTTTATTTATATTTTTAAACGTATATAGTTTATTTATATTTTTAAACGTTCATTTTTTAAAATGATGTGTTGAAGCCGAAGTACTCGTATATAAGTAGTTACATTATGTGACTAATTTATGAAATCCTTTTTAAAATGTCAGGGTATTTAGCGAAAATTATAGAAAGTCACAAAAATTACAAGAAATGCTTTGAAAAGTAAATAATAATGTATCGTGTAACCGTAATATAACTTACTAGTGCTTTTAGTGGTACTACCAACCATAATTTATCATGTAACACTAATATAATATAATCTACTAGTACTTCATGGGTACACCATAATGCATTAGAAATACATCATAGGTAGAATGTTAAATTTATGACATCACAATGTCATAATCTATGTAGTCGATCCATTTTTTTTAAAACTTTATACTGTTACATACATTATGTTGTACTATTCATATGTTAATTTAATCATGTTAATGACACACGATGTGCCGAATATATAAAAAATAAATAAATTAATGAATTTTAAGGCGAGGACATTATTCTAATCAACAAACATAATCTAGTAGGTGTATTTCTGTTGCCCTGATCTTAAGATGTCAAACTATAATTACTCAGACTTAATGGCATTCACTTCCCCCGACCGGGCAGGAATGTCATTTGTCACCTCACGTTAAGATTAAACAACCAAATACAATAACAAAAATCTAGATTTGATATACAGGGGGGGAAAAGCAATTATCATTATAAATTCACTTATAAAGCAATTTTCATTGAAATTCATTAAAAATTGTGCAGTGTCATAGTTATTTTGACAGAATTACGTTGCCCGCTGAGTGTAAACTAGTAGTACACGCAAACAAATATTGTATTTTATTGAATATTTTAAGTTTTTGATATGTTCTTTGCACTGAAAAAATAGTTCATTTTTTAGTTAGTAGGTAAGTTTGGAAGTTAAAAAATGTACACGTCATTCCTGTACGCTGTGTCCGGAAATTTGTAGTACAAGCGGGAAACCGGTGAATCTACATTGGAATCATCGCATTTGGAGTCAATTTTATGGTATAAATTTTTTGGTTTAAACTTCCGTTTTCTAGTAAATCGAGTGCGAAATTGGAATTTTAATCAAAACTTTATTGACTCCTTAGTTGCCGAAGAAAATGGAAAAAAAATTGTCCGGATAGAAAAAAGGATATTTGGGATGTGATGTACCCACTCGTTGATTCATTCACCAGTTTACCGCTTGTTCTTCGAGTTTCCGGACACCATGTATAAATGTATAGTATCCATCAGTCTGGAATATTAATTTATTATTAGTTATTTCATTCAAATTGTTTTCCGTGCTTAGTTCAAATTTGCAGTCTTCGAGGTATCTTGGAATTTCTTCCTAAAATTAACGATTTATTATTTCATAATAAACCATAATACATTATGCAGGAATAAACGTGATTACTGATTTAATGGCACATACAATAAATAGCACCGTGTTGAATAATATTTTAACTATTAAAAATAAAATAAAACATTAATAGCTAATTTATTAAAATATTTACGGATGTATTTATCTATGTTTCTGTGATTAGGGTCCACAAAAGGTACTAAAATAAAATTTCAACGCTTGTGGAGGCTTATTTGAAAGTATTAATTTGAAATTATTTGTTGAATAGCCAGTGAATTTGTTTTCAAAACTTTGAATTGAAAAAGCGACAAAACTTATGTTTATTATTCATATTTTCGACTACTGAGCCTTGCGTGTCAGTAGATTTGTGGAGAGATATTGTTTCGAGAAGCATTGTATAAACCCACTTGACTGCATACCCACCCATTTCACAACGAATGGAAATTAAGTGTATAAGATTAACAAAAAGTTGGAGTTTCCGCGTTAGTAACTAGTAACCGTCATGAAATGCAAACTAAAACACTTCAGTTGCTTTTTTATTTTCTTTATTAAAGAAATTTGTTTGTACAAAAGATAAACATAATTAATAAATGAATAATATTAATGATTTGAATGAAACTTGAACGATGAATTTCAAAAAATATTTCATCTTTCTAATTTTGTATTCATGCATATATTTTTCAAAGATATTTTCCCCTAAAAAGCAATGCTTGTGTGTACGGGATGAAGGAGTTATTTATTTTATTTTTTATGTAGTTTTAATTTTGAGTAGAAGTTTTTTTTAATAATACTCTTTTTTTAGTTAAAGTTTTCAGTAAGTATATTGTTTTAATTGTGTTTTAAATTCTTTGAGGCAATTTTTAGATGGCCTTATATGTTCTGGGATTTATTAAAGAAATTTGTTCCTAGGTGTATGTAGTTCAGTTGACCCAAAGTTCTTTTACGTATCGGTTTTTTATAAACAGATTTCGCAGAGAGCATAAAAAAGAAGGAAGTTCGATATATATATATATATATATATATATATATATATATATCGAACTTCCTTCTTTTTTATGCTCTCTGCGAAATCTGTTTATAAAAAACCGATACGTAAAAGAACTTTGGGATATATATATATATATATAAGAAAAGGACGAGTTTTTAAATCAAATATTACAACGTAGTTGAGTAAGGTAACAATAATTAAACAGCTGATGGTTTATATCACCATCCTACAGATAGCTTATCCATAGGATAATGTATATTAAATTATAATCCAATAAATACTCTCTATAGGTAGAAAACTCGGCTAACTTACATTATATATACATAACCACTATTCATAGGTTCGAGTACCAAAATGTAAGTTTGGACTTTATAAAATCATAAATTGAAAATATACGTTATCCTAGAGATAAAATATCAAGAGGATGGTGAAATTACCCTTGAAATTGTTTAGGTACCCTCTATTGATGAAGTACCCTCTACAATGATATTAAAAATAAGAATAGTAAAAAATCTCTTTGGCACGTCCGCGGCGTGTTCGATCAAAATATTATGACGACAGAACAAAGTTCATCGTAACTGAACGAAAAAGCATAATATGTTTACAATAAAAACACATATAAATTTGTTGTAGACCACTTTTATTTTATAAACACTCTACCGGTTTCGGAAGCACCCTTCCTTCGTCAGGAGAATATCATAACTGTTATAATATTCTCCTGACGAAGGAAGGGTGCTTCCGAAACCGGTAGAGTGTTTATAAAATAAAAGTGGTCTACAACAAATTTATATGTGTTTTTATTGTAAATTATGGCGAGCCACAAAGTTAATGCTTTTTACAAATATGTCATAATATTTTTCTCTAATTTCTACCTTGAAAACTAAGTGCCCATGCAGGCTAGATAAAACAGAATCTGTTTGAAGAACTTTCCTGGAATTTGCAATTTTGCAGCAAGATTCATTGTAACTTAACCTGATTAACTTTAATGTAACACGTTTCACGTTGCCCGAACGGGAAGGCGGTATGCGCCCCATACGACGTACCCGTATTATGACTGTTTGTAAGAGTAGATTTACCCAACTGACGTGCCCATAACTCAGGGTGGCCACACGCTACGCTTTGCCAACTTTCCCCTATTTACTAACACCCATCCCCCACTAAAACAAGACCATTTAGTAAAAAAATGCAGTTCATTTACACGTGCTTTTTTGTATATCTTATTAGTAATATAATTCGAACATTTTTGTGCGCTGGTGAGATTGTTTGTAAAGTGTGGATACTACTTGGCATCGCGTGACTCTTTTGACTAATTGATCAAAAGCCACTTATTTTCGGGAAATACGTACAAATTACGCTCCGTTGAAGACTGTCGCAATATAACTTTTAAGCCGAGCAAAGTTAGATGCAGGTAAATGATTATAAATGGAAAATCATCAGTCAGATTTTCAGATTATTTTTCAAGTGAACTCAAGATGGTTTAATAAATATGTATACTAGAAGTGTAGTCGACAGCACGGAATATCGGACGTTTATCGGGGGTTTTCCCGAGGCTCACATTTTAATTTATTTCGGCGAATTCGTAATGGTATTATCATTTTTATTTCCATGCCTCACAAGGGATGCGAGTTATTTATATTTTAGACTAATAAAACAGTACGTTGCCATTATTTTTTTAACGTACATCAACTTTTAAAAAAATTAATACGTTGTACAATTGAAGTTAGCGGTGAGCATCAAATTTTATTTTTCTTGACGATGGATTAATAACTTCGGGAGGTATTCATTTAGAAACATCTTAAATATTAGTAACACGTTATTCAGAATTAATTAAAATGAACGCGGCGGAATGTTCCAATCTGCAGGCCCGCTAGGATGAATATTTGTTTACACGCTTTCTTCACTTTCGTCGTTAAGATTCCCACATTATTTTTCTTCTTCTTTTTTTCTTTGATAGGGCAAATTCGTCAGTAGGTCCGTCCAATCACGGGTCGCGAGACGTAATTTGTATACACGGCTTCTTTACTTACGTCGTTAAGATTCTCAATATATTTTAGGGTATAGTGTCGTCTTTAAAAGGCCTTCAAAACATAAAATAATAATAAACCAATATCTTTCCGCTTGAGAGCTGTCATCGGTTTAACTGTTAACGAGGCATTCAATTCCAAGTTAGACCTCCGTCAGAAATATAAAAATATGATAAACTTTATAATTATAGTTTTACTCACTGAAAAAATCCTATAAATGGTCAAAAGCTTGACCTTAATGCACATCAAATGGTAAACGTAAACATTGCCGCATTTTAATAGGTCCATAAAACTTTCTGTGAAAGTGGGAGGAATGTTCAAAGCATTAAATAGGACGTATTTATATCAAAAGTAATTCAATTAAATTCTGTAACGGCAGATTAAAACTCAAACAGTCAACACTACGCGTCGTAATTAAAATAAAATACTCTACTCGGGCGTCATCGGGAGCTTTTGAAATAATTTAGTGTAACGTGTACATAGAACGGAAAATCATAAATTCAATTTGACCAACATAAAACCATATTTGTATAATTCTGGTTAATGCTGACTTATTGTAATCTTAACTTATTGTAGCTCTTCAAGTCGACAATCGACGATATCGCTCAATAATGTTCTTAAATTGATGACTGATGAGTGATGACCAATCAAGAAATCTATATTTGTAAAAGAAAATTTTGTTATCCCTACTAGTGAAAATTAAAAAAAATAAAATCTATTCTAAAATACTTGGTCCGACCGGTTAGTGACTGAGTTGGCATCGCGCTTGGTTCCCACACAGGCGTCGTGAGTTCAATTCCTCGAATGCTAAGTCCTCCATCACACGATTCTCAAGAAACGTTTTCCGTTTACTGTAATGGTAGAATGAGATTTTCAAATTAGGTTATTCTTAACCGGTAATGTTTGCGATTTTTTTTTATTACTTTTTTAATCTCCTACGTAACTTTTATGCGTAAAAAAACGCATACAAGATAGCGTCTTTTAAAAACTAATATTGAAGTAAATAATTTAATTCTATGATAGTTGATCAGTTAGCCCATTGGCATAGTCATATTCAATATATGCAGTTGGTTTCGGGAAAATACGGTATACCTACATTCACAAAATATATGTTAGTGTTCCCGAAGGCGTTTGCAGATGGGATATACCGCCGAATAACCAATTTTTTAAATATTTATATTTGTTCAGGTACATCAAGGATAAAACTACCCGTCTGTACACCGTATATATTAGCGTATAAATACAAAAATCGACATCGTTAATAAATTCGTTTGATATCCATATCAACTTATTATTAAAGGGCCTTTTAAAGCGATTTTAGGTCTGAAATTGGTAAAAAATGCATTAAAAAAATTATAATTATTAAAATTTCTGGGGCTAACTGTCGGGGGATCAACTCTCGAGTTATCAAATAATATTAATAGTTGATTCATCTGCATTACTTGACTCATTCACTAAAATAACACAATCACCGAATATTATTAAGGCGAATATGGATAAGAGATGGAGGCATTTACACCACGAATGGGTTTAAATTAAAAAAGCACATTATATAAATATTTGTTATCACTGCCAGTTTCTCTTATACTTAAATTAAACAGTTCCTTGAATAGCTCTGGGAATCCGGGTATTGGGCACTTTCGATGGCTTTCGTAATAAAACCACGCGAGTTGTGAAACTACAAGGGCACAAGCTCGTCGAGAGTTAACTGGCTAGCCGGGAATGTCTAACTATTGGGAAGTGTGGTTTAAGTAACTAACACCCCGGAGATCTCACCTGGGAGTTTATTTACCGCCGGACTGATGATGGCCAACGGCATTAAAGGAAAAACGTTTATTTTAAAGACATCAATTTATTTTAAACTATGTTTCTGATTAACCACGAAGAAGTTGTGATGCAGCTACTAGAAGTTTTATGTCAATATTCGGTTAATTTATTATAAATTGTTATTTCAGCCATCATTTTCAAGGCTCTCGGTAGTAAAATCTATCCATTTGAATGGTAAAAACAAAATGGAGTTGATGAAGAACATTTGTGGAGGAGGCCAAATCTCAATGGTACTTTAAGCGTCGCGATGATGATAGTAAAAACGTTACGTAACATGTGTAAAAAACTCAAATTAAATCTAGTGGAAAAAAAGGTATTTTGAGTTTTTTTTGTTTTTGTTTTTGTTTTTAGAGCTATTTACAGGGCCATAATTAGAAGAAAAAAATAAACAACAACAACAATTGGCAATAACAGTTTAAAAAGTTTATTCATAAAATGATCAAAAGTTCCAAAACCGCTACCAAACTTACAAAACAATCCCCAGAAATCTGGTTGGCATACAAAATATTAATATCTAAGAAGCATGATATAAATTTTCTATGAAATTGTTTAATGGCCTTACAAATGTTAAATACATTTTTTAAAGAATTTCAAAATTGTTTCACCTTTTACGAAATAATCCACCCTTCAAAACGCAGTAAAAATAACATTAAGTTCTCAACGATCCGAAGCGAAAATAAACGATGAACTTCTTCAATAAAACACGAAAATTTTCAGAGCACTATAAAACTTTTTGTGAACTATCAAAGTGGATGGAAATGTTATTTTAGCTGACGTTTAATTACGTGTGTGGTGAGACCTGTCTTGGTGCGGCGATGGTGAAATAGACAAACCTTTTCTTACTTATACCCTATAAATAGTAGTCTATAACAGACATCACACCTTTTACCTTTGACTTTACGAGGTAGACCAAAAACTGGCATTTTTGTTTTTGTGCATGAAAGCATTATTCTGTGAAATTTTAAATGATTCGATTCCTGCGAGCTATCTGGTGTGAACTAAACTATGAAATTTGATTGTGCTAATACGAGAAATCTCCTAGTTGGACACACAAAGCATTCTTGCAATGTATTCGTATTTTTGTTCTAATAAATAAATAATCAAATAAAAATATGAACGATAACTGTTTTTGTAGCTCTTGAAAAATGGCCAATTGGGGCGCGGGGTTTTGTCTCTGATCAACGAATGGAAGGAGATGTGGAACAGAAAATGGTACTGCGAGAGGATGCCACCAAAATAATGAAATAGTTGTACGTTAATGATGGATCTAATCATTGTTCCCGTGGATGCACAAAAACTCCGCGACGTATTTACTCCTGTTTGCGCGTAATTCGGTGTCGACTATAAACTTTCTTTTAGAATGGTAGACCCGGTACTTATGTTCCGGGTAAGCGCGTTAGAAAAGGTACATGCCGGTCGGAATTAAAATCTGCTCCTGGTGACAAACGGGTCGGACAACCTCTATCCTCATAGTATGGGATTTAGGTATACATTAAAGTAATGATTATCCACTATGCCAGAACAATAACGATTATCTTATAATAAATTTGATTCGCGCAACTGCGCAGTGCTCTCCAGTGACGTTGAAGAGCTTTTCAAGATCAATTAACGATATGTCAAGAGGTGCTTGATATAATGAGATCAACTCTGGCAGAGTGGTATTCTCCCTTTCTCTGGATTCTGAAGTCGGGGAATAAACATGCCGTCATTTATTGATCATTGATTTGATCAAATATATCATAATTAGAAATTCCTTCCAGGAAGATACTCTCAGTATCGCCCTAGTGAGTTCCGATAGTTTAGAAAGGAAACTCCCTCCTGTACTCCTCCCCCACTTCCATCACTTTCACAATATAAATCACGTAGGAATGCCATAGTTCCACAGAAATTGAGCAGTTTAAATATTTGAGCGGTATGATATAGAATCAAAAATAAACATTTAATTGAATGTAATTTGAGATGTTCACGGCCAAAAGTATTATCACCATTAATGTTTTGGTTATTACGCCATGTTGCGCATCCTCCTTCTTTAGCCAACGTTTCGGACGTCGTCACAGTGTAAAATCATCATCAGAGCAGATGCATAGATTGTGGTGAAGTGTTTGTGTTTATGTATTTTTGATATAAGTTTTTTTTATGTAAATAGCAAATACCGCACAAGAGTCCCAACTGTTCCCAACCATATAATAATAATAATAATAATTGGACAATTTGTAGAGCGCCGTTTTTGTGAAAAATCACCTCAAGGGCGCTTTACAATTCATTATGAATTCCTAGGTTCTATTTAATTTTATTATTTACAGAAAGATACAAAAACATACATGGGGCTAGTGAGACGATGGCATCTCCAATTGGGGTATGTAGCTGAAGGTACTGGGGAGGGGAAGGAGATGGGGAAGAGGAAGGTGGGGAAGTACCTGGCTATTCAGTTCTGGTCACCAAATACGGCTAAAGCCATTTCAAGTAACGTTTCAAATTTGAATGGTGGTCTTACAACAGGGCGATATTAAAAGTAACTTCCACTCTGGAATGTGCCGCCAATATTGGTACTATTTATTATTTTAAACGAATAAAGTGTGAAATAAGATGATCATAGATTTGAACCCACGACCTTTGGATTGCTAGACGAAAGCTTTACCCTCGACCACGGTCGCCGTCATGTAGAAGTGATATCGTATTGCGTGCGCGCTAATTTTATTAGGGCAGGTTTTTCAGTACAATATAATAATGAAATAATGTGATTTTTGGCGCTTACTTTTGGTGTAAACGTCACGTGCCGAATACCGAGAACTATTTAGGGTCGTCGGTATTAATGGGGTTTTGGCAGATTTAAATTTCATTCGTAATTAGGCATGCTTAATGCATTTTGGGCCTTCCTTATTCGGTATCAACAATCAATAAAAAGTCCCCAAAAGTTGACGAATACAATTTTGAACGGGTTGAAGATATAACAATATTGAACAGAAATGGGTTGAAAAAGATTCTTAACGTAATGTCGAGACGAAACCTCTTGCCTTATAACATAATATAATATTTTATTCGATACCCTTTTAAGCTCACTAGATAATATCGCAATGTCAGTGATAGCAAAACGAGCTTCGTCGGTGTGCGACCCTTGAAACAGACAAATCCTCGGTGATTCCCAGTAAGTTGAGGGGATTTACCGGAATATGACAGACCACAATGCAAGATTGTTATTTTTTAACATTTTCTGAAACCAAACAATGTTTTCTCTGAAGCAGACACGAAGGGAGTAAATTCCGTCAGTTTTTAAACAATTACCTTCTGGGACAATTATTGTGAATTCTATCTGCAGAGTATGGAAAGCCTGTACTTCATTGATTATGTTTCTAATTGCGTAGACAATAATTATATATTTTTTGTTCATATGAAGCAGATACTTTGTGATGTGACATTATAATTTAAAATAAAACAATAACTTTGTAAACACCACTTTTATTTTCACTATCCCCGTAGTTTATTCAGGGCAGACATGTTACTCAATTTTAGTATAGTATTATACTGCCATGAAGAAGCTACGGTGGTAGCGAAACCCGGTCGGCATAAAGTATATAAAATAAAAGTGGTGTTTACAAAGTTATTGTTTTATTTTAAATTAAAATAATTATCTCTTTTGAATAATTTCAATTGAAAAATATTGAATTAATAAAATGTTGTCTCTTCTTATTTTTTTACAATTTGTGTAGATAGAAAGATAAAAACTCAATAGCTCATGATGGAAGCTATTTGATTAGACTGTTTTTTTTACTTTTTTCTCATGAAAGATATATTGTCGGCTTTTAATTTCGGTTTAGTTCATTAAAAAAATGTGTCGATTTTCAAAATTATTTAATAGAATTAAAGAAAACGTGATAAATGTGCACAGTAGTGAAAAGGCCAAACTTCCAAACCATAACTTAAGAAGCTCGGAAACCGATGTTGATTATTGGGTCGGATTTCAGGAAACACGGACAAAACCTGGAATAGCTTTGAAAAACTTGGAAAACCATGGCTAACTTCGTCCATTACACATATTTTATAAAACCTACTTATTTATCACTTCCCTAATTATGGATTAATTCTAGCAATTTTAGAAAAAACAATGTAAATTTCTCGCAACCTCAAAATTTTTTTTACGTCAGTAGTTTTTATTCTCGACATCATCAATTAAATTTATTCCGCGTTCATTTGATTTTATTTCACAAAATTTTGGAAAAAATCATCAACAAATTGTCTCTAAAAGATTAAATGTTTTACTGCAGCAGTTAAGACTTTCGACATGTCATAATAAATATGATTCAAAGCCTCTCAGACGGTAGCATTTTCAATGGATTCCGCAATAAATTAGGCTGTGTTTTCTTTCGTGTTCCGCGTACTGCCCCTGCGCACGATACCATTCCGACCTAAAAAAATACTTGAACAGTTTTAATACGTAATGACACGGAGAAGGTTCTACACGGCGCTTAATGTTTAGAACGATACTTGTTAATAAATATCGGATAAAAAATTCAACCCTTTATAAAATTTTCGAGCATGATTTTTATGTTATACCAAGTAAGTTATGGCCACGAGTCACAGCGGTCCGGAAGATGTGGTTATGGAATTTTGAAATGTTGAAAGGATAAAGAAAATAAGATGAAGGAGAAAGGTAGTAGAAAACTGTTTTTGTAAAAACACGCGACCTCGGGATCTGACGATCATCATCTTAAGTTACGAAAGGTTACTAAACCCAATTGGGTACGATGTAAGTAGTAACCTCTGTTTTGACGATTGAAAAGACGAACCTAGTAAAAAATAATAAATAAGCACCACCCTTCCGAAATAGGGTACAGGAAACAGGTACTAGGATTCAATGACCTACTTGAACTGGTGTGCCGTGACTTTTGGCCGATACCGATTCGCAACTTTACAGAAAAAAGAGAAAAGGTTTTGGTTGACATTTGCGCACCCGAAAAGATTTTCCCAGGGTATGTTCTTTTTTTTCATCTGTCTAAAGATTGCCCTTTCAGTATGGGGATGTTTTTGTCACTCCTTATAGGTACAAAATGAGACGGTTCTATTCACAGTGAATAACAGATATAGTAACTACACGTATCCTGATGGAAAAGACATCTACACTGACTGATTACTCACATAGAGTTGGTACTTACATGGACAAGGTTCTATAAACACTGAATACGTATCGGTCAGAAACCAACGAGTAGGAGGTACGTATAACGTTGAGAGTATCTTCATATACACCGAATGGATACCTTGAGGCAGTTAGTATCTAGTAGGAGAGGGTATTATTTAGACACACAAGGCATCCACAGAAAGGAAGTACTTTCACGGATTAGATTCCTACCTACTCTGACTGATAACGTACTGATCCTTCCTATACTATCAGATACCTACAGATACATAAGTACATAAATAAATAAAAAAGAAAGACAAACTTCCCGGGTTACGTTAACCCGACAATATTTTAAAATCTCTCACTACCACCACAGCAAGCCGAAAATGTTGCTCGAGTCGCGGTGGAGGACTAAGCCAGCCGAGGAATCAAACACGAAATGGCTGGGTGCCCAAAATGCGCCAAATTCGATGCCCACTCAACCACTGACCTGTCGTATATATTTATTTGTCGTGAAAAACAGTGAGTGCAATCCAACAATCTTGAAGTCACTAAAGTTAAACTGAAAAATGTCTACATCAGAAAAACGGGGAATAAAGACTGCAATCTGTGTAGAAGGTATCTTCATCTACATCTACACCGATAAGAAATGTTCTAGTATTTGTAATGTCTACTGCGGAGAAGGTTGTATGTACACCAACAAGGAACTGTCAAGAGATTATCTTGACTAATTACCTACAGATCGTACTTATCCTATCTGATACAACACCCACAGGTAGTAGGTACATTTCGTAGCCAGTAATAACGTTCCTGGTAAAAATGTGCCCTGTCAAAACGTTCTCAGTAAAAATGTCCCCTGTTAAAATATTCGATAACAAAATGTCCCCGGTCAAAACGATCACTGTCAAAATGTTTCTCAGTTGGTTATATTAGGTTAGATAATTCTGAGTCTACTAAGTATGCTAAAATAATGCAATTTTACGTGTTTCTAATTGGGAACATTTTGGCAAAGGAACATTATTAATGGGAATATTTTGACAGAGAACATTGTTTGATTATCTAGAATCGGTACATATACATATACCTACGAGATCTGGGTACATTAACGTAGTATATATTTTCATATTCACAGACTTCAACTGGCTCCAACACGAAGAAGGTAATAATATCTACTCGTGCAAAGCACCGCCAAGAAGACAGCGTCAGAAACCTACGGTGTACACACCTGCAGACGTTTTGTCTTGTATCTCTTAGGAAATATTTTTTATTAATGACAATACGACTGCAGAAATACATAATGCATCACGCAATGCGAGGCGTAGGTGGATTGAGCCGCTCCATAATGCCTGTTCTTGTATTGCTCGACTTTTAGAACTACTCGTGTGTATGAAGTACAGTCATCTTTATTATAAGAGAGTCACACACCCTTAAAAATTAAAAAAAAACAAAGCCTTCTGAAAATTGAGCAAAATCTTTTGCATTAATGTTCTACGAACTTTATTGTGAATTGCCTTTTCAATTCAAACTGCCTTTCCAATTAAAATTTTATGTTAAGGGTATGTGATTCTACATTAATCAGTCCCAATTTTGAAATTATCAATTAAAATACTTTTTTTGTTAAAAATGTTCTATCATGGGAAGGTAGTTTATCGCTTCTCTGAATTCGCCAAACAAACATTTGACGGTCAGTGTGGTCGAGGGATAAGGCACTTGCTCTTATAAAAATAATATATGGTATATTTGCAGAAAATTCCAAAGTGGAAGATACTTTCAGTATCGCCCTTATGTAAGACCACCATTCAGAATTGAGACGTTGCTTAAAATGGTTTTAGCCGTCTTTGGTGACCAGATCTGAATAGACAGGTACTTCCCCCACCCCTTTTCTTACCCACCTCCTTCCCTTCCCCTACCTACCTTCCTACTTCCACTACTTTAAGCCTCACAACATACCCCAATTGAGTATTTCATAGTCTCACTGGCTCCAGACGGGAGCAGCTGGGACAGCAGTAAGGAATTCACACAAAAAAATAAACTTTCAATTTCGTAAATGATGATAATTAAATTCAAAGCAAAGGTCCCACAGTTCATAGAACCGCAGTTATATAGAGTCACAATCAACATTAGTAGGTACTTATTTTAATTTTCTTTGCTTCATCGTAATTATTGGACGAAATCTCCTAGAATCAATGTATTGAAATTGTTTTTATATATTATCTACTGAAAAAATTTTTGCGGGCGTAAACTTAAACCCCCCTTTAAAAAAAGTAGGGGCGTTTTATGGTTCGTGTTATTTTTAAATTGCAGACAATATATTTAAATATCACATGCAAAAGCACAGACGTTTTAAACCTGACAATTTGCAAGAATTCTTGAACGATATTATTATTTTTGAAATACCAATAATTTTACATCGGTACATAAATTATTACTTTTACACTGTGCATGTATCGCCGTATTACTTTGTATGGCCGCGAACTACCATAAGAAGAAACAGTATTGTGATGCACAATACTTATAAGAGCGCCATTTTCGTAAGTTTTATCAACATTTATAGTCAAGTTCCCAAATTAATAGTCAAGTTCGTCAGACGTTTTATTTACATTAGCTCCACACAGGAGGCCCTGAGGAAAAAAATCTGTCATGTCCCATGACATCTTTGAGGATCCTGGATGAAGGGTCTTTAGGAAATTATCTTAATTATCTAATTTTATCTCCAAAATTGACTAACAAATATATTTAAATGCACTTGAAGTGAAATGACACAAAACTGCGCTATACAAATATTACGTTATTATTATTTTTGCTTTTTTTTAGAATCTAGACGAACTGAGAATTTTCGACATGATTTTCGTTTGTTCAGATATTCGGGAAGATGGCTGTTCTCCAGAGGTTATATCATATAAATTTATGACAACAAAAAAGCGAAGAAAAAAATATGGTCTCTTTTAAACAAAAGTATGCCGTACCTCGCGTAGAGTATGATATTACTTCGCAGGCCCGCGAAGACTCGTAAAAAGGTACACGTACAAAATTTTCTTTTAATATTACAATATTTCATCAAATACTTAGTAGAGAGGTACCTACTTAAAACGAATACGAATACAGTATCTTCACTTTGCAACGGAAAATCGAAGTGGCAAAGGCTATAATTTCTTAAAATTTATAGATTTGTAGGTAGGTAAATGTAAATACAAGTGTAGGTAAATGTGAATACAAGTAAATGTAAATGTAAATACAAGGCAAATGTAAATACGAGAAGGAATAAGGAATTTTAATAAATGAACATCTAAAAAAGTAAAGAATATCCGCCAGAATTTCAAAAATAATGGAACCAAGACGGCATTGTCTTATTTTTGACAATTTAAAATAGAGTTTTGAAGTTCATGGTGGAAATAATTTTGTCAACTTTAATTAGCTGCGATGAGCTAGATAATCCAGACACAAAACTATGGCAAATTTCATAACCCTAAAGCTCACCGTTCCGCTGCTTTTGCTGCACTAGGAAACTGCTTTACAGATAGATAATATTTAAAAAAAAAAAAAAATTAAACTACTACAAATTGATGGTCCGGAGAAATAATTTCGGATGTGTATTTTGTAGTTTAGCAGTAGAGCTGTTTAAAGTTTTGTTTCTGCATTTCTACTGTTTTTGGCGTGAAGAAATATAGTGATGTTTTAATGTTTTGCATTTCCTTTAATTTCTCCAAAAAAACGAAAATACAGACTGTGAAATTAACAAAATAAGCCAACGAAACAATTTTCGTTTTTTAGTAGATCCGACATTGTTCTTCAAGATCGTCGAAATGTTACATGACTTATCATTTAAACGCATTATTTTATAGATAATGTTTACAAGCTAAACTCATTGTAGGTATAAAATCCGTGCAGTTTCTATAGGACGAAACATAAGCCTGTGCAATGTTAATTATGTTATCTGGAGTTGTTTTGAGAAATCATTAAAAGCTCTTTACTCAGATTCAAGGCTTTCACGTTTTCTAGTATGCTCGTATGCTACAGGCTCTATTGGGACATGATTGAGACATACAAATATTTCTGTATGGTATAAATTAGTATTTCTTAAAAAAAATGGTGGTCTTACACCAGGGCGATACTGATAGTATCTTCCACTCTGGATCGTGCCGCAAATAATCAAATTATTTAAATAAAATTTATTTACGTACGCCGGTATTGGAAATTTGAACCGGACATGGACGAATAGTTGAAAACTTCCAAATTGATTTGCTCTGAATTAATCTGATCATTTAAACTTACGATTCTTAAATTAACAAGCCTACCTTAACTAATTTAACATTGCCCTACAATCTACAATTCATTTCGACTCCCAGATAATTTTCTAGGAATTCAGTTAGTAAAAGAGAATTTTAATATTAAAAATTCTAAAAGTAAATAAAAGAATTTAAACATACAAATTACTAAAACTATTTTATTTATATTACGTAATCTTCGGTTTATCGCGTGATATACGCTATGCTTGAATATAAATATTTAACTTTGAAATTTAACGTGTTAAAAAGCACCTCATATTAAAGAAAATTATTAACTTTCACCCTAAAATTTTACGAGCATACTAACCGGTTTCGACACAACCGGCAACCGTACCTTCAAAGTTTATTTTTATATAGTTGTAATGTAATATATATTATTGAATTATATGAAAACCTTTAAATATATTATATATATATTGGAAATTAGTAATTTGTTATTCAACATTGTAATCTAATTAAGATTGCAACTTTGATTGAACATAGTAACTTTGCGTAAATCTCTTTTGTTAATTGAATCCCCCGAACTGGTTTCATCCGCTTTCTTCAACCGATTATGAATAATGGTGCCGAAACCGATTGGCATTCTAGAATCCGGATTTGCTTTGATTTTTAAAATTGGAACTGATTGTGGGAACAATTATTCAATTAAGCGATAAGGTAAGGCACCAAAATTATTTTATGTTAATGAATAAATTAATAATTCCATATTAGAAATGAGTATTTTTTATACGAGAATACTGCATAAGAGTCCCAACTACTCCCATCTGGAGCCAGTGGGACTATGGCATCCCCAATTCAGGTATGCTGTGAAGCTGAAGGGAGTGGGAGGGGAACGAGATGGGGAAGAGGAAGATGTGGAAGTACCTTGCTAATCACATTTGGTCACCAAACAGGTAAAGGCATTTCAAGCAACGAATCAATTCTGAATAGTGGTCTTACGGGGGATAGACACAGTATCTTCCACTCGTAGTCCAAACTTCCATCAGTTTTTGAAAGGTTATTATCCAGAGGCAAATATGCCTTTTTATATGCTTATAGCTTCACAAATTCTACAATTAGAATATTTCAGGGGTCATCTTTAATGCGAAATAAGTGATGTAGATATGCAATGCGCTTTATATAAATATGCTCATGTATAAATACGTCCCTAATTATTTTTTTTTAAAGCAAAATTAATCCAGTTTATAACAAAACAAACTGGTAGTGTCACGTTATCTTGTTTTGGTTTGAGTCGAAACGGAGGCTAAGACGGAGTTGGGTTCGGACGGGTGGCTGTTGGGCCAGTTGGATAGTGGGTGGTGGGAGGGAGGCAGGAGGCGTAGATAAACAAGACCAAGAGAATGTCATCCGTGCGACATACGACGCAGTGAAAAATTCATGAACGTCATCTGAAGTAAAGCAGTCCGTGGTGAGCGCGGCTAGGGCGGTTCAACAAGTAAGGCGATTTTATTTGTCTAAATAAAAACGATGAATAGGTATACAGAAGATACATGCAATTTTACCAGCGCCCTTGAGGGAATTTTTCACAAAAATAGCGCCATATAAATTAGTCAAATATTATTATTATTATTATTGATTCATATTAATTAAGATGATACAGGCTCTATAATGTTCCTTTATCCCAGTGATCGAGTTTACTTGTATCTAAGGTTCACAATGAATATTTAACTGGACCGGACCTCGCGCTCCGTACCATAGGGGGCTCTAAGTTATTCTGAAGCTGGGCGCCCAAATACTCTTGGAGCCCAGCGGTCTATCATAAGCCATCGACTGTTTCCGTAACTAACTTTTTTTTCATATAAGAACTAATTATTTGATCCAATTATTATATCAGGCATGCGATAAAGTAGGTACAATTTTTTTTTTTTGAATTAATAATTATTTATGGTAATGCTTGGGTGTTTTTTTTTTAATGCTTGACTTAATATAATGAATATACGTTTCTGATACAAAGCCCGTAGTTTTACTGAACTAGGTCCAGAAGACATACTTTCGCGGCTCGTTCATATACACATTCTTTGAATGGCTATCCTTTTCATAAGCCATGCTACATTTTTGATCGATTACCGAGTCTTGTATTTTTATAATCCCATTGGATAAATATCGTAACTCTTCAAGTGTACTAAAATTCGACAGGTAGATTTATTATGAAATAAAATAATAAAGCAATTACATACTTTGGTTAAGTTTTTAGATTTTCACGGCCAAAAGCATTTTCGTTATTAGTTTTTGGGGTGTTATGCCGTGTTGCGCTACCTCCTTCTATAGCCGACGTTTCGGACAGCGTTGCAGTGTCCATCGTCAGGGCAGACCCGGTAGATCCGACGATGTGTAATTGCTAGTGTAGAGTGTGTGATTACACTAACAATAACAATTACAATTACACATCGTCGGATCTACCGGGTTGTTATTGTTAGTGTAATCACACACTCTACACTAGCAATTACACATCGTCGGATCTACCGGGTCTGCCCTGACGATGGACACTGCAACGCTGTCCGAAACGTAACATAACAACCCGGTAGATCCGACGATGTGTAATTGTAATTGTTATTGTTAGTGTAATCACACACTCTACACTAGCAATTACACATCGTCGGATCTACCGGATCTGCCATGATGATGGACACTGCAACGCTGTCCGAAACGTCGGCTATAGAAGGAGGTAGCGCAACACGGCATAACACCCCAAAAACTAACAACAAAAATTACATACTTTATTTAAAACGACGAAATGTATTTAATTTATTACAACTGGTCATTTTCGCTTAATACACGCTTTATCATGTAAATTAAATTAATTTTGAACACTGATGAGCCCTGTGTTAGGCGAAAATCGGGCGGTCGTAATTAATTAAATAAATTTCGGAGTTATAAACAAAGTAATTGCTTTATTTCAATAATATGTCAACTACAAAGTGATTGTTTTCTACCAAAATTTTAATTCTTTCATTTGAAAGGCAATGATCATCAAGCAAACATTTTCCTGTGTATTGTCTGTGGAAGTTATGTTATAATTTATGTTGTATATAATAAATTCCAAAATATTGAAATGAAAAAGAAATTTATGTTCAAATGACAATCTTTGAAGCTCTGACTTCCTTTATTAAATTTCCGGGACACTATAAAATTCATTTAAAAAAAGATCATTAACAGACTCAAATGAGGAACCAATCAATCAATTGATTCTGAGACAGGTATCCAGAAAAGGATCGAAATATCTGTTTAAAGCGAATCCAAGGAAATATTTGGCGCATCGCTTAGCAACTAAACTGAAAACTAAACCAACTAACCGAAAACAAAAGCTCAGATAAACTCATAGTCACGGTTGAAAGTGGAAGGAAGGTGAAGTAACAGATGGATCGGACTGATCAGGTCTCTCAAGTGTCCGGAACATTTGTGTCCAAAACTCTAAAACTCGTACCACAGGACCGTGAAGAGTCCAGGTTCCTCAGGGCAATTGGAGCGGAGGTCACGATCGTCGGCAACGAGGGAACGACTCAAGAAGAACTAACGTTAGGATAATAGGTTTCTAAATCACTTAGCACTTTTACTGACATCGGGTCTTACGTGACAACTCTGTATCTTTTCAGAGAAAGACCACGTAATATAATTTTATGAGGAAAACCCTCTTCAATTATGAAAACAAAGGCGCTTTCAAGGAGATTTAGAAAGATCTTATTTATTTACTTATTTAACGCCCGTGTGGCCTTCACATAATATAATATAGCATAAGAGAAGTCGAAATTTAACGTAATGCAGAAATACAATATATTATAAAAGTACACAATAATAAATATGCATAAGTATATCAGTAGGTACTATAAATAGCGTTCGTGTTACTTTGTGGTTACATTATCGTAGAAATTTGCACAAAGGAGTTCAACAAGTGACTAATTTTATTAATTTATCTCTTCACTGTGTTAAATTGACTTTCATGTGGACATTCGTATATTTTATACAATATATTCATTAACATAAAGAGAAAGAAAGACAACATAAAAAATAATAAAAATATTATCTGTATTTTAATATCGGATAAGGTAGCCTTTTTGGCGTTAGACATATTTTATTTCCAGGAAATTTCACACAAGCAGAGAATTTCTTTAGCTGTGAGAATGATCTTGGTTAGTCTAGAATATAAATGTCACTCAACAATTGCGAAGAGGAACTAAGGGATCACATTAAGCGCGTTATAGGCCCATCGTAGTAAAGAAAGTTAGAAAGTAGAAGAATTTATATTCAGCAAAACGTATCGTTAACTTAAACGGTCTTTAAGTCGGCGAGGATTTAAAGAAAATCATAGTAAATGTGGCCATAAAGGGAGATGAGAAAGTACAAAGGTTAGAAGAGAAGTGCAAAGAATCCCCGGAGCTTTCCGGCCATTCCGGATGTCCGGTTCAGGGCGAAGTTGACCGCGATTGGCCGCTATTCAATTTCAAAGGATCAGCCGGAAGTGGGGTATTGGCCCTTAAAAGGTTTGCTCGGTGAATCAATTAACAGTCAAGTTTTTAACCCAAAACAAGGGTCAAACCTGCGTCCGCCTTTTTAGGAAGGGTTAATTTTTGGGAATAAACAGGGGTCATATTAAGCAGGTACGTGTAACTTACAATTAAAATCATTTCCACAATCTTACTAAACATCTCATCAGTTTTCATATTTATCACAAATGGAAACTGAGGTAGAACATGAATACTGTAACCATGTATTAATTATTATTGGTAGGTACCTACTCGAAATAATTAAACAATTTAGGTACATTGAAAACATTGCGAGTTTAAAACCGCAACATTTTAAATAAATATTTATATCTCCTTGTTAAATCAGACGTATCGTTGGATAATGCAGTGTTCTTGTTCAATCGATCCATTCAGTCTTTTACATCTTATTACACGATTTGGATCGCATTGCAATGTCAATCATTGGGGATCAAAACGTCCGCAGCGGGACAAGGGGCAGCACAACAAATTAACTCTACAAACCAAATGGATGTTCGGAGATCTGTCGTCCTTAAATGGATGAATATTTACGAATAAAGCCTGTTTTCGATTGGCAACTCATTATATAAATTTTGTCTGTATTTTAATTACTCGCTTAATCCGACTTGGCCTGAAAAAATAGTATTCAACACCTTCTTCTTATGTATATCGCACATCCCATAGAAAAATGTCGTGAATCAAAATTTTCTATTTTACGTTTTATCTCTCAAAAGTAAAGTGAGAGTGGTTATTTATGCCCCACGAAAACCGTATTCAAGTTATATCACTCAATCTGCGTAAGATGTCACTAGTATATCTTTTCGACGGGACTGCTTGTTCATCATTCATTTATTTACTTCAATCTCCTGTAATTTTTTTTTAACTTATGGCACTTTTCTACGTGATGTGCGATATACAACTCGTTTTCTGATTGGTTAATTGAAAATATTAGAACAAATAGGTAGTCAGGTGAGTTATCATATTTTTTAGATTAGTCGTGTGATTTTCCTAAGCATCGTATGGAATTGACTTTGCCGATTGATAATATTTGCATTACCTTAAGAATCGAGTTGGAAAAAGCTGTACAAATATCATGGCGTCAAACCAAATGAACTGTATTTGCTGAAATCAATGTAAGGTACACCCACGAAGTTGATAGAATAAAGCAGTATTAAAAAACAGATGGCTTTTACGGAGGTAGTTAGCAAATGAATATCAATACATAAAACAAACATTAGATAGGTAATACAGTGTAAACTTTAATACATATGGATTTATCGATGGTACGCAAATACCACCTTTTTCGTGTTCAAGACTATTTTACAATTACAATAACAACTATGTATGATCAATGACAACGAACCCACGTAACTATAACAGAGTACCAGAAAAACAGTGGCACGCATTCAGAACCTTTGAAAATGCAATATTATCTGAAAAACAAGTAAAAAGATAATACTGTTAGGGGTTTTTTCTAGCCAATCTGGAAAATCGCGATTATCGAAAAAAGGTGACTTAAAGAAACATGTAATGTTTAGCCTTAGATGTGCCAACAGCTGTAAAAATTCTAAAGGCTCTATTCGCTACGTTTAAGACTATAGTAGTAAGTAGTACGTTCTATGTGGGTGTTCGTAGTTCGTTGATGGTTTTTCGTTTCGTTCCGCACCATCTGTTTTCACACAGCCTGCAATCGTCCTTACTTACCAAAGTTTTTACACTGTATCAGGAGTTTATGTCAACGGGTATATTAATGGCGGGCCGCAAATAACAACTGGGATTGGGGTCGGAACCCGAACAGAAGCAGTAGTCGAGAACTCAATTTTGAACGAAATACACTTTGTTTTAAAAAGTTCGTTTTAAAGATTAAGTGTTTCGGAAAGCACACAGCTTTAACTAGTAACTAATTAACCATTTCGCTATTTCTTTCCAGGTGTAGGGAGATATTACGGTAGGTACGCCACACAAATTCGTCTTGGGGCACACTGCTAGCTTTATTTGTATTATTTTACGTCTCATACGTTATACTCTGCTACTATACCAATCCTTGACAAGTACCAAATAAACTATCTACTTTAAAGTGTAACGTCAGATATGTCACATATCATTGCCCCATTTTATTATAGGTCATGAAATGTGAGATTTTGGGTAGATGTGCTCGTAGGTATCTTAAATATGCGATCAATGCGTATTAAACCCTCTTTTTAAACGGGCAGACGGTTTAAGAGAAGTTTTTCCATTTATTTTCGTGAAATCCTCGTACTGCAGCTCAATAACAGCTCAGAAGTCTGCGCGGGACTCGAGATGAATTTAGAATTCTGGCCGAACAAATGTTCGGTCAAGCGGGAATACTCCGGACATTGACAGAGCACCGGAACAGCGCCGGGAATCGAACCCGTAACCCGAGATGTGCAGACAGGTACACTACCACTGCTTAACCGTGATAGATGAAAATTAAACTTCAGACGTTGCGATTTGCGATGCAGTTCGCATTTCACATTTTCATGGCGCCATTATTGTGAAAGCAAATACTACTGCTGCTGCACTATTTTATGGAAACAGTTACTGTTATTTGCCTTCAGCTGGTCATTATAAAGCTTGGGTATGAAATGCGGAGAGCTAGATATGGTATTTATTTACTTTAATTCTCATAAAAATCCGAGTGCGGAGTGGGAAGTTTTTACGACAATAAAGAGCTTGAAGGCTTTGACTGCTCACATAATACTTTTCAGCAGCTATTGCTTTCAAAATTAACAATCGATATGATAGATGAAATCTACGCAATAGTTTTCAGAGCAGTTTAAAGATATAATATACCGGTCAGTGATTGACTATGCATAGCGCTTGGGTCCCACCCGGGCGTCGCATGTTCGATTCCTCGGCTGGCCAAGTCTTCTATCACAGCAACATTTTCGGCTTTTTGTGGTGGTAGTAGGAGATTTTCAAACATTTTTGGGTTATTCGTAATTTTTGGTTTAATGTTTGTCTTTCTTTAAAAAAAAATAAAAAAATAATAGAAATGTTGAAGAAACTATTACAGCCTTGAAGCAAGACATTTCAACCACATCTTTGATTAAAAAGGTTTATTTTTAGTTCCAGATTAACTACAATCTCAAGGATTAACAATATATTTGTGTGGGAGGTCTAGAAATAGAAAATATTGGTTTAACACTTTGGAGTCTGGCATTTTCGCATACAATACATTTACAATATGTTTAGTCAGCAGTGCGATAAAATAAGCAAATTAACAAAGGATTTGTGTAGTGAAATAATGATAAAACAGGCAACGATTATGTCTTTATCGTGGCAAGCGAAAATCACTATACCATATAAATAAATAAGGATAAAAAATCGAAGAATCATAACTTTTTAAGCAAGTGGCATCAAAAGAAGAATTCCAATACAAATCGATCCAAGATATTCATAGGTTTTTGCAATTGTTGTGTCTAAATTCCCCAATTAATTCAAAATCAAGCAGACAAGTTAAATTGTAATAAATATTAGATTTTATCTTGTTTTTATTAACTGTTTGAACTCCGAACTAAAGGCGTTAATTTGAATCAGAGTTACTCTTACCCGAGGAACAGGGACACAGGCAGCAATCCGTCTCTGTCAGTCAGATCAAAGATTCAATTCATTACACTCGATACCATTGAGGGGCTGTCGCTCAGACCGGCTCAAAGCCCATATATTTTTATTAGCGAAATATTTTAAAGCGACTCTAAAGGGACTAAAGTAGGCAGAAATCCACTGCCACTACTCGAACTTATCCGCCGATCGATTGGGATAAGAAGAATTTCTTTTTCATTCGCATTCGAAGGACTTAGCATACAATGAACCCATCAATTTATTAATAATGTATTGAGGAGATAAATTCAATAAGGCTGCGATTCGAACTGAATAAAATTATTTTTTAAGACAGCGAGTGAAAGATGTTCGACCCAAAAAAACAGATATAGGTAAATAGATTTTACGAACTAAGGATTTTTCGCTGAAAGAAATATCATAAATACGACACATCCCAAAATGCCTAATACATTGCATTCATTCATATTAACCAAAAAAAAGTAACAATTTATTGTAGACTCCATCAGATCTCACATTTTTGGGTCAAAACTGAAAAGCGAAAAGCGATTGAATTATGATGTTTAAATCTACCAACAAGTTATTGACACAAAAAGAGTGGGGCATTTATTTTCAGTAATTATCAAACATGATTTTTTTTTATGTGAATACCGCACAAGAGACCCAACTATCAATTGCGAGTGGGACTATGGTATCTGCAAACGGGGTGTGTTGTGATGTTGGCGAGAGCGGGAAGAGGAAGAAGCTGGCTGTTAAGATTTGATCAGTAAAAGTAGTTATTAGTTATTACCGTTTCAAGCAATCTATCCGCAGTAAGTGGCACTATGACATCCCCAATAGTTGATTTGGTTATTGTGTACGGTTGAAGGCAGTGGGAGGAAATATATGAGGATGAGAAATATTATGAAGATCCTGGTTATTCAAATCTCATCACTAAATATGTGTTGCCATTTCAAGCAATCTATCGGGAGCAAGTGGGATGGCATCCCCAATTGGGGTAAATTGTGAGATTTAATTAAGGGAGTGGGTCGAGGAAGAATATAGCAAGGTTGGAAATAACTCGGCTATTCAGATCTGGTCCCTAAACATGGTTGTTGCCATCTAAAGAAATGTTTCGATTCTGAATAGCAATCTACACCAGAGTGATACTTAGGGCCAGTGGTTTTACTGAATTTGAGTAATTTCAGAACATGAATAAAACTTTCACAGTGAAATTGAATGAATCCCTGAAACAACTGGCCCCTTACCCAGGAACCAGAGTACAAATCCGATAATTATATTAAATATATGATAGTAAAAGAAGTACGTATAAAAATGAAAGACTTTTTTCCTACACAATCTGCGAAGAATGTGCCTTTTGCCTTTCGTCCAATTTATCTTGATGTGGTCAAAATATTTATGATCCCGTTCCCCTTTAGGAGATGGTTCCGCCGGCCTTCAATGTTTTGGGTCCAGGACTGGGGGCTAAGGATTCCATCGTCTTTATTTATCAAGGGAAGTACAAATCGTATAATTTAGCGATAAATAAACGGCGCGTCCATTAAAACGCACATTTTAAATTATTATTGTAATATTATATCGTAAATCGCTAACAAACCCTGACGGCTTTCAAAGGGACCGCTCGATGTTTGAAATATAGATTTTATACTCGGATGGGATGCAGTCAAAGTACAATCTAGAGTTTCAGTTCAACACTTGTAATGTGTACTTTGTTAAAAATTTAATTTAAATTAAATTTAATAACGTTAATAATAAACTCTGGAAGTATTTTAGTTTTTTTTATTATTGTAACAGCTGTTTCAGCTTACAAGGCCATTTTCAACTTATTTGGATGCCTGGATTTTATTTTATTGCCAGGCCTGAGGGGTATGCTTTTAATGTAAGGAAAACAGATTTCAAAGTACCCCGTCATAATTATTTTCTCTACAACTCGGTTTAACCGGTAATAAATCATTTTCGGCACCTTCAAAATTGTAATTTAAAATCCTATAAAAAAGTCGTCTTAAAGTGGTATAACCACAGTTTGAAAAAGGCAGTAATAAAAATAAAAAAATCTTGCAAAACTTAATGACAGTTTTAAATTTAATTTAAATTATTTTAATTTTTTTTAAATTGAACGTAGTTCAACGAAACACAAAATAATTAAAAAATTTAATTTAATAATAATTTAATTTTTTTTAAATAGTTTAAAAAAATCACATTGAAAAATTCAGATTTGAGGTTACGGGATTAAAACTGACCACAAACACAAACTGTAGTGAAAATTGGATAAGTTTTTAGATTTTCACGGCCAAAAACAAACAATGAAAATGTAGTGAAAATTGTTAAAGTAATTAAAATTGTTTTAAATTTTTTTACAGTATTCTACACACATATATATTCTTAGTAGGTACCTACGTACCTTTTGTTTTTTTTTCAAATGCGCTTTATCTTTACTATCTTACTAACATTTCAGCATAATGCGGTCTATTGTTTTAACTTCGTGTGGTTTTACATATATTTTTTCGATTTGTAGGTATAATATCTATTGATGGTTTCATAGTTATTTTATTTTAATAATTTTATTTGTTATTTTTCATCATGTTAATTAAAAAAATCTATTTATCTAAACATAAAAAATTAAATATTTTTTATAAATTTCTATATAATTTATTTTGAAAAATAAAAATAAAATACCTACCCATGATAAAAAATTATAATATCGATAACTTATCTAATAATACAAATAAAGAATCTAATATTGAGACCTTTTATCTGACGATTCTTAATAGTTTTTAATCGGATTGAAGAAACAAAAATAATTATCTCAATTTCATTCAAATTCTATTTAAAAATGATTACTTCAACATCCAGAAAAATATATAAAATTCATGTTTTTCGTCATTCCCTCGATCCCTTTTGCCTTTTTTCGAATACTAATGAACCAAATTTAGTATTCTAATTGAAAGAACGGGTTTGCAGTGTGAAGAACATTCTTGCAAAATTAACATTTTCACCACAAAAACACGTCCCGTGCCGCCTTAGGCCCTTTAGGATATGCAAATGTGATATAGCACCTTGCAGCTCAGTCCTGACAGATTGGTTTTCATCACATTCATGCACCTCTTGACTGACGATGATTGAATACTAATTGCATAGGAAAATCATAAGAAATGTTCCATGAAATTGCATCCACATGAAGGCATTCACTAATGCCCTAATATTTAATATAGTGCTGATGGAATTTTTGCATCTTCAAGGAACATGTAGTTACTATCTACTAAGCATTACAGTAGATTTAAGATTTTAATATGAATTTTTAAATACTACTTACATAAGAGAAGTTCAATCAATATGTATAATTTCTTTAAAGCTAACATATTACCAAAAAAACTATTTGTATATTAAGTATATAAATATGTATATAAAGGATTCACATTAAATAATAATAAAAAATATGTCACTTCAAATGCGATAATTAAAATAAATAACATTGTATATATCACTATTTAGCCAAAATAATCGTCAAGATTCACAACCAGGTTTCTTCGTCAACATAAACATTGGTTTATACAAAGTTATTCATATTCTTATTATATTAAAAGGACATTTTAAAAAACATTTTTTTAAATGTCTCTCTATTACAATTTAAGTAGGTAGTACGTTTTACTTTATAATGTTTCTTGAAGTACTTACGAAGAGGGGATTAATTTTTATATACAAAAGTTTCTCTTTTTAATAAAATCGTGCTAACGTTACTTCTCGTAGTTCAGAAGTAAAAATAAGACAAAAAGACTTCACACGTTTCGGAAAACTTATTTTTTGATGGGACCATTTTTGTCTCACATAAAAAGCCTGGCCCCGCGATCGCAAGATCGTTTTTAAGGCCCCTGCTTATAAAACGAAAAATGGCCGCCACCCCCTCCCCTACCGAATACCCCTCCCCGAAATAAAGCCTGCTGCCGTGTTATGTCACGTGATTAATGGCGGGGACCAATCGTAAGGACAGGGAGTAGTTGTGATACGCGGCCTGATCACGGGGGATAGAATCACTGCCAGGCAAGTAAGTACAGTTTAAAATACAGGCATTTGATCAGATTAGTAAATAATTATCGTAATGTTAATTTTACGTGAAATATTATCAGTAAACTGTACATGTTTTTAAAAGGTTTTAATATCATTTATTCAGACTCTATTTCCCCTGAATATAATTACCTATGTATATAATTTTGCTCGGGTAAAAGAGATTAACAAACCATTGAAGTTATAAATATTATAGATAACCTTCTGGGAACTCCAGATTTACAAGATTTATCTTGATTACTAATAAAATTGACTATGAATAAAAAGGTATCCACAGATATAAAAAGAAATATTGTTAGGCGGTAAAGAGGAGCATACAAACGATTTTAAACAAATCTACGTACGAAAGTGAAGCTCCAACTACAGAGATAAGTTTAAACAGCATACTTGATTTTCAAAAAACATATTAAAAAATATCATTTGTTTTGTTAGGTGCTGTGTAGCAAGTAGCAAGTAAGTACCATAGATACGATACGATACGATTGTACCACCCCAGCCAGGAGCACTCCTGTCCCGGTGAGACTGGTACACCATAGAGAAAAAAAATTGTAGAATTATATGCAAGACCGCGAGGCTTCTATCCTCTTGTCTTCTGATCGGGTTTGCGAAATAAATCGGAAAGTGGGAATTCGTACTGGTCTCCTGGACCCCAGCGGAGTTTCTACAAATCACACACAATAGTTTTGTTATTTAAAATACGACAGCAGGGAGCTAATGGCCAATGCACAGCCGGGCGTGGCGCAGAAACAATACGCCAAATCTTTTATCAACTTCAATCAACGCTAGCAAAGTGATTGACAACCCTTTTCTGGGAATAGGTGATGTACGAGTACTTACGCGTAATTAAGAATATTTTTAGAGTAGGCAACTAGGGCAACACGCTAACATCTCTTTAGTATTTTGATAGTTTTACGTACTTTTTACAAATAATTTTATTTAGATAATTTGAAAGACTCTTCATATGTACATAATACCTACCTACATATTTATATTAACCTTGGGTATTTCAGCATTGATACATTGTTTCATTACGCAGCAAGAACTCGGGCCACACGCTTATTATATTCGATGTTTCGCTTTTGCCTATGACATAAGTTCGGTGCTTTTTCGGAAGTTCTCTAGGGTTGTAAATGAGTGTTTGACGATGCTTCTTGGTTTCTTAGCGAGATTCAATGCAGGTAATGTAGCTGTGCCCTCTTACTACCAAACCAATGTGAGACATCGTAAACATAAATGCATCGGTGTGTCTTCATCCTCTACAAATTGTCTGCTGCTATTGATGATATCAACCTGAGCAACATATAAACGTGTCTCCAGATGCGAAATCGTCCAAAAATTAAAACAAATGTTGTGAATTAATTGTTTTCTTTTTTAAGCCAATTTGTACCCCACAATCATACTTCGCCACTTCAGGGTTACTTGATGTCTCTTTGTCCGCTGAAGCGTAATGATTCTTTTTTAATTTATTTTGGGATGAAGACTATCGAATCATCAAATACACGTCATGTTCCCTCTTGGTTTAAGACCGGCTACACGCCATTAAATCGTTTTTTTTTAATTAAAACCACAAACGACCGCGCGCTGTGTCACTTAATTGAATTGATTTTTGGATTTAAATAACTGATTGCGGAATAATTGTGTTAGCGTGTCCATTCTGCTTGGAATATTTATAAATCTTATATCTTATGAGGGAGACTTGTGTGGGTGTGTTTGTGCCTTAAGACAACTCCATGGGAGGTTTCGTCTCAGCGAAATTTCACCAAGCCATGAATGGGGTTTATAGTGAATACTCTCTTGAAACGCAGTAACGATAAGAAAAATTTTAAGGCATACAAAAGTACATACAGATATTGTGATACTTTACTTAAGTGTGGGTGTAAGGAATGCAAGCATTTTAACAAATATTACTTTGGTATAGGTGATTATAAAGAAAGTATAGCGTCTTTATCTGAGTGAGGAAATAATTGATTGGCAATAATGAGAACATCATAGTAAATAAATATTAAGTATAAATTAAAATATGAACGTCACCTGTCTGTCTGTCAAAATCATTGTTTTACCTATTTTTCTAATACATAATTATTAGTTGGTAATTAAAATGAAAAATTAGAAATTAACATTTTTTCACAACAATGCCACACAGGTGGTCCTGAGGAAAATATTTTCCCTCAAGGCCTATGTCATCTTTGGGGTTGCTGTGAGGAGTTTTTTTTAAGAAAAGGAAGGAATGGAAGTGCTGGGAAGGATAAGGTATGAGGGGTGGGTAAGAATCTGGGGGTCAGTGGTGCCAGGAGTGACGGACTTAAGAATCCATCCCTCTCACTGTAGTGCAAGGCGGTGTTCCAAAAGAGTTCTGTTTGAGAGAACACAACATTTCCCTCAACCAGTCTTTCCCGATCCGGCCGGCCACGCAGCTGGTGGGCAGACACTTCCGCCGCCAAGGCCTGGACAAACCTCAACCCATTAACCCGGGCACCCCTGCTAAGTTATCAAACGTAGCGAACCAGCAATAAAATTAAAAATCAATTAAAAAATGTATGTACCTTACAACCCATCGTTACATTCAGTGCAATACTGTGATAACATATCCTTTAAGTTAGAAACTTGAAAGCACAAATGCATGTGAATTACCTATATGTATTTATTTGTTTCTTTACGTGGTACCTGGGTCTAATGTTTACAATTCAGTTTATAACCTCACTAGGTCAAGCCTGTGTTGAAGTTATAAGTTATAAACTGAAGATCTGAGATCTATTGTAAGATCTTCTTGGACTATTTAGCTAGTTTGTTCCCGGCAAAGATGGGATAAACGCCCGCTAGATGACTTTTTAATTTTGAAAAGAATTAGTATGGAGAGTACGGCTATAAGCCATATAATTGCGTACAGAAAACAGGTACGGCTAATATAGTAATTTAGTCACTACCGAGGAGCTGTACACGATATTATAATCACTGTAATTTGCTGCAAATGCTACATCCGCTTAACAATAGTTAAAGAAATGATATTACTAAAACGAGAAGGTCGTAACAGCCTCTTCAGGAGAGCGGGCTGATTTATAGGCATCTACATAGATTGTATTGCTAAGAAACTCTGTATCTAATCTCTTGATTTAAATTTAAATACTTGCTGATTCCTGATTCTTTAAAAAACCAAACAATTTTTTATAGTATTTTTGGATAAATCATACGCCAAGCAAAAAATTAAATAAAACCTCCACAAGAAATCACTCAAGAGATTTTTATTTTTTATCTTTAGGTTATAGGTAAGTACTGGCTCGTTAACTTTAATTTAAGCACCATCACTCCATCATCTTTCCAGTGTAAAAACCGTAACACTAACTATTCACATCACTGATGCGATTTCACCGAACTGCCAAGACTTTTTCGACATAAACATCGAAAACCTCTCCGTCCTGCATCAAGACACTGACACATATTATATTTCTGCATTATGTAAAATTTTGACTTGAAATATATTTGTAAAATTCCCACAGGCGTTCATTAATAAATAAATAAATAGGTAAACAAAACAACAATCATATTTTTTAACAAATTAAAATCTAACTCTTTAAGAAGGCAACTCAACAAAAACAAACCCAACAAAACGCGTATTAAAATGTGACGAATCGCAGACTGGTATTTTTAATTGTGTGCTTATATTTACGACTCGTATAAAATTGGATTTTCTAGATGTCATCTTAAGCCTTAAGAAAAAATGTGTAAATTTTAAGATTGTGTGTAAGAAGCAGAGAGTTAAGACGCCCACAATGAAAGACATAAGTTTGATTAAAAGCAACTTTTTGAGTGGGTGGTAAAAAACAACCGTCAAAGACTTATCTTGTCTTGGTATTTTGAGATGTAGACCGCTGATTGTCAACCAAAGTGGTTCCCACGAGATCATCAGCCCGAGTGAATAGGCTTCTAGGCATTTAAACCTAACTACGTCATTACTTTTATCTCAATAATACCTGGCAATTATATTCGTCTTCACACGCGACACTCGATTGAAATTGATTGCATCCTTCTTTTAAACCGTTTCCGCCATTCTTAGAACTGTATTTAGACTGGAGGTTTTTACTAGGGTGCCTTAAACAGGTTTCCAAGGACAAGTTACATAACATTTTGCTAGTAATAAAATAATAACTAGTAGCAAATATGTTTACCCATTTAAATAGGCTAACAATATGACATGTCACCTTACTTGGACCACTGACATTTTTTTAAATGACCTTTAAATGCCAAAACCATTTCTTTTGCACTTTTCTATAAACAAAATATTTTTCAGAGTAATCTGAGTTGTATTTCCATGGCTACATGTATGACGAAGTATTAACATAATTTTTTTAAAGCTTTCCTTTATTATACCTGGTTATAACTTCTCTTTGAACCCTTAGCAATTGCCAGTTTGTTTGCATCTGACAGATGATCGTTTGGCAGTTGATCGTTTTTAAGAGGCGCAGTCTAGTAGTTTGTCACTTTAGTTGGATAGGGTTCTATCTTCGCTTTACCATTTTCTAATGTGCCAAAGTTTTCAAAGACGATTTCTCATGATTTTCGATTTTGAGGTTCAATCTTGTGTTCTAGTTTAAAATATTTTATAGGAAAATATTTAATTAAATTGTGACCCTTATACTGCATGAATTACCATGCCCTTGCTGGTTGCATGTTGCATATAGTTCAATCTGCACGTTTGGGAGGCGGGAATGGGTACCGCCGCCCTGGGAACCTTTATTGGAAAACCAACACCTCTGCCATAGGTCACCCCAAGTGGTGTGCTAGGTTTGGTGATTTAGCAGGGATGCCCTGGTTCATGGGGTGAGGTTTGTCTTGGTCTAGGAGGAGGATGACCAGGACACATTGAACCCCAGATTCCTACCCACATCTTAAACCCTTTTCCTTCCCAGAACTCTCATCTCCTTTCTTTACTTAAAAAACCCTCCACACAGCATCCCCAAAGATGGCATAGGCCCTGAGGGAAATTATTTTCATCAGGGTCTCCTGTGTGGAGCTCATGTAAAAAAAAAGTTATATTTTATAAAGGTAAGTAAGTATATGTCCTATTTAAATATTTTTCTTTAAAATACGTAAAATAAAAATACTTACAATCATAAAATGGTAATTACATAAATCACTAGAAATCGTCTTTGCGAATTTTAACACCAATATCTCAGAAAAAGTGAAGTTAGAAACCTGTTAAACCAAAGTGTCGAATTGTAAAACTAAAAAATATTTCGAAATTTACAATGTAAATAAACACCGGTTGTTCGTTCCAGAATGCGATTTGTTCTATTTAATCATAATTAGTTCGTAATATTCATATTATTTTAGTTTCGCGTAGTTCCCGTTTTTGAAATATGCAAGCAAAATATTATCCCACGGTTTCTTCAAGTAAGGTCCCAACCTTGAGAAATAATATGTATTCTGCCTGGTATCATATAAATGCATTGCTTTGCAAAGATTTGGCAATTCCGGCGGAAGAGCCTGCTCTTCCCGAGGTTCCAATTGCGCCGGGAGAGTCTGCCCTGCCAAGGGCTGTTGATGCGCAGATCCTTTGTGTGGGAGTAGCTCGTGCCGCTCATCATGTTGCTGCTCTACCCACCGTTCCAATTCCAGCGGAAGAGCCTGCTCTTCCCGAGGTTCCAATTGCCACGGGAGAGTCTGCCCTGCCAAGGGCTGTTGATGTTCAGATCCTTTCTGTGGGCGTAGCTCGTACTGCCCACTAGTATGCTGCTCCAACCGCTCCAACCAAGAAGAAGAAGAAGTGTTTTCCTGCAAACTCCATTCTGTTGTGCTCTCGTACCAAGATAGATAAGAAACACCGGTGTTGTACCTGCATGACATCATAATGACTATATTATATTAAAATTGTTTAACCCGATCAGTTGGTTTTAACTAATTTGGAAATAATAGTGGTGTAAAACATATTTACAGCGATACTTTACATGAAACATTTTCCTCACGTGCAACAACGTAATTCAGTGTATTAAGAATTGCATGTTTTTTTTATTATACGAGAGTAATAGGTATTATAATTGGACAGAAATTAAATCATAAAAAACATGTTTGACATTAAGATTGAAAGATTGACGGTAAAAAAAATACGTAGCATTTGATACGACCGTATATCGTAAGCTCGCCTGCTAACTAGACCGTATCAATGACCCTACAATCAGAATATCACAAGAAAGGGAAATTTTATCCGGGATAAGTAAATAGGGAGCACGTTTAGGTTTAGAGAAAGATGTAGGCGATACATTACGTGTTCGCTCTGTATTAAAATATGTATGAATAACACGTAAAGCTAATGCCAGTACAAGAGCGGCTCGGAGATTTTATCTTTATACGAAACCTGAATAACAAATGGATAACGATTTAGTATAAACGACTTTGGAGACAAATTTTATTCCAGTTTATTTGTTTATATGCCTGGCTGTAGAAGAATCGAGTAAATGGAAACAGCTCAAATCTCGTCTCGCTGAGTGGATATATAGGCAGGGGTAACACTGTGTCTAATGGCTCACTGTCTTCTGTTTGATCCGCGTGTATTCAGTTAGACGTATCCATTGTGACTTTGTCACATTGTGATAAATGACAGCAATTACATTCAATCATAAATGTTACATTTTCTGTGCTTAACAAAGGTGAAAACACGAAATTAAATATGATTTGAATCTTAATAATAGAATTTGATAGTTAAATGAAAACAAATATCTTTGTAAAAACTTTTTTACACAATTTTCAAACTTTATAAAATAATTTTTATATTTCATTTTATATGATTATTTTTTATGATATTTTAAAGTAATTAATTTTGCCTACAGTTTTTATTTATTTATACTTGTTTGTCTTTCGTTATTTTTAATCCTGACGAAGAAAAATTTGTTTTTGAAACAAATTTGATAATATTAATTATATTTACATATAGTGGTATTTTTTGAAAGTTATAAGTTTTCATTTAATTAAAACTGACGCCACAAAGTGTACTTGCAAAGTTTGAGGATTTTTTAAGGTTCGAATGATTACTAGTTAGTTTATTTCGTTATCGTAAATAGTTACAGTGAATATAAGACTGGACGGACGTCCTTACTAGGCTAGATTATGAGTAGTTCTCTGTCTGACTGAGGGAGCCCACCATATCTCATTGGAGCCTTCGGAGCATCGTAACCGTTCATAACTAAGACACAAACTGCGATTGATGGTACTTTTCTGATAATTAACTTAGCTACCATGGCAGATCTACGTATTACAAACTAGACTATCGAAATCTGTTGAAAGAAGTTGAAACTACACGGATAATCAACAATCTCCGGCCTCTGTGTTTTCTCCTTCCTACAACGTGGTTCTCTTCAAGACCCATGTTCACTCCTTCCTTTCCTCAAAAATACAATTCACAAAGCATCTTGAAAGATGAGATAGATCCCGAGGGAAATTATTTTCTCCAGGGCCTCCTGTGTGAAGTTAATGTAAAAAAAATCTACACCATGCAAGATAGTATTACCATTTCAAGTATTATTATAAAAGATTTCCACACAGACACATACATAGTTAGGTATTTAACAAATATAAAATGATCAATGAATCAACTATTGATGTATGGATGAAGCAAGGAGGGTGCAAAGTTGAAGTTGTGTGGCGTTTCATCCTGTCTACCCCAGGACAGAAGTGGCATGACGGTTAATTAGTTTCTAGTTAAGGTGGTAGAGGAGAAATCAGCATGTAGACGTGTAGAGGAAGAAAATCCTAATATCAAAATAATAAACAAAAATTATTTTTTGTTGTTCTTATTTTTCCAAAGATTTTATAAAAAAAATATCGACCTCGCTATGAAATAGCTTAAACATTTTCTATGGTATCACAATGCTGCAAGTAACAATTTTTCTACCATGAATGATCGGAGAAGCAATTTCCGGCATATCAGGGTATTTCATATTGTAGCGAACATGTTTCACCGTCCCAATTCTGCTTTGAGATAATCCAAAATACTTAAGAATCATTATAAAGGAGAATCTCTTAGAGGGGCTTAAAGAGTCGCAATATAATTTAACGCATTATATAAGTACTTTAAAAAGACTTCTTTATTTTCAAATCTATTCGATACGATACGATTGTACCACCCCAGCCAGGAGCTCTCCTATCCCGGTGAGATCGGTACACCGGGGGGCACTGATTTGTTAGGACTAGGAACACGTTCTCTGAGGATGGGAAGGAGGCTGGAGTTTAATCGACCGGTACACATGGCAACAAAAAAAAAGCATTCGGCAAAATAATATAATAAAACACATATAAAATTAAATTTTTAGTTAATTTATTTTCGACAGTAACCGGTTTCGGCCTATTAAAACCATCTTCAGACTGTTATAAATGTTTCAATCTGCAGTTCTTATACATAACTTAATATTATTTATAAAAGAGTATGGAATGTATCGGGAGCATTTCCTATCCTTTTCCTATATTCCTCTTCCTAACCCAAAATTAATTTTTAGATATTAAAACTTAATTTTGAATGTACTTTAGCAAAAGAAAGTTCTGTGGCTTGACTTCAGTTCATTTGAATTTATATCACAATACCTATATAATGTAAAAGCTGTTTGTTTCTTACAAATAAATAAATAACATATGGGTGGTACTACAAGGATTTTATTAAATTTATATGGTTTTTCCGTATTTGTTGCCAGGTTTTCCTTTAATTCGTAGACATAATAATCATGGGCTTAAAGATTATTTTAATGTTTTCTGGGGAATTACCTTACTTATACGTAGAAGCTATGTGTATTTTTAAACGACTTCGAAAAGGAGGTGGTTATCAATTCGACGGTATTTTTTTTTTATGTTTGTTACGTGAGAACTTTTGATTGGATGAACCGATATTGATGATTCTTTTTTTATTAGAAAGCTGATGCTTCCCGTGTGGTCCCATTTTAATTTTTGGTCTGGTTTTGACAATGGGATCCATGAGAAAACCGTATATGTCTTAAATTTGCGGGATCTCCACATCTCACCTATAACTACCTATGTTTGTACTGTATGTAGTAACCTTGGCTGACACCGACTCCAAAAATAAAAATCGTACGAAATTATTTTTTTTTACTTTTTAGTGCATTTTTTAAATTAGTTTTTTGTTTTGTTAAAAGTTTTGTTTATATTATATTATTATAATGGAATTCCTCCACGAAAATAGAAATAGAAAATAGAAATATTTATTCGACGAAATTTTCTATTCGTCCAATTGAAACTATCATAACAAGAATGAAAAAAATGCGTTCAAAATATTCAGAATGGAGAAAAACAATATCAAAACATGGCGTGCAGAATACTATAAAAGGCATGACGTAAATTCCACTGCTATTTACAAGATGAAAAAGAACAGAAAATTTGAATTTCAGATTCCCTGACATACCTACGGGTTACGATACGGGTTACTACGGATACCTCTATACATTCCCACATAACTTCTCAGCTGAAATATATTATTTACTTGAGTGTATTGCATTTTTCGGTAGATATCTACATAATACATACCTATAAGTAGGTAATACTTGTACGAACATATTTCCACAGAGTCAAATAAAAGCTTTTTACAGTCGATTCAAAAAATAATTTTAGCTACAAATCTATGCAGTCCCCGCTTTAAAAAATTTGAAATTCAAATAAAGTACCTTTTTGAGCTTTGCGCAGAGAAAACATAGGTTTTGTAAATTTACGTGGGTTAATAAAATCAGTTGAAAGCCACATTTTTTCAAAGCTTTCAGAATGATAATTATTATTTCAGTTTTTTTTAGGTTAGTTTCACACAGAAGTTTCACTGAGGAAAAAAATTCTAAGGGACTATATCATCTTTTGGGATGCTATGTGGAGGGTTTTTATAGGGATAGGAAGGAGAGGAAGTTATGAAAAGGAAAACGGTATGAGTGTAGAAATCTGCGGGTCGACGTGTCCAGGAGTGACGGACGTATAAATCCATCCGTCCCGCTGCGGTGCAAGCCGATGCGATGGGTCAAAAGAACCCGGCTGGAGAGGCTAGGTTAGGTCTCACTCAACCAGTCTCCCCTGCCTGGACCTACACAAACCTCAACGCATGAACCCGGGCACGCAAAACAAAGCTTTGCCTAAAATAATTGATCTAGGAATGTAATTATTAGAAAAAAAGTAGTTGAAGCTGTTATTATTTGTATTCATCATCATCATCACTCTTGGCTCTACAACCCCTGATGAGTCTTGGCCTCGTCAAGAGCGTCCTCCCCTCATCTCAGTTTTGTGTCATCTTAATCTTGGTCTTCCCAGGGTCCTTCGCCCTATCGGTCTTGAGTTCAGCAGGGACTTTGGTGCTTGATGCTCGGTCATTCTCTCTACATAACCTAGCCACCGAAATCTTCCCAATGAATGAAAAAATATTCAGAATAATATATTGTTTGCATTAACGAAATTAAAAATAATTCTCGAGTCTAACATAATTGAGAATGTTTATAGAAACCAAAGTAATTCTCGTAACGATTTTCCGCAAGAACTGACTTCCCGAGATTAGAATTCTAGGGACATTTTTTATACAAAGCCATTTAAATAGTTGGCATTCTCGAAAACAATACCTATGTGAGCGAGAACGCAAGAGTGAATTTGAATATGTTGGAAATTAGAAAAAATATGGGGGAATTTGTATGGGTTTCTCTTGAAAATCAACGCCTTCAAATTGCCAAGCCCCGCCCTGTGCTACCGCACCAACTGAAGGGTCTAATTAAAACAATAGAATCGATTGAATAGAATAGTGCATTCAAACTAACCCTCCATTTTGAAAGGGGTAATTAGTATTGCAGAGTGGAGGGCGCATCAACAGTGAAAATGGATGTAAAAATACTTCGAAACGGTGTTGTGGAATATTAACAAAAGGAGATTGAGAAAACTTTAAAAAATGTTGTCTACATTGCTGCATGCATTAAATGAATTAACTTCGAAACCTATTCTAAAAGCAAAGTTGTCATGTCAAAATTGATTTTCAAATAAAAAAAAAAAACTATCATGCGTTTTAGCTCGTCATATTATATACAGCGAGATCCTAGTAATAATACCTATATATCTGCCAATAGGCAAACTAATATGACCCAGAAAAATATGACATTGAACTCGTTCTCTTGCAAAAAAAATCATTTAAGAAAAATGAAATTTTCAACGCAATAATGTAATAAATTGGGTGTCCACTTCAATTAATTCTAGAACTTGGATTTGCTTTCAATTTAAGGGTCATTTATCCACACGTAGTATAATATTTTTAACAGAAAATAACTTTGGTTGACTTTTTCAAAATTGGAACTAATTTGATGAGAATTCAGGTTCTCTGTAATTTTTCCCGGGTCTGCGTTATATATAAAAACGCAAAAAAATGCTTTTGGATTTATTATTGATTTTGCTTAGAACAAGGGACCTTTCGCTGTCAACCTAATTGTTTTTTTTTCAGAAATGTATCCAGTGTATCCATATTTGTTTTTTTCTTTACCATATGGTAACGAATTCGTTTGGTTTGGAAAAACTAAGATAAACAATACCCCTCAGGACCGACCTATGTCATCTTTGGGGATGCTGTGTGAAGGGTTTTTTGAGGGGTGGAAGGAGTGAAAATTGATTTTGAAGAGAGCCATGTTGTAGAAAGGATGAAATAACACGACTATTCGCCAAGCTGTTGACCTCAAGAACGAGTCATAGAAATGACTTGTTCTCAACCCTGGTGACAAATGTTTGACGTGTTTTCCGACTGATGCACCAGTGCCGAAGAGATCAACAACTACTAACCACTCGGACCCATAAGCTTGTTTTTACGTTAATATAACATTACCAGACATACTTATGACATGTGAGGCGTACCTAACTTATTAAAGTAAACCGAAATTAATGACAAACATTAAAAAAAAATTGGTCAATCTTGAATGATATAAAAATCTCGTTGTCAGTAGTAGAAGTTTTGCAACAGCGTACAGAGGCTATGTGGATGACCCCAATATCCTCTCAGCCAATGATATCTTAGTCGGAAGCTTTGGTCTTGTCAGTCAAAATTTTAATCCGAACTCGATTCACTCTTTACGGTCAAACGAAAGTTAAACTCGTTCTGTAAATAAATGTTTGAGGCCTTACCCGAATTATGTGGAGGCTGTCAGAAATAAAATGAAATACGGCAGTTCGTAAAAACTTTATGCCGATGATAAAAAAAATATTGGATGAAAAATAAATTACCAGAGAACAAATTATTACTTTGTTCTATTAATAAATAGGAAGATTTATTTTTGAAATTATTTTATAGTAGAATTTATGATAATTTTTTATAACAAAAGGTTATAAGTCATCATTAATATACTTCTATTGCTTTTTAAGTTTTAACCCCTCAGGCTTCGAACGTACTTTGTCGGAGGATCATAATATTTCAATTTTTCAATAAAATCCAAATAAATGGAATATTTCTGAATGTATCCGAAAACTAAAAACTGTTTTAGAAAGTTGATAACATACACTTTTAAATTTTATAATTCGAAATAAACATATAAATTTTTAAATACAAAAAATTTTCAAGCAAACATAAAATGGTCTTAAAAAGGCGTTTACGTTTTTTCTAACTAAAATTACTAATTTGAAAAAATAAAAACACATAACTTATTAGACAAATGTGTTATATACGTTATCGTTAACTCACTTTTTAATCGTTTGATGCAAAAATAATTAATAAATAAAATAAATTTCTTAAAAAGTTTTACAATTTTTTTTTAAATTGCGGTCGGAAATTATAAATATCTAAAAGCGTACATTTTTATTATTTTGCGATTAACTTTTATATTTAAATATAAAGCGCGGATTTTTCTCTCTTTAACACCGTTTAGCTGATTTTTCTAACCATATCTAATAGTAAGGGAGACATAACGATTTCTATGAGATCTATTGTTGTTCCTAGAACAGAAAAAACCGACTTTAAGTGTTAAATATGATTTTATTTTATTTTAAAGAGGTCTCTAATACAGATTACAAACCAAAAGACATTAGATATAATTTTAAAATGATGTACCTACTTATAAAATTAATAAATATAATTTGTGCCAAAATTTGCAGTAATAATAATGATAATTACAGTAATTCTAGCAAAACGAAAGGCAGAGAATTTTGATAATGTAGAAGGGGTATCTAGGTATCTATGAATTATGATAATCCAAAACGTAGGCTATGTCTTAAGTTCATCAAATACCATTCAAAGTAAAATGCTATGTCACTGTACGTGATGGCGTCCGTCACGGGCAATTTGGAATGTTCTGTAATTAGGATTTTTGTCCGCCCAACCCCACTATTACAAGGTTCTAACTGCTGCTATTGATTGCGCAAGATGGATGATGATGATGACCGTGATTATTTCATGTAGACATTACTGATGTACGACGCGATTGTTTTGTGAGAAAGTAGACAGCGTGTATGCGGTGAAACTGAACACACTAAAGTTATATTCGTTTGTCATGGTGGAAAGTAACTAAGAACACAATGGCGAATATACAAGTTAGTTGGGAGAATTGAAATTATTTGCTTCTTTATACACATTATTTAGAAACTATCTTTACATCAAATCAATTACTTGAGATCAGATAAAATTAATCAAATGTACGTTTTGGAGAAAGTTGTACACGAAAATCTAGAAGAAAAATTTGCAGCGATTTTACCACTTGAAAATAGTTTAATATTTGAGATGTGGGTATGGGTATCGCCGCCCGGGAACCATTTATCGGATAACCAACCCCTTTGCCATAGGTCAAGGTTCGCTACGTTTGGTGATTTAGCAAGAGTGTCCGTTTCATGGTGTGAGGATTGCTCGGGTGCGTCTGCTCGCCTGCTGCATGGCGGGCCGGATTGAGAGAAATTGGTTGAGGGAGGATATTTGACCTCTCCGGTCGGACTCTCGACCCATCGCCATGCCCTGCAGGGACGGATTCATGCGTCTGCCACTCCTGGACATACTGACCCCCAGATTAATACCATTTTTTCCTCCCAGAAAATCCTCTCCTTTCTTTCCTTGAAAAAATCCCTGCAAACAGCTTTCCTTAAGATGACGTAGGCCCTGGTGGAAATTATTTTCCTAAGGGCCTTCTATATAGAGCCAATATAAAAAAGTCTCCATAGCTGGTTAAAATTGATAACGCCATAGTAGATACTATTTTGTTTATTTTAAGATTTTTCAGCAATTCAAATTGTTCTAAAAAAACAAGTTTGCTTTGACTTGATTTGGAGAAATGATGATTTATAAAAACCTAGCCACATTGAAAACAATATATCTGTACATAAATGAAGAATATTAAAAAAAGTACGATCAGATATATCAAAGCGTGTAATTTTGCAAAAAGTGAGCAGCAGAGAAAATTTCTACCTGCTTAAAGAAAACACAAGGTGCCTAAAAAGCGCCAATAGCCTTTGAATGAAACTCTTTTATCTCCAATACGTCCTAACTTTTCCAACAACAATATTATTCAAAATGATGTATTCATTAGAAATATTTTTTCAAAACAAATCCTATTACACAGGTCAATCAACAATCTCTTATTTAGCCAATATTATTAATGCTCGTAAATATTTCACAGATTCGTAAATACAAAAGAAATCCACGTTCGCGTATTAGATGTTTTTCACAAAGCCAGTAAACTTCGAACAAATATCAGCAAATGCCAAAATTGTATGAAAACAAATTGAAGCCCAGATTGGCTTTGCTTTAGCGCTTCAGTCTGGCTCAGGTCCAATGCAATTTTTCCAAAGATTCGCAGATGACAAATGGGCGGAACCAATACTGGAAATCCTTTCATACAATTTACCGGAGAAATGAAAAATCGATACAATAATCTCATCGTGGCGCTCTCTAACTGCAAATGATAATAATTTATTGGAAACGCTTTTTGGGAAATACAGGAAAAGAAAATCGATAAACACAATTCATACAGTGAATGTGTAGAGTAAATATATTGCTTAAAAATTTACACAAAAAAATTACTTCATTACGAAATTCGCTTGGTAAGTAGTATATCTGAAAACAGAGAAATAAAAAAAAAAGAAATTGATTATATACATAATAAAATTGAAAATACTATACTATTCGATGGGTATGGCTCTCGATAAGCAATTCGGAGGTGAACAAATCCCAGCATGACCAAGAAAAGTTGATTTAAGTCCTATTTCACATTTTTGGGGTAAGGTCACCATTCAGAATTGAAACGTTGCTTGAAACAGCTTTAGGCGTGTTTGGTGACCATATCTGAATAGCCAGGTACTTCCCCATCTCCATCTTCCCCATCTACTTCTCCTCCCCACTACATTCAGCCTCACAACATACCGCAATTGGAGATGCCATAGTCTCACTGGCTACAGCCGGTTGGGAGCAGTTGGGACCCTTGTGCGGTATTCACACAAAAAACAAGGCTTCTCATGTAATGTTTAACCATAAAAGGCAAATATAGTATAAAATATCTGGGTGTTAAAATATTAGACAACTCCCCAAAAACTAAAATAATAAAATTTAATTAGCTATAAAAACATCTGGTTTTTAAAATCTATCATTATTTATTATATGTTATATTTAATAATTTAAAAAATAAATAAAACAATACTTTTCCAATTTATTGGATTAACTTAAGAGCGTAATACACGAGCCCGATTTTCAGCCCGTTTCCAATTGGAGACAAAAGTCAACATTTTTCGATTTGCGAGATCGCTATTTTCACCTCTATTTTCATATCTAGGATTTCAATTGTCATCACTGCAAACAACACATGAACCATACTGTTTATTGTGATGCCTACTGAAAACGTAGGTATTAAAATAGAGTTGAAAACAGCGATCGCGTAAAGCGAAAAATGTTGACTTTTGTCTCCAATTGGAAACGGGCTGAAAATCGGGCTCGTGTATTACGCTCTTAGAAGCTTGTCTCATTGTAGTATGTCGTCGTTGAAGAAGATGCAAACGTTACCTTTTTCTAGTTTATGTGTATATTTCTGTTTCATGTTTGATTGAACATTTATTAAAAATACCCTCTTCAATGGTTACATACATTTTTCAAACTGTGACTAATATCCAGGCTAAATTTGAATGCTGTGAACACACGTGGTTGACAAGCAACGAGTCTGATACGTTCGTCGTCGGATCTGCCGGATCTGCCCTGATGATGGACACTGCAACGCAGTCCGAAACGTCGGCTAAAGAAGGAGATAGCGCAACACGGCATAACACCCCAAAAACAAACAATCAAAAATCAATGAGTCTATTGAAAAATCCACAATGGTGATGACCAAAAAAACCATCTCTAATCATCCAACTCTATTTTATAGAAAAAAAATACATTGTTGAGAGAAATATTTAGTTTCTGTACGACATATTCGAAGGTACGACACAATGATTACATACTCGAATCAACAACTGTATATTGTAGAATATACAAAATTTGTAATACCCACAAAGAATTAATACCGTCTCTAATCAACGAGGTTTTTTGCAGAAATCTTACGCACGGAGTGTTACACCAATATAAAAATGTTGACGGTGTATTGCAAAGCTTTGTGAACTGATACATTTAATTAAGAGTTATAAAATCAGAAAAACAATTCAATTTCGACAAAAAAAAACTGTACCTAGTGTGTATTTAAACTACACAAAGTTACAAGATGTCCAATTGTATTCGCGTGACGGAAGCATAAGACAATCTCCATGACACAATAAATTTAAAAATTCCACGGGAGCAAGCGCAAGACAGCCGCCGGTCGGAGACAAACAGCATCGAATAATACTAGGTACCTACCAGGGCAGCAGAGATTGCAGGAAGGTCCTTTGACGAGGGACACAAAACGGCGTTTCAATGGGGCGGCAGCGGGACTACATTTAAGTGGCTGCTATTTCGGCAAGGGTTGACAGGGGTCCCTTCGTCGGCAGTCGGTACATTCCGCTATTACCGCCGGGGTAATGAGATCGCGAGACGGAAACACACGCGAATTATTTATGTAGATACCAAAGGGCTTGGATGAAAAAGTAATGTTAGGTTTCTAAATTATGAATTAATCCAAAGTTAATAGTTACTATACGAAAACTTTATGTACCAAAAACATGCAAATCTCAGTGTCTCCAATAGTAAATCATCTGCGTGAAAAACTGTATACAACATTCTATATTAGGTAAACAGTGAAAGTAATAAACACTATAGTGACCTGCCAGGTAAGTATGATCTTGTAAATAATCTACCTGTGCTTACCTACATAATATAAAAATAATATGTAGGTATATTTTTACGCAGCATCACGCTCATTAGTAATACACTGTAAATGTATTTTTATGTTATTAACTGATGAGCTGGTGGATGCAATCTGTTTGTCTTAACCCCTCAGACAAAGTTGTTCGCTTTTGGGAACAACTCCTATAGGTCTCATAGAAATCGTTATTTGCCTTTGTACCATGGTAAGAAAAATTATCTAAATGGTGTTAGAAAGATAAAACCCCTCGCTTTATATTAAAATCTAAAAGTTAACCACGAAACAAAAAAATCTACACATTTATGGAAACAAAGTCTCAGATCGCAATTTAAAAAAATATATATGAAAGAATTTTTTGTTAATTAATTTTTATGTCAAATGACAGATAAGTGAGATGACCGTAACGTTTACGAGTATAATACATTTGTCGAATAAAATATGTTTATGTTTTTTTTCGATATCAGTAATTTTAGTTAGAAAAAACGTAAGGTGAGCCATTTTTATAATTTTTTTATGTTTGCGTTAAAAAAATTATATACTTACCTTTATGTTTATTTCGAGTTATAAAATTTAAAAGATTTTTCATAACTTTCAAAATGAAATTTTAGTTTTCGTATACGTTCAGAAATATTCCAGTTATTTGAATTTTATTTAAAGGGTTAAACCAGTGCCAGTGGTTCAAGAGTTTGGGAAAGGGGTCCGTGGGCGAAAAGAGTTTGGGAACCACTACGATGGACGATGTTTTAATTTTCTTTAAACGGTGACCTGACAGTTGATCCGCCGACAATTGGAAAGATTTTTACAATAAAATTATAATAAAAACATTTTTAATTGTTCCAATTCCTAGGGAAAGGTTTTCACTATAAAATTACAATTTTTTGTGCATTTTTTACCAATTTAAAACGTAAAATATCCTTAATAATATAGGTATGAATAACAAACGAATTTATATAAATATATATATTAATTATGCCCCAGGCATTAAGTTATACGCTGTTATAAAGGATTATTCTAATAACGAGTTAGCAGTAGGATACAGCCTAGATTTTATTGCCCTAGAGATGAATTTTTACAAAAACGGCGGTATAAAAATCAACATCGTAATATTATCAATAATATTTAACAAACAAAAAATAAAGCTCCATAGTTCTTTGTGGAAATTAAGATGAGAGTTGTGAAGTTATTGTTAAATGTCGGACTCCGAAAACAACATTCAAACTACACTAAATCCTGGAGGAAAAGTCACTAAGAATATTTAATTCAATGAAAAAAATGTTAGCGAAACTGAATCGAAAATCTGGAAATAGAAAGAAGTAAGAGGAAATTCCGGGAAAATGCGCAGTGGTTAGCGCATTTGCCTGGAAAGCGAAAGGTCCTGGGTTCGAGTCCCAGAGAAAATACATTTATCTGATTTTTCTGTTTCCAGATTTTCGGTTTCGCTAATATTGTCTTAATTTAATTAAATATTACAATTTGAGGTTTACTCATAGAGTTTTAAAAAAATATCACTAATTGAAAGAAGAAAATTATTAAGAATCAAAACGTTATTGTAATAATTAGCTATATTTACAACAGAAGCATTTTCTTGCAAGTATTCTCCCCTACCCATTTCATTTAAGAGTGCCAAAATTAAATTCAAGAAATTCCCTACTGCTACAAAAACATACGTTACTATATGGTCCTGCACTAAATTTAAAACCATTATTGGAAGCAGCTTGCCATTGCTACAAGATAATACATACGAAAACCCAACTAAGTGCACAAAAATCTCCCGATCCGACAGGCGAGGTAATGTAAACAGATGTAACGAATTAAGTAGCAGAACGTCTGGAAGATGATGAATTGCTTTTGCCTTGTACATTGTACACCGTCGTTTCTCGTAACATTGCGGACAAACTTTGGGAAATGTGAAAAAACTACCTACAACATAATTGATGTTTCTTTCTCATGCTAATAATTGGCTCGGAATGTCGGAGCTGATGGTGAAAAAAGGATGGGATGTGTGATGTAAGTTTATGATATTTATTTCATATCGCAGTGAAATTAAGGTATGGGTAATGAATTACTGTCACGGTAGATCAAATAATTTAAGTATGGCAATAAGTACTGTCTTTAAAGCCGTAAAAATATTGTAAATCATATTGTGATAAAACCCAGAGTTATTCAGGTTTTCCGGTTGCTTAAATACTTATTTTTGCATATATTTTGAAGTACGACAGACGTTTCGTCCCCCTAAGGGAATTTTCAAAATGTATAAAAGAGTTTCGGTAAAAAATTTTAACGTCTATTTAAAAAATATTTTACCCAAATTGTTCTTTCTTAATATTTGTTTTACACAACAAATCTATTTTCAGAAGAACACCGAAATCTATTTTTAGATACTGTAAAAATTTCGTTCGTTATGAAATTTGCACAGCTTTTACATTTTGGAATTTCAGATTTCTGTATTATTTATATTACTAGCTTTGGAATTATTAAATAAACTAACTAACTAACTAACTAACCATCACGCCGTTTCCCCGCAGGGGTAGGCAGAGAGGACGGACCGCCAAACAACTCGGTCTTGGCACACACTCCTTGCCTCGTTCACATTCATACACCGTCTCATACATGCTCTTCTATTATTCCGACTCTTTACATGGCCCGACTCAAGTATCTGATTCACTTGGTCGTGCCATGTCTTTCTCGGACGTCCCCGACTTCTTCTACCATTCACATTTGCATCATATATTCTCCTTTAAATAATATAAATTATTAAATAATATAAATATAATTGTGCTATCTTATAATCTCGAGTAAGCTTATAAAAAATATTGAGAAAAGAATGTCTTAAGTTATCTTGATATTGCAGACAACCGATTTCGATAAAACTTAATCATGGCAGTATATTAAAAACATTCATAATATTAGATAGTTAAGGTTCGCTAATCAAAAAAGTGTTGGCTTTTCCCGAAAATATATAGTAGGTGCAGGTTGGAAACGAACCCGATTTAAGTTAATTAGTATTAATAGATTATTGATTATTTTTTATTAAAACCGGTGTATATTGTATATCTTTTCAAGTAAAAACATAAAAACCAAAGGGTATTGGACAATATGTTTAGGGTGGGGGATTGGACGGTTACTCGACTGAGTGGCCAGTGATCAGTGACAACAAGTGAAAGAAAAAATTACCAAAAATTCATAACCATTTTTTACTCCAAATAATATCAGGAATCACTGGTACGTCACACCACAAATAAAATGAAACACTTTATTATGCCTAAAATGATACTTCATCCATTTGCTGCATCTTTTTAATCAAACTATACAGTCGTAATCAAAGTTCGAAATATGGGATCCCATGACGAATAAGAATACGAAAAGGACACCGAAGATAATTGCGCCAGGCACAAAGGAACTATTAAAAAGAGATTTGAAAAGGCGTTGCAGTAGCTATTAATCAAACATTATGGAGGAAGACACCGACTCGTTTCGCTTTCGATATAAAAAAATACGTTTGTTTTAACCCGCTTTTCTTCAAAAGGCTTCCGTAAAGTTCACACGAAGTTATTTATTAATTCTTAGCGGGTGGAAGAAATTAAATATAAAAAAAAATGGAAAAGAAAGTATGATTATGATATAATAACGTATGCAATTATTATTTTTTCAAACTAAAACATAAAGATTACATCATTGAAGAAAAAATGAGAAAAAGGGCCTTCGCTCATGGAGAAACCGAAAACTGGTTGGCAACTCAATTGTCCGCGCAACTAAACTTTACGGTTTCAGTAATTATATCAGGTTGCTTAAAATATATATTATTTAATAATTATTTATCAATTATCAATAATAATTTATCAACCTCCTTAACAAAATCTATATTTTCCTGCTTTGACATAACGCAAATTACTCGAAAACTTGACAGGTTGTGAGGCTGATGGTAATCTGTCGCCCTTGACAACTGTTGCCTATGTGCGGACCGCCAATGAAATTCGCAAAACGTTTTCCCATGGATAGAGTGGCAAACTGTTTTTTTTTTCAATTTCTCCATGAGCGGAAAACAATAATATAAACGAAAATATGAAAGAGAACAAGACACAGAAAAATAAAAAGATAACGGTCGCAACTGGGACCCGAAACCAGAACCTTTCGTCTTACCGTGACAAACGTCTAACCAAATCGGCTACCGACACCTCTTATTTGAACGTGATATTTGTCAATCTCATATTTCAAATTTTAGAATTGACAATGTTATCAACGACTAGATTTATCATTTTCTATTATTATCGTACCATTTATATTACCATCAGACATCATAACTATATTATCATCAGACTATCATTTTCATTGGAAACATAGGCTCTAAGAACTGGTTTGAAACCTAGATGGTGTTGCGGATAAATATATCCAACTTTATTTATATGGAATACTTATTTACTTTTTTGTAAAAGTCTAAATGAATATTCAATTTTTAATTAGAACAACTATCTTTTTATAATTTTTCAATTTAATAATATTATCAAAATTAAGTAACTGATCTTCAAATAAGATGACGGTTTAGAACACAAAATTGTGAATATTAAATAAACGAGTAAAAAGGGTGGAAAAATACGTGTATATAACAGTCGAAAATATATGACGATAAAAACCATTTTTCAAACAGTTGTATCTGTTTTTCGCCTTTAATCGAACTCAGTAATGCAAATTCAAGGTACGCCGTATATTTTCCCGCTTTAAATAATATTTCCAATTATCTAATTATTTCTGCAAGAAAGCCATCAAACATCTCTTTTTTGTTGACAGATGGAGAAGTTTACAAAAATTTATTAAAATTTCTTAAAATATTACACTTAACAAACAAAAAAACAAAGACTTGCTGAAAAGACTTGTTACTTAACGATGGTGAAGCAACGAAATTTCTAAAATTAATGTAGGTAAATATATCTTAGTATTAGCTCAGTTATAAATTGTTGCGACGCTCTTCCAATAAGCCATCCGAAAGATTTAAGAGTTCCGTGCACACTGAGACTGAGCCGTTACCTACGGATACCGCGTACTTCCATTACTCTTAAGTCCGCAAGAAACATTAGTACATAACTCAGGAACTTATTCTCGGAATAAGCCGTTTATGTCCAGAGTATGTGAATCGGGGAATCAATTGTGGCATTAAATATATAAAATTTATTGCAGATAAAAGTACATAAAAGTCACTCGGTTATGTTATTAGCACGAATAAATTTATTAAAGTGATGCGCTATGATATCGCTTACAAATATTTTACACTGCGATTGAACACTGCGAGTAGAACACATTTACCTTTGAAATAATCGAGATTTTTTTATTAATCCAGAAAAAAAAGTATCATGCCTGTAAAAACTGCTTTAAAGTTGAAAATCTCCTACTGACAAACCCCTTTTCGGTTGTAGTTTTATTGTATAATGTGGGAAAGTAAATTCTTTAAAAACTGGTCTTAAAAAAATTTAATAATTGTGCCCGAACTTCTCAAAATAAAATAAAACACGCTTTTTGTATGTTTTTTTTCTTGGATAAATCAAAACAGGCGGCTGGTGTTAAACGGGAATTTTAACCGTATCGCCGTCTACATAAGAAGTGTTATTGGTAGCGGCCTGTTAGATGCAAAGACGTGGTGCATCGCGTTAACTTGTAAAATAATACCTACCTGCAATTGTTTATATAAAGTGTAAGATCTACGTACACATGACGTTTAATAAATCTGTAATCTGTAATACCTTGTTTTCCACGATGCCGTTTCTCAATCAGTTTCCAAATAGTGTTTCTTAGTAGAGTGGTAGGTACTCACCTGTAAATAAAAAATATATAAAATTAGATACATGCTCTAAAACAGCTAAATAAATCAATTGTTTCAAATCAGAATAGGTAACTTCCAAGGGTTGATATACGCCACAGGTACGTATATTGTAATTCAAATAAATAGAATTTCGGAAAAAGATATTGCCTTTCGAAATACTAAATCAACACAGAGAAATGCATTGCAACTCTGGGTAAATATTTAAATACCCTTGAAGGCACACCTCAACTCAATCTGAATTTGCGCAAACCGATTTGAGGAGGGGAAGTGATCGGTGATAGCACAGACGCAGACGGTGTGCCGAGTGTGCACTGTGTAGTGTGCGGTTTGCGGTGTGCATCGGCTGCTTTATATTGATATGCAACGGATACAGTCGGATATTGAATGAAATAAAATAGGATGCCATCATCAGAAGGACGCCTCTGCTTGCAGCGGAAGAGTACTTCAATTCATCTTACAAATTTATTCCATTTCCAAAAGCCCGCATTTAATACTAATCCTTAAAGCGAGCCAGAATAAGATTCACTTTCCCAGGAATGCAGGAAACGCTATCGGTTTAGAGTGTAATGGCAAGCAGTCGCGAAGAGCAATAAAAAATACCTCGTGCGCTTTCGCCCGTACAAAAATATGTCCGTGTAAAAAGCTTTCAATCTGTACATGTAAAAATCTCGCGAGTCGGCGTGGATTTCGTGTGAGCAAACAGAACGGATAGAAGTGAATTCGGAACGGGGGAAATGTAAATGAAAATCTTTGTCATAATAGATTTTGTATTTCCCGCAGCGAGCGGTGTGTTTGCACCTGATTTCTTTTAAAAACTCCACCGGCGGATTTGTGGCTTTTGACGTAATGAAATGAAAGCCGCCGAATTATTCCGGCTGGATTGATAGGCGATTATGGGAGGAATCGAACGGAATGATTGCCTCGACTGAATTTTAATTCGGAAAAATTTCTGCGGAGGACAAAGGGATACTGGAAGTAATATATTTCAGAAATTGACAGGATTTATTTCAATTGATTTGCTACAATAATGGAAGACTTCGCCATTGAGAAATTCAAAAAAACATTTCTTAAAAAGCTCGATTGAAATTTTAAGAAATATTACATTTTGAAAGGTGTTTTATTTTTCTTGCGATATTGTTTTCGGGGATAATATTCTTGAGCAGCCAGTGAATAAATATTTAAAAATATCCCGATGCTCCATAACCTTTGAGAGCTTTCGGAAAAAGCAAACAATAAATAAATTTCTTAGATAGGTACGTGAGGATGGAACACTCGCATTTCCTTTCCTTTGCGATTTAGGGGCATTGCGAAATAAAATAAATATAAAAAACGTGTATGTGTGTATACTAGAAGGGAATTATAGTAGTCGTGAATTCTGAGAACAAATGGGTGAAAGTCGACCTTGATGATTTTATGTATATTATAAGTATAGTACTCTCCTTCGCCATTGGGGATGCCGTGGTCTCACTGGCTCCAGGCGGAAGCAGCTGGGACACTTGTGAGATATTCACATAAAAAAGCGTATCAACTTTTAACCACACTTTTATTCACTTAAATCCGGCTTGCAGAACTTCGAACTGAATAATAATTCGGTCGGCGGTTTTGCTTACGTTTAGACAGTAACAGTAGGGATCCGACCCGACATGACGGTTCTGCAAGCCGACATGATGATGTGGCCTATAGCATGATAAAAATTTTCAATATTAAAAAAAAAAATGCTACATCAGTAGCAGAGTGGTAAGCTCTGGAACATAGTCTTTTGAACTAGAGGTCGCGGGTTCGAAAGCCAGCTTGAATAATTGTGAATTATTTTAAATACATTGGTGATTTGAGAATAAAAATAAAGTGCAAATTTCACTACAGATCTAGAACATCCACAAAATGTGTAAACAAAACTGTTAACATTAAGGAAACTATATGAACACAATGCATGTCTTCTTACATACTACAAAATAAATTATAAACACAAACATACAAATGCAGAATTCATTAAAACGTCAAAGTACAAACGTTGACCGGACAACTCAGAATCAACTCAAATTAACTTAACGCCTCCTTTGAAAAGTCATTAAAAGTGATGAAAAAAATACAAAAAATGGTTACATAGGTTATGTTAGGTTAGGTTATGTGCTATTTTGCTTTTTTATAGCTTTTAATGACTTTTCAAAGAGGTGTTGAGTTGAGTTAATTCTGAGTTGTCATGGAACCGTAAACACACACTTTACACGACAACATTTAAACACCTTACATAACAACATAGGAAGAAATCCATAGGTTACGATGGGGGCAATTTATACAATTGCCTTCCAAAGTACATAAAAAATGAAAAAAAAATCTGGGTAGATCTAAAAAAATATATTAATTTTTATTTTTAATCATCAAAATTATAAGAGTGGAAAATATATAACGTATTTAGTTAACATATTTACATGTATTTTTATTTTTCCTATAAAAATAAATTTAAAAAAAAGAGTAATACAATGCAAATTTGGAAAACAGATCAAAATTTTGCTTAACCAGAGACTTTGAGCTGAACTTCCATACCTTCGTACCCGACTTCTATTTTCCCTTTCACAGCATTATATTTTAGACGCTATATTTATAGTTCTTGAAGTTAGAACTCTCGTGAACCAATTTGTTAAAAATAAAAACTCTTACAAAACTCTCCCTTCAGAATAAGACTAAGCTAAACCAAGAATTTTTCACACAATTGTGTGAAAGACAGTGTTAAAAAAAGCAGAATCCTTTCTAAAGGTTACCGCAATCACAAAGCAAAGTATTCGCCACCCACTTAGAAACCCCCTTAGTGTACACAACGGGTGATGGCAAACATCACTCCGCCACTGTTGCATCAATATTTGCATCGCGCAGATCACCTCCCCCCTCCCCCCATTTCCTCTCCCACCTCCAACAACCCCCCCAGTATCTATCCCACGTTTTTTTACCCCCGTGTCAATATGAAAAATATTTATGGCCGTCTTGTGTTTTGCGCAGTCGAAGGAATGGAAATTAAATTTACCGTCTGCAGAGCTCGCAGACACGGAAAGGAAATATGGCATCGGGTTGCATTTCAATATTTATGAAAGAATGTCTAGTAGGAGGTAGGAAGGCTTTTCGGCACATGTGAATGTTGCGGAAACTAGGGGAGCGTTGAAGGTTTGATTTAAAAATTAATGCAAATAGTGAATAGCTACCAAGCGCGTATACCTGGAAATATAAACATGACCTGGGTTTTCATTGCTACTACACGACATTCGTAATATTGAATGCTGCAAAAACTATCAAACGGTCAGCTCTAGCTTTGTGAAATTTGCACAGCATATTATCCGAGACCCTGCAATCAGTATCTACCTTTTCGGGTAATATTTTTTTCAAAACCCTAAAATCAAAAATCGTTGAAAGATCTGTTTATTATTTATTTATAACTATTTTATCTGATGCAGCAAAAACTGAAGTAAGTCGAACGGTACACCTTGATCTTTTTTTTACATTAGCTTCCCACAAGTGGCCCTGAGACCCTCAAGGCCTATGTCATCTTTGGGGATGCTGTGTGGAGTCTCTTTTTAGGAAAAGAGAAGGAGAGGAAGCGCTAGGAAGAAAAAAGGTGCGAGGGGGGGTAGGAATCTGTAGGTCAATGTATCCAAGAGTGACGGACGTATGAATCCACCCTCTGCGGTGCAAGGTAGAGAGAGGAAGAGAGTCTGGCTGTAGAGGTCAAAAGGTCTCAATCAGTCTCTCCCGACACGGTCCGCCTTGCAGTGGGTGGACAAACGCATCCGCCGCCAAGACCTAGACTAATCTCACCCCATAAGCCCGGCACCTCTGCTAAGTCACCAAACGTAGCGAACTGTTTGAGGTGACCCATGGCAGGGGTGTTGGTTATCCAATAAATGATTCCCATACCCGGGCGGCGGTACCCATACCCTCTTCCCAAATTCAACAAATCTAACCCCTGCTAAGAAATTTGTCCTACTTTTTTTTCTGATAACAAGATCACCATAACTCCTTTCAGTTCGCTTGGACATTTTAATTATTTGTTTTAAATTTGGAAATATCTATTTAACTATGAAAAGATATAAGTTTTGAAATCCGGACGAAGCAAATGTAATTTCTAGCACACTATAAAATATGAAAGGTGTAAAGTTACAAGAAATATCAATAAATTTGAATTCGCAAGGCAGTTAATGCAATTAATATTTTTCTTCAAATCATAATTTATCAAACACCGCATATTCTTACCAGATTTATTATTGCTTCTCGAAAACAAACTGAACTTTGAACATAATAAAAATATACGTTCAATGGAAGTCATAAAAATTATTACAGTCCGATTGACATCAGGTTATGGCCGGCAAGAGTTATTGCAAGTTTGGTGATTTTAACAACAACTGCCGGTAATTTATTATGTCTGACCAGTGAAATATGAATCAATCCATATCAAAGTTTGGTACAGATTTCATCTTAATGTGAGACTGCCAGTTGGTTTACGCCATTTGAACACCTACAAAAATAGCAGTTACTTCCTTCATACTTTTATAGCCCGAATAAATACTGTTTTGAAAATATCATTTCTCAGGAAAAATCTTTTTAAAAGCATTTCTCAGAAGCATTCATATTTTATAATAAACGGTATCTAGGTATATCCAATAATAAATTTATCTTTTAAATTGCCAATTAACTGGAATTGTGGAATAAAATAAAATGTAGCCATTTAAAAAAAAATCTGTACCTAAAACCATAGTCATACCATTAATAACATGCTATTAATAACCACAACCCATTTTACCCAGAAATCAACAAACTTTTATGAATTTATTCAATTTTCCATTTGAACAACTTCAATTACATATATTTTTATACGAGTAACCCCAGTGGATAGGAATCTAGGGGTTTTGTGTGTCCAGGAGCGACGGAAGTATAAATCCATCCTGTGAGCTGAAAGTCAAAGTTCTTCCCAAAACCAGCCTCTCCCGATCCGGCCCGTAAGTTACCAAACGTAGCAAATTACTTGGAGTGACCTATGGCAGTGTTGTTGGTTATCCAATAACTGATTCCCGGGGCGGCGGGATACCCATACCCGCCTCCCAAATTGAATATAATAATTCAAAACCCGATCACCATAAAAAATCACTAAATGATACTGAACTCATTTCAGTCATTGAAATAAATGATCTCAAATCTTTTTATAAATTTAACGTTTTCATATAATTAATGATAGTCACCATGAAACTAGATCTTAGATGTCATAGTGATTTATTTTTGGGGTATTATGCCGTATTGCGCTACCCCATTCTTTAGCCAACGTTTCGGTCAGCATTATAGTGTCCATAATTAGGGCAGATGTGTAATCTATAGTGGTAAAGTGTGTGCTTATATATGTTGATGCGATATCGTGTTGCCATCTCTAATCCTCTACTAGCTGATATTACAGTATAATTAAAAATGGTTTTCTGCGTTAAGTTTTAGTGTAGCAGTCATTTCTCTAGATAGATAAGCACATACCTTACCACCTTCAATTTCACCGCTTTCAATTATCTGCCCTGATGATGGATATTGTCCGAAAATTTAGTTAAAGAAGGAGGATACTATAATAATACCGTTGGCCGCGAAAATTTAAAATCATATCAGATCCTAGGTGACCTGTTTTAGATCCAAAACTTTACATTAACTTCACAAACACGTTATACTAACGTGAAGAATGGTACCTTCCTCACGTGCCTTAATGTATTCGTAACAAGTAACAAGTAGCTTTTACTTCGGATTTCCCGCAAGGTAGGCATGTAAAATTTGTGTACAAGGCAGAAATGCGCAAACATATCCACCATCAAAACTAATTAATTGTTACTAATAATTCTGCGAGCAAAGCACTAACGCGTATGTGTGAATGAATCTCCTGGCTATTCTAAATTAGCATAAACCGTGTTGAAACGGGAGATACGGTGTTCGCTGGGTATTGTTGTTGCTGTGTTTTGCACGATGTGTCACTGGAGCAATTTGTTTATCACCTGCTTATGGAAGCACACACTTGTCCAATGTACATAACTCGCGGGGAACTGAGACAGAATTAGCATAATACGATTTATTATCATAATATTTAACAAAAACTATGTGTCAGATGGTAAGTATCTGATTTTTAGGTAGTACTAGGTTGAAAAGATGGCTAACTTTGTAACGAGATTCAAATACGCTAGGACTAGGTGCTTATTATTTTATTTTGTTTCTATAGACTTTTCTTCCATAGAAAAAAACCCTCAGGACCATGTTATCTTTGGGAATGTTGTGTGGAGGGTTTTTTAGGGAAAGGAAGGAGATGATGTTCTAGGAAAGAAAAAAGTATAAGGGGTAAGTAGGGATCTGGGGGTCAAAATGTCCAAGACTGACGGACGTATGAATCTATCATCAACTATCACTACTGTGCTAGGCGATATGTCGAGAAAGTCCGGCTGGAGAGATCTAGGTTAGGTCTTCCTCAATCAGTCTCTCCCGATCCGGCCGGATAGGTGGTCAAACGCATTCTCCACCATTACCCAGACAAACTTCACTCCATGAGGGCGGCCACCCCTGCTAAGTTACCAAACGTAGCGTATAACTTGGGATAACCTATGGACGGCGGTACCCACATCCTCTGACCAAATTGTAAATTAGTACCTACACAATTAAAACTTTTTGAACACGCGCCGGTTTACCCTCGACCTTTGGGATGAAAGTCTTGGAATGTACTACTCTTCCACGTAGGTCGGTTTTGATAATAAACTATTAAATCGATGAAAATTTGAAATCAGCAAAACCGCAAGACGACAAAAAATATTTCAATAAATTAGATGTTTTCGCGAAGTGACAGCTTCATTTATAAATATAATTTTAAAGTACAAAGAAATAACTTTCTGCTAAAAATATAAATCTCCTTTCTAAACAATTTCAATAATCAGTACCTAACAACCTTGATCGCGAAAGCAATCACGAAAATTAATACTCACCTAATTTGTTTAATCTTAAAATGATGTCGAATAAAAGGGTTTGGTCTATCTCTTATTGAAATAATAGAACAGTAAAGTTTTTTGACAAAGGAATTTACGAATTCCGAAGAATTTCAGCAAATTTTCTGGTAGATCAAGGTAATCCAAGGTAATCCAAGTACAACTAATACCCGGGTTTAAGTTTTCAGGGTAAGTATTAGTTGCGACTAAATATTTTAAGAGTGAACCCGCAAAATGTACAGAGAAGTTGATGTAAATTAATAATTTCTCAACGTGGCTTCTCCGTGCTCTGGCAGATGGTGGCACTGAGAGAAACGTAGGAATTCTACGTAGGCAATGTTAAATATTAATAACACACACTTCTCTTGACGCAAACGTATTAAATACAATGTGGGAAACAGTTAAGAGTCAAGTACGGGTTCCTCAAAGCAAAGCCCACAAATATATCATGGGGAAGAGTTGAGAAATAATTTGTTTACTGAGTATTGCTTCTCTTGATTGAAGATGAAGATGAGAATACGAATATATACCTAATGCATTGTGAGTACTTTGACTATTTCTTGCTACATACGAACTAAGATTATGGTAAAGAATATCATTTGGTATTTTTTATAATTATTATAATCATAAAAATTTTTTACAATAAATCTTAATTATTATTATCATAAAATATTTTTTTTGTTTTAAATTTTTTTTACAAAAAATCTTCTTACATCCGGTTATTTGATCTTATCAATGAGCTATTGCGACAACCGGCGAGTGGTTTAAGACCCGGCATTCCGAACTTCTTCCGATTTATAGCATATTTTCCCTAATTCTTAAATAAATATATGTTATTTTTTAAGATAATATCCATACATTTGCTGAGCGGAAAGGCTCAGGTATAAGAAATTTCCTCGTAGGAAAAATCTCAAAATTATGCTCCGAAAATTATTAAAAACACCGTTCCGTTATTTAACATGGTACATGTGTGAAAAAAATTACAGTGTATATTTAAATGCTACTTTAAACATTTGCCCAGAGATGTTTGCTCTATTTTAAACGAGTATGTTTTATCGAATATTTTCACAATTTTCGCTTAATTATAATCGTTTTCAATATTAACGCGCTACCTCTAACATTGGTATTTACATATCTCCCTTTCAAACCATCTTCTTCTTTTTTTGAAAGCTTACTACTGAGCCTTAATTTCCAAATCGTTGCTAGGTGGTGTCGAGGAATTGCTTCACACAATTTTGCATATCTCTTCTATTACGAAAAGTGTTCATGTATGCATTTTTCATAGAAATTAAAACTCAAGCTGCTGGGGCCTGGTGAAAGTTCATTAGAGTTCATGTCCTTTGCTGTCTCTGCGAAATAAATTCTTACGAAGCATCGGAAAATACATTGAAGGATTTATTTATTCATGTTATATGCACACGATGGCAGGGTAGATGCCCAGCACGCTAACCACTGACCGCATGATGAGCGAATGTGAATATGGTATATTAATTTTAATTGTTTGTTGGTAATGGCGTTCCTTGTGATTTCGTGTCTCGGACTGGAAGCAAATTGTCGGTATGCCTTTGGAACCAGCATAATTTATTGCAGGAACATGATTTTATGAAATCTTAATATTTCCCCAACTAATTGTGTTAAACACGAAAAGCTGACATTCACAACATGTTCACAAGATTTGTTTGCACAAACGAAAAAACTACTGAATAATTAAAAGAAATCAAACCATACATTTTATCCCTCTACGTAAATTGCACGTGCATAAATGCTATATATATTCTCAGACGTAAGGAATGTAAGTTAACTTAGGGCATATAATTCTGCTTAATCGCTTTACATAAACGTTCGCAATTATCAAATATTTGATGTACGAAAAAATCATGTCTTCAGCCATTTAAAGAGACCCGCATCAATTTACAAAATAATTTTCAAGGCAAATTTGTAGGCCTACTGAGTAAGTAGGTATTTAAATTCACATTCTAATTCTAGTTTCTTCTTTAAACAGAGTTCGTTTGAGGTTAAAGCTTTGCGGTTTTGATAGCTCCATTTGTTTGCATGAGCGATGAAAAATAAATATTTCATTATAATAAAGTGCGTGGGGGGAACAGGAGAAGATATGAAAAAGAATTGGCGAGAAAGAGAAGGAAAGTTTTGCGGATTACGGCTGGGTCATGATAGGTCACTAGGATTAACAGGGAGTATAAAAATAGCATTGGAAAATCAAAAATACTAACCGTTCAAAACCACTAGTTTTAAACCCTTCAGACATCGGGCATATTCTGTTAGATGGTTGGAGTATTTCCGCTTTGCGCTAAAATTCATATAAATGGAATGTTTCTGAATGTACCTATCCAAAAACTAAAACACTTTTTGAAATTCGATTTCAAATTTCATTATTTTAAATAACATATAATTTATTAAATATAAAAAATTAGAGTTTGCACATAAAAAAGTTTTAAAAATTGTTCACCTTACATTTTTTTTAACTAAAATTACTGATAATGAAAAATAAATAAAAACGCGCACGTATTTTATTAGATAAATATATTTATTATAAATGTTACTGTGGACCTTACTTTTTTTGTCGTTTCATGTAAAAATATTTTATTAAAAAAATCACAATTTTTTTTTTGTTCAAAATGCGTTCGGAAACTTTATTGCATCCACGTACACATTTAAATGTTTTATCGTTAACTTTTAGATTTTAATGTAAAACGTAGTGTTTTCCGTTTCTAACACCATTTAGATCGTATTTCTGACCCTGACAGTGAGGGATTCACAACGATTTCTTTGAGCTGTTCGCAAAAGCAAATAATTTAGCCTATGGGGTTTATAATAATTCTGATATTTATCGGCATATTTATGAAAAAAATTCACTAAATAACAAAATTGTATTGATGGAGGTTGACTACGCTTTGTGTCCATAATGTGTAGTATTTGTTAACGAGTCAGTCGTATTTCATACCTATGTCTGGTAATTTTATGTTGTCATGAAAACAAGCGTATGCGTCCGAGTGGTTGAACACATAAACAGAAAGAATTTGGTGTAAAATGTATAATTTTTTTTTCTATTTCTTATGTCGATATTTAGTTATTTTTTTTTATTCACACCTTGTGAACGGGGAAAACATGAAAAATAAATTCCATTGTTAGAATGTCACCTTTGAACATATTGTAACTTTATCTAAACGATCTGGGACAGAAGATTTATTCACTGTCTGTATATTTAAAACAACGTCAAATTGCTATTTTATGTCAGATGTTTTCTGTGCTTTCTGTGCGTGTATTGAAAATGTTATAAAATATACGTGCATTAATATTATAATAAATATTTAGTACAATAGCGGACCAATCATAAATAACCTTCCCACGCGTTGGTCTTCCTATTAAAATGCATATGAGATTTCAGAGATATCGTATCACAATTCATTGTTTCCTCGACTAATCTGACGGCTGTAATAAATTACTATAGTTCCTCTCGAATTTTAAATTTAGGTAATGTATTTTTTACTTCAATTTCTTCATACCTATCTTTGAAACAGTTGAATACATTATCACAAAAAATACTTTACTAGTTAATAATCGCCTGGAATTGTTCAAAAATTAAAAAAGTGCATGCTGTTCTTCTTAAGTTCTGCAAGGATTTTCCATTAGGTATGCGTGACAGTAGTTGTCCATCGATAGCATTATTAAAATTCATAATATTATTGTATGATCACAAACGTAAAAGTAGTAAATATTTTCACCTACAAATAATAATCATAATTTTTTCTCGCGATTTTAATTAAATTGCGTTTCTAAATACATACTAATATTTTATTCGGCAATGAACACCCAAGCAGGCTTTTACTTAGTTTAATTTTATAAGTGCGTAACATAAATTATTAAAACATTCATAAATAAATGTAAAGTAAAAAGGAAGTTAAATAGGCATGTAATATAACGCATCTATGTAATAAATAACATAGTGAAAATGTATATTTCGTTACTTAAGAATATACATTGTATGAAGGTGTAACAGCACGTACACGTACCCCAAAGGATTTTAACCAGCGATTTCTGAGCATATTTGTGAAGGAAAGGAAAGTGAAGGAAATCTTTCTCTTCTTATTTTGCTAGCTAATTAACCTAAAACAATCTAGGCATCCCTACGATGCATGGTGAATCTCAGCTGAGGCCGGATCCACGACCTGAACATCATGCACCTGCCGAAATGAGCTAGTTGCAGGTAGGTACTTGTTGGCTTCCACCGTGAAGCGCGGGGCCCCCACAGTCGCAGTTCACCCCATGTTTAACCCCGGCGCCTCTGGAAGCCCAATGCCTAACACTGGCGCCCCACGCCTAACAATATCTATTATCAGACACCTACATGACATCTACAGTTTTTGATACAAAATTTGTGAAAATCCTTTGTGAAAGTGCTGTTACATAGTGTATAATGTAACATCAGGCTAATAAAAAAACTTTGCTCTTATTCAGTGGGTATCCTAATTAGAGAAAATATTTTTTAAAGTCATACTAAAATATTTTTAACTATTATTCATCGCTAGTTTTTTTTTTTAAATTACAATATTATCAAATTTTAAAGCAGAGCAATTCTTTGGTATTAATTATTATTTTTAAACAAATATAAAACATCAGACAATTTCACTTAAACATTTCCAATATTTTTAAGGTAATTATTATTTTTTTGTATTTTTTATTTGTGTACGTAGGAAGGCACTAACAATGATTTAATTGTATACTTTATTGGCAAGATTATACAACCCATTAATTTTTCAATTTGAATTGAGGCAAAGTGATTTGAATAATTTATGGAATTAAATGGTTTCTAGCTTGTAGCAGGCGTAATGCGTTGGCGTGAAGAATCTGCCTTATGGAAATGCCCTGTCCGGACTTCAAGTGAACTATAGTCCTGCCAACGAGGAGAACATATTCGATTTGTCAATATATTAATATATACCATCTTACAAAAAAGGGACAAGCAAAATTTTAGAACACATTTAGCCATTCTAATAACCACATAAATCGTTCAACTCTTTTGCAAAAGTCTTCCGGCTTCCAGCTTTGGGCATATGCCTTCCTCAAATGTGTTAATTATGGCTGTTAATTGGCGGTTCTCTTACCCATCCAAAGAGGCAATTGTCTTTAGTGTGTGGGCGACCTCTTTTTTCCAAATAATGACGCCATCCGTTATATCCGCTGACAATATATATCTTCACTTTAAAAAAATTAAATAATGGGTTTTAGAAAGGGTCGCTCAGAAGGATTTGGGCATGTAGAGAGAATGAACAAAGAAAGGAGTGTAATGAGAATATATGACGCAAATATGAATGGTAGAAGAAGTCAGGAATGCCCGAGGAAGAGGTGACACGATCAAGAGAACCAGATACTTGAATCGGGTCATGTCAAGAGTCAGAACAATAGAAGAGTATGTATGAATGTGAATGAAGAAAGGAGTGTATGCCAAGACCAAGTTGTTTGGCGGTACGTCCTTTCTGCCTACCTCTACGGGGAAACGGCGTGTTTCGTCCATCAAATTTAACATTCAGCTTCAACAATCCAGACGTGGCAACTTATAACATATTACGTAAAATCTACATTAATGTATGTTCAAGCGAACGAAGTTTGTCAGAACTATATTTTTTTTTCATAAATGACGCAGTGTTTAAAATAAATTCAGTATTTATTTGCGGGTAAAACCAGATATTCAGTTGGCAGGACTATAACGAGCGATTTAAAGCGACCCCTGAAGTTTTGAGTCACAACATGGTACCAAAATGGCGGATGTTCAATGTTCACAGGTGTGGCTGACATTAACCCTTTAAATTTGAACTAAGTGAAACCATGTATGAGAGGTTACATAAGATAAAAAGATATGACACACTTGGGAGGAACGTGGCAAGAGAAAACAAGAAATCCAGAGATCGTAATGTTATAAAATGGTTTTATGCTTTAGTTATCTTAGATTCCTCAGATATCATTTTTCACATATACATTATAAAAATGTTTATAAAGATATATTTTGTCGGGTTATCAGGAAATTTGTCAATCGAGAAATTGGTCATTCGAAGTTTTGCTTTCGGGTTTTCGGCATTTTTTTTTAAAAAAGACAAACATCCCCTACTACCACCAGAGTAAACGGAAAATGTTGCGTGTGTAGTGATGGAGGACTTAGCCAGTCAAGGAATTGAATACGCGACGCTTGGGTGTGACCTAAACGCGAAGCCAACTCAACGTATTCAGTGAAACGATTTAAGGGTATTCTCAAAATATTTTTAGAAACTTTATGCCGATAGATGGTGCTATTTTCAATATCGTCTAATAAAACACTTTTAACACGTTATGCTTTTTAATATTGAGATGAATTATTGGTTCGCGAACGTATATTAGTAATATTAATCTATATAAAAAAAAAATTTGTACCTATAATTACATAATCGTAGAAAACGGGTGAAAAATACACAATTTCATTGCAAAAAATATGCACAAAAGAGATTTTCCACAGCTCCGCGCGCGTTGGTAAAGAACATTTTTATTTACCCAATCAAAAAACATTCGCGAAAAAGATGTATTTCAAAAATTTTACGATGTTTTGCATGCGTGGAAGAGAGACGCGAGATAGAGGTTTGTTGTATTCAGTAAATTAAATCAACGCCTGGGAAGATTGAATAAATTTATAAAAGGAACCGGCTGGGAACAACGGCATGTGTGGCGGGAGCTTATGTTAACTGGACCTTTTTTTAGAGGCCGCTTTTGCTAAACGGGCATATTCATAACAAGCGATGTAGGTACATACCTACTCATTAACCATGCATTCTCTCGGTTGCTTGCTCGCTAATATTTCGTGAATAGGTCAAAAAGTTACATTTAATTCTAACATTTCTATGGGGCGCATTTATCAAACCAACTAAGTGGTTAGAATTGCCAGATGGAGAAACAAATTTGTCGTGTGCTCAAGTCAGGATACGATGGCTTTCCATAACAACAACACAACAAACTGGGATTCCACATGATCTATTTCATAGAATCTATGAAAAATATCGGTGAGAACCCGATTTCTGTACAATAGAAACACAAAATCGACTTCAACTTTCGTTCTGCGAAATCTAACAATTTTTTTTTCTGTTTTTGTGATACCAACTAACATTATAGTATAGTGTCTCTTGAGATCATTTTTCGCAAAAAACGGCGCAATCAAGCGAATTAATTATTTGGGAACAGTCAGTCGGAATAATAGAAGAGATGTGTATGAATGTGAATAATCGTATTCTTCACATTCTCAACTTTCAACTCTTAGTTGTGACCCATCATCTCAGCGAGAAAACGGGGATAGATAATTAGTAAAAATTACACAATTGTTATAGAATGTAATAATTACTGCAGAATAAAATAATTTAATTATTAAAATTAAAATAGTAATTAAAATATTTATTAGTAATTAAAATATTTATTATTTAATTTTAATTTATATAAATTACTACAGAATGTACCTAGAAAATGTGGATATAGAGCGAATTAATGAAGAAAGTACCTAGGTACCTAGTATAAGAAGAATATATGACGCAAATATGAATGGTAGAAGAAGTTGGGGACGCACGAGGTAGACATGGCACGATCAAATGAATCAGATACTTGAGTCGGGTCATGTCAAGAGTCAGAATAATAGAAGACTATGTATGAGACGATGTATGAATGTGAGTGAGGCAAATAGTGTGTGCCAAGACCGAGTTGTTTGGCGGTCCGTCCTCACTGCCTTCCCCTGCGAGGAACCGGCGTTATGGTTAGTTAGGTAGTTACCGAGAAAATATTTGTAAAAAATTTGTAACTTAGTCCTGGATCCACTCTCTACCTTCGACCAAGTATGCTCTCTAATAATACTTTTGATTCTTATAAAGAGCACGCCTCATTTTTATGGAATAACAATAATGCGTTGTACAAAGTCGAAAAAAGCTTCAACTTCTAAAACTCGTGGCAGACAGACGAGAATCGGACAGAATGTAGGTACCCAGCTCGATCTATGCATTTTATTGTTTAGCAAGTCTCAATAACAAAATAACTAGGCGGGCGTCTAGTGATAGTTGGAGTTTTAAGAAAGTTCTAAATAATTACAGTCGTTCTCACTATAATTATATAGTTAATTTGTCCTTTTTTACTGCGTGCCAAAACCGCAAATGTTCCTTGCGCCGAATAATACTGGAACATTCATAAAAAAGCAAAACGAACATTCTATCAGAATAACAAATCGCGCCACGCAAATTGACATTTTTACTACAAATATACTGACCACTTTAACACCATAGGAATGGCTTGAAAGCGTGCACGTGAAACGTATGGCTCGCACATAGGTTTGTCTCCTTCTAACGCAGATTAGGGCATTTTGGCTAGCAGTTTCTGCACAAAATAATTAATTTTGTTAATTTAATTACTGGGTTATTATAAGTGATAGAACTGTGAAATTTTCGTTCGCGAATATTTCATTATGAGTATTATTTTTCGACATTAAAATAAATAAAATATTATCTGTAGTTTTCAAATGCGGTTGAAAAATAGATTGTATGGGAATGGTCACATCTGTTTCACCTTAAGAATGATCACAGACTCGACGGAATTTAAAAACTCACCTTTTCAGACAGTCGTATTCATAAACTCAGAAATCTTTCACCTTTACCTTCAATGCCCGCGACACTGTAAATAACTTATTTGTAAAAATGTAGGAAAAAAATCCCATTTGTAAGCGTTTTTAAAGGTAATTTCATGAACATTCTCCAGCCCTAAAGAGTCCCAAATTCTCCAGTCTTTCAAAATAAATATCAACTCTTTTGCTACTAATCTTTTCATAAATGTAATACTAATAGTGATGGGGGTAGCAAATGTTTTAAATATAATGTCCTCCGCGTGCAAAGCCGTATCTTCTCCAAGCATAAACTTTATAATTAAAGTGTTTTAATCGGAAGTGACCTGCCAGGTAAGTATGTTTCTGTATCCATTTGTAAATAGTAAAATTAGATTGAACCTAAGAATTCTTAATAAATTGTACAGCGCCCGTTGGACGATTTTTCACAAATACGGCGCTCTTCAAATTATCCAACTATTATTATTATTATTAACCATCAAAGTATTTTTTATACAATTAATGGGGGTATCCTTTCAAAACTCAACTAAACTATTTTCAAATGCCTGCGGCCTAATCATGAACGATATTTTGAAAAAATTGGTTAAACGCGATTTCGTGTTCCGGAATAATATCAGGGAATAATATCACAATCTATGTAAAAAAGATACTGGAAAATTAGTGTGTTTTCATTATTTCCAATTAATTTTTTAATCAAAAGAATATTGAGGAACGCGTAGTGAGGGTTAAGAAACCCAACCTTGTGTTTCTGTCCCATGAAATGCAGCACATTAAGCTTTTGAGCTTTGTATATCTAATGCGAGTCTACTCTTTGTCATTATATTTCCATGTAAGTAGGCAGTGTGATTGTTGTCCACTGATGGAAATTTCTTTGTGTCTGCTGTACCGGATGGTTATTACACGACATAAGTCTATTTTATTGTACTAGATACTGCATTTATGATTGTGAACATGCAAATGCATTAAAGAACGGACAATGGAATGCACTCCATTTACCTAATGGTCAAATAAATAAAGAGCAAGTGTTACTTCGTCAACAAAAAACATTTATTTATGCTCTTTTAAGTCGACTGTTGTAAATATTATTTAGTTAATATTCAAATAATTTTAAAATAACGTCCAGATTGTTTAACGTTTAGGTATAGGGTTTTTCAATAAATATAACAAGTTCATAACAAGGGTCAAACACAGATAAATTTATCTAATATGTAGGTAATTGTAGTTACTAATAATATTGATCAAATTAAACACTATTGAACTTATATTTTACTACATTATTAAACTTATGTTTTTATTATAACACATATTAAAAATATGGCGTCCTACATTTTAAAATTAACATCAGTAAATTAAGGATTCTATAACATTATGATATTAGATAATAATTGTTGCGTTGACTAGATATTCTTGAATTAAGCACTGAAAATTTGGTGACATCCATATTTTCCGTTCAGTAGTGTTTGATGAGACTATTTTTTAGATTTATTGTTGAAATGTGTGAGTACTATAAATCAAGACTGGTAGGCACTTGGTATCTTCGTGAAAATATAAAGAATAAAATAATAAAACAAATATTTTCCTTCATCGCATTGCTGTTTCCGTTTTCAATCTATTGTCTTAGAATGCATGTTGCTTTAATAAAAATATTTTCATGGAGGCACGCAATGTGGAATATTATATGCCAATGGCTTGAAGATATTTTAAGGTGCGTTTTCGAGGTTTCTTCGAGCTTTTAAGTTGTTTATTTCTACATTCATTTACCGCAGAAGACAAACTTAAAGTGACGAGCATCAGACAGGCGTGGAGTTTTTTTACCTCAAACCTTTAACAATTTAAGGATCCTGTATTACTTTCTGGTTTCCTCATTATTCTGACTAGGTATCATATACTTGCACCACCATAAAATGGATGTTGTTAGAGTGATGTAAACGCATTTCGCAATAACTTAAGTTTAATCTTCTCAGAATCTGTGAGCATAATTTCAAGTACCTAATGGAATGTTTATTCTTATTGGAATCCATTAAGATCTTCGTAGGTTGAAGATGGATTTCTGCGAGACCAACACATAAATAGGTTTAATATTATGTAGGAATACCTAATATAAAACGTTAGCGTAGATTTCACGAAACAACGAAAACGATGGTAGGTAGGTATGTAACTGCAACTAAAGAAAGCCCGGAAACGTTAAAAAAATAATGTAAGCGCTCGGCGATACTTTGTCAAAATAGGATAATTTTAATATTGTACAAATTATCATTAATACGTACATACATGGTTCTATTATAAGTACAAATAATACAATTTAGACGAGTTATAGGTTTCTACTGATAGTCTTTGAAATGTTTCGTGTTAATGAGTTTAATAGTTTTAGAAAATGTATAAATTGTAACGGATATTAACAAACAAATACCAATTCTTATCATAAATTGTTCAACCATAGTTTAAACTCACTGCGAAGGGCGAAAGGGCTGTCAAGTGAAATAATAGTAATTATGAAAAATTTCCTAACATCATTTACGAAATACAAATATTGATAAGTTAAGACAGAATTATTAAATCATTTTAAATAAATAATTTTAAGAATCTTGTGAGAATCCATCACAAAAATGTAACACTAAATAAAGTTTTAAAAACCCACTACATCTACGCGGACATTATGGCCAAAGATACCTACAATGCTCACTGTGATACATCTTGCAATCTAATGAACTTAATTTACGATTTTTTAAAATAATATCTTGCACTAGAAAAACAAAGGGTATCTACATCATGCAAACGGAAAAGATAAAACACGGCCATTAATTTAACCAATTATGTGCGGAAAGAATTTTCTTTAGGACGATAACCAACAGTCGTAAGACCCAAAATAATTAGCACAAAAAAGCACGAGAAATGCATCCAAAGACCGGATCAGACGGCTAAACATCCCTTTGTCCCTATTGGGCTAAATCAGAATTGCACAGGTCTGCCATAGGGATAAAGGAAAGCCGATTCTGACAGTTGAATCTCACAGGAAGGAGACAGGATGTTCGCTTTGTTCAATCGTCTTTCTTTTTCGTGTTTTTTGCGACCTTTCTCTTGTTAGTTGGACCCATTCATTGCCAGTTGCGGAGGCGGGGTCGCCAACCGGCAATTGATTAACTAACCTACCTAAACGAAAGTTGGAAGAAAAATTACACAATTAAAAATTAGAAGATTTTTCAGGATTCAAAAAGAAATAACTTTGTTTCGAAAGTATCTTCGATCATCTTGGAAATGGCGTTACCTACGTCAATAAGTAAGGAAATTTCATATTTTATTAAAAAGATACAGAACTTAGTTTACATCACTTTATTAGTTAAAGTTTAAAAGTTCACGTGCTTTTTAATAAAATAAATAATACTATCACAAAGTTAAAAGCTTTCGGAAGAAGTTTTCTTGGAAAAATTAATATTTCAAATCATAAAAGCTTTTATCGCTAGTGCCTACAGCTAAATTAAATTAATTTATAAGTGTAAAAGCTTGTGTCTGTTAAGCTTCATAGACAGTCAGACTGTCAGCGTATCTGAATGGTAAACCACAAATAGGCAGTGGTTTCAGAAAAAAGCACAACATTCTAATAGAAATATTTTCTTACATATTTAAATGGGAAAACCGTTTGATTTTCTGCGGTCTGCATATCATTTATTATAACTACTAATTGTAACACAATTGAAGAAATATCATACATTTAAATTTACTTCAAAATCATTATTTATTTTATTCAGTAAAATAAATTCAAATAAAAATAAATATAAGCTAAAAGGTTTGATAACGAACAGAAAAAATACAAAAGGAATATTATTTTCCATTGAAATTTTCGTGAGATAAAATATTTCCAATGATTGATTTGAAAGCCCCGGATTGACCAGCCCTAAAATGAGACAGGCGGGTAAATTCCCCGCGTAATTTGGTTTCGCGGTGAGTTATTGTCACCGGTTTCCGGTGGCGTCTAACTTACCCCACGTCTTTATTAGCCCAGCCCCGCTGAGAATTTGGCCTGACGCCGAACAGTGGTCGCCCCCGACCTCTGATGGCATCGTAAAGACATTGTAGTGATACTATCACTCGCAATTTGCAGATATATCAAAGCACAATAATGTATAGATTGAAACGGTGACTGGCCAACTCAGAAATCAACTCGGAACTTCCTTTGAAAAGTTATTAAAAGTGATAAAAAAATTGGTTAAATAGTTTACTTTAGGTTAGGGGTATTTTAAAATTATTTTTTCCATAGTTTTTATTCAATTTGCAAAGATGTGTTGAGTTGAATTGATTCTGAGTTGGCATGGAACAGATAAATCAAAGTTCAAGCGTTTTCATAACAAATTATCATAATAAAATTTCGTTTGTCGTAATGTTAAAACACGCAAGTTTTCAATTCGCATTACAGTTTTTTCGAACTTGGAAGGCGGATCAACAACTGCGGGGATCACAACTATAATTCCACGACAGTTGATCCCCAGAAAGTTGGCCCTCCGGCATACTTGTACACAATATGAAGTCGGTTTAGGGAAAATACGGTATACCTACTTATAAAAAATATAACTAAATGTCTCCGATGGGGTGTGCAGAAGGAGCTACAGCCGAATAACAAAAGTATAAAACATATTTTCATTCAAATGCATCAAGAATAAAACTACTTTTTTTTATTATTATTAAAAACATACAACGTAATAACATACAACATACGTGTCTATAATACTACACATTTTTTATATTAACTCCACACAGGAGGCCCTGAGGAAAGTAATTTCCCTCAGAGCCTATGTCATCTTAGGGGATGCTATGTGGAAGGTTTTTTAAGGCTTTCCTTAAAAAACCATTCCTTTGAAGAAGAGGAAGTCCTGGGAAGGAATAAGGAAGGTTCTAGGTATGAGAGGTGGGTAGAAATCTGGGGATCAGTGTGTCCAGGAGTGACAAACATTTGAGTCCATCCCTTCAACTGCGGTGCAAGGGACGGGTCGAGGAATTCTGGCTGGAGATATCAAAAGAGCTCCTCAACCAGTCTTTCAACATCATCCGCCAAGACCTTGACAAACCTCACCCCATGAACCCGGGCACTCCTGCTAAGTCACCAAACGTAGCGAACTACTTGGGGTGGCCTATGGAAGAGGTGTTGGTTGTCCAATAAATGATTTCCGCGGCGGCGGTACCCTTTGAAATAACCCCGCCTCCCAAATTGGAATACCATACCAGCATATAAGTACAAAAAATCGACACAGTAAATAAACTCGTTTGATTTCCATACCAAAAGATTATTAAAGACATTCTTGAAGTCGATTTTAGATTTGAAATTGATAAATAATGGATAAAAATTAAAATTTGATAATAATTATAATTTTGGAGGGACAATTATCGCGTGATAAATTGTCGGATCACTCGCAAACATGTCTCGGCATACACAACTTGCTTCATTCGTATTCACACATTCACCTCATACTTACATACATACTCACTCTTCTGTTATGACGACTCTTGATACGATTCAAATATTTGATACATCTGTATAGCAGCGAAAATCTTGTGTGCTCTGGCGCCATTAAAATTGTACAGCATTTTGAGCATGAGTATATCCACTAGGAGATGAACCGGGTGAATTAATATTATATTTAATTAAATATTTAGTATAAAAAATACATTATTCAAAATTTATGAATTTTGTAAAATCACTACTAAATTATTCAATAAAACTGTGATGGTGAACATGACATACAATATGCAGAGTTTAACTTTAAACCTAGTTCAGCTCCATAGACAGAAATGTTAAAGTAATTTCCCACAGGAACAAAATAAACTGTTCGAATAGATAGAATGTGCAATCATGCAAAGAGATTGCACAGTTTGCAAGGTACCTGCAAACTATGTCATAAAAAATGCAATGTAATTTAGTTAGATAATGTCATCACGTAGGAGACCGGCGAGGGTAAAAATTGAACTTTAAAGTCGGCGCAATTTTAGAAGCAAAATGAATTAAAAATCACAATGTTAAGGATTCCGACGAGAATTTTTTCCGATGTTTTAGAATCTGGAACAAATAATATTTTTATAGCCAAAGATTTTTAAGAAATTATATAATTATGTGAAAACAAATTACTTTGTATAAACCACTTATTTTATCAAAATTATTAAGGTTTTTCGAAAGCAATGGTTTTTTCAACCGAATAATTTTTTTTTTAAAGTTTTATCCTGATAAAGAAACCATTGGTTCTGAAAGATGTTGATAATTTTGATTAAAAATGTTATGTATATAAAGTTATTTGATTTCATATAATTAAAAATGACGCCACAAAGTAAATTGGTGAAAATTAAAGAATTATTAAAGTTAAAACTTCTTTAGCACCAAAAACATACATCTATAGGATTTAGCCTGCGAAAGAATGAGATAGAATAATCGGTCTCCTCTTTGTGCGGTGATTTGTAGCCCCCCACTCTTTTCTACTTTAGTTTTCTGAAGGTTTCACTTCTACCACATGAACTACACACTTGTAATTTTGTTTTGTATGGAATACATTAACTGTTCTAACTCCTATCTCAGAAAGTATTAACGAAAAGTTTTTTTATACAAAAAGTCACGTTAAAAAAACAATTGTTACAAACAAGCTTCAAGCGAATTTAAACACATTTTCTTATTGAGCAATCGAAAAAAACAAGGCGTCCAAATTAAGAAAAATTTTTTGGAAATTTCAAAGCTCTAAATTTCATGAGGAATTGACGTAGCGACGTGAAAACATGTGTTTTCACGAATAAATTCCTAACAGAAAAAAAACGTGTAAATATTTTGACCAGTAACCATTTTACTAGAAACCAACATTCCACGAGTTTTTACTGCTACAGCATACAACAAACTCTATTGGAAAACAAAATTATACTGCTAATTACTCTTACAAGGATAAGGTCATAAATTTTAATGATGAACGTTAAAAATATTGAGGTAGGCATCCATTAAAATAACACAAGATTACAGAAGATGGATTACGAATATATAACCCGTACCACGAATACATACACCATCAAAGCTCGTAAATCTAAATGTCTCCCCAAATAATATTATTATGATCGGATCTAAATAATTGATAAAACGGCGTGTTATTTACAAATAACGGCCGCATTGTACCTTACACATTGTGACCATCACGAACCTTTTCCAACAAAGGTGGCATTTCGTACAAATTTCATTCACCAACACCCTTGCGTCGCGGACAATAACACCAGGTTGCCAGATAGGTAGATAAATGCCGTATTGTTGCCAGACCGTTCGATTATAATGAGGGGATTAGTTATTTGCCAAATTTGTCTCGGACAATTTATTCGCTTGTCATGTGGATTTTTTTTGTAACAGAATGAACGCACGCGAGAATCGCCATAAAAAAAGCATTTTAAATCTCTTCGATGTATCAATACAGTTGGGTTAAATTTGCGTTTTTCATTCATATGTAGATATAATCATTTAAAGATTTTAATTCTTTATTTGTTGTTGTGCAGAAAAAAAAATACAAATAAAAATAAATTATCAATGTTAATTGAAAAAGACATTAATTTACACTTACACCCAAATCAGAGAGTCTATATTCTAAAGTGTTAAAACCCGTGAATCGGAGAGCTCTGAAATTTCAACGCAACTTTTTCAGGTGGCACCATAACTTCCACCGTGAGCTCTCGAGCTCTTCGTAATAATATATAGTCCAAATTTAAAAAACTTTTCAACAAAACATGACGCCATGTTGTTTGATTCATATTTTTGTGTAAATATTTTGGCGCATATAAAAATACAATTTTTGAATTTTAACTAAAATTTCATAAAAAACCTGTTGATTGATAAAATATAAATAATGTAAAAGCGAATGTTATGCCATCGTCAAAACTTTCATTCAGCTTGCTTCCCAAGTCAAAATAATTCCGTTGAATAAACACAAACAATTTTTTGCGGCTACACGCAGAACGAAACATACCACAAAATCGACTGGATTCTTCATGACTACGATCATCTAGAATAATTTCTACATGGTTAAATGCGATCCCCGACAAACGTACACTTAACTGCGCGGTCGGGAAAACAATATCCGCTCCAAACCGCAAAATACGACGGATCCCCTTACCGATGCTTCTCATTGTTAAACTTTAGATAATCGTAAATAGCCAGTAGTTTATTGGTACGGTTACAATCCCAAATTGCTTTCTTTATCCTGGGAAAGCACTAAATTCAAAACACCAAAGCTTATTATATAACGCCGGCATTGAGGATTGTGCCTTGTGCCTAACTCATCTATTTATTTTATTTGCCCGGCGAGGGTTTCAAATATAATTATTTCAGTTATATTCTGATCGTAATCGAGAGATGACTGAATTACAACTTGGGATAATATCTACTTTATCCTAAATTGAACTTATTTGGATACAGTTACGATACAAAAAATATGGGTTGTAAGTATAAGTCTGCATCACCTACAATATACATCAAACCATGTAAGGACAATCTATCTATAGGTAGTGACAATCGATTTGAATGACATACTGCACATTGAGCAGTATTCGGTGAAAGTGATTTAATTTGTGAATAAAGCTGTGAATTTTGTTTATATAATTATTCCAATGTGTATACGTTAACATTGATATTATTAAATACGTTACATTAAACTTTAAAATACTAAATTTCTATTGCACTCTATTATAATATCGCGGGCTAATTGCTACAACTGGGCATTTCATATTTCCTCGTCTACGAATAATACAAACAGGAAAGCCGTAACGCAATGGAATCATCAAGTTATTTGACCATGTTTTTTGTGGGTATCTCCTAAAAACGGAATCGTTTAAATTTATAATTGGGTAACTCTAGTTACCACAAATGCTTTTCAAAGTTTCAATTAGGCAACTAAACTTAGCTGGTTGAAGCACAAAAAATGCTTAGGTTGATTTATTTGCATTTTGTATGCCACAACTAGGTAAGTCAATCCATTTTTATAAATAAACACATAATAAATTATTAGCCAATTTCCTTATTTCCAAAATATAATTCTTACGGTTCCATACAATCAGTCTACGATTTAACCATACTTATCAGTATAAGATATACAACTGATTGATTACCATCTTATAGTTCAATTTCAAAACAAAGCTGATTTTAGAGTTGTCTGATTGTAGTAATTACCCCATGATAGTATGCTGTAAGCACACTGAATTTGCACACATAACACACACATCCACATACACACACGCACCCTCACAAACACTCACACACGCCCCTTTCCCTTAATAATTTACTAATTTAATATAGGTAAAATTTATAATTTGTCACATAAAAACATATATTATATAACAGAGACATGTCATTGGTACCAATTATTGTATTAATTCTAAAACTTGTAGCTACTTTGTAATATGTAATTACGCACTATTTGTTTCTGCAAAATAATTAAATAAATAAATAAAAAAGGTTTAAGTAAAAGTCCAGCTACAGGTTAGTAATAGGAATGTGTTCTTGGTTAATTGTGTATTACTACGAATCAATGAATCAGTCAAAACTAATTATAACAATCAAATATTTGTTGGTCACATTAATCGGTATCCAATCAATTAGTTACCCCAGCAGTTGCTCAAATATGCGTGAACGGATTATAAACTTGTTTCACTAGGTAGATATTTTAAGCGGCGTGTAGTGATGTACAAAAAATCATAAATAAATATCAATCGCCCCAGGACTGTTGTGAAATCATACAACGTGAGCCCCCATCTCATATAGAATTCAGTGTGATGTTGACGAGAAAGCAAGCATCCCTCAGATCCGCTCTAAAATTCATCGTGGAAACTGCGCCATAAAGAGGAAATTCATAAAGTTTGCGGTATCACACCGATGATTTACAAAGGTCAGACACATGAGATAAATAACTTAGTAAACTCACGCTCCCGTGAGCATGGAACTATGAAAGACAAACCAAACAAGAGTTTCAAATTTTGCTTTAACTTTGCTTTATCCGCCAACAATCTACAACGATATTTTTTTAGTGTTTGTTTTGCAACGTATGTGCTTTTGGTGGGCGCTTTGACACAAATTTATCATCTAACATTGTACGTTTTGACAAAAAACCTATTGCAAATAAAATTTTAATTAAATACCTAAAAATACATAATGTCTAGTTAGTACCCGATTGGTACTGTAAAACACCTAATAAACAATTCTTAACAAGCATTCGATTGCGTTTTTTAACACTAGGAAACAAGAGAGACGAGATAAAGCCTTACCATTAAATGGTTGATGATTTTGTTCCTTCATCCACTGGTCACTTTGGAGTTACACCCGGTTGATTAACATTAAAAATATCGTATTATATGTATAATGTATATGAGAGCGACTTTTAAAGCTATTTAGCGAAAATTTCAATAACTGGTGCGGTGACGATCGCGACAATATTTCAACTAACAAATGTTGGTGCTTCAAATGATTGTATTTTAATAAAATATTTATATACTATAATATTTTAATCCTGGCATCGGTAGGTAGTATTTAGTCATCTTATTTTTCTTCTGATTCCCAAGTAAGGCTTTGTAAGGAAGAAGAGGAACAAAGGAGAGGACAATATTTCGAACAGGACCTTGGGATATATGTAGTAGTCCCAAAGCTCTTTCAATAATCAACAAGCACTGTAGCACCTTTAAATTCAGTACCAGCATACATTTTATTTATAGATTGTTAAAATAAGTAAACATCCTTTACAAACATTTAGGTAGTTTTTATTTTTAATACTCTTAGTGAATGGTGATCTTTAGTTTATATACGATTTGTTCGAACATGGGATTGGATAATGTCTCACATGTATTTATTTGTTTCCAAGGAGAAGTTTTATTTTCTGGCCGCAGTCTACCAAATAATCCCAACTAAACACGGAAGCAAATAACAGCTTGTGAATTCCGTCCAATCGCAAGAGTGTGTCAACTTATCGGGATTTCCAACGGCATTCCTTGGAATAAAACTTTTAATGAAAGCATAGCAAAAAGCTTAGCAAAGAAGCTTTCAATTTCCAACGGCAAATGGCGGCGGTCCGACCCACGAAACTTTTAAGCCTCATTAGACCATCTTTCGATGTCTATGCACCAGAAATTAAAATATTAAACTTATCGTTTGTTGGTTACCGGAGAAATGCGCGTGGCTATTAGTTTGAGGTACGAGTAGATGCTGCAAAAAGCTATATTAAACATGAAAGTCAGCAACAAGAACAATATTATTTCCAGTAGGTATTTAAGAATAATATTTATTTTGTAAATTTCTCGAGCCTTCTTTGAGAAATCCTGGAAAAAGTCTAGGAATATAAAATACAATAAAATTGATATTAACGTTTACCTAAGTCATTGATTAATATTTTTTATGTGAATACCACATAAGAGTCCCAACTACTCCCATCTGGAGTATGGTTTCCCCAATTGGGGTATGTTTTGAGGCTGAAGGTAGTGGGGAGAGCAAGAAAATAGGAAAGAGGAAGGTGTGGAAGTACCTGGCTATTCAGATCTGATTACTAAACACGGCTAAGGCCATTTTAAGAAACGTTTCAATTCTGAATGGTGGTCTTACACTAGGGCTATACTGAGAGTATCTTCCACTCTGAAACGTGGCACAAAATTACCATGTTTTATTTGAAATTAATAAATTGTGAAATAACTCAAATTAACCAAACAAAATGTATTTGCACACGCCGGGTTTTGACCCCGCGACCTTCGGATTGATAGTCGAAAGCTTTACCCTAAGTACGAAGGCGAAGGCCCCATGATTGCGTGTGCGTAATGTAGATGATATCACTGCTTTGGTGCCTGGATTGGCACTGGCCAAACTACGAATATTGACGCAAAGTAGAACATAAAAAATTTAAAGAAATGATTAACGCCATTCAAATTTTCTGAGGTTATGTTGCGGATATTTTATTTCGAGCTTTTTTATTTAATTGTATGTTTAACGGGGTAATAAACTAGTCTTCATTTATTTTAAGAACAAGTACTTAAAATTTAAATAAGATATCAAATTTAAGACTTTTTTAAACCGAGTTTACTGCTTTTTGAAGCGGAATTGACAGCCACTTAACACCTTTTCTTGTTTCTTTAAGCCAGTTTTATTCTCGCAGCCCGCGAATCGAGGACTTAACCGCCTCGGATACAAACAATTCTCTAATCCCATTAGACCAATAACACCCCATAAAAATGGATCAAACAGCTGGCTGAACTGCAAACAAACCATTCGGAAAGATAGTTTCTGGTTTTATTTAGCTATTATCTGCTCCAGTTTCCGACCATCTTCCCAGGCAGGGGTTGCAAATTGTTCTAGACGAATGGCGGACGAAATAAGTCAGCGGTATTTAAATATTTTTTTTTAAAAGTGATCACGGAGCCGTACACAACGAAATAATCACAGGTGCAGAATTTGTGTATTATGCATGTTGTCTTTATTTAATGATAACTAACCTCCAATAGGAAAGGCGCCAGAAGAAGAAGAAGACATCTTGTTTTGAACCATCAAAATACTGACAGAATAGCTATTAATCAGTTCAGTGTACTGATAGCGAACAAAATCATTAACAGTGCACAAAACACCAATTCATTCAATCGAAATCTGCCTGCGAAGGATTTCATGCGGTGTCATATTTCAATTAATTACAATAATGATAACTAGTAATTCTATGAACAGTAGACCTCGTGTCCAAAAAAGTTTCTGATTTTCTCTTATTATAACTCAAAACCAAAATTAACCCGTGCCGTGTGCCGAAGCTAAAATTTCGCTGTGTGCCAGCTGATTCTATTTTCGTAATAACCTACATTTTTTTTGCAAAATTTTGCTTTCGTAAATTGTATTATCTTACCAGATAATGTGTTTATAAAAACAGGAAAAACTCCACTATAAGTATTTTCCCCAGAATACCTAGGTTATATTCAGAGAAACGATTTTTTATGTTGCAATCGGCTATTGCGGCGCACGGCAGGTTAAAACTGCCACCATCTTGAACCGGAACGTAACACATAATATATAATATAGTAAGGGCGTTTTGCAAAGATGGAAAATAACAACATTAATTTATCTTTAAATAAAAACTTTCTTTTCAGAGTAAGCAGGGCTATCAGAATTTTTTTTTTAAAATTATGTTGCAGGCTGTGAAAAGTTTCAAACTGGTCGATAAATTATCAAGCACGAAAAATATTTTCGAAAAAAACATTAGAAATAAGAGGAAATTACAATATTCAATCGGTAGGCTTAGGTTTCCAATTACTTTTATTACCCGCCACAATAGTTCACGCGAGTTCACCAACCTAAATTCCTGAAAGCTGAGAGAAAAGTCGGCGAACAAAGCAAATAACATGCCAAAAATCGAGAGTATCCACTAACTCATTCACGCTTCGGCCGAGAGAATATTTCCAGTTTGGAAGCAGATCAGAATCCAGACATCCCCAGACTGGAATGTCATCTACCGAGTCTCCTTAACGATGCTCAGTGGATTTTAACGCTGCATTTAGTCGATAACTATTCAAGGGTTGCATTTCAATGACTTGTACGACGACAAATAATAGCATTCCACTTCTAACGAAATTGTTTAATAAGATACCATTGGTGGATTGAAAGTGCATTTAGATGGTTATAGCACACTAAACGCTGCAATAGAATAGCAATGTTGAAAATCTATGACGAGTTTATCAACGAATTAGAAGCTTGGTACAGGTAAATCACTTTAAAGAAACCCTGTGTAGTGGTGTACTGTAATATATACATATATATTTTTTTAATATATATTTTTAATAAAATAATTGATAATCGTCGCTACACATAGGGGCCTTCAAGGTGTGAAAGGGAACTGCGGGCGGTTGTTCCAAACTAGTTTGAAAACTTTCGATACTTTTGAGGTACACAAATAAATTCGAACATCTAAATGACTTTAAAATGACTTGCATGTACTCACTATATTCATCCTAATTATGAAATAAACTTCATAACCGTAAATATGGATCAATTTTTAAGGATAGCGAATATAAAATTTTGAACTCAGAAGTGTCTACATTTTTACCCCTGAATTCATAACTTACTTAATGATTGAATAATAAAATAAAAACTAACATTGCTTCATTCATATTCATATAGCCGCACACCTAATTATATGTTAATCCGACTTTTGACAAGATACCAAATAGGAACATACTGATTTGATTCTCGTGATCAAGTCACGTCTCTTGGTCAAAAACAACCCAAAAATGCAACCGTCGTAAAACCTTCTGACACATTTTTCTCCGACCACCCGCTTTACATGAAAAAAAATATATAAACTTTATCGTCTTAATCATACATTGCACTAATATCACCTTGTGAACATAAAAAAATCGACATTTGAAAATTAAACATGCTCAAAAAAGTTAATTATTAGAGCTACAAGTAGTTCATGCAAATAACTTTTCAATTCAACCTTCGTCCCTTACAAAATAAACTGCTTACAGTAGAAGATGGTCAGCAAGAACTGGAAATAGATTTTATCATTAAATTAATATTGCTCCACACAAAGATTTGTTTATTTCATTATTTCTCTAAGCGTGTATATTGCCAAGCAACCGGTTTCACGATATCTTCACTTCAGTAATAACAAAACATTTGTTTTGCACAAGAACTGCACTACGCACTTACATGCAAAATATTATATTGAAAACTCGAGAACTGGCTCCGCGGGCGATAAGTTCATAGTTCATAATACTAGAAGTTATTTATATTTTAATGGGTTACTGGCTAACTTAGTAACTGCTTAAAGTAACTTTATTTGAAGTAACAAAAAGTGATATGTTTTAGCAATTAATTCAGTGTTATCGCAATAACTTTTTATTATAATTGGTAAAAAGGGATACATAAATACACTTTTCATAAATATTACATTATCGAAGATGAATTCTGTTTAAAACACGAAGAAACATTATATTTTTATTAAATTTCATCAGAACTTATAATATATTAGAGATATTAAAGATATTACAATTTTTTTTTTTTTTTTTATATATGAATACCGCACAAGAGTCCCAACTGCTCCCGTCTGAAGCCAGTGAGACTATGGCATCCCCAATTGGGGTATGTTGTGAGGCTGAGGGTAGTGGGAGGGGAAGGAGATAGGGAGAGGAAGGTAGGGAAGTACCTGGCTATTCAGATCTGGTCACTAAACACGGCTAATGCCATTTCAAGCAACGTTTCAATTCTGAATGGTGGTCTTACACCAAGGCGATACAGGGAGTATCTTCCACTCTGGAACGTGCCGCAAATATAATATATATTATTTTTAAATGAATAAATTGTGAAATAACACAAATAAAATTTATTTGCCACGCCGGGATTCGATCCCGCGACCTTCGGTGTGCGAATCAAGTGCCTTACCGCTGCGCTACGCAGGCCGTATTGCGGAGACATGATCATAATATTTATGTCTAATGCTGAATTCAACCATATTATTACAGAGGATTTTGTCTTAACCACTAGGGTAGCGTATTTAAATTAAAATCAAAAGTCGTCGAGTCACGCTGTGCCATATCTGTCACCAAATGACACGTCTTCACAAAACTCGTTCGATTTTATTTTCTATTTTGGATAGACAAATGATAAACATTTTTTGAGCGAAACACCAAGCTTTCTCTTCGAATTTTCAAAAGTTTTCTATATGCCTACATTCAAAAACATGAAATTAGATGTCAATAGGTCTAATTAAATTACCGATCTGACATTATTACATTGCCTATACCTCTATCTATGGGGTTAATCATAATATATATAAGTAAACATATGTATATAAAAATCTGCTGGGGTGTTTGTGTTTTATCAATGAATTCGTCTCGTATACAATAAGTGTCGGAAGCTTTGATCGGTTTCATTGAAGTGCTATTTTCAATTTAATTGACTGCTCTAAGGATTCTTACGATCGCCAAACAATTCGAGGAATTCTTCTTTTCCAGTGCTTAACCTTGTGAAAACAAAGCAAAAATGTCAAATAGAGCCAACCAGAGTCGAATCCAATTTCCGTTCCTTCCGCTGGGCCGTTAGTTCGTATTTCACCGGAATTTCGCCATCCGACCAGAAGCAGCTTCGCAACTATGTGGAGGAATCCCCGAGAATATAAAACCGAAGAAAATTCTGTATCAGAATGAATTCTGAATGAAAAGAGAACAAAATTCCAGAAAATAATTATTCAAATCAAAAACATGTAGGCTTTTGAACGAGCTCTGAAGTTTTTTTTATCGCTAATAGTACTACAGAATTCAAAAAGTTGCGAAATGTTAGTTAGTAGAGCTTGGAGGAAGGGAAACAAAAGAGACACTACAAAAAACTTTTAATTATCAATGGTAAAATTTAACATGGTTAATACAGAACTTGAGAAAATGGTTTTTTATCATAATATTGTATTTAATACAGTGTTAAAGGACGTACTTAACTTACTTTAACCAGTGATTTCTGACATTATTTGGAGTACAAAATGTAAATAAAATTTTAGTCTCCGGTGACATTTTTGATGTTTTTTTTACAAGAACATACAAAAATTGTAGATGTTGGACAGATGGAGGCGGGGTTAGAGGTCGATCGGTTACTCGGCTGAGTGACCAGTAACGACATGTGGAAGAATTTTTTTTGTGTTTTTGAAGAAAAGTTTTTTTTTTAGTCACCGGAGACCAAAATTTCATTTACATTTTTTACTCCAAATAATGTCAGTAATCAGTGGTTAAAGTAAGTCAAGTACGTCTCGTAACCAGGGGCGTGCACTCCATATAGGCACATAAGCACTGCCTACCTTACCGTATTTGTAAACATAAGCATGTAAATAATATTATATTTATTAAATTATTGCTAAAAATAAATACATACTTTCAAAAATAAGCGCGTAAAAGCTGAGCAACCGAAACTACGCGAGCGCCACATCAAATGACATTTTTTTATATATATTTTTTTTATTATTTTTAAAAAGCAAGACAAACATTCCCGGGTTACGAATAACCCAACAATGTTTGAAAATCTCCTACTACCACCACAGAAAGCCGAAAATATTGCTTATGTTGTGATGGAGGACTTAGCCAGCCGAGGAATCGAATATGCGACGCCCGGGTGAGACCCAAGCGCTATGCCCACTCAACCACTGACCGGTCGAACATACTACAAACGTGGCATAAACTGTAACTAGAAACTACACGCCCGCCCTCCGACTGCCTCAGTAAAATGCGGCCTAAGCAGGAATTATTTCCACTTAGAGCTAACTTCATACAAGATATAATATCAATGTTTACGAGATGCACGTAGCATAGAGTAGAACTGTCGTTTTGAATTTGCTTCTATGAGGTTTTTAATTAGTATTAGGCAGTGCTTTATGGAACAAAATTAGCAAATAGCAATCAGTGACACCAGTGACATCTTTTGTTATCTATTTCTATCAACCAGCTGTCTTTCATAAATGCGAATTGTCTGTTCAAAAACGTTTGTCGTACTTAAATTGTGAAATTTTAACTTGTGAAACTTGTGGTAGTGATGGAAATAATGCATTAAAAAAAACAATGGGTTTTCTCGGTTATCTTTTATCGAAAAAAAATTAATAATTTATGTGGGGGAGTTATCTGTTGTAAGTTGTTTTTTATTGATTTTAATCGATTCGGCAGTTTTCCTTCTGCCTACCCTGATCTAAAACTCTGTGCACGCCACTGCTCGTAACACCCTGTATATTATACAACACAATATGAAACACGAGTGGGAAAAGTGAGTAGTAGTTTTTAGAACTCTCACGTAGACAGTGACCACTCATATTTTGAAGGTCAAGTGTGGAATATGTCATCAACTCGGACAAAACTATAGATTTTTATATAAATCAATCCACGCCTGCCACCAAAAACAGACAATCAACTTTATATATTAGATTATACATTAAACTCATGGAAGAAAGGGAGACGAGATGAAAATCATCCTGACAAATGACAAAATGCCTGTAATATTCATAATCGCCGGTCGCCCATAAAACCTTCTATTGAAACACGCCACCTTTAGATATTTCAGCAACGAGGCATCTGAGCAGACAGACATTAATTCGTATTTCGTTAACAGGTGTTCCCAAACCGTAATACCCCGGGTCCTCCGCCTCGGACCGGCTCTAAAATCCCCGCCAGTAAAGGTAACTGCATTTTATCCCATTTATCCCCGTGGCGATGCGGGAATAGCTTACGATTATTCCGTCCGGCCGCAAGAGGGTCCAAATGTGTAATGTGGACCAGACGAAAATATAATATTCCTACCGAGCTTTGAAAATTAAGGCAAAACTTTCTTAGAATATAATAAACCGAAAATATTTATCTACACAGTTCTACATTTGTCGTTGATTAAACAACTATAAAGTCAGCATTTGGAAATGGAATTTGGCACACAACAATTTAATTTTAAATTTGAGCATTAATGAAATTATTCAGCGTACAAAATGTAATAGCCCAAACTTTATATTGTTATATCCGTTCTATCAAAAAATAAATTTAAGCGTTTTGAAATGTTCAACTTAAGCTCGTACAAATTAATTCAAAGTTCTTAGAAATTAAAAACAATAAAAAGGAAAAAAAAATACAAATACGTGTTTAGCTAAACCTCGTAATTACAAGAAAAACATGATTATTATTAATAGGTGTTAAAAGTTCGGATTCGTTACACGTTTTATATTATTAATACTTTTTTGATATTAAGTAAAATAATGTAAAGCATTGTAAAGAGCCAATAAAAAATCTGACGCACCTTCTACTTTCTACACGTTATGAATAAAATCAAACATTGAGTGAAAAACCGACATACGATCGATTCAATAGAAATGAATATTCAGGTGCAATGGTATCCTTTCGACAGCTCTTTTGATGCAATATTTGTAAGAAAGAATTCATGAATGTATGAGTCAGTGTGGATATTTCAAGGCATTATTATAATATATCAGTATGAAATCATTGATTTTTTCCAAGATGGCACGATATGAGATATCAAATCGATAACTCCAGTAATTTGAGAAGTCCTTGCACAATTCCAAGAGGATTAAACTTGTCAGAACTTTGATTAGCCTATTTACGTATCTATTTATCAAAAATATTAGGAATCATCATCGTCAGTTGCTGGTATCTGTCAAATAAAATGAGCTTGAGCAATGATGTGTAGAAATAACATGGCTAAATGACCATCACATGGCGCGGCACTGTGTCTAAAGTAATGGATGGGTTAGTTATGAAATAGTACGGACTGGATGACACAGATTTGTTCTGGATCGGCAGACGGAATGTAAAGGATGCGGGAGGGATTTAGGAATAATGCGCCCCCTTTGGAAATCCTTGAATAACATTCGAAACCATGTTCAACAAGGGTAGGTGTTACCTATCTGCAATAAGATCATTGCATCAGACTATTGAGTATATCTTGATTGCTATAGTGTAACAAAGAAATTATACTTTTGTTTTTTTTTTCAGTTATGTCTTATTTCTGGTTCTATATTCTATATTAACCACTTATTAAATTGTTCAAGGTTTGTTACACATAACAAATTCCGTTTCTTTTACATTTTTTTATTTCGGTAGATATTATTTATATAATGAATTTATATAGTGTCGTAGAACAAATCAACGATTTGATCTTTAATCAAATGGGACGAAGTTTTTAACCACACAATCTTAATGTTTGCTGTATATTTCTTTTTGGTCCGTAATTATTTGTGGAATGTTTTGATAAATTTTTATCCATACTGGCTATAAGCATTAATAATGTCGGTTTATTTCACCTAACACCATTGCAGGAGTAATTTAGAGTAAGAAGAGAATCCTTGAAAATTAACTATGTAAGCAAATATTTAATATTTGTCAGGTTAGCATTACTATGCTCGTCAGCCGTGTAAGCAACAATTTTTGTTGAAGTTGCAATAACATTATATGTACAAACTGTACAATAAATTATAAATTCGATGAGTGAGAAACACAAACACGTATTTGGAGAGGAGAAATACTAGAGACTATTTTTGTAGTTTGTTTTTACTTCTTCACAAAAATAGTTAAATTGATATTGAGTTCTTAATTTCAGTACAAGAATGACACCCTCTTCTTTAAATAGAATGATTTTGTGTTGAAAAGTTTTTAAAGTGTACGTAATATATTGTTTAAATTTTAAACGGAGATACTACCTTACGTTTTTGTGTTACCAAACAATTTCCATTTTTGTGATTGGATGAAGACATACGTTATTTTCTTTAAGTACATTTTTTTTTCTTAACGAAATCAATAATATTAGTAGTATTGTTTAAGATAAAACTAGTTAAAAGATGAGAAAACCAATGGTTTAACAGTAAATTATCGCAATACGCTGCTGCTGCATGATAATACCGGTCTTTCGGTTGGTAACACAAAAACCTAAGAGCGCGGTACTTTTCTGTTTTTCCAACCTTTCTCTAAATCTTGTTTTTCTAATCTTCTCGAACCTGAAAAAAAAAATAAGAGGCAATCCGTTGTTGTGTTTATATATTGAAATGAAAATAATGAGTTTTAACAATTATTATAAGTAATAATTATTAGCCTGAAGCACACATCTACAATGAAAAAATCTCACGAAAAATATACATGCCGCCGACGACGCGACGCGCGACGGGACGATAGTTTTAGATGAGTGTTTCAGGCTAATAATTATTACTTATAATAATTGTTACCCTTTGTGCTATGCATACAAATCTTGTCTTAAATATTAGTTTATCAATTAAAAATAATAATTAATGGACTTTAGATTATTTTACTACTTATAGTACTTGGAGAGATGCGTCGTTGTGTTACGGATAGAATCGATTATGACGAGTATTTCTTTTTACTCAAAAACTCATTTTTCTAGTTACGTTTTTGTGTTTCTCACCCAATATGCCACACAAAATGTAAAGCTTTCTATCCGTTAAGCTCACTCCAACAGTGTACACGAACTGCTTTCATTATAAACTTGTAATTACATTACACCAATGTACACACAGCAGAGTCCGTCGAACAAGAGTCCGTTAAACACGAGTCCATTAAACATGTCACATTATATAAATTCTGCTCCGAAAACTGTTATGATAAATTAAATTTTCACACCAAACTTCTTCTAATTCGATTCTGTCGGGGTACAGTAGGACCCATATAATATGTCACATATCGTAAGCGGGCATCAATTAGGCTGGACCGTGTTGTCCGAATATTGTACTTAACAATAACTGTTGGGAAATTTAGGAGCATTATGCTCCATTCAAATGATAGGAGCAGGGTGACGGTCGTACGCCACATTTTTGGGTGACCATGACTTCAATATTTTCGAAACAATTGTTTTTTAATATTTTTGAAAATTTAGGTGAGTGAGATTTTTGATGCCACGATAATAATCTATTCTACGTGTATTTACTTACGTTTATTAAAATTATATACATATATATATTTTTTTTACATTAACTCCACACAGGAGGCCCTGAGGAAAATAATTTCCCTCAGGGCCTATGTCATCTTTGAGGATGCTGTATGGAGGGTATTTTTGAGGAAAGGAAGGAGTGAACATGGGTCTTGAAGAGATCCATGTTGTAGGAGGGAGGAAACACAGAGGCTGGTAAATCGTTCCACATCCGAGCTGTTGAACTCAAGAACGAGTCGTAGAAACGACCCGTTCTCATGTGACTAACGTCAACCGTGTACAAATGTTGGGCGCGTGTTTGGCGTGTTTCCCGACTATGCACCGGTGCCGAGGGGATTAACGACGCTAGTTCCTCGGAGCATTTTCCATTGTAATACCGGTAGAACAAGGACAGCATTCCCATCTGACGCCTGTGCTCTAAAGATTGCAATCCGTCTGTTAAGATGGGAGAATCTATCAAACGGACCGCCCGTTTCTGCACAGAGTCAAGGGTTTTTTTAGGGTATTTTGGAGCTCCAGACCAGAGGTGGCTGCCAAATTCAACCGTGGGGCGCACTTGCGATTTGTACAAGGTTAGCAGTTGTGTACTATTAAAGTATCTGCGGGCCCTGTACAGTACGCCCAGTTTCTGAGATGCTAATTTAACTCTGGTTTCGATGGAGCCCCCATACCTGAGCTGGTCACTTAAAGTAACACCAAGCATATCAATGGAGGTCCTGTTCGCAAGAATGCTTCCGTTGAAGGAGACTAGATTATCATTTCGATCCCTTTTAGACGTTATATGTGAATACTAATTGCGATTGTGAGTGTGTCCATGCATAACTCTAGTTCTATGAACTCTGGATCTCGAATTTGCTTTGAATTTAAGTGTCATATTTAAAATTGGAAGTGGTGCTGTGAAGAATTTGGACAAGCGATAAAATACCTATCTACAGTACCTATAATATGTACTTATAACATGATTTTTTTTTCCAATTTTCAAAATTGTAACTAATTTGTAGCCTATTCATTTCCGTGATTTTTCACGGGTCCATGCTAGTTTGTCCTAATTGGTTTATGTGGTGGATTACATTCCTAATATCTCCCTGGTGAGAGACCTTCATTTAGAATTGAAGCGTTGCTTGAAATGGCTTTGGCTATATTTATTACTAGCTTTTACCCCCGGCTTCGCTCGCATATTTGTCCCCCCCACCCCTCTCCCGCACTTTCACTCCCCCTCCCCCAATCAATCAACAATCAAATACGCTCCGTTTCGCAATATTAGTATAGCTGTTGGCTTAGGTCAAAATGTAGATAAATACCTATTTTATATTTGTATCTACCTACACTAAATATTCATATTAGAATACTAATATTTGAATTTTCGCTATCAAAGAAATAATATTGACAGCCCACGTCAAACATTTACTTAGTAACACGCTTTGCCAATAAACGTATAATAGATAATTTCATAACGCCAGAGCTTACCGATATATATAGCCCCTGTTACTCGCAAATAAAGTAGCTTTCGATTAGTGAAAGAATTTATAAATTCCATTCGATATTTATTGCGTGAAAGAGTAAGGACCATCCAACCAACCATCCATACAAACTTTCGCATTTATAAATTAGTAAGACATAATATTAGTAAGATTAGTAAGATGTTAGATCTTCATACGTTTTTTTACATGAGCTCCACACAGAAGGCCTTGACGAAAAAAATTTCCCTCAAAGCCTATGTCATCTTTGGGGATACCGTGTGGAGGGTTTTTTAGGGAAAGTAAGGAGAGAAAAGTTCTGGGAAGGAAAAGGGTTTAAGGGGTGGGTAGGAATCTGGGGCTCAGTTTGTCCTGGTCATCCGCCTCCAAGACCTAGACAAACCTCACACCATGAACCCGGGCACCCCTGCTAAATCACTAAACGTAGCGAACCACTTGGGGTGACCTATGGCAGAGGTGTTGGTTATCCAATAAAGGTTCCCGGGCGGCGGTACCCATTCCCGCCTGCCAAATTGAACAAAATACTGAATACAAAAGCCGTACAAAGGGTTTCAATAGTCCAACTGAAAATGTTTAGTTTGAGCTATTGTGCGGTATCGCATAAAAAGCGCCAACCAATGAAAACAGAAGAAAAAAAATCCAAATAAAACCAACTCAAACACAAAGAAACGTAATTGGAACGGTAGTTCCAGGAAAGTGTCCTCGGATTAAATTGTATACCTGTTTGTATACCTGTTTGTATAATTGTAAATCTGTGATTTTTCTTAAAGATCTCAAACAAAAATACTCCAAAGTAGGAATATTACTTGTTATACCGAATTAGAATTCCAGGAATGAGTTTATCAATTTTCTATTAACCTCTGTTCTTTATGTAATTAGAATACTTTAATGTATTCTAAACCTTTTTTCTGTTTACCGTCAACCTCTGATATTATTTGATCTAACGTGGTATAGTAGGTAGGCATCCAAACCGTACGTTATGTTTTTGAACAAATATTAATCCGTTTAAAATTAGTACCGAAAAGTTTTCGCAACATCTGCTTGCATGATAACGGAGAGCGGAGCGTGTTTCAAAACATGTTTGCCGGATATAACGTCGACGTGAATTGAATGAACGGGCAGATATGGGCCAGTTGTTCAAGTTTTTGTAGAAATTAAATGATTTGCAGATGCATTTGACGCGGAGCCATTGCGGAACCGTTAGTAACGGGAGGAAATACAAACCCAATCAGAACTTAAAGATTATCTGCAATGCAACACTCTTGGTTTAGAATACCTACTTTTGAATAGAAATAGATGAAAGCTTGAAGCTGAGATGTATTTCATTCATGAAACCGTATTACGTCTTAATCCATCATGTTTTACAGGTGAGCGCCACTTCACATACGTACTCGTATAATCGTAGAAAATATTAAGTAAAATCTACAGAATGCGTTGATGTTATATGTCGTATCGTACATAATATACCTTACGACGAATTGAAACTAAGCGTTTTAACCCAAGTGGAATAAGACATGTAAGTTAATCTTAAAAACAAGGAGAGATCAAACGATTTTTCCAGGGTATGATATTTTGCCAGGCGATGTGTTACCACATGAAAAATAAGTTTTTTTTTGCATATGTGGTGGCTTACGACATATCACGGTTGCACGGGCGATTTATAATAATGACGACTACCTTGCTGACTGTTTTTTATTTGTTTATAAATGGGTTGAAGTGAGGTGAGGCTAAAAAGATCTAGAAAAAACGAAATAAATGATTGCGCATAATTAAGAAGGTTTAGCATTGTGACGCAATATGTACCTACTTCAGTCATAAAATAATAAAATAAAATAAGGTTCGTTAATTTGTCAAAATTGTGATGCATTTATTATGTATACCAAAAAGGTTTTTTAACTAAAAATAAAAAACAATTCAGTAAATTCTTTGGCAATGGATCAATTTTCAATAAATTCAAAGGGAGGCAGAGGTGAAACAAAACATTTTTTGAGTAAATTGTTTCCCCGAATATTTCCTATTTGACTTATAAATGATGTTTTCAAATAGGTAAAAAGATATTTAAATATATTTAAAATATTTTTTTTAATGCGATTCCCGAAAGACCGTGTTTTTCGAACACAGTTGGAGGTCTCAGAGTCAAATCAAGTTCTCGGACTTCGCACAGTCGCAACAAGAAACTTTTATCTCGTGTGATATTCTAATATAATACTCGTATTTTGTTTCAAATTTTAATTGAAATACCAATCGTTTAGGTGCAATAATGCACAATTTTGCTAACTCACCCAATGAGCATAGATAATATCTTTCATGTGTTTTTAATAACTCCGTTTACGTCCATAAACGACAAATTGGTACAAATTAACATAGGTATTTGGGGTTCACACTTAAGATTATAATCGTTTATTAATATCAGAAATTATTGCACAAACTACCTAATTAAAAATCACTCAAAATACATACGAAATGCTGATTTTTTGCTTTGTTGAGTCAATTATAATATAATATAATAAGCTAATAGAGTTAGATAATGCCAAAATTAGACAATCTAAATGGATCTATAAGTTGGTGAATCATTATGGGTCTATTACTTTTTTATGGATATTTTATTAGGTTTTAAATAAGAAAAATGCTAATAGAGAAGATTCAATTACGTACACACATAATATTTTTGATAATTCTAAAAAAAATTATGACATCTCGATGCTTTTGGTGTGAATTATAAAACACATTGATTCCATCTTTCAAATTTCGGATAAATTATTTACTCACAGCGTCATGTCAGTTGAAGTAAATTCCATTTTCAGTTCCTTTGATAATACCTTAGACTGTAATTCATATGAATATTACTACCAATTGGACATAATAAGGGTAAGTGCCTAATGTGGTAGCCGAGAGAAGAATGTAAAAAAATTGTATACTTATATTATGAATAAAGAATTTTAAAAACTATTATAAAAGTGGTAGGTTTGTTTAAAAATGTAGTCACACCATAGTTTAAAGCTTTTTCAGCGCTACTTAAGAGGGCATTACCAGCGGCCGAAAATTCAAATTTCATCAAAAGACGGCCTCACGATCGGAAGTTTTTTAGAACGAGATAGAAATACCACATTCGCTCCGCCGCAAGCAGCATGTCCCACTCAACTGGCGATATCTATAGGATGGTTCAGACGACATCGATATTGAATTCTCGGTTCCAGCTTTTTCCGAATTAGTAGTTATTTGTAATTTGTTTACCGAAGTGCATAAACATAAATAGATACAAGTGAAATGCGTAAAAATAGTGGGTATAAAATAGGTACTTACGTAATATACAAATTTCTTGATTTTTGAAATGTTTTTACGAGTATTCTGTTGTTGTTTTTTAATTGTATTTCTACTGAGTGATATTCAGTTTGATTGTAAGAAATATCTCATTTTTACATATTTATTCTTCTCACAATAGGTATTATCAGTAATTTGGGAGGCGGGTATGGGTACTACCGCCCGGGAACCAGAGAGATTATTGTTGGTAATCTAAATTAAATTGAATTTCAAAAACCTCACCCCATGTACCTGGGTTCATTTATTTGTCCGGATCTTGGCGGCGGATGCACCTGCCCACCAACTGCATGGCAGGCCGGATCAGGAGAGACTGGTTGGACCTGGGAGATATTTTACCTACCCAGCAGCACTCTCCGAAACATCTCCTTACAGTGGGAGGGATAGATTTTTTCATGTCCGTCACTCTTGGACTGACCCCCAGATTCCTACATGCCCCTGATACCTTTTTTCTTCCCAGAATCCCGAACCCAATTTGGGAAACGGAACTCAATTTGGACCCCTAGGTTCCTACCACTCCTGGTACCTTTTTCCTTCCCAGAATCCAGAACCCAATTTGGGAGGCGGGTATGGGTACCGCCGCCCAGGAAACCATTTATTGGATAACCAACACCTCTGCCATAGGTCACCCCAAGGGGTTCGTTTCGCTTGGTGACTTACTTGCCCGGGTTCAAGGGATAAGGTTTGTTCGAATCTTGGCGGCGGATGCGTCTGCCCACCAACTGTGTGGCAGGCCGGATCGGAAGAGACTGGTTGAGGGAGATTTTTTGACCTCTCCTGCAGGATTCTCTCGGAAGCCTTGCACTGCAGTGGTGAGGATAGACTCATACATCCTCTTGGATACACCGATCCCAGATTCCTACCCACCCCTCATACCTTTTTTCCTTCCAAGAACTTCCTCTCCTTCCTTTTTCTAAAAAGACCTTCGACACAACATCCCCAAAGATGACATATTTATTCTTATTATGAAATATTTTCCTGTATGGAGCTAATGTCAAAAAAAGTAAAATGTATTTTTAACATTTATATTTTTACCAAAATTATGTAATTCAACTATAAATAAAGATAACCAAAAAAACAGCAGCATTATAATAAAGAATATGTAAAATATAGCAACAAGCATATATTTTAGTATAGTCTACATAATATATGTACAGAACTTGAAAATATAAAAACAGTAGGACTGTTAGTAGTTGTACAGTGAAAACAGACCGCAATACAATAATGTGAAGGTTGTCCAAGAATTAACTACCTTTGCTCGTTGTTTCTCAAAATATGGTGGCGCTAGCGTTAGCTCAGACTTTCCCAAAAAACCGAGCGGTGATCCGGCTTGGTAGCTGCTTCAGTGCGATCTTTGCGTTCGTTTGAGAAAGACGCTCCGTTGTCGAATCCCGCCCCCTGCGAGGTGCGCTCAATTATTCGCTTTTTCAATTTAGAGGGAGTTAGCCCTGTTGAAGTTCATAAGCTTGCAATTTTAAACCCAGATGTCAGTAAGTCTACCACACAAATGATTTTGAGGGAAAAATGGAGTATGCAAAATGCAAATTAATGCTCGTTGCGCAAATGCGCTCGGATCTCTTCGAACTGTTTTTCCAACCAAGGCGAAACTTTTTTGGGTTGAAAAATGGGTTCACCACCTAACCCTACCAAAAAGGCAATGAATGACATGAATTACACCTCTTTCTTCACCTGAAGCAACACATGGACGAAAAATCTTTGGAGACCGACCAGGATGCGGAGGGAGAGTTGATTGCATTTTTGACGGCGGAGTTGAACGATAAGGGAATGAAGACCTGGTTCCACGGCTCACCTAGTGCATTGATCGTAACAGGGACTATGTCTCTATGGCATTATTAATAGAATAAAACTGAAAATAATATAAAATATACTGAATATACTAATATATTAGAGACTTGGTCATTATAACAGAAATTATTAACAAAAACACGATTTGAATTACACAATCACAAATTAAAACCATAATTTTTACGGTAAATTCACGCGCATGGTGCATGCATATGTCTAGCCTCTCTTTCGCAGCCAGTTAAAGACATTTTTTATTAGTAATAGTTCAAAACAGAAATTGTACAGTATTTATTAAATGTGTTACTAAAACACTGTTTAACAGAAAGTAACTTCTAACCAGAGAAAGTTTAAGTTCTTTTAACAGAAAGTAACTTCCAAAGAGCGTTTTAATTTTTTTTAAATATTGATTTGGATTCGCCAGTCGTTCTTAATATAAAACACGATCCATAACCATTCAAAGACACAGTATCAAATTTATTTATAATATATTTTTTTGACAAATTAGAGAGGCGTCAGAAATTTACATTTCGAATGAACGTCCTTAGTAAGCTCAAAAATCATCTGTCAAAAAATTAAATAAAGCGAGTACACATTTCTAATATATAATTATTACCGAAATTAGTGTGTTAAATTAATCTAAGGGTAAAAAAAGAAACAACCTACTGGAGAGCTAAAGAAAAATAGAAAATGACAAATGAATGCTTGCTAAAAGCAAATAAAGATCTTATAAAAATAAAATGTGAATGGATGTGGGTAAACTTTCGAAATCACTGGAAAACGATAATAGGAATATTTGTCTCATTTTCCACGCTGATGTGCACATTTAGTCCAGTCAAGGAAGGAGGTGTAGAGTGCGTGAGCAGGACCCTAAGCGATTCCTCCAGAAACTTGTTTAGGGTGCTTAGGGTCTGAACATACTAAAAGTACTGACGTCTAGGTGTGAGCTAGCGGGGGGAGGGGGAGAAGGTCCCAATGTTCGGATTTCCGCTTATATCTCGAAAACGGTGCGTCACAGAGAAATTTTTTCTTAAAATAAGTAAAAGCTTGTAAAATTATCTACAACTTTTGTTTTTTACGTAATTCTCGAAAATTCAGCCGTTTTTAAGTTACACGCTCCACAAATGTAGACATTTTCGAAAAAATCATTTAACCTTACATTTTTCATCAAACATTCCTTCATATCGTCTAAAATATTCATCAAAGAAATACATTTGTTTTAAGGAAGTTATAAAGAATTTAATTTCCTTTTAGAATATATATATATACATCCCGCAACAGATTTGGCAACCTTTCACTTCGCATCCTTTTGGCAACCACTGCTTACGGTAGGTTTTTAAATAAAATTGCTGTGAATGTTCACATGTTTTTAGCTTAAGAAAAGAGTGATAGTAAAAGAATTATCCAGAAATTGTGTTTTAAGGGTATTCAAATTTTTGGTAGTTACGTATACTTTAGAGTCTTTTGGACTTCCTTTCATATTGCCGTCGTATTGGTAACCGCGTATATCCTACGTATATCACACTTCATTCCATATTTAGGGCGTCCGTTCATTACGAACATTTGACGACCTCCGTATATTCCTGTATGCATTACGTTTATATTATGACGCTTTCAGAATCGGTTCGATTCTGATTGGTTATCATACAAAGGCTAACTTGACGACATAATAAAATTTGGCATTTTTTTTAAATTTACTTGTTTGGTTTGGTGGTGTTTGGGAGTGGGGATGATGCTCGCTTCCTGAATAGAATTCTACCTTCAACATTCTTCTACCACTACGCGCTTAGTTTAGCGAGGAAATTAAATTAATGCATTAATGTACAATCTTAATATATAAAACAAAGTCGGGTTAGTTACATTATTTATAACTCGAGAACGGCCGGGCCGATTTTGATGATCTTTGATTTATTGGATTTGTCTCTTCTCCGGATAGGATAATAACTATTAAAAAATCACAAAAATTAACGAAAAATATAGTAATTAAGAAAATTCTTTTCCCCATACATTTTGTATGGAACGAATTCTCATATTTGAAAGAGCTGCGGGCATTTTGTGATAAGTACCTATAATATTGAACTGTGCGTGAATTTCAAAAATTCAAAAACGTCAAATGTCAATGCGCTGATGGTTTTGTTTTATTCTTAGACATATAATGTTGCTTCTCTTTCTTACACACAAAATGTCAATAGTCGAAAATTAGACAAACGGTGAACGTATGTCTCCACCCATTCAAAGGAAAGATACAATAATTATAATAAAAATCCCTCACACATCTAAAGAAAATAAAAAGCATTTTTTTTTACATCAGTTCAAATCACAAATGAGGCCCCGAAGAAAATTATTTTTCTTAGGACTCAGGACCTATGTCATCTTAGGGGATGCTGTGTGGAGGGTATTTTTAAGGAAGGGAAGGATAGGAAGTTCTGGGAAGGAAAAAGGTATAAGGGGTGGATAGGAATCTGGGGTCAGTGTGTTCGGGAGTGACGGACGTAAGAATCCATACCTCCAACTGCGGTGCAAGGCGATGGGTCGAGAGAGTCCAGCTGGAAAGGTCAAAAGGCCTCCCTCAACCATTTTCTCTCGATCCGGCCCGCTACGCAGCAGGTGGGCAGACGCATCCGCCACCAAGACCCGGACAAACGTTACCCCATGAACCCGGGCACCCCTGCTAAATCACCAAACGTAGCGAACCACTTGGGGTGACCTATGGGTGACTTATGACAGGGGGATTGGTTATCCAATAAATGGTTCCCGGGGCGGCGGCACCCATACCTGCCTCCCAAAGTCTCGTAAGTAAGTGGAAAAATAAGAAAATCACAAAAAATATAAATACGTACACAATGTCATCTCTTGAGTCTGATACTGACAAAAACAAAACACGGACAGTTGCGCATTGATGATTGCTTCATTGTGTAATTTTTAACTTAATAAAAAAACTTAATTTAATTCAACACTTATTGATTCTGAGGCGGTACGAAGTTCGTCGGGTCAGCTAGTCTTTTATGATTTTAAAAAAAATAGCGTTCAGAGCCGCTAATATTACAAATATTATTTTGAAGGAAACCAAAACAGAATCCCAATAATTCAAAACGGTAAACGATTATTATGATAACGATTTACATTTGGGAGGCAATATCAAACAAATTATAAATTTGGGAGGCGGGTGTGGGTACCGCCGCCCCAGGAACTATTTATTGGATAACTAACAACCCTCCCATAGGTAACACCAAGTGGTTAGATATGTTTGGTGACTTAGCAGGGGTGCCCGGGTTCACGGGGTGAGGTTTGTCTAGCTCTTGGCGGCCTATGCATTCTCCCACCTACCACATGGCGGGTCGGATCGGGAGAGACTGGTTGAGGGATCTTTTCATCTCTCCAGCCAGACCCTCGATCCATCGACTTGTACCACAGTGGGAGGGATGGTCACTCCTGGACACATTGACCCCAGATTCCTAACCACACCTCATACTATATTCCTTCCCAGAATTTCCTCTCCTTCCTTTCCCTAAAAATACCCTCAACACAACATCTCCAAAGATGACATAGGTCCTGAGGGAAATTGTTTTCCTCAGGCCCTCCTTTGTGGAGCTAATGTAAAAAAATATAAAGTGTCAAAATTAACTATCGCTTTTGGCTTCTTTTTTAAATCTCTGCATTGATCCAATCGTTATTTTAGTTACCGATTAATCAGAATAAAAGTGGCTACCGTTTTGCGATAGGTAGCAAGGTAATATTTTTATAAAGAAAGACAATCATTCTCGGGTTACGAATAACCTGTCACTTATATTAAACTAGCTGTTACGCGGCATGCGTTGCTATGCCATTGAACAAATAATTGTTTCTCCGTGCATGTCCTTTCCCATTCGTCCCGTTTCCCTCCCCGCCTCCCCTTCCTCAACTGCGTCCTCGAAGAAAAAGATGTACCTACCCATGTTTCACTTCATTCCTAACTTTTAGTGGCGATCGGATATGACGTATTCCACATTTCATTCCTAGCCTTTAGTGGCGACCGATGGCGAAACAACGTTGCCGGTTTAAGTCAAATCCCGTACGAGTGTTGAGGTGCACGCCGCGGCGGCGTGATTTGCGACGTTGCCGCACATATTTCTTCTTTTCGATCGTTTTTACGGTCAAATTTACTTCTATAAAATTCCGTTTTCCTATTTTTTAAATTTTTTTAATTATTATTTGTTGAGTTAGTTGTACTACATGAATATAAACTAATAAGCACAATGTAACATTTCATTTCATAAATTTAAATATTTTTACAGTTAGCATAACATTTATTTTTAAATACATTCATTCTTTCTTCATTCTTCATACTTTCAGGCATTTCATCGTACATCTTTAGTCCTCTATACATTAGGCAGTTCTGCGATTTTTATTTCTTCATTTGTGGCAATAGAACTCTGTTTTTATTTCTTGTTTCGTAATTATGTACGTCTCTATTAAAAACAATTTCATCCTTAAAGTATTTTGGCATTTGGATTTTCATAATTTTATGCACAAAAATTATCACATTAAATGGTAATCTCTTTTTTATCGGAATCCAATTGAGCTAATCTCTCATTTGATTAATCCTCGCGAATTTGCCTTTCCCCAGTATACATTTCATAGCTCTGTTCTGAATAATTTCTAGTTTGTTTAAATTTCCTTCATTGGCCAAATATAACATCGTAGAGACGTAATCCAAATGTGGAGTAACGATAGTTTTATAAATGAGCTCCGTAGTGTTTCTATTTAATTTATGTCGTAGTTTTCTAAAAAAAATTGACCTTTTTTGATACCTTTTTTAGCACATATTCAAAGTTTGCCGTGAAAGTCAGTTTTGAATCGAATATTACACCCAGGTATTTGATTTCATTTACTTTTCCAATTTTTTCACCATTAATTGTCATATTTAACCCTGTGTTACGCGTTTTATCGCCTATTTCCATATATTTTGTTTTGTTTACGTTCAGTTTTAGCTTGTTTAATTTCAGCCATTTGCTATATTTTGTAGGTCTTCGTTTATTTTGTTAATTGAATCTATGTAATCTTCACACGAAAAATAGATTAAGGTATCGTCTGCAAATAGTCTAATTTTGCAAAGATAATTTATAATTTACAGGAGTTCACTTACTCTGACGGTGATGGTGGGATACGACCCAAATCCCAAATTAACACTGATTTCAGGTTTTAGACAGCGGATGTGTGAAACAAAGACGAGCTCACCAGTTAATTTTACTCGAAAAAATATTTAAAAATTCTGATAACGACCTTCGTACATCGTTTCCACAAAACTTCAATGTATTGACCAAATCCAAGAAGAAAATATGAATAAATGATATAGAAATAACAAAATAAATACACTGCGCAGTTCACACGCCATAGAAATGAAACATCAGAAAACTAAAGTAGGCAAAAGTTTGTAGGCTACGAAGCACCGCACAAAGAGGAGACCGATTATTCTCCTCTTTGTGCTTTGTGATTAAAGTTTTTGTCCCTTTTTAGTGTCGCTATTTTTCGTTTCATCGAGCTTAAAATCACAAAGAAAGATAGACTAACATTGCTGGGTTACGAATAACCCAAAAATGTTTGAAAATCTCCTACTACCACCACAGAAAGCCGAAAATGTTGTTTGTGTTGGGGTGGGACTTTTTTTACATTAGCTCCACACAGGGACCCTGAGGAAAATAAATTCCAAAAGGGCCTATGTCGTCTTAGGGGATGCCGTGTGGAGGGTCTTTTAGGGAAGGGAAGGATAGGAGGTTCTGAAAAGGAAAAAGGTATGCGGGGTGAGTAGGAATCTGGGGGTCAGTGAGTCCAGGAGGGGACGTATGAACCCATCCCTCCAACTACGGTGCAAGGCGATGGGTAGAGAGAGAGCACTACTGGAAAGGTCAAAAGGCCTCCCACAACCAGTCTCTCTCGATCCGGCCCACCACGCAGCAGGTGGGCAGACGCATCCACCGTCATGACCTGCACAAACTTCATCCCATGAACCCGGGTATCTCTGTTAAGTCACCAAACGCAATGAACCACTTGGGGTAACGTACGGCAGAGGTGTTGGTTAACCAATAAATGGTTCCTAGGGCGGCGGTACCCATACCCGCATCCCGAACCTAAACGCGATGCCCATTAAACCACTGACCGGTCAATGATTCTATCTTTAAAATAAATATATAAAACTTGTGTGCAGTTCACCTTCACAAACCTACCTTACATCCAACATAATAAAATTGCCAAATATATTATGTAAAAATGTTGATAATTAGGTAAATACTGTAATACTTATATAGAAATAAATAAATAAAGTTCACACGAGGGAGAAGTGAAGCCTTCATAAAACTAAACCTAGAAATAATGAAACGAATCAGGAGTAGGATAATTGTAGAGTTTATTTATTGTAATATTTTTACCAAGTGTAAAAATTATTTTATTCTACGAAACACCGCACAAAGAGGGCACAGATTAGTGTCATTCTTTCGCAGGCTAATTCCTATATATGTATAATCCTAACATCTGGTCTCTGAAAATGCAAATAAATGCACATCCATTGTCAAAGTATGGCTCAATCAAAACCTTATAACTCTGAACTGCGGAAAAACTCTTTATATTCCATTTAACAATACCAAAAAGGCGACAGACACCCTTAACTCCCTTAAATATAACGTTTCACAAAAATAATTACAATCCTGTCTAATGCTCTAACTGTACGGAAATGAATACGGGGATTTTTTTATATGAATACCTAACAAGAGTCCCAGGTGCTCCGTCTGGAGCCAGTAAAACTATGGCATCTTCCATTGGGGTATGTTGTGAGGATGAAGGTGGCGGGGAGGGGAAGGAGATGAGGGAGAGGAAGGTGGGGAAGTACCTGGCTATTCAGATCTGGTCACCAAACACGGCTAAAGTCTTACACCAGGGCGATACTGAGTGTACTTTCCACTCTGGAACGTGCCGCAAATATACCATATATTTACTTCTTCAAACTTCGCAAAATTACTTTGTGGCATCATTAATTATATAATGAATAACAGATCACTTTGTAGAAACCACTATATTATAAACAATATCTACATGTTTCCATAACAATGTTATCTTCATCAGGATATGTTAATATAAAGAAAAATAAATGACAAACAAGTAAAGACAAATTAGAATAAACTAGAACATAGACAAAATATTAAAAAAGTAGAGGTGATTAATTGCTTAAAAATCATAAAAATAGTTATACAAAATTAAATATAAAAATTATTTAATGAAAAATAAAATTGCATTTAGATAATAAAAAAAACTTTTAAGAACAAATAATTCAAATAATTAGTCTAAATCAAAAAATAAATAATTATAATTATTGTAAGTATTAATATGAAAATAAATTTAAAAGATGGCTATTTTAAAAAAATGTTTGGTTATTTATAAAATTTAATTTACTATTAATGCTTTTTCTAATTTCTAAAGTTTCTAAATTATCCAATTGTATGCCCGTAGTGTTAATTTTAAGACCTGTATCAATATCAAAGGAATGACTTGTTTCCAAAATATGGTTGGCAAATTCAGAATAATTATTATTATTTAAACATCTTATATGTTCCCTAACTCTAATGTTAAAATTTCTAGAAGTTTTTCCAAAATAAAAAAGTTACAATCATTACAAATTAATTTATAAACCCCAGATTTGTTCAAAAAATCACATTTATCCTTATTATTTAATATATAATTTTTTAATTTGTTATTTGTATAAAAAGCTGGTTGTACATTATTTGGCATGTTTTTAATTTTTAAATTTGAAATGCTATTATTTAAAAAAAAAAATTCTCCAATTATTATCATTTTCAACAACGTGTGGATAAACAAAAGATCTAAAAAACTTTTTCTTATATTTTTTGTTTAACATATTGTCTATTAATTTTGAAGTATAACCGTTATTAATTGCAATTTGTTTAATAGTATTTAATTCTGTTTTAAAATTACGCAAAGATAAGGGAACATTAATTAATCTACTTAGCAAGGTATGAAAAGCTGCTAATTTTTGTGAAAATGGATGATTAGATTTTTCATGTATAATGATATCTGTATATGTATCTTTACGAAAAATATTAAATTAAAAAAACATGTAGATATTGTTTATAATACATATAGTGGTTTATACAAAGCGATCTGTTATTGATTATATACCATATATTATTCTAAAATAATAAATTGTGATATTTAACCAAATTAACAAAATAAAGTTTATTTGCTAGACAGGGATTCGATCCCGCAACCTTCGGGTTGCGAGCTAAGAGCCTCACCGCTAAACACCGGCCACACCGGCCATCGAATACAGTTTAATACTTAGGAATTACATTAGACAGCCAACTCAAATGGACAGATCACATAGAAAAGCTTGTAAATAAATTTATGTATTTAACTTATATTTTTAAACGTTTAAATTAAAGAGTCGACATTAAAATAATGAAATTTGTGTAACATGCATTGGTGCAATCATAAGAATCTTATGGAATAATTGGATGGTAGGGGAGGGGGTGTATAATAATAATAATAATGTCGCATAATGATATGAACTACCCCTTCCTGCAATTATTCCAAGAAGCTGAATTGTAAGAGATGAGAAAAATTTACTGTGTACGATGTTTAAAATACACAAAATGTATAAAGTCTTGGATAAATACCATTGAAACCGACATTTACTTGCTGTAACATCTGAGCCGATGTAACTTCACAAATTTTATTAATCTTTATTAACATGTCGTGTGAATTGTAATTCAGTAATCACGATCACAATGATTTTATTTTTTATTTATTTAATTTTATTTTTTAATCTCTACGAAGATAGTGCATGTTTATGAGTAAAATTTTAACTGTTTTAAAAACACACAAGTACACCCACGAACTGGCGATGCCTGTGTGGGATTCTTTTGGTTAATCTGCTAATTGTATTATTCTTTACTTTTCAACTGTTTATATAAAAACAATTATATGTATTTTAAATTTATACCAATTTAGGTACCAAAAAAAAGCGGAGCTTTAAAATAAAAGTCAAAATCGATTGATAATTTTGACACCCGAGAGGAAAGATATTTATAGATTTGTGTTATTTTTCTGTTCAATTATACAACATAAAATGATATCATGAAATCGTCTGTCGTTTTAAATTTTCAGAATTCTATTCTGAGTTTTTTTAAATAATAATATAGTGGAGTATTAACGGCTCTGAAAGCAAATTATGTTTAAAAAAAGAGAAATCTTATAAAATTGTACAATAATACACTATTTCAATTCCATTATTTCCACGCATAGCTAAAGGGCTTGTTCACATTGGTCAAGTGGTAAGTCAAGTAGAGAGTACGCTTGCTACATGACTCGCCGAAAACCGTTCGCCTTAATTTCAAATAGAGTAGATACATTTATGCCCGCCGCCCGTTGTAGGATGACGGCGGATGACGGCGGATGACGGGCTGCTACAAAGCAAAGTAAATACGCTAATTAAGCTGATTTTAATGCTTATTATAGAAGACGTGGAAGAATAAATTAGTGAGATAATAATAAATAAAATGTCCACAAAAAGAGATTAATAGCACCACCAATAAATAATTTTAGAGTAGCAACTTCGCTCCAATGCCTCGACATTTCCGCGGGTCTACAAATGAACTCTGCTAAAACGACATGTCAGTGCACAGGGACGCGAGGGGGGGGGGGGGGGGTCCCTATACGCTCTAAAAATAGAACGAAATTGATTGAATCCACTAAAAAGCTGACTAACCCACTCTACTAAAATGATGGTGTTCGGACGCGTTTAGATATTACTTTACTCCCCACTCGAATAAAATACATAGCGTGTTTGAACGGCTCTTAAGCGCTTGGGTAGTGGAAAATAGGACAAAATCTGCGGACGTGGGTAGGATTCTAACCAGAGGTCTTCTGTTCAGGAAGCGAGCATTATCCCAAGCATCACCAAGACAGACAAGCACATTAAAAATACCAGTTAGTGGTTAAGTGGGCATCGCGTTTGGGTCCCACCCGCGGGCGTCGCGTGCCCTATTCCTCGGCTGGCTATGGCTATGTCCTCCATCACAACACAAGCAACATTTTCGGCCTTTTGTGGTGGTAATAGGAGATTTTCAAATACTGTTGGTTTATTCGTAACCACAGGGAATGTTTGTCTTTCTTTAAAAAAAAAAACTAACAAAAAAATGTTTGTTTATATGAATGCGTCTTTAAAATGACAATGCATATGCATGACCTGAAGTTCAGCAAAAAGCTGCCCGCAGAGTGCTTGAAAACGCCCTTTATTCAGGGGGACGTTTTACGGTGAAAATTTGAATGTGGGATGGAAGGTTACAAATAAACTTCTTTTTTATGTGTAAACCTTAAAAAACCAAATTCATGTACAGGATTTAGCCTGCGAGAAAATGGGATAGTGTAATCGGTGTCCTCTTTGTGTGGTGCATCGTAGCCTTCCCACTCTTGTCTACTTTAGTTTTCTGAAGGTTTCACTTCTACGGCGTGTGAATCGCATACTCAGTTATTTTTAAATATGAAACTACAAAAATCTGAGGTGGCAATAACGTTTAAAATACATTTGTCTAACAAAATATGTGTTTATTGATTCTTTTCTCGGTATCTATGAGTAGTTTTAGTTAGAAAAAACGTAAGGTGAGCCGTTATTAAAACTTTTTAATGTTTGCATTGAAAAATTTAATGTTTTCAAAATTATATGTCTTTCTAATAATAAAAATCTTTCAAAACCAGTTTTTCGTTTTTGGATACATTTGAAAATGTTCCATTTATTTGGATTTCATCGCGAAGCAGAAAATTATGTGACATTCCGACAAAACATGCCCGAGGACTGGAGGGGTAAATTAATGTAAAAGTTCAAAAAGGTGGCAGATTTTAATTGATAATTTTTTTAATTAGTAAATTTAAAAAAAAAACGAATCAAAATGTACACATCCATGAAAAACAATTTTTCCAAATGTGTTCAGCATTACTTAACTATACTAAAAAATGCAATTTTATCAAATTTAAAGAAAAATATGAGTACCTTGCTGACCAACACACCTACACTACAAGGATGAAATCCTCAAAACTACTAGACATCCCGAAATTAAATAGATCTTTTGGGCAGAGAAACCATAATTTCCATGCTACAAAACTATATAATGCCCTTCCAATTGAAATTAAGAACACCAGGCATAAAAAAAAGTTTAAAAAAGATATCATATTATGGCTAAGTAAACATGAAGATGAGGAAATAATTAAAATAATTAATCCTAACGTAACCTACAGACAACAAACTTAAATACTTTTAATTTTATTTATTGTTTATTTTGTGAAAATCAACAAAAGATGCAAAAGTGATTCGTAAATAATAATAGCTACTGGTTTTTAAAATATTCGAATGGAACCTCAGGGGTGCCCGGAGCTACGATTTTTAGAAATAAAGATAGCATTTTTGTATTTGATTGATGTACGCTTTTACTCATGCGTTAATGTAAAAAAATATAACGGATTAAAATCTTTCAATCAATACAAACAGATTGCATCAATACAAAAGGATTGAAATCTTTAGAGCAATCTTTAGGGGTTGGGTGGGAATGCTACCCTTGTTCTACCGGTATTTCAATGAATGGAAGATGCTCCGAGGAACTAGCGTCTTTGATCCCTTCGGCGCCGGTGCATAGTCGGGAAATACGCCAAACGCGCGCCCAACCTGCAGTTTATTCCTAGTTTTTAGTGACGACAAGAAGGGAAGATGCATTCTGCATTTCAAAATTCGTTGTCAGTTCGTTTGAACTCTCCCGTACGAGGGTTGGGGTCAAGGGTCAGGGGGCGGCGCGCGGCGGGTTTATCACGACGCGTGCCGCGTGTATTTTGGAGGTTGAGCGTGTTCACTGTTCACACACAGCTATAATATGCATGGGACGGCATATTTCAGCATAACGCTGGCCTTATATTCCAATTTGGAATGTACGGCAAGCGATATGCCGAAAAACGCCATCCCACGCATATTATAGCTGTGTGTTAACAGAGATATCCGGGTTTCAGGGGGGGGGAAGTTTGTCCAGGTCTTGACGGCGGTCTACCCACCTGCTGCGTGGTGGGCCGGATCGAGAGAGACTGGTTTTGGGAGGCCTTTTGACCTTTCCAGTAGTGCTCTCTCTCTACCCATCACCTTACACCGTAGTTGAAGGGATGGGTTTATAATATATGTCCCCTCCTGGACTCACTGACCTCCAGATTCCTACCCACCCCGCATGCCATTTTTCCTTTTCAGAACCTCCTATCCTTCCCTTCCCTAAAAGACCCTCCACACAGCATCCCCTAAGACGACATAGGCCCTGAGGGAATTTATTTTCCTCAGGGTCCCTGTGTGGAGCTAAAATAAAAAAGTCCCACCTCAACACAAACAACATTTTCGGCTTTCTGTGATGGTAGTAAGAGATTTTCAAACATTATTGGGTTATTCGTAACCCATCAATGTTAGTCTATCTTTCTTTGTGATTTTAAACTCGATGAAACGAAAAATAGTGACCCTAAAAAGGGACAAAAACATAAATCTATAGGATTTACACTGCGAGAATAATCGGTCTCCTCTTTGTGCGGTGCTTCGTAGCCTACACACTTTTGTCTACTTTAGTTTTCTGAAGTTTCATTTCTATGGCGTGTGAACTGCGCAGTGTATGTGTTTATTATTTACATATCATTTATTTATATTTTCTTCTTGGATTTGGTCAATACATTGAAGTTTGGTGGAAACGATGTACGATGGTCGTTATCAGAATTTTTTAATATTTTTTCGAGTAAAATTAACTGGTGAGCTCGTCTTTGTTTCACACATCCGCTGTCTAAAAACTGAAATCGGTGTCAATTTGGGATTTGGGTCGTATCCCACCATCACCTTCAGAGTAAGTGGAACTCCTGTAAATTATAAATTAAAATTGCAAAATTAGACTATTTGCAGACGATACCTTAATCTATATTTCGTGTGAAGATTATATTACAAATGGCTGAAATTAAAAAAGTTGAAACTGAACGTAAACAAAACAAAATATAATATGGAAATAGGCAATAAAACGCGTAACACAGGATTAAATTTGACAATTAATGGTGAAAAGATTGGAAAATTAAATGAAATCAAATACCTGGGTGCAATATTCGATTCAATACTGACTTTCATAGCAAACTTTGAATATGTGATAAAAAAGGTATCAAAAAAGGTCATTTTTTTTAGAAGACTAAGACATAAATTAAATAGAAACACTATGGAGCTCATTTATAAAACTATCGTTACTCCACATTTGGATTACTGCTCTAAGATGTTATATTTGGTCAATGAAGGAAATTTGAACAAACTAGAAGTTATACAGAACAGAGCTATGAGCTGTAAATGTGATGAGCTAAATTGGATTCCAATAAAAAAGAGACTACAATTTAATGTGTTAATTTTTGTGCATAAAATCGTGAAAAACCAAATGCCAAAATACTTTAAGGATGAAATTGTTTTAGTAGAGACGTACATAATTACGAAACAAGAAATATAAACAGAGTTCGATTGCCACAAATGAAGAAATAAAAATCACAGAACTGCCTAATATAGAGGACTAAAGATGTACGATGAAATGCCTGAAAGTATTAAGGATGAAGAAAGAATGAATGTATTTAAAAATAAATGTTATGCTTACTTTAAAAATATTTAAATTTATCAAATGAAATGATACATTGTGCTTATTAGTTTATATTCATGTAGTATAACTAACTCAATAAATAATAAAAAGGGAATTTTATAGAAGTAAATTTGACCGTAAAACGATTGAAAAGATGAAATATTATTTGAAGGCACACATCTCACAATATCTGAATTCTACGTCAGAGGGCTGGTGTGACTCCGAAGAGTAATCTTGGTATGGCTATTCTGTTATTCTTTCAATTATTTTGTTCCATTTCAATGCATCAACAGTAATCAATACTGTATTGTAAATAAGACACTAAAATGATCGGTCGCCAAATACACCCTAAGCCGCATGGACGTCAATGCTCGGTATACGATAATACGGTTGATCGCGACAAATTTTGAAATGGCAAAACATTCGCAGCAACCGGCCAAATATGTGCGGCAACGTCGCAAAATCACGCCGCCGGGGTGTGCACCTCAACACTCGTACGGGATTTGACTTGAACCGGCAACGTCGCCAATTTGGGCTAGTACGAAATGCCGAATACACCACCAAAATTTGCCAACGTCACCGGTCGCCACTAAAGGCTAGGAATGAAATGCGGGATACGTCATACCCGGTCGCCACTAAATGCTCGGAATGAAATGTGGTATACGTCATACCCGATCGCCACTAAAAGCTAGGAATGACGTGAAACATAGGTAGGTACATCTTGTTCTTCGCGGTCGCCATTTCGGACTTTATGAAATGCAGGATACGTCGTTTCTGGTCGCCACTAAATGCTAGGAATGAAATGTGGAATACGTCATAGTCGGTCGCCACTAAACGGTTGTAATGAACTGAAGAATACATGGCCATGTATATCACCTAGCGCCTAGCTGCGTAGCGACAGACTCCGGAACTTTAATATTCGAAATCATCCACTTCAAGCCCAATTTGGCGACCAGGACAAATTTCGCCAAGATGCTTGTGACGACAGATATTAATGAACTGTGTAAAAATTTCGAAAAATAAAGTGGCGACCGTATATCGGTCGCCAAATGTCGGTGGTCGCCACTTTAAATGCATATTTGCCCATGATGGTCGCCAAATAGACGGTGTGATATATATATATATATATATATATATATATATATATATATATATATATATATATATATATATATAAATGCAAATTAATCTCAAACCGGTCAACATTTACAGCAATTTTAAGTTTTTTCGTAAAATTTTGTCATGAGATAATTATAATTTTCATCATAAAATACAATTTAAAATTTTTCAAGTGATATTATTTTTTTCTACTTTCATTAAAAATTGGCTTTAAACTGTGGTCACACGTATTATTAGGCGAACGAACAAAATGTGTGTCAGTAATGAGATAAAAACAGCTTTGTCTGAAAATGATATTTTAAGAAAAAACTTAAAATTGTTGTAAATATTTACTGGTTGGAGATTAATTTGCATCTAAATATATATATATATATAATTATATTATAAAAGTAAATTAAATTCTTTACAACTTCTTTAATATAAATTTATTTTCTTTGTTGAATATTTTAGACGACATGAAGGAATGTTTGATGAAAAATGTGAGGTAAAATGATTTTTTTTTAAATATCTACTTTTGTAGAACGTGTAACTGAAAAACGTCTGGGATTTCGAAAATTACATAAAGAATAAAAGTTGGAGATGATTTTATGAGCTTTTACTTAATTTCAGAAAATTTTCCTCTGCAACGCACCGTTTTCGAGATATAAGCGGAAACCTGAAAATTGGGACCTCCCCCCACCCCTTAACTCACCACCTAGACGTCAGGACTTTTAGTATGTTTACACCCTAAGCACCCTAAACAATTTTTTGAAGGAATCGCTTAGGTTCCTGCTCACGCACCCTAAAACCTTTTGGATCATTCATTGACTGGACGAACTTGTCTTAAGCAAAGTAGATTTAGAATCAAATTGAATTTGAGGACGATTTACGCAGATTATTGTTTATAAATTAATATATTCGTAAAAAGAAAAATAAATAAGTTAAAAATAGAAGAAAAAGTATGGTAAAAAGCTTCTGTTCCCGTGGTGAAATTTGAGTCCTCAGTTTTCCGCTTCTACCACGAATTTCCTGACACCGTGTATACAAGGTAATGTTGCATGTCTATAATTTGCGCAACGTTGGGTATTAATGCTAGTAAATTATTGTTCATAATTAGGTCACCGTAATGTACCACGGGTTTCCCGCCACCATGTATATGTCGCAGGCAAACCGTAAAATCAGGCCGTTCTTGATGCGTCTGAGGCACTTCACGATCTGCTGCCAGGCACTTCACGAAGTAACTAGGCGCACCATGATCTGCCTGATTTTACGATCGACCGCCGACATATATAAGGCAATAAAGTATGCGTGTAACTCGCGCAACGCCGGGTATGCAAGTAAATTATTGTTTATAATTACCACGGTAATAACAATGAACCTGTCACCGTAATGTACCACGTATTTTTCGACACCTTGTATATGTCGCAGGCCAATCGTAAAAACAGGCAGATCACGATGCGCCTCAGGCACATCACGATCTGCCGCCATTTCACGATGCAGCAGATCATGATGTGGCTAGGCGCAACATGATCTGCCTGATTTTACGATCGGCCTACGACATACATATGCAAGGTAATGTTTCGAGCGTATAATTCGCACAACGCCGGGTATTAGTGTTAGTGAATTATTGTTTATAATTACGTCACCGGAATGTACCACGGGTTTCCCGCCACCGTGTATATAAGGCAATGTTGCTTGCGTGTATTAATGCTAGTAAATTATCGTTTATAATTACCGCGGTAATTACAATTGAATCGGTCACCGTAATGTACCACGTATTTCCCGACACCGTGTACCTATACACGGTAAGGCTGGGTAGTATTGCTAGTTTATAATTTCCGCGGTATAAACGGATAAATCGGTCACCGTAATATCCATGAATCACAATGTATTGAAGTTATTACCCATTTTCATTGATCAAATATACTTTGTCGAAGCCCATTTACGCGGACATAATAATATATATATAATAAAAATTTGAATTGCACATACCGATGAAACTTTACAGTCATTATTTACTTTAGAATGTTGATTCTTTTCTCTAAAAATTAAACAACATGTTATAAAAAATACACAATAAATCTGACAGATTCGTTCCAACGACCCTGTAGCATATAAGGTATGTACAACGTAAATTGATAATTAAATATTACTAATCTTTGTTTTTTCTCGTTATATTTCTCCCAGTTATGTTTTTGGTGTGGTAATTTTGATTTTTTTATGAAAGTTCTCTCTTTATTGATTTTTCTCCCCATTTTAAGCGGACGAATAAATTTAAAATGTTATGAACTGGACCGGCGCGGACAACACGACCGCTCGCTGCCGTGAATCGACAGATACTAAGAGTGTTGGTTAGCGCCGTGCGCGTCAAAATACAGAATAAAATATTCACAAAAGCGTGTCGCAAATTCAACAGAATTATATACTCGAGAAAATATTTTTGGTTAAAAATTATTTCTAATATTTCAATAACGTCTTAAGTTAAATTTCTGTGTTAAAAATTCCGAGAGAAATCAACTTGTAAGTGTGTAATGAATAAGTCAAGTTGTAGTATTTTCGGCACAAAACGGGTGCTTGGATTTTTATTTTAATGATTTTATTTGAAATTAAATTAAAATTCTAAATCATATTTTGCCTAGATAATGAACAGTTTTATAATACTGTATTACTATTTCGTATGATATATGTATTGTATAATAACTTTACTCGTTTGAAAATTAACAAATATTGCCATCGACCAACAGTAAAACTATTTTTTTATTAAAAAAATGTTAACTTTTTCAAAATTTAAAATATAAGTTTACCACATAAAATAACGATCTTTCGAAATCAATTTATCGTTTTTCTGTAAAAAGCTTCGACACGTCTATGAGCTCATTCAAAAATGTCATTTTTCAGCTTTGTCTGGTTATTAACTCTTAAGTAATAAGTTTATTACAAATTCCATTGATAAGCAAAAAAAATCGTTGTACATTAGTTGTAAAATGTAGGCATGCGCTACCTCCGTAGAACAACGATTCGACAGCTGCGTAAAAAAACATAAGTGATTTTTTCTCGAAAACTAGAAGACTGATGAAATAAGCTGTCATATTTTTTTCCAATTAAATATAGAGGGGTTAACGCAATATATAAAAACAACACTAAATTTCTTGACCTCAAAAACCGTAAAAATGAAGATACGAAAAGTTTATGAGCTGTATTGCAAAACTACAAAATTGTTTTGTTATTGTTTTCCGAGACCGTCGGTATGTTTTACCTATCCCTTTTTCCATATATCGCCTATTAAAAGTTTAATATATTTTTGATATATCTAAATACCTACACTGAAATAGAGAGAAACTCAATCTTCTCCCTGAAAATTTTGCAAAATAGACAGACACCTGTGGGTTTAATTATTGATTGCGGCTAACGTTATAATATTTTAAAAGTGGGTGTAACTTATATTCAAATTAGTGAGACCCGTAACAAATATTGACTAGTAACAATAAATTTAATAAGAGTTAAAGATAATATTAATAAATATTGGCTTAAGTGAATTGCAGGAAGCCATAATCGTAAGATTAAACATGAAATTTACAGAACTCCTTGAATGGTGGATCATTAGCAACACATTCAAACTAAAAGGATATCAATTACAAAGTATCCAGTCAGTTGTGTTTATCTCTATTATGAATTATGATTAAATCTGTATGGCAAGGAGTTATTTATAATCCCTTCCCACTCATTATATTATTCATAGTTGTTATTTCTAGTGTCCTAAGTCCTAATAGATACATTCATAAATTTAGGCTCGTAAAATATATATTTTTAATATGTGTAATGCTATGCGTAATAGGTTAGGTACCTACTAATATAAACCGAACACATCTACAGGTAAATTTGCAGACATGATTGAAACCATGAAAGAGATAAGCTGACGTTAAAAGTTATATTTCATAACTCATAGGTAACCATTTTAAATACTTTTGGAGAAAACCCAACATTAAAAAAAAACTATAATATCTATTTGCTAATAAAATAGATTTTGAAACAATACTTAACGATCCCCTTTAATAAATTGTGCCCAAAACTTAGGGTTGTTCACAAAACAGTCAATTCACAGAAATTCAAATGTAACAATGGCCATTCACCGCCATTTTGTTATTTGACTTTTGAAAGATCTATTAAACGCCGATTCTAGATGCGTTTCAGATTTTTATCAAATTATATCTAGCTGATGACAAGCTTTACAATATGAGAATTATTCTCTTCTGCTGATCACAATTTGTAAAGGCTGAAACGGACTTAGGGAGCTTTCAACATTTAAGAAAACAAATTAGCGCTGAATGGCAATTTGTTGACTATGTGACATTTAAAAAAGAATTCGTAGATGGTTTTTGGTACCGACTAGCTTCTGGATTGGTGAATATACTTACGATAATTTTCAAAAATAATTGCAACAAATACCTGATAGTTCTTGTGTTTTTTTATGAGGCTGAATTAGCATTCGATTAGTATCTTCAGTACAATCAACAAAACACAACACATTAAAAAATAATACGACACAAGCCCTATTTGAGGTGAATAACTTTCTTCGGTTAAATTAACACACGACAAAAAAAGAAGAAGGAAAGCACCAAAATTAAGGATCCACCTACAGTAGTCTGAAAAGAAAACACAAAACTACTCTGCAGATGCAAGAAGAGATTGCTGGCTCATTTGTAACTGTCAGTCGTCATCAGACAATATTAATCACAATACGGGGCTGCCGTTGGTCCGTTTTCGGGTTCTTGTATTAATATCTTGTATTTTTTGTATTATTTACATTCCCAGGCTTTTGGATTCGTCCCTCACTATTTCTCTCACCTCATACCGCGGGTAAAAGCCCGAGGGCAAGAAATGTAATTTATTCGATTTATCCCTACAATAAAACTAAGAACTCAACCGATGACATAATGAGTTAGATATATATAATTGAAAAGGTGATTTTATTTCCGAGTAACCTAAAACGTAAATAATTTTATTACAAAAATTTCAGGAATATCTGACACCATTTTACCAAGGAAATTAACGGCGTAAATCAAACAAAAACAAAACAAACCGTAAGCTTATAGTTTGTGTGGATTATTAATCACAAGTATTGTAATATAAGAAGAAAAAACATTTTCTTTCATTTCCGACAAAATGTTGTGCCTAATGCATCGTTCAAAATAATATATTAAATTGTTTTTGTGGCTAGGAAAACAAATTACGAATTCAATATTTCTATTGGACAACCAAGTTTTATCCAATCGCTATAATTATTATTACATGTACTAAACATACAGGGTGTAAAGAGCGTAATACACGAGCCCGATTTTCAGCCCGTTTCCAATTGGACACAAAAGTCAACATTTTTCGATTTGCGCGATCGCTATTTTCACCTCTATTTTTATATCTAGGATTTCAATTGTCATCACTGCAAACAACACACGAACCATACTGTTTGTTGTGATGCCTACTGAAATCGTAGATATGAAAATAGAGATGAAAACAGCGGTCGCGTAAAGCGAAAAATGTTGACTTTTGTCTCCAATTGGAAACGGGCTGAAAATCGGGCTCGTGTATAACGGCCTTAGAGCAGGTAGCCGAACGTTTTTAACGATCGATTTCTAAGCATATTTGGATTAAATTACGTAGATCTCATTTTGCTATCCGATGATATATTTTTTTCAATTCAAAACACTAAAAAAATGTTTCCATTACACGTCACCAATGGTCAAACTACTTTTTTTATACATGAATACCGCACAAGAGTCCCAACTGCTCCCGTCTGGACACAGTGAGACTATGGCATCCCCAATTGGGGTATGTTGTGAGGCTGAAGGTAGTGGGGAGGAGAAGGAGATGAGGAAGAAGAAGGTTGGAAGGCACCTAGCTATTCAGATCTGGTCACCAAACACGGCTAAAGTGATTTTAAGCTTCAATTCTGAATGGTGGTCTTACACCAGGGCGATACTAAGAGACAATATTTTTGAATTCTTTTCACTACGACGGGATCATGTTATTCTCTCTCTTCGGTTACCGTGCTGCTAGAACGAGACGGAGTGTATAACATGTGACCTGTGCTGCCTTCTCCTAACTACTCAGTTTCGACGGATGATGGAATTTTTTTTTTTTTGAAAAAAAAACAGCAAAATGACATCTACATTTTTTACTCCAAATATGCTCAGGAATCGCCAGTCAAAATTCTTCGGCTGTCACACCCCGTATAAGAATCATTTTTAAAGCGCCTTTTCTGGAATGATCACCTCGAGGACGCTTTATAACAAATTTAACACGAATACACCTCTATAATATAAAATTACAACAATACCTAACACTATTCTAAACGTCACTTCTCACGCCGCTTCCGGGATAACAATAGCTAATTGACTCGGGTCTAAAACAACAAATAATATGCATTATATTATTGTCAGGGAAAAAGCTCAACCGGAATATAAAGCAGAGTGATGTATTCAGTTACTGGGTATTGTCACAAGACAAACAGGTGTCCATTCCTCAGGCCGCCTTACAAACAACAACAAAAACATTTGGAAGCCCAGGCACCTATTTCAGGTAACGAACATCTTGGTGGGACAGATAAACCATTTCCGAAAGGGGCTTCCTCCAACCCTGAATAGCCTTCACTTCCTGTCTGATGTAAAAGGTACATTGTTAGTATTCAACGGGGGATCGTTAACTTTTTTATTGTATTTTCGGAGGATCCTCGGCAAATTTGCTTAAAATATAAAAAAAAGGTTTTTTTTCCGACGGGGAAAGGAAATTAGTACCTAACCTCTCTCGCAGCACGTGTTCAAATATTTTTTGTTCGATAATTTACGCGGGCAGTGGAAATAGTTTTATTGGACGGAATCTCTGGTATGCGGTAAGCGATTTGGGATTTAATGGCAAGTAATTCAAGATTTATACCGAAAACGTTGTTTAATAGAAAAAATATGCGTTACGTAATATTACACACGTAAATTTCCAAGATGATGCTATTCATTACAACTTTCTTCTCTCCAAAGATTCTTCGTTCGGATAATTGCGAACATAATACCTACCTACAAAGAAGCGGAATATGGACTTGGTCTACTGCAAAACTGGCTTAAGAGAAATTCCCTTACACTTAATGTCAATAAAACAAAATATCTGACATTTTCTATAACAGCCAGAGGATGACTTTAATCTCAAATAACATACATGCCAAGAAAACTATCAAAATCAAGGCTTATCATGCCACTGTCCTACCATAGCACACTCCAAAAGTATCAAATATCTTGGTATTGAAATTGATGATAATCTCCGATGGAACGCACACATTGAAGTAATCACAAAAAAACTCACCAGGTACATTTACTTTTTTAGAGCCATCCGTAACATCCTCAACATAAACGACATTAAGAAAGTGTACCACGCTTTATGTCAATCACAAATAGAGTACGGGATAATTGGATGGGGATCTGCCTTGAGCACTCACATGGATCGACTCAATATAGCCCAAAAAGGAGTACTAAAGACAATTTTGAAATTACCGGTTAGAACTCCGACAGAAGAATTGTTTCAAAGCATTCAAGTCTACAACATACAAAAACTTTATGCAAAAAATATTTTATTTAAAATTAAAAAAAACCTATCAGAATACTCCAGTGTCCAACATAGATACACAACCAGGGAAATAAACCAAAATATTCTAGCTACAGCCAGTTTGAAAACATCTTTTGGACAAAGAAATATGAAATTCAGTGCGACAAAACTATACAACGCTCTACCAACTCAAACAAAAAAAATAACAGAAATAAATAAATTTAAAACAAAAGTACAAATATGGTTGAGAGAACAAAGTGAAAATGAACTATCAAACATACTGAAGACCATGTAAAGACAACTGGATACTAAATACAAATGTGGAAAAACTACAGGCCGCCTCAGAACAGGAAACCCTAGTGAGGAGGACTGTGAAAAAAAAAGTACTTTATAATACCTTAATATAATATAATTTATAATTACATTATGTACAAATTTTGCTATAGATACTAATAAAAAAAAAATAAAAAATAAAATATTTCATATTATCTACTACTCTTACTTGAATAACTATGAAGCGCTTTTCTGTCATACGGCTCATCAAGGGCGCTTTATAAATCAATAAAATGAGTAATTAAAATAAAATAAAATTAGCCCTCTCACAAAGATTAGTGGGGGTAAAAACAAGAATGTAAATAATTTTAATAAATAGGTACCTAATTACGGAATGCTAAAAATTGTACAATGTGCAAACATAAGGTACTAAATTAACTTTATGATTTTAAATGGTGGATATTATTTATGACCAAAGGATCAAAGATTCAAACGATGCCCATTAGGTAGTAGTCCGCCGGCGGTCAAGCGGCCATCATAACATATCTCTTGTATTTTAATATCTTTGTTTATAACAGAAGATAGGGACAAGCAATAGTTGGCATATTATTATTTTTAACATGTCTAAAGATCGGTTCCATGACAACTCAGATACAATTTCAACAACACCTCTTTGAAAAAGTCATTAAAAGCTATGAAAATAAAATTGAAAACTAGCCTATAACCTAATCTAGCGTAACCTATTTAACCAATATTTTTCATCACTTTTAATGACTATTCAAAGGACGTGTTGAGTTGAGTTCATTCTGAGTTGTCCGGTCACATACTGAAATAATGTTATGTTTTAATCAAAATGCATTTTTGGGTCTTCAGAGGGGGTAAATCAAAAAGTTACTGATGGCGCATTCAAATTGGATGAAAAGCTCTCTAATGGTTGTGTGAAAAACAACTCAATCACAAGGAAAGAAATAACCCGGCGTGAAGGGCGACGTGTTCTGAGCATGTGTGACGGTACTGACGTAGGTACTTTAAGATGGCGGCCATCGAAGGGCTAAAGGTCCAATTCATTTTCGTAACCTGGGAAGAACCCTATGAAATACAAAGATTTTTTTTTTTAATTATTTTTTTTTTTTTTATATTTATTAACCAATAGAATACATATAATATGCAATCAAACAAAATATATATAATATATAATATTGGTGATAAAAATAATAATAATAATATTTGGACGATTTATACAGCGCCGTTTTTGTGTAAAATCACCTCAAGGCGCTGTACAAACTTACCATACATGCCTAAAATCTAGAAAGACTACAAGCTAGACAAACAATTAAAAACAATTTATGGCTAAAAATTGCATACACCGGTTCATTGATCACCGATACGAAAATATATGTACAATATTTTGACCAATGAACGCGATGCTGCCTAAAAATGAATTAATACAGGACCATACTTACCTAAGAGGTCGCTTGAAATTAACACTGTTTATTGTCGATTTAAAGAAATTTAGATAGAGTTCGTACGCAGAGGACATAATTGTGAACACATGTTGTTTAATCCTGAAAATATTTTAATATATTATTTAATGAGTGTATTTTGGAAAGTAAACGCAACATTTAATGGTGGGCGGTGCAGTAGTACAAGGATTTGATCTTCCTAGAGACAGATTGAAGTGTAAGAATTCGAGTAATTTTAATTCAGTAAGAAAAGTGTAATTAAGTCATATCATAGGTAATACTAGTATGATACTCTCAGATAGGTATATTTAAATTAAGTTAAGGGTATGAGAGCCCGAAAAGGTAGGTTTTTAGTTTGGGCCTAAACTCTGTTGGGCTTTTTATGCATCTTAATTCCGGAGGGAGTCTATTCCAAGCCTTAGGCCCAGATACTCCGAAAGCACGATCTCCGAACTTAGTATTTAACCCTTATTTAGAAATTCTCGTGTTTAGAGAGGTATATATATTTAATGTCACAAAAAGGTCTCAGTGGGACTATATAGGGATATGAAACTTTGAAAAAAAAACAAGTCAAGATACCAGATTAAATACTTATTTCTTCTTCTTCTTTATGTGCCTTATCAGGTCCCCCCGACGTTGGCGATCACTCTTGAAAAGGTCTCTCTGTCTTGCGCCGCCCGGAATAGCTCCTCCACACTTCTAATGCCGGTCCACTCTCGTATGTTTCGCAGCCAAGACATTTGTCTCCTACCAGGCCCTCGGCGACCCTCTATCTTGCCTTTCAATATTAAATGGAGCAAGTTATACTTCTCCCCTCGAAGTATATGACCCAGATATGAAATTTAATACTTATTTAACATTCTACAATTGCAATTATTGTCCAATAAGAGAAAATATTTCTAGTAGGTAAACATGGTAATGCGGGTAGTAAAATTAGTACCGAATATGTTCTAAATTTCTTGGATTTTAGTTTTTTTGTTCTTATTTTGAGGATTCTTTTATGTACATTCTAAAATTTTCAATGTCTTTTTTTAATGTGAATAACTCACAAGAGTTCCAGTTGCTCCCGTCTGGAGCCAGTGAGACTATGGCATCCTCAACTGGGGTATATTGTGAGGTTGAAGGTAATGGGGAGGGGAAGGAGATGGGGAGTACCTGGCTATTCAGATTTGTGCACAAACACGACTCAAGCCATTTCAAGCAGCGCTTCAATTCTGAATGGTTGGTTTTACATCAGGCCGATATTGACAGTTTCTTCCACTGTGGAACGTACCGCAAATATAGGTACTATAGATTATATTAAATGAATTAATTGTGAAATATCGGAAATTAATCAAATAAAACGTATTTGCGCACGCCGGAATTCGATCCCACGACCTTGGGATTGTGAGTCAAGAGCCTTACCCGTTGACCACCGAGGCAGTCTTAATAAAGAATAATCAAGGCATTTCAATTATCTTTTGTAAAATCGCCACGACGCGACGCCACATTCTTAATAGAAATAAGTTTTTTTCTAGAGCATTAGGGAGTTTTCAAGAAAGCAGTATTAATTTACTCTTACGAGAGATCACACTGCTGTACCCAGGTCACAGAAATGTACCAGCCCCTAAGGGATAAGCAGAAAAAGAGGGAAGGCCATTTGGCGCGAGGACTCTATCAATCTTCTAGCAGCAAAATTAAACGTCAAAATATTATTGTTATTTCTCGGTACCGAGCGAAATGGCTCGGGACGTCAGAACTAATTAAATAAGCATTTGTCTCCTGCGTATCCTGCCAACCTGGTACAGACACCGCTGATAGCTCCGTTGTAACCTCTCCCTCTTTCTAATAATCGATATACGTACTAATGGAAAGAGAGATTTTCAAGGAGCTCTCAGAAGAATAATCACATTTACATTTGTCTGCACATGCTTAAGGCGTGTAGGTGCACCGTTGTTAGCTCTGTTGTTACCTCTCCCTCATTCAAATAAACGACGACGTATAGAAAGATAAGTTGAATGGAAATCTCAGCGGTAGAAACACATTTGCATTGGCCGATACTTACTTAAGGTGCGCAGAAGGTGTACCCTTGATAGCTTAGTTGAAGCTTCACTATTTTCCTCACAAAGGACGCAAGTCCCAAAAGTAGAGGTTATAACAGAGTTCTCCGTGGCAGCACCGTAATCACAGGCTTGAGAGATATAGTCATACCATTAATAGCTACCTTTTAACTTTTCCTTATTTCCCATAAACTTCATATATCAATAAGAGAGGTTACAATGGATCTATCATCGGCAGGACCAAACAGCGGCAAGACCAACCCCGACTGACGATTGCCTACAATTGAACATATATTCAAAGTGAGTTTTAATGAACAATCACCTTAAGGGAGCTTCATATCTAAACTTTTGACGTTTAAATGTCTTTTCAATCGATACCTGGCGTGGGGAGGCAATATCGACCTAATGAAACAGTACAGCTCCAACCCGATGGCGGCCGGACGTCACGAATTTGCGCATTCGCTAAGTGAACCCACGATTTTCGACTTTCCGGAGTCGACACGTATCCATAAACTGGATCATTTCTCAGAGACTAATTATCCAATAGGAGCTAACCAAGTGTTTTGAAGAGGAGTGTACGAGTATATGTTTCAACTGATCCTAGACTCCAAGTTCGTATCTAAAAAAGGCAGAAAGGTAGAAGGCTGTAAATTTGAAAAAGTTTGATAATTTCCCGATTTTCCTAAAATGTTACGATAATGAAGGCAAAGTACAACCCTATTAACAAAAATCGTCACCGAAAACGTGGGGTCCGAACCCAAAACCAACGCGTACCTACTCTTACGTACGACGTGCGTAGGTACCTTCAGAAACAAATTAATGATTTGGACAAACCAACCACTCTAGGAAAAATTTGTATAAATTTGACATTTGCAAGAGTGTTTAAATAATTTCAAAACCATATAATATGTATATCCCACTTCTCACACCACTACCATGTATTCAATAATGTTTGGGCGATCTGTATAGTGCCGTTTTTTTATGAAAAATCATCTGAAGGGCGCTGAATGACTTTATGAAAGTTGCAAATGAATTACATAATTCAAAACAAAAAGAATCATAAATGTAATTCAAAATACTACAGATACCTTCACATCGACATAGAACATATAAAGTATATTGACGTTTTCATGAAAATAACTGATGCAGTGTACAAAACTGGCTATCAACTTTTTTTTGACTCGTGTTGAATGTTTAATGCAGCACCACGATATTAGTAGGTACCAATTTTTCTTAATTAGGAGTAACAAATAATTCGTCGCTTTGTCATATTTATTAAAATGCACATGGAGATTACGCAACGAGAAGAAAATATTTCTTCTACCTTTGAAATTTAAAATCACGCCAGCCTTATCCACCCTAGACATTATTTTGCTTCTTTAGAAAACAGGTTTCTATTTTATGATATACGTAGATGTGTGGGTATAAACAGAATGTTTTTTGTGTATTTACTTTGTTAAAGGAAAGTGAAAGGTTGTTAAAAGGAATTCAATTTACCTACTTATTAAAGAAACAAAAACTTTTTAGAACTAATGAAATACGGCTAAATACAGAGTGGAAGAAACAAAGAAAAAATAGAAAGTTTAAGGTACAATCAGGAATATGATAAGTTTCTCTCCCACTCCCATATATTAAACATTTTCAGATTCAAACGAAAAAACCTACGATTTATGTAACTTTCAAGGTGAAAGGTATTTGAAACATTTCTCTTCCCCCTTGTTTGCTTAAAAATACAACGCCAAAATCCAGGGATTTCTTTCGAGAAAAATGCTTACGAAATAAAAAAAGCATAAATAAGGGTAAAAACAAAAACCATCCGGTAGTCATAAAACATCCCGCTAGGAGGAATTATGGATGTGAATGTTCAGGTGATACAAAAATGGTTATTTGCTAAAAATTTGAAAAATTGATGGGATTTAAGGGTGTCTTTATTGCACTTGCGACTTAGGATTTCATACGTTTTGGGTAATAAGGCGATGAAATTTTAAACTAACTAACTATTACGCCATTTACCCAGGGGAATGTATCTGTAAACGATTGTTGATTAATTTATATTATTATTTACACAATACCAATATACTTTTTTGTTGTATAACGACTCGTGTTTTAACCTAACGTTACTAGAACGTGTCATGCCTCCCTGAGACGTTCCCGACTTCTTTTTTATCAATTTGCCTCCATACATATATTTCCCGGACAATCTTTTCTTAATCTGGTTCGAAACACTTATATCATGGATATTTCAGAAATTCATTCATAATACGGTGGTAAATGGTACAAATCCAGTAAAAGATTTTATTTCTACTACGGTTTACGTTCGATGTAACTAATTCTGCTAAAATACCTCGCATTCCGAATTTCTACCGAAATATAACATAAATCTCTGGAATACTTTTACATTTTAAAAAATGAATTTTACGATCTTAAAAAATGTTATTTTTTAAATAATCTCTATACATTTGCCGAGTTGAAAATGTATTTATATAAAATTCCCTTGACAGAAAAAATCGTACAGTATGCTCTGAAAATTATAAAAAACATATTTGGTTCTGTTATTTATGATGTTATAGGTATGAAAAAATAAATTCTTTATTAAATTCTTCTTAAGAAATTTATAAAGTTATGCTTTATTAAATATTTTCGCCTACGCCCATTAATTATAATAGTTTTTTTTTAAATATATTAGCGCGCTGCCTCTAACATTCGTACATGCGTATCTCCCTTTAAAACAATCTTCTTCTTCTATTTGAAAGCTAATCGCGGATCCTTAAGTGAATTCAGAATGAAATAAATTAACTTAAGCTTTAATGGTAAGTTTCACATTTTTTTAATTACACGATACCTGATTTGACAATGTACATAGATGGAAACCATATGGAGTGAAGTTCATTTTTTTGCCTCTAGATTCATGAGAGGCCTTTCGCAAGTTCGTGTGAAAACGTTGATCATATTTACATTGCAGACTCGTTAACATTGTTATAAAATTTGTATTGTTTTTTTTTGCAGTTTCAAATAGCGACACACTGGCATCCATCTTTGCGTCGCTTTAAAGCAAAATGAGATAAAACCAGATAAAACTGATATACGAAGTTATTTCATATTCATGGAATTTGTGTTTACTTTACAAGGTTCCCGTAAAAATGAAATTTTACGTGGTTTTCGGAATAACACACTTTAATATTATTATTTAATAAAAGAATGTATTACATAGTTCAATGCATGTCCGTGGGTAGCTTTCAACCAAATTATGTTTACATTAGACTACATTTGACTAGTTTCAACCCGCTTTATCCAAAAAATGCTCTAAAAGAACCCTTTCTGACCCGTGTTCACACATATTTCTGGGAAATATGTAATAAAATAACCCTTTACATGAAAAGTGTTCATTGAATATAATGTATTATAATATTAAATCCATGTTACGTTAAATAAATACGAGAACAGTGAAACCAGTGTATTAAACCAGACTATATTGTTGATAGGTACATTTTATTTTTATACGTATTTATGTAAATATCATCATCATCATCAATCTTGGCTCTACAATCCCTGGTGGGTCTTAGCCTCCTCAAGAGTCTTCCTCCACTCATCTCGGTTTTGTGCCAGCTCTCTCCAGTTTAGAAGCTCCAAGGTAGATATATCCTTGAGGACGTTGTCGCTCCATCTTAAGCTTGGTCTTCCCAGGCTCCTTCGCCCTATCGGTCTTGAGTTCAGTAGGGACTTTGATGCTTGATGCTCGGTCATTCTCTCTACATGACCCAGCCACCGAAGTGTTTCCAGTTTTATAAATTGTGTGATGTCTACATCCTTAAACAGAGTATATAGCTCATTGTTGTAACGTCTAACGCGTATGTACATATATGTTTTATTTTCTGTGCATTGATAATAATAGAATACTTGAATACTTAGTGCTTTTATATTTTAATAATCATCAGCGCTAAAGTTATTGCTGTACTAGGGAATGCCTCTAGCCCTGTCGGTCTCCTAATGTGTCCTATCAGTTTGCTGAGTCAGTGGATACAGTATTCGTTTTCACACTGAATCTAGCCGAGTTTAAGTTTCCCTACACCCCTTCGTTCTGCAGTACAAATTATAGATGAAACTTTAGTGGTCTATTGAAATTTAAAAAAAAATCTTATTTTATCTTCCAAGATTAAGACATCAAAATTAGATTAAATTCTTGCCACCTCGGAACAGGCTCAGCCTAGTGAGGTGGTATATACCAATTTAAAAAAAATATATATATATATGTACATATATTGTATATATTATTAACTTGGTTAATAAATAATTATTAAAACATATATTTTGGGCCTATAGATTGGATTGATCGGGCAAGGAATTTATAAGAATATACTCGTAATATTACGTTCACAGCGATATAAAAATAATTCGATAAATGTTATTAGGTGTAACGAAATAACGTGTTTGAGACGATACATTATTATGTCAAATAGTGTTCTTTCTTTTTGCCTAACCCTGATGCCAAATGTCGTTATGATTTGATGGTTATCCAGTTTCTAGGAAGTACCTAAAAATATCTGACTTAAATCACTTATTCAACGTTTATACACACCCAAAGCACTTAATCTCACCATAACTTCTCCTTACATAAAGATATTAAACTTGACACCAGCATAGAGTATACTTATCCATAAATCTATAAATAAACCAATCCAAAAGCTCCACAAATAGCACAGAATACAATTTTCGGGTATTTTTTCATCTTCCTAGTAGCATTTGTCAGTAATAAGAGCGCAACGGCAACGGGGAAGGAATGTCAGCGATCATTAAGCCCGACACAAGCGAGTCAACCAACATTTTCACCTCATCGTCGCTTTAGTTCGTATTACTCCAACAGACCAAAACGTAAATCGTGAGAAACAGCGCTTTAAAGTTTTTTTTACGAAAAAGGCATATAAAATTAAATTAGCTAAATTGTAAGTCTACTAAAATGTGTTAAAGTATTACAAATTGTTTTTTTTAAGTACAATATGTTCTAAATGTATAAAATTACGCAGAAAACACGTTTTTAATTTGGATGTTGGCCAAAGTGACGAATTCTTGTTTGCGAAAGTTGGATATTGGACAAAGGACACTGGATGTTAGACAAGAGCGCGTACTCTTGCGTGAAGTTACTTTATCTAACGTGCTTGGTATTACAGGGAGATCGGAAAGCATTTCAATTAATTGAACTTTAATACTTATGGATGTATGTGTCCTATGTTTTCGCGGTGAGACCTAAATATTCGGATGTGATTTTTAAATAGTTTCTTAGAGCATTCGACAATTTTTTAGAAATACCTAATATGTTATTTGTTTGGGAACCAAATTTCAAGAGTAAGTTTTTGTTAAATAATAACATCGTTAAATCATCAATGAAAACGTATGTTTTCAGACAATCATACTTATTAAATAATGTTTCAGGTGGCAATATGCTCATCGATTAATTTATTGCATGTTTGATTGTTGATTGACGAGCAGCACAGTAAATGCAATCGTTCATGAATCAAGTCATCAACCGTTAGTTATAAGAAAGGTCCTACGTTTATTCATCGTTATTATTTGAGTGGCGGGTATGGGTGCCACCGCACCGGGAACCATTTATTGGATAACCAACACCTCTGCCATAGGTCACCCCAAGTGGTTCGCTACGTTTGGTGACTTAGTGAGTTTTGTCCGGATCTTGGCGGTGGATGCGTCTGCCCACTAACTGCATGGCAGGCCGGATCGGGAAAGACTGGTTGAGGAAGCTCTGTAGACCTCTCCAGCAGGACTCTCGGAACATTGCATTACCCGCAGTGGGGAGGGATGGATTCTTACGTCCGTCATTCCTTGACACACTGACCCCCAGATTTTTCTTCCCACAACTTTCTTCTACCTCCTTCCCAAAAATAACATAGGCCCTGAGGAGAATTATTTTCCTCAGGGCCTCTTGTGTGGAGCTATGGTAAGAAAAAAAGGTATCTCTAAGTGATTCGCTACGTTTGGTGACTTAGCAGAGGTTCCCGGGTTCATGGGGTGAGCTTTGTCCAGGTCTTGGCGGCAGATGAGTCTGCTCACCTGCTGCGTGCGGGCCGGATCAAGAGAGACTGCGTGAAGGAGTCCTTTGAACCTTTCCAGCCGGACTCTCACGACCCCATTGCCTTGCACCGCAGTTTGAAGGATGGTTTCTTAAGCCTGTCACTCCTATACACACAAACCCCCAGATTCCTACCCACCCCTTATTCCTTTTTCCATCCCAGGACTTCCTATTCTTCCTTTCTTCAAAAATACCCTCCACACAGCATACCCTAAGATGACTTAGGCCCTGAGGGAAATTATTTTCCTCAGGGCCTCCTGTGTGGAGCTAATGTAAAAAATATGTATATTGTAAAGCGTTTTTGCACTAAAACAATGCTATTCAAATTATCCACATATAATTTTTATCATATATCGGCGTATAAATCCGAGCTTTAGTATGATCCGACCCGAAAGGTTGGATTGATTTACGTGATTTTATTTTTATGTTAATACAACTGCTCCCAACCGCCTGGACCCAGGCAGGCTATGGCATACCCCATTTTGTGAGGCTGGATTTAGTGGGAAGAGGAAGCAGTTATGAAGGTTAGTAATTACCTGGCTATTCAAATCTAGTCACCAACCACGTCTAAAGCCATTCTAAGCAATGCTTCAATTCGAAATGGCGGTCTTACATCAGGGTGATACTGAGAGTATCTTCCACTCTGGAACGTGCCGCAAATACACCATATATATATATATATATATATATATTTATGATATATATTTTTGTATTGATTTGTGTTATTTCACTATTTAAACAAAAAGAAAAAAAACACATATACCTACATATTATACTTTTTTTAATGATTCAGTTGTGAAATATATATATTTTTTTAGATTAGCTCCACACAGGCGGCCCAGAGGATAATAATTACTCTTTGGAGGGTCTTTTTAAGGAAGGTAAGGACTGGAACGTTTGGGAAGAAAAAGGGTATGAGGGGTGGATAAGAATCTGGAATCTGGAGGTCAGTGTGTCCGGGAGTGACGGATATACGAATCCATCCCTCCAATCGCGGTGCAAGGCGAGAGTCGGGAGATTCCGGCTGGAAAGGTCAAAAGGCCTCCCTTAACCAGTCTCTCTCTCGCCACGCAGCAGGTGGGCAGTCGTATCAGACGTCAAGACCTGTACGAACTTCATCCCATGAACTCGGGCACCCTTGCTAAGTCACCAAACGTAGCGAACCACTTGGAGTGACCTATGGCAGAGATGTTGGTTAACCAATAAATGGTTCCCGGGATGGTAGTACCCATACCCGCCCCCCCCCCCCAAATTATACAAATCTACCAAAATAAAAATTACTTGTGCACGCTGGGTTTGAAACTAACGACATCCGGATCGCTAGTTGAGAGCCTTACCCCTCGACCACAGGAGGCCGTCATGACGTGATAACAGAAGTGTAGTATCCAACATTTTAAAATAAAAAGATAACTCAAAGGATTTTGAAACACAATAGATAAATACAAGTTCTTTAGAAATATTTAAAACAATGTACGACGACTTCTTTTTAAAAATGATCCTATGTTCGAACACATGGGACGCGATTTACGTCTATTACACAATATAGACCTTGTAAAAAAAGAGGTCATAAAATATTCCTAACCACTAACCACATTTAGCTTCATAACAAATGTGTTCCGATATTTGAAGTACCACCTAGTTGGGCCAAATTATTAGAAGGGTTACAAAAGCGGCTGGAATAAAGGGACTGGGAATGGATCTAGGTAAAAAAGTCAAATGAAAGGGGTTCCTAATCATTAAAAATGTGCGAATAGTAATAAAGTTTTTATTGACATTCTGAATTCATTGCTCTGAACCAAATAAAACTCGAATAGGTAAGAAATAAACAAAAAAATAAGAAATATTAGCAACTCAATGTATAAAATAATAGATATGCTTTCATTGTCATTCAGTGTACAATTCTTTCAATTTCTAATTTCAGTAATAAGATATTTATAGGTATACAAATACAACTGATCTTAGGCACTAAATATACCAAAAATGTTTTCATTGTTACACGAAGATTTGGTTGATTAAAATAAGATACTGAATGTACCAAAAACAAAAACTTCTTCATTTCCTTATTCTAATACCTAATAAACATGTTTTAAATATCTCAGGTAGAATTCTGACACAAATGTTTGTTAGATAAACACATAAATATTAGGTACTAAATGCACCTTTATTTTAATACTCCTTTATTTTAATAATTGTGTTTTGTATTACAAGTAGGCATTCTTACACGAAGATCTAAATAATTAGGTACAGGTAGATAAACAAGAAGCTATTAATGTGCCCAAAACAAAAACTCCTTCATTGTACTTATTCTAAAAATTGCCTTGTTTTAAATATCATAAGTAGAATTTTTACATAAAGATTTGGCTGATAAACATACAAACATATTTTAGGAACTAAATGAACCGAAAATTAAAACTATTTGATTTCCTTATTTTAATAATTGGCTTGTTCTAAATATCATAAGTAGAATAATTTCATACAAATTAGGTTGATAAACAAACAGATATTTTAGGAACTAAATATACCGAAAATTAGAACTCCTTCATTACCTTTTTCTAATTGTTGGCTTGTTTTAAGTATCTAAAGTAGAATAATGATTTCACTAAGATTTGGTAGATAGTCACATATATTATATTAGGTACTATAATACATCAGTCCTTATTAGAATAATTTATAGTAAATAAATTATTCTAATAATTGTGTTTTTTAACTATCACAAATGGGTATTTTGCACAAACATTTAAATAATCACGTAACTATAGGACCTATAGGTAGATAAAAATACCGATACTACGCATTAAATGTGCTTAAAACAAAAGCCCATTCAATTTTTTTTTTCTTATAATTGTTTTAAATATCATAAATAGGTATTTTACACAAAGATTTAAATAATTACCTATAGGTAGTTAAACATACCAATACTAGGTATTAATTGTGCTTAAAACAAAAGCTCATTCAACGTCCTTATTCTTTTAATTGTTTTAAATATCATACGCAGGTATTTTTACACAAAATTTTAATAATTACGGATAGGTAGATAAATAACATACAGCTACTACACACTAAATGTACCATTGGGTAATAATAACATAATAACATAATAACATTGGGTATTTCGATTATATATTATGTGTACAATTATGTATACCTACATATATTATGTATAGATAATTGTATACATAATACATTACATATAGTGAAATATTACAGGAAAAATTGAAAAAACCTAATTTCATTACAGTGTATACATAATATATTATATAATAATAATATAATATATTGTATAATGTTATTATAACCACCCTGTAACGAACGGCCAGTTGAAACAATTTGCTGAGAAAATAATGAAAAATTAATTACCTGCTATATTTTTCTTGGAAATTTTTATCCTTTTCTACAGTGTACATCATAAGGCACTTTGTGTGGAGAAATCTCCCAGAAAACCACTAAAATAACTTTGTAAATAGCAAAATCACAAGTAAAGATGTTTACTGCCGTGGGGCTAATGACCAAATATTTGAAATGAGAGCGGTCACGTGGTTCTCAGCTGCGACGCTATTGGCTCTTTGGTCTGTAAGAGAGATACGCCCGGAACCGAGAGTTCAAATTTCACACGTAGGCTAAGATACAGCTTGGATGTTGGAGAAATTTGTATGAAATTTAATTAAACGGCCGGTTTGAAAACGGGGGGTCTTTTTGGCCAACGTGTGGATGTTGGAGGAATACGCTCGAAATGTTGTTTCATTTTAGAGGATGTAAGACAAACTGCGTTTTGAAAACCCCTTACATAATTTTTTTAAATTTTTTTTTTCACTTGCATTGTAAACATAAAGACTTTCTGAGAACTACTGCATACTTAACTCAATTTCGCTAAAAATGGTCTGTTGGAGTAAAACGAACTAAAGCGACGTCATGTGTCAGGCCAATGCATTCATGATCTGTCACGGTGACAGTGACAGCCGGGCCACGTGCTGGTGACGTCATTTGTCACTTTCAAAGCTGAATATAAATATGGAAACCATGTTGCAAAACCAACGGAGGATTGTTTGTGATGCAAATGTGATTCGGGGATGTTTTTTTACTCATTTTGACTTCTAACTACGCAAAACAACGATTTATTTTGGACAATGTTGATCATAATTTAGTATTTTTGACATATTACGAAATAACACAGGCTAGTGTTGTTATATATTATGTTTTGTTATTGCCCGCTATTGCTAGCTATATATTTTTTAGGTATTGCCTTTCGAATTAATAATCAAATTATAACAACGTAAATATGTCTACGTGTCTGAATTTATTGACGTTTACCTCCGTTAACCAGCTATACCAATAATATGATTGTACATTATTTTAGCTGAAAAAAACATTTTTGGTCTTATAACAACAAAAAAATCCTTCCAAATAATTGCGGAGATAGAATAATACTGTATTTTAAAATCAAATTACAAATATTAAATTAACTTGACGGCGATATATCTGAATTAATTTTAAAATGTTAAATATTGGTATTGGTTACTAAAATGACAAATATATTTATAAAGATTCTTATTTGAAAAAATAATATCGTGGATTTCCATAAAATCAATTCTAATCTTAATATTTTTTAAGGAAAGGTAGTAGGAACAATACATACCTTACATTGGTACCTATTAAGGGTGTAAAGGGACGTACTTGACTTACTTTAACCAGTGATTCCTGAGATTATTTAATCGTTACTGGTCACTCAGCCGAGTAACCGACCAACCCCTAACTCCGCCTCTAACTGTCCAACATCTAAATTTTTTTTATGCTTTTGTAGAAAAAAAAAACATCAAAAATGTCACCGAAGACCAAAATTTTATTTACATTTTTTTAGACAAATAATGTCAGGAATTACTGATTAAAGTAAGTCAACTACGTATCTTAACACCCTGTATATTGTACAAACAGGCAGGTGATGAATCTTATAATAATCTCGTGACATAATACTGGTACACATTATTTATCGTATTTTATGATCTTTGAAGATCTTTGTGGCAAACACGCGTATCAATCATTCCAGATGCATGATAAACGGGAAATGTTTATTTGACTCTCCCGGCGACGGCAGAGGGGAATTATTGGTCTAAAAATATTTTATAAACCCCCCATACACCTAAATATTTAACGTCTAATATTTAAAAAAGTAAAACATGAGCAAAATATGGTTTTTTAAGTTTGACTATGTAGAAGAACGTTTTTTATGTATAATGCAGAAAAACTGGCATGATGAGCTTTGGTGTTATATGCAGACTTTTAATTCAAAGCAAATACTTTCATACCATAACGTGGATACAAGACGCACCAAGTGGTTCGCTACGTTTGGTGACTTAGCAGGGGGGCCCGGATTTATGAGGTGAGGTTTGTCCTAGTCTTGGCGGCGGATGCGTCTGCCCACCAGCTGCATCGCAGACCAGATCGGGTGAAAATGTTTGAGGTTGACTTCTCAAGCCGTACTATTTCTGAACATCGCCTTACACCGCAGTGGGAGGAATGGATACAAACACACACTGACTCCCAGATTCCTACCAAACCCTAGTATCCCTTTCTTCCCAAAACTTCCTTTCCTAAAAAGACCCTCTACACAGCATCCCCAAAGATGATATAGGCCACGAGGGGAATTATTTTCCTCACGGCCTCCTGTGTGGAGCTAATGTAAAAAAGAAGAAAAAGATTCAATTTTGTTTTTTTACATAACGCTGCAATTGTTAAATCAGAAAACTGAACCCGGAAAAAGAGTGTTGAAACTCCGGCAAAGTCGGGCATTACACATCAAAATCTCGAGAAATAGTCTTTAGGGTATGTGAACTTTTGAACTACTGAAGAAAAAGATTTAAAAAATGGGGTACATTTTCTAAAATTAAACGGAAAAATAACCCAAAGAATCCTTAATTTTTGGTTGGTTTATAATTTAAGTCCGTCAGTAAAGAGAAGTAGGTATGTCTAAAAACTGTCTTTGCCTGTCGAAAACGCAGTAAAGAAAAACCTAACGTGATTTATATCGAAGGGGCAAAGTTGAAACACAGTTGAGTGAACATTCTAGGTTTAGGGACATTTGCACCAATGTGAGTGACGACTCGGCTTAGCGTTGACGCCTGACTTTTTTTGTTGCACGCAATTAAGGAATGATTCACACTTCACACTTCGCACATAGGGTCTTAGAGGGCGTTTTTGTAAGGAAAGCTATTTTCGTGGCGAGGTTTTAAACACGTTATTAACTTATTTTCTTACCATTGAGAACCCTCTTGTAACGTCTCTTTCTGTTACATGCGTCTTTCATGGAAAAGAGATGGGACAATGGTTGTCATTTGATGGAAGACAATTTGTTTTAACGAATGCCAAATCTGTATAAACCTCTTAGGGGAAGTAAAAAATTGAAAACAGCTGAATGCAAAAAAGTTAATGAAATTATGTTTTTTGTTGATTTTGTTAAATTTCAACAGAAAAATGCGAATAAATAAAAATTTTGTGCAGTTCACACGTGGTAGAAGTGAAACCTAAACCCTGGTAGAAGAAAACTAAAGTAGACAAGAGTGGGGAAGGCTACAAAGCATCTCACAAAGACGAGACCGATAACTACATCTCATTTTCTCGCAGGCTAAATCCTATAGATGTTTGTCTCTGTTTACTGTCGCTTTTTCGTTTCATCAAGTTTTAAATCACAACAGTGCTAAAGAAGTTTTCACTTAATGCGTCGTATCCCCACTCAAAAAGAAGAAGATGGAGAGATATGTAATTACGAATGTTGGAGAGAGTGCGCTAATATTTAAAACGGTAAAATTGAAGCGAAAGGTGTGAAAACGTTTAATAAAACACGACTCGTTTAAAATAGAGCGAAAATTTCTTGGGGGATGTCTAAAACAATATTTAAAGAAACACTGTGAAAATTTGATACATATAACTTGTAAAATAACTGAAACAGACGTGAAAATAATAATTTTCGGAGCATACTTTGCGATTTTTTTCTATCGAGGGAATTTCATATAATTTGCGTTTTGGTGTGGGGAACATATAGATATTATCTTAAAAAATAACATATACATTTTTTAAGAGCTTACTTTAACTTCAAAAGTAAGAAATCGGTAGCGACGGCTTAAAAAAACGATGTACGTCCAAAATTAACAAAGTATTTCAAAATCGTTCGTATGACTGAGATATTCGTATACCCATTGCTTACAAAACAGAGCATGAAGCTTATAGGGTCTGGAAAATGATATATCGAAGCAGAATATACTCAAGTATTTTTATAAGTGGAGCCCTCACAGATTATATGAGAAAGTAAATCTTCATAGAGTCGGGACCACCCATATCAAGTGACACCATAACTCTTCGACTAGATATAATACGCTCGCCATAAATACATTTTGAAAACCTTAATTCAAATTGAAATCGGCCGGGCTCCATTTTTCCGCCTCGGGATCGACTTGACGAGGTCATAAATATAGTTTAAGTGGTCATAATGTTTAACAAACGCTGATCTTAGCGGAAGAGTAAATCATTAACGTGACAAAATGGCGGGCATTTGTCACGAAGGAAATATCACATCACTGCCTCGCGGGCTTCCGTGCTAATGAATACGAACTACGTGTCAGAACCGAAATGTATAAGCTACTTATCTTCGTGTCGCCGCATTAGATAAAGTAACAACCAGGCGGTTTGACACGAAAGAGCTTCTCGAGTCAACCGGAATGATGTGTTCATTTTTGGAGTCAAGTTTGAGGAGACCGCGAGGGAGGGTTAACGTTCCAAATGAAGTGTAATTCGTAATTAAGAGTTGCCTGGTTACGGAATATTCCCAATAAATAATTCTGAACTTGGTTTCGACAACTCTACTTTCAGCTTTCAGTTTCGTTAACATGTTTTTATATCTCGTGTAGGTAGAGGGTATAACAGCATGTAGCCGAAGTATTTTAACCAGCGATTTCTGAGAATATTCGGAGTAAAAAGTGTAGTTGTCATTTTGCGAGCCGATGATATTTTTTTCTATTAAAAACAATAATAATATTTCTCCATCACATGTCAGAACTGAGAAATAGGGTATAGCCTAGCGGGTCACGTGATAAGCACTCCGTCTCGTTCCAGCACCACGGTACACAACGGCGCGCTTATTACATTGTCCCGTTGCGACGTGTAGGTGTGTGATCGGTGCCGATGGGTGATTTAAAAAAAAAGTAAAACTTCTTTATGCACACTTGACTTGGAGGGTAAGCTGGCGAATGCGTGACGAGAGCGTTACGAAAAGTGAGGCGAACGCTTCGTATATTACATTTTCTTTCTCTCATAGCCAGTTACGTTAGACGGTGTAGGTAGTGTCTGTATCACACTGTAGGAGCAAGAGAGAGTAGTGCGCGCGCGTATAGATGGAGCAGAAGTTTTACTTCAGTTGTGTGGTCTAAATAACACTCTTTTTTTATGTTTTTAACAGGAAAAAATATCATGGAACGCAAAATGACATCTACGTTTTACTTCAAAAATGCTTAGGAATATCTGTTTAACATCCTTCGGATACTTGCTGTTATTCTGTACATCTCTTCCAGTTAAAAACCTGGCTTCTCCGTGTGTTACGTGCAAACTATTAAAAGAAAAGTGGTTTTAAAAATTCAAAAAGCTCAAACTACGAATTCTTTCCGATTTTTCAAGGTCTAAATAAATCACTAAGATAAGTAATTTAAGCGTTTGTTTGGAAAATTCGCAATGCGAATGGTTACCTAATGTGGTTAACATAGTTTAAGACAACATTGTACCATCATAGAAAACGAATTGCAATACCATTTTGTTGTGCAGATGGGCTGTCTACAAATTGACATAATTTTTAGAAGGAAAATTTAAGCGATTAAAACAAGACACCAAATGAATAACGAACAGCATATAAAGCGTAAACCACTGAGAGGAGTAACATTATTTAATTTATTCGTAAAGATGAAACGTTTCAGAAATTCAAAGAGAAAAGTTTCCGATTTAAGTTTAGGGCGGCCAGGACGAAGACGGGACTCGCAGTTCGCAAACAGCCGTCACGGTTAACCAAATGGACTCGACTTGTAAACTTTTCCATGGATATTTTAAAGCGGACCGATCATTATTATTTGTAAGTCGAGTTTAAACTTTTCCTTACCATTCGTCACTGTCATAATTATAAATGTACCCAGTCATTCCGGTATATTGCATGCGATGAAACGAAAGCTCAGTCGGTATGTTCCCTGAATGTATAATGAGGCCACCCCCGGACTGGAGCCCCGACCGCGCCGACCCCTGCTCTGCCCTCTGCACCCCTGACACGGGGTCCGCAGGGACGTGACTACTGCAGACCGAAGGGTAATTAAAATATTGATATTTTAATCACAGCGCCCTTATTCCTATTTCGATTCCACTGTTCGCCCAAACGAGAAATGCGGAGGCAGCATAGAGTGAGCTTTTAAGCATGAATGTCATTAAAACCATTACTCATAATGATGGAGGTGTTTTCAGAATCTGTAGAATCAGTTAATATTAATAATAAAGCCTTCTAAACGTAAGTAAAATGACAAAATTTAGGTGATTTAGATTATTTTATAATTTTGTTAACATACTTAAGTAATTGGAATAAGACGGAACCACTTCAGGAAAAAATCCCATATTCTTTTACACCAAACAGGAAGCCCTGGGGAAAAAATTTCTTCTGGGCCTATGTCATCTTTGGGGATGCTCTGTGGAGGGTCTTTTTAGGGAAAGGAAGGAAAAGAAGTCCTGGGAAGAAAAAAAATGAGTATGGGTGGGTAGGAATCTGTGGGTCTAGAAGTGACGAACGTATGAATCCATCCCTCCTACTGTGGTTCAAGGCGATGGGTCGAGAGAATACGGCTGGAGAGATCTAGGCTAAGTCTCCCCCAACCCTCAACCAAACTCTCCCGATGCCGCCACGCAGTAGGTAGGCAAACGCATTGGTCGCCAAGACCTAGACAAACCTCATCCCGTGAACCCGAGTACCCTTGCAAAGTCACCAAACGTAGCGAACCATTACGAATGATCAATGAAAATTTTGTTGATTATCCAATAAATGGTTCATTGGGCGGCGGTACACATATCCGCCTCCCAAATTATTTTTTGGCTATATAGTAAATAATCTCCAAATAAAGTGAAGCTCATTGTTGACATATGAATCAACAATAAACCCTCGATTCCAAGTGTTCAAGTTGTCTCTGATCTACTATTTAAAACGATTATATTAAAATGCTGTTCTTGATTTTAATAAAAAATAGCATGCGGAATATGATCGATACAGAACCAATAAATAGGATGTATTTCTTCAAGTCAACACTTATTACGAATTAATCATGGCATGTTTGCTCAGCTCCGATGTCAGTTCCCCTAATTCTCCCCTAAACCCTGATCTTCTCCTACCCCATCTTCTCACCCCCTCCGCAGACACAGGAGTATCGGAAGATGCCAGTAGAAGGAAGGAGGAATTGGTTCCTTTAGTTTCCAAACTTGTCCAAGCTTCAGAAATAGATGTTTTCCGTGACTAGGCAAATCCTTCCAAGTTTACTTTCGCCTAATAGGAAAAGCTACGAGAAAAAGGTATTTTTAAGTTTATCGCAAAAAATAGACGAAGTAATGAAAAACTTGCCAATCTATTTCAATGTCTGTCTAAAGTTTATTTGACAAGTCACTCATTTGGTTCACTATATCATTTTTTAAGTGCAAAGTAACAAAACAGGGAAAAACAAACTGAAATTCAAACACAAATTGAGGTACATGCTACCAGTGGCGGCCAGCTCTAAGGTGCGGAGGAGCGCCGCACTCCCAAAATATATCTATTAATTTTAATCTAATCTAATTAATTAATTTAAATCTAAAAATTTCCGAGCGCCAAAAAACATATTTATTTCCGACACGCCTCATCACAGTTCACAATATACACTCGGTTATAATGCATGCGTAATATAGGTGCCTACTGGACTGCCCGCGTAACAAAGCAGATCGTTGTGTGCCTATATTCAGAGTGGTGGTTCATTTTGCAAAGCGATCACAGGAGTTCTTCTATAATTCTATAATGAGCCAAAATCGTAGGTAGGTTGAATGCTTTGCAAATTTTACGAAATCGCGGGTGACGATCCAAAAATTTCCACCACATCAAAAGGAATGGTTCGTTCTGTAGCATGTTAAACGGGGACGCGTTTGTGTCATATTATTATCCATATCGTGTCTTTATTTTAATATCTACTCTTTTTCATGCTATGTTTCACTCAGCATCGACCAACGACAGCATAACAACAAACATTGCGGACATTATTTGTTATGAGTTATGACAGTATATATTTCATTGGAGTTACGGAGCGTAAGGAAGACTTTCAGATGTGTGATAAACTGAACATTTTTTTAACTCGATTTTCGTGCCAATAAGTATCTAAATACAATTTTCTGGATAGGAGTCAACTGTTATTGAATTTGAATTTACAATCGCGGCGACTTTACAAATGGTGATGGATCAATATTTATTTGACTAGAACTCTTTTAAAATAATGGAATATGGAATGCTTTTTCAGTGAGTTGTCCCTCACAATCCTTATGACATCTGTTTAGATTGAACGATGTTGTTAAACTTTAAAAGAATTTAATCTATCTTAATAAATATAATTAATTTAGACTCAATGTGTTGCATGCACCCAGAGATAATGGAGGATCGACCTAATTTACAAATAGGTAGGATTTTTTTCATAATTGAATTTATTTTCATTAGAGTAGGTAGGTCCAAGATTTATGGGATATCTCTATGGTATGTGTGGGATTGCACTCACCTTCCCACATCTTGAAATAAAGACCATTATTATTATTATTTTAGCGCACCACCTTTTTTTATGAACACCAGCCGCCACTGCATGCTACACTTAAGTACTCCTTGGTTAAAATAAAATGTATTTAATTGCTAATAGACAATTCCATTTTTAATCGTTTGAGTAAATTAAGTCGTGCGTGACAAAATTATCACGCCTATTTATAAAACCATACTTAATGTAGGAAATGTGCTGAGTTCAGAGTATTTTCATTAAACATTCACATTTAAGTGTGGGTTTGAATTTGACACCCGGCGTGTTGATGCAACAATTAGCATACGATATTCGCCACCGAGATTCAAGATAACTTTGATTTTAACTTTTTAGGAGGCAGCACTATTATGGCTGAGAATGGTAAAATCTATTGCCTTATACATTTTAAAACGAAATCGAGGATTTCCAAAAAAATTTAAACCGCGCTAGGTAAAAAAACTTTCTCTCTAACATGGCATCCTTGTCTACGAACGCAGGAAGCCGTAGAAGTATTATTGGTTACGCATTTAATAAATCAGTTAATCAGAGGTCGGCTCCCTGCTACATACCAAAGGATATACCACGGCCGGTCCTGTATAAACAGTCGCACGGCCTTGAACGAGCAGAGATCCAGATCAAGTCCTAGGGCTCAGTACCCGGAACTAATAATGAGAGACTTGATTACATTGAGCGAGTTTACAAGCTACTATCCGGCGGATTCACTATCTGTTAGTGAAATTGTTCAGTGTAATCATATTACTAGCTACTAGCAGATTTTACACTGAGGAGTTTACTTGCAGATTGTGAATACGCCGGCTAGTAGCTTGTAAACGCGCTTCATGTAATCGAGACTTTAGTAAGGTAAAAGAGCTCCCAGAAGATTTTTGTCATCCGAATACAATCTGAGATAACGCGCCGATCGATCCCATGAAGTGTAGTTATATTTTTTGATATGTAACATTATATTGTTTATTATTTATTTATTAATTTACGGACAATAGTTCATTAAAAACATAATAATAACACGAATAAAAAACCAGAGGTGATGGTGAAGGTAGAGCACATATACATGAATAGCAATGACAATATAAAATTTCAAAAGTACATATAGAAGACACTACAAGTCAAAGCATGAAGAAGCATTTAAATATTGCTTATCGACTGCTGAAAGTCATTTAGTTTTACATCAAAAAATTCAATGCTTTGACTTGCGTTGATAAGCCTTGACATTCTGGATAAAGGAGAATGGTATCCATAATTAGTAGAATGTTGATTGAGGAATAGCAATTCATTATTTCGGAGTCTACGGGAAGGGATGTTGAACTGGATGAGTTGTAACAAATCAGGTGTATCAGTAATACTGTTGATAATTTTAAGTATGCAAATTAGATCAGAGTCCTTTCTACGTTTTTCTAAAGAAGAAATGTTTAAAATTTGTTCAATTTCATTATATGAGCACTCGCCTCTTTCAAGGCCTAACCTCCAAGCAATTCCTCTCACGAAGCGATGTTGTACGGATTCGATGTGACAAATGTGGACAGCATAGAAAGGAGACCAAATTACACTTGCATATTCAAGGTGTGGGCGAACAAGCGAACAGTAAAGAGTTTTAAGTGTTTTTATATGTTTGAAGTCAGAGGTAATTCTATGAATGAAGCCGAGTAATTTAAGTGATTTATTTACGATGTTATTAATGTGATCACGGAAAGAAAGTTTGCAGTCCAGAGTGACCCCAAGGTCCTTGATAGATGTGACAGTAGATAGACAAACACTAATTAGTTTGTAATCAAACTTAATAGGTTTTTTGTTTCTATAAAAGGACAAAATTTTACATTTATCAACATATATTTTATTTTGCACCAATTGTTAAATGAATCAATATCAAGTTGAAATAATAAACAGTAAAGGTGGGATTTAATCATTTTAATAATCTTATTATCATCAGCAAATAGCCATAAACGTGTGTGAGAAAAAACTTTTGTAAAAAGGGTAAAAAGAAGCGGGGCCAAATGTGCTCCCTGGGGAACGCCAGACGTTACATTGATGTTAAAGGATTCAAAGTTATTTATTTTAACCCTTTGTTTTCTATTTATCAAGTAAGAGTGAATTAATGATAACAAAGGGTTTCTAATACCTAAAGCATAAAGTTTGACCATGAGGATACGATGATTAACTTGGTCGAAGGCTTTGGAGAAGTCAGTGTAGAGGACATCAACCTGAGTGTTGTCTTCTAAGGCTTTAACAATGGTATTTGTAAAGGACAATAAATTAGTTGTTGTAGATTTCGCTGATCTAAATCCATGCTGTTCCTCAATCAGAACATTTTTGAAAATAGGAGTGATTTTCCTTGAAATTATCGACTCAAATATTTTTGGAATAGTAGATATTATTGATATTGGTCTGTAATTTCCAATATTTGACTTGTTTCCGGACTTAAAAGTGGGTCGAATATATGAAATTTTCCATGAGTTAACAGATAAGTTTTACAATATACAAATTGGGTTAGATAGTGTATACTTACATTCTTTTAGCAAGATTTCTGGAATGCCATCAGGTCCGGCACTTTTTTGTTAGAGAGATTATTTAAGTATTGGTAAACCTCTTTAAGTGAAATTTGGCAATCATTGAAGTCAATATTATAGTTATAGTTAAATGAAGGGATGTTGCATGAAGCATCAGAATATACAGAGGAAAAGTGTTTAGCAAAAAGGTTTGCGATATCTTAGCCGTTAGTAGCATGAGTTTCATAATAATACATACTTGAAGGGAGATCATTATCAGAAGGCTTTTGCGCAACAAAATGCCAAAATTGTTTAGGATTTTGAAATAATTTTGTCTCTGTATCTTCTACATAAGATATGTATCATTTGGCTGATTCGATTTTAGACAGTTCCCTTAATTGAGAGAATTTTTGATAAAAGCTTAAGTTGCCAGTGTCTTTAAATAATTATGAGTTTTCTTTTTTCAAGTATTAACTGTTTAAGTTTCGAGCTAAACCAATTTGGAAACTTGGGTTGAGAGTAACATCCCTTAGGAACAAACAAATCTACAGCACGTGATACACATTCATTAAATTTAAGTACAGCGTCGTTAATATCACAATTTAAAAATAGTATTGACCAATTAATCTAGGAAAGATATTCATTCAAAATTATTAGTATTTTGTTACTTTACCCACAATAAAAGTCTTTGTTCCAAACCCACTGTACGTTTACTAAAATTTAATGTTATAAAAATAAATAGTAGTTATAAAAAATTAAAAAACGTTGAGCCGAACTGATGACATGTATGGACATAAAGTTATATCGTATTAGGATACAACTATTTCGATAAATATATGCTTCTTGAAATGAGTATCACTCGTATTTAATGTAAATTTAATATCCTCTTTAGACGTAATCCATTATTTTACTATAAAAAAAAAATTAGGCCTACCAACAATATGTATAGCAGAAAAGACTTCTCAAGTTGGGATGAAAATGATATTACTTAAATTTACATATCCTTTAATAATTATTATGCAATTTTTTTTTTTTTTTTTTTTATTAGTGACTATTTAGTTACAGGTTTGATGACAATTACAAGATATGATGTTATATATAAATATTTAATCCGTTTGTTCTTAGTCCTCCTCACTAGGTGGTCCTGTGCTGAGGCGGACTTGTAGATTTCTTTGATTTTCCGTTATTTAGTTTCTATGATGTTTTTAATACATTCTCTAGTATGTCTGCATTAATTTCTTTCACCCATGTTTTGATTTTTTCCTTAAACTTATTTATCTTTTCTATCTTTTTCAGACTTGGAGGAAGGATGTTGTATAGTTTAGTTGCAAGATATATGTGGTTTCTTTGGCCAAAACTTGTCTTGAATTTTGGAACATCTCGTATATCCTTTTTTGAGGCTCTTGTGTCATGTATCCGAGTTTCATTAGGAGATTTTCTGTTTTTAAAATGATGTATAAGAATATTCTTGGCATATATTTGTTTTAAATTAAGAACGTCAAAACACTTAAAAATATCTTTTGAGGGGGTTCTGATGGGTAATTTTAGTATGGTTTTTATAATGCTCTTCTGAGCAATATCTAAGTGGTTAATATGATTGGCTGTAGCAGATCCCCATACTAGAATTCCGTACTCAAGACGGGAATGACATAAGGCATAAAAAACTTTTTTTATGTCTTTCCTAGGTAGTATGTTTCTTAGGTTTTTGAAGAAATACACAAGTCTCGTGAGCTTTTTAGTGATTCCATTTATGTGTATGTCCCATCTAAGGTTTTCGTCTATTTCCACTCCTAGATATTTAATACTTTTTGCCTTTGTTATAATAGGGCAAGAGCAATGTGACTTATTGTTTTGACACTCGTGCAATTTGAGAGTGTATTCTTTACCCGGTTGACCTCTTGAGTTTATTGAAAAGGCTAGATAATTAGTTTTAATTACATTGAGCGTAAGAGAGTTCATCCGAAGCCAATTTTGAAGTACAGTTAGTCCATGTTCAGCCTCTTTATAAGTGTCCATCCAGTCCTTTTCGTGGAATAACATAACAGTATCATCGGCAAAACTAATTATGTTTCCATTGATGGGAAGTTTGGTAATTTCATTTATGTAGATGAGAAATAAGATTGGTCCCAAGACACTTCCTTGAGGGACGCCGTAGTTTATTGGAAGAGGATTGCTTTTTTGTTGACCTATTTGTACTTGTTGTGTTCGTCCTGTCAAGTACGTCATCAGTAAATTTAGTGGAGTGCCAGATATGCCATTTTTTTTAAGTTTTGTGAGAAGAATTTTATGATCTATTGTGTCAAAGGCTTTTTTTAGGTCTATAAAAATAGCCAGACATTTTTTTCCATCGTCTAAACTTTTTATGGCTATTCTTGTAAAATGTTCAATGGCGTTCACGGTACTCAAACTTTCCCGAAATCCATATTGTGTCGGGGAAATTTTTTTATTAAATTCCAGAAAGTGAACGATTTGGCTTTTCAAAATTTTTTCTAGGATTTTTGAGAAAGTGCTTAGGATACTTATAGGGCGATAATTATTTATATCATTTTTGCTTCCATTTTTATAAATTGGTAAAACTGTAGCATTTTTTAGACAAGAAGGAAAAATCCCCTTTGATATAGAGAGATTTATAAGGTATGTCAGGGGGAGGATCAACTCATCTTGGAGATGTTTTATAGTTTTGATTGAGATAGGATCATTTCCCGAAGAAGTGTTGTTATCTAGTGAAGCAATCACTTTTCTAAGTTCGTTGCTAGTTATTTGGTTTAGATTTAGTGTGTTATCTTGGATTAAGTCTTCATTATTATCTATTTCCTTTTCATAAGTAATTGGTTTTGTGATTTTATTTGCCAATTGCGAGCCTATGTTAGTGAAAAATTTATTAATATATTCCAGAATTTTGTCAGGATACTCTGCAAAAGAAGTAGGAATCATGTCAATGTTTAATTCTCCAATCATTTTCTTGTTGTAGGAGGGTTCAGAGTTAGTAATTTCTTTGATAATCTTCCATATTTTTCTGGAGTCATTGTTACATTCTTCTATTTTCCTTTTATAGTAGTTTTCTTTGGCGTTGCGAATAACATATTTACATATATTTCTGTATCTTTTATAGAATCTTAATTTAAATATATCGTAAGGGTCTTTTTTAACTTTTAAATGTATTTCATCTCTTTTCCTTATACAGTTGATGATGTTTTGTGTAATCCAAGGTTTGATGTGCTTATTTTTATGGGATATCTTTTTTTCTATTAATGTGGTATTCGATAGTATTGTATGTTGTATAATTTCTTTAAAATAGCTCCAAGCAGAATTTGTATCATCTATTTCATAAAGGTTTGTCCACTCAGTATTTTGTAATTTTTGTTTTACTTCCTTCCAATTGGTTTCTGATATTTGCAGTACAATTTTATGATTTTGAATTTTTCCTGTTTTATTTTTGTTAATGGAAAGAATTGTTGAGTAATGGTCTGTAATGGTGGATGTATATATGATGGCTTGAATTTGTTTATTAGTCTTACTGAAAATATGATCGATGCAAGTTTTGCATTCATTTGATATTCGAGTTGGTTCATTTATGAGGCTTTTGAATCCATGGTAAGCAAGCGTCTGCATATAGTCAAATTTTTTTGGATGTCCATTTTGAAGAATATCAATATTGATATCACCAATAACAAACACGTTATTAATGTTTTTGAGTAGATTTAGTTCATGAGATAGAGAATTAAGGAAAGGTTCTATGTTTTTGGTTGAGGGCGATCGATAAATTGCTAGTATGGCTGTATCATTCCCAATTGATAATTTTAGGCAGTTTGCATTATTTATACTGATCTCTTTAACATTAACTTCTATATCTTCATTAATGTATACAACTACACCATCACTTTTTCCCTTATTCATTAACGTTGAGTGAGGGATGTAATTGTCAATTTGTAAAGCAGAGTATTTATCGGTTATCCAGCATTCGGTAAGTATAATTATGTCCCATTTTAATTTTAAGCTTTTTATTAGTACTTGTAGTTCATTGAAGTTTTTATTAATGCTCCTTATGTTTTTATGTAAGATGTTAAAATTATGTTTAAGTGATATTATGTTGTCTGGTTCAGATATAGTTATTTGTTCATCCATTTTGGTAAATTATTATTTTTGGTACGTAGTATATATAGACAAATTTGATTAGATAATTTTGTTCAGGTCATCTAGGTGTTTTATGTATACAATTTTTTCATTCTGGGCCCTGCGTAGCATTATCTGTCCTTTTTTTATCCATACGTACTGATATTTTTTTTCTTTAGCTATTTGTTTCGCCTTCCATAAAATTTCTTTATGGTACGGGCTTATGTCCTCTCCAATAAATATCGAGTCTGTAGCCAGATCTTGAATTGAATTATAATTAATGTCTTTTCTTTTTTCTAAAAGTACATCTCTTATTCTTGTGTCTAAAAACTTCACAAGCAATTTGGGGGGTGCCTGGTTGCGCCGGTCTGTAATTCTGGTTACTTCACCAACGTCAGAGTGCTGCACTTTTACACCGGCTGCAGCAGCAACTCTCCTTACTATTTCAATGGGTTGCTCTCCACTTTTCTGGGGGATACCCGCTATCTCTAAGATATTAGATCTAGATTTGTACTCCAGTTCCGAGACTCGGATTTCCATTTTTTTTATTGTTATGTTCTGTTCTGTGTGCTGTTTTTTAATAATCTCAAATTCATTTGTTATTTTTCGGTTATATTCATTTGCCAGGTCGATTTTTTTTATGATATCGTCGTACTGGTTACTAATGAATTCAATGCTTTTTTTGGTTTCCTCCGACTGTTTTTCAATATTAGCAATTATATCTCTTTTCATATTATCAATTTTTTTGTCGATATATTGAATAATTTTTTCCATATTTTTATCTTCATTTTCCGATGTATTATTTACTTTACCTCCTCGTGTATTAGCCATATTGTTGGAATAAAGTAAAAGGATGCAACTTGCCCCGGTTTTTCTTTATGGTATGTATTTGATAAGGTATTTCTTTTTTCGGACTTTATCTATGGACTGACAATTATTCTAACTGTCAGATATTATTTGTTTGCACTGTTTACGAATTTCAAACAAGTTTCACAGCAGAATAAATACTTTGACACCGTCGGGATTAATCAAGTATCTTAAATCAACAAGTTTTATAACACAAAGTTTAATTTTATTATTTTTTTACTGTTTTTATACTGGGAGCAGAAATTAACACTGTAGGTAGTAGTTTTAACCATAGGAGAAAATTATTACAATGCAGACAACTACTCACAAACAACGTGATACACTAGACACACACAAACACTACCGTTGACGAAATAACTACATTATTATGACGTTGGCATCGGGGCGCCTGATGGTCGAGGACGTCGCGATGCTAAATCAACGTCGCTGCAGGCTTCAAGTCACGACTATATTATGACAGGGTTCTAACTGCCGCAGTTTACAGTTAGAACACCATATTATTAGCCTCGCGAGGTGTCTCACGCCATTTGAAAAATGACAAATTATTCCAATTTTAATATATACCTAACGATACAATAGTTAGTGTACATGAATGGAATGTGTTTCCGCTTACAAATTAGAACGGTTTATGACTCAATTATCGAAAACGACATGTTGAAAGTATTGTTTGTAACACTCCGCCTACACGCTACTTTTTCTATATCAAAGCTTCATTCCAAACATGCCATGTTCAGTCCATAATTTCAACATTTACCTGGAAATTTCCTCATTCAGTTAGTCACTTTCTTCGAGATTTATTACCATGTCTAATTTTAAACCTATCAGAAAAATACACATATAAATAATAAACTATTGAACCGACAGTATAGAATTTGCTTAGAAAATCATTAAATGTGTTCAAATGTAGTCTCAATAAATAAATAAGAATCTTTCCTATTTTGACATCTCCAATGATTTTAAAATTTTAAACATTTTGTTTGTGTAACTAGCAGACAGCTAAACTCCAAAATCGTAGTTGATTTTAACTCCCATGTACCATAATAAATTAATTAGTTATTTAAGTCATTGTTCTTGGATATTCGGAGATATTATATTTTAACAATAAATAGTGATTGATTAATTAATAGAGTGTAGTTCGAAAAATATTTTCAATTAAAAAATTAAGATAGAATGTCTGTATAATAAGCAAAAGAAATTTCTTAAATCGTCTTCTGCCTTCAATTAGAAAAATCTATCGATTGCACGCATAATGTTAATTTAAAGCTCACAATTTGTGTAGGTATCTAATTGTTAGCAAAATGGCCTATACAACGTCCTAATGAATGTACTATCTCGCCATGTGTCAGTCTACAATAGACACAGACGAGAGAGGAAAGGGTCACCCCTTGATAAGCTGTCATGGGTACATCGTCGGCGGTGTGTATCTGATACATAATGCATGCATACACGACACCCGTGACACTTATGTCGCGTGTAAGGCGACGAAATCAAGGGTGATGAAATGGAAGTTAGATAGAGCGGTTTATTTTAGAAAAATAAAGTCGATTTTTCATATACGGTGTCTGGAAACTCGTATTAAAAGTGAAAAACTGAGAATCTTACATCACAGAGAACCCAAAAAAACTTTATTTTTAAAACTGAATTTCGATTTTTCCTTTTTTTACAATTTTGCAGGGAAAAAGTGAGGTGACAATTTTTATAATATTCCATTATTTGGATTTTATTGCAAAGCGGAAATTCTGTGACATCAAAATACGAGGCCAAACAGGGGTTAAACACACCATAGTTTTAATAGTAAACATACCCCAGATTCCCACCCACCGCTTAAACCCATTTCCTTCCCAGAACTCTCCTCTCCTTCCTTTCCCTAAAAAAACCCTCCACACAGCATCCCCCCAAAGATAACGTAGGCCCTGGGGGAAATGATTTTCCTCAGGGCCTCCTGTGTGGAGCTCATGTAAAAAAAAAATGTGTAATTTTTTTTTACGAAGTACTTAATAATTTATTCAGATAGTGACATTAGGATAAATATTTTTTCATTTGACTGAAGATAATGTCTAATGGTTTAAAAAAATCTAAAAGATTGGTAGGAATTCAGCTTGCCCACTGAGATTGTTTAAGAGAATAACAAAGCAAGGTGCATTTGCAAATACCAGGACAACGCCTATACGAAAATGAATATGACTTACACAAATCTTCAATGAATATATTTAAATGCACAATGCTAAAATAACACAGATTTAATAGATTTAAATCAAAATGCGCAGACCGAAAGCTTCTTTACCGCGAGTGCGTCGACTTTTTATTAAAAGCTATTTAAAGATAAAATAAATTCCCCAAAGCTGCGAAGATGGCAAAGATAGATTAAAGAAAGACATAACAAAAGTTTAACGTAATTAAAAAACAAAATTGAACCATTCTTCGTCAGGTTATCTTATCAAGTGAAGACGTCTTTTTAATAAAGCAAGCTGAAATTTTAATTTTTTCTTTTAAATTAACGCGTCGTAAGGTCGTAAATTGAAAAAAAGATTCATGACCGATGATTAATTATTAATTCACCCCAGATTTCGGAATTTCAGAGCAAAGACGTAATCAATTTCCTTGTAACATTTTTCCTACCATGATATACTTATAAGTAATTAATTTCTGAATGTTACAGCTACCTACTTGTTAATTATACATATACTTACCAAATCCATTATCTTTTTCAGGAAATATGAGTTTGATCCTAAAGATGTTCAGTACTTCAAGGGTAACTTACCTGAAACAAAATATAAAAATAAATTAAAACAAATAAAAACATGTATCTAAAAATAGGATAGCCTTAATCAATCAAATTACATAAATTAGATTCAGTGGAAGATCATTATGTATGAAAATTTAAAGTCATCAGAATTCCTCGGATTTCGTTTAAAGTATTATTTATTCTTATTCATGTAAATTTAGGTATGGAAATGTTGGACAAAAAACAATTTTGAGGTTTATGATTTCAACACAAAAATGAGGGGCGAATTAAATGGACGGATTTTAAAAATATTTTCCACGCACGTCAAGCAGTGGAATTCGGATTTTTTGTCATTTCAATTTCAATTCTATTCAATTTATGGAAATAACTTTTGAAAAGTACTAAATGAATTTGAGGGATTTTATCTTCACATTACGAGTCGGTATATTTGCGGCGTCTTTCAGTTCACAGACTCTGAAGGATTTATAAGTTTTTAAACATGTTTTTGGGTTATAGTTTCATACAAAAAGCTGAAAAAAAACTTTATATTATTCTATTTTTAAAGCTAGTAGTATATGGTGGTGGAAAGATTAAAAAACTATACGACCTATGTAGGCATAATTTTTCTGATTAAACTCTCTGGTCTCGGCCATATTTTGTCAGAGGATCAAAATATTTCCGCTTTGCTATAAAACCCAAAAAAATATAATAAATCGGAACGTATCCAAAAATAAAAACTGTTTTTGAAAGGTGATAAAAAACGTTTTCAAATTTTATAATTCGAAATAAACATACAATTTTGGAATAATAATTTTTTTTCATGCAGACATAAACAAAAATTGGCTCACCTTTCATTTCTAGCAAAAATTAATTATTGATAACGAAAAAAAACACAAAAAAATTGATTAGCCAAAGTTATTATATTAACTATTGTCACTTGTCACCTCACTTTCTTGTCATTCCGTATAAAAATAATTAATAAAAAATTCTAAAAGTTTAAATTTTTTTTTTTCAAATTGCAATCCGAAACTTTGGTTTCATTAAAGTGTACATTTTACTTTTTTGTGCAATTTTTTTTTAATATATATTTAATATATTTGAATATAACGCGTGGCGTTTTCTCTTTGTAACATCATTTACATCATATTTCTCACTATAGACCTATACGAGTTATGCCGAAAAGCGAACAAATTAGCCTGACGAGTTTTCTTAATATTCACCTCTAATAGTTATAAGCTGTATTATGATACTTTTAATCAAATAAGTTTAGCAAAGTCAAAAACTTGTTTATTTTAGGTTAAGTTAGGTTAAAAATAACAATTGGATGATGTCTAGAGCGCTATTTTTTGTGGGAAAATCACCCCAAGGGCGCGAAATGACCACATGGTTAGTTGTTTTTATAGAAAATGAAGCTCAACAACACTAGGATTGTTTATGGAGGATTGCATTCTCTCGATATATACCACTCAGGAGATCGACTACTAGGAACCGGAAGGGCTATGGAATCACTAAATCAATGACTATGGAATGAAGCCTAGAAAAGCCTATCGTATTTTAATGGAATACATATTTTGTTATGGCGATTGACAAAATGGTGTGAACTGATATCTTCGTACTCATTCTCTATACATAGGCATACCTAGTCGAAGCTAATAATACGTCCGTCCAAAACATCAGGTTGGAACCTTACGTATCTATAAACAATAGCCGTGACCAATAAAAACTAAACATCATCCATTACTTTCAATCGGAGGGACTAAAAAACACCAAAGCGCAATCAAATAACGGTCACACTGTACTGCAAAAAGTACATTATTATTATAGCCACCGTGTAGCAAGTAATTCATCAGCCGGTGACTGGAGTGACTGGAGGTACACGGCGGGTCGGTACAGGCGTACCCTTAATAGGATTTATGGTGATGAGACCAGGAAAACCAAAACAAAAAGCGCCGAATTCATTCGTAGACATTAATCCCCGGATTATGTAACCTTACACTATTATATTTCACGTATAAAAACGATGAGGGGAGACGAGACACGGTCAAATTCCTGTCCTCAGTCCTGCTGAACCTGCGCGTTTTGGAATTAGATAATAATAACTACCTCTGTTGCATAGTGGTAAAATCCTCAAGTTTGAATTCCAGATGTCGCGGATTTGAATCTTGGATTGTTCACGTAGGTATAAATAAATCTATTTCTGAAATTGCTTAATTTTGGTAGAAATTAAATGTAGTTTAAGGTTTGAAGAATTTTCTAATCAATTTTAAAGTAGTCCGCGCTAAGGTGTGCAATTCACACGCGGTAGAAGTGAAGTCTTCAGAAAACTAAAGTAGACAAGAGTGGGGAGACTACATACTATCTTATTTTCTCGCAGGCTAAATCCTATAGATGTGTGTGTTTGTCTATTTTTAATGTCGCTATTTTTCGTTTGATCGAGATTTAAATTACAACGGTGAGAAAGATATTTTCACTTCAAATATATCAAAGTACGCAATTCACATGCGGTAAAAGTGAAACCTTCAGAAAAGTAGACAAGAGTGGGGAGACCATGAAGCACCGCACAAAGAAGAGACCAATACGCGACGAAGATCAATTATACTATCTCATTCTCTCGCAGGTTTAGATGTAGATGTATGTATTTGTCTCTTTGTCATTTCATCGAGTTTGAAATCACAACGGTGCTAAAGAAGTTTTCACTTCAAATAGTTTTAAAAGTATAATAAAAACTGCACATCTGATTGGTATATTTGGATTATCGTCACTAAGTGTAAGAAATTTCCAGAATCACGCGGGTGACAGACCACCACTCAGATCCGTTAAGTACTTAAATGATTTTTGCTATGTCTGTTGACCAGATCTGAAAAGCCAAGAACTTCTATATTCTCGCTTCCTTTCCCTCCTCTCGCCCTCACAAAACTTAAAAAATTGGAGAGATAGTCCCACTAGCTTCGGAAAGATAGAACCCTAGTGCGGTATATAATATTGTAAAAAGATACTGAATCATTGTCTATTAAATGACCATTATCCCATACTATTCATTCATTAGTGTTTCAGAGATCCAATATTGTCAGATTACATCTAAAAGGGGATGAAATCAAATCTAGTCTCCTTAAACAGAAGCAATCTTCCCAACGGGCCTTTCATTGATATGCTTGGTATAATTCTAGTGATTAGCTCATCTAAGGAGGCTCCATCGAAGCCTGAGTTAAGTAAGCCTCTCAGATGCTGGGCGTACTGTAGAAGGCCCACAGATAGGTACTTTAACAGTACACAACTGCTAACCCTAAACAGATCGCAGATGCAAGTCTCCGTGCATAATTTCTCCTATCTTTACAAATGGATTGCAATGGATATGATGTATTACGTATGTCGGGAATGCGTTCTACCGATATACTAATGGAAGATGCTCCGAGAAACTAGCGTCATTGAATTCTTCGGCACCGGTGCACACTCAGAAAACACACCAGGCCCACGCCCAATATTTGTACACATACGACACCTGTCACAAGAGACGGGTCGTTTCTACTACTAACCTTGGAGTTGAACAACTAGGCTGTAGAACGACTTGCCGACCTCTTTTCTTTCCTACCTCTTACAACATGGGTCTTTTCAAGAACCGATGCACTTCTTCCTTTCCCCAAAAAGACCCTTCATCCAGCATCCCCGAAAATGAAGTAGGCTCTGAGAGAAATTATTTTCGTCAAGGCCTCCTTTGTGGAGTAAATGTAAAAAATAGCGTTTATTTTTAAAAAAAATGACGATTTTCATTTAATTTTTGTATTATTGAAGGAAATTTGAGCACTCACCTCACCGTTTACGAAATTAGTTATTTATGTGTTCGGACGGTGACATTTCACCTGAAATTCGATTGTTAAAAACGACGACGGAAGTTTGAAATAAACATGCCCGTCAGATGTTATCACTTACCAGCCATTTCCGCGGCTTTTATGTGGTAAAATTACGCACCGACATCAAAGTCAAGTCAAAAATTCCGAAAACATTTTTTTTTAAATCTCATCATTTTAGTAGATAAATTAAACAAACCGTGAACAAACAATCTAGAAGTTAATTTGTTGTGATATATAGGTTAGTCATGTAGTTTAAACATCCATCAGTAAGTGTCCTTACACGAAATGTGGTATGTCAGTAAGATTTATTTCAGAAGAGTATCATCTATCGTCATTCGTGTCTAAAGTACGAATGTTACATTGATACCATCGGTATCGTGGCCCCCAGCAAAATAATTAAGAGCCTCCTAGAGTAAGGACGTCTGATCCAATTAAATATTCATTGTAAACCTTACGATAACGTAAATAAAGCAACTTGTTATCTCAACGAACCTTGATCATATTTGGAAGTTTCCCAACACGCTTCATGTCGGTGACTCGACAGTTGATCCGCCGAAAATTGACCCCCCGAAATGATATTTACTGTAAAATATATATATATATATATATATTTTTGCATTGTTTACTTATTTAAATCAAATTCAAAAATAACCTTAATTATAAGTTTATATAATATCAAACAACTTTATTTTTTATTCTAAGACCTGTGCCACACACAGCTATAAAGATAAAATATCATGCGGCTTGGCGTATTTCGGCATATCGCTCGCCGTACATTCCCAATGGGAATATATGGCGGAAATATGCTGAAATAGGCCAATATATATTTATATCTGTGTTTGGCACAGGTCTTATACGCTGGTACATACAGATGACTAATAATATGTTTTATACTTTTGTTTTTCGGTGATACATCCACTCTACTTTAGAGTCACTTCTTCGGGGTCACTTAGTTACATTTTGTATAATTAGGTACACCGTATTTTCCCGGAATAAATTTAACGGACTGTACATTGTATATAAGTACGCCAGGGGGAGAGGGGGGGGGCAACTGTTGGCGGATCATGGAACCTTTGAGTCGTCTTAAGCATTAGAATTAACAGATACTACATTTTTTAGTTACTTTTTGGCTATAGCTAACTCTCCAACACGTTCACTTTCAGGAAAAAAATTCTGAACCATCTATATTTTGGTTTATTAAAAATTGGTAATCCTACTCGTAATTCGATATATTTTTACAAATTTCTTCAAATTGCAATCAGATTCGGAATAAAAAAAACATCAGTTTTAAATTAAGATTTTTTGTGACAAACAATATTAGATAGTATTTGTATTACGGCTACAGCGCCGTGTCAATGGAAAAACCACCTCAAGGGCGAAAGTAAATCATGAAACAGAATTCAGATACAAGAATTTTCTGGCAGTTAAATATTTCATTTGTTGAAGGGAAACATTTGAGGTTTATCTTCGTTTTCGATCAAAGAGACAATATGTTGTGTCGACATATTTACCGCTCGGTGTTTGGGTCTGATATTTATTGAATCACTGATTACATTTTAGTAATTTGTCAAATACAAACGGACTGTGAAAGAATTTCTAAAATGGGTTTCTAATTACTAAATTTTGGAACGTTTGTGTTGTTTGATCAAATTTACAAGAAAAACAAATGTGTGAATTTTTTAAACATTTTAAAAAGGATATTCAAACTTTTTCCAATGGAGCGATTAAGGTCCAAATTTGGACAGCTTTTATTTTTCAGCGATTGATATCGGTCCAAAAGTGGACCACATTTAACGAACTTAATATGAGATAAACGGTGAAATTTAGGTGGATTCATTTAAACCGCAGTAGGCTGTTATAATATTTTGAGGAATGATATTAATTAAATCGAATAGCCAGTACAAAAACTGAACACCAATCGCTCGAGTGGAATATTCTACTAACGCAAACCCGTGAAAAATCATGAGATATTATAATTGTAGAAATTTTTAGATAGAAAATATTTTCATCAGGATCAAAGCTTCTCAAAAACAAATGTAGTCAATTTCCTTTAAAAAATATTTATATTTTTGTAGACAATTTAGAGACATCAGAAATTATTTACCTTTCGAATGAACATCGTTAGTAACCTTGAAAAAAATCAGCTGCCAAATATATAAACAAAATACATATTGCAAATAGTGAAATATTAATTATTATTTTAAAATTGATGTCTTCTTTATTGCTTGTCTGAATTAAAATTTCATTTCACGTGAAAATAAAGAAGATGAGTAAAGAAAATAATGGCTTAAAATATATATAAATACGTATCATCAAACGCTGATTCTAAATACGTAAGTTTTATTATGTAGAACTATTAAATAGTCATATAAAAACGATTGAAACCATAAGAGATTTAAACGCCTTGCATTGCTAAATATTTAAATTGGGATTGTGTTGATTTTTATTATTTCATTCCGACAGTGGGATTTACCATACCGTCAACAAAACTGGGGAACGTATGATGTCAAGCGTACCCCGTCAGATTTCGATATTTTTGGCGGGCTTTGAAAATTATTTTACGTAAAATCGACATTTGTATAAATTTTTATTTTAAATACTATACTTTAAGTTAGAAGGTTAACATTCACAAAAAATGACTAAATACTATAAGATATGCAGCACCAAAATTTCTCGGTCAATTTTTTTATTTTCTTCTCGCAACATAATTTCAATCATAAGACATGGTAATTATTATATTATATATTAATATTATTCTATCCATTGCACTGTCGAAAAATAATACAAGACGTCAAATTGTTACAAGTTTTAAGTTTACTAAACAGAGAGGTGAAGGCCGGGCGAGGCCGGGTATAATATTTATGCGTTAGGCATACAATTAGCTAAATCAGAATGCATTTGTTACGATGAATATTTAACATTTTCTTCGCATACAAATTAAATATTGTGTGATAGAACTTTGAAATATTTACTGAATCAAATGCAATCTGAAAGCTTTCAGAATAAACACAGGCGTTAATTTAAAAAATGTCGTGAGTTTAGAAAATAAACAAAAGAAATAAGACTTAATTACTTTGGCCTAGTTGGCCCCACATTCCTCTATTAACGTGACAATGGGTCCGTTTCCTTCACGCCCGGAAACAGCGTTTGGCAATTAGTGAATCCCTTAAATTTATGATAAAGACGAATGAAATAAAGTAGCTCTCAAGCAAGATTGGAGAGGAATATAAATATAGGCTGAGACGAAATAGATTTTTCTAATTAAAATTCTATTTCAAAGGCTATTTTCGGTTGACAGACCGTCCTTAAATAGAAATTGTATAACGAAGATAGAAAATTCAAATCTAGGAACAAAAGGAGTCACGAATGTAAATTGAAATCTATTATGGGTTGCTTTAAAAATCCCACGAATTATACTCTGCTGGCCGCACTATCCGGCTTTACCAGAGTGTCAACACACTTTTATAGAAATCTTTGAAAAAGTAATAAACAGTATGGCGTCTTGTCTATTTTTTTCATACAGAGCTAATTCAAAACATAATAGCTCAGGAATGATATTACATTTCGAGCTGAAACTTGTTAGGTTAACACATAGATGTTTTAAATGTCACCGGCGTAGTCAAGGGGTAAGGCAATCCAAGGGAGTGGGTTCGAATCCCGGCGTGGGCAAATAAATTTCATATGATTAATTTGTGTTATTTCACAATTAATTCATTGAAAATATATATATATATATATATATATAAATCTCGTGTCATGGTGTTTGTGGTCGCACTCCTCCAAAACGACAGGACCGATTTTTTTATTTATATTTGGTAGGTATGCGAATAGGTCGTAAAGTATATTAAATTTCATACCGCTAGCTGATTAGGTGTCCCTATCAAAATAGATTGATAATTGACTCAATTTTTTTACAGAATATTGCATTAAGCAGAAGATAATTTCTATATATAATGGTAAGCTCTGGAGTAATGAAATTTGTATACAAAATTAAATAAAAGTGGTGCGCAAGTCCTTTTAAAATGGGTGTATTTCATATATTTTAGCGGCAGGGAGGAAAGGCATCAATGAACTTGCAAGGATAAACTATTTCTTGAATGGCATTGCAACGCATGCCGGGTACCAGCTAGTAATATATAGTATATTTGCGTGACGTTCCAGAGTGGAACATACTCTTAGTATCGCCCTGGTGTAAGACCACCATTCATAATTGAAACGTTGCTTGAAATGGCGTTGGCCGATCGACCGAAGAAAATCACACAAATCTGACAGGAGATCTCGCCCAATACCTATCTCGATCTCACAAAAGGTAGAGAATCCCTCGGAAGGTCTGAATAGCCAAGGTACTTTCCCACCTTCCTCTCACCATCTCCTTCCCCTACCCAGTACCTTCAGCCTAATAACATACCCCATTTGGGGAAGGCATAGTATCGCTGGCTCCAGACGGGAGCAGCTGGGACTCTTGAGAGGTATTCATATAAAACAATATTTAAAAATTCATCAATATCTATATGTATATATACAAAGCATCATGTTCACCTCGAAGGGTCGTGAATTCAATTGTCTTCATTGTCAAAAGTCCTGCACAAGCCACAAATTTCACTTTTAATTAAAGAAGTAGAGATAGTTAAAATTTTGTCACCTTGTAATTTACAAAGATTATTTTATACATAATATTTATTAAAATTCATTTTTATCATGTTGGGAAGATTTTTAGCAAAAAGAAATGAATTTGTGACATAATATTATCCGCTAGAGTAGGTCCCATTATTATTTATCTCCGTAATTCGTGACTAATTGGAATGTTTCATCGAACCGTGAAGAGAACGAAGGATAAAATTCACAAAAGTACGATGGGTTGAACGCCATCGGCCGTATGGGCGCAAATGATATAATCACAATGCAAAATAAATCGAGCGAAATACCAGGAGACCATAAATTAACGGAGTAAAATCAGGCAACGTTACGAATCGGTGACCGGAATTCAAAACCAGTGATTCGGAGTCTTGATTTTTATCGATTCTGAAAATAAATCCCCAAAAAGGTGGGCCCACATTATGTAGGTTTGACCTGGTGACACGGATTTATTATCTACGCGAATCTATCAGACAAGCATGGCATTATTTGGAAGGTACCTACTTATTGGAAAAAAACTACGAATGGAATTTTTTTTTTATTTTTTTATTGATCCATATTCGTGATGTTTACAATATGTTATTCGATGCCTGTCTCGCTAGGGTATACCTGTGTTGAGACAGGCGTAGAGGTACGTAATTGATTATCATATATAAGAGTAATATAATTTACAATTAAACATAAAGATGATTGAAAGTGTGGGTTAATCACATAAAGAGAGTTTTCTTATAAATGAAGGAAGAGATACAGTACAGTAGTAAATCCTGTCAAATCTATTTATGGAGTTAGATTATTTAAGATTTTATAATTTTAATTTGTTTTATATGGGTAAGGACGTATGTAGATGGATATTTCTGTCTATTTGTAGTTTATTTTACAGATGTTTGCAATAGTGTGACGACCAGTACTTATAATCCATTTCTTTATAACTTGTTTGAATTTGGTCATTGATTCGGTTTGTCTAATCGTAGCTGGGAGTGTATTGTGTAGTTTGCAAGCTATGTATTTAAAGTGTATTTGTCCAAAGGTGGTTTTAGAAAAGGTAGTTTGGAGGAGTTCTTTGTTTTTGGCTCGGGTATTGTGTATCGTTTGTGTTGCTTTGTATAGGGTTATGTTGTTTTTATGTAAATTAACTAAAATGGATCTTGCGTAGAGCTGTTTTATGTCCATAACATTGAAGGTGTTGAAGATCGTATCCGTGCTGGTAGTAAGATGAAGTTTAAGGATTATTTTTATTATTAGTTTTTGTGCTTTAATGATGGGGTCGAGGGCACTAGAATAAGTGTTACCCCAAGCTAAAATTATCCGTATTCGATGTGTGATTGGCACAGTGAGTAATACACTGTTTTTAAAAGGTGTAGGTTGAGGAAGTTACGTGTTTGTTTGAAAAAGTATATGGATTTGCGGATTTTGTTTGTAATGTTAAGTATATGTTGCTTCCAATTTAGGTGTGTATCAAAGGTTATTCCTAAATATTTGATAATGTTTACTTGTTCAAGGCATGGGCATTTGTTTTTGATTTTTTTTTTGTTTAAAAAAAAAGATTACAGAGTTTTTCGAAATCTAATAAAGGCAGTTATAATTCAGGTTCAGAGATGAGTTTTTACATTCGTGTATTTTTAATTGGGAGTGGAGGTTTGGTTTTGTGATATTGGTGAAACTAGACAGTAAGTATTTTGTTTTCTGTACATTGAGAGTTAGTATGTTTGAGTCAAGCCAGTATTTAACCTTTTAAATTCCTTCCTCCGCTTGCGAATAAACGGTAGGCCAGTTTTTCGCTTGGAATAGCAGGACAGTGTCGTCAGCGAAGCTGATAATAGTGGCATCGATATCTATGTATATTAGAAAGAGCGTTGGACCTATAACACTGCCTTGTGGGACACCGTAACTAATAGGCAAATTCTGACTCCTTGTAGCTCTGAGTTTAACGCACTGGGATCTGTCAGATAAGAAGCTGGAGAGTAGGCTTAATTCATTATTCCTAATACCTTATTGAACATTTTGCGTTCTAATTTGGCGTGTGATATTGTATCAAACGCTTTACATAGGTCGAGAAATACCGATAGACATTTTGAGCTCTTATCAACGTGCCAGAGATATAGTCAGAGACGGTGGCTATGGCATCGTTTGTGCTTTTATGGTTTCTGAAGCCAAATTGCCGCGGCGAAAGTATGGATAGGTTAGGTACCTATTGTTTTTTGGAGAATATTGCCGCTATCCCAAGAGAAGAACGCTCGATTAGCAGTCGACTATCAGTCGACTAGCAGTGAAAAAGGTTTGTACTGTATATGGTTCCATGCCAACTCAGAATGAAACCAACTCAGAACCACCTCAGAAAGGTCGTGAAAAGCTATGATTTTTTTAAATAGCCGGCAACCCTAACCTAACTTAACCTATTTAGCCAATTTTTTATATTTTTTTATTATCACTTGACCTTTCTGAGGTGGTTCTGAGTTGGTTTCATTCTGTGTTGGCCGGTCACCGTACTATAGGACGTATACCTATGAATGTGTACATTTTAATTATATGATATCACATGGCATTTGATATCAAGTCACTTTGACCATAAGTTGTTTAATCCGTGGTATCCCTAAAGCCGTTATTCAGCAAAATTAATACCCAAAACTTCATATTTTTAGAACTCAACAATCAGAATTCAGGTCAAGCATCCAAAAACTTACATATTGATGGAAGTTAATGCAAGAACTTAAAATTAGTGGCTAAACCTCTCGCTGTAGCTTTGTACATATGTCCGAATAAAACATCGTCCGAAGCCTTAAAATAAATAATACAAATTCATACATGTCACAATACTCATAAATACTGGAGCGCTTTTTGCCACAATATGGCACTATTTAAAATACCTCGGATTGCTTTGCTGCCAATTTTGGCTAATTTTCCCTTATTTGTAAGTAATTAAGTAAAAGTTTACAATTTTATAATTTTTTTTTTATAAATCCTACAAATATGTGCTAATCGACCGAAGATAGATGAATTCATTGGCTATATACATAGGCTATATACATAGAACTATAATCCGTTTGTATGTCTGTTTGTATGAGGTATGATTTTTTTGATGTGGATGGAAAACATTCAACCAAAAAATCTCGATAAATCCGAGAAAAAAGTTTTAAATTACGCTGTCGCTCCAGTGGGTAAGGCGGCAGTTTTCTATTATTCGAAATACTTTTTACATGTAATATAAAACCGTGTATGGATTAATATAGCTAAAAACAATATTTGTATTGAATACGTATTTACGCAACATGCTATTGTTTTGTGGATTCTATTGTCATGCGTTTCAATAAAAACGATATTTTATGATAAGTAAAATAGTACGTCGCATAATACGGAGGCGGTTATGTAGACCGGGTGAATATTCTCACTCAAGCTGACCACTGGCTATAAAGTAAGACCGGGGGCTATTGTATTTGTTCAGACTAACTGTCAGTTGTCTATTCATTTCCGATGTTGAAGGCGCACAGCACCTATAATTTATTCCATTATTCCATCCGGAATAACTTGAACGGGTAATCCGGTCTTAAAAAGCAAGTTATGTGATGGTGTAAGTATAAAGCAATGCGCAGGAATAGAAACGCTGTCAATGGCTTTCCAGATACATATATAGTAGTTATAATGATGATAAAATTGTGGTAAAATCGTGCAGTAATGTGCAGTTCTGAAAGTAATGTTATGTCAGGAGTAAGTGTAATGAACCTGGTTAAGAAAGGGACAAAGTCGTTTGAGGAGTAGATGGATGGAGAAAATAATGTCAGGAAAAAGAGAACGGAAGAAGTTGAGGGTACTACAGAAGAGTGAAAATAAGACAATATATATAAATGTGAATGAAGTTAGGAATGTAAGAAAAGGCAGAGAGCCCATTCTATTGCATCTGCCAGATAGAAGAAAAAATAACTAGTACAAACACAAAAATTATACACGAGAATGTTTTTATGTGAATACCGCATAAGAGTGCCACCGACTCCCGTCAGGAGCAAGTAAGACCATGAAATCCCCGATTGGGCTATGTTATGAAGATGAAGATATTGGGGAGGGGAAGGAGATTTGGAAGAGGATGGTGGGAAAGTACCTGACGGTAGTAAGTACCTAAAGTAGTTTGGTCGTACACCAGGGCGGTAATGTGAGTATCTTCCACTCTGGAACGTATCGCAAACATAAATAAATGCTAAATGAATAAATTATTAAATAACACAAATTGACCAAAAAAACATTGAGTTTTTAACCCACGACGTTCAGAGTGCTAGTTGAGAGCCATACCCCTCGACCACAGAGGCCATCGTTCATATTATGAAAACAATCCGATATTTCATGCCAACATAATTCGGTTGATTCACAGATATCATCTAAAAAGGCCAGTATCTTATTTTATAAAGCATTGTATTTTGTTGGATAATAACATTAATATGTTGAAAGGTTATTTATTTTGGTATGGTATTGACAGACACGTGTACCCACGTATTTATTAATACAATATAATATTGCTTCATTCAAATTTGACTTCTGACGATTCGATCATAACAATAATAATGTGATCATAATTATAATATTAAATTATCAGGAAAACATCAAATGATGAAATATGTAGATATCATTCAACAACAAAAATCTAATTTCATTCGTAATAGTCTCTAACTAATATCAAAATTGTGATTGAATTCTCGAATAAAAATGAAAAAATGTCAATGGAGTAGAATCAATATTTTTTGTGTGTTGAAAGTTGAAATGGTGGAGGTAGGTTTAAGGGTGCCTAAAATCAAATTCCGATTATTGAAATAAACCGCCCTCACTGGAGGAATAAAAGCTAATCACACCAAATTGAATTTGTGCGTGTCAATACATTTCTAGGCTTTCAAATAATCTAATAATAATAACAATTATTCAGTTGATTACGAGAGGTTGATTGAAAAATTTACAAAAATATTAAGTGAAATAAATAAAAATAAAGGCCTGAATGTGGGTAGTGAATAGATTGAATTAAAAGTTGGTAAAAAGCAATCACCTAAATTGTGAATTAATAATTAAGCAAACATAAATAAAATATTTGTTGTAATTTATTTGCTCTCCTTTCTCACTCTAAATTGGCGACACGACAATTTTTCTATATTTTTTGGTTATTTTACGTGAATACCGAACAAAAGTTCCAACTGCCCGGAACAAATGTGTCCATAGCATCCCCATTTTTAGGCTTTTAGGAGCGGGGAGGAATAGGAGACAGGAGAGGGTAAATAAAGTTCGTCAACGACTATTCAACTTATTTGTTAGTTTGAGTATCATCCACGTTTCTCTGTCGATGGAAGGGTTCTAAGAAAATACCTACATTTAGGCCCAGTTGTTTCACAAAAAATCAAATTTGACATCTTCATCAAATGGCCATTAAGCGCCAAGATTGGAATGGTTTTTGGAAAGGCCATTTGATGGCAAATTTACATATGAATTTATGTGAAACAAGTGGCCCTTGTTTATTTAAAGCAGCAATAAAGATAATAATTACTTCTTCGAACTTTAAGATAATAGCTGTTCAATTTGTATTGAATTAAAAGTAAGTATGAGTACCAATTTTCCGCCACACTTCTTTCTGATAATTAAATATTACTGCTAGCTAAAAGGCATTAATTAAGTCACAATGGTCTTTTAATAAACGCTTAAAATATAATGTAGAACATACGAAGGCGTTTAATTTCCATGTTTATGTTTTCCACTCTGTTTGAAATAATACCACCTTTTACTAAAGGTTTTCTTTGTTATTTCATGCGACAGCTTTTAAATTTTAACTTTTATGGAAAATTTAAATAACAACTTGACGGAAGCATGACTAAGGTAATTGGTAGGCAAAGCATAACCTTTCTTACCTAGTTACCTAGGGCAAAATATAACTGTATAACTATCACGCGCTCCTTACTTCATTTAGCACATGTCACACATAGGCACTCACTATTGATATTACCCAGTTAGAGTTAAACTTGATTCCCTTGATCGTGCTCTATCGTAATTCATAGTTTTGGAGATATATTCATATTTTTTTTAGATATAAGGATATTTACCTCAACCATCTCCGATCCTTTATTCTTCATCTTTCAATAATTTGCGAGTATCATGTTCTCCCGATACTCCTTTCTCACACTTTTCAATATGGGGTGGAAGAAAATTGTATAAAAGTGAAAAGGTGCAAAGATGCGGCATATCTAATTTTATTTTATTTATAATGTATACAACAGACAGAAGGACAGGAGGGGAAAATGTACAAATAAATAATAAACAATATATTATAATATAAACCATCATTCCGATAACAGTGTACAACAATAATACGTAAAACAACAAAAACAAGAGGACAATAAAGTTTGGGTCAAGCAAAGTCAAGCGAAAACAAGAGATTCGAGAAATTCATTTAAGTTCTTGGGGCTATCGCAAAACATGTCCAGGATCTTGCCACTACAGTGGATGTTGTATAATTTATAATAGTCGACACATTCGCACAAGAGTTGGGAGAAGGTGAAGGGGCTTCTGTGGAAAGGAATATAATATGAAAAGTTTCGAGGTTTCTTAGTAGAAGATGATTGATATTGATTTTGGTTGTCGCCAAAAGGGAAGATTCTACATTGTAATTCATAATTTTGAAAAGAAATTTGATGTAATTTTTGTCACCGTTTTACCGATACCGTCTCTTTCAATTTTATTCAATTCTTTTACATCAGCATTATATTTTTCGGATCTCTATATTTGTACATTCGTTGAAGGACCGTAGGTAAAGTATTACATTTCTATAGCATTCACTCTACTTTCATCCTTCCCTTGTCAGTCCTACGCCTTACGAATCACTACTAATATCAGACATCGCTAAATTTCCAAACATAAATTGTTATTTTTTTATTACGAGTAAGTTTATTCAATCTAACCCCCAAATCGCTGGTAAATTCTTTTGGAAGTGCGCAACACTCCGTTCCGATGTAATCTTTAGGTGTTCGACACTATTGAAAGTTGCGACAAGCGTCATTTGGCAAGCCCAATGAGCCGGACTATGTGTCCCGGGCAATGGAGCGCGATGTCAAATAACCCACACCGATCCAGAGCCGTGCACCAGACGCCTTATGTAATTGAAACCTCTTTGGCTAAGAGTGAAAAGGAGCTTTTCATTTTGTTATGTTATTTTGAATGCCGTTTGGTGGGATAATACTTTGTTGCTTTTGAATACTATTTTACAGGTGATTTTCATGGAAAATAGTAACTTTGAACTATGATGGTATATTGTGACATTGAGAATTTACCTGCGCTAATGACACACTATAAAGGCTTATTCAGATATAAGCGAGAATCGCTGCCGTTGTGGGCAGCCAAAAACATCAAGCGGGATTCCGCCGGGTATTTGTATGAGCTTTCGCGGCTAGCGCGAAACCAGAACACCGCCAATTTCGCCTTGCCACCTGAGTAGGCGGTAAGGCGAAATTGCGAACAGGCGCTATCGCTATCTACTTCAATAATAAGATGCATTTTTTCACTGGTCACGCACGATTACAGTATATGTATTTTTTCACGGGCGGCACGAACCTGACTGACCAGGCAGACGAAAATCAACGCCGGTTTGTTACCCATAACAGAAGCGAAATCCGCCCAAATTTTTCACTCGGTTTTCGCTACCCACAGTGGTAGCGAATATCGCCTATATGTGAATAGTCCTTTAAGCTGCCGATCAGAAAAGTTGGCTCAATAAAGAGTATTACTTTTTTTCTATTAAATGTAATCACTCGGGCAACGTAGTACAGCATCTGTCACGTGACACGTCATCATAAAACTTGTTCTGCCTCCTTTTTATTATGGCCAGATATAATACAAACAGATTTAAAAATAGATAACACCAAGCTTTCTTTACGCATTATAAAAAATTAATATAGACGCCTCCGTTTAATTTGAAGTAATCCTATAAAACAGAAAACCGTCGAAAAATCTCCCGGTTCAAGGTTTTCCAATAAAAAGATCTTTACATAAAAAACGAAAAAAGTGAAGTGGCAAAAAACTTTAAAATAAATATGTTTGTCTAATAAAATAGGTTTTTTGTATCGTTTATAGTAATAAATTCAGTTTACAAGAGAAAAAACATCAGTAAGCGATTTAAAAAACTTTATTTGCGTTCAATATTATAATGACCGAATGGAGGGATTCTTTCATATCAGCGTTTCATTTTGTGATAGAAAATTTTGAAATTGAATGTCAATCTGGAAAATTTTGTATTATTTTGACTAGGCATAAGAAGTGCAATACCAACTTTGTTTATTTTTTTACCATACACAATCTGTCCGAAGGCAGTTGGACTACGGCACACCCAATATGTGGAAAGTTGTAAGGCTGTCAGAAGTGAAGAGTGAAAGGAAATACGAAAGCGGAAGTTTGGAAAGAACCTGGCACTTCTAATCTGGTCCAAACATGTATGAAGTCATATGAAGCATTTTTAATGTATATGCTAATTTTTCAGCAGATGAATATGAGAATCAAACACTTTACTCTAGAATGAACAAGAACTTCTACAAGTGTTAATTATTCTGCATCCAGCTTTGTGAGATATGTTCCTCTTATACATATTATAAGCATGAAATAAATGATCAAAACATTTGAGGAAGTTAACACACAAATCTGGGCACATGCATAAAAAACTATATAAAATATTCCATAATAACATAAGAATATAGTAAAAAATAAATAGAATTCAATTCCCCGAGAGCGATGCTAATGTACGCGAACAAAGATGCTATCACATCACAATATTCCAAATACGGCAAGTCATTCAAATTTAATTTCGCGGCCGCATATTTAGATGAAAAAAACCACGGTAAAAACAGTCCGTGGGAAAAATTATTATTATGATCATTGGCTTTTGGATAGAAAGTTGATTATGTGTTAGATGTGGATTACGCCGTTTTGGCATGCAGCATTATTATATTATTAAATATTAAACAAGCACCTTCCTTAAATTTTATATTCTTTTTTATGTGATGAATGTCGGCGGCACGTTTTTGGTGAAACTAAATTAGATTGGATAATCTTAAACCATATTGAACTAACTCAGTTGCAGTTTTTGAGTTAGAACTTGAAATGAGGGCTTCAAATCCAAATCTACGCAGCTCTGCCAGAGATAACCAATCAGAGAAATACTGTCTTGACCAATCATAGACGGTTTAATAAATATTAACAAAATTTAAAAAAATTATTTTACGATTATATTTCTTACCGTGACCTTAGGTCAACCTACTATTATTATGATAAGAAGAGAGACAAAAAATCGTTTCAGTTCATTTTGGGATTGTTTCATTAGATAAAACTACGATTTAATTGATATTTTACGAGTTGGTTTACCAAACAGAATAATTGAATGAAAATTATTCTGTAAGGAAGTCTGGGTTAGTACATATACATGTTATACATGTTCAAATAAATCTCCTGAAAAATGCAAATTGAAATTTATTACATAATACCTGAAGTCCCAGCATCGCCAGGACTTTACGCAGAGTTTTTCAAAATTAGATCAATGATTAGATGGTGATCTTCCTCTTGTTTTGTAAATTAAATCAATCTTCGAATAAAACTGCAGGTTTGGATAGAAGAAGGTAGATATCGATCTACGATGAGTAATACAAGTATAACTCCGATGAAACGTCATAAGTAGCGTTCTCATTAATTAAAAATGATCAGCTATAGCTAAAAGAAAAGTTAAGTCTTGTCACTGACCAATCGCTAATGTGAGCACACGCCTTTGTACTGCGCGTCCTCATCGCATGGTTTGTTATTGCAAAAGATGTGAAATTCCATAGACAAAATTCAGAGACCCTAATCTAGAGGACCGATGTTTGCCCGCTGTGCACAAATCAAAAGATTTTTTGTTTATTAAATCTTCTGCCTCCTATTCATATCAGCACACAAGGAACCAACATATGAAAATGATACCACCCTAGGACAAGACAAACTTGCGATAGTACAGTTTTTAGGGTGACCGGACAACACGACAAAGTGGCACATCATCATCACTTGAAAAGTCATTAAAAGTTATGAATAATAAAACTAGGTTAAATAGGTTACGTTAGGTTAGGACCTAACCTAATGTACCTAACCTTACCGTTAGGTTATAGCCAATATTTTTTTATCACTTTCAAAGGAGTTATGAATAGCGACTTTGTTGAATAGTCATGGAACTAGTTTATAGTTATTATCATCAAATGCTTACATCCACCACACAAAAGCATATATACACATATTGACGAAGCTTGATTACGATGCTTCAGAGAAATAAACCTGTGAATTGGTAATTTTACTCAATTCAGAGCTCGTCAAAATGCTTTATGCTATTGATTCCAATGGCGATAAAAGTTTCATTAAATTTTATATGCATACAATAAATAAAGTTCAATCGAATTTTACACGTTTACAACAACGACAAACAAAATTAATTAAAACATAGGCAAGGGCAGATTTTTAGTGTTCCTATAAAAATTAAAAATTCTTCAACATTTTCGTAACCCTTGCTGGGTAGTTAAAATTACTTTTAGTAATGTGAGGGATATTTCCTCATGCATAATTAGGTTTATATAATTGATTAACCCCTAAAAGTTACGTTTTCGGTTTATTATTTTTGGCATTTTGCTAATTACTGTTTCAAGTACCCTTCTGTGAGTGGTATTGTTAAATTAAATGTGAAATAATAATTAAACACCTACGTTTTATTTGAATCCCTTTAAAGCCTTACATTGGACTAGAAACAGTACTTTTATAAAGCTCAAAACCCACTCATATCCACTTAAATAAAGCCGGAGATTTATTTAATAAAAACAAGATATTGGAATATTTAACCGTGTTCATAATTATACGGAAATAAACTATTTTTATTTTTATCCGAAAGACTAAAAATTTCTCTTCAAATACTGATGGGACCCATGATCAAATAACACATATATGTATAAATATTTTTTTTAAATAAATTAAACTTTTAGTTTTTCTTCTTCAATTAGTATTTAACCACGAATATATAGAATAAATTCACTTATTTGTAATTAGATATGTATTATTGTCTCCCTCCCTCTTATTAATTATTTATTGAAGTCTCTTTCAAACCTTTTGTCTGAGTTCTTTTGTCGTATATAATATTCTTAGTCTCTCCGTCTCTCTACATAAATATAATTGATACTCTGTCTTAGTATTTAGTCATTATTATGTCTTAATAAAAATTGGTTTAACATTATGAAGAAAAAAATATTTATAATTTATTTATTACAAAACTTTAAATTATCTCTTGATAAATGTATAGTATAATTTAGGTACATAAAGTACTCTTAACCATCCCTTATTTAAATGCTACCAATTCCAAGTACTCTAGATACTCGAGATTGATGAAATTATGACGTATAGACGTTTAGAAGTTTAAAAAAAACATTTTTTACGCCAGGAAACCCATAAAAAAATCTTTGATATTGGCACTTCTAGCATTAACCGACAGATATAATGATGGAAGTATTTGACTCCTTGAAACCCATATTATTAAATTGAACCAGGAATAATCAAGCAGATTTTCTGGAGCCTAGAATTAGTAGATATATACCTACATAGTACATAGCTCACCCATAACAAGATATTTTCTTGGAATTTGGTCATAAACTATAAATCCGAAAGTCTCTTCTCTTCATTTCGCCAAAAGAATCCGAGATCGAATCAGACATAATATCTAAACATAATCATTGATTTTTATGAAAGCACTCGAGTATAAGTGGATACTTTATGTTAGGGGTAAGCTGACCCTTTCTTTTTACTAATGCCCCTATTTTCCAGCGACGTTCGGGTGCCCAAGTAAATACATGTCTTACATAGAATATGTTCCAAATATTCAATCTTTATCTTCGCAGGGTTTCTCAGTTGGACTTGACCGAATGAACAGAATCATTTCTATCCACTGTTAAATGAAGGTCTTACTGAAATGTGTATACTCTTCACGGTTCCATATTTCGACTTTCTGACTCATTTTTCTCAAGTATGACCTTATGTGAAGCCACAATAGCTCTCAAATGGTGATATGAAAAATGAGCAGTATTTTCTGCGTGGAATTTCAAAGTCATATGCAACTTTCATCATAAGCCGCAAAGTTTTTAAATATCAATTTTATTTATGATCCTTGTCTAAATTAGATTTCGACTTAGAACAATAAGAAAAAAAGAGTGTTGTAACCTCAAGTGAAGCCGGTTCGTAAAACTATTCATAAATGTATTTTCACGGCGAAACATTTAAAATAAACAAAAATACATAGAGAGGACATGTATGTATACAGGTAAAGAAAGAGACAGAATAAAAAAATTGGACAATAGTCAACGGAAGACACAGGGTCAAACTTACATTATAACAGAATAGAATAACACACTATACAAAAGAAAGAGAAATAACGCTAAGGGAGAAAGGGATTGAGAGATGGTGGGAAGAATATTTGAGGCTTTAAATGGAAACATTCATAATATAGGATTAAAGGACAAGTTGCTTTGATTGTTAAAGTGATGCACCATTCAGGATCCGCTATAAATAACACTCATGGTGAAACTTAATTTTTCTGGGCTTATAAAAAGAAGAGTCAAAAAAATACACGATCATTAATTTCAAAGGCAAGTAGTGGAAAAGCTTCTAAAATATTTCCAAGCGATGTAATTTTAAAACAAATATTACATGCTTGTGCATTGCTTAGTAGTGCATCACCCCTAGAAGACGGTTAGTATTTTGTAAATATTGGAAAACCAAATATAATATTGAAAATCATATTTGAAATAATTGACAGGCTTCTACAATATCAACTTTTTTGGTTTCGAATTTTCATGGACTGTAAGAAAATGCGTTAAAAAACTTCTAAAACCTAGCTCTATACGTTGGTATAGAGCTAGGTTTTAGAAGTTTTTAATATTGCAGTACATTTGTAGGTGTAGTCATGATTTCACTGCACTGCTATTGTAGTTGGTCGTATGCTATGGGTTGAATAATACTTTCAATATTAACCGCTTTCGTTAATTCAAAGATTTTAAAATTATGTAATCTTATAGTCATAATTCAAAACCAAACAACTCTGGTTAGAAGTTAAAAAATTGTGGCTGGATGGACCGGTTAAATTTTTCATTTAGTCTGGGGATAATAATAATAAAGCTGCTTTTAAGTATAGACAAACCGTGTAAGGCCGGCCTTTTCCGCCAGGGGTGGTATTTCGCCACCCTATCAGGACATCACAGGCTGTGCTCAGTGATCTCTAACCATGAACACTGGAAAGAGTGCTATTTTTGTAATTTGACACCACAACAGCAAACTTAATTATTGTCGACGACTTAAACGTTAGAACACCTATAAAAATATCGATAGCGGAAATTTGAAATGCTGTAAAGGACAATAAATACAAATGTGTTAAATGTGTCATTTTCCTTTTTTTTCTCTTGCGTCGTCGATATATTTCTAGGAAAATAAGTGCATTTTTTTCGACGCCCATTTTAAGAGATTTTTTTTTCGAATAAATAAAAATAAATTAAAAACTGTTGTTAAAGAAATTAAAAAAAATATTGTATAAGTCTATAAAAAACAGGAGAAATGATTTTCGAAAAAATAAAAAAAACTTTGTTTTCGCTCTCCTTAGCAATTTTTATTATTTAACATTAACATTTTATTATTTACAGCCTTTCAAATTTCCGTGATCGATATACAGGATCGATCAATGCTAAATGTATGCATTATGCTTGTGTCGCACACAGCTATAAAAGATAAAAGATCATTTGGCTTGACGTATTTCGGCATATCGCTCGCCGTACATGTTTTCCCAATGGGAATATATGGCGAGCGATATGCTGAAATAGGCCAAGTAAAATGATCTTTTATATTTTATAGTTGTGCGTGACACAAGCATGAAACTATTAATAAATCAAAGACAGTGCGTAGTGGTTATAAAGTATTAATAAGTTCATGGAATATGATAAAGTTTTGTTTAAAAAATAACATTCTTCAAGGTAAGTACATATGTTTTCGGTAACATGACAACTCAGAAACGTGCAATTTGAACACCTCTTTGAAAAGTCATTAAAAGTTATGACAAAAACGTAAAAAAAAGCCTACAGCCTAACCTAACGTAACAAATTTTACAAAGCTCACGGTGTAAATTAAGTTGTGAGCTGTAATTGCTTTGACCTAAAAAAATATATAAAGAAATAACTGTGCAAATTTCATGACGCCAGAGCTCACCGTTTGAAAGTTTTAAATGGGACTTTTGACTTCACGGTAAAGTTAATATATTACATGCACACAAATATATACATATATTTCCACGATCACAACACGATGTCACTTAGATAATTTTGTTGTATTTAGAAGTAGAGTTAGTTCTACACAAATCATTAAGAGTCAGTAAGTAGTCGATTTTTATTGAAACGGAATAAGTACGTATATTATGTATTTTAGATAAGGTTTGGTTGGCTATCGCTGCACGGAGGCTCTACTCCAGCACGGGGCGTGTAATGCGATTAGGGCCGATAGGGCCGTTATTTCGCAAGGATGTTTTAAGTCTAAAGAGCGGCTTGGCCGTGTAAACTCGCTACGTGAGATGGAAAGAGCCTGCCGGGCCGAAATGCCTCCTCCGGGGGATGATGCTCTCGATAGCCCGGGAAATGGAATATAAGAAGTAAGTACTTCCTTACACTTTTTTAAAAAGGTTCCGCCGATTTACTTTTCCCTGATCTGTCATATTATTGTTTCTCATTTTCCGCCTAGAGTCAGCCGAAAACAAAACTATTCTTTACGTAGGTATAATAACTAGTATCTAAATAACACGCCATTTTTAGGCATCAGGAATAGAATGAACGAAGAAAGCAGTGTAAGAAGAATATACGACGCAAATGTGAATGGTAGAAGAATTTGTAGACGTCCGAGGAAGACATGGCACGATCAAGTGAATCAGATACTTGAGTCGGGCCATGTCAAAAGTCAGAATAATAGAAGAGAATGTATTAATGTGAGTGAGGCAAAGAGTGTGTGCCAAGACCGAGTTGTTTAGCGGTCCGTTCTCTCTGCCTACCCTGCGGGGAAACGGCGTGATGGTTAGTTAGTTAGTTAGGAATAGATAGATATATTAGGTGAATCTACAATATGAAAATACAACTCCGATTTGGGAAGAGGATATGGGTACCGCCGCCACGGAAACCATTTATTGGATAATCAACACCACTTCCATAGGTCACCGGTGAATTCATGTGGTGGGGTTTGTCTAGGTATTGGCGGCTAATGAGTTTGCCCACATACCACATCAGGAGAGACTGGTTGAGGGAGACCTAACCTAGACCTCTCCAGCCGATATCCTTACACAGCAGTGGGAGGGATGGATTCATACATCCGTCACTCCTGTACACATTGACCCCCAGATTCCTACCCACCCCTTATAATTTTTTTCTTAAACCTCTAATCTTTTTCCCTGAGGGCCGGTGTCACCTTTGCAGATGCTGTGTGGAACGTCTGTCAAGGAAATGAAGGACAGGAAGTGTTGGGAAGGAAAAAGTTATAAGAGGTGGGTATAAATCAGAGGGTCACTGTGTGCAGGAGCGATAGACGTATAAATCCAACCCTACCACAGCGGTTCAAGACGATGGGTCGAGAGAGTCGGGCTGGAGAGGATCTCTCTCAAAAGATCTCTCTCAACCGACCTTTCTCAATCCGACCTTCCACGTAGCAGGTGAGCAAATGAATCTGCCGCCAAGACCTTGACAAATGTCACCCCGTGAACCTGGACACCCCTGCTAAGTCACCAAATGAAGCGAACCACTCGATGTAACCAATGGCAGAGGAGTTTGTTATCCAATTAATAGTTCCCGGGTCGGTGATACCCTCACCCGCCTCGCAAAATGTTTCCCCTTCTACGGACATTCACGTGATTTCCATTCACGTGCGCTATCTACCTGCCTCAGAATGAAAATACCGAAAAAGTTTAAAAAGGAAAGCCTTTATTTTTAACGTTATTTATTTTGTAGATCTGACGTGTATTTTAAATACCTCCTAAAACAGAATGTATTTAAAGCAAAAAAGGTTAAAAATATCGGCCGGTGCTTGCTACGAAATAATATGAAACTGTTAAAATGAACGCGACACTCAATTTAGCCCGATTCCCATTTTCATCCAGAATAACTTCCCAAAAAAGGCGACCATGCCAAATGTGAAGACACAGCAGAAGGGCACTTGAGAACTCTGGCGTTTAGGGTGTAATTTGCATACAACAGGATTATTACATTAACTTCAGCTTGGGAAAACCTTAATAGGCTACTTGTTGGGGAGAAAAAAATGAGACATTTCAGAGAATTATACGTGAAAATTCGGTATCTCTCAACTGCGTTCATACATTTTCATTATTACCCCCATTATAATGAGTATAATAATAACACTCTGGTGTTTAGCTACATGAGATATTCATAATTTTACTCTAGATTTTATTAATACTAATGGTTCAACATTTGTGGAAGGCGTTTTTATCGTTTGTTTAAATACGTTAATTCTCGTTATTTTTACTTGGATTTATCATAATTACTGAATAGCATATCTGAAAACAGTTTTACAGTAGATTTCGTGTAGTTATATTAGATTAGATTATATAAATATTTTTCTGTAACCACTAAATTAATGTCAACTGTCGACATGTTCCAAAATCACCCTTCGTTCTTCAGCGCACAAGTTCAGATAGCAACATTTACAGAAATAAACAATGACTGACATGTAGAAGTTAACATAAGAAGAAGTGGTAGATAAGAAGTTTACTAGAAGAGCAGTTTACTAGAAACAAACTAAGAATGGTATCATTAAGTTCTGCAAGAGTTTTAATTTTTATTATAAAGACAATTATTATTACAAATCTTTTATTATTATTGTGACTGTTGTGACAGACGTTTCGGTATTTTTAATTGTTTTTGGGTTTAATTCGTAGAATTCCATTTAATTTGTGTTAAATTTAATTGAAATCAAATTTCTAAAAAATATTTTTCGACATCTAAAGCCGTTATCCGAATATAGTTGTGTAACATCGAGACGACTGATTTACATGATTTTTGTAATCCGACATTGTTCCTCGGGACCGTCGAAATCATTTCTAACATCATAAAAATAAAAATACAATAGCGGTTAATAAAATCGGTGACTGGCCAACTCAAAATGAAACCAACTCAGAACCACCTCAGAAAGGTCATTAAGGGTGATGACAAAAAATATTTAAAAAATGGTTAAACAGGTAAAGTTAGGTTAAGGTTACCAGCTATTTTAAAATTATTTTTTCATTGCTTTAAATTACCTTTCTGAGGTGGTTATGAGTTTGTTACATTATGAGTTGGCATGAAACCAATAAAATCATATTAATAATTATTCGCCTCAAAGTTGCCTAACATAGTTTCATAAAGCTTTTGAAACACCTGTTAACATAATGCCAATTAAAATACATACTGTCAGAACTTAATAACAACCTAATTAAATTTTATTTGTTTTAATTTTAAAAATAAATAAATAACAAAAGATAAATACACTAGGAATTGGGCTGTACCATCGTTGTAAATTTATTTACATGCGAGTTGATTTGAGATTTCCTATGCTTTAAAGTTACTATTCTAATTGTGTATCTCTCGAACAACGAGATTAACGAACACAAAAATATAGGCCAACACACTTCGACGCATCTTTTACAAACTAGTAATCTAAATGCGACTTACTAGTTCCAGGTATTATACGGGATTTATAACATTACCATAAGCGTGAATTCAATTACCCATAATCCTTTAAGTAATATTCCATACCTAAGCTAAAATGATTTCAGACCCAGGAGCACATATAGCGGTAAGGAGTAACGATACGATACGAGTATACACAACACCCAGTACAGTACACACTATAGAAGATAATCTGTAATCCAGGTATGGGAGGGGGATAGCCACAGCCTCCAGCCTCCTTCGGCCGCCAAATTGAATCTTTGAAGGAGATGTGACGTGTTGTGGGAGGGTAAGACCATCCCACTGCTGCTTAATTAATTGCACCCGTGCACGTGGAAGGTTCGCACTAATATATGGATTCACGTACACCTGCCCACTTTGCACCGTACGTATACGGTCATAACACACACCTGTAAGAAAACTTAATAAAGGTGGCAGCGTTGTTGTTTGCATAAGTTTGGAGACTGATAAATTGGGGTTTCTTGAATGGAAATGTGGGCAAACAGGTAAATTTCTCGGATCTTCAATGAAGTTCTATTTTAAAAAAAGGTTATTATCATTTGTCGTACAGATGGGAGGTCCACCGAGAAAAATATTGTATCGTGTATTTATGTGTGAATATAATGAATGCTGTTTTTTTTTTACTTTTTAATATATTATTATTTGAAACACACTATTTATAATGAAAGGTTAGAATGAGGTTTTTTTTCCTGGAAATAACTAAATAATATCATTAAAAAATAAAAAAGCATTACGATAAATACGTATAATTGAAACAGTACCACGGACGTACAAAATATATGGACATGCCCTTACGTGTTAAAAAACGTGTTATTTCTCCCTCCCATTGGAACCATTTTTCGGAACCGGCTGGGCGTGTCCGGACCAGTGTCGTGCTCTCATCGTACATTTTACGCACGGACGCTGTATGTCTATGAAACACATACTTAGACATCGAGATACATAGCGACGCGAAACACAAAGCCGCTGTTTACTGGGTCAAGTAAATCATGAAACATTTGTAAAAGTGTCTACGGAAACAAAATATTCCACTATGAAAATACTCTGAACCTTACTTTGCGAATTTGGATTTTACACATCTGTTCATACCGTGGCATGCAATTCGCGCTCCCATATAAAAAGGTCTATTCATTCAAAAGCAGATTTTACTATCAAGAACTAAATAGTGATATTATAGTGCGAGGTGCCTATATACTGTTAGATTGATTTATTGGCGAATCACAAGTCTCTTTCCTCTCTTCGCCCCGCCATAGTTGGTTTTTACCCCTCATCAGTAAGTTCTCGTCTAGTTATTTGTATGTCTATGAACAGTACTAAATTATTACGTTGTTTAGTAGCCATATAAATAAATTGAATAATTATATGAGGCAACATATTGCTTTATTTTTGTGTGACATTCTATGAGACAACATGTTTTATTTTTATGTGAAATTCTATGAGACAACATGTTTTATTTTTATGTGACATTCTATGAGACAACACGTTTTATTTTTATGTGACATTCCATGAGGCAACATGTTTTATTTTTATGTGACATTCTATGAGAAAACATGTTTTATTTTTATATGACTAGGCACAACTGCACAGATCCGGTGTTGCTTTGGCATTCCCGATGGGAAATGGTGATAGGGGTAAAAATAATGATGTGTATAGCGCCGTTTTTGTGAAAAATAACATCAACGGAGTTGTACAAATTTATAATATATTTCTATAATGCTGTATTAATTAACTCTCTATTGAGCTCTATTATTAAACTATTAGAACAAATTATGGCTAACAGATTGCATCTACCAGTGTGTCGATCACTAAAACAGAGATATTTGGAAACCTGGCATTTCAGTTCAGATTAGAGGAGTCGATATACCGGTGGGTGGGAAGCTCGGCTTACAGTCTGCCCAATAGAGTTTAATCCTCACGCAAGGTACCGACCTTCTTCCTTAAAATCAAAATTAACGTCCGACGATGTAGCTTTAATTTCAGGCAAATTGAAATCACCAATAATAATAAACTGTGAATTTGATTTTAGGAAGAAGGTCGGTACTGAAAATTCCAAAACATTGCATGTTGGTAAAAAAGCTCGTTCAATAAATTGCCTGGTTTACAGGCTTATTTCACATTGAAAGCTTAATTCACAAGAGTTATCAGTTGTATGAATGGGTTAGGTAGTACAGATATAATTGTACAAGTACATGCACGTAATTGATGTCGCCTAATCGACAATGCAGCTTCAGGCAGATTACACGGTGTCAGTGGTATGAATTCATCATGATTACTGAAGTGCGTACATGGGTAGGTACTACGTAGTGGTGAACTTATGTAATCCCTGCCTGAAGGGAAAGGTCGCAAACTAAATCATTAATATTAATCTATTTTATTTTATCTAATTTTATTTTATTTTATTATATGCGCTATTAACATAATTAAATTAACATATATTGTTATGGTAATACTAATAATAGTACAACATAAAGAAATCAACAATTATGGATAAATAATGTAAAGCAAAAAGTTATATGTATAGGTAAAAATTTAAAAGTAAGAAGTGATAAGTAATAAGTAAAACTAAAAAATAAAATAGATAATAGTCCGCCTTTGATTATAAGGATGGCAAAATTAGGCATCAGTCTTGCATACAACATTTTGAACTCCAAATACAAACGGATTAATCATCATTATTAATATAGGTATTATTATCAATTATATATATACCTACTATGTTTCATATCAATATTTTTTTTTTCTTTTACTTCCACCTTATGTCATTGTCATTGCATTTATTAACTATATGTAACAGCATAGAAATGAATAAATAAATAAATAAAAAATAAATTGTCTCAAAAAATCTGCATGTGGGTAAAGTCCATACATTATGTAATTATGTAAAATAATGTTCCATTTCCGGAAAACGACCATGTTCAAGTAGGTAATCTTCATGAAAAATAAAAACAAATTGGTACACGTTTTTTATGTTTATTTTTGAAAAGTGCGTAGGTACCTATTTCTGAAAACACTGCTCAATCTAGATCATGTTATTAAGAATCCTATTAGGTTAATTATTTAATTATTTATAATGTATTACAAAAGCATGGTAAGTAACACATTATTCCCAATGAGTTGAGAAAAAAAAACTCATTACAAAAACTCATTAGAAGACATCTTTAAAAGATGATCGGTTTACTAAGATGATTGTACCTAAATAATTTGAGTGAAATCATTTAAAATTTCGTTTAAACAAATTAAATATATCTCAGATAAGGAGAGGCGTGCAGTAAATTTTTGAGACTTGTTTATTGTTTTCATTTTATAACACAACAATTTATTAAGTTATTTGAACCGTATTTTCTAAATATTATCTTTCATGTGGTAGAATATAACTGTATCTGTTCCATACGGTATACGCATACCTATACAATATGCAGTCGGTTTAGGTATACCTACTTACACAAAATATAACAAAATTTCCCTGAAGAGATGACGTTCCGCCGAATAACAAAAGTATCAGACATGTGTTCATTCAAATGCATCATGGATAAAACCACTTATCTACATATTTACTGTATGTATATTTGTATATACCAGTCAATGAGTCAATAAGTAAAAAAAATCGACACTGTAAATAAATTCGTATGATATTCATACCAACTTATTATTAGAGGTATTTTTAAAGTCATTTTTGGATCGAAATAGGTAAATAATGCACAAAAATAATCATTTCATCATAAATATTATTTCGGGGGATCAACAGTCGGGTCACCAATTTTCTCAGTTTATGTTTTTAAAACACACTTGCAAACTCAGTTCATCTTTTTCCCAAAAAAGCTTCGCTGTTGGCTCTGAAGAATCATAAAATAAAAAACTCACGTACGCCCTTGTTCATTCGTATCAATTAGCATTATTTCTTTCTATCTCAGGTCAAAATGTCAGACACTGCCGCAGTCTGTATTTCCAATTAGGATTTTCTTAAACAATAATACAAGTTCAACGTCGTAAATCTGTTATTCCAAACGAGAGTGTGTCTCCCAATGATAACAAGCTTGGCAATGACGAAATGAAAATAAAACAATTGCTTGTGAACACGGAACTTAATTGAGTAGGTACCTTGTTAAAGAATCATTTTATCGTTAGCACTTGTGATTGGGGATTTATTGACTTTAAATCAATCAGTGCATTAGGTACTTTACAGAGCTTTAGGATTTTGTATTGTGACCAAATCGTTGAAACAAAATTCAGTAGATTGGCCTGCATTGAATGTCAATAACCTTATTTCGGATCGTCTGGTTGAAATTTGTATTAAAAAGTTGTAAAAATGATATAATAATAATAATAATCGGATAATTTGTAAAGTAAATTTTTGTGAAATAATTTTCTATTTTGGATACTGAATTTTGTGAATAATTTCAAAAAGAAAAAAATAATTAACAAGGAAAACTGTCACAAATATTATTAGATAATAATAAATAAAACGGTAGTTTTTAAAAGTTGTTTCTTATACACATGTGTTCATACATTTCTAAAGAAAAAAATCATTTTTGGTAGTTTACGCGTATATTTTTCATAAAGTAATTAACAATTTTATTTTAATTATACTCAAGCGAAATGATGGGAAAAGCTTCCATTTATCGAAATAATATATTTAGTTTCCATAATGTAAAAAGAATTGTAGTAAAGATTTACCGAAAATAGTGATAAGTTTCTCCTTAAGTACTTTTCTCCTTACTTTTTTGCTAAGTACGTTTTTCTCTAATACAAATAATCGCATAAGCGAGGGATGCTTATAAATTAAACACCTAAAAGCAATAAATATATGCAGAGACTTTTCAGTTATATAATAATAATAATAATAATATTTGGACGATTTATATAGCGCCGTTTTTGTGAAAAATCACCTCAAGGGCGCTGTACAAACTTACCATACATGCCTAAAATCTAGAAAGACTACAAGCTAGACAAACAATTAAAAACAACTTATGGCTAAAAATTGCATACACCGGTTCATTGATCACCGATACGAAAATATATGTGCAATATTTTGACCAATGAACGCGATGCTGCCTAAAAATGAATTAATACAGGACCATACTTACATGGGAGATCGCTTGAAATTAACACTGTTTATTGTCCATTTAAAGAAATTTAGATAGAGTTCGCACGCAGAGAACATAATTGTGAACATATGTTGTTTAATTCTGAAAATATTTTAATATTAATATGTAATATATTTTTTAATGAGTGTATTTTGGAAAGTAAAAGCAAACATTTAATGGTGGGCGGTGCAGTAGTACAAGGATTTGATCTTCTGAGAGACAGATTGATGTGTAAGGATTCGAGTAATTTTAATTCGGTAAGAAAAGTGTGATTAAGATATATCATAGGCAATACAAGTATGATACTCTCAGATAGGTATATTTAAATTAAGTTAAGGGTATGAGAGCCCGAAAAGGTAGGTTTTTAGTTTGGACCTAAACTCTGTTGGGCTTTTTATGCATCTTGATTTCGGAGGGAGTCTATTCCAAGCCTTAGGCCCAGATACTCCGAAAGCACGATCTCCAAACTTAGAATTTGGCTTTCGTTTGGGTTCTATTAGTCTGCCTATTGCAGATGAAGTTGCCGATCTAAGGGTTAATTGCCTCGGACCGGTATTTTCCGGGACGCATAATTCAGAGATGTAAGGTGGGGCCATTTCGTTGATTGATTTAAACACCATCCAGCACAATTTGTACTGGATTCTTTCAGGGCACTTGAGCCAGTGAAGGTTACGAAGGTGTTCTGAAATGTGTGAATATTTAGAGACCCCGGTTATGAGCCTTGCCGCTGCATTAAACACGGATTGAAGTTTGTCAGTTTGGTATTTTGGAAGACTAGCGTAGATGCCGTTACAGTAATCAAGCCGTGAGACTACGTAAGAGTTGATTAATAGTTTTGTGGCCTCTGTAGGATCCTCTTTATATTTAGAATAAATGGCTCGTTTTAAAAATTATTATGATGGTCCTTTCACAATTAAAAATATTAAATTAACACATCATCAGCATGACGTTTCGTGAAGAGTAGGTACTTGAATTGTGTTAGTATCAAGCCCATATAAAGTATTTTTGTCGTTAGAAATAAATTCATTTGACACTTAACATCACAGTGATTATTGTCTGAATGGATCCAATTGCTAAGCTATGGGCTCCACCATGGCGTGGGTTTATGGAGATTGACATAGGCAATCTGGGACTGAGTTATTTATTGTACGCCAAATTGTAGGATCGAGTTGAATGGACCGGATTTTAGGACGCTCAGTTGAACACGAACATCTCCATGGAGTTATCTTTAATTCATGATTAGATTATAAAACCATATTTGGTATTGTAAATTATTATAAAATAATTGCAATTGATCAGTCACAAATTGTATTGCGAAATGATTTTAAATAAATTGTGTTGTACCGACTCTGGCAAATAAATTTATTGTATATCTAAATATGAATCGTGTAAGGATGTTAGGAATTTATATTTGGGTCACGGATTGTTTTGTATTTTATTATAAAGAAAAATATTGATCCCCGTCTGGGTTTGAATGAATCCGAGTCAGTAACCTTTCATAGAAACTTCACGAAGTATTGTCGTTCAAATTATACAAAAATAATCCAATGACATATCTTTTCTTTTTAAGTCATAAACCAATGACATCTCTTTTCTTTGAAACTGTTTGTTAATAAATTCATTAATGTACAGTTTCTGTAAAACATTCAACATCCTACGAGATGGTGACATTTTTACCTGTACCTTACTTAACCTATGTCGAATCTACCTCTCGATGCAAAATGTATACATACTTATTTTTACTGCTGTCGCTGTTCATAATGTTTATTTATCATATTTTTGTCGTTGCTTTAACTGTAGCAAATACACCGACCAATTATCGATGAGAACCTATGTAAAATTATACGTTTATATTTAGATAATTAATGGAACTTAATTGGTTTATTGTATATTAATTTCACAATAAATATAAAACTCCATCCCCAAGTAACTTTAACATAGGAGACCTTTTTGGCTTGACTTAATTTAACTTTGAATACATATATGTAGGTATCTCTATATTTTATGTATAAATTATTTGTATCTTAAAAATAAATAAAAAAAACATTTCTAAAAAAATAAAAATAAATCACTCGTATAGATAATTTTCTGATGCTTTGTTGTCACAGGACTTTTTTTAAACATACATGTAAAATCATAAAGCGATAAAATAATGACTTCGTAAATAAATAATAAATATTAATACCTTTATAACAAGCCCGATCAAATTCATTTGGAAGCCACCGAATAAAACAATAAAAGCTTAATTTAAATTAATTAGACGCATTTCAAATCGAAACTTACCAACTTAATTGCTAATATGAAAATTTTTATATATCTTAAATTCGCTAAATTTAAAAATAGATACATATCGTATATAGTATATAATATCAATGAAAATAGGATTTTTGACAAAAATATTCCTCTCCCTCTTCGTGGGTTTTCCTTACCGAATCTCAAAATATTCAAATACATTCAGAAAAATCTTTTTTTAAATATTATCTCTACGCATGAGACCTTGACATATGCTTCAGGGCCTACGCTTTTCATCTCATCTAAATGAATATAAAATTTAAGTACAATTACACTGCCGTGGTAAGTAAAAACACAATGCCTTCCTTGAGACTCTCAACTTTCATACGATCTCAGTACATTTCTAGAACTCTCTTATATAAATCTTTATTTCGATAAAAGTATAAGTATGTACATCGTCATAACAAATCAATTACCTAACCCAAATCTTTACCGAAAATGCTAATAAAATGATTACTCTTGTAATGTACAAGAGATTAAGAATTTGTTTTCACAACGTTGATTTACAACATTTCTATATAGCCAATAATAATGCTGTATTTAAAAAGTATTACAATTAATAATACCTATGTATAACTAAGACAGAGACCACTGTAGAAATCTAACATCTAACAAACTATATAAAGAGGAAAGATTTGTTTGTTTGCATTGAATAGGCTCCGAAACTACGGAACCGATTTGAATTTTTTTTTCACTGTTGGGAAGCTACACTATCCCCGGGTGACATAGGCTATATTATATTTTAAAAAATAGGGATCTTTACTAAAACTCCAATAATGTAACCCAAGGTGTAAAAAAATTATTTAAAATATTCTTTACATCGCGTGCACCGCGAAAACTATTGATGATAGAATAAAATAACGTACTACGACTTTGCAGAAAAATTTACAAAAAATGTCACGACATCATATGTCTAACTATTATACTTATGGCAAAGTAAGTGTTCTTTTATTTTAAAAATTTAAATAAAATGTCGCCGCTTGAAAAGGCTCTTTATTTGTATCTTGGTTTTAGTCCTTATCAAAATAAATTACTTCATATTCAAGAATGCTTCAATAGCTGTATTTAAATTTTTTAATTATTCAATTCGGACATTCCATTCGAATGACATCACGAGTTTGTATTTGAAACGTAAGAAAGTATTAGGCGCGGGAAGGGAACGGGGACCCACGGGTAGGTGATTCCGGGAGAAAAATGTATTTATTTAAATACGGCATTGCAACTCATGCCGGGAACCAGCTAGTGTATTATAAATTGGTACAACGCCGTTGGTGTGATTTTTCACCAAAAATGTCGTAATACAAATCTTCAATACAAATCTTCCTAATTTTAATATTATATACATATTATATTAATCATTTTACCCAGTCTAGCATTGTAGATCAAATATCTGAGTTTTATTACGATAAATAGGTACGTAAATGTTACTTTTTACACTGTGGAACGAATTTATTTGTTTGTTCCTATTTCATCGTTGATTGAACCTGAAAGGTAGAATGGCTTAGGTAAAGGTCGCGATCGAAGATGTTATCAGGTCAACACATCTGAGGGGCGTGACAATTTCGAAGAATAAATTCGATGGGCCAGTTGTTTTCACAGTTCACTTAATTCCATTGATTAATAGTGATTAAATTATCTTTACTTTCTAAATAAATAAAAACAAGTTTGGCAAACCAACGTCACATTCGTTAGGTGCTGGAAATGTTCCAGGAAGGAAAAAGAAAAAAGAAAAAGTTCCTACATAATATCAAAGCCTATAAAAATAAATAAAAGACATCGGAACTTAAGGGGGGAGTCTGATTCAGCCGAGTTATTTTTTCAAAAGTTAGCAAAGACGAATTTTCGTTTTATCGATTGGAATTTATTTATCAATTTTTTTTTAATTGTGATTCAAGTATTTTGGTTTATCATACTAAAGAAAAATATTTAAATACGACGTGACCCTAGCTTGGAATTGCATTAGGGAAATGTAATTAGAGCAATGAATTATTTTGCCCTAGTTAATTGCTCATAGTTATATTTGCTTGTTTAGGTATGTTCTAAAATGATAAGTAAACGTCTTATTTAAATATTTCTATGTTTAGTTAAAATACTTTACAAAACTTTCAACTTTCAACCTCAAAATCAGAAGTTGGTAAATATATAATCAGAAATCGTCTTTGCAAACTTTGACACCTCATATCTCAGAACAAGGAAAAGTAAAGTTAGAGAATCGTAATGAGGTGATGATATGTGTACTATTTATTGAGTAAAACAAGGTTAGTGATTCAAAAACACATTCTTAACTAAAACAATAAAACAAGAAACAATAGCTCGAATAAATAGTCTCGGGGTATCCTGGAAACTTTGATATTAAAAGTTTACGAAAGCGAACTTCTCGCTTTTGTTAGACAAAACAACCAGAATAATTGAAAAACATTACGATGCTACCGATGCTTCCAGGCGTGTGAGATTTGGAGCTTTCTAGTTAATGCTCTTATGCGCGGAATACGGGAACACTGGCTGAATCCGGGATATACACATATCCAGTAACGCAAGTTACTTGGAACAACTTTGTGAACGGGAACGAAGAGTTAATTCAATCTCTTTCTGAGATAAATGCAATGGAATGCACTTTCAGTCCACTGGTCAAGGATATAAATTGCTGCGGCTAAACTTAACTTGTACAATGCATTGTTTAATATTTACGCTACAGAATCGTTTATTTCTAACAAAGCAAAAAAGTATTAATAATAATTAATGAATCTTTAAAACATAGCCAACACTAATTTTTCAGTCAAAAGTTAATCACGAAGAAAGAAGAAGTACCTACTCGAAATATACTAGAATATGTTTTTGAAGCGCGAATGAATGTTATAAGCAAATGATCAAATTAATATTTGAGTTGACAAAAGTAAGTATAACTTTTTTTACAACAACCCCACACAGGAGGCCAATGGAAAGTAATTTCCGTCAGAGTCTATGTCATGGATTATTTGTGGAGGGTCTTTTTAAGGTAAGGAAGGAGAGGAAGTTCTATAAAAAAGGAATGTGGGTGGGTGCAATACGATGGATCGAGAGATACTAGCTGAAGAGGTCAATGGGTATCCTCAAACTGGCCTCTATTGATCCGTTCTGCCATGTAGTTGATATGGAGGTGCATCTGCATAAGTCGCGAACCACTTGGGGTGACCTATGACAGATATGTTGGTTATTTAATAAATGGTTCCCGGGCAGCGGTACCCTGGTACCTGTTACTTTACATGATTGTGAATCAAGCAAATTCTTCATTCACAAACATTCATTAATCTATGACAGTATAGGTGTGTGGCGGTTATTCCAAATGAACCATTTTCTTATTAGTACTAGTAATTTTTGGAAATGGATGAAAACAAAAACTCTTAAAACTATGAAAACGGTTACGTTAAAGTCATAAAATATCTATAAATAAATCTAAAATATTTTTGTGGACAGGATTAAACTAATTTCTCAATTATTTAGGTGGATTTCGCCGTAGCCTCCGTAAACTTCATCAAACAAAGGAGTTTATTAAAGGATTTTCAAAATTCCTTGATTAAAAGGGGAAATTTATGTTTATCTAAAGCTTGCTATCGGCCTCCCTATCGCCTTGTTCGTATCTCGGAAGATACGCACTTCCGAACATCTGTTGCTATTGTGCGCGTTTATATATTATGTATATCCCTATACAATATATCTATGGGGAAAATCCTATCAGAAATGTGAAATCGCCTATTCTAAAGACAATTCTGATGTCGTGAAATATGAAGGTTTATATTCCAAGTTGTCCCAAATTAAGAACATCCATAAGTAAGGGATACTAAAATAGGTTTTAGGTCGCATTTATTCGACGGTCGAATTTAGTTCAACGTCAGAATTTGTAGTTCAAGAGGAGATAGAGATTTGGCTCGCTTATGACCGCTGCTCGCTCATGTAAATAAAATACGTGACGAGTTTGTAAAAGTATCTAATTTTGGTAAATTTATAAAGATATAATTTAAAAAAAAAATTACAATATTTATTATGAAACTTATTTACATTGAATAAAAGTTAAAAGCTCAAAAGTCTCAAAGTTCGAGATTTCATAATGGAACATTTCTGGTTTGGTTTTTTGGATTTCACATTCACATTTGACATTTCGGTTTGGATTTCAGACAAATGTGTTCTTTTGGGAACAACTTATATAGGTTTCATAGAATCGTTTTACCTCCCTTTCTATCATAGAGAATACACCACGCTTTATATTAAAATCAAAAGTTGACCACAAAATAATTAAAATGTACACCTTTATGAAAACAAACATTCCAACCGCAATATGAAAGAAAATTATGAAACTTTTGGAATGTTCAATTATTTTTTTTACGTGAAACGACAAAAATGAGGTGACCATAACGTTTATAAAACATTTTTCTAATAAAATATGTGAGTGTTTTTTTTTTGTTATCAGTAATTTTAGTTAGAACAAAAATGTAAGGTGAGTTAAAAAAAAAATGACGTTTGAAAAAAAAAAATTAATTTTAAAAATTATAAGTCTATTTTGAATTATAAAATTTTAAAGCGTATTTTATCACCTTTCATAAACAGATTTTAGTTTTCGAATGCATTCCTAAATATTTAATTTATTTGAATTTTATTGCAAAGTCGAAATATTTTGACTTCCTGACAAAATATGCCCGAGGCCAGAGGAGTTAAAATTGTCGCATTAGTTTTAATCCAAAAAAGGCTGTCCCAATTAATTCGAATTGTCAAGTGTCAGAACTCATCGTTTGAAGAAGTTTTGCTGCTTCAGCACACAGATTTTCCGCTTCACAGTTCCAAGGAAAATTTGGTTTTTGACCGAGCATTTCTTCCACCGAGCGGGTTGAACGACAGGACCAAAGCGTGTGAAAATAGATTACCGTCGAAGAGTGTGTTCTATCAGGGAATAGTTGGAAGGATATAAAGAGTAAGCCCCCTCATCACTGTCACCCAAGTTGTCAACTGCTTCCACTAAATCGGCGTTCACACGATTGAAAGAAGCTTAATTTCATTGTGACCGAGCCAGTGCAGGCACCACCGACACCGAAATCCAAACTACAAAATCACCCCGGATCAAGTTCCCATCGAAAAATAAATCTGTAGAATTTTCTAGCTTACTGGCTGTATGGGTGGTCACGAGGCTTGGATGGGAGAGCGTTACTTTAGTTGGAGCATATGTGTATTTATTTGGGGAGGGATCGGCAATCCCCGGAACGGATGCTGATTTAAAGCGACTTTGAGTGACTGCCTGACAAATCTCGTCAGGGAATGAAGCCTCAGCCGTCGAGTGAGAACGGCTCTAGTTTTATTAGCTTTTTAATACGAATCCTAGGAAAAAATTTTCATTCCCTTGGTTTACTGTACTGTGATTGAATCTAGGACTAATAAATCGGGTTTAAAGCTGGTTTTTTAAATGAAAAACGCAGTATTTACATATGCAGGCAAACTGAGAATGGTTGCAATTAAAAATAAAATAAATAAATCCCGGTATTCCCAATATTTCTATTTTATCGTTTTTGACTTTTATATTTTATATTCGTTGAATGTTATTAATGTTTAATTATATAACCATGTACGATCGTGAGAGAAACGTGGATATCCGCAAAGAATGCAAGGCTGATGTAAGCGTGATGTGTAAGATTAGGAAAGGGACTCTCCGATGGTTCGGGCATGTAGAGCGAATGAACGAGGAAAGGAGTGTAAGTAGAATATATGATGCAAATGTGAATGGTAGAAGAAGTCGGGGACGCCCGAGGAAGACATGACACGACCAAGTGAATCGGATACTTGAGTCGGGCCATGTGAAGAGCCGGAATAATAGAAGAGCAGGTATGAAACGATGTATGAATGTGAACGAGGCAAAGAGTGTGTGCCAAGATCGAGTTGTGTGGCGGTCCTTCATCTCTGCCTACCCCTGCGGGGAAACGGCGTGATGGTTAGTTAGTTAGTTAGTTATAATGAAATTCTAATACTTCACATAGCCTGAACGTATCTTTTAACTCTATCTGTTTTAGGTCTCATGAAATGAGCGAAAGTTGGTATTTAGATAATTAAATATTATATGTAACAGAAGATGTCGCAAAACTTTGATCAGGTTTTGTGATTTACAGTCGAGAATGAAAAAAAATCAAAGGAGAAAAAACATTTGCTGAGCAATGCAAAAAGCAAATGATACGTAGGTATATTATAGAAGAAGAAACTACGTAATACAGAAATCTCGAAAATAATGTTTTACAATATATTATTTAGTTCTGCTCTGAATTCAGTTCGGCCTTTTGTCAGTTTTAGTTCATGTGGTAGTTTATTACAAGCTTTGGGGCTGATATCCCGAAAGCTCGGTCTTTGAACTAGTATCTGGATTTAGCTTTGGATAGGTACTACAATTTTCCGATAACTGATGACGAATAGTTTATAACGTGCCAACAAGGGCCAACAATAATTTTTTTTACATGTTTACATATTTTTAACTACATATTTTCAGTTTTTATTTTTTCTATTTTAAAAATAAATAAAAGCTCTGACTATAAGTTCATCTGAAATCCGCTAATAAACGACTGTATTACTTTTTTCTAAAAAAACTGTCACAAAAAGAGGCAAAATGATTAATACCCTTCTTTTAAATTTGTGCCGCACAATAACGAAAGAGTTATCCATCCTTCCATTGCTAATTATTTTTCCTTTTGTCAAATATATATCAAAGTTGATGTTTCCCAAATAAATGTCAAACTTTAACCATTTACATTTTATACTCCAAATAATGTCAGGAATCACTGGTTAAAGTAACTATACATCTGTATAATAAGAAGCAATATTGAGTTTTATCATAATTTTGAACTAAGTAATGGATATTATTATAAGTAAGGTATGTGAGATGTCTACGTAAAGCTTTTTGTGTCGCCATTAGGTACAAGTTTAGTACGAGTTAGGTGATTAAAAGCGTGCATGGTCAACCTCTGTAATTACCCGAAGTGTCTAAATGCGAAACAAAACTTCGCTCATGCTTTATTCACTTCCCCCGGGATCGGGAAATGACTAATGTGCTGTAAACACTAATTTAATGGATGAAGTCGGAATGCAAAATTACTGACGATACTGAAAGGAATCTTAGCAGGACTAAATGGTCATTAAGTGGACTAAGGCACCAAGGGTTCCTCGAGGGAGATTAATTCAACGTCTTAATGCCTGTTTCGGCCCATCTTTCATTAGCCGTTGTAAAACGTGGATTTAAAGCTGGGATATCGCAAACAATTTTGAGAGACTGTTCAGTTTTTTGTTAATACCTATTTTTTTGAATATCGCACAAGAACCCCAAATGCACTCAACCTTCCGGAGCCAGTGGAGTTATGTCATCTTCAATGTGGGTAAGTTTTGAGACCGACGGGAGTAGGGAAGAGAAGGAGATGGAGAAGAGGATGTTGGGAAATTCGACTATTCCGAACTCGAATATCTATCACTTTTTTATTTATTTAAAAAAATAGTATGAATTAGATCTGAGTACACATGTTATAAGTTATTTCGCCTTCCGAATGATAATAATAGTAATAATAATTGGATAATTTGTAGAGCACCGTTTTTATGAAAAACCACCTTAAGGGCGCTGTACAATCAATTTTTATTTCTTGGGCTCTATCTAATTGTATTATTTACAAAATGGATACAGAAAACATACTTACTTGGCAGGTCATATTCGGTAAATACACTTTTATTAGAAAGTTTATGCTTAAGGAAGATAGAACTTTGCATACGGAGGACATTCATTTAAAACACTGGACATTGCGTGATTTTACATTTGTTACTCCCCATCAATTTTGATATTACATTTATGAGAAGATACCAAGACACACACCTGCAAATTAAGGTCCTATTTCATTTCAGAAATATTAATCTTAAAAAAGCAAAACAGAATTTAAAAAATTAAATTCAAAATATTTGACCATATGGGAATTTACACAGGTATAGCTTTGTTTATTTCTTATCCAAGATGGTATCGAGTAACAAAACGACGCTAGAAGAAATAGATTTTGATAAGTGCTTATGTTTCTTCAATGATAACTGAAATACAGCTCAACACACCTAACTTTGAAGTCGCCCAAAGAGGTAAATAATAATGATATTCCAAAATCGAAATCGGCCACTGACTGCAAAGTTAAGTGAGTTAAGCTGTCATTTATTGAATTCTCTCAGCACGAAAAAAAAATTCAGTATTAATTTAATATTAAAGTTTATCATATTAATAATTTATTTTGTTTCGTGATTTAATTCGGTATTAAATTCATTTGGAAGCAGATTAAGTTGATTCCCATTACAGAACGTAATGAATGTAAGTCTATTCCACATACTGCAGCAGATATGGGGTAATGATAAACAAGAAAGCTCATTAATTATGAAGAGAAAAAAGACGAGAGATGCAGCACACATTAATGTATAACAGGGTAATAGGGTAACAGAGAACCGAGTAGGTAACTTCCCTAAACACTTGGCAATAGAAACGACATGTAGTAAGTAGTTAGTAAGAAGGGGAAGCCAGTGCAGTTGTACAGTAAAAGTATAAGAGTAGTACTACGGTAGAAGCCCAGGGGTTGTGGGACTTTAGTTTGGACAATTTAGTTTGAAGCCAGACGTAGTCTACTGATCCTCGGTCTTAAGTACTTCCTATTGGCTGACTCAACCCGCAGCCAGCTTAATGGCTGAACACTAATCCGGGACAATAATTAAGTCAGTGCCATACAAAACGGGTGCTTTATTCTCATTGTTATACCGCTCGCCTTTGTTACACGCAATAAAACAATACGAAAGATGTCCAGCGGCCGACTTGGATAAGAAGATAGTTCCGGCAAACAAAAATACTATGCTCCTTCGTTAAACTTTTTCATTGTTCGAAGATCTTTCATTTCGATGTAATAAAACTATTTGCAATGTAAAGTATTATAAGATTTTGGATTATAGTTCTACGTAGGTATTTTTTTTTACATGAGCTCCACACAGGAGACCCTGAGGAAAATAATTTCCCTCAGGGCATATGTCATCTTTGGGGATGCTTTGTGGGGGTTTTTTTAAGGAAAGGAAGAAGAGGAGAGTTCTGGAAAGGAAAAGGGTTGAAGGGGTGGGTACGAATCTAGGGTTCAGTGTGTCCCAGTCATCCGCCTCCAAGACCTAGACAAACCTCACCCCATGAACCCGGGCACCCCTTCTAAATCACCAAACGTAGCGAACCACACTTGGGTGACCTATGGCAGAGGTGTTGGTTATCCAATAAAGGTTCCCGGGGCGGTGCGCGGAGGTACCCATTCCCTTACATGCAATCCCCAAAAACTCTTGAACGGTGAGTTATCGCGTTGAGAATTTTTAACATATTTGCTTTCTGTAAATTATAAATAAAAGCATACTTCCATCACGAGTAACATTTTCTTTAAACTCATATAACTGTCAGAAGAGGATTTAGTTCTATATAATAAAAAGAGTAAAGAGACTCGGAAAAAGTCGGGTAGTGACTACAAATTATAATACTAAAAAAATGAAGCCAGAAAAGCGGACCGTTTAAAAAAACTAATGATATGAACGTGATTACAGGAAGAATGGAATATGGAAAATTGGTTCCATTTTATTTTACATGTGAATAAAATAATTGCTCTGCAAAATGGTAATGGTTACAAATTCTCAACACAAAACATAAATATGCAAGTGTGTTAATAATAATTTGAATCGAATTTCATCGAAAACCAGTGATAAAATTTAAAGTTCAATGTGAATAAGAAAAGAACCAATAATTAACATCGTTTAAAAAAAGTATATAAATGTACCGACAAATACATATCTGCACACTAACATACTCTCATTTTCATTCGATCAGAAACTTGGATTGGGTATACATATTGAAATACTTTTAAAAGTTCTTTCAAAACAACAATATAGCAGTCGATTTGGGCGGAGAATGCAGGGGCATCAAAGCACCACACCGTAGCGAAGGAGAGGGGAAAAGAAGGTTGGGAGAGGTGAAGGTTTATTAAAAGAAAATTCCAGAGGGGTGGTTCTTTTATAGCGAAGAAATGTGGGGCAGTATAATACCTACCTACACAAGGAGCCATTTGCAACACTCGGCTATTTCATTATCGGCGCGACGCTTCTGACGGATTAACCAGGATTATAGCGATTCATATCCTTTTTAGGATATTGAAGAACGGCTCACGTGGAAGGGTGGTGATTGCATTATTAATGGATTGGCGGTGGATCGTGTATTGTGTGCATAAACTATCAAAAGCCAGCAGTAGGAACGAATTATTTTTATTTTTATTAGCACCTAGGTACCTATTGATTTTATCAAAAGTGAAACACAAGATATTATTAAACCAACCTACATCGGTGTGCCTTTTGATGAGGAAATCTTGAAGTTTAACTTTCGTAAATATAAAATCTACATTACAAAATGCATAGTTAAAAAACGCAATCAGGATTTTTCGTGATTTAATGATTCACGTGAATAATTAAGTTTGTTGAGAAACCATGACACGCATCAAAAAAATCTTATTTTAAAAGGGTTTAAATATAAGAGTGTTTTACTGTGTCTAAAAGTTAGATTGGATTAAGTTTTTTTAACGTGGACTATTTCCAGCAGGTGTAATTCTGACAATAGTAAGTGAAATTGACGACTGTGCAAATGTGCGCACACATCAAACATCCAAATTAATAAACTTGCCCTCATATGAAAACTGAGTATCATTTTGACGAGCTGGATTTAAACCATATTTTTCAAGTCACCATATTTTTGGCACCAGGAGGGTTCGAGAATGCTTAGAATAAACCACGATATCAGTCGTACAATGAACATCGAAGAGCGCACATTGAAATAACCAGACCCTTTGTAAAAAAGCATAATTCGCTAAAGTAAAGCAAAAGTTTGCAGCGCAGTCTATTGTGGGACTTCGGCGCAGGATCTGGATATTCGTTTTTAAACGAACCGCCTGGAGTAGCGACGCTAAAATTAAGTGTTGTGGGTGAATTTATAAAAGTGTCTAACTGGATAGTGTAACAAAATATTAAATTCTGGAAACAAGTCCGAACTTTTGTTTACCGAGTTTTTGACGCAGCCAGCAATTTGCGCAACGTTGTTAAAATTAGTAGTAATTCGTAAGCAGATTTTATTTTCGAGAACTCAATGGTGATATTGCAATGCGTTTTTCCTGTGTACTGTCAGATTAATTTATTGACAAGTCATAGAAAGTGGGAGATCACTTCACCTCCCGCGCTCCGCGCAACTTGGTTTGTAGCCCTTTCCCTGATTGGCTGGTTTATTAATTTAACTGTATATGCGCCTATGTAATTTCGTCATTTATGACTAAATAACAAACCGTCAAATATATATCTACGAACGTATTATTTTTTCAAATATGTGATGTTTAATATGACTAATATGTGGTAGGTGCCTACACGTAGCTAAAAAGCGAAAAGTCAGTAATTGGTGGCTCATATTGGATGTTTTCCACGTACGAGTAATAAGCTCTTTTATAATTGCCGATTTTACTAATTAAATTAAAATTGACCGTCGATTGACGACAATTTGCAACGCCATGTTGAAAATTTTCCACTGGGAATTAATTAAAAAATCCAATGATATTACAGTAATTAGAGCACTGGGAATGTTTAATTTCAATTAATTAAACTTTTTTGGCCATACGCTCGGCTGAACGCGAGTTTAAAAAAATGTGCAAACACATGAAACCGTTTATAAAAAATAAATGCAATTACGTGCGATGAAAACGCTATTTCTATTAAAATATTAACGCGGTAAAAATAAAAAGCTGGAAATTTTACACAAATTGTTACGCTTAACACTTTAGAAATTATGTTTATTTTGCATTTATTTTTATTTTTCAAATTTGTACAGACTAAAATACCAGTAAAATAATGTTAACCATAATGTATATCACCTATTTTTTTTTAAATAGGAAAGCGTTCCCGACAACATCAGCACAAAGTGGTAGTTGTTTTTCCTCCTTCATATAATCTGGGCCTCTTCAATACTAGCATCTTTTCGGTACCTATTGTAAATAATAAAAGCAGATAGAGCCTAATAATTCATAAAAAGATTTACAGCGCCGTTAGGGTGATTTCTAACAAAAAACGGCGCTCTAAAAATCATCCAATTATTATTTTTTATAACAAATAAATGCATTCCCATAGACTTCCAATGAATGGAGAGGAGCGCTCTTTTTTAAAGTTGCAATATACTAAAAGTTATAGAATACATTCAATGGAGGTAATGGTATAAGGATGAAAATCATACATTAAATGGCTTTACCGTTTGTTGGTACTGTAAAGCTTCCTCTAACCTGTCTCTTTCTTCCCTCTATTTCCTTCACCCTCATAATTTACCCCAATGGGATATGCCAAATAAGAAATATAAAATAACTACCGAATTTGAAGCAAAGAAAACTTTCCAAAATTTTTCAATTCTATCTTAATAGTTAGTTTGATTCCACGTTATAAAAAGAAACGTTGTGAAAAGTTTTAATTTAGAACCCGTAATATACAATACTTAACGACTTCCAATAAAAATAATGTTGATAAAAATATTCGATTCATTTACTAATACACAAATATTTAATTATGATTGAAAACACTTCGTTTGACGATGGAAACCACCTTTATCGAGCAGTTCGATACCGTTCTCTGAACTCTAGGAATTATTTTGTATTTCGTAGTTCCCAAGCTCTGGGGGTGAAATGTTGGGAGAGAGGAAAAGACGACACGGTGTATACACCAGGGGAGCAGGGGGAACGAGGGGATATCTGCCCCATCAGCATCCCCGTACCGACGAGAGAGACAATCTGATTTTATTTTCTTTGTTCGCTTATTAAATAGCTACAATCCACCGGCCATGCGGCCCGATTACTACTCGAACACTACAAAAGACTCTAAATTTGAAAGGCGGTTCTAAAAAACATCCCCAATTTTCAATAATCTAACTAGAGTGTAAAAAACTTTACCCATACTTTGTGCAACATGGATACAAAAAAAATTGTTCCAGTTTTGGATTGCAAAATTCTGGACTGACAAACCAATTACAGGATTAAAGAATGGAAATACACATTATTTTATGTGTAGAGATTTGAATTAATTTTTTATTTTATATATTAAATTATGTGTATTAAATTGGAGGCACTAATGAAAACTAGCTGCTTTCTGGGAGAAATCCTGAATGAACTGAACAAAGACCCGATACGTTTTTTTAGATTTTCACGGCCAAAAGCATTTTTGTTGTTAGTTTTTGGGGTTTCAGCCGGATCTGCCCTGATGATGGACGCTGCAACGCTGTCTGAAACGTCGGCTAAATAAGGAGGTAGCGCAACACGGCATAACACCCCAAAAACTAACAACAAAAATTAACAAAGACCCATTTGTTAATATAAACAATGATAACTAAACAAACCAAATTTGTAAAAATCTGTTGAAAAATAAATGTTTATTATTATTATTATTATTTATTTACAGTGTCGATTTTTATAACTACTTGTACCTACTTATACTCCGATATATACAATGAGACAAGTAGTTTTATCCTTGATGCATTTGAATGAAAATATGTTTTGTACTTTTGTTATTCGGCGGTATATCCTCCCTTTCAGAACCCTTCGGGGACACTTAGTTATATTTTGTATAAGTAGGTATATCGTATTTTTCCTAAACCGACTGCATTTTGATCAACTATCATGGAAACCATAATTTCAAGTCGGCAGAGTTCATTGTTATAGTTTTTGCTGTGATTATGTAGCCAAGAAAGCAAACTGGTTTTCTGCTGAACCAAATTTGGCACTCATATCTCGCGAAGAAATAAAGTTTTAGCACCTCCTATATACAGTAGCACATCTTTTGTACAACGCGTACCGGTTATTTGGCAACCTATTTATTAAGAAATGTGTATAACATTTGCAAAATAATGTTTAATATAATCTAGAATCACCGGCTCCAGAAGGAAACGTCCTGGGCTTATATAATAATCCGTAGCCATCAGGACTCTTTACGATGTACATAACTATAAAATAAAATAAACAGACGCAATAATCAGATGCCGCGATGCGAAAATCGTGTTATATCTGAACCATAAAATTCCGCGGTAATATGGTTTTAAGAACCGAATATTCATTTTATCATCCCTTTTATCCGGAATCAAATAAGGCCGAAAGGGAGTAAAATGAGTCAGAAATAAGTCTTACATGATTTTGTTTTCTTGAATGAATGACTGCAAATCTTGTTAGTGGAAATTAACACACTTATTATCCGATCGAGTTGAAACTGGTCAAATAGACTCAATGTCGATGACAGAGCATTCTTTCAACTTTTGGTTGCACTCTCGCACATACACGCGGACACGCATTTTTCTGAAATTGGCTTATAACCGGCCCAAGAGATGGCCTGAAAATTGAAACAGCTGTATTACCGTTATTTAAAAACTCAAAAAGTAGAAATCCTAAACTCAATAACGGTGGCACATATGAATTAAAATGTGACCACGCCGACTCTAACGCCGCTTACATCGGACAATCAGGTAGAGCATTCTCAACTAGATTCGAAGAACACATATGATGTTATAAAAATTAAAACATCTCTTCAAAATTCGCAGAACATCTCTTAGTGAATAATCACGTTCCACTTAAAAACAACCAGCCAAAACCATTACATATAGAACGAAAGGGTCTTAGATTAAATTTGCTTGAAAAATTAGAAATCAATAAACGAACGAATGACCCCAACATAACGCTTATTAATAAAGTAAGGAAAATTATTTATTCCCCACTACTTAGTATGTTTGCCAAACCTAAACAATATAATGTACTTAAATGAGTCATAGCAATGACGTCATTCTAAATCAATTGAGAAAACCCTTACACTTAATGCAAGGGAAACCAAGGCGAAAGATTCCGAATCCAACATAATCACCCTCTCAATTAGTTTATTGTTTATAGCGGTATTTTAAATAGGTTCATAGTTATATATGTCCTAATACACTCCTTATATAATATACATACACTAAAAATAACACATCTATACCAAATCAATCACATATTTACGCAATTTAATTTTTAATGCCTATTGCCTCTGCAAAATTGGATTAAATAGGGTAATAAATAAATTTAGACTTCAAAAATTGACTTTTAAAATATTATAAATAAGTTATCCGTACGTGGCTTCACCACAGTTTGAAAATGACCTTACAAGTCGAAACAGCTGTAACTAAAAGTACATCCTAAAATACTTGCATAACTCGATAATAACATTATCAAATTTAATTTTTTAAAAAGCTGTATTATTCTAAAAAAACATTGTTTTTATTACGGATTGATTTTTTATTACAACTCCAGTTTCTTATTGAAAAAGATGACCCTTGAAAAAGCTATTTCAAGGCACCAGAAATTACCACACAAGTTCTTTTTCAGTGAGACACACACCGATTTTCGGCTTAATGCATACAAAGTTTATTTAGATTGATCTCAATAAGGCAGTGAGTGCGAAAATTATTAATAAAAATTATCACGAAGTGAGAGATTATGCGATGACACTGATGGCATAACTTCTATATCTTGGTGGCCACTTTAACAATGAAGCAATATTGGATTAATACTAGTCTTCATAGTAAACTATCAAAGTACAAAAAAACAATACTAACCATTAATATCAGCTGTGTGGTGAATGTTCCGCTCGAGTTATAACTTATTGTAAAGTTTCTTACCTGAAACAAAAGAGAATAAAAAAAGCATTAATATTTTGTGTTCAAATACTAACGACAAAACATCAACCAATACAAAGTACACAAACTATGCAGATTCAATATAAGCTCTTACTAACAGAATTAAACATCTTTAGCAGAACTTTTTACTGTAAATTTTGCACCATTCTATTTGCAGTGCAGTAGCGCTTCGAGCCAAACAAAAGCCGTGAATAAGGAATGAGAGACCACGGAATCCAATTAATGTCAATGCACTTAACTTTAATCCTGTTCGGGTGATTTGCACACTTTTATAACGGCGAGGGGGTGTTCAGTACCCCACAAGAGTCCTCCCAATCTTCTATTCTTTAGCGCAAACATTCGAACATTCTTTCACTCTCTCGTTCAAGAAATTCTAAATTCTATGATAAAAAAAACAACCCCACTGATGTAGATAGGTAGAGGCTGGAATTGGACGGAAATAATGGATGCAGAAACACTCTTTTCAGTCTGGGATTAGAAGCCTAATCCGCCTGTTATCCGATTCATTACTTCGACTTTTTTTTATAATACGAACCGATCAATAAAGCAATGGGAAAAAATAAAGTAAAACAAATTAAATAAGAAAACGTATTTGCTTTGTAGGTAGGTATTTAAGGGATTACGAATATGTCTTCTTTTTAAATTGGGGAGGCGGTTATGGGTACCGCCGCCCCAGTATCCATTTATTGGAATACCAACATCCCTGCCATAGGTCACTCCAAGTGGTTTGCTACAATTGGTAACTTATCAGAGGTGCCCGGGTTTATCGGGTGAGAGAGCCCAGGACCATTGCATGGCGGGCCGAATCGGGAGAGATTGACTCGACCCATCGCCTTGCACTGAAGTGGGAGGGATGGATTCATACGTACATCGCTTTTGGATACATTGACATAGTAAATAACTAATTTTTCCAAGCATAAACTTTCTAATAAAGTGTGTTTTTCGGAAGTGACCTGCAGGTAAGTATGTTTTTGTATATTTCTGTAAATAATAAAATTAAATAGAACCTACGAATTCATAATGAATTGTAAAGCGCCCTTGAGGTGATTTTTCACAAAAACGGCGCTCTACAAATTGTCCAATTATTATTATTATTATTATTATTGACCCCCAGATTCCTACCCACCCCTCAGGGTTTTTCCTTCACAGAACTTCCTCTCCTTCGTTTTACTAAAAAGACCCTCCAAAACACATTCGCAAAGATGACATAGGCACTGAGAGATTTTTTTTCCTGAGCGTGTCCTGTAAGGAACTAATGTAAAAAAAGACATGATAAAAGAAATAAGAGTTATAAAATTCAAGTTCTTTTATATAAAAAAAAAATTTGGAGAAATTATTAGTTAGTTTAATGAATAGTAAACATATTAAAATTCGTTCCTTAAAATGAGAGAAGCTTTTAATTTAAAACATTAAAATCTTTTTCAGTCGAATTCGAGATGGTGTTAAATTTCTGTTTTGAAAATGCAAGCCACTGAGAGAATTAAACCATTTCTTGAAACTCTCCTTGAAGCTCCGAAAGCTTTTTAAAGCAAGGTCACTTCCTAATTCAAGTCATGACCACCTTTGAGCGTAACTTCCATTATTTGGAATGAAATTAAATGCAACCACTGTAGAAAATGCTCACTGCATCGCCATTTTTCCACGTTAAATAATCGTGGGATTTGTTCCAGTAGGGAAATTCAATATCCGGGTTGGGCAGGAAATGAAAGCACTGTACTTTAAACCTATTTGAATTACATGTTACAGATTTAAATAAATGAACTGGTTCGGTGTCGCGCATTTTTCTTATCATAAATTCCTTTTGCCATTTAATATGCTACACTAGCAGCCGGTATATTCATGTACAAGTGTATGTACATTATAATCCACGCTGGTGAGTTACTTTTATTGTATTTTTAATTGGATGTGTGCAATTATTTTATTCGAGCTCTACCAGTATAGTTTTATTATCAGTAAATTCAATACTACGCGGTATATAAAATGAAAGAACCATAGTTATTAAAACCATAACTATTTTTTTTAACGCGTAAAAAAAACTGAGTGAACAGTGAAAAAATTCTTGTTAATTGTATTAGCCGTTACTTTCAAATTCATAGTATATCGAGTTTAACATTATAAATGCTTACATCTAAAAGTTATCAAGTGTCCCCGCAGGGATAGGCATTGATAATGGAATCCACATTCACACATTTGCTTTTATGTTTTTTGTTGTTTTTAATCTGACCCTTTGCATGACCTGACTTTGACGGTCGCGGGATCGAATCGCGGCGTGCGCATATAAATTTTATTGGATTATTTGTGTTATTTCACAATTAATCCATTTAAAAAATATTTTTCGTGTTGCGGCACGTTCCAGAGAGGAATATACTCTCAATATCGTCCTGGCCCATGACCACCATTTAGAATTAAAACGTTGCTGGCTTAAAATGTAAATGGCTTTAGCCAAGTTTGGTGACCAGATACGAATAGCCAGGTACTTCTTCACCTTCATCTTTCTCATCACCTTCCCCTCTCCACTACCTCCAGCCTCACAACATATCCCAATTGGGGATGCATAGTCTCCCTGGCTCCAGACGAGAGCAGCTGGGATTCTTCTGAGGTATTCACATTATTTTTTTTTAAAACGCCTTAAAAATTCGCACTGGCGTCGTTTAATTCGTTTCCCCGACTGGCTAAGTCCTCCATCACAACACACGCAACATTTTCAGCTTACTGTGATAGTAGTAGGAGATTTTCAAATATTGTCAGGATCCTTATAACCCGGAAAAGTAAAAAAAAAAAAAAAAAAAAGATTTACTCGTCGTGAAAAGGTTTCCTGAAAGTTGCCGACTTTATCATGGTAAAATGTATATTCTTTATTTATTCAATAGAACAGCTGACTGAGTGAAGAGAAATAATAATTATAATTATAATTCATACGAACGCTTTGTAAACCATACGAATATATTGTAATGTTTTTTTTTTTATTTGCGCACCAATGAAAATTTTTCATGAACAATAAAGTTAAAGTGTAAATAAAGAATAATATTTGGAATGGCCTAATAATATACGACATAACCCCCAAATCCCCTTATCTTACCTTGGCTAGGCTTCGTAACGTAACACTGAGTCCGTCAGTTTCACCGAGTTATGCTGTGGCAATCTAAAAATATAGCGGTATAACTGTTGTTACTGCCCCACATATAAAACTACGGTTCCACACGGTGATCACGAAGTGCCTACCTCAATGTTTAATAATAAAAGATAGGTAAAAATATTGTTAATATGATAAGATGATGAATTACACAAATTGCAGTAAAATTTGTTTGACTAAGCATCAAAAACGATTACTTTTACTGTAAAATCCGTTAAAAATTACTTTTAAATCCGAATCCTTTCGAATCCGATGCCTTTAATATTTCTACGACTCGGCAACGGCACAAAACGGCATAAAACGTAAGTTCTTTATTTCAATAATGTTGCATTTCTTTCTTACACACTAAATAATAGTGAGACAAACGATGTACATATTTTTTTTATGTATGCAATAATATCATAATTTGATGTATAAAAACAGTTTATTATAAAGAAGTTCTGCTATGTAATTATTATTATGCATTACAGCTGTTTCGCCCTCTAAATGCATTATTAAACTGTACGATGACGTACTGATGTACGTATGTCTGCTTCCTATATAGGAAAAATGCACTCATTATCTCCCTCCACTCACATTCAAGAAATGAGACGTCGCCGTGCCATGATGTGGGAATTTTAAAAGCAGTCATTAAGTTCTGCTATCGTATATTTTTACGAATTCGCACATGGTGTTCAATGTTTGCAATTAATGAGAGCTTAGAGGGCTTTTTTCTAATAATAATATTTCAAATAAATATGATAAGGAGACATTTGTGTATCAAGACATACACAGTATATTATGGTACAAATTATAAGGTACCTATATTAAATTAAATTATTAATAGTAATAATTCAATTATATATATAATATTTTAATAATTAAATTATTAAAAGTAAGTCCATAGAATGTCATTAAGTAATTTCGCTGTGCTAGATGTGAACGGTTCTTAAAACTTAACTAATGAATTTGCTGTATTTAATAAGCCACGCAAGTAGGTAGTAAGATCTATGAAATAAACCATCAAATTCATACCACGGAGACAAATAAGACTAAAGTTGGTAGATACTGAAAGGGAAAAAAACTTCTTTCCAATGTAAATCAAAATAAAGAATCGATTGTTGATTTAATATTTGTGTGACTATTAGTTTCTGAGCGCCCTGCGCCACACTGTGACTGGTAGCTCCATTCGGTTAAGCCGGGGATAAATCCTCATACAACGTTCCCCTTTCTTCTATAATTCTCCAAGTCACCCCGTGTGCGGTGCTGTTATTGCAACACCGGGATAAAATGCATTTATTTCACGACTCCAGCAGTCGCAGTTGCAGTTGCAGTTGCATTTCTGTGCGATTGCATTTTAGCGCAGTAGCATTTGAACCGGAGTTTGCAGTTCAAACGAAATATGCGAAAGCGGTTTATCGTTAAGCGGAAACCTATTTTACACAATTGGAATGTTTGCAAATTTTGAACGGTGCAAACCGTACTGGGATATAAAATATGCAGGTACTGTATTCCTATGAATTGGACGGTGTAATGCGCAAGCTAAAATATAAACCCACTAGATTGCATTTTAATAGCAGCTCCAAAAAATTGGCTAATATTGACTTTCACAGAAAAAACGGCCCTAAAATTCATTAGTAAACGAAATTCGGTGAAAATATATCTGAACCGAGCGGAACTACAGCGTTCATATTTGGGAGTATTGCAAGGCTTAAGGCTCTGCAACCGGGCTCAAAAAGAAGAAGATGGAGAGATACGAAATTACGAATGTTAGAGGAGCTATCTAACATTTATAGCGATAAAAGCAATGCGGAAATTGCGAAAATGTTTAATAGAACACGACTCGTTTAAAATAGAGCAAAAATCTCATGGGGAGCATCTTAACTATCATTTAAAGAAATATTGTGAATTTGTAATTAATAATTTATAAGATAATAGAAACAGACTTCTTTTTAATAATTTTTTAAGCATACTTTGCGATTTTTTTCTATCGAGGGAATTTCATATAATTTGCGTTTCGGCGTGGGCAGCATCTAGACATTATCTTCAAAAATAATATATATATTTTTTTTAAAGCTTAAAAACTTCAAATTTTTAAGGGAGATATGTAATAAATCGGTAGAAATTCTGGTTGCCGAGGCTTAAGAAAGTTACCGAAAGCTATTTCAACCAACATACATATTTCGATTCTGAACTTTGGTCTCTCCAGCGCAATACTGAGAGCATTTAGGAAGAACGCTCACTCTAAAACGGGGCGCTAATAATGTTCTTTAACCAATTAACTTATGTAAAATAACCGATACAGATCAATCAAATTTACATTCTACACGTTTGATTTTGAACCTAAGACCTCCAGAGCCAAGAGTTCATTTATTTAATTATTAAAATATAAATTATATATAAGGGATGGTACACGAAAGCAAAGATAAAAGGAAGAGTCTATACATGCTGGACAGTGGTGAATAATGTCCATAATTAGTTAAAATGCTCAAAGTAAATTTCAGCAATAGGTAGTCGATACCACTTTGAAAAAGCACACTTTTTCCGAAATATTGACGACTCTCTTAGATTTAAACATTTAACTGTTGAGTCAAGTAAACCAAGTCATGTACCGGTTGATATTGCCAAACAGTTGGATTGACCAGGCGGCATTCCTTCACATTCCAATGTGCCGAAAGCGACATTCATCACGGAGCTTATCGCCAATCTAAAAAAGTTCCCGCGCCGAAACAAACCCTTTGTGAATTATTCGACTTGGCGCAGAAAAAAGCACTTTGGCCGATTAAGGGGTAGGAATCAAACGGAACGCTTCCGCCCGACCCCGCTGGATATTTGCTAAGTCCCTTATCCGATGTGGGCGGATATTATGATTAATATGCAAAACCTATTGGGCTTATAAAAGTCACGGGAGCCGACGGGGGTCCCATTGAAAGCGCCTCTCGGCAAAACGAGAACATTATGTACACACTGGGATGTAAATGGATACCAGTGAGGTGAAGATCGGACCAAAAAGCACATGAAAATAGACCGAATTCAATATTTGCTCGAAATTATTGTAATCTATCTGTAACCATCAGGTTTTACTACGTGTTTTTACAAACTTGCGGTTACTTTTTAGACCCCATAGAATATTTAATGGTTTGTTCCCCTCGAGCTGATATAGGTAGTACGAGTAATAACAATATTATATTATTTTAGTTAGTTAGATTCACAGTTGTAATTTTTTATGTCGTGGGTCTCAGTGAACCCTTCTACCCTAGCAAAAGTCCCCAAAATCCTATTTAACCACTAGAGACTCTGATACTTTTCAATGCATTTCTCTTAACCGAACTGTCAAAACGCTGATTGCGCGGAAAATATTTTGACATAACATTCGCTTCCAGATAGACTTGCTGTTTTTGAAAGCAGATGACTTCTAAAGATTTTATTATTACAAATTGAAATTTTTTTTAAATGAGCTCCACACAGGATGCCCTGGGGAAAATAATCTCCCTCGGGGCCTATGTCATCTTTGGGGATACTGTGTGGAGGGTTTTTTTTTAGGAAAGGGAGGAGGAGAGTTCTGAGAAGGAAGAGGGTTTAAGGGGTGGGTAGGAATGTGGGGTTCAGTGTGTCCTGGTCATCCGCCTCCAAGACCTAGTCAAACCTCACCCCATGAACCCGGGCACCCCTGCTAAATCACCCACAATAGGGTGACCTATGGCAGAGGTGTTGGTTATCCAATAAAGGTTCCCGGGGCGGCGGTACCCATTCCCGCCTCCCAAATAAATGCAATTAAAAATATTAAAATTTTGAGCTCAAAATTTCTTTAATTGAAAAAATTGCGTACAGTTTGTTTTTATCATGTAAACTGTAATTACCACTATACACGAAACTAGAAAATATATTTGATTAGAGAAAGGTGTAATAAAAGTTACTGTCACTTAGGTTTATTTTTTCGTTTAATTTTTAAAAAATAATTAGCAGACTAAGTATAACAAATGTTTTTCTAATACTAAATGTTATTTTTAAAGACTCTATGGTAAACTTTTTTCGCACACTGATAGCGTGGTGTTATCTCTTTCTAGTATGTTTAAATCATATACCCCACCTTAATGCAAAATGAGAAAAGTCTCCAAGTGAGACTCCACGAGCATTCGACGTCTGGGATAAATGTCTCCAAAAATTGATCAGGTAATGCAAGTTATTAATAACATATTTTATGATGTGAGCAATACTTTAAAAAAAAGGGTTTATATTTAGTTATTTTTAGCGCTTGAGAGGAAGAGGTTTCATAGAAATCATAATTTAATCATAATAATCAAACGGAAAACTTTTTTTTGTAATCAAGTGTTAAATCAAATGTACATTATATGTAAACTAGCTTTTACCCGCGGCTTCGCTCGCATGGTATTAGTAGGAAATTACTGTATAAAGAATTTTCCCACGGTAATGAATTTTTTTCCGTGATAAAAAGTAGCCTATGTCATTTCCCATTCCTCCAATTATCTCTGTTTAAAAAAAATCACATAATGCAAACAGGAAATAACGATAAGACAAATAAAATTCTTGAGAATGACATTTCGCAAATAAAAATTCTATTTTAGAAAATATTTCAATTATAGAAATAGAAATTTATTTTAAGTACCTACTCCCTTTATTAGTATTTTATTCATATTTGAATCCAGAGTAACGTAAAAAAATAACAAAATGGAAGTCCACGTCAAACGCTTTGCTGTATAGCTACGCTATACTTTTCGTTCGGACAATAAACATTTTTAGAGATAGGTATATATTAACTACGACGCCAAAAAAGCACTCTTTTTAAGCACAACAAAGTACTCTTTTTAAGCCTAAAATTTAAAAAAAAAACATTGTTTCCAAGGTAACAATTTGTTTGACGTTTGCAATAACTCGATTTTGTTAGGGACAGAAAACGTATGATACATAATTTCATAACGCCAGAGCTTACCAATATATATAACCTTTGTTACTCGCAAATAATGTAGCGTTCGATTAGTGAAAGAATTTTTAAATTCCATTCAATATTTATTGCGTGAAAGAGTAAGGACCATCCATACAAACTTTCACATTTATAATATTAGTAAGATTAAAGACTAAAATTTTGATTGAAAACAGAAATGATGGAAGATCATTTTTATTTATTTTTTAATTTATTTTTTGATTCTCACTCACAAGTCTTATGTTATATTTTTACTTTATTATTATAATACTTTTTTAATTAACTTCAATAGACATAAGAGCCTGCATTGAGTTTAACATTTACAAATTTGAATGAAGCAGCATAAGTTAAATAACTAAAAACAGAAACACAAAAATATTACGTGGAAAAATATAAAATATTTCATGAGTGGCCAGGGGTAACTTGAGAATGAATTGTAATAATATTTAAACCATAAATAAATCATTAATCACGATTCCCGCAAAGAAACAAAGAATTAATTAAATAAATAAAATTCCAATCGTAATAAAGCAAGTATTGGTTGAATGCGTCGCATCGTGAATTGATGAAAAAGCCACAGATTAAAGTTATATTGTTTTTAAAAAAATAATGCAAATTTATTTTATGCACAATTCAATTATTATTATTGGATTAAAGCCATAATAAAATTAATTTAACGCTCTGAAGCAAACGGAATAATTGAAAAATCTAGGTCATCGAATGATTGGCTTAATAAAATCCATTACTGAAATCCGATCAACTTAAAAACGATTACAATTTTATTTGAAGGATCATGAAAACTGGCACTTAAAGAAATGGTTATGAAAGGCATTGAAGTAAAAATGTTAGATTTATATAAAAACGTAATTAGTTATTATAACATCAATTATATAATATACACTGCTATCGTGAAGACTTGGATAGGAACATTTTGAAATTCACTAATCGAATTCACTACCTTCACAATAGAACATTTATACTTGGATATACCTGATGATCTCCTCGCTTAAAGTCACCTCCTCGGTAAAGCATTTTTTCACATTAGCTCCAGACAGGAGGCGTTGAGAAAAAATCAATTTCCTTCAAGGCCTATGTCATCTTTTGGGATGCTATGTGGAGGGTATTTTAAGGGAAAGGAAGAAGAGGAAGTTTTGGTAGGAAATAGGTATGAAGGGTGGGTTAATGTTAACATCAATTTGGGAGGCGGTAATGGGTACCGCCGCCCCGGGAACCATTTACTGGATAACCTACACCTACGCCGTAAGTCATCCAAAGTTGTTGGCTACGTGTGGCGACCTATAGAAGGGTTGCCCGGGTGAATGGGGTGAGGATTGTCTAGGTCTTGGTGGTGAATGCTGGAATTTACCCACCTACGGGGATCGAGAGAGACTGGTTGAGGGAGACCTAACCTATCGCCTTACACTGCAGTGGGAGGGATGCGTTCATACGTCCGTCAGTCCTGAACATATTGACCCTTAGAATCCTACCCAACCCTCACACCCTTTTTCTTTTACAGAATATACCCTGCTTCCTTTCCATAAAAAGACCCTCCATACAGCATCCCCAAAGATAATATACACCCTATTTTTTTCTCAGAGCCTCATGTGGGGATCTATTGTAAAAAATATATTATCAACAAATATACAACAAATAAAGTGACGTATATAAAAAAAGTTACGTATGTAAAAAAATAAATAAAAATATCATTTGTCATATATTGGGTATGTAAATGGTTTCTTTCAAGATATCCTATGATATCTTGAAAGAAACCATTCCCTTGTTAAAAATATTATTAACTAAATATACAGTTTGGCTGTCTTGAAACGGGTATCCTTCCCAGTTTGTATTGTAATATGTATGTATTTAAATAAATAAATAAAAATGAAATAAATAAATAAATATACATATAAAAAAAATTAAAAATTAAAATTAAAAATGATCCACATGAAATTTATGACTAAGATTGATATGTAGGTACCTACCTACCCTAATGGAATTGTACACCGAGTGCTTAATTTATTTCTCATAAAGAACCAACGCATCTCCCCTCACTTCTTTGATGAAAAGCATTCCTTACAATGCATCGCAGTACGCAAATAGGTAGGCACCTTCTAACTACTACACGTTCCTTTCTCATTCATATATCATTATAAAGCACTCTAGGTAGTAGGTAGGTGGTTAGATACGTAGTTAAAGATATTTATTCGCGTAAAGACACGAATAGGTATGAATTACAATGGAGTGCTTGTACCATTGTTTGGGAAATGCACAAAAAATCAGTGGTGGAGCCAAGTTCTGTGAATAAATTTCAAACCAAACACGTACTAAATTGTATGAGTAGATAAGGCAATGATAAAACGTTCAGCTCGTTGAAGTTTGTTCCTATAATAAAATACCCAAGGGAAAGTATGTTCAGCAAAAATAAGAATTTGAAAAATATGCAGGTACAGCTCGGCAAGGTTTACTTTGGAGTCAAGTGACAATGCTAGCGTAGATTTTGTGAGCTCAGAATAATCGATGGATTAAAAAGTAGTTTGTTTATAGGTTAGTTCTCCTTTTGGCTGACTGCAAAGTTAACCATATCAAGTTGTACAGCGCTCTTCATGTACTTTGATTTCAATTAAAAAAATACCATTATTTGTAAAAAGAAATAAATTTATTTTCCCTGAAATATTACAAATCTATCAATTTATTTAATTCCTTGAATTTCACTCTGCAATCCAACCGATTAATATGAACACGACAGACGCTCACTCGAATATAATGTATGTAAGTTTATAAATATCTTAATTCTGAGAATTCTGAATGCGAAAGTTTGTAAAAAAGTAGAAATTCTGCATCTGAAACCAATTTCCCGTAATAAACATATTTTATCGATAATTACTTTCAATCACACTGGATCGTAAAAGCGAGGAGTTCAAATTCAATAATTTGCAGCAGTACTCTGTAAAAAGTAATTCTACCAGTACAAATTCCATATTTTTTATTAATATTCAAGTTGATTTTTTTTATTTTTCTGTCTACAAAACTTAAACCGCGTAACTTTACACATCGCGATCAAAACTTTAACCTTTTTATACTCGCTTATTTTTAATACTAATTCCGCAAGCTCCATCACTGCGCAAAGCGTGGGCAATTCCCATATATAGTAGAACTGTGAGCACGGTGCATAATATAAATATAGTCGTTATATGACGAGGAACGAGCATGTATGGGCCGACATATGACAAGCCCACTTTCCCTTTCACTGGGTAATTAACAGCGGGAGACAAGCGATGTGATGGGGTAAGTACCTACAAAATGCACTTGTCACGTGGTGGCAATTTGGCACTCTGTAGAAAAGTTCGCAAAAAGTATTAATTTTTTTTATGTTTGGTTTTTACGGAGTTGAAATGGCATTATATGGAAGTTTAACAAGAGATTCCAGTGAATGAAAATTACAAGGGAATCAGCGCTAATGCACATTTTCAAACAAGATATAATATACCACCCCCATTGTCATAATTTCTACAGGTTCTGTTTCTTTCGATTTTATGAAACAATGGTATGAAAAGGCTCCGTTTTGAATGGTTGTATAAGAATTGGATTAAAATTACCAAAAAATTATGAAGAACTTGATATAATAATAATAATATATATCTTTATTCAACAAAATTTGCAAGATTTATAACAAAAAAAGAAACGTACATATTCAGTGTTAATATTTACAATGGTAAAATCGTTGCATTCGTCAATATGCAGATTTTTTAGGTATCAGTAAATACCTTAATATATTTAAACAAGTCGTATTCAGAATTTACTCCACGAAACCAGAAAAAAAGTTTTATATTTAAATATTTTTTCATGTCGTTGGTTTACCTTGCAAACTGTTTATCGCGCATTTTAATGTTTTTTTTTACATTAGCTCCACATAGGAGGTCCTGAGGAAAAAAAATCCCACAGGGCCTAATATCAGGGATGCTATGTGGGGGTCTTTTTAGGGAAAGAAAGGAGATAACATTTTGGGAAGGAAAAAAGTACGAGGGGTGGTAGGAATCTGAGGTGCCTAGGAGAGACGGACGTATGAATCCATCCATCCCACTGCGGTCGGGAGAGCCCGGGGCTGGAGACATCTAGGTCAGGTCTTCCCTCAACCAGTCTACCAATCCGGTCCACCAGGCAGTAGACGCATTGGCCGCCAAGACCTAGACAAACCTCGCCCCGTGAACCCAGGCATCCCTGCTAAGTCACAAAACAGAGCGACCACTTAAGAAGACCAAAGGAAAGGGTGTTGGTTATCGAATAAATGATTCCCAGGGAGGGTGTACCCATACCCGCCTCCCAAAATAATGTATTTTAATATGAATAAATAAAATAATAATAAATGAGATCGTAGGCCATCTACACATAATGAGTACGACCTTTTTATATCCTGTACTGCAAACTGCTCTGTCATTATTTCATCAGCCTGTTCCAGAAACGTGCGAAATCACGATTTGATTGAGGAGACTGTCCACTGTCCACTGCCCACAGAACAAATACCCCCTTAAATGAGGTGTTTCCGCATCAGATGTCGAATGGGCTCCACCGCATCGATGATCTAGCGTTAATATCACTTGTTCTGCTTTCACATCAACTTGCCACTCTCCAGACGGTACTTGAGTGACTGGTGCAAGTGGTGAGTGAGTGTGGGGTGAGGAGAGGGGGGAGTGGGAGGCGAGTGGGGTGACAGTGGAAGGGCTGGTAGTAACATCATCCTATGGGATCACATTACAGGCTGTGCAGAAACAAGCTCGATGCGCATGAAGAAAGGCTTCATACATGTTCTCAGCCTTGACTAGACTAAATTCAGACTGAGGTTAACACTTGCTAGCCTTTTTTAACTTTTTATGTGTACAAGGTGGGGAAAAAGTAATGTCACAATGTTAATGAACTATAATTTTTGCAAATGACGTCAAATTTCATTGTGCTTTGACATATATGTTGTAGACAGATAGAGAATTAGTTGTAAACAAGCAATGGAGCGATACACATTTGAAGATCGCGGAATTATTGTAGTGCTTGCTTGGCTACTTCTTCCTTTGTGGCTTCTTAAAATCTTACGTTTACAACAACAAACTACAAACATTGCCAAGTTTTGAAAGCAAACATTAAAGAAATCAACAATTTGGAGCCAGATGTTTTGCGAGCAACAATTCAAAATGTCGTAAAACGAACACAATGTGCATCAATTAAGGTGGTCATTTTACCGATATCATTTTTTCAACTCAATATCAATTTTACACTTTCAAATAAACTTTCCGTGAAAACAGAGCCCTTTTTTTCTAACAAAATGGCGGCCAATTCACATTATAATATTACTTTTGCCCGACCTTGTATTTGTATTTAATAATATTTAATTGACACATAAGATCTGTTCCCTGTGAAAACTGTGTTGTCAAAAAAAGTAAATTTGTTTTAATTATAAAATTTTAAATCGGACATGCAAAAATAAGTATAATATAACGACAATAATTACGAACATGTAAATCCGCATCATGAAGGTAGGTACTAAAAAATTCTGGTGTTATTGAACCAAGGGAAGTGAATTTTTGTCAGGATAAAAACTTTTTTGAAAATCCGTGTGGCTTGAATATTTGTTTTTTTTTATCTAATGATTCATGACCGTAAGATAAATAAAATAATTTTAAAAAAAACCGACCTTAAGGGGCCGCAACTCGAATTTCTACCGATTACTTACATGTATCCCTTAAACATTTGAAGTTTTTAATCTCTTAAAAATATATATGTTATTTTTAAGATAGTGTCTAGATGCTGCCCAAGCCGAAACGCAAATTATATGATATTCCCTCGACAGAAAAAAATCGCATTTATGCTCCAAAAATTATTAAAAACAAGCCTGTTTCTATTATCTTATAAATTATATTTGTGAAAAAATTCACAATGTTTCTTTAAATGATACTTAAGATGCTCCCCAAGAGATTTTTGTTCTATTTTAAACGAGTCGACATTTTCGCAATTTTCGCATCGATTTTGGCGCTGTAAATGTTAGCGCTCTCCTCTCTAACATTCGTAATATCGTATATCTCCATCTTCTTCTTTTCAGGCCCGGTTGCGGAGCCTTAAGAGGCGGAATTCCAATTTTCTACCGATTTATAACATATTTCCCTTGAACACTTTAAGTTTCTAAGTTCTTAAAAAAATATATGTTATTTTTCAAGATAATATCTGAAGATTGCTAGGGCCGAAACGTTAATTATATAAAATTCCCTCGATAGAAAAAAATTGCAAAGTATGCTCCAAAAATTATTATTAACACGTTTGTTTTTGTTATATTACAAGTTATATGTATGAAAAAAATCATATTGCTTCTTTAAAAGCTACTTAAAGTGTTACTAGAGAAATTTTTGCTCTATTGTAAATAAGTCGTGTTTTATTAAATATTTTCACAACTGTCGCTTACGCCAATTAATTATAAATCATATTAAATACATCGCGCTCGCTCCCACTAGAAGATTTGTATATCTTTCTTTGAAAACCTTCATTCGCCAACTCGAGGGCTCCGTAAGCAGACGTGTCGTTCAACGTTCTACGATCTACAGACGTGCGATTACGAGCAAATATTTTAATTTATAAAGATAATTTTACTCGTGTAAAGTATATCAGTTTATAAATATAGTTTTTTCAAAGATGGGAAATAATCGAAAGACATCTCGTGTTTCAAAGAAAACATTAAATCTCCAAAAAGTTCAACGCAATATCGCGTTCAATATCGTACGAGCTACCCAAATGAGGAACGAAGCCAACAGCTTTGAAAGTTCTGAAACTGTGGGGAATTTAATTTAATTTAGTGATGTTATTTTTTATGTCGGAAGGAGGTCCTGAAGAAAATAATTTCCCTCAGAGCCTATGTCATCTTTGAGAATGCTGTGTAGAGGGGTCTTTTTTAGGAGGAGGGAGTGAACCTGTCCTGAACCGGTCCTGAACGAGCCGTAAAACGACCCGTTCTTATGGAACAAATGTCAACTACAAATTCTACCTAGAATTAACTTTATTGTAAATCTTTTGATTAACCGTACCTAGGTGTTCTATTTTCAATAAACTCTTTCATTATATTTCAGATGTGAAATCTATACTCCGCTGCAGAATGTTTTGCCTGAATCTTGTAAAGATGTTAAAGCACCGAGGTAATAATACAATCATTTGAGCCCTTTACTGTTTTTTTAAAATGTCATTTCTTGAAGTGCAGTTACAATCAATGATTTTATTTTTGTCTAGCTTCCACGAACAATCTGAAAAGCCAATACCTAAGGATTTTACTCGTAAACAGAATATAGAAAATGTAGAAAGGTAAAACGGAAATTAAAGCTGACCTGCACCACCTGCCTGAAAATACCAATCTCGATTCTTGTTGATAAAGAATTCTTCTCCTTTGAGTTTAAGAAGTTAAATTTCTTTTGCTGTACTAAATCTCTAATTGATCTCTAATTTTATGCTATAAATGGACACTTAGTTTTAACAATTTTACAGTCGTCAACTAAGCGAAATATGGAATATCAATATTCATTATATTATCAATCAATACATAAGCCACTTGGTTTGGTAATACTAAGTTGCGATAACAACTGATTAAGAGCTTTCATTTCTTTATTAACACCAAGCCTAATGGATTGTACATTTAAAGATGTCTTGTTTGTGTTATAAAGTTTTTTGAAAGTCCAGTTGTTTATTTTTGTTTTTACAATATTTCCAAAGTTTTAGGCCGTTATGAAGTGGTTTCACACTTCCAGCCATGTTGTAAGACTTCACACTTCCTTGTTGTAGAATGGTATATCTAACTGTCATTTTCAGTTTTTTTCAAAGGTTTTAGAGAAACGTTTCTTAAAGACACTGGAGTTATTCTGGGCCCATGTTAGGTTTTTAACATCGATCACCGTAATGCTTGCCTTCCTGAATAAATCAAGTTTTATTTAATCATTTACGTCGAAGACATTTTTGACAATGGGGTGCTTTTGTCTTTCTGTATTCCAATCATTTAGCTTTGCTTCTAGGGTTGTGCCCCAGTATTGCTTTTTTGAGACTGTAAACGGGTCTCTCGGCATTGAATGAAACTATATACGGCAGAACAACGGCTCTCGTAAGTTTGCCGAAGTGCATAATTCGCCGTTTCTATCCTAGTAAATATTGCTATTATACGATTAAAGGTTTTCATACATTTTCAAACATCATCAAACCTCTTGCGTTTGATGCAAAGATCCAAATATTATGCATACCTTCATTCTACGCCATAAGGCAGAAGGAACAAGTCTTTTGGCGAGGTTATCACTTTTATATCACTCCGACAATAATGGTTTTTGCTTCTTGATGTTGACTGAGCACTTGATTGTAACTGTTGCTGACGTCTATATCTACATATATATAGTGTATTAGTTCTGTTTGACATGTACTCCTCAATATCTTGTTTATGCATATTTATATTTATATATCGTATTTATTGGGACATTTCGGAACCACCTATCTCTTCATTTTGAGTGAATCTTGTAATATGTTAGTGATGAAATTATATTTGACAATTTAAATAAATAATATTTACGGAAGTTAAAAAAAATTAAAGTTCATTGAAAGCTATTAGCTATTATAAACTATTAAAAGGAGTAGTAGCAAAAATTTCTTAAAAAGAAAAATAAATAAAGCCCCTTTCGCACAAACATACAGACACTGCTTTTTAATTATTAAAAAAAAAGATTTTTGAATATTATTTTATTTTGCCTGCATGTTTTATTACTCTTTTTTAATTATTGAATTGTTTAAATGAATAAATAAATAAATACAAAAAAAGTCTTCTGATTTGTAAGTCCTTAGGAGGCACATAGGGTATTTCTATCTATCTTTATAATATAAAATATTTTATAAGCATAAAAATGTATACGTGTATATAATTTATATAAATGTACAAAATTAGATATTATATGTGTATAAATATTATTTTAAGCATATTATACAAGATATCGGGAGTAAAGTGCATAAACTTCGGGAGGTGATTCACCATATAGTACAAGTAAAAAAGAAAAAAAAAATACTTGTTTGGAATTCCAAATTCAAAAATATATTTAATTAATTAAATCTAACCTATCCCCACACTTTGACAATCACCGTCGTTTTAACGTTCGTGCTATAACTGCCGGTATTCAGCCTATGTTACTAAAAAGGATTTTGTTTTTCTATAATTGCAACAGATGTCGCTAATGTAATTCAGTCTTTTGAATTAAAACTATTTCAACGCGAATTTAGACAGTGACACCTCTGTCGAATTCTTTTTAAACTAAATATTGTTAATTTTGTGGGTGGTAACCGAATCTCAATTCTTTTGATGGAAGGCTGGCCCTTAAGGGCGTTTGTCAACCGCTGCCGTCACCGAGAATAAGATGACGTTGCCGAAGTGGCGATAAACACCTTATATGGCCGGATCTCCACCGCACGTCCGTCATCCGAGCACCATCATCTCGGCAGCCGAGATTTGTGCAGTTCGGCGCTAATGCTAGAACTCTGCCTGAGATCGTGACGGGCCGAAATGCAGGCAATACAAAATATGTCTGAACTTGTCTACTACACCCGAAATTGCTGGAGCCGGTGCATGGTTTTTGAAGTCAAAACATCTTCGGCACCGTTGTGATTTAAATTCGATGAAACGAAAAAGAGACAAACATATACACCTACATGATTTAGCCTGCGAGAGAATGAAATAGAATAATCAATCTCCTCTTTGTGAGGTGCTTCGTAGCCTCCCCATTCTTATCTACTTTAATTTTCTGAAGGTTTCATTCCTACCGCGTGTGAACTGCACACTTGTAATTTTTTTGTTGATTATGCGTCGCAAATACCACGATGAAACCACCGAGATCGCCGTCACGTCGCGACATTCTGAACTCGATCCGAAATAATCTCGTTTCTCGGTGACGGTGGCGGTGGACAAACGCCCTGAGGGTCTCGCTAAGGCATTGCAAGGGTTTTACGTGTCTAGAATATAGCCCCCACGCATCATTGGAAGATTCTTTTCGTACCGAAGTCTTGGGCGTCCAAATTAGAGGGGGTCCACCGGACGCCCTAAAACAACGCTAAAAGAAAATGACCTCGGCGTATATATAGATTACTGGGAAACAGTGAATAACCCATTAGGCTGCCTCAATAGAATCCATTACGCGTAGACTACTTTTAGTGTGTCTACTTAATACACGATTTTGATAGATTTGGTTCTACAGCTCTTGAAGTTAGAATTAAGAGCGTGGGCTGTTACTTGCGAGCAAGAGGAATTTCGGCAGAACAAAAACGTATAAGACTATTTGGAACAAAAAAGTTTTTTAAAAATAATAAAGATCGGAGATTACATCGTCGCGGCACGTAATATCTAAGTAAACTAGTATATAAATACAATATCTCCGTACATGTAAACAAATGCATGGAATTCAGATAGATTTTCAGTCTGGCAACATTTTCCAAATAGAGATTATTGTGCGGTTTCATATTTAAAACAATGGATTCAGTTTAATAACACAAAAAAAACATTTGTGTAGTTCACACTAGGTAGAAGTGAAACCTTCAGAAAACTAAATTTCGAGAGAATGAGACGAATGCAGAGTGTAAGAATAGGATAATAATTGGGTTTATTTATTGTAACATTGTTACCAAGTATAAAAATTATATTACATTTTATTAAAGAGGACGCCGATTAGTCTATCTCACTCTCTCGCAGGCTAAATCTTATAGATGAATTTGTGATGTGTATGTCTCTTTTTAGTATAGCTCGATTCCGTTTCATCGAGTTTCAAATCACAACGGTGCTATAGAAGTTTTTACTTCAAAAATAAATCAGTAGCTGAGTTTGCAAATTCGTCGGGTACCCACCAAAGCCTTGTGAGTTCAATTTTTTTTTTTTATTTTTTTTTTATTAGTGACTATTTAGTTACAGGTTATATGACAATTACAAGATATGATGATATATATAAATATTTAATCCGTTTGTTCTTAGTCCTCCTCACTAGGTGGTCCTGTGCTGAGGCGGACTGGTAGATTTCTTTGATTTTCCGTTATTTAGTTTCTATGAATATAGTTTAATTCATCGGCTTGCTTCAACATCTTCAGCTTATGATTTTGGTAAAAAGAGATTTTCAAAAATTGTCAGGGTATTCGTAACCCTGAAATTTCGTCTTTCTAAAAAAAACGTAAAAAAACAATAAGTAGTATAATATCAAAGAACTTTGCGTAAATAAGATCGTTTCGCAACCTAAACCAGTTTTTGTGGGTATTACAAACGTGTGCCAGTAATATCTCCAGTAATATCCGATATCAATACAATTCGGCAAGCCTACATTTTATCGATGTTTTTGTACTTTGCTAAATCTTTTTAGAATCCGACAGATACCCGGTTATCTGTAGCGATGTTTCAATGGAAATAATAACGTTTTCAACCCATATCTAACACATGGGCTGCTTTTTATGGAATTTATGTGGTGTAACGTATTTTATAACGGAATAAAGACGGAATCCGATTACGCTTGAAAATTCACCGTGAAATATAAAGCATTTATTTATTGTGTGATCGTTTTTTAGGCTTTCTCGTGGGAACGATATAGTTCAAATAATTAATTTTATCTCTCAAAATAAAATGTTATTTCTGCGTAACGGTGATATTTAGATCGATCGTGTTTTTAACGTACCCTTAATTAACATTTAAAAACTTACACTTACCTTAACTGCAGGGAAAGCAGAATTCTGTCTTGACACGCACTCCTATCATCTTTCATATTCACACGTTTCTTATCTAACTATGTATGTGTGTTTTCGATTTAATTTTTGATTTGATTCACAATACATATCTTCCTGAGGCGTAATCGATTTATTCTACCTTAGTCCTTCTGATGACATGATTTCTTTTATTTTAAACAATAATTCGAAATTTTAGGTTGGAGTCGATCAAGGAATCACACTCACAAATATTAATATCAAAGGAACAACACTATAACCTACTGCTCTTACATAAAGGAGAAAGAGAATATTGCCACAAATATACATAATATCACGGAAATTTGAAATGCTGTATTATTAATATTGTTCAAGAAAGCAAAAATAAAGTTTTTTTTTAATCACATCTCGTGTTTTTGTAGACCTATATTTATTAAATTTAACATAATATAAAACGTTGAATAGATCTTTCCGAAACATTTTAACATTTGTGTAAATTTCTGTAGGTACATAAAAGCAGTATTTAATTTATTTTTAATATTTCACAAAAAAAACTCTTAAAATGCACAACGTAAAAGACGCACTTAATTAACGAAAGAGGAAAAAAAACGGAGTAAAATGACATATTTAACTGATTTTTGGATTTAGTGTCCTTTACAGCATTTCGAATTTCCGCTATCGATAAAAGCTTCGGGCCCGGTGATAGGTTTTCCATAATATATAAAACGTAAATTATTACATCAAGAAAATTTGTTTCTTAGACTCTTTATTGATTGATTGGCAAAAATAAATTAGTTTTTTGCAGCAAAAAGCTTTTTAAATTTGATGTACCAAACTTCTCGTCTTGAGCATATTGTACGAGACGGTAAATTGACTTGTACAAAATTGGAAATTTACGTATTATCGAAAAACATTCAATATGAGTAAAGAGCATAATAAAATTACGGTCCTAAAAGATGGCAATCAACAAACCGATCATGCTTTCATCTTTTTCGCCACCGGGCACGTCCTAAGGGGAACCAAAACGAATTTACAAAAAAACAATTGATATCAGAAGTGGAAGAAGAGTCGATAACATGTTCGGAATATTAATCGACTTACTTGGGAAGTTGTACGCAGGGGGTGGGGGTGGGGTGGAGTCGGGGAGGACGCTGTTGGAATACCGTTATGAACCTTGATTATACCTCAATAAAGTCTTTGTGCAAGAAATGCGATCTATTCCGGCGTTGATCAAAAAATATGACGATCTCTGTTGTAATACGGCATTCTTATTTTTCTCTTTCTGTCGGACGTTTGAGGTATTTCAAAATACAAAAATCGTATATCACTTTGGTGATAGCATTTTTCTGGGTGATAATTGAATGAAGGAAAAGCTTAAAGCTTTTGAATGGGAAGTTGAAGGGTTATATCATTCTAAAGGCAAGTCTTAATGGAATAAATTATTATGTGTATTTGAGTACTAAAAAAAAACATTTTAAATAAATTTAATGAGACAATCCAACCGTGTTCACCTAAATAACATTATTTAAACGACCATGCTAAGAGAGATATTAAATTCAGAGACTGTTGTGCCGAACCAGCTGAGAGCGTTCCTAAAAATAAAATTACGGTATTTTATTTATAAATATTCTATCAAAGGCTTACTAATTTCCTTAAAAGAAATTTTACAAATTATTACAATGGGTACTAAAGGAGATTTCGATTATTATTAATCTTAAACTTTTTATTTGAGTTATGTATGGAGCAGTTGGGACTCTCGTTATATATTCACAAAACATATATCGTACATGAGAATCAGTATGTTTACAGGGTATAATTTTTTCTATAAAAATGATTTATTTTGTGTATTTAAAGGTACTTGTATCGTAAATAAATAAATTACAAAAATCCATAAATATAAAAATAGTGCAAAATTGTCTATATATGAACACAAAAATTTGTAAAATAAATTAACGTATTGAATCCATAAATGTATGCAAAGAATATAAATCAAAATATTACCTGGAGCGTACAGCATGCAATTAGATTGATTTATGAGAATATGGTATATGCTTCAAATAACTACCTCAGTCCGGCGCCCTTCAAAACGTATTAATATAATTACACTTAATTCTCCGATGTTTTTAGACCACTGCCATAAATATGATGGTTTTCGGAAATCATTAAAAGTGCCCAAGTTTAATATTTATGAGATCCATCATTATCTCCGTGAATCAGGTGGAGGGAATGTTTGATGATTCATTGCTAAAAGGGAGATAAATCACTTAGGAATTCAGTTAATAACTCGAGAATATAACCTATCTGCATTAAAAAAATTAAAATTCAAAATTATATTAGGTACCTTATATATTCAAAAAGCCCCTGGAGGGGGTCAGCAAAATTGTCAATATTAATGTAAATGTTACTCATTGTGCAACGCATTAATTAGATAATATTGAAGCTTCATTGATACTTTTTGTAAGCGTCCGGGTTCCTTGGAAATGCTTTGTTTTCTAATTTCTATTAATATTTTACTAATTCGACATTTAAAATACCTACCAACATATATGATTATCTTGTCCGTGTCCAAGCTGGTTTAGATTTACAGTCGTTAAATTTATAGCTAATTAAAATAAAGTCATTAAAAGCTTTTGATCAGTTTATCAAGGAAATAGTAATGATAGCGAAATGTATTAAACTCTGTTAGATTAAAAAAATAATAATACCAAAAAGTGTGTTCCAACTACCTAAAAAGGCAATTATCTAATCTCTGAATGCCCGGGCCACACGAAGCTAGTATTTCAAGCCAGGATAGCAAGCTATTGCTAGTAATCTAGTGTTCTAGGTAAGCTGTTCATTTTTACTTACGAACGGACGTTTGCTTACCCTAATTACTACACTGACACTAGCTTAAAATATCTTAGCATCGTGTAAACCGCTCTAGCGTGTGCCAAGCCAGGATAGTAAGCCAGGATCTTGCCAGGAGAGGACGCAGGCATACTAGCTTGCTACCTGGCTTGAAATACTATTCTCATGTAGCCCGGGCATTATGGGTTGGCACTGAAATATGCACTAATTAAACTATTTTCTTTTCTTAAAAAAACCCACGCTTTTCATGAATTTAAAAAGGACTTTTAATGACTCATGCTGTGGTAACATGAATGGATTCTACCTAGCCCCCGGCGATTTATATTCCATAATGGTTAAAAAAATAACAATTTTAAACACAATAAAAAGCCTACGATCAAATCAAACTACCCCTCTAAGGTTTAGGGTTGAAAAAACATTCGTTAGAGATACCGACACAAGGGGGCTGGCTGCAGTGAGAATGGTACAGATGGAACTACATACAGTACAATAATATAGCTAAATAATAGGATGGGCTTTGTGCGACCCCTTCGCTATTTCTGCATCGAGAGCTACGATAAGATTACTTTAATGGTGTTACTAATAATTACTTTTTGGAATAATAATCCACTGGGGTTTTGTTGTAACTGCGCTTTCATTGAGTCAACTTTGGCAACATGTGTGGTTTGTTATCTTTTAATCGCCGCAATCCTAACGCCTCGCACCGACACTTATGTTTTTATTATGCAAATAAACGAAGATGATTGCACTGATAAACGGTGATTAAGAAACGCTGATAAATGATTTTAGACAGCTCAGAAGTTTTCTATAAAATTGTATCAAATATCATAAGAATAATATAAATGTAATAGGATAAAAACATAGGATATGGTCTTTTAAAGACAAATTATCATATAACTCGGAACAGACTAGTGAGCCTGGTAAAGTGTTTATTTGTATCAAATTTAATGTCAATAAACACACAGAATGATTTATATAATGACAAAACTATATCTACAATGCATTTCACCAATGAACTGATGCTGTATTAAAATGAAAATATATTATTTTTTACTTATATTCTGTAGAGGCAGATAATATACAGAATAATATTTACCTGGTAGGTCACTTGAGATTAATACTGTTTACTGTTTATTAGAGAATTTAGATACAGTTCGCATAATTGAGAACACATGTTATATTTAATGCTATTTAATCCTGGTATTTATTTTAATGATAATAAGTAACATGTTCTTGAACGCGTTTAGGAAAGCCAAACCTAAATTAAGGTTAGGCGGTACAACAGTACAAGAATTTAATTAGAATTTATCTTCCTAAATGTGATTCGTCCCTCGGTAAAAGATCGACTGAGGTGTATGGCTTCGAATAATGTTAATCCAATAAGAGAAGTGTGATTCGGGTATATTATAGGCAATACAAGAATGATACCCAGAGGTAGGTAGTGTAGGTACAATTAATTTAAAGGTCGAAAAAATAAGTTATTAGTTTAACATAAATTCTGATGGGCTTTGTTATGCATCTTAGTTCCGGAAGGCGCATGCACGCAATGACTTCAAAAAGGGTAGGTAGACATATATTTTTTAAACTCTGGAAGGGATGAGGTGGAAATGAATTTGAATAGATATTATGTAAGTAATCGTACCTGTGTAGATCAGGATTCTCGAAAGATAAGTACGTTTCATTTCCATCTAAACGTAAAATAAATTTATAAAAACGGAAATCTCCGAATATTAGTATCTACCTACATATCTGCTTTCGATCTTAACTTTAAAGAACATCTGTTTAAATGCCCGATTTAACGCAACAGGGACATGAAACGGCAGCATTATAGTATTAATAGAATAATTATGACCGTATTTCCTTAGAACATTAAACTTTACAGCGTAACTCCACCCTTGAATTCGCGAGAGCTGTCAAGTGAGTTCGTAGTAAATATTCAATGTTTGGCGTAATCCGTTCCAGAGCCTGTACACTGTGACTATACAATGTGCCTATAGCGAAATAATAACATTTCGACTGTGAAAGCTCTCTTATCGTATAAGCTTCGTACATTTATAATATCGCTTAATGATTTGATATTATAATTGCTTTCGTGACATATTTCGCAAGGTGAAGATTATATTATTATTATGTAAGGTAATAATGTAATAATAAGGTATACATATTCTGTAAACCAACGTTTCCAGGAACCGTATAAAATAATGAGTAAAGTTGTATTTCCACATGTGACAAGAGAATTCAGGTAGAATAAAAAAAAAAAATAGAATAATTTTAATATTTAAAAATATTATTAACCATCACACCGTTTCCCCTCAGAGTAGGTATAGGATGGCCCACCATACAACTCGGTCTTGGCACACGCATCTTGCTTCATTCACATTCATACATCGTCTCCTACATACTTTTCCATTGTTATGTTTCTATTGACTCTTGAAATTACTCAAATCAAGTATTTGATTCACTTGATCGGCAATGCGTTCCTTCGACTTCTTCTACCATTTACATCCACAACTGCGTCATTTTGTATTCTTCTTACACTCCATTCTACGTACATCCGCTCTAAATTTCAAAACCATTTCAAAAGCATCGCTTTCTTAATCTTACTCATGAAGCTTACAACAGTATTCAATTCTTTCCATGAACATTTTTAAAACACGGACCAAACTACGGTAACATTATTATTCAGGTTGAATATATAAAATTAAAATAAAATAAAACGTAGTTCTATAAATCAAACACGATTTCAATAAATACGGTCGTCGGTAGGTATAATATGATTTTACCACATAAACGTCTCACAGATTAATCTTAGAGATTCTTATATAATATTTTGGGGAGGTTTTTAATTTTCAGGTTTTCGTTCTTCATTATACGGCTGAATAATATCCCTAAAAGAACGCTTAAGTTGTGTCTTAAATTGTGAAAATAGTATTTTTTATATTTTATTTTATTTGATAATAATGGCCGTTTATTTTTTAATAACGCTCTTACGAAGGCATCTTATAGTAAGTAGGTATAGATTTTTTTTTATAAAAGTTGGTCCCAACAATGGATTTCATCAAAAATCGCTTAAAAATAGATAGAAAAACACGTTAGGTCTCAAACGTCGATTAAAATACCATTTAGGTGTGTGTTTAAGTAAAACGAAAGATATTAAATGTAGTTACGTACCTATCTTGTTAGGAAGACACTATAAAATAGAAGTCTGGTGAGTAAACTTACCTATAATATAAGTAGAAGCTAAAAACGATTTCCAGAGGAAAGCACTAAAAGTGAATGCGTAAACGATCACATTTTTTGATACCTGGCAATTTATACAGTAAAAAAATAAACTTCTTGACTAGAATTTATAGATCAAATTTTAACAAGGTTGACTATCCCGAAACGCGAAAAATCGTCAGTGGGCATTCAAAACATTATGTTTTGCAATATTTATCAATAAATAACATATCCATCAGGAGTATTTCATATAATATTTATATACTCGTAAATGTATGCATACTATGTGGATTTGTGTAGGTATATATGTTGTATATTATGTACTAGATGAAATAAAAAAATAATAATGTTTTCTGAACTAAATTAATAAATAAAATAAAATTATTATTAATATTCTCCAAGCTTCGCAATCTAAATCGAACCAAGGGGCTAAATGTTAATTGTGGGGCCAAATAATTGAAGGACGCGTAAGATTTCCTTAATATATTTATTCCATATCGCAAAATTACCTACTAGTCGAATGATCTGGAGCAACCCGATATGAGAATCGAGCCAAAATCCATTCCGATGGAAGACATCAATAAAAATAAACAGTCAACATTAAGATCCGAATCCACAGCTGTTAAAAATACTTACGAAATAATGAAAGCCGTAATTTTAAAAGATAATCGAGACGGAGATGTTTGTGCTTCCATTTAATACCGAGTTAAAATATAATATAACAAAATAAAGTTAAAGCTCAGAATTTAACAAGATTATTCGCCTTCGAGCTTAGTTTATAAATTACGGTTATATATTATAAATATATATCAAAGTTGTATATTTCTAATTTTTTTATGCGAATACCGCACAGTTTATGTAAGTCAGTAATTTTCAAGAAGGCAGTAATTTTCTTTTTACTTTGAACGTCAAGTGTGCAAAATTTCAGTAAGAAGTATCAAAATTCTGCTTTACCCATGGGAAAAGGAGACGGTTTTTCCTTTCACTTGTTTTTTTTCACAATTTCATTTTATTTACTATGGGCTACTCTGGGTTAATGTATTCACTTAAAGTATTCAAACATACTGATATTTTTGGATGCTTATTATCTTGACATAATGAAATGTGTTTATCAGGAGATATGTGAATGGTGGAAGAAGTCGGGGACGCCCGAGGAAGACATGGCATGACCAAGTGAATCAGATACTTGAGTCGGGCCATGTGAAGAGTTGGAATAATAGAAGAGCATGTATGAGACGAAGTATGAATGTGAACGAGGCAAGGAGTGTGTGCCAAGATCGAGTTGTTTGGCTGTCCGTCCTCTCTGCCTACCCCTGCCGAGGAAACGGCGTGATGGTTAGTTAGTTAGTTAGTTAAGAGATATGTACAGGTCATAGAAAAAAATAACCTTGATTCTATGGTACAGGTGGATACTCTTGTTAAAATTTGAAAATAAATTTGTAATTTTTCAAAGGGGAATTTTGAAATATTCCGGACTAATGATGGACTTCGGAATAACATTTAGCAAACGTTCAATTACGGACCAAACGGATAACCATTTATTACCCTCGAAAGGGATCGCATGACGCACTCGGTGGAGAGGACAGTAATGTAATGAATTCAAAACATCGTAAGCGCCAAAATTTCCTTCCAAATTTGTTGAAATGCAATCATTACGGTCTATTTTTTTTCATCCCTACGGAAATAAAAGGATTTAGGAATAATTCTCCTTAAAAAGTTTTCTCATGCTCTCGCTCATGTTTATTTTCCGCTCTATTTAGATATAATTCATCAAAAATTAAGATTGCAAAAATGGTGTGATTTTGAGGTCTGTTGCGACTTCAATTATAGTGGTTTAGTGTTAAATAAGAATCAGAAAAGATGAAACTGAGTTACATGTATACCACTGAAAGATCCGTTGTACCCTCCCCATCTTTCTGACAAACGAATCATGTGACAGACAGAGGTCATGTGCCTGTATTCTTTCCCAATCAATTTTTTGGTAAAATAGTAATGATTTTTGTTGGGTATTCGTGCAAATTATAGGATAAAAGTTAAGTACATTTAGGTTAAACGATTTGATAGCCGTCCTAAAAATATACCCCAATTCAAACACTTATGCTCTTTTGCTTTAGTGCGTGTTCAAAACTATCTGGCTCTCTGTGGTTTGGGCTATTCTTGTTTATAATAGAGGCTTTGCGCATGTGGTCATTAGGGCTGCCCCGAGGGCTGGAAGTTGAGGGCTGGGGGTTGGTAGGTTCTGGATACGCTAAACTATAAAGTGCTGGTATATCGCATACTTGGAGGACGTCACGTCTCGTTTACCCTTGACTAAATGCTTGACGGCACCCGGACATTTTTGCGATCTCATCTCTTGTTCGTTCTGCAAATTGAGCTGGCGAGTGTTATCACCTACAGAAAAAGATATTGTAATAAAAAAATGTTGAGTAACTAACTAACTTACATGACATTTTAAATTTTGGAACACACGCCTTCTCCACTTATAACAAACGGTTGATCGGTTGACATTTGTCACATGAGAAGGGGTCATTTATAAGACCCGTTCTTGAGTTCAACATCTCTTTGCCGACCTCTAGGTTTCCTCCCTCCTATAAAATAGGTTTCTTCAAGACCCATATTCTCTCCCTTCTCTCCTCAAAAAGACCCTCCACGGAGCATCCCCAAATGGAAATATGCCCTGAGGGAAATTATTTTCCTCGGGACTCCTGTTTATGACGTGACAAATAATTACTTCATTTATTCGTGACATGCCTTCCTTGAGTGTCTCCAGCTTCTTCCGTCCATACGCGCGTTACATATTTCAAAGATAAATGATAATGGTTTTTCTGTCTACTGTGTTCTCTATGATCAAACCATAAAGCGCTCAAAAGTACAAGTACGTGCTCATTACGCTGATATAGCTATTACATTGTTTTCAAATATCTTCATTAAATTGATTAAATTGCAAAGATCTTCGTTAATGGCACCATAATACTTTACTATGCATCACGTGGGTAAAATGCATAAATATTTACTACGTTATTGTGTATTTATTTGTACATCACAAAAATGCCGCTATATAAAGTAGACAAATATTATTATTATTAATCATGTAGTTTGAGCATTCTTCAATAGATGCCGTTAGTACAGATAGTTAAACGAAGTATTGCTAAATCCCAACAGATTGAGTAGTACATCAGTTGAGTAGTATATCAGAAGATTATGATCTTCGTGTCTTAAACGGTTACGATGATTGCCGAAGGCATCGGAAAGTAGGGCGAACGCCAGCAGTCCGGCAGCCGACAGCCTCCGAACAATTTAAAGCCTGCTCAAGTAAGGACGTCTATCCAGTTTAATATTCCTTGCGATATTTACGATAACTTAATAAATCAATGAGCATCTAATCACTCGAACCTCAAACTTATTTGGATGTTTCCCAACACATCTAAAGTTGTATTAATCATAAAGAGTAACAGATGAAACCGTTACTAAATATTCTACTTTCATCCTTCATTTTCCAGTGGTATGCCTTATTGCGACATTCCTATAAGAAAGTTTTAATTTTTCATAATCATTTTTTTATTACTTTTATTTACAATTATGTAGCAATATTAAGTCACCGTTCAGAAAACACACTCAGATGCACTTAAATAAATTTTTCTCCGTTAACATTGCCATATTTGGAAGAGTTGAATTTTTGAGATATGATATTATACGAGTATAATAAAATTGAAGAGTTTCGTATAATTAAGTACCCACTTAATAAATAAAAGTAAACTTTAGCTAAGTACCCATTTTTTGACCAGTAGCAAAGAATTTTGATATTCAGTACTTACCTGACAGGTTGAAGATGATACTTCGGCAGTTATTTCAAAAGCCCTTCGAAATGAAATTGTGTAAACACTAAGAGGACATTCCAAACCAATATGTCGTGTCGATACTTGGGCTCATAACCTGCTCAAACAATCTTCACCTTATCTGATTATTAATATTCAAGATCGTAACCTAAACCTAGATAATAGTTCATAGAACACCCTAGTACCAACAAAGGGTAGTGCTACTGTAGATTCCACTAGATGAAACCTACGATGGCCTCGAGGTGTGAACAATTTAAAAGAAGCAAACATTTGAGAACATTTAATTTAAAAACAAAAACATTTAAAATCGCTTGTTGTTTCAACATAGTTCTTTTTTATATATTCTTTTCCTTTCGAAGATTTTATACGACATTCGGCTGTATGGTTTTTTTGTCACATTTTCAAGCTCATAGCATCATAGCTCACGATGACAGTTAAGCCCCCCGACATACTTATAAACGATATGTAGTCGGTTTAGGGAAAATACGGTATACCTACTTAAACAAACAAAGTGTTCCCGAAAGCATGTGCAGAGAAGACGTACCGCCGAATAAAGAGAGTAAAAAACATATTTAATTCAAATGCAACATGGAAAAACTACTCATACAACAGCGCATAAGTACTAAAAGTCGATACTGTTAAAAAAATTGTTTGATTTCCATGCCAACTTATTTATTAAAAGTATTTTTGAAGTTTATTTTTGGTTTGAAATTTGGAAATAATGCACAAAAAATTATAATTTCAGGGTGCCAACCATCGAGATATTAACTGTCTATTATGACTAATGGTTCCACGCCAACTCAGAATGAAACCAACTTAGAACCACCTCAAAAAAGTCTTTAAAATAAAATCTATGAAAAAAAATATTTAAAATAGCCTGTAACCCTAATCTAACTTAACCTATTTTTTTATTATCACGCTTAATGACCTTTCTGAGGTGGTTCTGAGTTGGTTACGTTCTGAGTTGGCCGGTCACCATGCTAATACAAGGTAAGTTATACGTGTGGGTACCACGGATGTGGGAGCACCTTACGCTATTGATGAGGACCAGAATTTAAGGTGTAAGTGCGACACAAAATGAAAATTTGTAGCGTCAAATTGTCTACAGTTCAATATAATCTTGTGATTTGTATTTCAATGGCACAGGGCTTGGAGCATTATTATTCGATATCGCAATGCGTGGCAGCTACTAACGATGCGCGGGTCGTGGCCCGGGGGTTAAAGGGCCCGAACTCCGATAATGGGATCGGGTTCAGATGATTTAGGGAATTTCCCACATCGAGGCGATTACCGAATATCTCCGATTACGGAACTGTACAGTATCATAACAAAAGAAATATATTATTTCAAGTACCATTGTCTTACATTTTATACGTTTCGCAATATATTGTAATGAAACACATTCCAACTAAAAACAAATAGTTTTAATTCCCTGGAAATACGATATCTTCTCTCTTTGTTTACGATTTGAAAAAAATTGCATCATATTTTCTCTATCAGCTCTCGTTTTTGACACATTATTTATCACTTTACTAATAACATAAAAGGTGTATATGAAATGGGTGTAGATTGACCATTATTAATAATAATAATATTTGGATGACTTGTATAGCGCCGTTTTTGTGAAAAATCATCTAAAGGGCTCTGTACAAACTTATAATACATTTCTACAATCTTACTTCTAACTATAAACTAGACAACTTATGGCTAAAAATTGCATCCACCACCGGTTCATAGATCACCAATACGAAACTATATGTACAATGATTTGACCAATGAACGTGATGCTACTGTGAAAATGTACTGTACAGGCAGAAAATATATACAGGACCATACTTACCTGGGAGGTCACTAGAGATTAACACTGTAATTGTTTATTTAGGTACAATTCGCACGTAGAGTACATTAGTTATGGGTGTTCGAGGATTAGAGAGTGATAAAATATTTATAAAGGAAACTGTGCTTGTTTACACAATGTTTTAATTTAACAAATCTGTGTGTACTAGTTAAAGTAAAGCAGCGAATACAAAGATTGTACCTACTCGAAAATTTAAATACCTACAGTGATACTTTCCCACCGCAACGGAACTAAATAAATAAAATTAAAATAATAATTGTTTCGGTGCAAATTGAGGGGGAGAGAAAGTCGATGAATGAGAGGGTGATGCACGCTAAACTACAATTATTAACTAACAAACTGCGGCACCGTCTCCCCGCAGGGGTAAGCGGAGAGGACGGACCGCCAAAAACTCAGCACACTTGGCATTCACACCTTCCCCATTCATGTTCATACATTGTCTCATACGTACTCTTCTATTATCCTGATTCCTGACATCTGATTCATTTGATCGTGCCATGTCTTCCTAAGGCGTCCCCGATTTCTTCTACCATTAACATTTGCATAATGTATTTTTCTTAAACTCCTTTTTTCGTTCATTTGCTCTACATGTCCACACCATCTGAGCGTCCCCTTTTTTAATTTTGCTCATTGCGTTTATATCAGCCTAGCACTTTTCGCGAATTTCCACATTTCTCAATCATACATGGTTTTATGACACATACGCCCCTGGAATCCAATATTTACAGTATTCAGTCTACTTTCATCCTTCCTCAGCCAGTTCCATGCCTGAGTGCCATATATTAGGGTACGCTCTCTTTTGTGGACTGCTAGATTTGCTTCTTTGGACAGTTTTTTGTTAACGCCAACTGCGTTCAGATCTCCATTAATAGAGTTATCATTATTAATTATTATGAAACCACAAACGACAAGACCGGGCATAGACCAAGGCACAAACAAGGAAGAATATCCTCCGTTTCTATTTGATCACAACACGCGATTTATAATGATATTATGATGGTACCGGACCCTCTGTCTCCAGGGCAAAGAAAACAATTTCGAAAATTTATTACATCAAATGCGATGACTTTCCACGTTTAAAAGGTCCCACGGATTTCATATCTTCGTGATCTTCTATGAGTTTTTTTGTAACATATTGTTTTTAAGAACCATTTTGAAGTGAAAATATGTGCTAACTTTAAAAAATAATATGGCATCACCACACTAGACGGTAGTTACACAAATTTAACTATTTTCCTAATATTTGGCGAGCTTCTATATTATGGGAAACAATATTTTGTTGAATTTTTTGCTTTTCTTATTTCTTAGCATATCATGTGTCTACTGCTTCTATAACTTCAATGATAGATATAACTTCAAAAAGAAGATTTTGACCATTGATAAAGATTAAGTTTGAGAACAGAACTAAAAAAAAAACTAAAAAGGGACCTAATGTTAAAACAGGTGACCTCTCGTATCAGGATCGAAAGCTTGGGTCAAGTTACTATTATCTATATTTTGTAAACAAGTCCTATCAAAAAAGTTTTTATGTGACCATCAAATAAGATTCCCAACTGCTCCAAATCTGTGAATAATGAAACTTAAAATATGAGGGAGTTTTCTGAGGAGGAACGTAAAAGAGGAAAGGTAGGGTAAGATATTATACGAGTATATAGTAGTTTCCTACTTAGTTACTTTTTTACATGAGCTTTGCTTTTGAGGTTGTAACAAGACATATTTTGAAAAATAATTTGTATTCTGTATCTATCGGATCTTCTTATCTCATTTCTGGGGATGCTGTGTGGAGGGTCTTTTTAGGGAAAGTTCTCTCTCCCGATCTGGCCAGCCACGCTATAGGTAGTCAACCACTTTCTCCGACAAGACCTGTAAAAACCTCACCCTATGAACCCGGTCACCCAAGTCACCAAACGTAGCGAACAACTGGGGGCACCTATGGCAGGGGTGTTGTTTATCCAATAAATGGTTGAAAAAAATAAATAATAAGGATGGGAACTTCAGAATATTGAGATTAATAATTAGGTTCATACACCAATCTAGATATTCCCATAAATAAACTGAAATACATGGCGAGACTGCAACAGTTGCCAATGGAAGATAAGAAACATTTTAAAATTTGGTGCATCGATAGGTGATATCATTAGAAATAAAAAGAAGGGTTATATTGAATTATTACATCGTTATGTTACTTTCACTACTATTTTCATCAAAAGTATTTACATCGTAAATAATCTATTATTTAAAACAATGGGGCTATTTTTTCGATGTTTACTGCTGGACCCTGGAGTGCTATCTAGCGTTTTTCGTATCGTTGTTATACAACTTGCATACTCCGTAGTTTGTTCATAGTGGTTGTAACAAATTGCTAATGATGTACTTGTACCCACGAACTATTATCGACGTATGTACATTGTTCACGTATAACTTACTTATAACTGTTTATGGGCCAACTAACGAGGCCATGTTCTTTGGATGTGCACAGTACAACCTGGACAAAAAGTTTATTTACCGACAAAAACACACCAACTGGAACAACCAAAAAAAGCACATGTAAAACGGGTTTTGGTTGATCATGACTGGTGCCAAAGTAACGAGGATGCTCATGTAAAACTGTCGCCGGGCAGACACAAACCAAGCATTATTTTCAGCAGCTTCTGTGTGAAACAAGAGTGCTGAAAAAATTATGATTGCCCTGTCAAAGAACTACAGTTTTTTTGTTATTTTTAAAGTGTCGCTTAGTAATCAAATTATTTCACGAACGATTTAAGTAAATAATTTATTGGTAATTGTGGCATTTTCGGAAGGTGTTTTAAATTGTAAATTTTAATAAGTTAAATTCGACTGGGAAATGAAACGTAATTATAAGTAAGATTGGGCTAGGTTAGCATATATTATGTAAGATTAGGGTAGATAATGTAAGGATAGTTAATGTTAAGTTAGGATAGGGAATGCTGGGTTAAGTTAGGTAAAGTTAGATTGGGTAAGGTAAGGTAAGATTAGGCATAGGCATGGAAACTATTTTACAACGCAGGTAGGAAAGGGCAGATATGTTTGAGTGAATGAAAGAAAAATAAATGTCTTCTCGTAAAGTATATCTGAAGTCCTCTCTAGAGATATTCTATTTTATTTGTACTGGGGCCAGTTTCTTCAGTATTATTATTATGTGTAGATTAAAAGGCTTTAAGGTTCTTGAGATCACAGTGACTGCTTATTGTTGTTTCGTACATTACAAATAGAGATTAGAAGGACTCACGTCCTTATTACTGGGAAGCTATGTTTTGTCTGCCAGTCTGCCGCGTTATAATGACAGAGCACACCTGCCTTCGGGTTATTTCGGCACATCTCGTAAAACGATACCATGTAAGACGAATGGCCCATATACAACTAACCTGATCATAGAATATTACACTTCCATTATATAAAAGTCACCGAAGGCATTCTAATTATTCAAATTTAATACAATAGAGAAATGTAAAGTGCACATTGGAAGTCGAAAAGCTGTCACCATCTTGCCAATAACGGACATGGGAAGAAGGTCGCCAAAGGTTGTGAGTAGCGTAAAAAGGGTGCTTAAAGCTTTTTAATCCCAACTTGACCATTACAACACCATGTTTTTTTAAACCTTTTGAATAATAAAGAATAATTTACTTTTTACTCATCCTGTACTTCGGTGTGATAAATCGCATTCAGAACCTATAAACTGATGATATCACAACATCTTACAGCTTACATACACTCTGTAACGCAATACACATGATTAATCCCGTCCATAAATAATCTCAAGAATGTTCATCTCATACAATGTGAGATATATTTATTACACTTTTTAGTTTATTGTCTTCCCAGTATAATTTGCTTTCGGTTCATTGATTACTTTTATGCTTGTTCGCATAAGGAAAATATCAGGTAATTGCAGAAAATGGAGTGGGCACACTTTATTTGATCGTAACTACAAAGCAGAAATCTGTTTCTCCGTCTCTTTACCTTTTCAACAAAAACTCTCGAACGGCAAGGGCTGGTGTAATTTTTTTTTATTGTAAACGTATTTATATTTACTCGCAATATCATTTATATCTAGATCTAAATGGTTTTAAAATTTGAATTGTTTTTTTTTCATTAAAAAATTTAGGCGCCGAGTAAAAAATAATTTCCCTAAGGGTCTATGTCATCTTTGATGATGCGGTGTGGGGGGTCTTTTTGAGAAAAGGAAGGAGTGAACATGGGTCTGGAAGAGACCCATGTTGTAGGAAGTAGGAAACACAGAGGCCGGCAAATCGTTCCACAGCCGAGCTGTTTAACTCAAGAACGATTCGTAGAAACGACCCGTTCTGATGTGACTGATGTCTAACTAACTAACTAACTAACCATCACGCCGTTTCCCTGCAGGAGTAGACAGAGAGGACGGACCGCCAAACAACTCGATCTTGGCACACACTCCTTGCCTCGTTCACATTCATACATCGTCTCATAAATGCTCTTCTATTATTCCGACTCTTCACTTGGTCATGCCATGTCTTCCTCGGGCGTCCCCGACTTCTTCTACCATCGTGACTAATGTCAACCATGTACATATGTTGGGCGCGAGTTTGAGATGTTTCCCGACTATGCATCGGTGCCGAGGGTATCAATGACGCTAGTTCCTCGGAACATCCTCCATTGTAATACCGGTAGAACAAGGACAGCATTCTCGCCTGTGCTCTAACGATTGCAATCCGTTTGTTAAGTTAGGAGAATCTATCAAATGGACCGCCCGTTTCTGCACAGAGTCGAGTCGTTTTTTAAGGTCATAAAACTTATTAAAAACATAAAAAAATATATTTATAACTATTAAGCTTGCAACGTAATGTCAATAAAAAGCAATGGAATTTTATAATAAAATAATATTAAAATAAAATCAAATTAATTCGAATATATAGGGAAAATTCTGAGATACTTTAGCCAAGGGCAGCTAAAAAAGCATGTACCAAAGCAAAAGTTGATTTTTTAAGTTTTTTGATTACGTACATCTAATTAAAATTCGACCATTTGTCTGGATATACTTTTGAATTACATACACAAAGGAAGTTGTTGCAGAAGAAACAGAATAACAGATGAGATTTAAGTTCCTCTTAAATCTCATCTTAATTCTGTTTAGCTTTTTATGCACGTAAGCCAGGTGTGACTCGCCTCACCTTTATCCTGTTCTACCGTTCCCCATTCCACATTACATCTTTTAGCGAAAAGCCCATAAATATGGCACGTAAACTTTAAAATAACGTAAAGGGCTAGTATAATTATTAACAACAATTTTCTTGGAAATCAAACTTAGTAATATTGAAGTGGAAACACTGTCGAGTTAGAATTTTAAACATCCCTAGTTAATTTAAATTATTCCACTACAGTCCCTTATATTTTCCGCACTGGGAATATTTGCATTAACAAATTAGGTATGTACCGCCATGAACGAGTGCTTTGTCCCCCTGTGATGAAAGAACTAAGCTTTTAAGTCCGTGTTACTATATTCGCAATGGACTCTCGTATAGTTCAAGGTGAACGCAATTTCAACAAAAGATCTACGGAACGTCAAATTTTTGGGTAATGCTATGAAGCTCGCGAGATTGAACGTAGAGTGCAGAAGAGGGGAAGGACGAGATGAAGGATGAGGAAATTCACATTATTCACGGGAAATATTTCTAGTAGATACCTAGATTTAGTTTACTGGCCGATGAAAATTATTAAGGCAGTTTAATACATTGTTTAAATTGCTTCCTTTTTTATTATTCACTGGCGATTTCGTGGCATGCGTTGCAATGCCACTTAATAAAGAAATTGTTTCTCTCTGCATGTCCTTTCCCATTCTTCCCGTTCCCCTCCCACCACCCCTTCCCCTCACTCATTTCAAAGAGGTAGCGCAACATGGCATAACACCCCAAAAAAAAAAAAAAAACTAAAAAAAAAAAAAAACAGTTCGCGTGCCACCTATTACAATTTTTTATTTCAAATTTTCATTTTTCATGAATTACAAACATTCATTTCTGTATATTATAAAAACAAAAAAAATTATACCCAACACAGGTACCTACCTAATTAAAATATCTATAATTCTTACTTACTTTGTACTTCATTAATTTAAAGAGTTTATTCGAAAATTGAATTTTGATTAAACAATCGATAGTTTGCAAAATGACGTTCTGAAATTGTCCCATTTTTGACGGTTTCTTAAGAATTTTTCTAATGGTTAAAAAAACTTTTCAGATATATTGTCATTTGGTTGTTTTTATAATCCAGAAACCTTCGCGAGGGTGAAAATACGGTATTTTGAAAGTTTCGAACAATTCCTATGCAATAATATAGCAATACATAAACAACTTACATACACATAAGAAAGCAAATTTTAATTTTTATATGTATAGATATGCAAATACCTCCATTTAAACACCGTGTATTTCTCGACCAGCTCAAATCATGTTATTTCCAGTCCATACATACACCATATTGCCGCATGCTCCCATTTCTAAAATCCGAGCATTGTCCCCCAATTTAGCCCAAACGGTCGGTTCCGACAAGTTTTAATCACATTGAAATAATAAAGGGTATTTGCACAGGACTATGTTACATCAATTTATCGAAGGTAGGCGGTCAACCCCATTAGGACCACCCCACACCACCTCCAAATGTACCCGTATTACTTCCCCTTACTGTTTTATTCCCCGACAAAGATAAATAATCACACCCCGGATATTTGAAATTAGAACGTATGAGCATTGTATGCGTAGAAGAATTATTTGTGGTACACAAAGAAATTTGTGTTCAATTAAAAAAAGTCTAGAACCAACAGAAAACTTAATCGGATTAAATAATTAGAAAAATTTCAACGCCTGTCTGTCATCAATCGATTTCATATACCAAAGCAAATTTAATCTGCATTCTGAAACAAGAAAAACCCTAGTTGGGTGAGCGCTGGCGTCATGTAATTTGATATCTGATTCCCCCATCATTTCAGATGATTTGTATATACAGGTAACTTCTTGGATCATGGAGCTCAAACATTTTTTTTACATTTCCTTCACACAAGAAGTCACGAGGAAAATAATTTCCCCCATCTGGTTTGTCTATTTTATCTTTGTGTGTTGGGTATTTTTGAGGAGAGGAAAGGGAAGCCGGCAAATCGTTGAACTCAAGGAGTCATAAAAACGACCCATTATAAAAGGTGATGCAAAAATCATCACCAACCGGAAAATGTTTTCATTTTATCAAATGACGTCCTACATCATCACGACTTTGAAATTTGTTAAGTAAACAGAAACAGAATGTACGCTGCCAAACCATGGGTCACTTTAACACTCAAGGGGGTGGAATAATTGTGTTACAATATATACATTTTTTTATTTACAAATAAAGTTTCTGCCTTAGGAAAATCATGTGAAGACTTTTGCGCCATCTTGTATATACTCGAATATTATAGAAAAAGTTCAATTTCTCTAGTACTTACAAAGATATTTTTTTGTAAATGTGACTTGTTATTATTGCGTTATTTATGGTTTGATTAATAGGGGTATTTACTTAGCTTGACCTCAGGAATCCAATAAGGACTTGGACAATAATAAGCGAATATCAAAATAAAAGATAAATCTAACATATAAAGATTCGTAAGTGGAGAATATATCCGGATGAAGGATAAACCTCCCCATATTTTGATACAACTAAAGGGTTCAGGCATATATTGCCCTCCCAATACCAGACTGCCGTAAGTCAAAATAAGTCAAATTAAGACATATATAAGATGGAAGGATTTTAAGTTCCGCATCTTCACCAGGTACCTACTTATATATATTGAGGGATAAATAAAAATGGGGATTTTATGCGCATGTTATAATTTGAAAGAATAAATAATATTACAGAAGAAAGCAATAATCTTTTTATAATTTAGGTTAAAGACTTGACATTTTGACATTATAATTTAGTTTTTTCATTTTTTATAAGAAAAACTTTCTTTTTTTTATACTTTATTGAAGGTTATTCCCATCAGTGAAATATATAATATTAGAATAAGTTAAAAATAATAACCTAAACGAAAATATGAAAGAGAACAAGACACAGAAAAACAGAAAAAGACAATGGTCGCAACTGGGACTCGAACCCAGACCTCTCCGTCTAAAAGGGACGAGTGCATTAACCAATTTCGCTATTGCCACCTTCTGTCAAAATGTCATAATTGTGAAATATAATTGGTTGATAATAATGGAATATGGAGAGAAATAATTAGTTGATAATAATGGAATTCTAAAATTTGAAAATATGATATTGACAATTATGACGTTTTGACAGAAGGTGGCAATAGCGAAATTGGTTAACGCACTCGTCCCGGTTAGACTGAGAGGTCTGGGTTCGAGTCCCAGTTGCGACCATTGTCTTTTTTCTGTTTTTATGTGTCTTGTTCTCTTTCATATTTTCGTTTAGATTATTATAATTTAGATTCAAAATTACTTAATTTGAACCACTCTATTTATAGCACACAATGGTCAGCTAGTTTCGGTTATAAATAACCTATTTCTGGACCGTAATAATATAAACAAGAACATAAACATAATTTTTTTTAACGTTATTTACACAAAGGAAGCCCTAAGGAAAAATATCCCTTAGTAGCGCCAATGTCATCCTATGGGAATTCTGTTTGGAGGGACTTTTTGGAGAAAGGAGGGAAAGGAAATTTTGGAAGGGAAAGGCAAGAGGGGTGGGTAGGAATCTGGGGGTCAGTGTGTTCAGAAGTGACAGACGTATGAATTCATCCCTCCAACGGCGGCGCAAGGCGATGGGTCGAAAGAGTCCGGCTGGAGAGGTCAAAAGGCCTCCCTAAACCAGTTTCTCTCGATCCGCAGTAGGTTGGCGATAGCATCTGCGCCAAGACCTAGACAAACCTCACCCCATGAACCCAGGCTCCCCTGCTAAGTCCCCAAATGTGGCGAACCACTTGGGGTGACCTATTGGGGTGCAGAGGTACTAGTTGTCCAATAAATGGTTCTCAGAGCGGTGGTACCCAAACTCGTCTCCCAAATTGGTGAGAGAAAGATAACTCTGAGATGAATTAGAAATTAGAACCAAAGATTAATAGCTTAATTCAATGAATTTCATAAAAAAAAAATGTTTACTTGTGGCAGTGTAGTTAAAGGAGTGCCATATACCTATTACATGCTAGTGTATTATTATAACTAGTATTCTTGGAGAACTTAAATGAGTACCTTCCATTAGTTCCATAGCCTTGTTTATGGGGGTTATTTTAAGGGTCGTAACAATAGTCCCTTCAGTCGCGGACCGTGGGTGATCCTGAATATATGCGAATGCTCCAAAAATAATGAATATTCATCGGCAAGTGTTAAGCGAGTAAAACTTGTAATTTCGAGTGTGCGTATAATTGCATATCCAAACACCGCACACGTACAATTACCGGCTCCTCTGCATAACTATGCGGATACCCTGAGCGTGGGTGGGAATCGAACCATGGCCTGCGGGACGCGAGCGGCGCCCCAGGCTGCTCGGCCGCCGATATATCAACCAACCCGCTCCAGAGGTCCTCAAAGAGATTGTTGGAGAATGGTGCCAATGGATGGATTCTATTTCCATGTTACCCTCAGAACTCTGTACAGCTCTTTGGTTCACCCTCAACTTGAATATGCTTCTGTTGTTTGGTCTCCTTTTTATGCTGTCCATATTCGTCATTTTGAATCCGTTCAACATCGGTTCTTAAGAGGAACTTTTGCGTTGCCCGTTTCAGACAAATCTTAATTTTGGATTTCAGATCAAAATACCTAACCAAACTGAAAAAATATTTTTGTCATCAAAAGGTGGGTATATCAAATATCTAGTACGAATATAAGATACTTTATTTATGTTTGCTTTAAATTATAGGATAAAGGCCATTAAAGATTTAATTGTTTCATAATTTTAGAGGCAACTTAGGCAATTATTTGTTAGTAAATGAAAAAAATGAATAAAATTTCCCTATTTGTTATAAATGTGAAGAAATATAAAATAAAAACTAATAAAAGGAAATCATTTTGATAGTGTAAATTTAAATTACAAAATAAGTCGGAATAAAAATCCCTAGTTTATTGATTAAAATTACTACCCTACGTTACGTTTGGTGATTTATCAGGGGTGCCCGGGTTCACGGGGTAGATTTTTCTAGGTCTTGGTGCTAAGATCCTCTTACTCACCTACTGCGTGGGGGGCCGAATCGAGAGAGACTGGTTGGGGGAGACCTTTTGACCTCTCCAGCCGGACTCTCTCGACCCATCGCCTTGCACCGCAGTGAGGATGGATTCATACGTCCATCACTCCTAGACACATTGAACACAGATTTCTACCCACCCCTCATACCACTTTAATTTCCCTTAAAAGACCCTCCAAATATATGTCATAGCACCTAAGGGGATTTTTTTTCTTCAGGACCTCCTGTGTGGTGATAAAAAAAAATAATATAATATTTTTAAAAATTTAATTAAAATTATATTTATGTGTTATTATCAAGTTCTGCGAGTATTTTAGGATGTATTTTTGTTACAGCTGTTTCGGTTTGCAAGACCATTTTCAAACTGTGGGTAATCCACATTGAGACGATCTATTTACACGATTTTAAATGTCAATTTCTGAAGGTGTCTAAATTGATTTATAACCGGTTACACCAATTTGCTCGACACTAATTGAGAGAGTAAAATACTTGCAGAACTTGATAATAACATTAAATTAATTTTAAAAAAATTTAATTCTTCTAAGTTAAGTTAAGTTAAAAATTAAGTTCTACGTATTAAACACAAAAATAATTAATAATTAAAATAAATAATTTACATTGATTAATTGACAATAACATACATACATCACAGATAGCCTTCATTTTCAAAGTTTCTTTAAATAACGATCAAAAATACCAACATATCCATAATAATATAGACGAATATTATTATAATTATTTAACAATAAAAATATACATTAATGAAAAGATATTCATTATTACCTCATTATGCAAAGTATCCAATTAAATGTTGAATTCCTGGTATAAGCGTGTATTGAAAAGGACAATACAGTTGGAGGAGTGGTGGTTGAAAGCAATGCGTGAGACATGCGGCGCGGCCCGTGCGCCACGCTGCGTGCTTTATTGCCAATGGTCGGGAGATTGGCTAATTTCTCGTGCAAGACAAATTTGAATTCGCCATTACTCGATTCATACCACATATTTATTGTTAATGTACCCGCGATAGCTGTCAGATTGTTTGATAAGTGAGAACAGCTTTTTAAATTATTCGATACATGCGCGTCTGAGCTTTTTACAAGCATGCCAACTGGGTGGGTCGGATGCTGAAGTTTTTCTGAAAATTATTGTTTTATTCAATCGGAAGCTGTTTGATGTTATGGCAAACTAAAATATATACCGGTGGATATGAATTTCGAGAATAGATACCTATTTTACATCGCATCCTTTAAGAAAATAAAATTAATCGTATTATCATTACATTCTGCTTCATCTATATATTGATCATCCAGTTGATTAGTCAGATATTTCCGAAAAATCCAAATTTGAATTAAGTATCTTTTTTACATTAACCTTACCCAGGAAACCTTGAAAAGAATTATTTCCCTCGGGGCCTATGTCATCTTTGGGGAGGCTATGTGAAGGGTCTTTATAAGGAGAGGAAGTTCTGGTAATAAAAAGCAATAATAATAATAATAATAATAATTTGATAATTTGCAGAGCGCCGTTTTTGTGACAAATCACCTCAGGCGCTGAGGGGTAGGCAGGAATCTAGGGGTCAGTGTGTTCAGGAGCGGCGGACGGAGTATTCAGTTATATGTAAAAGTGTACCTTATTATAATGCAGAAAAACTTTTAGAACAATGCACCGAGCCGTTTTGCGTCCCGGTGTTTTTTTAAAGCAAATTTAATGTGTGAAACACAGACATGTGTAAATAACATTTGATTTATCATAGAATTCAATATGAAATATATTGTATATTGTCAACAAAATGAAAAAATATCCGTTTCCGATAATTTTTGTTAACATTAACGGCATATATGAGGAAATAAAGAGTTTTGCGTTGAACATATTAATGTTTGAATGGCATAAATTATGATATTATATGAGGGTATGTGAAGTTTATGGTTTTATTTGACGTAAAAAATAAAATAACCTTTGGGTAAATAAGCAAGACAAATAAACAATACAAAGCAAAATAAAATTATGAATAAAGCATAGCTATCGTGTTTATGGGATCAAGGTAAAAATCATTAAAAATGTCATGCGTGAGGAGCAACAAAAAATGTGAACTTAGAATTAAAGAAATGATCAAAGCCATTTATTGTGAAATATAAAGTGTTATTTTGTAAAAAATTTTCAATTCCTGGATGCGACCATATAGTTTTGTTTCAAATTTTCGTTTGACAGTCGCTAATATTGATTTTAACCCCTTCAGTAATCAAATAAATATTAAAACTCATTTTTACAACATCATTATCGACTAAGTTTGCCCGTCTCGGGTGTGGGATTTTTCGTACATATTAGTGGCCCGAGTATACTTGGGGATAGTCCAATTTGTTATTCCAAAAAAAAAAAAAAAGGTTTTTTTTAATAATTACACAGATAATCGGTTATTTCGATAACTTAGAGGAATCTTATATATGCAGTACAGAAACATCATACATTTGTCATAATTATAACTATACTTTCCTATTTTTTCGGGCGTTAAACTTTAATATGATAAATGTTCTATTGGCACGATTAAGCCAACGATTCCTCGTTCCTTCTCAAACACTATCAGTATTATCAGCTAAACGTCCGGGTTTGATTCTCACGTCGAGGGCTAGGTAATATTTTAATGATCGGTTTTGGGATAATCGGCCACGGCCAGAGCGTGAAACTGGGTTGGAAATTAGAGAAATCAAATAAATGCGAATCGTTTAAGGAAAATTGGAAATACCAGTTCCGTCCGATCCGAGACATCATAAATACATGTCTACCTGGCGATATTTAAAAGGTAAAATAATACGTTTAACCCAATGATTAGAAATGATTGGTTTGTAGAACTCAATTTGTGTCTTATTGTTTTATCAAATGAAATATTAAATTTCTGCTAAATATATGTATGTGTATATGTTGCCGGGACGCAGCTCTACCAATAATTTAACTGAGCTAATGTATCCCTATCCGATTCGGTCATATTTAACAGTATCATACTTGGACTAAGAACTAACGATATTGTCTTCATTTTCTTAAAAATAAAAAATCCCACCCACCTCTCATACCTTTTTCCTTCCCAAAACGTCGTCTTCTTCCTTTCCCTAAAAATATTGAGTGAGTAGAAAGATAAAGTGAATACCGCACAATAACAACTACAGTGACACTGGTATCCCCAATTGGGGTATGTTATGAGGCTGAAGGTAGTGGGGAGGGGAAGAGATGGAAAAGAGGAAGGTGGGGAAGTATCCTCCATACAGCATCCCCCAAAAATGACAAGGGGGCCTCCTGCGTGGAACTAATGTAAATAAGAAGAAAAAAAACAAAGACACGGGTTCAAGTCCCGTTGGCGGCAAGTATCTTTTCTCGGAAGATTTTTTTTCAATGTAGATGAGTGTTTCAAGCTGATAATAATTATTGCTTATAATAATTAAAAACAAAGAGAATATGAATCAAATAGATTAGAAACATTTAACATATATCGATTATATTATGTAACGAAGATGGCGATCAATCAAATTGATGTATTCTCCAACTCATCTATAAAATTTAAATAAAAATGGTTTTTATCCTGGAAGATACTATTATTTTACTTTTCTTTTCTACTTTGTAATAAAATAATACGTTTTTTTGTGTATCTAATACTTAACTTATAATAAGTACATTTGGTAAATGGATTGATGACCTTACTTTTATGTTGCTTCTATAAATACGTATTATGTGTTATCACTCTGAATATTCCTAAAAAAACTGGAAATAAAATTGAAATACACGGAAACAAATATTTTTTTCTAAAATACCTCGTATTGCTCTAGAACTCTATACAGTATTCTAGAACATCTAGAAGCCAGAGATTGTGTGTTTATTTACACACACATATCAAGGTACGGTAGGAAGACAGAAACCGAATAAATAATTCAAACACAGGACTATAACTAGTGGAGAATGATTTCGAGTACATGTTTACTTACAATTAAGTACCACGACACACTCCGTCTAATTTATATGCATTAATTTAACATTCCCTATCCGCCGCTGTGCAGCCTAAACCAACAGGCGGGTATAGGCTACGCTGGACAATTAGGGAAAGAGGGTTGCAGCAAACAACCATGGGGAAAATACCCATACATTCGAAGACCGTCCTGCGAGATAATTTGCAGACCGGGGGAGCAGGCAGTAAAGGGGATACAAAATTGATATAAAAACTTTTTTGCAATATCGAAATATGGATTACCTGCAACACCTGCGAAGCTATTTTTATCGGAGATATATAAATACAATACTGCCTGTATAGTACATTTTTACGCAGCAACGCATTCATTAATTAAATCATTGTACATATATATACGAGGGTAGGATGAAAAGTAATGCACACATGCTTGCATAGAGCGAATAAAATGACCTTCAGAAGCGCGCCAGGTGGAAAACGGAAGTCACATTCCTCCTCTATACGTACGCGCAAGTTTGAGGTCATTGAATTCATCCAGTATATTTTGAGAAGCAGAAGTATGGAGACGTTTATTACGGCCGCTGTTCTAAGCCGAAACTACATAAGTACCAACACTGCTCAAGCATCGCTTAATCTAAGTAAGCCGGACCCGTGGATTAAGCTCGACTGAGCAAAGCAAGGTATTAAAAAATGTCACAGAGTGGCGCTAAATTTTGTGCATTAGTTTTTAGCCTACCCTAGTAGTTTCGTATCAGTGATTGTTGAACCGGTGGATGCCATTTTTAGTCATAAGTTTTTATAATGGTTTGTCTAGTTTGTAGTTAAAAGTAAGATTGTACTAGTGGAAATATATTATAAGTTTGTACAGCGCCCTTGAGGTGAATTTTCACGAAAAACGGCGCTATAAAAATCATCCAAATATCAGTATTATTATTAATAAATTGAATTAAATAACTATTTTACATATTTTGAACGACAGTGATTTTTTTATGTCATTGACAACGTAGATAGGGGAACCATTACGGCATCTCAAATTTGGAGTAAGTAGTGGGGCTGAAGGAAGTGGGAATCGAAAGGGGATTGGAAATATCTGGCTGTGGATGGTCTTTCACCAGGGCGATACTGAAAGTATTCACCACCAATAAAAACGTATTTATGAAATTTAATTTAAGTTTTGAAAATTCTATTACTTTAAGAGAGAACAAATAATGAAACTCTGTAATTTTTTCAATATCTCTTTGTTTTGTAACAACAACCAAGCAATTTCGGTAAGACGAAAGTACCGTAGGCGTTGTGCTGAAGCTGATTGGCATGCTTTTATAAAAAAAAGTTTTACAGAAAAAGTAACGGTGTAGCTTTAAAGTATATTTTGTTAAATTGTAAATTTAACATTTTAAACCTATTTATCATTTTACTGTTTTGTAACCACATATAACTCTGTACCTATTAAATTTGGACAACACTGAGACATACCTAACCCTCGTAAAATTGTAAGAATTTTTATCTTCCTTTTCATTTAAATTTCACAACTTCTCATAGGGTAGCCATGAACAGCACTACCAATAATAACACTTTTTAACAAAGAACCTGGTAATATTTGTATACTAAATGTTGCCACACACTCAGCATATGTAGTTGGCATTGCTTTGTTTTGATTTTCGTATACCTGCTACAGATTAACATAGACTGCACGCCTCTACAGTTCTTTAATACTTAGGAATATATTTTGATTTAACATGATAAGGACCCCACGAATTGAAGATTCGGAACCATTCCTCAAAAACCCTAAAACAATAAACATCGTCTAAATAGCAAAGCAGTTCATCCCTAGTATAGGACAGAAGCCGAAAATCAAATAACGTTACACATAATAATAATATTATCCCCTTTGTTTAACCTGGCCGAGGCGAGTGTGACTGTTCTACAATGGAAATATTATTTGGGGACGTTTGGTATCAATAAGGGAACCCAAATTACACAGATACAGAGACTAGACGGTGCCGAAACAATAAAGTGTGGGATTTAGTTTCCTTATAATGCTCGGGGGGTTGCACGGAATGATTAGCCAAATGTAATATGTAAACCTTTATCCCTAGAAGACACGTGCTTCCCTACAAACTAGACCTTTATTAAACCTATAAATCAATTAAAAGTGTTTTGATACTCCACTACACACTGAAATATGATGAAAACATTTAAAAATATGTGTTCGTTAGTAGAGTATTATACTGCCCTGAAGAAGCTACTGTTATAGCGAAACCCGTTATTGTTTTATTTTTTTTAAATTTAAAAATATTTTCACTAAAAACAAAAAGCGAACCAAAAAATAATAGGAGATTTCTCAGAAATTTTGTATTGAATTTCTAATTAAATAAATAATTTCTAACTTAATATCTGGACATATTTTTTTAAATTTTAATCTTATCTACATCTAAGCCTGAAATCTAGATGTTTAAAAGTTTGACAACGAAAATCTCGGTTTTTTTTTGGACCGGAATTTCTAGGTCAATGAACTTTTGTAGGCTCGCGAAATCTTTTCATCATGATATACCTATTATCTATGAAATATTTTATAAATTTGAAGAATTTATTAAATATTTTAAGTTAATTGTCACGTACTATGTAAGTTCAGTTCAAGTTCTATTAGATAGTATAACATTATAGGCTAGTTCCTTTATAAAACTGAAATAATTACAGAACTTGAATAGAACTATCATAGAACGTGAAAATTAACTTAAAATATTTGATGAATCGTTAAATTTTTTGTAACAACCCATCCTTATCATTATTATCACCCAATACGACATCATTTTCTATACGAGAAAAAATAAGTAAAGAGATTTGCAAGCTGAAGTAAGCGTAATGAGTAAGATAAAGAAAGTCGTCGCTTTGATGGTTTAGGCATGCAGAGCGGATAAACGAAAAAAATAATGTGTGTCAAATTTATTACATATATAAAAATTAGAGAGTTCAAAATTAATTAGGGATGAATTGTTATATATATATAATGACAAAGGGTCTTTTCTTTTTTAAAAAAAAAACTTTCCTGAAATAATTTATCGTGTTTGAATGGTGGAGTGGCGCCGTTAAAAAAATCATTATTTGAAGTGCCTAAATAATAAACTTAAAGCGTAATAATAATCTAAATAATAAACTTAAATAACGTGATAGTTTCTAAACCACTAAAAAGCAGAAATACTCGTATGATAACAAAGTAAACATAATGATAAAAATAATAAATATTAATGACAAAAATTGTTACTAATCATTATATAATACTATTAGATACCATATTTGTCTACTGTATACCCCTGCTGGGAATTGGTGTGATTGTAAGTTATTTTTAATAGTCAAGTAGTATAGTATTGAAACAAGAACGAAACCAGGTAGTTGCTACTAGTAGGTATCTACTCGTAAGTGATATGTTAAAAGTGCACCCAATTACATTGCTTTTTATTCACTGCATAAAGCACCAACTTTTCTCAGAAAAATAAATCTCCGCATATAAATACCCATAAACTTCGGTGAATGATGAAATGGCGTGCGCACATTTTCAGTAGCCGTTCAATCGGCCAAGTAAATACCTAAAATGCATCTTTGAGTTTACACGCGCAATAAAAACGGTCGATAAATACGCCCCGCTACATGGGCCGTGATTCCAGGACCGCTTTGAGAATGCCAGTACGAGTACACACAAAGGCAACTGCGGGAATACAATATGACACGTCAATTCTTCCCTGTGTATCTGTTTGACCACGGCCGCAGATGTAGGGGTACTTCTTATAGGCGGTACCGATAGGGAGCCGTGTGGAACGCCGAAGGTAGCAGGAAACGCGTATGGAACCATACGTGCGATAAAAGAGGACAACACTAGACTGGGAGAAGAAGCAGAGATCAACAGAACGTATATATTTAAGCAAAGAACTGATAAAGTACGCACATGGGTAAAAAGGTTTTGAGGATTTGTAAGGTAGGAAGCATTTATGATTGAAGTTTGAGAAACTTTTTAAAAGGGATGGGTTTTTTGGGAGATGGTGAAGATTAGACTTAACGCGCGTGTAATTCGCTTTATTCCTTGGCGCGGTGCGGACGTACAATTAAGTCGGCAGCCGACATAATAGACCCCGCGGACGGGGCTTGTCGCGCAATAGGAATAATAAAACGAAGGTGGACGCAAAAGAAGCCCAAAAGAAAAGAATCTCGATTTTATTTTATCGTTAGAATGCGCCATTGTTTTCATATTAACGGAATCAATGGATGTCAGATCGGTGTAGTTAAAAGGGAAGAGACGACTCAACGATTCAAATGTATTTTGTCAGCAAAATGTCCTTATTGGGTGTGAGCCAGTCATTCCTTCAAATTGAGGGTTATTGAATCATGAACTAAGAAGTAAAGAATTCCTGAATAAAAGAAGGGGCAGCATATAGTGTCTACACAGCAGGGGAGAGAATTTGTTTTTTTTTTTATCTGGATTCTTCGAATAAATAGCTAACAGAATCACTCACTGTCTACGTACTGGCCCTTTTATGGCGAGTACAAGCTGCTAGCAGAATTACACGTTCCCCGGTTCGAATTGAGTTCTCCTAATTTATTTAAAATTTCGAGCTTTCTTAACTCTCCACCTATCTTGTTGCGCCCCTGGAGGGAGAAAATGGAGTTAGTTTCCTCCCTTACGCAAACTAAGACAATAATGTCTTCTTTCCTCAAAGTTTTGGGCAAAAAAATGTAGGTATATACAAAAGAAAGGGGAGAAATTTGATGCAATCTTTGCTTTGTGGCTTTCACACATCAGCTGCTTCAAAGGATCGAGGGACTTTTAGGTGAATGCATTTGAATAAAATTGATTGCTATTTGAAAAAGAAACGTGATGCTGAAAATTCGTAATCGAAGCTCTTTCTGACATGAAATTACTAGTCTAGGGCAGAATACGATCCCTGAATAACCAATATAGGTAGTATCTGTGCAAGAAAAGAATGAGGGAACGAGTCAAAGCTACGAGTATATTGAAACGTAGGTAGTTACACCCAATTCAAGTGTTTTTAAAATTAAAACTTTAAATACGTAATTTTCCTTCCATGTAAATAAGAAATGATTTTGGTATTCAACTCACGGCTATGTTTTTACTATGAGGGAATAATAACCAGACAATACAGGAAATATGTCATTTTTAAATAAAAATTTCCACAAAGAAGTATAAATTGATTTCGAAATATTGTTCTTTTATCTGGTAAAGTTATGTTTTTAATTATGAGAAAATGTGTTTATTTTTAGCTTAATAAGGTTATACCGTAGGTCGTTGGCAGTTTTGTTAAATTTTCAAACAAAATTTTGTATTATACAACACACATTTCAAATCATATATTCAAGCAGTAAAATAAATCAATAAATTATCTGGGAAAGCTATGTTTCAGAATTTTTATTTTAGTTTAAATAAAATAAAATAAAATTTGTAACTAAAATACTGCAGTTTGTCCATTCATTTAGGGCCTTACAAACTAATATATTTAAGATTTTTTTGCATTTTTATTTTGCTTAGACATTATTGAAAAATGATAAATACTTATGATCAAAAATAATTACAGAAAGTAAATAATTTTAATAGTTTTATCATCACACGTTTCAGCATTTTTGAATATGGGTAGGTATAAATTAAAGCAATATTTTAATGAAATAATATTGATATTGAGTTATTATTTAAAAAAAGGTGGTACGGAGAATGATTAATCTTTCTCATTGGAACCACCCTGTACGATCGTAAGAACATCTTTTGACGAAATTTGGATTCTCGGCCGCTCGTGTTCGTTCACAGATGTAATATTATCCATGTTCTAACAGAAAACGTTACCACTTCAGAGTTAAAATTTGATTTAACATTTTCTCCCAGAATAGGGATAATACCAATGTGATCTACAGTTAACCTCTAAACTTTCATTATCGGAGACAGAAAGTATTTCGTTTTGTTTCCAACGTAATACAATACAATATTACATATTTGACATTGAAAAAGTCGTAGAAAACATTATTTTATAAATTTATAATGAAAACATTTCAATCGGATTAATTGCAAAATATTTGACTTTTGACACGCTGATAATGAGCGGGAACTTAATTTGCCTAAGCGTGAAAAGGTTACCTCTGTCGACGCCATTATATTTTAAATAATATCATATTGTTAAGAGTCGCTTTCACAGAATTTAAACGGATGGGGTGTTTTTATAGACAATTCGAAAAGGAGTCCGTAAAATAGAGCTTTAAATTATTTTAACCCCCGGAATAGCTACCTCCCCTTTCATAGACGTGCCCAAATTACATAGACCCCTTCATACAATACCTGTCTGCTTTTTATGGCTAATCAACCGCGTAGGATACTTTCAGAGGGGTGAGAAAAAAAGGGTGTCGACCAAGAAATGTTATTGTTGCAAAACGGAGCGAAGCGTGTAGTTGACTTGGTCATGAGTTGGCACAAAATATGACATAACATTGCATCAAATATTTATTGAAAAAACATTGAAGTGAAAGGGTGCATTTACAGTGCAGATTATTTTTACAAAAGTTGTGAGTATTTTGATGCTGTTTGTTATGAGGATTAGGTACCAAGTGATTAAACTTATTATTAATAAGTTTAATCATTGTGTTCATTTAAAATTTTGTTTGTACCAATTTGATCCTCGGATAATCTTCACTCAGAATCGCAATACAAAAGAAAACAATTCATTTAGGATTTCGTCGGGTTTGGAACCCGCGTATCAAAATTGTCGTTCTTTTATCATTAAGAAAAACAAACTTTGTTGGAGGTAAACTTCGAGAGACGTCAAAGATAAACTATTTCACGTTTTAATTGAAGTCCTCGAACAGATTATAATTTAGATTGCAGAGTTATAGCCAAAATCTAGCCTAAGCGGATGGAGTACCTACGTGACGAATAGTACTCATTATTCACCGATCGCATTAATAAATATAGCCGTTGTTCAAGCGATATTTGTGTATTTAGGCGTACTGGTAAATTACATACGGCAAATATGCATAATGCAAACAATAAAGATGAATAGGTGCGTGTCTCGACCGCAGCGGGTAATTTTAACCGGACTTGGGTTCGAATTACACCACGGCTCATTTGCGTTCGTATTATTTGTATAATACGATACCTACCAAAATGCCAAACAATCAACAACGTACAAGGTACTATGGCCTTCATTTATTATTAGTCGTATTCGTAAAGGTTCGTGAAAGACAAGTTTGGAAATTTTATATAGCTGCTTTATAAACCAAACATAAGACGATTAGAGACCGTGGTACTTTGCGGTTTGTTAAGTAAATATAATCCGCACATATTTGTACTGTGTAATGTGTATTGAATGACTGACCAAACATGCACCAAACAGAATGAAGCAAAAGGTTTTGATTCGAAAAATGATCAAAGATCAGGATTTCTTTTCCGAAAATAAATAATATTTACTACCAGTTTTAACCATAGAACAAACAAAATGGCATATTTTCGAAATTTCACAGTTAAATGGACGTTTAAAAGCTTCCCGGCTCATTAGTGAATTAGCTGTATTTACCTTGAATAACTTTCAGATAGAAATGCTGTACAATTCAAGACGCCAGAGCTCACCGTTTGAAAGTTTTTTTTTTTTAAATTAATTCCTCCCAGGGGGCCCCGAGGAAAAAATATATCCTCAGTGTTCCCTATATCATCTTGGAAGATGCTGTGTGGTGGGTTTTTTTAAGGAGAGGAGGGAGTGAATATGGGTCTTGAAGAAACCCGTAATAGGGAGGAAACACAGAGGCCGGCAAATTATGCCACAGCCAAACAAATATGATGAATATCAACCGTGTGCATATGTTATATGTTTCCCGAATATGCACCGGTCCCGAAGGGATTAAGGCTCCGTTACCGGCCCCAAAAAGAAGAAGATGGAGAGATACGAAATTACCAATGTTAGAGGAGGGCGCTAACATTTACAACGCCAAAATCGATGCAAAAACTGCGAAAATCTGTAATAAAACACGACTCGTTTAAAATAGAGCAAAAATCTCTTGGGGGCTGTCTTAAACAGTATTTAATGAAACACTGTGAATTTTGTCGTACACATAACTTCTAAAATAACGGAAACAGACTAGAAAATAAAAAAATTTGGAGTATACTTTGCGATTCTTTTTTCTATCGAGGGAATTTTATATAATTTGGGTTTCAGCGTGGGAAATGTATTGATATTATCTTCAAAAATAACATATAGTTTTATAAGAGCTTAAAAACTTCAAATGTTTAAGGGAGGTTTGCAAGAAATCGGTAGAAATTCGGAGAGCGGCCTCTTAATGACGCTAGTTTCTCAGAACATAGGTAGAACAAAGACAGCATATCTACTAAGAAAGAGGAATCTATCAAATGGACCGCCCGTTTCTGCAGAGTCAAGATTTTCTTTTCAGTTATTTTGGGGCTCCAGACTCAACTGAACTCCAGGCTGCACAACAGTGGGCGCACTTGCGATTTGAACAGCGTCAGCAGTTGCATAATATTTGCTTCTTAAGGCAGTCAGATTTTTTTTTGCAAATGCCAAGTAGGTACATAACGTACAAAATTACCTGTTTAGGATAGGTAGGTACTAGGCACCTTACTGGATTCATTTCAATGTCAAGATCATTGTTAAGGGAATATTTAGAGTCCCAAATATTATAATCAATAATTATCAGCCTGAAACACTCATCTACATTGAAAAAATCTTCCGAGAAAAGATACTGGCCGCCAACGGGAATTGAACCCGTGACCTTCTGATTGCCGGTCAGGTGCTCTTGACCACTGAGCTATGGCGGCTTATCTAATACCCGCCAAATAATTCAATATATACTAGTGTTTCATTCGACAATTACTTATTATTACATTTTTCCAACTGAAAACAACCAACTTTATTTTTGTGAGAGAGGTATTGTTAATACTAAATCTCCCGCTAGGTGGCGTCGAGACTAATTATGTCTGCATTTATTGCTGAAATACTTTCACTTGTCAAATATTAATTATTATTTTTAATTGATAAACTAACGTTTAAACAAGATTTTTATGCATAGCACACAGGGTAGATAACAAATATTATAATCAATAATTATCAGCCTGAAACACTCATCTACATTGAAAAAATCTTCCGAGAAAAGATACTGGCCGCCAACGGGAATTGAACCCGTGACCTTCTGATTGCCGGTCAGGTGCTCTTGACCACTGAGCTATGGCGGCTTATCTAATACCCGCCAAATAATTCAATATATACTAGTGTTTCATTCGACAATTACTTATTATTACATTTTTCCAACTGAAAACAACCAACTTTATTTTTGTGAGAGAGGTATTGTTAATACTAAATCTCCCGCTAGGTGGCGTCGAGACTAATTATGTCTGCATTTATTGCTGAAATACTTTCACTTGTCAAATATTAATTATTATTTTTAATTGATAAACTAACGTTTAAACAAGATTTTTATGCATAGCACACAGGGTAGATAACAAATATTATAATCAATAATTATCAGCCTGAAACACTCATCTACATTGAAAAAATCTTCCGAGAAAAGATACTGGCCGCCAACGGGAATTGAACCCGTGACCTTCTGATTGCCGGTCAGGTGCTCTTGACCACTGAGCTATGGCGGCTTATCTAATACCCGCCAAATAATTCAATATATACTAGTGTTTCATTCGACAATTACTTATTATTACATTTTTCCAACTGAAAACAACCAACTTTATTTTTGTGAGAGAGGTATTGTTAATACTAAATCTCCCGCTAGGTGGCGTCGAGACTAATTATGTCTGCATTTATTGCTGAAATACTTTCACTTGTCAAATATTAATTATTATTTTTAATTGATAAACTAACGTTTAAACAAGATTTTTATGCATAGCACACAGGGTAGATAACAAATATTATAATCAATAATTATCAGCCTGAAACACTCATCTACATTGAAAAAATCTTCCGAGAAAAGATACTGGCCGCCAACGGGAATTGAACCCGTGACCTTCTGATTGCCGGTCAGGTGCTCTTGACCACTGAGCTATGGCGGCTTATCTAATACCCGCCAAATAATTCAATATATACTAGTGTTTCATTCGACAATTACTTATTATTACATTTTTCCAACTGAAAACAACCAACTTTATTTTTGTGAGAGAGGTATTGTTAATACTAAATCTCCCGCTAGGTGGCGTCGAGACTAATTATGTCTGCATTTATTGCTGAAATACTTTCACTTGTCAAATATTAATTATTATTTTTAATTGATAAACTAACGTTTAAACAAGATTTTTATGCATAGCACACAGGGTAGATAACAAATATTATAATCAATAATTATCAGCCTGAAACACTCATCTACATTGAAAAAATCTTCCGAGAAAAGATACTGGCCGCCAACGGGAATTGAACCCGTGACCTTCTGATTGCCGGTCAGGTGCTCTTGACCACTGAGCTATGGCGGCTTATCTAATACCCGCCAAATAATTCAATATATACTAGTGTTTCATTCGACAATTACTTATTATTACATTTTTCCAACTGAAAACAACCAACTTTATTTTTGTGAGAGAGGTATTGTTAATACTAAATCTCCCGCTAGGTGGCGTCGAGACTAATTATGTCTGCATTTATTGCTGAAATACTTTCACTTGTCAAATATTAATTATTATTTTTAATTGATAAACTAACGTTTAAACAAGATTTTTATGCATAGCACACAGGGTAGATAACAAATATTATAATCAATAATTATCAGCCTGAAACACTCATCTACATTGAAAAAATCTTCCGAGAAAAGATACTGGCCGCCAACGGGAATTGAACCCGTGACCTTCTGATTGCCGGTCAGGTGCTCTTGACCACTGAGCTATGGCGGCTTATCTAATACCCGCCAAATAATTCAATATATACTAGTGTTTCATTCGACAATTACTTATTATTACATTTTTCCAACTGAAAACAACCAACTTTATTTTTGTGAGAGAGGTATTGTTAATATTAAATCTCCCGCTAGGTGGCGTCGAGACTAATTATGTCTGCATTTATTGCTGAAATACTTTCACTTGTCAAATATTAATTATTATTTTTAATTGATAAACTAACGTTTAAACAAGATTTTTATGCATAGCACACAGGGTAGATAACAAATATTATAATCAATAATTATCAGCCTGAAACACTCATCTACATTGAAAAAATCTTCCGAGAAAAGATACTGTGTGTTAGGCTGATAATTATTGATTATAATATTTGTTATCTACCCTGTGTGCTATGCATAAAAATCTTGTTTAAACGTTAGTTTATCAATTAAAAATAATAATTAATATTTGACAAGTGAAAGTATTTCAGCAATAAATGCAGACATAATTAGTCTCGACGCCACCTAGCGGGAGATTTAGTATTAACAATACCTCTCTCACAAAAATAAAGTTGGTTGTTTTCAGTTGGAAAAATGTAATAATAAGTAATTGTCGAATGAAACACTAGTATATATTGAATTATTTGGCGGGTATTAGATAAGCCGCCATAGCTCAGTGGTCAAGAGCACCTGACCGGCAATCAGAAGGTCACGGGTTCAATTCCCGTTGGCGGCCAGTATCTTTTCTCGGAAGATTTTTTCAATGTAGATGAGTGTTTCAGGCTGATAATTATTGATTATAATATTTGTTATCTACCCTGTGTGCTATGCATAAAAATCTTGTTTAAACGTTAGTTTATCAATTAAAAATAATAATTAATATTTGACAAGTGAAAGTATTTCAGCAATAAATGCAGACATAATTAGTCTCGACGCCACCTAGCGGGAGATTTAGTATTAACAATACCTCTCTCACAAAAATAAAGTTGGTTGTTTTCAGTTGGAAAAATGTAATAATAAGTAATTGTCGAATGAAACACTAGTATATATTGAATTATTTGGCGGGTATTAGATAAGCCGCCATAGCTCAGTGGTCAAGAGCACCTGACCGGCAATCAGAAGGTCACGGGTTCAATTCCCGTTGGCGGCCAGTATCTTTTCTCGGAAGATTTTTTCAATGTAGATGAGTGTTTCAGGCTGATAATTATTGATTATAATATTTGTTATCTACCCTGTGTGCTATGCATAAAAATCTTGTTTAAACGTTAGTTTATCAATTAAAAATAATAATTAATATTTGACAAGTGAAAGTATTTCAGCAATAAATGCAGACATAATTAGTCTCGACGCCACCTAGCGGGAGATTTAGTATTAACAATACCTCTCTCACAAAAATAAAGTTGGTTGTTTTCAGTTGGAAAAATGTAATAATAAGTAATTGTCGAATGAAACACTAGTATATATTGAATTATTTGGCGGGTATTAGATAAGCCGCCATAGCTCAGTGGTCAAGAGCACCTGACCGGCAATCAGAAGGTCACGGGTTCAATTCCCGTTGGCGGCCAGTATCTTTTCTCGGAAGATTTTTTCAATGTAGATGAGTGTTTCAGGCTGATAATTATTGATTATAATATTTGTTATCTACCCTGTGTGCTATGCATAAAAATCTTGTTTAAACGTTAGTTTATCAATTAAAAATAATAATTATTTAGAGTCCCGAATGTCGCCTTCATTAGAGGGTGGAAGACGAATAAATACGAAACATTATCAGAAGGGACATATGTAGCCGGCTAAATGAGTTTCGGGAGGCTCGGGAAAGTGTGAAATGTGTTCCGACATTCGGGGGTTGGCGGCCGCCCTCTTCGCGCGTATGCCTCCCGGGCATTCCGCCTAAAACAAAGTTTGCATTTAAACTTCTGCGGAGACAAAGGGAGAGGCGAAAAGGTAGTAACTAATGACTTTTTATGAAGAATTGTCAGCGCGTGCTTTGGTGGAGATTGAGAGACTTTTGGGTTCATGCGAGATAAGAGGGAGGAAAACGGTAGGTCAAGATAATTAATTTCAAACTTCAACATGGATAATAATTTAATATTTTTTCCAGATAATTCTATCTCGCTTACCTAGCCCAAAAGTAGTAGAGTAGGAGAAAATAGAAATTTTGATGATTTTGAAAATTCAGAATGAGGAATTATAAAATGAAACAAATATTATTAATATCACTTTTAGAAGGCATCTAAAAAATCGTTTTGCAAATCGTCGACAAGTACTTTTCGGCCTTTCCATTTTCTTCTTTCCACTTCTTTAAGCCACAAAACATTTCTCAAGTTGAACATTACTTACTTAAAAAAAACTATTTGTGTAGGAACAGCAAAAGCTATTAATTTCAAAGATTTATGTATCTTAAAACAACAATAACAACCACAGAGACCTTTCCTACTACAGATTCTAATAATGTACATAATAAGCCCTTGAGATGATTTTTCACGAAAACGGCGCTATATAAACCAGCCAATATTATTAGTTATTCGTATATTCGCAGGCTGTAAGTTTGGTCCATTTTGCTTTATTCAAATTTTCATCGTCATTCCATTCACCTATTTCCTTTTATATACCAAAATGGACTAAAAAAGAGAAGCAAATTTAAAAACTGGCACTATAGAGCTTACAAAATTTCAACAAAAACTTTTTACACAGTAGTTTTCTGTTTCATAAACGGGTACTTCCAGAAACTGGCCAAATTCGTATTCGAGTACCTACCTAGGACTAGTCCTGCACAAAAACTTGATAAATCGGGGGGCAGTTCGATTGGCGAAATGGGAAAAAGTTGTAAAGGGGGTGAATGTCGGAGGGCAGACCGGAGGGTAGTAATCTAAAACTCTATAAACCTGACAAAACGGGGAGTTACACGCCCTAAAATACTGTTAACATTGCCTTGAAATATCAAAGGGCTTCTTTGAACTCTGAAGATGGGTATTCCAAGTATTTGAATGACCGTGAATTTCATTATAGTATGGTAATGCAGTCGATTTCGTCAATCATTATTTTAAAGCCTCCATGGTCGGGACGGCCTATGTGGTCGAGGGGTAAGGCTATCGACTAGCAATCCGGAGGTCGCGGGTTCAAAGCCAAAGTTAATTTTAAATGATTAATTAATGTTTTCTTCTTCAATTTATTTATTTAAAAAATGTACATATTATATTTGCGGCATGTTACACAATGGAAGATACTCTCACTATCGCCCTGGTGGGAGAACACAATTCAGAATTGAAACACTGCTTGAAATGGCTTTAGCCGTGTTTGGTGACCAGATCTGAATAGTCAGGTTCTTTCTCACCATCCTATTCGCACCTCCTCTACTACTTTCAGTCCCACAACATACCCCAATTGAGAATGCCGGTGTCTCACTGTCTTCAGACAGATTGGCCTCTTGTGCGGTATTCAAATTTAAAAAAAATCAGGAATCTTGCTACTGAAAAATAGGTATAGGATAGAGTTTCCACACAACATGGGAAATCTTGTAATCGTATATAAGCAAACAGTTTGTATTGTATAACAATAAGCGTTTATTTTTTATAATAGTTAAATGGATATATTGAACTTACATAGCTCATGATAGAATTGATATTGCGGGCTGAAATTTTTTGCGGTGACCTCAAAATTACAGCAAAAAAAGTACGCTAATTTCATGACACCAGAGTTCATTGTTCTATAGTTTTAGCTGCTTCATACAATCAGATCAATGCTTTAGACTTAACTGAAATTGAGTATTGAAACGTTAGTAGGTAAAGAAGATTACGAGATTATTTGAAAAAAAAGGGTAGGTATAAGCTTTTATTAACTACATACTTCTTTTTCAATTCCACGTTTCCTAAAAGCCTTTAACGTTAATATATCTAAAATTACATTTGACATTACAAGATTTTCGTGAATATAATCGGCTTACCAGAAATAGAAGGTTCGACATCGGTTTATGACAGTTGGACTGGAACTTACCTGTAAAAATAGAAAAAAAAATCGAATTAATTTACTAAACAATACTTTTATACTTTTTATGGCAGGTAAAATGTATTGGGACATCCTACTCAAACGTTAAGCACATAAATAAATTGATAATATTTTGAGAAAATAACCTTTGTCCTCTGAGACAAAGTTTATTCGCAAATCAAAAGTTTGAAGTTTCCCTACCAGATTTCTACAAGATTCGCCGCAAGCGACAGCCAATTTTACGTACAATTCACGTCAAGCAGAACAAGAACAAACCGACTCAAGTAATAATACTCCTAGACTCGGGACAGAGACCGCAAATATTTGAATGGTCTGTAAGAAGTTTGTATGGAAGAAACATAAATCTACTTGCGGTATATTTTTCACAAGGTTATACCACTGTGAATATTTGGCATACAAAATCAATCAATCTTGAATTATTTTGTAAATAATTTCCAAGAGACATGAATTACTAGGTAGACAATAAGGCGTTTACATTCACCATTCAATTACTTATACATCCTTTACGTCCCGGATGCGAACATTATCTTTTTATTTTTCTGTGTCCTGTTCTCTTTCATATTTTCGTTTAGATTTATTAGTGCTATTTTCTTTAATGATACATTTACATCTCTTAGACAATGACTATCCTGGTATGTAAAGTTAAGAAAAAAATAGTACCTCACATTAATCTGTACATAATAATTATTTGAATTACGTGTTTAGTTTTGGTGAGTTGCTAGCTGCAGAGTGATATAGATTTTCGTAGTGAGGTAATCACCAAACCCCGAATTCAAACATTCGCATTCTTACCTCTAACTACACAATCAAATAAACAATGTACTCGTTTTTTCAATATGAATACAGCACAAGAGTAACAACTTCTTCCAACCATCTGGAGCCGGTGAGACTATGGCATCCCTAATTTGGGTATATTGTGAGGATTAAGGCAGCGGAGAAGGGAAATATTGAATAAGAGGAAGGTGGTGAATTATCTGGCTAATGAGATCTGGAAACCAAACACTGCTAAAGCCTTTTTAAGCAATGTTTCAATTCTGAATTGTGGTTTTCACCAGGTCGATACTGAGAGAATCTTTAATCTTTTTATTAATTATTTGTGAAACTACAGTTATTAAAGTAACCAATGTTGAACACCAAATCATCAGATTATTCGCTTTTAATGCCATGTATACAAGTTAAATAAAAAAAAAAAACACGCGTTTTGTAGATCTAAATTCGATCTATTGATTTAGAAGTTATGTACAAAGGATTTTAGATGGATGTAGAAAAATCTGCATTGCGTCAATGCCTCCGCTGAATTTTTAACTTCAGCTTATTAAACTAAAGCTTGCACTGTTTTGTATTTTGTGGTAAAGGTGTGTCTTTCTATTCTGGAAGGCACGTCTTTGGTGGCGAGACTCGAGTCGGGTGGCAGTCGGGAAGGTATTGGTGGGAAGGTTGTATTAGGAGAGGGGGAGGGGAGAGAGAAATGGGTAAAGAAAATAGGGGCTGCAGAGGTGTAGCCACTCCACACTCTAGGGATGTACGTAATTTATGTTGTACTAGCTTGTCAATTATGGTAATTAGTCGACGATAAGGGATAGCATGTAGAACGTGAAGGAAGTAGTGAACTTGTAAAAATTCTCGAACTGGGCCATAAATGTTTTCTCGGTAACATAATTGGATAACTTGCATTCATAATATGCAACCCTAATACAGCTTAACTTCGAAAAACGTCACGAATGAATTTTGAAGATTATATTTAAGAGTCTTTCGGTAGGAAAAGTATAGGTAGGTCTCTTCCATTAAAAAGAGAATCAACGCGGTAGGTATTATAATGTAAGTAAAAAAATTGTGTTTATATGTATTAATAATACATAGCTGTTAAAGGTAAAACCACACAAAACCACCGTCAATTTTAATAGTAGGTGCAAGTTATTATGTTTAACGTAGTTAATACAAGGCGATGCACCGCGGACTAACGAAAAATTAAGTGTATTTGGTTTAAAAATTTGATCGTTAAGAAATATTATAGATACTTTAATTAAATACTGAGAGTAGAACACTGAAATAATCGAGAATTTTTCGGAAGAGTTTTTACAAGCTCAGAAAGAAATAAAGTAGGATCAGCCTTATAAAAATTTCTTGCGAAGTGAAAAATCTTCTACCTACTTCTACCTTTAATCTTCTACCTTTTCGGTAATTGTTTTATAGTATAATGTGGCAATTTAAGGTCTTTAGAAAAAGATCGCAAAACATCTTAAAATTTGTTCCTGAACTTCACAAAATAAAATAAAACACGCTTTTTGGCGATGTTTGCGTAAATCAAAACCGGCGGTTGGTCTTAAATGGGAATTTCAACCTTATCGCCATTTACATAGGAGTATTATTGTCAGATGCCCGATTCCGATTGTTTCAAAAAGCTAAAAATATTTATTATCTTACCTACCTAGGATAAATATTAATGTAAAATAATTTTCATGTTTATTACGAAACGTAGTGCTTAAAATATCAAATACATTATTTATCATCATTTGGTAACTCTTTTATTAAATAATTGTTTGCGGATTAGAAAAAAAACCTTAATTCCGATTTTGTAAAACTCACAAAAATATGATCCGGTATTGAACAATATCGACATTTAAAAACTAGATAATGTGCAACGAACGATAATCAAAAACTAGTTTATACCTAATTTATCTTACTGCCATTCAAAACCCATTTTAATCCATCAATTAATTCTATCGCCGTTCAACGAAGTCCACGATAGGGTGGTCGCGTACAGAGAGAATAAAGAGGCTACTGAAGCCAGCAGCTAGTATCCAACAGGCCGCAGCCAGCCCTATGCAACAGTCACTATTAGACAACCCCTCGGTAGAGTAACTACCCGCCCACGTCGCAGCCGACTGTCGGCTTTGAATAATTCAGTACGCACCCCGCAGAGGTCTCCATAACGCGTGGTCCCATCCCCAGCTATACCTACCCCGTGAAAATGTTGGGTCAGAGATCGCGAACGGGTCTCGAAGCCTATTTCACATAGCGAACATTAATGCGTTGATCTAAAAACACACAAGATAAAATTAGTGAAAATCTTGGTGGTGGATGTAAATTAATATCGACAGGTATTTTCTTTTGGACTTTTTTGTCTGATAATTTTCTTTAATACCACAGCACGAAATTCTCTGGAGTCATTGGTCTGTTGCATCACCAAATTATGGAAAGGTTAGTGGAAAGGGAAGATGATAGAAAAGAGGATGATTAGGAAATATCTGGCTATTTCGATTGTGTTACTTTAACAATCCTCAAGACGGTCAAGCCAATTCAAGTTTTCTGAACAATGGTCTTTCAGAGTGATACATATAAAAGTAATGCCTAATACATCATGATGTTGAATTTCATTTCTGTTCTAGTAGACCTGAACGAAATAATAATAATAAATTATTTACTTTGGTTAAAACCAAATTTAGGTCAGCAAATCATAATATAACCAACACCTCTGCCATAGATCACCCTTTCTGTTTCCGTTTGTTCCGTTTCTTGGCGGGCCGGATCAGGGGAGGCCAGTTTGAGGACACCCGTTGATCTCTCCAGCCGGTCTCTCTCGACACATCGTCTTGCACGATTCATACTTCCGTCACTCTTGGATACAGTGATCACTAGAATCGCACCCTTCATACCTTTTTCCTTTCCAAAACTTCCTCTCCTTCCTTTCCTTAAAAAGACCCTCCACAGAGCATCCACAAATACGACACCAAGGAAAATTATTTTCCTCATAGGCCTCCTGTGTGGGGTTAATGTAAGAATAAATAATGTACTTAAATGTTTATTTTCAAATAAGTGAGAAAATGTGAAGAATTTAAGCTTTCTAAGAAACAATTATTTATGCTATCTTAAATTCTTGTTTACTAACTTTCTCTGCTCTGAGAAATGCGCAAGGTCTGTAAGGGTTGCTTACTCCTCTAAACTAGGGATTGAAAAGCTGAGCCCTAGGTACAGCGGAGGAATGCTGTGTGTAGGTTGAAGGCACTATAGGTATGTACGCACGTAGCTAGACATAAAGTCACTCAATTCTAGTTTTACGGTTCGTCATACGAGATAGTTTCGTTTTTCGTGTATCCCGTCTTTCTTCATCCACGTGAATGTCAAATGAGGCCTACATTTTTAATTTTTCCTTGAATTCATTATAACACAGGCTCTGCTGGCAACATGAAAAAGTTGTAAGGTTGTCGTACTTTTTTACTTGGTACAAAGAGACAGTGAGGTATTCCCGAATGGCCTATGTCACCGGTGACAGTTCTCCTCAGAGAAGCTTTATAGGAAAGAAAAAAGCAAATCTACATCTATAAGAGGCATAGATATTTCTGCATATTTATTGTGAGCTATAAATATTCCATAATTAGGCAAAATGGAAAATTTTGGGAAGAAAAGATTAAAATTTTACAAATAATAAAAGTGTGTTATTATAATGTGCTTTTGTGCATTTTATTTCTTCGTTGTGTGTTACCGGCTATTTTCCCGCGAAAGGAAAAACCACAACATGATTAAAGGCGAGCAAATGCTCCTTATAAACACCTTTACGATTTGTTTCCGTGCGTAGAAGTAATTTGGATCAAAACTCCACCCGCCGCGGCACGGTATATAAAAATAATGAATAGGTCACAAAGTACGGTCCAAGGTCGGACGATACCTATTCATCGATTTGCTAGTGCAGGAATATCCAACCGGTTGCTTTTTCGTACGTAATAAGCCCCGCAATTTTATGGCGCTCTTCCACGGTGTTTATGTAAATGGCGCTAGCCAGCACTTAGTGCACTGGATTCTAGAATGCACGGACTCTCTAGCTGAAAAAAGCTTAAGTAAATCGGTACCATTAAAAATATTGGATATTTAATTTGCCGAGGGGCAAATTCAATGACTACTTTAAACATTATATTGGCATGGGCAGACAATGTATCGGAAAGTAATTGAGATACGAATACAATGCACCTCATTGGCGACATATATATTTTTTTCCTCTGGTATTTTTAATATAAAATGCTAGGGAATACCAAATAACCTGTTAATCGAAATTCCTCATGGAGTATTCGATTTTTCTTTTATAACTTGTGATGAAAATATTAACGGTTCATTTCTTTGAAATTACTAATTCAATGTTGTGGTTAATACATGGAAAATATTATTACGGTTTAAGCAAAGTAAAAACGATGCTCTTAAAATGTTTTTGGACAATTTCGTTACTCCGAAATTAAGCAATTTGTTAATAAGATGTTAATTTTCAATTACAATGTTTACAACTATGGATGTTAACGTTCAATTGCAATGTTTGTACAATTACAATGTTTGTTCATTACAATGTTTGTTTAATTACAATGTTTGTTCAATTACAATGTTTTTTCAATTACAATATATATTAAATTACAGTATTTGTTCAATAACAATTTTTACTCAATTCAATGTGGACGTACGTATATATTCATAATATTATATTATAATATAACTATTATACAGACTGTCACTGTTTACACATAAAACTTTGTATAAAGCATCTCTACTTATTACTGTTATTATTATGATTGATTTCGAATTATTAAAACGTTTTTCAATTATTAACTGATTTTAGGTATTTTTTTTTTTTTTTTTTTTTTTTTTTTATTTAATTATAATGTATTACAAAAACATGGTGAGTAACACATTATTCCCAATGAGTTGAGAAAAAACTCATTACGGGAAGGACAAACACATAAGAGTACATTGCATTTCGTCTCGTGTTTATAAGCCAGAATGACGTACATTTTCTTTTAAAAAGGTTATGGAACTCATCGTTAATGGATGCTAGACATCGCAAACTCGGGGGATCAGAGGAAAGAGTAAAATAAGACACAAGAGACACCGGTCATCATTCCCTTAATGCCCTCCATTAGAGCTGTGGGTCTTACGCGTTTAATGCCTCCGTGGCTCTGAGTTATCAATCCATTAAGGCACTAGGGATTACCACTACTGCCTCATGCAGCCTCTTAAGGGCATCAGTGTAATCTCGTCGGGGTAAGGATGCGTTGAGGAGAGCAATCAACGCGGAATCACCATTCTTCGGTGACTTGCAATTTTGTTAATCTCTTTTTGTAGATTTGTATGCCGTAGGCAGACTGATTAAGATTCGTACTGAAGCGCGCTCTGCAGTAGGTTTTAAATATTGATAGGAGCACTTCGTGACGAGGAATGTCGGTAATTCTGCTCTAGAACAGGCTCATTCAGTGGGGATGTTTTTAAATATACGGGCAAACCGTGTTATTTTGAATTTTTGTTCCTCTGGAGAGCGGGTTTTCTCTTAGACCATGGATTTTAATATTGTTTTCGGAACGCTTCCGAAAACGGGTTTAAAAGTAGGGCATAACGGACTTGACGCTCGGTCTCTCCTGTCAAAATTGAAGTGACTATTTTTGGTAGACGTTTTTCATTGAAAAAGAAAATATTTTTAGTTTTTATTGAAGAGTGTATTTTGGTTGCGAAAACTTTAGAATGTATGATATTTCAACTCCACTTTAGCAACCATATTATTCCAGGATACCAAATGTGCGGTTAATAAAACTGACAAACCAGTAAGTTTTTTTCATTCAATAAAAGCCTAGCGAACATTCTAATTTTTTTATATTTAATCGAATGATTGTTGTCTTTTTTGTGTAAAACAGAGTAGAAGAGCATACAAATCATATTAAAAACATACCTTGAGATGGACAAACAAACAAACAGAGGCAGAGCTGATAAATGAACAGTGAACGACTGAAGTTTCGGATTCGGCCAATAAACGAGTTACGGTTGCGGTTTCGGTTTCGGCCAAAAATTAACCAAAACTTCGGCTAAGCGAAAAACTGCGTTTGTTTACTCGGACAAGTGTATATGCCTCTGGGCGAGTGTATATGCCTCTTGACATGATTAACTTAAATATTATTTTAGAAGAAATGTTACATAAAAGTTTTGTTAAAGTTCAGAATTTAAAGAGCTTGTAATCCTAAAATTTTAATTAAATTTGTCAAATTTACCGTTTGACAAATAATTAATTGTATTTCTATTGTCTAACATAAAGACTTGACTAATTTTTTACTGTATTAAAAACCTTTGTATTTTTGCAATTTCTACATTAAAGTACTTAAGGCGTACATTGAAGAACTGTTACATAACAACAAACCGAAAAGCGCTGAAAGTAAACCAATTAATTCATTAAATTAATGTCTTTTACTTTACTGTGCAGTGTGAACTCTTTTAAGTTTAACAATAAAAACGCCAACAATTTCGGGGTATAAATCAGTAAAAACAAATACAAAAAGAGTGCACTTTCTGCAGCATCCACAGAAAAGTAGAAGTTGTCTGATATTTCGAAGAAACGTAAATTCTACGATGCCATTTACAAACAAGTAGACTATCTACGATACAGAATCATGATTAACAACTCTAAAACAGCTGGCACGTAACCTCTGATCAGAGAACAGAGTCCTTTGAATGATCCGATACAAGTTATTACAGTACGAACGAGGAGATATAGGGGTTAGTAATAAAGACGTACTATTACGATGACCCATTAACCCTTATACCCGGCGGCGTTAGATCCAGTCGACCAGCGTGGATTGCGAAGGAGTCAGATCCATTAAGACCGTGTACGAACCTTAGCCACCTGGTGCCAGGTCTATAGGCAGACCAATACAAGGTTTTATGACTTTTGAGATATCAGGCCCTAAAGCTTGAAATAACCTCCCTCCTGAAGTAAGGCGAATAAGGAACAATCCAACTGAATATGAACTGATAAATGGTAAATAAGTGAAAACAGTCATTGTATATTATAACGTTAAAGAGCCAAAAAAAGATGACAAAAGGACATTTTGAAGTTCGACATATTGTTATGGAGATAATATTATTTGGGAGTTATGGTGCGCCAACCAAGAAATTACCGATAGAGAGAAATGATAATTTCATAACACCAAAACTCAATGTTACTGCTACACAAACATCAAAAAGATATCGATGGCGGAAATTTGAAAGCTTTAAAGGACAAAAATCCAAAAACGAGTTAAATGTGTAATTTTTCTCCGTTTTTTTTAACTTTCGATCTGTATCGTCGGAATATTTCCAGAAGAATAAGTGTACCCTTTACGATTTGCTATTTAAGAAGATATTTATTATGAAAAATCTTAATATATATAACAAAGTCGGGTTAGTTACACTATTTATAACTCGAGAACGGCCGGGCCGATTTTGATGATCTTTGATTTGTTGGATTTGTCTCCGCCCCGGAAAGGATAATAACTATTAAAACATCACAAAAATCAACGAAAAATATAGTTATTAAGAAAATTCTTTTCCTCATACATTTTATATGGAACGAATTCTCATATTTGAAAGAGCTGCGGGCATTTTGTGATAAGTACCTATAATATTGAACGTGCGTGAATTCCAAAAATTCAAAAACGTCAAATGTCAATGCGCTAATTGTTTTGCATTTGTTATTAATTTTTTTTAAATAATTTATTTGGCTTTCACCCATTAAGGGTGATCTTGGCCATTTCTTAAAGTATTTACATTTTCAGTTTTATTTTTTAATTAGTTACAATATCAGTTACTTCAAATTAGTTATGTTTTCAAATCAGTTTTTTTTACATGTAAGCATGTTTTTAAAAATATTATATTAGCAAACAAAGAAAATGGGCCAAGACAAATATTTGTATGATTATACAAGTTATACAAATATTTATATGGTTATACGTAGTTAATATTAATTGTAATTACAAAATTGTAGATTAAGAAGATGTACAGGTTCCCAAAAATAGGAACCTCTACGATTGTAAATAATAACACTGCAAGAATAAATGCATACGTATGGAAGTGAAAGAAATCTGATTGATGCTTAAATGTTAAGGCCATTTTTACAAATAAATTTTGCCAACAAATATCGAATTTGGAGAGTTGAAACTAAGAAGGCAGGGAACACTGGTGGGGAATTCAATTTTAAGTTTTATTAATTCACGTATGAAGTTTGGAAATTAATCATTGATAGGACACTTAAAAAAATTATAATCTAATGCATCCTCTGAACCATAATCACAATAAAGCGAATTGACTATGTAGAATCTGGAGAAATGGCTAAGACAACAATTATGACCTAGACGCATTCGAGTTATGGAAGAGATGTATTTTTAAGGCATAAAAATGTGTATTTGTGAAACCAGGGCTTGACAGGAAAAGAAGATTGAGTTAATGAGTACTGGTGACCTTTTATCAGAGATGACGATTTCCATTCAGAGGACCATTGGCGTTGTAACTTATTTTTAACTTTATTTAAATAGAGAAATCGTCTCTAACAGGAATAGGTATACTACTTAATGGACCATGGACAATGGATTCCTGAGCAATAGAATCAGCCTTTTCATTTCCAACAATACCAAAGTGTCCTGGGATCCAGGTCAAGACCACTGACACTTGAGCCAGCAAGATACAATAGAGCAGGTAAGAGAGTCGCTACTGGAATTGAGAGGGGATGTGCTTATTTTTTGTAGTGAGCTAAGTGAGTCTGAAAGGATGAGGGCATTTCTAATGTTGGGAGATTTGACGATACGTAAAGCTTCTATGATAGCTTTGAATTCAGCAGAGAAAATGGAACACTCTTTGAGAAGTCTGTGTGGGAAACACAATTTCCTGTGAGGTGCATAGATACTGGCCCCACATTAGGACTCCGGACTGAGTTTGGAACCATCTGTGAAAAAAATTATATAATTTGGCCAGTTATTTTCAATAATTTTGTTGAATTCTGTATTGTTGGATTCAGCTGAGTTTTTTATATTTTTTTTTACATATTCCTATAAATTGGTGCACCTTTGGATAGAAAGTAAAATTTTCATATGGATATGAGTATAAGGGGAGAGATTCATTGCGATAGGAGTTTGTGGATACATTCTGGAAAGTTGAAAGAGGAAAGAGTTAATGTTATTATCTAAACATATAAAGTTGCCCCTCTTTCTTACACACTCAATGTCAACATTTGAAAATGGGACAAACGGAGAACGTATGTCAACACCCCGCCAATGGAAAAATACAATAATTATAATAAATCTCCGACACACTTATGAAGAAAATGAAACGCAATTCCTGTAAGTAAGTCGAAAAGCAAAAAAATCACATAAATTATAAATCTGTATACAACGCCATCTCTGATACTGACATCGATAATTGCTTCATTGTGTAATTTTTAACTTAATAAAAAAACTGAATTTGAATTTAAGCTAATTAGTTAACACAACAGTTATTGATTCTGAGGCGGTACGAAGTTCGCCGGGTCAGCTAGTTTAAAATAAATTAAATACTGTTATTAAAGAAATTTACAAAAAATGTTAATTGGGTATTCTGAAAGATCTGTTCAACGATATTTTCTAATAAAAATTCATAATTATCGGTGTACAATTAACATTTTGTCCTTTATAGAATTTCAAATTTCCGCTATCATAATTTATACATTTTTATTTATTTACTTTATTGTAATTTTTACATTTGCGAAAGCATATAGAAAATATAAAAGAAATGTAGATTATCTTCTTAGTTCTCATGTGCTAAGGAGGACAATGTTTTGGATAGGTTTTCAGCGACTTCTATGATACAAATACATGGTTTGGGTAGATTTTTAGACTTAGATAACGACGCTTTTAAAATACTTTTTTAAGGTTATCAACACAAATCGAACCTGCCACCCCTATGGCCTATAATTCATAATGACACTATCATATTCAAAATATTTCTAGAGAGTATTCAAACCGCACGCGGGTTATTTAGAGAAATACAAAAATTTTGAAAAATAAAAAATCACTTCATAAAATTTTATTATTACGGAATACGCGTTGACAAGCATTTCTCGTCATCGATGGCTCGTTGACTCAATCATCTCCATGACAAAATAATCAGTAGGCCACACTCGTGGAGCCAAAAGTACCGAAGTTTTGACAGCCTCGACATGTTGAAAATTGTAAACGGATAACTTCTCTTCATTCCAAATTGTTAATTGGATGTCAAATTTTGTATAGGTCCATGGCCGAATGTCATATCGGTATATGAATATGCTAATTGTAGATAATGTCAGAAGAAGAGTATAATACATCTGTACATATAAGCCTATAACCACGTGTGTATTCGCCAGCCCGGATTGGAGTTGCGAAAAATGCCGCTCGGAATTTGGGCAGAAAGATTTTAGCGTATAATGTAAAATACATTATTAGGCATTTTATTTTATTTTGTATTGATTTTGCTTCAATTCTGTTGGATTCGAATTAAAAATATTTAGCTACAAAAAATAACTAACAGGGGTAGGCAGAAAGGACCCAAACAACTTGGTCTTGGCACACACTCCTTGCTTCATACATCGTCATATACTTCTTCTACCAATCATATACACTCATTTTTCTCCTTAAACTCATTTTTCGTTCATTTGCTCTACACGCCCAAACCGTCCGAGCGTTCTTTTCTTAATCTTACTCATTACGCTTACATCAGACTTGCATTCTTCGCGGATCTCCACATTTCTCACACGATCGTACATGATTTTACAACATATATGCAGAAATTTCATTTCTACAGCATTGGGTCTACTGTCATCCTTTCTCTGCCAGTTCCATGCCTCACTGGCATACATGCAGGGTAGGTACCAGCGCTCCGTTGTGGACTGCCAGCATCGACTCTTTGGACACTTTTTTGTTAGAGCCTACCGCGTTCAGTCTTCCAATAATGAAATTAACCCGCCTTTATCCTTCTTTCAATATCTCTGTACACCTTTCCATCCCGTAAATGTACTATTTTATTTTTATTTTATTTTATTTGGAAAACCAACAGTTTATAAAAATAATGTTTGATGAAATTCATATGTATAAAAATTTAACCAATAACATGTTCACTGATGTATATTAAATTATTTAGTGAGTAGGTGTAAAGTGTACTTCCCGAAATAAAAAATAAAATAGAATATAAAAATACTTTGCATTTCTGAAACTTACATCGAAACTTAAAACATTTTGAAGGTTTTGACTGACATATTGATTTTTTTTTATTTGGATGTAGTTTTTTTTATTTATGCGTTCGACCATGCCACAAACAAGATCAAACAATACTCGTGTCGGATAGTGTCCAAAATCAGTGTAATGAAAGGATGTGCATGAATACAAATGAAGCAGGTAGTTATAAAGACAAGAGTTTTTTTTTCATTCAATCGTGATTCTGTTTATGAACTTCTGTTATATTGAATTTGTGAATAAAAAACATTATAGGTACAAGGCGAGGCCCAGTTCGTTCCTGCTCTCAATCATATTAAGCACATCGTATTAAAACCTGCGGTTGACAGAGGTAAATCCGTTGCGAAATGATTAAACTCAACAATGATTTTTTTTGGCGAGAGATAAAAAATTTTTGCCAGTAAAATTATCAGAAGCGTCAGAATATTTCGCCTGATCCGTGAAATCCTGGTATATTGTCGGTAATGATCGGGATGTGTTGACATTATTTTGAGTTTATCGCACATCCGGCAAAGAATTATTTGTTGAAAAAAAATTTATAATAAGCCGGAAAATCTATATTTCCCGTTAGTATATTCGATCCATAGGTACGACAATATAATAAGTAATTATTATAATATCAGTGTGATAACTCAAGAAGGCATAGTGTATGATATGTATTTAGTTACTTTTACATTAGCTCGCATCTTTTTGGATGCTGAGTGGAGGGTTTGTTTTTAAGAAAGGAAGGAAAGAATCGGGGGTCAGTGTGACGGACATACATGAGAAAATCCTGGTGGAGAGGTAAAAAGGTCTCCCTTAACCAGTTCTTCAAAATCCGGCCAGATGGATGGGCAGATCCATCCGCCGCCAAAACCTAGACAATCTAACCCCATGAACCCTGGCACCCCTGCCAAGTCACCAAACGTAGCGAACTACTTAGGCTAACCAATGGCAGAGGTGCTGGTTATCCAATAAACCGGGCGGTACCCCTACCCGCTTCCCAAATTTGAAACTATTATACCAACTTTACAGTTCTGACATACGTAAGTTTTGTGTCGACAAAACAGATACAAGATGAAACCAGTCACAGAATTCTCAAACTTGCACCATTGTTCATCTGCAGCTGTTCAGTAGGTACATTCGATTCCTAAATCTCGTTTATAACTCCAGAGCATTCAATGTCCTAGTCAACGATTAATATCATTAACAATGTGTACAAAATATTATTTTTTGCGGATTTTATCAAAAACATGTAATTAGTACCGATATATATATCTACTAGCTTTTGCCCCCGGCTTCGCTCGCATGGTATTAAGGGGGTTGCCACTCCGCCTCCTCCACCTTCCCTCTCGTCACTCCACTCTCCCCATACCCCCCCCCCCTAAACCCATCCCCCTCCCTTCCCATACCCCTCCCCCCCCCCACCCCCGCCCTTTCTTCCCTCCCCCATCTACCTCCACCCTCCTCCCCTTCCCCCCACCCTCCTCCACCATTTCCTCCCTTTCTTCTCTCCCCTTTCTTTCTCCCCAAACCCCTCCACCCCAGGCAACAATTTTTTGCTTTTCATCTGACCTTTGCAATAACTCGATTTTGTAAGGGAGAGAAAACGTATGATAAAAAATTTCATAACGCCACAGCTTATTCATAACACCAGAACTTACCAAAATATATAGCCTATATTACTCGCAAATAATGTAGCTTTCTATTAGTGAAAGAATTTTTAAATTCCATTCAGTATTTATTGCGTGAAAGAGTAACAAACATCCATACAAACTTTCGCCTTTATAATATTAGTAGGATATATACATATATATATCGACCACCATAACACGAGCGTAGCATGGTGGTCGAAAAATCCCCAAATTATATAACCATCAAAGCAATTAATAAAGAAAAATCAAATATTAAAAAATATTCCCCATCAAAACACACCTACGCGAAAGTCAGCAACCTTTTAACATTTGAGCTAAATGGGGTCAACACCGGGCAATACAAATTGATCCGATTCAAATTTCTGATGGAATTTAAACCACTCCACGAGCAAACAATGCGACCAAAGTGCCTAACTCCCTTCCACAATGGTCGTTTTCATAACTGGAATCGTAATATCGTGCAGTGGACGGCATTAATTTCACGTCAACGTTCGTATTTCCACATATTCTAAATATTTTTATTAATTGATTGATGGTGCTTGGCATCTATATTGGTGATTTTATAGTTATAATATACTAGCGACGTCCCGGCATGGGTTTCAATGACACTTAATAAATAAATTGTTTTTCCCTGCGTGCCATTTCCCATTTGCCCCGTTCCCCTTCCTCTTCTGCGTCTCCTTCCCCCCACGTTCCCACTCCACCTTCTCTCTTCCCAATCCCCTCACCCGCTTCCCCCGTCACGCGAACCCCTCTCCCGCGTTCCGCTCCCCCTTCCGGTGTTCCATACTTTCAGTCCCGGTACATTCAGCGTTTAAACAGCTCGCATGCCAGAGCTCACCAGTATATACCTATAGAAACCTTCCCAGGCGTGCTCACCTAAAGTTTCATCGCAATCGGATGAGGTATAGTGAATAATTTCATGATACCAAAGCACACTATTATATTGTATAGAAACCGCCGCGGGCATGCGCACATCAAATCTCCAAAGTTTCATCGCAATCGGATGAATGGTTTAGCAACGCATGATGCCAGAGCTCAATATTATATGTAGAAACCATTGCGGGCATGCGCACCAAATGCGCATTTCATGATACCAAAGCACACTATTATATTGTATAGAAACCGCCGCGGGCATGCGCACATCAAATCCCCAAAGTTTCATCGCAATCGGATGAATGGTTTAGCAATGCATAAGGAACAAACATACCTACGTACATACAAACAAGCAAGCAGGCAAACATTGATTTTTATAATATAGATAGATACAGGATGTAGGATTGTTGGAAGGCTGAACTTTTTAGGCAAAATTAACTAAAGAAAAACAGCAGGATTTTAGAGAGGGGGCGGTACTTAACCAAGGACTAAACCTACTAAAGGTCAAGGATTGTAAGGCCTACGTATTTTTAATATCATTACCGCACAAAACTTCCAACTACTCTGAGCCAGTGGGACCATGTTATTCACAAACGGGAGTGAGAAGGGGAAGAAGGTGAGTGAAAGAAAGTTTGAGAAGTACTTTGTTTTTCAGATTTGGTCGCGACTATATATATTTACAGCAAACGATCCGTACCTGAAATGGCGATCTTTGAATAGAACAAAAGCTACAGAGAGTAACTGTTGCTATTATTGTACGTATTTTTACCAGCTATTCAACATCTTAAATGCTATTATTTTTTTGTAACTATAACTACTAGGTATTTATAAGCAGTATGTTGTACCTTTATTATTTAACATATATTAGTAATACGAGCGATGGGAAGGCTGATAGAGATATTGAAAGAAGGGTAAATGCAGGCAACTCTATTAATGGAGGACTGAACGCCGTTGGCGCCAACAAAAAACTGCCCAAAGGAGCGAAGTTAGCCGTCCATGATGGAGTGCTGGTACCTACCCTGATGTATGGCAGTGAGGCATGGAACTGACAGAGGAAGGATGAAAGTAGACTGAATGCTGGAGAAATGAGATCCCTGAGGCGTATGTGTGGAAAAAACATATACGATCGTGTGAGAAATGTGGAGATCCGCGAAGAATGCAAGGCTGATGTAAGGGTAATGAGTAAGATTAAGAAAGGGACGGTCAGATGGTTTGGGCATGTAGAGCGAATGAACGAGGAAAGGAGTGTTAGGAGAATATATGATGCAAATGTGAATGGTAGAAGTTGGGGACGCCCAAGGAAGACATGGCATGACCAAGTGAATCAGATACTTGAGTCGGGCCATGTGAAGAGTCGGAATAATAGAAGAGCATGTATGAGACGATGTATGAATGTGAACGAGGCAAGCAGTGTGTGCCAAGATCGAGTTGTTTGGCGGTCCGTCCTCTCTGCCTTCCCCTGCGGAGAAGCGGCGTGATGGTTAGTTAGTTAGTTAGTAAATGTACTAGCTCTCCAGTTACACCCGAGATTATTTATTTACTAACTGGATTATAAAAATGGTAGGTATTTATTTATTAGTTATTCGGCTTTTAAATAATGTAACATAGCATAAAGCGTGAACTACAACATTAGAAATTAGAATTTAGTAAGTAATAAAGTGCAATTAGCGTCTAATATAGCAAAGGATAGTAAATAGTAGTTGAGAACATGTGTAATTAACAAAGCAAAATGAAGCCCTATTTAAGTAGTACAATATTGGAGTGCCTAAGGAATTTACGTACTTAATACTTCTGTTATTTAATTAAAAATATATGTAAGTAACTTTAGATAGATGAAGATGAGGCACACAGTAAATGCAAAAGGGTAGGCATATAATGATTAACGAGCAAATTACATTGCAAAAATTATATTTTTTAACGTGTATTATCATTTTGTATATTTAATTTATACTTACGACCCTGGACTTATGGAAACTTAAAGGAGGTGTGATACGAGTAGGAGACTGGTATGTATAAATGAAGAAGTTTCCTTGAGGTAACTAGAACTCTCCAGCTTCATCAGGACTATCTTAATTTCTTGCTTGAATATTCCTCCTGTTCTACTAACCTTAAAGATTACCACTAGAATTTACAGTGAAATCGCTGCGGTATTATTCTCTACGCTTTCATTGAAGACTTTGTTCAAAAAAGAAATTTGCAGTCAGTTTTTTATTAAAATTTTGCCACGAAAATTCAACACTTCCACTAGCACATCAAAAACCCGCTGACCAGAGCTGGTTGCCCTGGAGTGCCTGCAATTTCATATTGAAATTTAAATTGACATAAAGGTACTCGAGAGACCCGTAAGCAAAACAAGCGCAAAGTTCCAAGGGAAATATTTTAAAAATAAACATGAAAGGAAAAAGTAGATTTTTTTACCGAAATTGGAGAACTTGTTAGTAATGGCCAGTATTTTTTCAAATTAATATCTTTTAAATATGATGGTAGGTATTTGGGAGGATACATTATATCAATTTGGAAGGTGGGTATGGGTATCTCCGCCCCGGGATTCTTTTATTGGATAACCAACACCCTTGTCATAGGTCACCCAAAGTGGTTCGTTACATTTGGTAACATAGCAAGGAAGCCCAGGTTTCGTGGGGTGAGGTTTGTGTTGGCGGCGGATGCATTTGCCCACCTACTGCGTGGCGGTCCAGATCTAATTGAGCGAGACTTTTTGACCTCTCCAGCCAGGGTTTGCCGACCCATCGCCTTGCACTGCAGTTGGATTCATTCGTCCGACATCCTTGGACACATTGACCCTCAGATTCCCTCCCCTCATACCCTCTTCCTTCCCAGAACTTCATCTCCTTCCTTTCCTAAAAAGGCCCTCCACACAGCATCCCCAAAGATAAAATAGGGAATTATTTTCTTCAGATCCAAGAGCCCACACAGAGGAAATGCAAAAAAAAATCTGAGATCCTTTCGGCTAAGTCATTTGGCAAAAATAATCTTGGAGAATTATAGTATTTTAAAAAGTTTAATTTAAGTATTTTCCACGCAAAGGTCACTGATCAAACTATGAGTACGAAGCGAGTTTCTGCAAAGTTCATGAGGCAAACTACTACAAACCCAGTACATAATATACGGAATTCGTTTATTAAATTTTTATGATTATATTTTTGATGGTATAATGTACTTTGTACGTAATCAAAGAATATTTTATTTGCAATGATTTAATGTATTCATCTCATATTTCACTATTTTATAATCTGTCAATATTTTTTGGCATTCTGAAAAACGACTAATAGGGTTTTTATTGTTTTTAATTATTATATATGTTAACTGCACACACAGAACCTTATTTTTGAGACATGTTTATACATGTTTAATCAATATTGATGAAAATACAAATTAGAAAGCGCAAAACACTGTCACCAAGTACTGAATAAATTAAATTTTTCGCCAGTGAAAAAAATTTCAATATGCTACACTAGCTCTTCTAGCGGCCAGAGTTGGTGATACTGCCAATATTTTAATGGAAGTTGGATTTATTACTAATAATACAGGGTATTTGCTTTCATACATTCTCGTAAAATACTGATTTTATACAGCAAGCATTTACATTTTTTCTTAATTTACGAATGTAGATTCACTCGAGAAGAAATTAATTAACAGGTCAATTTCAGACACCTGCCAAACAGCTTACAGGCAACAAAAAAATAATGGTCCATCGTAAAAAAAAAATTACAGAACGTTTGTTAGTAGTGTCGGATCATAATGACTAAATGGCCCCGTCAGATAACATCAGCGAAGCTGAATCAAACGAACATACGTGAACTGTCAGAGAAGCCGGTGAAAAAATCACCTTGAAATATCCTGCAGACGTCTGCGCGTGACAGACAAAATAGAAGTACAAAACAATAATAATAATTCGTACATCAGTTACACGGTTTGTCCGGCATTCCGATTCATCAAGCTCGGAAGCAGAGCTGTCACTGGAGTAAATGACGTCGCGGCCTCTGATATAGAATAGACCGGTAGGGGAATTTAGGAAATCGATCAATTTTTCTAAACTTTATAGTTGTATTTTGTATCTTCTTCTTCTTCTTCTTTATGTGCTTTATCAGGTCCCCCCGACGTTAGCGATCACTCTTGAAAAGGTCTCTCTGTCTTGCGCTGCCCGGAATAGCTCCTCCGCACTTCTAATGCCGGTCCACTCTCGTATATTTCGCAGCCAAGACATTTGTCTCCTACCAGGCCCTCGGCGATCCTCTATCTTGCCTTTCAATATTAAATGGAGCAAGTGATACTTCTCCCCTCGAAGTATATGACCTAGATATGAAATTTTCTTGATTTGAATTAATGTAAACAGTTCCCTATCTGCTCTAGCCAGCCTGTATTTTGTATACATCGGATTTTTTTATGTGATACACAGTGTGTCCGGGGGTAAAGTGCACAAACTAAGGGAGGCGATTCTATATGGTAGTACAAGTCGAAAAGAAAAGAATATGTGAAAAAAACAAAAAAATACTCTTCTATAGAAAAATGTTTTTGCGTGGGGAAAAAACATTGGAATTTCGAAAAAAGTCATGTCCCATTTTTCTTAGTTTTAACCATTTACGTTGCTAATTATATCACGCTACTGCCTATCGTGTGTTATATTAGGAGCATTTAGTGTATTAATTACACTTATTATGTATATATATGTGCCTACTTGTAAACAGTGTGTACGAGTATAAAAAAATGTATTAAAAAAAAAATACGTGCAACTGAAGTCTTGTATACATGAAATAGAGACAAGAACGTAAGTATATAAGAATGCGTTGTAGTCCAGTGTCAGTCTTAGTTATCACCTGTTATCGGACATAGTTTTTGCAATGTGTTAATTGCAGTACGTATACATACCGTCTTAAATGTAAATCAACATAAAATACTAACTTACAAAAGGAAAAGTCATTAAATGTACCTTACTAAGTTATGTAATGAAATTGTTTATTTAATTCGCTTTACTACATTAGCATTGATTAAAATGGAACCATAGAAATATTATTTGAGTAAATCAGTGCACCTACGTAATCAATTTCAATATATTTTTTTTTTTTCAGTTTACATTCATTTTAACCAGTTAGGTTTTTAAGGGTATGATCGGTAAAGTTATTTGTACGTGTGAGGTCTACTCCGCCATCCGAAGGCTTTGTCAAACAGTTTGACCATGTGAACAAAAACAATGATGCATAAATAAAAACACTACACCCAGAAGAAAGCAGAAAATCCTTAAACCGCATTTTGATTCAACATATTAACGATAAATGTATCCTTTGTACTGAATCTAAAAGAAATATGAAGAAAAAGTCGGCATATAAAACCAGAAGTTATTTTGTGAAATAAAAACCAAAGCATCTAATGCAAGCATTTGCAGGAGTTGTAAAGGCGAATTATTTGAGATATTTAGGAGAACGGATTGACTAGAATTCATCTATTTATATCCGCGTACCGTTGGGCATTCGCCCTCACTGGCCATTCCACAATCCACAGTCCACAGTCCCCAGTCAACAGCTCGAAAGGAGGCTGACAGTAACGGGTCCATGGGATCTGGATTCAGCAGTAATTAGAGTCGTGATTGCCACCGAGAGGAGATATTCGAACAGTTACATATTCATGAGATCAACTCCATTCAGCGGTCACGAATATTTCTGCCTGCCAACCGCAAGAATGAAAGATATTGTAACCATCTATCAGCTCGAAGAACTAATGAGGGTATCTGATGCATTTGGATGAAACCGATTTATAACATGTTTTTGGTGTGTTTTAAATAATTACTCACTTATATTTTTATGTTTCACTATTCACTAGCCACAAGTCACAATAAAAATACAATTAAAACTTACTAAAAAATTCCAGATCGAGTAATGAAAACTTTGAAAGTGTTCCTCCTTTTCGGTTATTACGACAAAACATCTTCATAAAGACGTGTCTATAAGAGATAATAGTATCACATATGTTCTAATAATATTAGCTTGTCATTAAAGCATACAGAAAAACTATATTTTTTAAGTATTCGCGGCATCTGTAAATATGTAAACACTGTTTTTCGTTTATTTTATTAAGCCTTTTTAATTTCTGTAAAACACAACACTAGGTAGATTAATCCAAAGTAATATTAATATAATAAGTTTTTATCTAGATTTGTAAAGCACCCTTAAATGATATTTGATAAAAACTAACCAGGTAACATTTTAATTCTTTCAGATATTACTTCCGTTGATGAATATCGGAAAAATTATCAAAGTTTAATTAAAAATTTTAGTTCTATTATGTGATTCTGTAGAACGTAAAACGTGAATTGCCGCAATCACTGTATAATGGTTTTATTAACATAATTTCATCAGCATGATGCATCCACCACAGACTCCCTACAATCTAAAAGACATTAAATCGATGGGCTCTCCCGACTCGTAGAAACTAGAAACTTTCTACCGAAAGACATTACGGTCGGGCGATCTTACGATAATTGGTCGGAGCGTGATACTACCGGGCTAAGACAGAAGAATATTATGCATCAGGTTGGTCTAAAAGCCAACATCGTGTCTTTCACATCTTAAATGTCAAGCGTCTCTCTTAAAGAATACCTAGCTTTGATGATTGGGCATTACTTGCTTCACACGATTTAGATAACAATAAACAGTTTTTTTATCACTTTACAATTTAACAGTTAATCTTGACAAATGATTGTGTTTGAAACATTTTAGCAAACCAAATGCAGTGTCTTCTCACCGCGAAGCCCACACAGCCCTCATCACACATCAACAACAGGAAAAAAAACTGCATTAAGCCATTTTGCGACGTTTTTTGACTTGAATTTTAGCGTACTTCTTCCGACGTCCATCTATTTTTTAATGAAATATTAATAGAAATGAAGCGATGTTCTTCTTCGAAAGTTGTGATTTTTTTTTCTTCAGTAAAAATTTTATATAATCATAAATACACTGCCATATTGCAATAAAGTGCTTTGCTCTTCTAACAGCTCCAAAACATCCAAACGATAGATCATCGGTAAAAACTTTGTAAAAGACAAGAGAGCACATAAGAGCAGACAAATTACATATATAAGGAAATATAGATAAATAATGGTTTTATTTGAAAATTGTTTTGTTTAGTGGTACTAATCGGTACATGATTTTGAAAGATAAATTTGAAATATTTGAAATTAAATATATGGGAATAATAATTGATTCCAAATTGACTTTCGCTCAAAATACAAAACAAATTATTAAAAGGGTTGCCAAAAAAGATTCGCTGTTGGGAAGAATAAGAAGATTCCTTGACACAGTCTCCAGTAAAAATGTGTACAACGCAATCATTGTACCACACATAAATTACTGTAGCAGCATTCTATTCTTAGCCAATGACGGATTAACGAAACAAATGACAATTCTCCAAAACAGAGCTATGAGAACTATATTGAAGAAAAATAAGTACACTTCAGTCAAGAAAATGTTGAAGGAGTTTAATATCTTGTCATTTAAACAAAATATTTACTTCAATATTATATTGTTAATCTACAAAATAATCAATGTCCATACGTCTATTGAATTCCTAAGAAAAAATGATAAACTACAAATCAAACATACACATGAGACGAGGAAAAGAAATGAACTAAGACTCCCCTTCAGGAAAAAAACACAGAGTCAAAAGTCATTGATGTACGGAGCATTGAAGATATTTGGAGAATTACCAGAAGAAATAAAATTGGAAGAGAGCATAAAGGCATTTAAAATTAAATTACGAAGATATGTGATTGATTTGGTATATATGTGTTATTTTAAGTGTATGTATATATAAGGATTGTATTAGGACATAGATAACTATGTACTTACTTATTTAAAATACCGCAATAAACAGTAAATAAATCAAGCTTTGGTAACTCTAAGGAAATTGCATCTAAGGAAATTGAACCCACACTATTCCAAGCGTACCGCAACCACAAACGCTGTAGTTGAAAATAACTTCCTCTCAGAATGGTAATAAAATATTCAGGTACATGAGAATTCATAATAATATAAGAGTATTCATAAACATAAAACATGCTTTGAGACACGATAAGTCAGAGAGCTTTTGAAGAGGCATAAATTCTTGAACCCTTCATGTCAATATAATACTCTCTTACAACCTCCACTGTGGATGGTGACAAAAATAATATTATTCAAAGTTCTCAACAACTTTTAGGTGCGTACTAGAGCTCAAGTATCGAAGTGATGGTGTCTTAAATGACATCGTTAACGACTCATCAAACTTTGTTCAACTCTGATGGATAGTACGAGATATGGAAAGAGTAGAGGTGCTGCTAGTACCTCTGATGAAGGGAACGTGGAAACCCTCATCAAAATTATGGCGATTAATATCATCTAATAAGTATACAAATGTTTATAACGTGAAGCATCGCAATTCAGATTTCGATTACTTAGTGTATACAGCGTTAGCATCGAATTTGACATATTTTTTACAAAAGTTCATATTTTGATGAATACAATCTACAGTGTACAAAGCAAATTATAAATTATCATTAATTAATAATTTGGAAGGCGGGTATGGGTACCAATCATTGGATAATCAAAACCTCTGCCACAGGTCACCCTGAGTGGTTCGCTAAGTCTAGTGACTTAGCAAAGCTGCCCGGATTCATGAGGTGAGGTTTATCCGGGTGTTGGCGGCGGATGCGTCTGCCGGATCGGGAGATACTGGTTGAGGGAGACCTTATGATCGCTCTAGCAGGACTCTCTCGGTCCTAGAATCGATAACCCTCCCACTGGGATAATAATAATAATATTTGGACGATTTATATAGCGCCGTTTTTGTGAAAAATCACCTCAAGGGCGCTGTACAAACTTACCATACATGCCTAAAATCTAGAAAGACTACAACCTAGACAAACAATTAAAAACAACTTATGGCTAAAAATTGCATACACCGGTTCATTGATCACCGATACGAAAATATATGTACAATATTTTGACCAATGAACGCGATGCTGCCTAAAAATGAATTAATACTGGACCATACTTACCTGGGAGGTCGCTTGAAATTAATACTTGTTGTAATGTCTTATAGAACTGGGGTGGGAGGGTTAGATTCATATGTGGCTACTCCTGGATACATGCCCCCAAATTTCTCAACACCCCTCCTTTTTCCTTCACAGAACTTCCTATCCTTCCTTTTCTAAAAAGTACCTCCACACAGCATCCTCAAAGATGACATAGGCCTGTGGGGAATTAATTTCCTCAGGGCATCCTGTGAAAAGGTATTTTTTTAAATATGAGAGCACTAATGCAATTTGATTAAGCAGGTGTAATAAAATGTTGAAGGAAACGATATTTCGGTATGCACTTCAACTCGTATCAGTAATAAAGCAATCTCCTTAAAATTATCTTCGGTTTCGCCCAATTTGGTTAGGTTCCCTGATAGCAGACTTTTTACCTTTTGCATGTATAGATAACGGTAATTAGAATGTGTGCAAAATAATAATATGAGCACCTATTCATTTCAATAATGTGAGTACCTATTCAAAATAAAAACCATTTGTGAATGCCATTGCCGTTACCTATTTTCGTTTGTACTTACACCCACCAAATAGAAGAAATTCTAACAAACAATTAATATTTTGTATCAATAGTGTAAATTGGAAAAACGCCTACCGATGGCTTAAATCGATTTCCTATAAATTATTACGTACGAATTGAAATATTGGTAGGAAGCAATAAAAGAAGCTTCCAACTGTGTGGTCGTATTCATTGATTTCTGAATTCTAAATAAAAATCAAGAAAGGAGAATAAAAAGTATCACAATATATATAACACGTCTTTGCACCATTGAAAAAAAAGTTTTTTTTTCGTTTAAGAAGAAGCAAGTTTAAAAAGAACATAACTTATGCCTCTATTTAACTCAGTGAAATTTTATAATTGAATATTAAATAATATTTAAAATGCCCTTAAAGACCTGATATAATCTAATATACATATATTATCGGACAATCTGAGCTGTATAATAAAACTACAATATACTATTAACTACAATATATCATTAGACACCTCCAAAATTATTACGATAAAAAATGTCCTTGATCTTGATCGAGAAAAGCGTCAATCACTATGACAGATGATAAAAGGTAAATCAACCTCTACTGTGCTGCAAAACAATAATCATTCAGCTAATATCATTTTCACTGCAATTTTTTGTACCGGTAGTACCACTAACAACAATATATGTACCCAAAATAATGCATTTTTATATACCTTATTAGTTTTTTCTTGTATCAACACAATTGTTGTGATAATTGCTAATCTCACTACTTATTATTCTTACTATATTTTATCTCCTTTAGCTGGAGCTCAAGTTTTTTCAATACTCTTTAAGAAAAAAATAGTTCATTCCGCAAATATTATTTTCCTTGCAAGTTTTTGTTTGAATCGTATCACTCTTAACAATGTATATATTCAAAATAATGAGTTCTTACCTTATTTAGTATATTTCTCTTGTACCAGCATAATTATTATAATAACTGCTAATATTATTGTTAAACATTATTACCATACTCTACCTCATATCACCCACACAAACGCTCTTTTAATATTATTTAAGAAAAAAGTAGACCATTCTGTAAAAAAAAAAATCCTTGCATATTTTTGTATGAGTCATACAACTATTAACCATTTATATACTCAAAATAACGTATTCTTACTTTCTTGTATTAAGATAATTTTTATAATAATTTCTAATTATTCATACCATAGTTTACCTTTTTTGGCCAAAGCCTTTTTAATATTCCTTAAGAAATCGGTAGATCATTCCATACATATTTTTTCACTCGCATGTTATTACATAATTTACACTACCATTAACGATGTATGTACCCTACATAATGTATTCATACTTTTTTTAACAGATTACTCTAGTTTTAACATAATTAATGTCACAAATTGTAATGTCATGTCTTATTACTTAAGCTTTCATTTTTTATATAATATTCATAAAACGAAATGATTGATATTAATCTACAAATAGAAAACCATGGAAACATAATTACTCCTGAAACTAATGATGCCTCAATGTGTATAGATATTCTAAAACCCTACAAACGATTAAAAATATTTTCAACTAATATTCGGAGCATTGACAAGAACTATAATAACCTACTTGTAACACTTGCCGGTTTGAATAATATTTTTGATGTAATAATTTTAACTGAATGTTGGATCAAATTAAATTACACTCACAAAAACATTGCAGGATTTACAGTTTTCAACACACAAAATAATAAAACGCAGTCAGATGGAGTAATTGCCTATGTAAAATCCGAGCTAGACCCGATTATCTCTGAATTACTCATCGAAAATGCCAACTGCCTTAAAATAAAAACCAACCAAACCACAATTCTTGCACTATACAGGTCACCTAAACAACAAAATACTTCAGCCTTCCTCAGATCCTTAGACTTGGCATTATTGAACTTTACACCAAACGAAGAGCTAATGGTAATCGGTGACATTAACATTGATCTACTTAAGCCCATGTCAACACAAACGCTTGATTATAAAAATCTAATGACTCAACACGGGCTTTTCTCTTATATCAATGCTCCAACCAGAGTAACAGACACGACCAAATCATGCATTGACCACATATTCGTAAGAACAAAAAAAAATGCTAAAGCAACTGTATATCAATCAACCATAACTGACCACTTCTCAATAATAATTGGCCTCATGAATAAAATACCCATTTCCAAAACATCATGTGATAATATAAAAAAGAAAAAGGTAAATTTCGAGGAACTAACTTCTAAACTTAAATTAGAAAATTGGCTCTCTATCCTAAATTCAGCAGACGTAGATATTGCTTTTAATATTTTTTCTGAAACCCTATTGCAACATATTGAGGCTGTCACCGAAGAATCCCCCTTGAACAATTCAAAAAATAAAAAACTGAAACCATGGATTACAGACGGCCTTATTTTTTGTATTAAAAAACGGGACAAGCTCCACAAAAACCTACATAACAATCCAAATATACAAGCCCAAATATTTTATAAAAAATACAGAAGCATATGTAATAATCTCATTAAAATCACCAAAGAAAACTACTACAAAGACAAACTGTCCAAAGCCGGCAATAATAACAAAAAAATCTGGCAAATTATCAAAAAAATATCTGACACTGACCACCCAACACCATCAATTACTAAACTAAATATCAACGGACAAGACACTTCCCTAAAAGACCACCCTGATAGTGTGACCAATCACATAAATGAATATTTTTGTAATATCGGCAAAAATTTAGCATCACGAATTCTAAATGAGACTTCAACCAATGAAAATGCTCTTGCCGACAAAATCAATAAATCTGCTGGTAAAATAAATAACATACTTATATTAAACCCCACTAACTCTGCTGAAATTTCACAAACTATTAAACAATTAAAGCCCTCTAATTCATGTAATCACGATAAAATATCCTCAAACATACTAAAAACAATTGAACCTTTTATAAACAAACCACTAGTACATATCATTAATCTCAGTCTCAACAAAGGTGTATTCCCAAATAAACTCAAACTGGCATTGGTTCAACCAATTTTTAAGACTGGAACCCCTACAAACATAACAAACTATAGACCTATTTCTATATTATCATCACTGTCCAAAATCATGGAAAAAATTGTGAAAAAGAGACTTATCGACCATCTTACAAAATACAACATTCTATCGTCAAACCAGTTTGGCTTCAGAGAAGGGCTAAGCACAGATTCAGCTATTTTAGAATTAACATCTCATATAACGCAAGCCCTAGATAATGGTGATAAATGTTTGGCAATATTTCTGGACTTAGCTAAGGCATTTGACACAGTCTCTCGTCCAATCCTTTTAGCTAAGCTACGGCAAATCGGTATACAAAATAAGGCATTTGAATGGTTCAAATCATACCTAACAGATAGAAAGCAATGTGTTCAGTTACCATCACTGAAATCATCCCGTCCAACCAGAATCAACTTTGGTGTACCACAGGGAAGTGTACTCGGTCCCATACTTTTTCTCATATACATTAATGACTTATGTAGATTACAAATTGATGGTAATATAATCACTTTTGCCGATGATACTGCCCTAGTATTAAAAAGTAAAACATGGGAAGAAACATTTCGTAGAGCGGAAATAATATTGCAAAATATCAAACAGTGGCTGGATGATAATCTACTTACGTTAAACATATCTAAAACGAAATATCTAACATTTAGCCTCAATAACCCAAGTCAACCCTCAATTAATCATGTACTAAAAATACATTCTTGTAAAGATCTCGTTAGATGTATGTGCAATCCACTGGAAAGAGTAGATTCCATTAAATACTTGGGGGTTATAATTGATAATAAACTTCGGTGGGAAGACCATGTAATAAATGTCACAAACCGTATACGGAAACTGGCGTATATTTTCAGATCTTTACGAAACATATTAAACAAAAATACACTAAAAACAGTTTACTTTTCTCTATGCCAATCGATTATATCTTACGGCATAATTGTTTGGGGAGGATGCTCTAAAACAATATTGGATCCGTTAATAAAAGCGCAAAAACTGATAATACGTACTATTTACAAAGTACACTACATTCACCCCACGAAGGACTTATTTAGTGACCTCCAAGTGCTTAACATAAAATCCTTGTATGTCAAATACCTAGCTTCATATTTCAAATTTAAATTTAAAAAAAAATGTATTTTTGAATCAAACTACAGTACAAGATATTCCAAACAATCTAACTATATTATTTCAGTTACAAAAACCTCAATGGCCCAGTCACAGTTTAACTTCCTTGCCCCGAAAATCTTTAATAATCTACCAATTGAAATAAAGACGGTAGACCAATATCACACTTTTATGAAAGCGATTAGGGATTTTTTGATGAATGAATGTAACAGTGCCAGTGGCCTGTTTCTCGTTCTCAGATAGAACAACTGTATTTTTTATATGTTATGATATGTATATGTATGTTTATACCTGTACGAGTATGGATATGTGCACGTTTGTATAATATGTATGTGTGCACCGCATTCGTTGTGCTTGCATGCACACATATTGAAAAAAGTTATGCACGTATGTTATATCTGTATAGATGTGTGCACCTACATACGTATATAGTGTGTGCTTACATGCACACATAATGAAAAAAAAAGTTATGTACATTTTTATGAACTACCTAATGCTAATTTACTTCTTTTCCCATTTCTATTTTCTACTTTTTATTATAATGTTTTCCATTTTTAGCATAATTTATACTAAATTTATATATTTACACTAGACTTCATATTTAACACAAAGTAACAGTACTCCATTGGTCTCCATGAAACAGGCAGCCGCCTAGTATGGTGATCTTATATATCTACTTTATGTAAATGTCTTAATTATGTATCATGTGTTTTATAAATAAATAAATAAATCGTATTGATTTACATTACTTTACTTTTAGGTAGGTACCATCATCATGTTAAATATACCATTGTTATTCAGTTTTCAATTTCACCGCCAATCAATAAATGATATCATATTACATTCTGACTATTTTAACATAAAATAACTATTATTACTATATATAATATACGAATATTAAAGTTAGGTAGCCACTTATTAAAAAATAATTATGTGCACTTGGCATCTCAAGAGCTTAGAACAAAGAGAATTATAAGTAAAGATTTACGCAGGTAAACAATGGTATTTATACATAATATACACACTTTAATTTTGTTGAAACCAATAACCAGTCATAGAATTGAAATTAAAAAACTTTTTCACTTTGTTCCACTTGTTTATTATTACCAGGACCGGTTTCATCCTACTACGGACATCTTCAGACTAGTCTATGGAAATGTCCGTAGTAGGATGAAACCGATCCTAGTAATAATAAACAAGTGGAACGAAGTGGAAAAGGTTTTTTAATTTCAATTCTATTACAATGGAATTCCACCACGAATAAAAGGTGCAAAAACTAGACTCAATAACCAGTTACCTTTGATCTCTGTGGAATAAAAACCTGGTTCGGTACTCAGCTCAAAAACTAACCTCGTTTTTGTTAACTAATCACCATATATGGTCAAGCAAAATTTCTCCCTTGCTGCATTTTGCATTTTGTTTTCATTAGTTTTAACTATGGTCCGGTGTTCTTACTTTAACTATTGACCGGTCAGTGGTTGAGTGGGCATAGCGCTTGGGTCCCACCTGGGCGTCGCATGTTCGATTCCTCGGCTGGCTAAGTCCTCCATCACAATACAAGCAACATTTTCGGCTTACTGTGATGGTAGTAGGAGATTTTCAAAAAATGAACTATGTTATAAATACAATAGGATTCTTTAATCCTTCTCTCTAGCCATGTAAATCGTTAACAGTGTAGTAGACTCAAAAGTGCAAAGTCATGTAAACCTGGATTGTAAAAATAAACCAGAATACCTAATTTGACCAGGGTTTTACTGATTGTGACCTTAAAATTAAACAAATGTCGTAGGCTTATGAAAGGGTTCAGATTTCAGAGAAATATTGCACTGCTTTAAAAAAGCACCTAGTATCTGAATACCTACTAATTTGAGGAATTTAGAAGTAAAAGGTATATATATACATATATATATATCTTTTACATATTTAACAGGAATATCTGAATTACCACGGAGAAATCTGAGTTGGCACACAGGAGGAAATTGGGAGATTATTGCAAGCTTTGACGCTACCTTATATATTCTCGGAAAGCTGAACAGACAAATAATTAGTTCCTACTGCGATTTGTATCATTCAACCTTCCGATAGCTGATGAAGTAGCTGATCTTCATAGGTATATCTCTATGTAGTTAAATGAGAAAACTGTAGGATGCGATAGGTGGAATAAAATTATGCTATGATTGTCCCTGTACGTGACCCATTCAAGAGAGAAGCACTGAGCTCAGCGCGATAACTTCGGTACAGCGGGGACCATAAAATATGAGACTAACGGTCGAGCGCCGGACATAGGAATTCAAGAAGTCCACTATAATTGAGATAGATAGTACATTACGCTGTGCTCTATCACTTGGCTGCCCAAAGTAAGAGAGATACGTCCAAAGCTTGACAAAAGAGATTATTATTAATGGGCTACGTAGCTAATTTTCTAAATTCATGACTAAATTAAAACGAAGATCAACAAATACGGCTCAATTCCTCTTCTTCTCGAATGGTGGATAGATTGGGTGATACCTACAGGCAAGATTCTGGATCCGGAACGCTGCATTTGTGCCTGTTAGTGTTCGAGATCACAAGATCTTTGACCCCTAATGTATTGACTTTTTTTCTTATTAACTAGCCGCTTTATTCGTACTTAAATTTGTTCTTACATTTTGAATATCAGCTTACTTAAAGAAAGCATAACTTAGAAAACACACAAAGTTTTAATGCCTTTTTATGGGACCATCTTTGGTAATTAACGTTTGCATCCAGAAACTTAGGAATCAAATTGTTACCAAAATAAAAAAAAGCCTGCTAATATCCTATCTACATTCGTAAAGATATATAGAGTAAGGTATTTTTTTCTGATCGCTAACAACACTATAAGGACAAAACGCCAAACCTATGCATTGATTTCAGAAGATGAATTTATATGAATCGAATGAACATGGTTTCACCTTGATGTATCAAAGACTTAAGCTTCAAACAACTGTAAAGTCATCTTCCAAAACGAGGTAAGAATAGGCAAGTAGGTAGGAAATGAGAAAGTTTTCACCAGCTCCACGACTCGCCTTATGACATTCCAATACGCTTTGCCATATCTTTTCCTTTGTCTTTTAGGGAAGCCAGGGTTATTTTACGTCCGAAAACAAGTCACCCAAAATACCTCGTGACAACCTATGTCAAATATGTGTCGCTACCTTTCGGGGGTATGCGACTGAAATGCACCGAAACTATATATAATATTATCTTCACGCATTTAAAAAAAAATTTCATTCAAAGCAAATTTTACTCGTATTCTGACGAACTCGGTAGCAGAACTAAAAGCTAAAAAAGTTTTTAGCCGATGGATTTGAACGGACGTAGAACCAAAAGCCAATGTTATTATTTATTATGAAATAGGGAAAGGTAATTCATTCTTACGAGTATTACGCAACGCTAAACAATTTAGATATCAATAAGGTTGTTTTATACCTTTCAATAATATTGCAATCACCTCACAATTCTGAAATTGCCGGACTTTGATATTTCAAATATTTGCTCCGTAAAAGGTGTGAAAGAAATTGATTACAAACACCTGGTCGATATTGTATTGTTCTATGGTCTATATCGAGGAGGTGCGTAGGTTCAATTAGTTCTTAGATTTTACAAGTCGCTCATAATCACTCTACAATTTCTGTTACAATTATTATTGTAACAGAACTGGAAAAAAACCTTGGTAACAGTGTAAATAACAAGTATTTTAAAGCGTTAATTCTCCAAGTTAAATTAATAAATACGTAAAGTAAGAAAATGTTTCAATTAAATTCACCCGGTGTCACTTGGCGGACACCGTAAATTGCGGGCATCGTTTGTGTAACCCGAGACGAGGACAAAATTGGTGCACAAACAAACACTCTTCAGTCTTTGTAAGAGCAAGATTTGCATAAGATGCAGTGAACCTCTGCCAAAGAACAATAAACCTTTACCTCGAGCTGGTTCCTATAAAGTTTACTCTCAGTTCTCAGTCGAAATTCTTAGTCCTTTGACCGCATAGTATGAAAATTCGTGGTTTCAACTTTAAACCAAGGCTTATTTTCAAACTTTTATATATATATATATAAATACATATTTCCCTCAGGGCCTATGTCATCTGAGATGCTGTGTGGAGGGTCTTTTTGGGGACATGAAGTTTATATCCCTTAATTCAACATGCCTACCACCTATATAACATCCGAATTACACTTTTATTATTGGATTAGCATTATTTGAAGCCTTACATCTCAATATATTTCTCATTCAATAAAAACTACTGTTATTATTATTATTATCAAGGGTCAAATCACATTCAGAAATAATAATAATCAAACCCTTATACTGTACCACCCATTATAAATTTTGCTTTTCCTTTTCTAAAAACATACTTTTATTTTAATAATGTTTATAAAGTATAAACATTATTAAAATAAATACCACGAATAAAATACACAAAACAGTTCTAATCTCAAGTGACCTGATAGATAAGTAAGGTCCTGTATATTATTATCTACCTGTACATAATATAGAAAACATACACATTTTTACACGGTATCACATTCACTGGTCAAATGAAATCTACATAAATATTCTTGTTTTGTATTATTGATAGTTAAGAGGTGGATACAATCCTATAATAAGATAAAGCATTGGAATAAAAAAAGTATTTGTACTGCGCACTTTGTATGAATTTTCAATTTTCACAAAAACGACGATGTACAAATACAAATAATTATATTAATATAATTATTATTATTTCAACGGTTACCGTTTATATATCATTAGTAACAACAGCATTTCTGAATTACAATATTATGTACTTTTCATTTACAATAAACCACCATTAACTATTTCTATATTCTAAAATTAAGACTAAATATTCATTTATAATTGAAAATCATCATTTTACATTATTTATCGTCCTGATTATACTTTCAGTATCCACTTAATAAAATAAAAACTGTTTTAATTTTTCAACAGTCCGAGGAATATCCAGTAGCCACGTTTAATTTATTTTTTAACCGTGCATGTGGCACTTAAACGAATTTATTCGCGTTTTATTTAATTTTACTTTGCGAACCAGGCAATCAAATCCAGTGCAAACACCAATTAATAGGTAGCTGGTTTGTTAACCACCATTTACCCCATACCGCTAATAAAAATATGATTTTGCATATACAAGAAGACTTGCTGTGCACGTACAAACAAATCCATGATAAACTATAATGCAGTTCATTCATCAACCTCCTTATATTACTTAATTATTTTAAATTAAGACAATAACTTGGTAAGCATTACTTTTATTTGTATACTTAATGCCGACCGGGTTTCGCTACAACCATAGCCTCTTCAGCACAATACTCAATCTAAAATCTGAAATCCACAAGTAACATGTGTTATAAATATAATTTGCTTTCACAGTGGGTTGCATAAAATGGGCTGAGCTGCAGCGGGGGAAGTAGTCGTCACAGCATCTTATGGCTAAAAATTGCATCCATCGGTTCATCGATCACCGATACGAAACTATATGTGCAATGATTTGACCAATGAACGCGATGCTGCTGTAAAAATGCACTGTACAGGCAGAAAATATAAGATACACATAATGAATGTAATAATAATCAAATTCAAACGAATAACTTGTCAGTAATCGATTATTTTCTACTTTTTTAACGAGACATGCATCCTCTGGTTATGAATAACCAGAAAATCTGTGAATTCCTCCTACTTGTTCCTCCGCTTGTACCTAGATTACATTCATTTGACAATACTGATGAAGAAGGAGTAGATGTGTTCAGCTGCACGGAATATAGTCATAAAAAGGCTATAATAACATACCTCATTAATGAGCATCATTGTTAGCATAATACTACAATACCATCATTTACTTCAAACGTAACTGTTCCACAAAATTATTATGTACCTAAAAGACATATTTGTTAAAGCCCAAATAGGCATATAATAAACATAATGATATTAATAATACTTGCATAATTACAAGCAAGAAAAGTTTATTGTGCAAGTAGGTATTAAGCACGGAGCTGAGTATTGAACCCACGACGCATGGGGTGGGAATCAAACGAATATATCATCTTGACAACTAACCGGTCAATAACATGATTGATTTTTTAAAACCCCTGCTAAATAAGTCATATTTATTCTATATCAAATGCAAACTATTGATCGTAGCATCGAACAATCATAATACTAACGTGCGTTGTTTGGAAATATATTTAATTTCTTCAACCATGTCAAACAAACAGATGTTTTAAAACTTCACACAAAGAGCGCGCATCATTAACAAACAAATGTGTAAATTTATTCATAAATTATCATACACATCGCATTCATTGCAATCAACGTTTACTATCCCACTAGTGTTAATCTCTATATCCTTTGAGTTTGCATACAAACGCAGTAATGAAATCGACTATCAGGAACCGCCGCGCCGCGCTGCTGTCCGTCAAGTGACTAATTAAAATAATACCTTAAAGTATTCACGAGATCCCGGTTATTTTTACCCAGATAGTGAATAATAGCTATTAAAAAAATAATGCCACGGTTTTACTGAGTTTCCTGACTGCTGTAGGAATCAAATATAATAAAGGTGAAGGTGAGGGTGAAATATTTTTTTATTTTATTTATTTATAATATTACATTTGATACATTTGCATAGCAAAAATAACATAGTAATAATATTGCAAAATAACTATAGACATTAAAATGTGTACAACTGTTATTATGTCTTGTGGGTTGATATTAGTTCCTAACCAGGCAGATTGCCCGTTCTAAGGAACAAAATGCTGGTGAAAATGCAAAAAAAATTATTCTGCAACAAAATGTTGATTTTTTTTTAAAATTAAATATATCTTTATTAATAAAAATGCCAAAAATTAATTCTGTAACAACAAAAAAAGAAAAATGTTTTTTTTTAAATTTAAATATATACCTACTAAATTTTTACTAAATGTGCCGTTAATAGGCCATGTAAAATGTTAAGTGACATTATTTAATAGTATTTCAGTTTCCACCCTACCCAAGCCGATCAACCATTTAGTTGTTATTGTTCCGATGTGGGACATTTTGCAAGCTTTAGTATTTAATTCTGTATTATATATTTTTGGTCCAAAATATGTACATGTCTTTTGATACTTAGCCGTATTGCTCCCTGGGACCACGAGATGTATAATAATAATAATTTGATGATTTATACATGGTGTTAAGGAATATACTCGACTTACTTTAACCAGTGATTCCTCACATTATTTTTAGTAAAAACATGATATTTTGGTCATGGTTCATGGTGACTTTTAAGATGTTTTTTTCAACTTAAAACATAAAAAACATTAGGTATCGGACAGGTAGGGTCGGGGTGAGGGGTTTGGCGGTTTCTCGGTTGAGTGACCAGTGACGACATGTGGAAGATTATATTTTTGATTGGTTTTGAAGAAAAAAAAACATCAATAAAGGCCGGAGACCAAATTTTCATTCACTGGTTAAAATAAACCAAGTACGTCCCTTAACACCCTGTATAGTGCCTTTTTTGTGAAAAATCACCTTAAGGGCGCTTTACAAATATACATTATATATCTACTTATTACAGACTATACACTGGACTAGACTATTAACAATCGTAACAAATTACAGCTAACAGATTGCATCCACCATTGATTCGTCGATCACCAATATAAAACCACATTTACATAATATACCATTTATTTGACCAATTACCGTGATGTACCTACATTTATTATTACTTATTTGCATTATGTACAGGCAGTTACATTGTAGCACCATACTTACCTGGCAGGTCACTTGAGATTAATACTGTTTCTGGTTTGTTTTTTTTTTTTTTTTTAAAAGAAAGACAAACATTCCCGGGTTACGAATAACCCAACAATGTTTGAAAATCTCCTACTACCACCACAGAAAGCCGAAAATGTTGCTTGTGTTGTGATGGAGGACTTAGCCAGCCGAGGAATCGAACATGCGACGCCCGGGTGGGACCCAAGCGCTATGCCCACTCAACCACTGACCGGTCAACTGTTAAATACAGTTCGCACGCAGAGCACATAATTGGGAACATAATAATATATAAGTTATTGGAAATGCTATTATTTAATCCTGGTATTTATTTTAATAATATATGTTCTTTAATAAATGTGTACACGAAAGGAAAAGCAAATTTAATGACGAATAGTACTGGTATTATGGGATGGAAATATTTGATTAGAATTATTTATCTTCCTAAATGTCACTCTAACCTCGGTAAGAAATATATGGAGGCGTAAGGCTCTTAAATATATATATTTTTTTTAAACTGTTGTTTTTGTATGGATAATGGTTTAAAATACCGATATTTCAAATTGCACCATTGAAAACCGCAGAGAGTGCATGTATTGCTAAGACTAAACTATTACTATTCGCATCCAAAACTTTTATTAAAATCTACTAATAAGTTATCACAACCATCGGTATTGGTCGATATTTGTTACATAATTGACTTCAAAAATAGTCTTCGTCTTTTCATTAAAAAAACGCCGCTATTTAGTTATGCCAATTCCTAACAAAAAAAATCATATTCCTTTGTGTGCCACAAACCAAACTGATTTCACCAAATTATTTACTTTAAAAAGCGTTCAATAGAAAAGCTTTAACCGTTGCAAAATTAAATTGAATATCTAACACCAGAACCAATTTTGTGTTGAAAAGATAATATTAATTTGAATATTCGGATAATTAGCTTCAAATCCCCTGAGATAATATCAGAAATGAATTGAAATTGTAGAGTCATCGTTGCATGAAAAACTGTTCGATTAAAATAAGTTTATTTGGATATTAAATTAAACGCTTAAAAAAGCGCAATTCTGCATGCTCTGTAATCTCTTATATCCATATCGAAAGGATGTAAATCGGGTGTGATATGAATGATGTGAAAATATGTGAATCTGGTATCAAAATGTGCCACCTTTCTAAAAGATCACACTATTTTCTACTAGAAGATATGTGCGCTAAAATTGTTAAAACAACAAACTCTATATGTTCATAATCAACATTTAACTTCACATGTTACCAACCCGCTGCCCTACCTCAAATGTTACCAATAACCTTTGGAGGTTGCTCTAAAGAAAAATACAAAATTAAGTAGGTAAATTTAAAACGACGGGAATTAATTTCTACTGTATTCACATATAAAATAAAGCAAATTATGAAATAAGATATTACAATATTTTGTCACGCTTAAAATAAAGCGAAGTTAAATTCTTGCAAGAACAAAGCTCGTTTAAAATTTCATTAAAGACGATCTGTACTCGTATTCTTCTCGGAATGAGAATATTAGCGAAGATGAAACGATTAGATAATAAGTATCAAATCTTGCTTCAATAAGCTAGGATAAATAGGAGATTTAGCCGAGAAACACTAAATAATCAAAGCTTCATTTATATTCCATTAAAATTGACGAAGACGCCAGATACTATCTTTACAGTGTGAAAGACGAGTTTTTAATTTTATCTTTGAGTCACCCAGAGATGTTTTTGAAAATATGGTTCGATTTCAAACAGAATCTTAGAATTTAATTTATTGGTGATTTAAAATCAAAGATGCCTGATAATGGGCAGTACACTTCGGAATAATACGCACATTTGCATAAATTGCGCACAGTTGAAAAGATGCCCATGTGTATTTTTCGGCAGTTAAAAATATCGTCTTGATATTACTAGATAATATTGTATTACTTAGCATTTAACCCCTCAGACGTTGAGCCTATTTTATCGGAAGGTCAAAATATTTCTGCTTCGCAATAAAATCCAAATAAACGGAATATTTCTGAACGCATCTGAAAACTAAAAACTGTTTTTGAAAGGAGATGAAACACTGTTTTAAATTTCGGATTTAGAAATAAACATTTAATTTTTTAAATATAAAATTTTTGAATGGAAACAATATATTTTTTTTAAATGGCTCGCCTTTCGTTTTATCTAACTAAAATTACGGATAAGGAAAATAAATAAATACAAATACATATTTTTTAGGCCAATGTAGTATAAACGTTATCGTCAGCTAACTTTTCCGTCATTACATGTAAAAATAAATAATAAAAATCTCCAAATTTCATTTTTTTTCAAATTGCGGTCGGTAACTTTGGTTTCATAAAGGTGTACAGTTATTAGCAGTTAACTTTTAGATTTAAATATGTGGTGTTTTTTCTTTCTAACACTGTTTAGATCATACTTCTAACCTTCATAGAAAGGGAGACACAATGATTTCTATGAGACCTACTTGAGTTGTTTCGAAAAGCGAACAAATTAGCCTGAGGGGTTAACGAAACTCAAGACAATTTATTTTGACTACATTACATTAGCACAAACCGCATAGGAAGTTTTAACTAATTATTTATAGAAGTGAATGAAATAAGGCTGCATAAAAGAAAACTCTTTGTTTCCGCCAAGATGTGACCTTAAATAAGTTTGTCTACCCACTATAAAGGGATTTGGGAAAAGAACCGTTTGGAAATCAAACTACGGCGCATTTTCCCGAGATATAAATTTCACAATACAGATCACGTCACGCCAAAATCCTCCGGAATGAGATATCGGAAAAACGTCGTTGAGGTGCCTTTGGATAACATACGACCCGAAAACTGTCTTCGAAGTAGAGGAAAAATTACACGCTTTGTTGATTTAAAATGATAAAGTGTTTTTTAAGCAACGTTAATTGTAATTTATAGACTACACGACAAATAAATTGATTGACTCATATGGTTAACGCGCGAGTAACTTCGAATTGATGAAAGAATTTTATAATCTCAATCTAGATTCTTAATTATTAAAATTACGTGTCAATCGTAAAATGCTAATTTAAAAAACACATACATTGGTAAACCTCGTACTGTGGTTGACCACGGATTCCCAGATTTTTTTGGTAATTAAAACAATAAAACAAAGTAGAAAATACGATATTCGTGATTATACGAAGTTAAACAGGTCGTTTCTTTAGTTGGTCATTGACTGTTGTCACGGAATATGTTTCGTATCAGATTGTTTTAGGTTGAATTTAACTGATAATAAACAAATAAAAAATACGGAAGCTTATTAGCAAAGTGAACTTTTCTTTGTTTTCATTTATTCTGCGTTGAAAACGTAGGTCAACCAAGATCTGTTGAGATACTGGTCAGTATTTATAATAAATACAAAATCTCTATAAAGGATCACAGAGAGATGTTACAGGGATAAATTAGGGAGGAAAGACGAATGCCCATTCCTCATTGGTTCTGTGTTAAATAAGAAAAATCGTTCTTATGGCACCCACATCAACTGTAAACGAATATTCCACTCATCTCGGCTGAGTTTAGCAAATGGACAACCAGAATAATGTCTTTGAAAAATTAATTCATGAACTTATACGTATTTTGAAAAATGTGGTAGATTTAAGCCATCAATATGCTCCCGTTCGAAAATGCGCCAGCACATTTCCAGCCTATTCAAAATTCATGAGGTGTTACGGTATGGATAAGAACGTTCAATGTTTACGGCAAAATGTAATTTGTAAGGGTCATGGTATGATTCTGGCGTGCAGGTCATTGCTGTGCCCGTACTGACCGTGCATTATTTATCACTGCACCGGGGTAAAGTACTCCAAAACACGGAGGTACATGTTGCTGTAAGAAAATTCGTACATTCCTGCCGTTGAAACTGGTGAGGAATTTGCAGAGGATTTATGCGTGTTGTCCATTTTTCAAGCTATCCACCGAGAAGTAGTTCTATAAGTACGGGGTTTCGCTACATTTGTTTTTTGTGAATACCACGCAAGAGTCTATCCTCCTCTGAACCGTCTGGAGCCAGTGACGCAACGGCATCCCCATATGAGGAATATATAGGGGTGAAGGTAGTGGGGAAAGGAAGGAGGTTGGGAAGAGGACGGTGGGGGAGAACCTGGCTGTTCAGATTTTGTCACCAAATACGGTCATTTCAAGCAACGTTTCGGTTCTGAATGGTGGTCTTTCACCAGGGCGATACTGATGGTATCAACCACTCTGGGAAGTGCCGCAAATGTAGGTACTTTGTATTATTATTAATTAATAAATTGTGAAATAACACATAGATATGAATCATTTGAACCCGCGGCGTTGCCGTCCCTTCTTTGAATATCTACCGGTGCGGTCGTACCGTATTTTCCCTGCAGTCGGTTTAGGGAAAATACGATATACCCACTTACAAAAAATATAATAGTGTCCCTAAAAGGGTGTGCAGAGGATGTACCACCAGATAACAAAAATATAAAACATTTTTCAAAGATAAAACTACTTGTCTATGTACTGTACATAAACCAGCCTTTAAGTAGGTACTAAAAATCGACATTGCAAATAATTTTTTTGTTTGATATACCAACTTATTATATGGTATTTTTGATCTCGATAATGTAAAAAAATTTTAATTTTATAATTATTATCATTACGGGGGTCCAACTTTCGGGGCCAATCATTTAGTACATCTCTCTCAAGTAAATTTGGCATCCCTCAAGGTACCGTCCTCGGACCATTATTATTTCTAATATATGTAAATGACATTTTCCAACAGGAAATTAAAGGTGAATTAATCTCTTATGCTGATGACACCGTATTGTTACTAAAAGATCAAACATGGGAACTAGTTAACAAATTGGCAAATGAAGATATTAACATCTTAAATTCATGGTTCGATAATAACTTACTCACAGTTAATGCTAAAAAAACAACATATATCTTATTTTCCTTACAGAAAATACCTGATCATAAAGTTAATATTGTTATCCACGACGAAAAATGTGATCATGTACTCTGTAAACAACATAATCATATTTGTACCGTAATTAACTCTTCTTCCGAAATTAAATATCTCGGTGTAATAATTGATCAAAACCTAAAGTGGAATAGTCACATTTCAGAGTTAGTGAAAAGAATAAGGAAATGTATATAAATATATTTGTTAGGTTAAGAAATGTTTTAAATGTAAAAATAATGAAAAATGTATGCTATGCCCTTGTTCATTCTTTACTTATCTACGGAATTATAGGTTGGGGAGGATCTTACAAAAACAATCTGAACTCAGTAAAAGTCTCGCAAAGAATCATCATTAAAGTAATATTTAAAAAAAAACTACCTTCTCAACAGAATCACTTTTTAAATTGTTTCCAGTACCAAATGTCGATGACATATTCAAGCAAGCTTCCATTATAAAATTGTGTAAAGAAAAAAATAACAAAGAATATCAAGAATTTTACAAACTAATGAGAAATGGAAACCAATTTATTACACCTAATTTTAAAACAACTCAAATGCAAAATCATTATATTTTCCAAGCCATAAAATACTTTAATAACCTCCCTTCTGAATTACGCTGTATTATCAACCAATCAGAGCAAATAAATAAAATTAAACAATTTTCCAAAAAAAAATTACATTAAAAAGTAAATAATTTTATACAATAAATATTATAACTTACAACCTAAGTAAGAATCGTGGCTCCCTTATCAGGCACAAGAGCTCCTCTTTTCTGATAAGGTGTACATGACCAATAACGACCTTTATTATAAAATTTTGTAAAATATATATGTATAAATGTAACTCATGATTTATATTACAATAAAAAAAAAATAAAAAAAATGAACTATTGAGTTACCATATCCATTTACCGTTGTCCGACTACCTGGTAATTAGTAATGCATGTAAAAAAAACTTATTTGTTTAAAGTAAAAGGGTTTGTAAAAGTCATTTCATAAAAATTATCCTGCCATACAGAGTCCTAAATTCTACAGTCTTTCAAAATAAATATCAATTATACTTTTGCCATTAACCTTTTCATAAATGTAATACTAATTGTGATGGGGTAGCAAATGTAAAATAATGCTATGTCCAGTGTTTTAAATATAATGTCCTAAGCTTTCTAAATAAAGTGTGTTTATTGGAAGTGACCTACCTGCCAGGTGAGCATGTTTTCTGTGGTGACCGGTCAACTCAGAATGAAACCAACTCAGAAAGGTCATTAAGAGTGATGAAAAAAAAATGAAAAAATTGGTTAAATATGCGAAATTAGATTAGGATTACCGGCTATTTTAAGATTATTTTGTCATAGTTTTTAATTACCTTTCTGAGGTGGTTCTGAGTTGGTTTTATTCAGAGTTGGAATGGAACCGTTTTCTGTATCTATTGGTAAAAAGTAAAATTTATCACTCTTGGAGGTGATTCTTATCCAATTATTATTATAATTATTATCTGTCACAAAACCATTCGCTAATAATGGAATATTGCAAACCTAGAGATAAGACTGTTTTAATCTGTAGTAGATATTCTAGGTGTTAACAATAATCACACGTTTCCTACTTAGAAAACTAATTGTTCTAAACTAATGGCATGATCATGTTACATGAACGGGCCCAAAAGCAGTGCGGTTTAACCAACTCGGGCTTCGATGTACCTACTCCTTCCACATTCTGGGTCGATCCCAAATGTCAGTGTCTAAGTAAATAATAAATAAAAGAAACAACGAAAGGTTAGCATTAAGACCGGCCAGCGGAGGTTTTTTACTATCCAGCGAAGTAAGCTTCACTGGGTATAATACTTGTATCGTATATCCTAATCCTACGAATAAAGCCCCATATTTCAAAGTAAACCGGTTTCACCACACACACGTTCAATCAACGGACGTGCATCTACACAACTTACCTACTATCTTTCAGAGAGACAAATTGGAATGTCGTCAGACGAGAATAATCTCTGCAGATGAAAAGATATATTACGTGTTTGTTCTGGTCAATAGCGATTTTTAAAAATAAACATACTTTAAGACTAATTAATATTATTAATTAATCATTTTTAATAGCGCCCGATGTTCACCACAAGAGAGTTACACAATAATTGATTGTATGATTTGAGATTTTCACGTGTATTATCGTGATTAATTTTGGGATATTACTATGTCATTAATATTAATGGAGGCGACGGGGTTAATATTTCTTGGTAATCGGTAATAGATGGCTACACCAGAACTAAACGCCTAAAACCACATTCATTTGATTAAGTAATATAATAAAAAAACCTGCCAGAAGAAGTTTAAAGCTGGCAACACGACATTAGTTCTACATCCATAAACACACTTCACTACAGATGTGTAGATACAAACCTGCCCTGATGATGGGAACTGCAACGCTTTCCAAAACGTTGGCCAAAAGAGGCCGTTTATCATGATTAATTTTGGGTTAAGATTTAATATTTCTTGGTATCTGGTATTTGATAGCTACACCAAAACTAAAAGTCTAAATCACACCAATTTTATCAAGTAATAATATACTGAAACGGCCCTAAAATTTGAACGCGCGCAACACGGCATCATTTCTACATACGTTAACATCTACTTTGATGGTGGACACTGTAACGCTGTCCGAAACGTTGGCTAAAGGGGCAAGAGTTAGACGGCATAATAACCAAAAAGTAATCACGATAATTTTTGATAATATTTATTCAAAATTATGCCAATGAAATGCTTAAATTATATTAATCAATATTAGCATTGCCTGTTCGGTGTACTAGTCCCAGCGAGAGGTCGTACGTGACGTCATCGTTCTAGTATCTTCTGTCTTTTTCGATTACAAACAAGTTGCGTGAGAAGGAATAAGACCAACGTCGATGACGTCCGTACGATTTCTGCTGGGACTAGTTTGAATAGTTCTGCCCTAATTAATAACAACTTATAGGTTTTAATAATTAAGTTATACGATTTTTAAGTCATTGGTCATTGGTGTGTTATGTTATAAGACAGATTATCTAGGGATTTTATTTCTTAATTTCTTTGGTTAATTTGACTAATTAAAAAAAATAAATGACTTTACAAATACAAAGTAAAGTATTTTATTAACAATCCTCATTCCTTATCACAGTCATCACTTAGTCCAATCGTTGGGCAGGTTGTTGAAAAAAAATCTGATTTTTTCCTCCTTTATGATTTTTAATCCGGTTTTTCTCAACAACAAAAAAATGGTTTGAATTTGTGTTTTAGCCAACAAACATAAACAAAAAAAGTTTTTTATCCCTGCTTTTTATTATATCTCAAAAACTATCAACTTTTGAAAAAGTCGGGAATCGTCATAAACCGTAATAAACTTAAACTAAAATGAAATAGCAATCGCTTCAATTTGCATCAAAACGTATATCTTTGTACAATGTATTTGGTCAAGCCCCTCTTTTAACAACAAGTCTTGTTACCTTATTTTCATTAATTAGTTTAATAGCAGTCGGGCGATATCTTCTAATTAAGACTACGGCGCGATACGGTATTTTGTTCCACAAAAAAATACCGTGCGAATTCCGAGCCAAAATTAAACCTTTGACTGCTTTTGTACAATTTATGACTTCCTTCCGCGTTTGGCACTGCTTTCATTAAACCAATTCTTTATTAGTTCTACGTCTTTACTAAACGGATTGGTTTTACAACGTTTTAAATTAAGTCAACTATTCACGGTTGAATGGACCTACCGCTGAGAGTTCTGTTGTTAGATCGATTTTTGTTAAACGCGTCGTTTATAAATAAAAAGGGAAAGCTTACAACGAAGTTATCTATAGTGTACCATAAACATGTGAAAAACATTGAACTTTTATCTTTAAAAACTAATTTACAATACTGTCATTAGAATACCTCTTTTATTCGAAGATAAGTTTTTGAATGGTGAGTGAAATAGTTTTTTTTAGCTCACCCCCCCAGAGAGCTAAAAAAACCTAAATTGTATAGTAAAAGTTTATACATGAACTTTCCCATAAATATTAATTTCGGTTGGGTCTTTCCCTCGTAACTCTTGTTCATTGAACTCTTAAAACTTGGATATGCTTTGAATTTAAATATCGTTTTCAAAATTGGAACTGTTTATTTGAAGAATTCATTAAGCAATAAAATGTATACCTACTTACAAAAAAAAAATTATAATTTGAACAAAAAATATTTGAATTTCAACTTTCACATATTTTAAATGATTTTTCGAGAATTCAGACTATTCCGTGATTTTTCATGGGTCTGCCGTAGTTTCAAATAATTGTATTACTTTTAACATTATGAACTGTGAAGTTCTTCAATCCCAGTGTGAGATTACTTGAAATATATGTTCGGAAAAACTCCAATAAAGATCGAGGTTCGTCGAGATTTCAAGTAGCTTTATTTACGTTATCGTAAGATTTACAATGAATATTTAACTGGACCAGACGTCTATCCTATTGGAAGCTCTAAGTTATTCTGAAGCTAAAGAACCCGACACTACGGGAGCCCATCTGTTTATCGTGTACCATCGTCTATTTCGGTAACCGATCGTGCGTTATACACGAACGACTATAGTCGACACTTTTCTAAGGTACTACTTAACTGGCACCTCAAAACTACGTATAACTATTTATGCTAACGACGTATATTGAAGCTACACGTATAACTAATGAAGCAAACCTAATGTTTAAATAATGCTTCATATTATTAATATTCATTATATCTGGGTTTTATAAAACCAATGTTGTATCAATATTTGAAATTACTGTTGTTTAGCAGAACTAAATCGTTACCAAAGCCCGTAATAAATTATTTTTATGAAATTGGATCTGAATTCGGCTCAGTCTTGATAACAATGAGGTGGAGTGGCATTGTAAACAGCTTTCATTTCTGTTCCCCGTCTGACGTATTTCGTGACTGAAGAAACTTGGCTGCATCCGCGGAGGAAGTGCCTAGACTCTAGTGCCTCTGCAAAGTGATCTCTTGTCACGTACCTTGTTAATTCATCGCGAACCAGAGCAAATAATGAAGGGATATTTATCTTGTTATGAGAGTTTATTGCTCACTGAGTCCTTTGGCATAGCTGTGAAGATACAAGCACTTCAATAAACTGCATTGAATTAATGTTATCCAAGTGATATTGTAGTCTTGGGTCGAGTTGTTTTGAGCCAGTGCATAAAATTTATTAGCATTCAAATTGGTAGGTAGAGCAGTTTCACGATTATAATATCCTTTAATTTTGCGGAGGTCGTGTCACACATCCAAGTGTGTGTCTATTGGCTGGACGATAGCGGGCAGCATTGCATGTGTCAAAATCTTGTCCGAACGGTTACATTTTGACCAAAACTATATTAAGGCGATATGAATTATTATTCTATACCCCAGTTGAAACTGCTCTAGTCGATGTACGAGTATTGTTATTATATATTGTCATATTGTTTTAAGATATCCACAATATGGAGTGTTGAGCAAAAGTTCAACAAAAATGGTTTTCAAAACTTGAAACATCAGTGTCGCGAATTGTAAATAAGTATTAGTTTTTGAATATTTTTCATTTTGTAATCAATATCTATTTTCTGCCGTCGTACTATACATGAGCATGCAATTTGTAACCCCCAATAGCTGAACGATTCCAAATTACTGGACACTTCTTTGCATTTGAGTCCAGAACCGGAAATATCCAAAACCAATCGAAATCGGCTAATAAGGGATTTGATTGAAATTTATGAGCACCTGAAGCATTAAGGAATGACTGGTTATCAGTAAATTCAAAAGTTCTCGGTACCCGGCGTTGAAGGATATTTCCTAGAAGCAATCGTTGTAGTCCATTTCCGTGGATTGTCTGCTACGTGGTATCCGTAAAGCGCCCCCGAGATGATCCATTTCAATTGATAATGGTTACGTCAGTTTATGTCAATGAATCGATTGGCAATTGCTAATTGATCGTTTACAGATACAATTGAAGCGACTGGCAACCTGTAACAAGCTTTGAACAAAGACACCACAAATACCAGGCAATAAAAGTTTTCAAGAAACTTTCACACCATTCATAACAGGGGGAAAACAATGAAATTGAACACAAAATTGAACACAAATTAATTAAAGAACAAATAGACAGTATTACAAGAACTTTATAAAGTAAAAAAAATAAACAAACATACGTAAAACGTAATACCACTACGATACATACCTACTTCATTATATACAACCGTACAACATAATATCTTATTTTTTTTCATTACCACCTATACCTGACATATTTATTATATTTAATCATAAATTGAAATATAATAAATATGTCAATAAAGGTGGTAATGAAAAAAAAGATATTATGGACCATGGACGATCCATTATGTGGACCACATTATCATATAATGTTTGAAAATACATAATATTACCGAATCAATAAAAAATAAAAACTTCCTTAAAATTAAAAAGTATTTTGTACTTCTTCCTCTCTTTAAATAGACCCTCCACACAGAATCATCGAACAACAAAAATTATTGTCTCGGGGGCGCTTAATGCAAGAATAAAAATACAAACAACTATATCCACCTACATTACGAGTCTGTCTCGAAGATGAACATTGTAAAGCTATCAGAAACGAGGACGTATAAAAATTTATTTCAAGAATAATAAAATTAATTTTTATAGATATCCAAAGCAAAAAAATTCCAAAATAATAAGACAAGACACCAGTTATGTTAGACACTAGTTTCCTTTAGATCAGTAGGGAAAAAAGAGTGTTGAAAATCTAGTTGCCAATTGCCAATAACACGAAGGATCTTTTTAGTGTGGGTTATTGAATACTCGTGTTTGCATCCCATATATATTCACGTCCGTTTCAATATTGCATGACATATAATATAAATTCTTCCAATACATAATATCGCACCCTCTTTGCGCAACGAAAAATCTAACAGAATAAAACACGAACGTCCTCATAATATTCCGATGTAAACTGCAGAATCCCGGGTTCATGTTAACATGATCACAATATTCACCTATCATCTCGCTTCTTTGTTCGGTGGATGAGAGCGGATCAGCTGTGAATAATTTACGGCATCTGCGATCGCGATGGCAGGTCAGACAATTGACTTCAGAGGAATCTCGCATAACGGAGAAACACTTTGTATGTAGTTTGTATTTGTAGTCCATTGAACAATCTTAGTAAGCCTTACACATTGGTTATGGTTAGACGGTTTGACCAATCAACAAAAAATAGGGTAAAAAATACATACATGTAAAAAAGGCTCATCTTAAAAACATGCTGAAATTTTAAGAACCATAGGAGCTGAACTTTTTGTGGAGATGCCATGTAAAATGTCAGTTTATTGAGCTGTGCGAGCGTTTGAAATATCAAAACAGACACAGTACTAAATTATTTGGCGTAAATTCGAAACGAAGGCGCTGAATACAATTTCTTTTCAAATAGAGCAACCGTTGAAGTAATGATTTGGCGAATCAAAACATTGACTATTAAATGCTTCACAGAAGTAGGCCTTTTGGGTTAATACCAACAGCCTCCAGCATCTACGAAGGCACCTTTTCAAATATCCTACGCTCTTGACCCGCCCTTGACGAAGCTATTTTAATCGACCTTGACCTTAGGTCTACAAATTTACTCGCTTTTAATATCATAAAATTGGTAGGAGACCATTTAAATATCTAATACGTATAGAACCGAAAAAATTGGAATTATTTTATTTCGAAAAGAGTCAACTCAACAGACCGATAACATATTTATTATTTATACCGATAAGTAATTTTGAGGGGCTCCATTATGACATAATTCTGATAGGAATACTATCTTTAGTATGAACAACATGAACAAGGTTTATCTAAGAACGTAGAACCCTGAATTTGATTTAAAAAATTACGTTATTATATATGTGCATTAAAAATAATTTCATGTTAATTTTCAATTCACTTTTATTTTTATCTCGTTACTTATCATTACGAATTCATGATGGCATTCGAGTCAGAACTGCATAAAACGAGTAACAAAATAGAATAGGAAAACCAAGTCCCTGGGTACTCAATGTTGTAGCAAAAGCATTAAATTCAACGAGGTCGTGAATATACCTGTATTAATCCAGTGGGTACAATTTGTTCGCAAAATTATCAAGCGAGTCAGAACTTTATTTATGCGTCTAGTTCATGGTTTTTGATTAAAACTATATTTGTTTCAGTATATATTGCTGCTAAATTAAACTCAACCGTAAATTGTATAAAAAGTGTTGAATCTCTCACTGTTTTGCCAGATGAACAATTTTCTGTATTTGCCAAATTCAGGTGTCGTTTTTGAGATTGAAAACAAATTACGAGTACCTACATGGCATATCAAAATCTAATATCAATCTACGAATAGGCGCTATGACTGAAGCCTACAGGTATAAATACATATTTTTTACTATCGGACTACCACAGAAATCTGAACCATTTCACAGACTGCAAGTTTTGTTTTTTTTTTTAAATTTACAACGTATCATTTATTTCAACTGTTCCAAAAAAGTTATTTTCCAGAACAGTCAGAATGAAAGTGAGACAATTTATGAATGAAAATGAAGGTAGGAGTCTGTGTCAAGATGAAGATGGTTAGTTTTCGAATGAATTTATTTCGATTATCTATGCTTATTTGTGTATACACAATATACACATATCAATCAGGTGAGAAATTCCATAAGTAGTTTGTTGAGAAAGGAATCAGAAAGGGCGGAGACGACCAGTGACCACAAGTCTGTAGTTTGTTGTGGTTGGGTCTGGGTTTGGTTTGGGTTTGGGAAAAGGGACCCGAGGGACCACTCGGTCAGCGAGGAAGAGGACCTTGTCACGGAACCAACTACTTTGCCGTCTACTTCTCCGGGACTACTTGGTACTTTAATGTTCGACTGGGCATTACGAAATGGTCACGAGCCTACTTACTTATAAAGGATCGAATGGGAATAGGTGCTTAACCAGATTCAAGAGATCTAGGTCAAATTCATATAGATAAGATCTCCGTAGTAGGTTGGTATAATAAAATATTTGAGAATGTTAGAAAACTATTCGACAAAGGATTCCGAAATAAAAATGCACCTGAAAAATGTCAGTTAATTAATTAATTATAATCATCGTGGTTTTGCAGAAATAGGCTAACGAAGAGAACATTCGCCTTCGAATGGGCAAATGTCACCAAGAAACGGCAGAATTGTGCACTAAACTCAAAACAGCGACTCATTTTAAAAACCAACGAAAAAGATTCACAAAGGAAACAATTCACATATATATTATGCCTACCTTTTCCACTGCGTTACACGATATAGTTATTGATACAGAAAAAATATGTTTTCTTGTTGGTAGGTAATAAAAGAACTTATTAAAAAATGGCTTCAGAATTTAAAACAATTAACTAACTATATGACAATTAAGAATTTGATCTATACGACTGCGTTACATACATGTACGTATTTCAGATATACGACCCAGAATTTGGAATGGATACCGCCGCCCCGGGAACCATTTATTGGATAACCAACACCTCTACCATAGGTCACCCTAAGTGGTTCACTAGCTTCGGTAGCTTAGCAAGGGTGAGAGCATGTGTTCACAATTATGCCTTTTGCATGCGAAATCTATATCTAAACTTCTTTAAATAGACAATAAACAGTGTTAATTTCAAGCGATCTCTCAGGTAAGTATGGTCCTGTATTCATTCATTTTTAGGCAGCATCGCGTTCATTGGTCAAAACATTGTACATATATTTTCGTATCAGTGATCAATGAACCGGTGTATGCAATTTTTAGCCATAAGTTGTTTAAATTGTTTGTTTAGCTTGTAGTTTTTAGAAAAACTTTTTCTAGATTTTAGGCATTTATGGTAAGTTTGTACAGCGCCCTTGAGGTGGTTTTTCACAAAAACGGCGCTATATAAATAGTCCAATTATTATTATTATTATTATTGAGAGGTTCATGCGGAACTTGGCGGCGGGTGCGTCTGCCGACTAGCTGCAAGGTAGGCTGGATCGGGAGAGAATGGTTGAAGGATTCGCTTTGACTTCTCCAGCCTTACGCTCCGTACAACGCCTTGCACCGCAGTAGGAGGGATGGATTCATACGTCCGTCACTCCTGGAAACACTGACCCCCAGATTCATACCCACCCCTAATACCATTTTCCTTCCCAATATGACACAGGCCCTGAAGGGAGTTATTTTTTCCAAGGCTTCCTGTGTAGAGCGAATGCAAAAAAAAGTAAAGAAAAAATGATACACCCAATATATGCAGCACCATATCTTGTATCCGACTTAAACAATTTGAACTTCAACGGATGCCACTTTACGAGGGACATCATCGAGGTGCACATTTATAAAAATAATCACACGGAACATAAGCGCTACTTAATGTCTACCTCTACTCCATCCAAAGCGTCCTTATCGGATCTAATTGATTTGTCCAGTCCCTCGACAATGACCGTCTTAATTGCTCCCGCCCCGGAATATTTGAGATTTCCTTTGGCGCGGCACCTTAATAAACACATAAACTGGAATAAATGAGATTATCGGCATTCCACCTTTGTGGCAGTACCGGTGGTAAAAGTTATCGGGTGACAAAAGGTTCGGTCATCTCCTATCAGTGGGTTTAATGAGGTTGACAGTGGCAACTTGACAGATTCTACTGTATTCTTGAATTTGTTCCCTTTCGAATACATAAAATCACACAAAATTAATAAAAAGAAGTAACTAAGGAAATTATACAGAATTTTTAGACAAAAAATACGAAAACTAGTCTACTACCTACTTATGACGCAAAAAGTACCACATTTATTCAAAATTATATCTTAATCGGTTAAAAACGGTACAGTAGGTTACCTTGGAAAAGTAGATGTGTAAAGAATATATTAACAAAATGAATCATTACTTATAATATATGTTCTCGCGTGTAATAGAAGATCTCGCTTGAATGTTACGAAAACTTCATTATGACGGCAGAAGATTCAATAAAAAAGTGCAGCAAACAGTTTTGGTCATTTGTTAAATCGAAGCAATCCTCTTCAGATTTACCAAAGCAAATTTATCTTGGCGATATTTCCTGCACTGATGGACAATCCATATGTGACAATTTTAGTGATTATTTTAGATCAGTTTTTGTAGAAAATTCCAACTCTCACCCCAATCTTATAAACTCTAAGAATGATGACGACAACTCTAATCTACATATACACACTATTAACTTTAATCAATCATGTGTACTTAGTTATTTAAAAAAACTTGATCCGAATAAAAGTGCGGGATCTGATTTAATTCCATCCATATTTTATGTAAAATGCCTGGACCAATTAGCTTATCCTCTCTCCTTGCTATTTAAAATGTCATTTGAAGAAGGCAACTTCCCTAACGTCTGGAAACAAGCACTCATTACACCAATCCATAAAAGCGGGGACAAAAATAACATCGCCAACTACAGGCCCATCTCCAAGCTCCCAATTGTCAGCAAGATCATGGAAAATATAGTTCTTGATCAACTTTTTCCAGCGGTACAAACAATCGTATCTGAAAATCAACACGGCTTTTTCATAAAACGGTCGGTCGAGACAAACCTTCTGGAATACACAGATTTTATTTTAAATTCTATGGGAAGTAAAAATCAAATAGACTCTATCTATACGGATTTTTCAAAAGCCTTTGATAAAATTAACATTGAACTGCTTTTGAAGAAGCTGTTAAAAATTGGGATTAATGGTGACCTTCTAAGATGGATCAAATCATATGTCACAAACAGAAGTCAAGCAGTTAGAGCTAAGGGTTTCTCCTCGCGTTTTTACAAAATACCTTCAGGAATTCCACAAGGTTCACATCTCCGACCTCTCTTATTTATTTTATACATCAATGATATAGGTAAATGTTTTAAAAATTCCAAATTCCAAATTTTTGCTGATGACACTAAAATTTACAAAAAAATCACTAATATTAATGACAGCCTTGAATTGCAAGAGGATATTAATAGGTTTGGAATATACTGTGCGAACAACCAACTGTTCCTTAACCTGGAAAAATGTAACACAATATCGTTCACCAAAAGCAAGAACCCCCTAACATTCCCGTACAAAATCAATTACGTAGAAATAAAAAAGATGTTGTGAAGTGAGGGACTTGGGAATAATAATGGACTCTGGAATGTCTTTCCGAACACATAAATTCTATCTGTGACAGGGCATACAAACTTCTAGGATTCATCTTAAGAGTGACTAAACCATTCAGGTCACCACATGTAATCAAAATACTGTATTTCTCTTTTGTCCGCTCAATATTAGAATTCGGATCAGTCATATGGAGTCCCCAATACAAAGTTAATATTTTAAGGTTAGAAAGAATTCAAAAAAAGATACTGAAACACCTAGACTTTAAATCCTTTCGACCATCAGAAAACCTACAAGACTCATTAACATTCCATAATTTATCAACCTTAGAAGATAGAAGAAATATATCAGACCAGAAATTTTTATTCAAAATTATTAACAACGTTGTTGACAACAACTATCTTCTAGAACACATTAATTTCCACTGTCCAACAAGAAATACAAGGTCAAACCAACTATTCCACATCCCACACTCAAAAACAAATTACACACAACATTCATTTTTCCGAAGGACGTGCACAAAATACAACGATATGTTTTACGAAGCTGATATTTTCCATTTGTCCTCAGGCCAATTTATTAAATTCATAACTGAAAAAATTAAAACCAATTGTTAATTGCGAACCCTCCATCCCTGCTGTCTGTTGTTTTTTTCATTCTAATTATGTTGTTTTTCCTTCTTATTATAAAAATAATAATATTTGGTTGATTTATATAGCGCTATTTTTTGTTGTTGTTGTGAAAAACCACCTTAAGGGCGCTGGCAAATGGCTAATCATTTATCCTTAAACGTTTTCTAATGATGTGAAAATATGTTAATTTTATATGTGTTCGCTGTTTAACTTCATCTTTTCTTTCCCACATGCTTTAATTTGTGTTTTTTCATTTCTGTTGTATTTGTTTTTCCTTTTTCTAACACTTTATTTTTTCTTTAACGTTTTAATCTGTGTTTATATGTTATAATTTTTTTTTGCGGAAACTTCACTGGTTAATGCACCCATGTTATATGTAATTACCTTATAATATGTACAACTGTTTGTTTCCCTAATAAACAAAAATAAAAAAATAAAAAAAATATGTTATATATGATTATGTATTCATTATTCATCATTTAATGAAAACAAATTACTTTGTAAAACACCACTATTTAATCAAAATTATCAACATGTTTCGAAACCAAAGGTTTCTTCGTCAGAATAAGATTTAACATTCATAAAAATAACAAAAGACAAACAAGTACCTATAGACAAATAAGAACTATGGATGAAAATACTTTTAAAAGGTTATGTGTTTTCATTTAGTTAAAAATGAAGCCACAAAGCGAATTCGCAAATATTGAGGAATATATATCATTACTTGAATGATAATTCATTAGAAATAAGTCCTTAGATCTACATAGGTGGTTGATTTAACATTGTCTCAACATAAAATAACATATTGTAGAACAGATAATTCATTATAATACTATCCTGAAATTAAATTTTCATGTTTATAGACTATTTTTAAGAAAATAACACGTAAGGAATATTATGTTAACAATACTGCTAGTCAAACATATTGTAGCACATGTACTTTCTCAACAAGTTATATATGAAAACAAAAGAATGCAGACATATCACCGAAATTCATTATGTAGATACAGTAGGGGGATTTTATAAAGGCTTTATTAGCCTCCCCATTATCGATTGAGTTGTTCTGTAAAGAAATATATTTTGGATCCCTACCTTAAATATTCAATTTCCTAAAATACAAAAACCCGTTAATTGGATTGGTTATTTTATTGCCTGCCATAGGCGATAAATAACCACCAGTAGGACAAAGCAAACGCGGTAAAGAATGCGATAAAGGGGACATTAAATATATAAAAGCTATGCGGATACGTCATGTTAGGGACCCGGCGTTTTGTAAGTCAGAAAAGTTCTACTTGGGATAATCTTCATGAATATTCTATTAGGTGATAGCTGCATTATTCCTTGTAATTTCATATTATGAATGAGAGATAGGTAAATTATTTATTAGAAAAAAAAAGACATTCGTGGCAGAGCTGTAAGCTACTCGGCTCCGGCAAACAGGTCGCATAAATTTACTAAACGTACTTATGTATTATTTCAAAAATCAAATTATTTCAAAAACCATATTATTTCAAAAATCATATTATTACAATAATCTCAAAGCTTTGGTGAAAGACCACCGTTCAGAATTGAAACGTATTGCTCGAAACGACATAAAACGTATTTTTAAAAAAAATTCAGCAACTATATATTTATTATTTTTTACATTTTTATACGAAACATGTTAGGTATATATATAAAATATAAATTATATTCGTAGTCCTCCCCACTAGGAGATCGTGTTTTGAGGGGGACTATGCTTTGGATAAATTTTCAGCGACTTCTATGGTTTAACTTCATAGTTTGGATAAGGTTTTCCAGAAACTTCTACGATGATATTTTAATTCTACTAGTAAGTTCATTTTCCGATAGTTCCTGGAGCCAACATTTTATGTCCTTAAAGTAGCTTTTTTTTGTTTTAATTTGTTTGATACTAAGTGAGAGTTTGTTATATAACTTTAATGATACAAATTCAGAACTTTCTTGTCCAAACGAAGAGTTACACTTTGGTATATTGTGTATGTCTGTTTGTTTGGCTCTGGTTTTTATTAGTATGTGAGGTGTCTGCCTCTGTTCCATTTTTAAGATGATGTACTAGAATGTTTTTGGCATAGATTTTCTGTATGTTTGGAACAACAAATTGTTTAAAAATTTCTATATTTGAATAGTCAGATTCTGAACAACCATCCTCTTTCCTACCTCCTCCTCCTAGTTGCTCTTGATGAAACACTCTGGTGAAACCAATTTTAAATAGTTGCCAACACAATATTGTTTCGGCCAAAATTCAACAACCGAAAATGGTAAAAATATCATATCTAAAGTGAATTCATTTCAATATCTTCAAACTTTGAAATGTTTGGTTTAGGTCAACTTAAATTAAGGAGAAACGCATTCAAGGTCGAATGAAAATGTGTTGAAATTTAAATGAAAAGTCAGGTATAAAGATACAAAAATCGTAACAAATAACAAGACAAAAATCTCAGACCGTTATATTCGATATGTAGGTAGGTATCTATTCTTATTTTTGTCTTTCTTAAAAAAATATCAAAGCAAACATAAGTACCTATTATAACAAAAGGCAACGTCTGTCGATTAATCTGATACAGACAAAACATGGAAAAGCAATTACAAATGAAGGGCTTCGGGGCGAATAGAAACGAATCAAAAATAAAAACTGGAGCATGGAGAAAGGGAAATGTGTACCCAAGCAAAGAGTTCATTGTGATTGTGACCTTATTGACACACTATCGCGACGGTTTAAAAGTCACATAAAAAATCAGGTAACGAATATGTTGAACTAACTATACACCGAACTTCTGAGTTTCAACACTATTTTATCCGAATTATTTTTACTGAACATCCAATAAGGTTTTTTTTATGTTCTTGATTTGTCGATTTAGCAATATGTTAATTAACCAGTGGATAAATCCGTAGATATCGATTTTTTTTAACATTATCTTCACACGGGAAGCCTTGAGAAAAAGAATTTCCCTCTGGGCCAGTGTAATCTTTGTGGACGCTATGGGTGGGTCTTATCGAGGAGAGGAAGGAGTGAACATGGATCTTGAAGAGTTTGTAGGAAGGGGAGGGCAAGAACGAGCCGTAGAAACGCCCGTTCTCATGTGACAAATGTCAACTGTGTACAAATATCGGGCGCGCGTTTGACATGTTCTCGATTATGCAAAAATATATATAAATATCTATAATTACCGACAATATCCACAGTTGTCCACATCTATAAGTATTCACAAATGTCCATAAATATCAATAAAAATGTGTAAATATTCACAAATCTCCCATATTTCCATAATTATTTATTTATCCATATAGACAAATCCAATGTGCAAAGCATATATTACATACTAGCTTTTGCCCCCGGCTTCCGCTCGCATGGTATTAGGGAGGTTGCCACTCCGCCTTCCCTCTCGTCACTCCACTCTCCCCATACCCCCCCCCCCCCTACCCCCATCCCCCTCCCCTTCCCATACCCCTTTAAATTCCATTCAGTATTTATTGCGTGAAAGAGTAACAAACATCCATACAAACTTTCGCCTTTATAATATTAGTAGGATTCAAATTTGTTCACTTGCAAATTTTGTCAATTTGAACAGTTATTTTTTAGATCGGAAAATTCCAAGAAGTGTGCAAAATATGTTAATTTGGACAATTCTTTTTCCAAAAGCCCTCAGCAGCGCTTCACAACTCACAAGGCGACTATAGGAAGATTAGGTATGACCTTTTATTATGAGATATTATAGTAATGTGACAAAAATGGTAGAATATATTCGGGGAAAAATCGTTTATTTTTTTCACAATAAGTTAATGAGCATTTTGAAACCCAATAAAATTGTAATTTCGTCCGATGTATAAACATCGCTTCCCCAAATATGAAAGAATCTGTCAAGTGTAGACGACAGCTTCTTTGGTTAACTGATATTTCTGATGGAATATTAACATAAAGTAGGCTTTCTTTGATGCGATTAAAACCACGAGGCTCAAGAATTCTTATTTTATTTCTCGCGGGATCCATCTCAAAGCTGACAGCCGAAAAAACAAACTTAATCAAAAGCTACGTTTGCTTATAATATTTTTTTAACATTTCATTACTCGAGTTTGAGTTAAGCATTTCATTTCAATTTCTTTTTATACATTTAATAATAACATTTATATGGTGTAAAACCAATTTATGAAAAATTTTACTGTCTTCAAAAGAGAAACTACTTGAACAACTAACTAAATTGGTGAAATATGTCACTTACCAATTTTTCCAACACATTCTTACAATTATTTTTTTTTTCATTTTCTCTGATACAAATTTCATTTAAATCTGATTTAAAGTTCAAATTTCATTTTCTCTGATTCACTGCCCAAATTTAAAAAAAAGCATCATTTCAATAATGTAAACTGTTCAATGCGCATACATATATACATACGCCAATATTCACACACACACACATTCCCACTACACACATCACCCGGTAATTACTTAATATCACTACAAGGAAACGCATAATAGGTACCTACCATAAAATATACTTATCAATTGAAATTGTTTTCACCAATGTAACTAATGTACCTACTGATTTTTCTGATTATAAATAAATAAATTAAATATGGGAATGAATGTTAACTACTACTAAAAAGTAAACTTAACATTAACATGCAAAGGGGAAAAATGGTTGAGTAATGTCATTTACAGTACTTACCAATAAAGCGTTTACCGTTTAAAAACTGCCTCACCGATGCAAAAAAATGTCGATACCCGAAGCGATGTCATTCATCAACATGGTGGCTATCCCCACTGACATGAACATAGGCCAATTAGTCCTACAGGCCGGGAGATAAAACAGTTTATGATGTCGATGAAGAAGATAACCATCGGGAACATAAAAGCGAAAGTTCTCCATAATCGATACATTTTAAAATCATCTATGAAATAATCAGAATAAAAAATAATTGTTTTTGGTTCCTATCTGTATTACGTTCAAGCCTGGGTGGAAGTTGTTAGGATAGAACCAGGTTAGAAGATATTCTCTAGTAAAGTAGAGAAATTTAAACACTCTTTTAGAATGGAATAATATAATTACTTTATCGTGATCTCACATAATAAAACGATCTATTCCAACTCCACACTCAAAAACCAACTACACACAGCAATCATTTTTCAGAAGAACATGCAAAAAATACAAGAATCTTTTCAGACTCTGATTAAATTAAATTATGAACTCCCTTCCCCCGCCGTGTGACCTTATTGTCCTCATTTTCATTTAGTTTTTGCTTTCTTCATTTTGTTTATCTTTTATAATTTTCTTTACATTGTTTTGTGATGTAGATAGGTATGTATTATTTTTACGTAGTTTAATTTTGTATTATGGCAGTACTTATTCACAACACTTTCTCACGCGTATGGTATCCCAGATGACCGGCACTAAATGTCACCGATTGCCCCGAGATGCGATCATATTATTATTCCGCTTCTAGTACTCGATCCATCCGGTTGCACGGCAATTTTACCTCTCTGCCCGTTCGTACGCGAATCTATATTTGTTGTAAATAATATTTTAAATAAAACTTAATATCGCGGACAACTAAGTGTTTTCAATTAAACATCATCATTGTTATAAGCCTGAACACAAGATCACGGCTTGGAAGTGCCGTGATCTCAAGGAGCATTTAAACCTCAATATTGGTAAGGTATGAAGGCAATCCTGCCTGACGTGGAGAGGATCTCCTCACCAAACACTCTCCATCCACTCCTACACCAACTAACAAACACTTCCAACAGTATAATGTTTATATCTACATATTTAGTATTTTTTAATCAATTCGAGTAACAATTAATTTTTATTAATTTACTCATTTTATTTCACGCCCAGGGGGCTTTTACATAATTATATACTTTAACGTGAGAAATAATTTTGAACATTTGGAAGAAATAATAAAAATAAAATTAAAGCAAACACAAAAATATAAACATGAAATAAAAACAGAAAACAAACATTTTGAAAATAAAGTGATCAGAAACTTTATAAAGACACAACCGACGATTTAAGAATAGGGTTATCATAGGTTTTTAATATGTTTCACAAAATTCACCAAGTTAACATTTCAAATGTCTATATCACAGGTATGTAATTGCAGTAGAACAGATAGAGTATTGGGTGGTGTTGTTCTTATGGGTGTGTTTGTTTATAAGTTGCATGAGTTCGAAACAGTCTAATTTGGAGTTAAGTGTTTTAAATAAGAAATTTAAATCAATTATTTTACGTCTACCTTCTGGTATATAATATTTAAAAGAGTATTTAATTCGAAAGGATGATTATGTTGTAGGCATAGCATCGCCTCAGTTCTTAATTGTCCAATCGACCATTTGAAAATTATGTAGGAGGAGAAAGTTTTCTTTCATTATTTCAATGAAAAATTATGATAGGTGTTTAATATAAAGCTATTTCCGTAAACGCAAAGGTTTGATAAGTTTAAATAATTCTTAGTTAAGTAATAAACTATCATTTTTATACTTTATTTTTAGTTTTAAAGTCGGGATTGAACAAAAACTAAAATGGTCGTTTGGACAATTAAGAACTGAGGCGACGATAGGTGTAGATATTTAGAAAAGCTGTTTTCGTGCTTAAATTCACAATATTCATTCAAAGAATATTAACACTTTGAACCATTTGTAAACATTTTAAAAGTGCATCAAAAGGCCTGCGGATAATCAAAAAATCAGCCTGAAAAGAGCGATTTTTCGTTAAAATGTGATTCTAAAAGTCATGATTACAGTTTCCAGTACACTGGTTTTTGCGGGCAATCGATTGAGGAATTCTATTTAAGGTGATTTATTAAAGTTATTGTTATTACGAAACACCCTTGTACGTCTTAAACAAAATGAAACATTTAGAATCATGTAGGGATCAGTGGTGGTCCATGAGTTTTCAGTAGCTGAAAATGTTTTTTTTTTTCAAAATTTTAATTTTTTTAATGAAAATTTTCAGGATTCTTTCAGTTTGGGGATACGCCGCATCCACGAACTGAAATATCTTCATACAAAAAGTTGAAATGTTGAAAAAAATAAAAATCACTTTCAGCTTCAACAAAATCAATAACGTCGTATTTTTCAATCTTAGCACTCTAGCTCACTGAAAACTAGCGGACCGCCACTAGTAGGTATATAATCTCTACATAATATTATAAATTAAAGTCCTCCGATAAACTTAAAAACTAATGAACGGATTTTCATGCGGTTTTCACAAATACATAGAGTGATTCATGGGGAAGGTTTAGGAATATAATTCGTCAAGGTTTTGTGTAAATTGGTTGTAATATATAATATATAAAGGGAGGGGGCTGGCAAGCGTGCGGTCTGGATTTGATTTGTATGAAAATTAACAGATGGCGTTGGTTATAAAGGTTTGGTAACCAACCTGTAGATAGCGTTGCGTTTCGTTAGCCACAACAACGCGTTCCCGGGTCAGCTAGTAATATGATATATCACAACATTTTTAAGATACGAGATGAAAAAATGAAATCTGCGTCAAATAATTTTTTTAATATGGACCATAAAGTTTACAGCGATTTACTTAAATAAAAGTCCCATACAGAAGCATTAAAACTAATGCTCGGCTCGCATTCCCATGTAGAAATGTGAAAATTGTGTTTCTGGGACAATTAAGCAGCAGGATCAGGGACCAAAAGGTGTTTGTTTTTATTAGGTACAGCAATAAAACAGAAAAAAATTGTAATAAAATTTTACATACAGGTAATATATGTCAGGAGTAGGGCGCAGTCTCGGCTGTAAAACATACAAGACCACAATGGAATGGCTGGAAAACACGGTTACTCGCACTGCCGCCGCACTGAGGTCCGATCGGAACTTTAGCTAGCCAACGTTTTTATTTCAATAATTTTATTTATTCAAATTATATAGCAAAGATAAAAATTAATAATGTATTACATAACATTCACAATTAATTAATTTATTTACCCAGTTGGTAGAGACTTATTATCAGGTAAAACCTCAGACCTAGTTGCTAGTATTCAAATAACATAAGGCACACAGTCGTTGAAACACCTAACAGCTCGGTCTTGAAACGCACTCATTCATACTCTCTTATTATTCTGACTCTTGACATGGCTCAGCTCAAATATCTGATTCACTTAATCGTTCTTATCCTTTTTAATAAATATAAAATATTTTTTACTTACCTCGGAACAGGCTTTGTCTAATGAGGTGGGTAAAAGAAAACCAAGTAAATAAATGAAAAAATACATAAACGCTTGGGTTGACGGCACTGAAACTGTTAGTTGTCTTTCTCAGGCGATTTCTATTTCTTCTACCATTCGCATTTGCGTCATATATTTTCCTTACACTCCTTTCTTCGTTCATTCATTCTAGATGCGCAAACCATCTAAGCGACCCTTAGAATAGTTTGTTTCACGGAATTCGAAGAATTCATTAAAGTCCTATTCAAGTTGTTATTATTTCATCGTGGGCTGGTTGTTTCTTTTTAACAGAACTTTCACTTGAATAGAAAGGAATAAATTAAATATTTGTAAAAAGCATTAACTTTGTGGCTCGCCATACTCTCTATATAATATTCTCCTGACGAAGGAAGGGTGCTTCCGAAACCGGTAGAGTGTTCATAAATAAAAGTGGTCTACAACAAATTTATATGTGTATTTATTGTGAATAAATTAAAGTTTAAAAAAAAAAACACCAAAAACACCCTTCAAATTTAAGTTTTTATTTAATTTTTTTATTTTTTCTAGCATAATTTGCAATACACCATTTTAATTTAAATAAAAAATATTCTATGGAATTAAGCACCTTCGTAGTAGTACGGATCTGATTTGGTTTCATGTACCAAGGTACTATTTCTGCATGTAAATTATTCGCCTTTCAACGCCGGTAGGTACCTACCTAGAATTAATTTTAACTGGCCGCAAAAATTTTCAATGTCGGGGACAGATTAATTTCAACGGATGTCAGAATTATTCCAATGTTTGATGCAAAATTGTGAAACATTTTGAATGAAATGCGGTACATGTCGTGGCTTTAAAAGTTCCTAAAACTTGTATTGTTTATGTTTATTTAAAAAAAAACATTCCGCCGGAAGGTGTTCTTTTAACGTAACCTTTAATTCCGTAATGCCCCTGTAAAATGTCAATTTTTCTCAAGAACTTTCTCGAAGCCGTTTAATTAATTAGTATAAATTCATAGCAAAATCAGTTTTTTATGGGAAACTAACTTTTTTTTTACTTCCCTTTTCGATACGACATTTTTAAAGGGGCGAACCTGTCAGCGGGAATTATAACCTAGGCGAATTGAGTAGATTTAATTAGAGGTTCCAGTTTGCGCCGTTGATTCGTATGAGAGAATAAATCTCTAGCGACATTAATTTTGTCGGAAAAAAAAAACCTTCCGATTTCCGAGGCTGAATTTTCGGGGCTTAATTTTCGGGCTGAATTTTAACTGTTGGTTTTGGAAAAATGTTATTTTGTTTTTTTTTAAATTCGATAAATTTTGAAAAAAACAACATTACACCAGGAAAATCGTTATATAACATCGGGCTTAGGTATTAAGGTAATTATATAGGTGTTGTGCAGCTGTCCTTATGCAACTAGGTACACATTTGATATATTACCAGACGTTCTAGGTCTTACACTTCGCGTTGAGGACGTTTCAGATTATTATCATAATTACGAGATATTAAAAGCGATGTTTTAATAGAAGGATAGTCAAACCTCAACATGTTTTTTAATAGTAAAAGTGGTAAGGTCGCCTAAAACCATTTTGAACCTTTTGCCTGACTTTTGAAAACACCAAGGTTTATGTTAAAAAAATCAAGAGATGTTAACTGTCCCGGTTCTGGGTTCAAGTCACAGAGGTGCAAATATCTTTTTTCTGATTTTTCTGTTTCCAGATTTTCGATTGAGTTTCGCTAATATTGTCTTCATTAAATTAAATATGTATTACAATTTGAGGTGATACTCATAAAAGTTAAAAATAATTATCCTAGACTTTCAGAAAAGTGTTGCGTATTAAATAAAATGGATAAAGATTTATCTAGACACTATCTAGTTAGCATGCAGTTCAGGTTTGAATCTTGCAATCATACATAAAGATAGCAGCCAATAAAACATGCGTTAAGAAAATGAAGATAATGTGGGTGGTTCTTAGTCGAAGTATGATACAGTTAAAAATGACCGAATCGGATATTGACATCTTAGCGCAGTGGTCAGCGTGAAAAGCGAAAGGTCCTGTGTTCGAGTCCCAGAGGTACAAATATATTTTTCTGATTTTTCTGTTTCCAGATTTTCGATTGAGTTTCACTAATATTGTCTTAATTCAATTAAATATTACGTTTTGAGGTTTTACTCATAAAAAAAAAAATATATATATATATATAATTTTTGTTATGGTGAGTGATTGGATGCAAAAATACCTTTTTTTTCTTGAAAAAAAAAATTATGAGAGCTCTAGATATTTTTCTGTGGTACTGTATCACCATAAAGTTTTTCGTTCCTTCAAAAATCATTATTACGCCGGTATTTTCTTAGTAAATCATATTTAATAATTATGGCCATCTAATGTTGCGATTCGGACAATTGTATGGAGTATCTTGTGTGAGTTGGGCGAAATTCTTTCGGCATCACGAAAATACACTATAAATATGTGCGTTGAAAAACATTACCTTTCGTAACTGTAATCATTTCAACACGTTAACTGATTTAGAACCTTACAATCAATAATTCCACGTGCCTCAGGTTAATGTGAAATTAATAGCTTCAAGCGTTGGTACTTTATATCAAATTATTAATGTGAAATAAAAAGTTAATATATTATAACTAACACATACATGCAGTGGCGTACGAGCCGTAAGTTAAAAAAATAACGGGAAAGAACCGTGTTTTTATTTTACGTTTTCTGAATTAGCTCTAGGTTGCTATGCAAACGTTCCTTTCCATTCCATATGTATGTGTTCTTAAAAATTCTTAAAACTGTATTGCCCCCTTGACAGGAGTTCTACTGCTAACGACTTTCATATTGATTATAATAGTTGAATACTAAAAAGAATTATGTCTACTAATTAAATTAAGGCACGCTTTTCCTGCAAAGATGATGTTTCTGTCGACTAAATCTTCGGACCATGCGTGCCTTTCTTTTTTTTTACTTTATCCCCTTGAAGAAAATAATTCCCCCCAGGTAGGACCTGGGGAGAATAAGATAACATAGTATGTTATCTTTTGGGATGCTTTGTAGAGGGTCTCTTTGGGAAAGGAAGGAGAGGAAAAAGGCATGAGGGGTAGGTAGGAATTTGGGTTTCAGTGTGTCCAAAAGTGATGGACGTATGAATCTATTCGTCCCACTGCCGTGCAAAGTGATATTCCGAGAGAATCCTGCTGGAGAGGTCAATGGATCTCCCTCAGCCAGTCCCTCGCGATCCAGCCTGCCACGCAGTGGATGGGCAGACGCATCCACCGGCAAGATCCGGAAAATTCTCACCTCACGAACCCGGCCTCCCGCTAAGTCACCAAATGCAGCGAACCACTTGGGGTGACCTTATGTACATACATATGCTTAAACACAGTATGACACGTAAAACATACATGTGTACGGCTGTTCTTTTAGGTACATATTATTCTATTGTTTGGAAAAGTATATAGACAAATTTACCAATTTTTTGGGCTGTATTTTATACAATATGAAAAAGGGATGATTAATTGGATTTCTTCAAATCATGAAAAATAATATATATATGTGATATTTGTTTATTTTTGCTACTAAAACATGGTTCATCTTCTTCAAATCAGCCTCCAAAAAACACAGCTTGGTCAAAGAGCAATGCACGACACTGAAAGGCGGGTATGAATACAGAAGTTTTAGACAATAATGCCTCACGATAAAACAGAGTGTCTCTTCGAGCAGAAATAACGTAACGATTTGTTGGCTCAGGCCGATGAATGATTTTCTTCCAGGTCACGACTGTTCTCGTATTATCATGTTCTAGAAAAATCGATTGCGGCGCGGAGTGTCAGATAGATTAATTACAGTCAAGTAGTATGGCCTCGGTACCAGCATATCGAATGACGTAAAATAAATAGAAAGGCGAAGGCAAGCAAACATCCACGGTAAACACCGACGGAATAGAGGATAGATTTCCTCGTCGTAATTCATTGAATATCTTGTGAGCTTTCATGTTTAATCCGATAGGAGCCTACTTAAGTGAAAGCTAACGAAAGATTGGGTGCTATGTTATTTCGACATGTAAAAACCAGCCCTAAAATATCGGATAATAATATGTAGAAAACCATTACAGTTATAATTAAACCATTTACTCGTATTATAATAACGATATCAATGTAAAACCACATAGACTATTTCATTAATTTTTAACATGAATGTAATAGGTTTTAACCTACCCGTCACAGTAAAAATAATTTATATTTAATTAAATAAAGACAATATTAGCGAAACTCAATTAAAAATCTGGATACAGAAAAATCAGAAAAAGATATTGGCACCTCTGCTTACGTGGCAACAGCTTTACCAACTGGGCTAAGGTGTCTATATCCAATTAGGTTACTTTTAACTGTATCATACTTCGACTAAGAAATACCAAGATTATTTTATTTTTTTAACGCATATATTATTGGCTGCTATCTTTATATTTGATTTCAAGATTCAAATCCGAACTAAATGCCGTCTAGATAGTGTCTGGATAAATTTTTATTCAATTTATGTTTAATATGCGACATCTATAGACTGCGTTGGTAGTTCTCAGTCGAAGTACCATACAGTTAAAAGTGACCGGATTGGATAGATCAGTTGGTAGAGCTGTTGCCATGAAAGCAGAAGGTCCTGGGTTCGAATCCCAGAAGTGCCAAAATATTTTTCTGTATCCAGATTTTTGATTGAGTTTTGCTAATATTGTATTCATTTAATTAAATATTACAATTTGAGGTTTTACTCGCAAAGATAAAAATAAAATAATTTACTTAGAGCAGTATATTTTGTTGTTTAAAGTATTATAACTAAACCGCAAAGACGTAAAGCGAGAGTCCCCCAAGTTATATCACATCAAAAGAGCATAAAGGGCAGTTATGAATCAGACAGTTAAAAATATCAAAGCTCCATGACGATGGGCGTCCGGAATTCCTGTTACATACTTCAAACAAAGAGGGCTTTAAATATTTAATTAATGGAGCAGCCACCACACACGGGAAAGGCTTAAGTTACTCAAAAAGTTTGACGGTGGACACGGGGAGAACCAACAAGGGTACAGACCATAATATGGGGGTGGGCCGCATTCAAGTACGAGGAAGGGATGATGTTCAGAATTAGGGATCGACCACCTTCCCCCGGGCTGGACACGAGGGACATAAACAGGACAAAGACTATTGTGGAACGGGTGATCCAATTGATGTCCGCGAAAATGAGTCATTTTATCAGTTTCAAAGGCGACAACTCGTCGCTATTTAATGGGATATTGAGGCGATACATTGTTTGGACGAGCCTACACCATAAAATACCCCTGATGAATACCCATAAAGGCATAAGATTATCATTCACGGTACCACGTATAACGGTACAGCGAAATCAACATTTGGATTTAATATCACTGTGAAAACTCTGCAGTCCACTGCCCCAGTAGCGGTGAGGAATTAATTTACCTCTATGAAATTATACAGGTCACATAAATGTTTCAACTAAATGGGGCAAATTCATCGAATAATGTTCCGGGCTGGTAATATAAATCTTTTTTCAACAATAAAAATAAATACCTGTGAAAATAAAAGTTATGAAGTCTCTCCGGAATTCGACAAAATACACTCACAAAATTAATATTGACGTACATTGTAGATACCTACTGACGTGACGTAGATACAAACATTTTTAACGTATTATTTATTCGGCGTATTGAAAAATTGCTTTGTTTTGTTTCCCTTGAGTTTGATAGGAATGCTATAAAATTCGTTTTTGACATAAAACCCACACGAGTTGTCTACAACAAACTTTTTCCGAACAAATTTGGGAAACACCAATTTGTTAGTTATTTACGAACGAGGAGACTTTTATTCATATGATAATTATTTCAAGCGTACTTAAACGTAATATGCATCTGAGAATTTGTTTTTTCGTGTAATAATTTATTTAAAAACCATTACAGAAGTTGCTTCTAAAATTGATCACCCAAAAATAAATTGCATTTAAAATCCTAACACACAACAAATTCTGATATCATCTGCGACCATTAGATTGTGAGTCACGAATTTGACAAAATCAAAGTTATTATACTGTGAATTTTTTATAACAACCGGAAATGTCAATAGGTATCATACTGGGTTTTATGAAGAATTAGACATCTCGTTAATTAATTCGCACAGCAGGTCGCCAGGTACGTATCCTTATTTTTTGAAGAAAACAAATGTGCTTCTCAAGTTTATCCAAATCAATAATTTAATTGCTTTTTAAACATATTCGTGAAAACAAAATTCTAAAATATAAAAATATTTAAAATGGGTATCCTTAAATATTACTTCTAGTGAAATAATAAAATAATTTAATTATCAATAAAATAAATCAATATTAAATCTCAAGTTCCCTTGATATTTCATCTAAAATGAGGTCAAACAAAATAAGCCTGTGTTTTTTTTTCATTAACTCCCACAGGAGGCCCAGACAAAAATAATTTCCCTCAGGGCCTATGTCATCTTTGGGGACGCTGTTTGGAGGATCTTAATGAGAAGAGGAATGAGTGAACATGGATCTTGAAGAGACTCATGGACGGAGGAAACACGGAAGCCGGCAAATCGTTCCACAGCCAAGGCGTTGAACGGAATAACGACTCGTAGAAACGAACCGTTCTCATGTGATTAATGTCAAACTTGTACAAATTTCGGGCCCGCATTTGGCGTGTTTCACCGACTATTATTTTTATTATTGTTTTTTTATGCGAATTCCGCACAAGAGTCCCAGAAGCTCCCAAACGCCTGGAGCCGGTGAGACTATGGCTTACCCAATTGGGTATCTTGGAGACTGAAGGGAGTGGTAAGGGGAAGGAGATGGAAAGAGGAAGGTTGGTAAGTGCCTGGCTATTCAAATCTGGTCACCAAACAGGGCTAAAGCCACTTCAAGCAAGGTTTCAATTCTAAATGGTGGTCTTACGCCACGGAGAGTTTCTTCCACTTTGGAACGTGTCGCAAATATACCTTAAATTTATTTATTTATACTGGGTTTTACAGATGTTTACACTTACATGAGATCAATCCAGTTATAAAACTCAGTTATCACACACTTATAAAAATCTACAATTAAATACGAATAAATACAATTAGAAAAATAAAAACATCACAAATAAAAATACAGAATTATATACAAGGTCACTCAAGTAAGACATTTCAAATAATGTTTAACCTTTGCAATAAAGCTAGCATTGGAAAACGACCACTTAAAAAAAGATAATAAGGTTTAATGATTTAATTTCCAAGTAGACGCGGGTTAGAAGGCTCATCGCCCTTTACCCCTTTAAATATCTTGGGTGGTAAGAAATTTAAATATATTATAAAGAGGATTGTTTTGTTTATTTTAACCCGTGATTTAGGTGGGATAAAAAATCAACGGAAAGGGGCTCGTGTTATTAATGATCTCTGTTCCCGTTCGAGAAATAAATTGTTTTTAAGTGACACAAAAATGTGTTAAAAAGGGGGTCTTAAAATGTGGATCACAATATAATTATTTCTCTCCCTCATACGGAATTCTGACAAAAAATTTTAATGTTTCAGCAATTAAGAATAGTTTAAGATTTGAGTATTAAGGTGATTTGAGACAAAATCATGTGATTTTGGTTTAAAAATTAGATTGCTTAGAAATGTTTTCGATTCTTTAATTAAATACTGCGAATAAATAACATATTTGCCTTTGAAATCTTACTAATATTATAAATGCGAAAGTTTGTATGGATGGTTGGTTGGATGTTTGTTACTCTTTCACGCAATAAATATCGAATGGAATTTAAAAATTCTTTCACTAATCGAAAGCTACTTTATTTGCGAGTAACAGGGGCTATATATATTGGTAAGCACTGGCGTTATGAATGAGCTGTGGCGTTGTGAAATTATGTATCATACGTTTTCTGTCCCTAACAAAATCAAGTTATTGCAAACGTCAAACAAATTGTTACCTTGGAAACAATGTTTTTTTTTTTAAATTTTAGGCTTAAAAAGAGTGCTTTGTTGTGATTAAAATGAGTACTTTTTTGACGTCGTAGTTAATATCTACATAGGTATCTATAAAAATGTTTATTCTCCTAACAAAAAGCATAACGTTGCTATAAAGCATAGCGTTTGAAGTGGACTGTCATTTTATTATTTTTTTAGGTTACTCTGGATTCAAATATAAATAAAATACTAATAAAGTGAGTAGGTACTTAAAATAAATTTCTATTTCTATAATTCAAATATTTTCCAAAATATAAAAATAATTTGCAAAATGTCATTCTCAAATTTCGAAATTTTCTAAAAAAAATAATTATTTTCTACTAGACAAAATAGAAAGAATAATAACAATTAGGCCAATAATTATGCCAGTTATTTCCCACTAATACTATGCGAGCGAAGCCGTGGGTAAAAGCTAGTAATAAATAATGAAAGTTTTTTATTAGTCTTTTAATATTAAGAATCGTAAAAAAAGAAAAATTAAGAATCAGGTCTATAAAACTGCTTTTTAAAGTCAAAATCTCCTACTACAAATTCTTTATGATTGTAAAACATTAAAAATTCAGTGGTAAAACATATAAATATTTGTGCCTGAGCTACGCAAAACAACACGCTTTTTGGCGATTTTTTTTCATGAAATAATCCAAATCTACATAATTTATTTTCTTAACAATATTAATTGATTTTTTAAATATAAAAAAATACAAAATGAATACATTAAACATAGCATAAGTGGTATTAACATGTTCACAAATGTATAGGTAAAGGTTATTTGATTTATTATAATTTGATTGATTGCGAAAGGGTTGATATAAACAGGCAAGAATAAAACAAAAACAATAAACCATATATTTATGTAGGTATCTGAAAAAACGCTTGAAAAGTTATAACTAAAAATACTAATTTCGGTTACATGCCTGAACTCCGCGTCAATTATTTTTTTTAACATTATCTCCAGCCAGGAGGCCTCGAGGAAAATAATTTCCCTCAGGGATCTCATCATCTTGGGGGATGCTGTGTGGAGGGTTTTTTTTTTAAGAAAAGGAAGGAAACAGTTCTGGGAAGGAAATATGTGAGGGGCGGGTCGGAATCTGGGGTCAGTGAGTCTAGGAGTGACGGACGTATGAATCCATCCCTCCAACTGCGGTACATGGCGATAATAATAATATTTGGATGACTTGTATAGCGCCATTTTTATGAAAAATTACCTCAAGAGCGCTGTACAAATTTGTAATACGTTTATACGATCTTACTTCTAACTACAAAGTAGACAAACTACTACAACAATTTATGGCTAAAAATTGCATCCACCGGTTCATCGATCACCGATACGAAACTATATGTGCAATGATTTGACCAATGAATGCTAGGACCATACTTACCTGGAAGGTCACTAGCGATTAACACCGTTATTGTTTATTTAGAGAAATTAAGGCACAGTTCGCACGCAGGGGACATAATTGGGAACTATACATAATATATAATATATGTTCTGTAATGAGCGTATTTTGAAAACAAAAGCAAAATTTATGATACTCTTAGATAGGTATTTTTATTTAAGGGTATGAGATCCCAAAAATGTAGGCGATGGGTTTACTTTGAATTTAAGTATCATTTTCGAAAATTAAATAGTTTATTTGACCAAATTCCGACCACTAATAAAGTACCTACATACCTATAAATTACATATTTAATTAGAAAACTACTTTAATTGTTTTTTTTTCTCTTTTTGAACATTGGAATAATAATATCCCGTGATTTTATTCAGGTCAGAAGTTGAAGTAACAGAAGAGCAAACAATTTTACGTGTAATTAAATAATACTTCAAAGTCTTGCGGTAGAGTAGGTAGGTGAACTATTTATGTGTACACCAAAGTTCGTGTGGTGTAAATAGTTTTACTACCAACACTGCCAGTATATACCTACGACTGGTTTTAACTTGTGAAGTTTAGGTGACAGCCATCAGGAGGCGACCGGCTCTACTTGTTTCAAAGGTTTTTTCAATACATTTTTTGTGTGTGCTTTGGTAGGAGCCATGTCTAATCGTATTAATAAGTAAATGCCACTACAAATGATGTGACTGCAAATGATAATATTACTAATAAATTTAGTTGTGCGGTAAGTTCAATGAATTATTAGACCAAACGAAACAAATAATAGAACCATAAAAACAAATATGGATCATTTACCAATTATTGGAGGTACATATTGTAAAGTTGGAACTTTCGTTCGAAATCATTTATTCCTTGTAGATAAATTATTTCATGCTAAATGCCATTATAGATAATAGACCCCCCATGTGGGACGTACTTGACATACTATTTAACCAGTGATTTGACACTGTTTGGAGTAAAAAACGTAAATCAAATGTTGGTCTTCGGTGAGATTTTGGATTTTTTTTCAACTAAAACATAAAAAAATCACTAGGAATTGGAAAGTGAGGGGTAAAGTGTGGGATTGGGTAGTTTTCACTTGATTAACCAGTCACGGCGTGTGTAAGATTTAAAAAAGACATCAAAGAAGTCATTTTGTCGTGTAAAATTTTTCACTCCAAATCATGTATGGAATCACTGATTAAAGTTAATCAAGTAGGTATGTCCCTTAACACCCTGAATAAAATCCCTAAAGATGTCACAGGCCTTATGCGTATAAAATATAAAACAAAACTAAGTCATGGGAACTCACTAAGGCACTGCCTGTGTGTGTAATATAAAAAAAATAGCGTGTTATGTAGGATATTTTTTAAAAAGTTGTAATGTACTTAGAAGTAGAGTTAAAGAAAGTTCGATTAAAGTATGAAATTACGCCGATGGCCTCCGTGATCGAGGGACAAGGTTCTCGACTAGCAATCCAAAGTTCGTGGGTTCAAATTCCGAAGTGTGCAAATAGATTTTATTCGATTAACTTAATTGATTTACCGTTTTGAGATTTCATTAAAATTTGATTAACTGCGATATTTGATAATATGTGATATTTGTCGAATAATTAATTAATTAAAATATTGTATATTCGTGGCACGTTCAGAGTGGAAGATACTATCAGTGTTGCCCTTAGTGTAAGATCACCATTAAGAAGTGTTGCTTGAAATGGCTTTATCCGTGTTTGGTGGCCAGATCTGAATAGCCAGGTACTTCCCCACCTTCCTCTTTCCCATTTTCTTCCCTTCCCAACTACCTCCCCCCTCTCTCAAATGCTATAGTCTCACTGGCTCCAGACGGGAGCAGTTGGGACTCTTGTGCGGTATTCACAGTCAAAAAATGCCAGTTATAAGTACATAATATTAAGTCAGCAGCTTTTAATTAAAAATCACCACGCAAATTAAAATTTATAGATTAAATAAATAATTCGAGATGGTAATGCTTTTTCAGAAATCAACCCATTTTTTTTATCATTCACATGCGTAAAATAATGTCATTAACCTTTTTCAGAAAAATGATTTGATTTGATCAAACGCGTGTTAGAGTTCACTACGCGAAATAATTTGTATTGGCAAGTTTAGGGTTAACTTATCAGATTCCCAGACCCTCTGGGAGCGGTATAAACGGGGCCCACATGTGAAGTAAACTCATCGAACGTGTGACAGATTTATTATTATTATTATTGTAAACAGACGCCAAAAATCAAATCGTTTTCGTGGCCCGTTAAATAAACAAATAATATGACCGGGCATAAATAACCCTTAGTGACAGGGGTCCGGGCCCGTACCTGCAGATGATTTAGGGCCCTAGGGTCAAAACAAATAAACAAATTCGTTCTTCGGAAACACACGCGGATGGGATCACAAATCAGCTTATCTTCAGTGACTGGGGAGAGCTCGCGGTACAAAAATGCCTTCATCAAAACCCGCCGAGTAATTGCTCACTGATCCTGTACAGTGAAATGATTATCCTTTACAAAGTATCAAATGTCACGTCCTTATGCCAAAACGCATGCAGAATATGGTTTACCTACGCTATGAATTATGAATACGCAGGAAAATTAGACTTCGTTATATTCTTGAAAAATACTTCCTTACAAAATTTCGAAAGATTTCTTCGGCTGCTGAGGAAAATGGCTGATGATGACAACACCTATTAGATAGTTAGTTTACTTACAGATTAGTAATTTTACTACTGTGTTACTGGAGAATAATTATGCACTTACACAAAATGAAAAAAAATGAGATAAAACAAAAACAAAAAAAATAAATTTATCTATAAAAATGCAAAAATCAATCATTTTAAAAACATCTATGATTACGAAAGATTTTTTTTAAATATTTATATTGAGGGATCAGTAGGATTTATCGGTCCAGTTAGGAGATCTACCGAGCTAAACCATATGATATGAAAATATCTGAAGTCGGTGAATTTTTCCCATTTGGTCTCTGGTAGGTTGACATTTTATTCTTGTATTGTTTTGCATTTATTATACTTATATAATGCACTTGCATAGCGTGGATTCACCAGATGATAATTTATGGAAAAGTGTGTGGAAGGGTTTAGACATAAAGTCATAAAAAAATTGTTCTAATAAAAATCGAATATTAATTTAAACCTTTACAAGGTGTTCCATATAAATAAAATATGATATATTTATCCGAGACACTATTTAGGTTACAAACCAGTACGTTGAACGATTGTTTCTTATGAAAAAGGTAGTTGCCAATAATAATATGGGAAAAAAATAGTCGAAGGTAATATTGTAAATTCTGAAATTGATTGACAAATATGACGGTTTAATAAGAGGTGGATTGGATAATTGGATAAGGCGTTCGTCCCGGTCAGAGGTTCTGGGTTCGAGTCCCAGTTGCGTCCGTTTTTTTATTTTTCTGTGTCTTGTTCACATTAATATTTTCGTTTAGATTATTAGTGTTATCTTCTTTACAACAAAAAAATAGGCTTCAAAGTTCGAGCTCGTTATCGAAGGAATGAATTTGTGGGCTAAAAATAGGTTCATTGACACTTAAAAAGAAAGAAAAATATACGAAAATTTCATACTGTGACAAACAAGTATATTATGTGCTTTACTTTAAGCTAATATACTCATTTACGCATTTTTATGCAAAAAAGATCAAAACAATAAACATTCAAATGATATCAATGATCAAAGCCTATTTATCTATCTATAAAAACAGGTATTTCATACAATGCCTCCTCCCAATTGAGATTAAAATTTTGTAACATTCGTTCACTAAATTAAAACTCTTAACTCCAAAACAATGATCTTCTCTTTGCAAACTACAATACACAGCTATCAGATTAAATTTAATCTTGCAGGTCAAATCAGTGGACGTTTTAAAATTAGTAAAACATTTTGCGTAGGTAGTTAGCCAGTAGCAAGAACAATAAATAAAGCCAAAAATAAACATTAATGATATCACGGATCGTGTTTGATACAAATTCGCGAGCAATGAATTGAATAAAAACATGAAATATGCAAACAGAATACATTTGCATAAACTGTGCAATAGTGTGCAATCAAAGAGAGAATCTTACTCAATTAATGTATATGAAAGGTAAATTAATTGAAAAACCGCTTAGTCCCTGAATTATTAACTACATTTGGAGGCCAGCAAATCTGAATATTATTTGAAAGAAAAAAAGTTTTCACAAAGTGAAATGTCAATATATGTATTTTATAGCAATTATTATGCAATAAATTTATTGTTTTTTTTATGTTTGGTTTATCTTTCCAGATACTTGATAACAACAACAACAAAAAATCTTAATTAATGTTGATACGAAGCACCTAGGAAAATAACCTAGGAAAAAAAGTGGTAGGGAGTAGGGAATCAGAAATAAAATTTATTTTATATATAACTGAGGGCCAACTAAGATACATTGAAATAAGATAATAATGGATCTTTTAAATGAAATCCCTACCTAGTTATTTCACTTTTTTGTAGATGCAGGTATATGTATAGATATTTCACTTTGTGAAAATTTATCATTTTCTATTACATGCACATAAAGCAGGTAAATATATTGATTTTTGAAAATCTGAATTAGCCAGTTCAAATACACCTGTATAGAGAACAAAAATAAAAATATAATACAAACCGTTTGTGGTGGATATTTCTCTTTGTAAAAATGCTCCCCAATTTAATAAAAAAACTTAAAACTTTTGCCGTAAATCGACAACAGAAGTTTATAGATAAGCCATGTGATGTAGTTCAAAGTTTTAAATATATGGATATACTGAGCAGACGACGCGACGGCCGTAGATATTTTTAAACTAACTAACCGACATTCTATGAAAGGCTCGAATTACAATACAACAATAAATATAGAAGTTTCTAAATCTGGTCCCAGAAATCAATCTGTAAAAGTAGATAACTGCACATGGTAAAAGAAACCTGTTTTACTTAATCGGTAGTCTATGTTTTTGTTAATTGTTTTATTGATAAGTCATTTCATTCATAAGATGTTTCATAAAAACCCCACCATAAAAATATATTTTGACATAAAATAAGCCGATAACTTTATTAATTGTATTTCAATATCTTTGATTTAAACTGTACAAAGTCCGGTTTCAAAGCAACCAAACTTGCTAAATTTAACAAAAAATTTAGACATTTATTTATTAGGTGCCACAATTTCTAAGAATTTTAGAAAATTTTAGTGTTTATTCAGGATTGGTTGATATAATGCGTTGTCATCGACAGTGAGTCTATCTGCTGAGTTACAGCTCGATCGGATGTCGAGAAGTGGGTTAATTTCCACTTCCAAGATTTCGCGTCAATCATACATTCCATCAAGAAAGCAAAAGTGTAATTCAAATAGGTGGAGTTAGAAAACAGAATAGTACTAGATTTAACTAAATAACTAACCATCACGCCTTTTCCCCGCAGGGGTAGGCAGGGAAGACGGACCGCCAAACAACTCAATCGTGGCACACGTTCACATTCATACATCGTCTCATACATATAGTCTATTATTCTGACCCTTGACATAGCCCGACTCAAGCATTTGATTCACTTGTTCGTGCCATGTGTTCCTCGGGCGTCCCCGACTTCTACCATTCACATTTGCTAGATTACATTACTAGATTACATTTCTAGAAAATACAACAATAATATACGAACCATATATTTAATCAATGTGGTGAAAATAATACTTTGTGGTTAGTAGAGATCCCAAAAACTTTTTAATAAATTTTCCAACCATCCCTCCTCCCTCCTTATTTGGGTCGAACTCTACCCCCATGTTGATGTTATAGGTAAGTCTTTGCTATACAACCCTAAATTAAATTTTGTCTGAACGCAGAAAAGTGAAAGATGAGTTTTGGAAAGGTCTTGAAATTCAGATTGACATTATATTCCTTTCAAACAAAAAGCGTTTAAGAATAACTCGCAACAAAGCAAGGAAATAAATGTAAACATCGCTTAGTTAACCGACAGGTCAATCTCTGCGTCGACAAAGGCGTTCCTGTGTTTGCTTTGAAGTTAATGAACGAGTCTAACTTTTAGGTATTCAATTCCCACTGAGATTGCTGTATACGTCTCCGTTACTTAGATAAAATCATTTTGATTGTTTTTTTTTATCATATCAATTAGAAACGAGTCTAGAGTTTCCGAATTCGTACGTAGTTTATGTGTAAAGTGGGTAAAAAATTCCGACCCAAATTTTTCTTATTTAATTTTTGCGTAATGTCTGAAAGCACTTTTATAGAGTACTAGTAAAAAATAATGTTTGATGCCCCATAATAAAAAGCTATGTTCATAAAACTGCGATCGAGAACCTAATTCAAAAAATGACAGTGAAAATCACCATGAATCATGTTTTCAACAATGATTTATGTAACTCACTTTACTGTGAGTTTTTTAAAACAACGAGGTTTTATTAAGGAATTTTACGAATTTAGAACCAATTATCGTCATGCCATTTCCGATTGAAAAACATAAACCGTTATGGCTTCCGATAGTATGTTAGAATTTACACCACATCAGGTTTGTATCTACCTAACAGGTAAATCACAGGTAAAGACTTACCTACAATAAATATGTGTACAATATTTTATAATTAATTCTGCAAAAAATATTGGTGTACGTATTAATTAATGACATACGTTCGAAATACTTTAAATATTCTTCTTTTTAATTTATTATCCAATCAACACGCACGAGCAAAATACAGAGCATTGATCACCACATCGTCTTGGCACACACTCCTTGCTTAATAAGTAATTTGTAATTTTTTTAACTGCATACGTACTTACCAAAGTATTGACCAATCCGCTTATTACGAGTAGGTTATGAATCCGGAACTTACCTGAAATAAATAAACAGAAATTATTAGACAAAATAAAGGACATATTTTAAAATGTTAATGTTTATGTGCCTATTAATTTAAAAGCAAGTTTTATTGGAAAAGTACTACATTTTCATGAATATTCATTTGGTTTTATTCTTAGGAAACAATTACTGAGCATTCTATCCATAAAACCTCACAATGAAGCTAACTGGCGGCGAATGTTTTTTTTTATCAAAGCCAAACACAGTGGCAACTAAAAGACATGCGATTGTGGAGTAAAAACCGGAAGGTGAACTGGAAAATAATGGTCAAATATAATTAAGGGGTTTTATAGTCATTCCTTATTCGTTAACTAGGTAATTATAAAACATTCATTAACATTAAAAGCGGCATTTTCTTCAAACACAAAAATGCATCAAAATCATGGGATTTTTTCACATGCGTTCAAAGGAAATACTATTTTAGTTCATTAAACTAATTTAATTTAGTTCACGATCGTAGGCATTGTTTGTAATGGATTTTGCCATGTTTATTAATCAGCTTACTCTTGACCGGACTGGTTTCACCCGGTAGACATATTCGGATAGATTATGCATCTCCTTGCGTACAGGTTTAAAATGTACCAACCTAATGATTCCTAGCTAACTAACCATCATGCCGTTTCCCGCAAAGTAGGCAGAGTCTTGGCATACTCATACATACACTCCTATTATTCTGACTCTTGACATGGTCCGACACAAGTATCTGATTCAATTGATCGTAACATGTCTTCTTTTACCATTCACGTGAAACTGATTCGGAAAAAACAACGACAACAACGATAACAGAGATATTAAAAAAAAATCCTAATATAAAAGTGGAATTTAATAAAAAAAATTTTGGAGAATATTGGGAGATTTATTAGGTTCATTTCACTTGGTTCTAAAAAAATTGTTATTTTAAAAAAAAAATTGACGAAAACTATTAATTTGTGTATTTTCCTTTCTGTTTAGCTTTCATTACTTTTTTTAAATTCAAATTTGTATAATATACATAAACCAAAGAAGTAATATTATTGAGCTAGGTGTCAGAGAGCTCGACTCTGAAATTAATTTTCATAATGTTTTAGAGTACCTAGATGATTTTCTGAGTATTGTTTTGGCGAAAGGCTTTAGAATCTGAAAGCTGTGATTAAATAGTTCTAGTCTATTAGTTGAAAGATCAGCCTCACAAAATTCCCCAAATTGAGGTTGCCATGTGGCGTGCTAACATTTGGCTTGTGGTGCTTGGAACTCTTGTGTGGTAAATAATATAATAAACATACCTCCTTTAAATAATTAACCAACATTTTCTCTTTATTCCCACATCATTGTAGTATAAATAAAGTCAACTCGCGGTCGTTTTGACAACGATTTTGGTTTTATTTTCTTCCCACTCCTAGCGCAAGTATACAAGCTTTGTCTTGCAATCCAGAAACGAATGTATTTTTAAATAAAAGGCCACCGAACAGAAAGGTGCCGAAAATGCCATACATGCAAAACCATACGGATCATCTAACATGACCTTTTTAAGATACTGACGAAATATTAACACACAATGTAGAATCGGGTTTACTGAATATCAGAAGACACCATGTAAAAAATAACCAGATTTTATATTATTGAACATTTTTTTAAATATGACTATTTGTGTATTTTGATGAGGGGTGTTAATTTTAGTCATTTTTTTTTGTTTTCTTATGTGCTGTGGTTTCAAACAAGGTCCAAGAATTCTTACAGGGTTACAAAGTCATAATGTGAGAACGTTATTCAAGGACAGGGCAAGATCGACGGGACCACCCGATGCTTTTATTATTTACACCCAGCGTTCAATATAAAATGATCGCCCGGGTCCAGGATAAACGGACGAAGGCGATCACCTTATTATAAAACAACGCCACTTTCTTGCAACCGCATTCCAAGCGATTAAAAGTTTAAACCACTCGGCAACGTAAGCAGATATACACGTTAATATAACAATAGCAGTCAAGTACAATAAGCGTGTTTTCACGTCAATGCGTATGTTTCCACATAAATCGTTTTAACTCCGTTATTGTTCTGGTGACATCCCTAAAACAAAAAGTATAAGCTCAATAATAAATCAAGCTACACATCACTATTCAAGTTGTCAATAGAAATACATAAAAATACCTATTCTGTCAGATACACGGTTTATACACATTTTACCCGCGAAATTGCCTACGGGCCACTAGACATTGTTAATTTTTATTAAATATTCTTGTATGAAATGATAAAAAAGTGAGGTGACTAAAATGTTTATTATACATTTATACAATAGGTTTTTTTTCTTGTTTACAATACAACCTGCAAAGCTACTGCAAGTAGCTTGTCGGCAGGAAAATAGTGTGGACAAAAATATAGTACAGTATAAAGTCTTACAAAAGAAGAAAAAAATATTGCAATTTGATAAAATACGAGTACATAATAGATAAATAATAATAGATAATAATAGATGCAATTTGATAAAATACGAGTACATAATAGATAATAATAGATGGTATAAATAAGTATAAAAAAAAAAAAAAATATGAAGACAACGTCTAAAAAAAATTAAAAACGCACGAGGAGTCAGTTAATATAGAAAATCTGATTCCAACAGCCATGTTTTTAACAATAGTGCAAATTTAGGTGTCGAGCAACATTTTTTCAAATCATATGGCAGCATATTAAATATAAATGGTACAATGTATTCAAAAGTTCGCTGGCCATGTTTATTAGAAAATCTAGGTACTATCATACCTTCATTTTGTGTAAGCCTAGTATTGTGCACGTGATCCACCATTGTTTTGTATGGGCTATCTAGGATATGTTGCATACAGATTTTATGCCAAAAAGAGCTCTAATAGGTAAAACATTTACGGATTTATACATTCTAGTGATATTTTGACGCTGGTCATAAACTGCTTTGCTGACGAGTAATTTGACCATGGCGTTTTGAATTGACTGTACATGTTGGATGTTTGTCTTACATGAGTGCCCCCAAGAAGTTATACCATATCTCACATTAGATTCAGCCAGGGACAAATAGATTAGTTTCGTTTTTACATAATCCGTATTGTTTAATAATAAGTATTGTTTTTTACATAATCCGTGATTTTAGTACCGTATTCACATAAAAACATCACGTGAGTAATTTTTCCATTTTTTTAATGTTTGCATTCTAAATTTTAATATTTACAAATGTTAATATATATTTGGAATATAAGAATTTGAAAGCATATTTTGTAAACTTTCAAAAACAGTTTTTAGTAGCCGGCGACGTTCAGAAATGTTTTATTTATAGAGCTTTCATTGTGAAGCGAAAATAACACAAAGTTTTCGTAAATCTGACATTTCGTTTGAGACGTAAAAAATGCATGTTCGCGATAGATCAGAGTGGTTTGTCGTATTGATTCAAGCTGGCCATTTTAAAGTTCATGTTAAAGAAGTTCAACCAACAGCGTAAGAAAGAATGTTGAAAGATGAAATTTTAAAATGCCAGAAAATATTGTGGTAAATGAAAATATAAGTAATAATTATTAGCCTGAAACACTCATCAACATTGAAAAAATCTCCCGAGAAAAGATAAATGCCGCCAACGGGACTTGAACCCGCGTCCTTCTGATATCCGGTCAACTGCTCTACCAACTGAGCTACATCGGCTTATCTCCCACCCGCCAAATAATTCAATATATACTAGTGTTTCATTCAACAACTACTTCTTATTATTTTGTTACGCAAATACAAAAAGCAAAACATTGCAGCTTGCTAGTTGTTCGATTGTATGATATAAAACCAGGGTTTCTAGATAATATACCCAGTAGTTTTATTGCAATTGTAGGAACATTTTTTCAAAGGTGATTGAAATTCATAAATTGAGAAGGCTATTAGCAATCAGCATGCATCAATCGCTTTCAAAGGTAAAATTACAAACCCTGATCATCGATTGAACATTGACTGAATAACAGGACAATTTATTACCACCCCTATTGAAGCACTTAGACGCTAAAAGTGCCATTATGGAAGGAAAAAACAACACACACTTTTCTTCACTGGGTACTGTCTTAAACGGTTCTTAGTTTTATGTGACATTTACTCGACGATGTTTTACAACCAATTCCACTTTCGTGTACGTACAAAGTAGAAGGAATAGTATGGGAATGCTTGTTTAATGTGAAGGTATTAACATGAATTAAATGACAAGTAGCATAATTCGGGCTTCGCTCAGGAATACCTCTTCTATCTCGAGTTTATCGCGCGAGATGAGAGCTTATTTTAAAATATTTAAATTAAATTTGCCGGATAATGTTGTCATACGCTTCACGTATTCTATATGCTACAGAGGATTTTAACTGGATAAGTCGGTAAGTAAGTTTATTTTATTGTTCCCGTTTTTTGCGTTTTTCTAAATTAAAAAGCTTTGTCCCGCATTGCTGCAGTTCCAGAGCCTCTTCTCGTAACTTCTCCTCTACCTACGAATCTTCTACATAGTATTTTAGAGTTAATTACGGACCTTATGCTAACACTGGAATACCTGCAACATAGAATACACATTGCAGAACAGGGTTTAAATTTATGTTGTTTTCCAACGAATTCCCAAATTAACCATTACACCATTTTGCCGCAGGGAGGATGGAATGCCACCCAGCTTTGTCATGCACACACTTCTAGCATTCTTTATCGTTTAATATTATAATACTATGTTGTTATCCTATACTCGCGCGTCACATAAGCCCTTGACACCAGACTACAAAATCTACTCTCTCTACATTTTCAATGTAAAAGTTTTTATTTCTGTACATAAGAAGCTCTAGGAGAACATTTTATAAATGAAACATTGAAAATATTATTAACAGGATTTATTTCAGTGAAGAAATTCTGGGACTAACTACCATATGTTTTATTCTTCGCCCAGAATACTAATGGAGGGAAACAACTATACCAAGTCAGTGGGCATCTTCAATTTAAAAAAATATATAAAATATTGTAACTGAGGTAGTTCAGTTATGTATAATAAATACTGTATATTTCTTAACGTTCATAAGTGAAAACCCCGAAAAAGGGCGTTAATCAATAAATAAATAAATAAACAATAAAATAACTTTTAAGTAATTATTTGCATTTCATAAACACCTCACTATGAGAACCCGTACTTAGATAGATTTATATTTTCTCTGTAGAATTATGATTAGATATCTTAATGTATTTTTGCTACAGAATTTGAAACTATATTTACACGAACTTTGATAAGATTCAGTACCAGTATCCATGTTTTCAAGTTAGATACCTATATGTATATTTATTTATTATTTTTATTTTATTTATAAAACACATGATACATTATTAAGACATTTACATAGAGTAGATATATTAGATCACCATACTAGGCAGCTGCCAAATGGAGTATATGTAGTTACTTTGTATGAAATATGAAGTCTAATGTAAACATATGGATATAGTATAATTGTTGCTAAAATTTGGAAACATTATCTATAGTAAAAGGTATAAAGATATAAACAGACATACATAAATATATAATTAGAACGAAGCTTGTGCATTTGCAGTAAATTTCTTTCCAAGTTTTATATACCTAGTATTGAAATAATTGTATTGGGAATTGATAGTAAACCTTGAGTAGAAAAAAAAACAACTGCGAGTATCATTCTAGTGAGGAATATTAGTATTTTTAAGAGAGGTTTTATTTGTTTACATGGTATTATGGTAGTATGGTATGGCAGTACATATTGTCACAGTAATAATGTAAAGTGTGTAGTTGATTTATAATAATAATAATGACGTAATATTTGTATAGCGCATATTTGTGATATTTCACTTTAAGTGCGTTTAACTACAATAAACTTGAAAATAATCCTTCAGTGATTAAGTCCTAACAAAATATTGATCAAATAATACGAAACAAAAAATACATATACAGTATTGCAATGCCAAGAGAACCAAATTAACAATAACGTGCTGTTATAGCACAGGTAAATAATAATAGACAAAAAGGTGCTATAGCAGAGGACAAAACAAGAATATTAAAAATAAAATACAATCTAAAACAGGAAGCAATTTACGTTCAGAAATAAGAAACATTCTGAATGGATATTAAATAAAGGTTCAATAAGGAGGAAACTGAAACCAAATAATTACCCGAAACTTGAGAATATGGCTTATTAGTATATTGAAAAGAAATTCAGATTCATGAATGGTATGATTTTTTAAAAATATTTTTGTTTTTAAAAGCCCGTTTATATTCCAATTGAGCGGGCCAGTTACACGAAAAGAGCGATTATAGTGAATGGTTCGATTTGACCTACAAAGTTAGATTAAACTTTTAGTAACATCTTCATCTGTTTAACTTAGAAATCTGTATTAGAGTAGTGTACAATATGTCGCTGTATTTTTCCATACTTAGATAAAGCACCTCGGTACCTGGGAATCTGTAGTTACTTTGAAAATATTTTAACTCTAAGTTCTAAATATTTAGCCTGCGCGCTGCTGAATATTTCCCACTTTTACAATATGTTTACCGCACAGGCTGCATTCCCCATTGAAATTTTCATCCTCGATGATATAACCGCGCGATAACCGCCAAAGGAATCGTATATTCTTGGTGAAAGGACCTTCGTATCACGCAAGCCTTACAAACTAACAGAGCGGGCTACGGGTGCTTATTCCTGATAAAAGTGTTATAATAATAATAATATAACACTTGTATAGCGCACTTTTGTACTATTTCGCTTCAAGTATGTTTTACTATAATAAACTTGCGAGTTAGGTTGTGTTCTGGGGATTCTAATAGATAATATCTATTTCTAATAGATAATATCTATAATAAACGAAAACTATTGGTTAGACATAAGAATAATCAAAATAAAGTCAAAGAAAAGAGAACCAACACTAAAACAATGACATTTTCGTAAGGTAGATAATATTTTAAAGTCAAATAAGATGTAAACTTTTTTTTGTAAAATGCAATTGAAAATCTTTGCATCGTTAGTCGTTAAAAAAATGTAATGTTACCTAAAAGAGTATGGTTTCTATAATATTATCTTTCCCTCAATTTGTCATTTTCTTCATCACTAACTTCTAAGGCTCGCACGCTTTGATATATATAACTTAATGTTTTAGTGTATGTACCTATTTCGAATCACACAACATTTTAATCGAATTGAACAATTTATGTAGGTACCTATTCAGAATACTATTCCATTAATCAACTTCATAACATTTTTTTTAATGTTGATTGATCGGTTAGAAGTCGCAATTTGTTAGTTATAAGTTGTTAAAAATACAAAATTTAAGTATTAATATCATTAGTTAGTTGCAAAAAAAAATATTTTTAATTTTTTTTCTTCCTTTATTCATGGTTTTGATAGTTTCATAATTAGTGGAATTTTTCGACAACTAGGCACATGCCCGTGTTATGGTGGTCGAATGCCGCTACCCGAATTTCTACCGATTTCTTACCTATCTCCCTTAAACATTTGAAGTTTTTAAGCTCTTAAAAAAAAAATATTTTTGAAGATAATATCTAGACCCATTACATGCCGAAATGCAAATTATATAAAATTCCCTCGACGGAAAAAAAAAATCAAAATATGCTCCGAAAATTATTATAAACACGTTTTTCTCAGTTATTTTACAAGTTATAGTTGTGAAAAAATTCAAAATGTTTCTTTAAATGATCCTTAAGACGCGTTGCATAAGATTTTTGCTATATTTTAAACGAGTTGTGTTTTATTAAACATTTTCACAATTTTCGCATCGATTTTATCGGTTTAAATATTAGCGCGCTCCTCTAACATTCGTAATTACATATCTCTCCATCGTCTTCTTTTTGAGCGCGGATGCGGCGCCTTAAGTATAAATTTTTGAAACTCCCTCCCACTCCTTTCCCACATCGTTTATTGTTTTTTCTTACAGAATATATTGCATTGTTGTTCACATATTAATCAACTTTACTAGACTAGCCTGTATCAAGGTTGACAATTTACACACTTGGGTGAAGCAATATACGTAAACACAAAATATTACGAGGAGAAAGAAAAACTTGTTACATGGTTTGCCAATTGGGAAATGAATTGCATTATTAATTTAAACCGTATACAAGTCATTACTATCTGTGTATAAAAGAATATTAGTATCATGTAATTGGCATGCTTGTGCTGTTATTTCTCCACGTGACCAGAAAATTATTAAGGAACAACTAAAACGTGAATTATTTTCTTTTCAAATTTGCCATTCGTCGGGCAACTCTTGTGTTTGAATTTAATGAAGTGCAAAATATTACGAGGAGAAAGAAAAACTTGTTACATGGTTTGCCAATTGGGAAATGAATTGCATTATTAATTTAAACCGTATACAAGTCATTACTATCTGTGTATAAAAGAATATTAGTATCATGTAATTGGCATGCTTGTGCTGTTATTTCTCCACGTGACCAGAAAATCATTAAGGAACAACTCAAACGTGAATTATTATCTTTTCAAATTTGCCATTCGTCGGGCAACTCTTGTGTTTGAATAACACAAAATATTACGAGGAGAAAGAAAAACTTGTTACATGGTTTGCCAATTGGGAAATGAATTGCATTATTAATTTAAACCGTATACAAGTCATTACTATCTGTGTATAAAAGAATATTAGTATCATGTAATTGGCATGCTTGTGCTGTTATTTCTCCACGTGACCAGAAAATCATTAAGGAACAACTCAAACGTGAATTATTTTCTTTTCAAATTTGCCATTCGTCGGGCAACTCTTGTGTTTGAATTTAATGAAAATTAAATTTAATTTAATTTAATTTAATATTTTACACAGCCGCTTTAGAAAGTATGGAAATATACACGCCGAGCTTTACAAACAGACCGGCTATCGACCACAACCACAGAACACTAAACAGAAAAATCCCTAGAAGTGTGATCTATAACTATTTGAAGGAAAACAGTTGACAGACTGCAGACAGGCCAAAGGAATTGATTTTCTTTTCAAGAAAGAATGTCGATATTCGAAAATGTCAATGAATCAAAGAAATCGATTTCATCAAAAGAAAGGAAAAAAATTTGCTAACTTCGGGCACACGATCAAGGCTTATACTTCTATCTGTTTATCCCTCTAGTCTCTGTAGATATTTTTTTAATATACCTAATTAATTATTAATTGTTTTTGTGTTTAATTCGTAGAACTCCATTTTAATTTTTAGAAATTTAATTAAATTTAAATTTGATATGTTAATATCGAGTTCTGCAAGTATTTAAGAAAGTATTTTAGTTACAGCTGTTTCGACTTGTAAGGTCATTTTCAAACTGTGGTGAAGCCACGTACGGACGACTTATTTATAACATTTCAAATGTCAAATTATGAAGGTGTCAAAATTGATTTATTACCGGTAAATCCAATTTGCAGAGACACTAATTGAGAGAGTGATTAAGTGGGATTCCGAATCTTTCCCATTTTGGTTTCACTTGCACTAAGTGCAAGGGTTTTCTTTATTGATTTAGAATGATGTTATTTCTATGACTCATTTAAGTGCATTATATTGTTTGGGTTTGGTAAAAATACTAAGTAGTGGAGAATAAATAATTTTCCTAATAATAAATGTTCTTTGAATCTAGTTGAGAATGCCCTACCCATTTGTCCGATGTAAGTAGCATTACAGTCGGCGTGGTCACATTTTAATGTGGCTTCACCACAGTTTGAAAATGACCTTACAAGTCGAAACAGCTAACTAAAATACTTTCTTAAATACTTGCAGAACTCGATATAAAAAAAAAAAAAAAAAAAAAAAAAAAAAAAAAAAAAAAAAAATACCTATACCTATATATACCTGTATATATATCAAAAAAATATCTTGACTAAGCACCCGAGGGATTTAAACCAACGATTCCTGAGTTTTTTGGAGTTAAAAAAGTAAATGTCATTTTTCTGTCCGATAATATTCTTTTTCTACTAAAAACCCAAAAATTATTTTTTTATTCACACATCGCTACTGATCCCATCCCTAGACGCGTTTATCATCCCTATGATAAGCGCGCTGTTTCGTGTGTTACCGTGCTGCTAGAACGAGACGTAACGCGTATTAAGTGACCCGCTAGGCTCTGAACGCACTTCTCTACTGACTAAGCAGTAGCGACGTGTGATGGAAAAACATTTTTATTGTTTTTACAATTTTTACTCCAAATATGCTTAGGAATCGCTCATTAAAATCCTTCGGGTTAGTGCTGTTACACTTCTACTTCCTTGCACTGTCCCAACTCATTGTCTAGGTAGGCTGTTGGGGTCGGCTCTTCTCATTCTCAGGTTATAAATTCTTCGGTTCTGGATATCGCCTTCATCCAGGCCGTTTTTCTGAAGTGTTTTGGAGCATTGAGTCATCCAGGATTCTTTGGTCTTCCTCTGGATGACTGTTGATGAAGACATTGCCTGCTTCATTGTATGTAGGTGGTCTCCGTCTTACAAGGCCATGCCATCTCAACTGTCTTTCCTCCAGCTTACTGTTTATGTCCATGCTGTTACACTATATATATTGAAATAAAACTGATTTCGGCAATTTTAACTGGACCTTTCAACTTTTAAAAAATTTTTTTTAATCAATTTGAGCTTACACTTCTATCGATTTATCTATTCAGTGTGCACAGACCTACTGTGAGGTATATTTTCTAGGCTCATCAACATCGGACTTAATGGTAATTAGTTCCCTGAACTGTGTACACTTGGCTTTTCGTCTGTTTAATCAAGGGACGTTATTCTTGATATCGGTCATTATAGACATTGGAATTGCTTTCTGAATTTCCATGCGGTTAATTAGCATAAATTAAAACTGAATGACAATACGCGGCATTCTTTAATCAAGTCCGAATAAATAAATAAAACACTAATAAAAAAGCTAAATTATTCAAAATATTCAATAACAAAACATTAATAAATTATACACACTTTAATGTTCATTCATAGATTTCCCAATAAAAGAGTATGGTGGGGTCGGCAGTTGATTATAATTAAAAGCTGTAATTTATCCGCAAAATTTACAATAAATATATTCATTAATTGTTTAATTCGTAGAACTGCATTTATTTTTTTATTTAATTTAATTCAAATTAGATTTGATAATGTTATTATCAAGTTGTGCAAGTATTTTAGTAAGCATTTCGTTCAACAGCTGTTTCGACTTACAAAACCATTTTCAAACTGAGACAGTTTGATTTATTTTAATAAAATAAAAACATTTATAATAACACACTCATAACATTTTTACGGCAAGTTCCAGAATGGTAGCTACATTCAGAATCGCACATTGCTTGAAATGTCTTAATGCTTGACGACCAGACCTGAATATCCAACTTCCTCTCCCCCATCTCCTTTCCCCCATCTCCTTTCCCCCAAAAAATATAAGTTTACAGTCACAAGAAAGCAATAGGTAACTTAGGAATGTAATCATCGCTACTCACAGAATTCTTTTCGAACATTATTTCATAGTACCCTTTTTTCTTTGTCGATCTTTCTGGGTCTCGTGATTCCAAAAAAATTCGATAAAAAAATTAAAATTTCATATACCCTCCTTATTCGACTATTTTTTAGGCTTATAGCACAATCGCCTTCCAAATCAATGTGTTTAATTAAGCAGAAACTTATGCTAATATTGTTTTGTGATATCAAGTGAAGCAGAAAATTCTCTAAAAATCTTTACAGTGATTTCTGTAGTCAAGAGTTTAGAGCTTTAAAGTGACCTTCAAACTATCGTGTCAACCTGCAGATCTGTCGTGTTACTCTACTACATTATAGTGTTTTGATCATGTACCAGGTTTCAGATGAAAAGTTCCAGTACAAAAATAACGTGCTCCGCAAAGATCTCACCTTCAATGTACATATTGCATGTGGAATTCTCGGTAATGCAAGAGGGAGCCATACTTATAAAGTTTCGGATCAGATAATGTATGGAGAAACGAGCGCACTCAAAGGAGAGAGATAGCCCCGACTGTGTTTACCCTCAACGATGCACGAGTGTGGCAAACATAAGAATTGTATAACTAAAGCGAATATTCCAAGTATCATCTGCTCCGAATCGAAACAGTTGACAGAACCTATTTTTAATATGCAAAGTGAAATTATATTCACAAGTTAGTTCATTGCCCGACAGCGTTATACAATAGATTATAAGTTCTCACTGAACCAAACGAATGGAGAATGTACCCCGAGTATAGATAACAATTATTAGGTGAACAAATGTGTATTGTTTAACTCCTCAGGCTTATTTGTTCTCTTTTCGGAACAACTCATAAAGGTCTCATAGAAATCGCTGTGTCTCCCTTACTAACATAGTGAGAAATATGATCTAACCTGTATAGTGTAGTATAGGAAAGAGAAAATACCATGCTGTATGATCAAATCTAACCAAAAAATAATTAAAATGTTCACCTTTATGAAAATAAAGTTTACGACGGCAATATGAAAAAATAAATTACTTTGTGATTTTTTTATTCTAAATTTTTACATGAAACGACAGAAAAGGTAGGTGATAATAATGTTTATAATATAATAAATTAGTCTGATAAAACATGTGTTTTTTTTTGGTTACCAGTAATTTTAGTTAGAAAAAAGTAGGGTGAGCCATATTTTAATCTTTTTTTGAAATATTTTATATTTAATAAATTACTTGGTTCTTTCTAATTAAAAAAATTAAATAATGTTTTAGTACCTTTAAAAACAGTTCTTAGATTTCAGATACGTTCACGGATATTCCGTTTATTGGTATTTTATTGCGAAGCTGAAATATTCTGATCTGCTGACAGAATATGGTCGAGGACTGAGTGGTTAAAAGAATATTATTTGTTCAATAGAATTTACTATTCTTTATAATATGATGCGTCCTAGTCGGATTAATATTTTTTACACATGCTGACTTCACGTGACATCATACGAGTGAAATGATTTATCAATACTTTCCATGATTCCTGGATGCATCATATGGTATGGGTTCAAAATATTATCGGTGAAGTTGTTGATGCGTAAATAAAACTAGGTATAATTTCAATCAAATTCAGGATTCAGATTTAGCTAAATATTTAGTAGTAGGTACCGTACAATGAAATGCGTTTACAATTAAATAAAAACGACTGCAATGTTACAATAAAAGCTATAAAAACGAGTTTTGCTGACCTCCCTAGACGCATTAACTGCAGACTACCACATGCCGCTCGTCGGGTCTGTGAACAAAAACAGTTCTGTGGTCTGCAGGTGCTACAAATGCATTCAATTCTCACGCTGTTGCACACAGTGGACACAAAACACTTGCCTTCAGGAGTTACCAGTTCCCAGTGCTAATGCGGGTAACTTTAGAAGCTTTGTTTGGCCAGGAAATATACGTACGCCACCTTTGTCGGCTCAGGTTACCAAGGAAAGATGATAATGCAGTGTTAATTGTTGAACTTTAACTCGTGATTCACAATAAAGCTACCAAGCTGAATGCGATAAAGATTTGAACTTACGCGTTGAAAATAAAACCTACACGTTCTAGGCAAGAGAACGATAACTTTGTTGCTAATTTGATCACTGAATAAGGAATGATTCAGAGTGTTATAAAATTGTTGACTCGTAGTTGAGCTTCGTTTTCAATTTTGTATCTCAAATAGTTTTATAATCTCTCTTAATTTCTCTTTCTGTCTTAATGTCTATAAATTATTCTAATTCCTGTGAATCAGAGGCGATTAACGTAATTTATTTAACTTCTAAATTTGTGATGGTAAAACAGTCATAAACAAGGTATACCCATTTCCTCGATCCATTCGAAAACGTCTCTATATATTAGTGTATCGGTGAGATGTTAATTTATATGCTAATTAATGAAAATAAGGCGGATTATTCAAATTAACAATACCTTGGAACATAAGCAAACAGAACGAGATTAAAAATGACGATTTCTAAAACGACTCTCGGCTAGTTAGATTAAAAGAGTTAGCGGGATGGGCTAATGAACCAAAACATACTTCCCATCTTTAAATATCCATTAGTAAAAACACAGGAAGATACAGTTTTGATAACAAAACTCAAAAGGTTTTTTTTACAATAATACAGTTCATATTTCTTTTATAATAATACATTTCATATAATACATTTTCATATTTCTTTTAAAACTTGGTTCGACTGAGGATTAAACCTTTCTACCCATGAACTGGAGTCAACCACGCTGAGAGCTGGAGTCAACAACTGAACCAAATCACGATTGGATTAGACCGACATTTATTTCGTTTATTAAGTGCTTTAATTTAAAGGTGTGTGTGTGTGATTGCCACCAAAAGATGATATAATGCATTGTCATCGACAACGAGTCTATCAGCTGAGTTTCAGCTCGAATGGATTTCGGGAAGTGGGTTAATTTCCATTTAAAAGTTTCCTTATTCATACATTCATTGAATCAAGAAAACAAAAGTGAAATTTTATTGCAAAAAGGGTGTATTTAAAAAGTATGATTCATATTAAAGCCATAGTATAGGTAAAGTAAAACGTAAAAGAAATCATTGAGTCTAAAAAATAAAGCCATGCGGAAATTTTGAGATCCCTGATAGAAATATATAATTTTAATACCAGGTACATAAACATTTACCCTAATGTACATCTCTTATTGTAAAACAAGAAGGTAGTTCTAACCTATTTATCATAATTTGTATATTATTGTATTGGTATATTGTATTTTTCGTATTCTAGTGTGCTAACCTAGGTCATCATTAACGCCCTTGATGTAATTAATCACAAAACAGTGCAGTAGAAATTATCCATTATTATCATTAACGCAGTAGGTATTTCTCAAATCATTAACAAGCAGAGCGGATTTCTCATTATTCGTGCAATGTGGACATGAAAAAAGCGCATAGGATGCAGCTGGTGCAACGAATGCAGGTGGCGTGGCATGCGTGCAGGCGGAGGTAGATACAGTATACAGCAGTAGACAGATAGACAACATGTGGATGCAAATAAGGTGCACTCGAGGATGCAAACTGCGCTCGGAACCAGCTCAAGAAGGAAAAAATACATTTTTAAACAGTTTAGTTTTTGTAACTTTAAAAAATGATATTTTACTGAGATTCTGATATATAAATCGTTCGGTAGTACCTACCTACCAACCAATAGCGTAGGAAAATAATTATTATTGTGACTTGCTTATAATAGGTTGTAAGTTTATAAGTTATAGAGGTACGTTAGTAGGAACACGAGTTTAGTACTTAGAACGACAACTCAGTTTCTAGGACTATGAAATTTATAAATGAATCAACTTAATAAACAATTAAAATAACATTTTAAAAATAGTTTGTCAAAGGATTGACCAGTCAGTAGCCGAGTTGGCTTCACGTTTGAATCCCACCCAGACGTCGTGTGTTCAATTCCTCGGTTGCCATCACGACATGAGCACCATTTTCCGTTTACTGTGGTGGTATTAGAACATTTTCAAATATTTGTAATGTTTGTCTTTTTATATTTAAAACAAAAGTAAATATATGAAATTAGTTATAATGTTATAATGGCTGAAAATCACTAGATATATGTGAGTAAGGCTGTAAGACAAGCACTACTTTAGTTTAATTTCTTAGCTTTTACTTTTTCTTGAAAAGTGGACTAATTATTACCGCCCTTGAGGTGATTTTTTGCAAAAACAAAACTACGAAAATACTTATGTGCTTAGACAGCTAGGTAAGTATGTATCTACTTAAAGTTAAAACAAACAAGAAGCATTATTTTTCAAATGGTCTTCCAGGCTTAAAAGCACAAAATGGCAAAATAAGTAAGTAGCATTTTCGATATCCCCAATCTCCAATATAAAATGTGTTAGTCTGAAATATGAGAAAAGTAATTAATTGAAAATATCTGCCTATTTATATTGTTCAAGAATTATCCGCCCCAATTATTTCACGCCAGTCTTTAGAAAATAATTGCCTAAATTATACGTTCATTAAGTCATCGTAAAAGAAATAGGTACTTTGAAAAAAATCAATCAATGAAAACGCTTGCTTGCAAAAGATTACTTGTAAAATTGCTTGGAAATTTGAAATATTGAAGCGAAGAAAATCGCAAACAAATTACGTAGAAATTTCAGAGATATTTATTTCAGTCCTGTATTCTGCAGCGGTTAGTAAATACACATTACTTTGAGTCATTCTCCAGAATCAAGGATCAAAGTTTTACAGTTTTATTTAACCTTTTAGCATATTTATTTGGACGAATGTACCTACTGATTTTTCGTCAAAACACTTGTTCTACATTACTTTTGAAAAACAATATAATATCTGTTGAAATAAAGGAGATTTTCTGTTTTTAATAACAAATTGTGAATGTTAATATGGCACAAGAGTTGCGAATTCTCTGAGCCAGTAAGACTATGGCATACCCAGATTGGTGTATGTTGTAAGGAGAAGGGAGTTAGGTACAAGGGGAAGGAAATGCCAAGAGAAATTCGTTATAAGTACCTGGATATTCAGATCTAGTCACCAAACACGGTTAAAGCCATTTCAAGCAGTAGACGAATACATAGTGTATTCGTAAATGTAAGTTTACATGAAGTATGTAATTTCAACGAAGAAACTGTGCATTTACTTACAGAAAAGAGAAATAAATTTTTTTTTTTTTACAAAACACATAAAATTCTATATACTTCTCATACTTAACTCATTTTTTCAAATTTTGGTAATTACTAGGTTTTTAGTTACGACGCGGTAGTATTACGGTCAGCTCAAAGTTCCAAGTTAAACCTCTGTATTTTTTTTACATACCACACCACAAGTACTTATTCTTTGATAGTCTCGCTTCGTTCGTATTCCTAAGTTACTTCGCTCAAAAAAGCTGCAAGGAGGTGTGTACTGTATATGCATTTTAACGGCACGTGGCATTGCCATCGGCATCTGGCATTGGAGCCAAAGAGCCGCACTTCACCGGCAAAAGAACAACAGATCAAACCACACGCCACTCGTGGTAAAAAATGCAAACAAAACATGAAAAACCTTCGCTTGTAAACATCAACATTATCAGAAAAAGATTTGAATCCACGAAATTTAGTATCCATTACTATATAACATAATTTGTTGCGTTTATTTCGAAGACGATATATTTATGAGACGATGTGTGAATGTGAACGAGGCAAAGAGTGTGTGCCAAGATCGAGTTGTGTGACGGTCCGTCCTCTCTGCCTACCCCTGCGGGGAAACGGCGTGATGGTAAGTTAGTTAGTTTATTTCTCAGTATCTCGTTAATACCTATACTTACTTGTATTTTTAGAAATGGTAACTGTTTGAAATCCGGAAAATAATGCGATCTTTTCACAAGTGAAATTTCACGTATCTAGAAAAAGGATGTATTTTTAACGGTGGGGAGAATTTTAAGCTGTTGTTTTTAAAAATAATTTAATGACTCCTAAAGCTTCTTAAAACACCTCAATAGTGAAAGTAAGCTAAGCTTTAAAATTGGTTCAGTAATATACATAATTAATAAGCAAGAAAATTAGGATAAATTCAATAATCAGGGTGATATTTGTATACAGTTGACCCAATATTATTAAACAATTGTAAACAATTTTTACATTTGTATACAATTGGCCCAACATCTGCATACAGTTGACATTTATTACATGAGAACGGTTCATTTGCACGACTCGTTCTTTAATTCAGTATCTCGGCTGTGGAACGATTTACCGGCCACCAAATTGGACTTATCAAGACCCAGGTACACTCCTTACTTTCTACAAAAAGACTTTCCACACAGCATCCCCAAAGATAACATAGGTCCTAGGAGAAATTATTTTCCTCGGGGCCTCCTATGTGCAGTTTAAGTAAAAATATATAAGTGGATAGAAATATTCAAAATCTTACACAAAGGACTTTTTAAACCAGCGATTCTTGGGCAGATTTGTAATTAATAATGTGGATGTAATTTTGCTGTCTAATAATTTTTTTTTTCAATTAAAAAGATTAAAAATAGTTTTCCATCACACTTGTACAGGCTGTTACCCCTTTTAAATTATAATTTTTTTTAATTTCAGTGCAATATAAAAAAAATATTAAGGGACATTTTATTAATAATTCAATCGTTATGAATCGCACATAGTATTCCTTATGTTATTGAACCTATAAAGTAACTTTGTTTTAATTCCACTGTTATTTTAATGTAATAATTTATGAACCTCTATTGAACATTTATTGTTATTATTATTCAGATAATGCAAACATTGCAAACACATCCACTAACAAGAGAGCTTTCTCCACTTAGGCAACGCGTGTTCGATACATTAGTTCCCCATTACAAGTCACAGGGGGTGTAATGCCGTTATTATGTGGCTCGGCTCCTAATATTAAATTATGACTATTTGTGCCACTAATATTACGTCAAAAGCTGTTTGACAAAGAGCAGAACGCTTTTTCGGCAATGTTAATTTCCCTGTTCGCATAAACTTGGCTTTAGATGTGTGAGTTTGATGGAAAATAGTCAATCGATATATTTTGTATGCATACACATAAGGATTAGGTCGGGAGTTACTGAGTTTACTCGCTCGTATAAATTTGCACTTCGGCATCTTGGCGCGATTAGATATTTTGTTATGCTTTTGCAGGGTTCACTGGAGCATGAAGCATTAAATACTTTATGTTGAAGTTCTCCTATCACGGATGTTTCTCAAAAGAAGGGTGGGAGCCTCCACCCTTCTCTCATCCCTCTACCAGCCTGCCGCTGATAGTCTCTCCCTCTCTTATATAATTTCTCTTTTGTTTACCTTATAATCATCCTCTGTACTGTAATTTAGTTATACGTTAATTGTCCTGTTTATACGTATAAATAAAATAAAGTGGTCTTTAACTAAAGATTTTTTTTTCATTTGTGTAATGTCAAGTCAGAAAGTATTTGCTTTCTTCGATTGAAATAAATTCCGTCAAACTTGCTTTTACCACAAATAGACAGTTAACTACGTTTGATAATTACGAAGCTCCAGCCGATGTCCATATACATTTTAAATGTTTTAATTTATTTTATTTTTTTTACATTAGCTTAACACAGGAGGCCCTGAGGAAAAAATTTTTCCTCAGGGCCTGTGTCATCTTAGGGGATATTATGTAGATGGTTTTTTAATGAAAGGAAGAAGCGATAGTTCTGGGAAGAAAATAGGTATGAAGGGCGGGTAGGAATCTGGGGATCAGTGTATCCATGAGTGACGGACATATGAATCCATCCCTTCAACTATGGGTCGAGGAATTCTGACTGGAGAGGTCAAAATACCTTCTCGACCAGTCTCTCTCGATCCAGCCCGCCACTCAGCAAGTGGGCAGGCACATCGGCCGCCAAGACCTGGACACCAAAATGCAAATAATTTCAGATCCAATAATACTACCTTATTTTGCCAAAGATACAGAACTATGTATTTCTAATTTGAACAATTCAAAGTAATCATAATTATACTGTACAGTTGTATATATAGTTTACATGCATATTTTAACGTTCGCTAAAAATGACAGGGAGGGCTAAAAACAATTTGTATGATTTAGAAATCTCAGGCACAAAAATCTTTGCAAGTTTCATGACAGAGATCATCACGGATCGAGAGATTTATACAAACAGATATGTTGCTTAGTGAAAATATGATTTCTGAATATTTTAAGATAAATAGGTCTAATAGAGCTGAAGTGTTTGAATAATGAACTCATTATTGATGCATAGATAAAAAATCTAATGAGGATCTTACTGTGAATGAGGCCATACAGCATAATTATCAAGATCTCGAGAAAAAAATGTTAAAAACACAAAATTAAGTTGTTGTCTTTTCCATTTTTTAACCGTGAGAAATTTTCACTAAATGTAAAAAGATCACACGCGTACAATTGAAAATATAATGCAATTCCGTTTCCCTCGCATAAGTATATTTTATCTGCATAATCCAAGTTGATCTGCCAGATGTAAATAAACAACGTTTTGAACGGCGGAAACACTCCAGAGTTTTGATACACGTATGCGGTGATACGATGTATGAAATAAAGAGGTTGAATTAGATTGGACGACCTCTAGGGACGACTAGGTGAAACATTGACTACGAATTTGAAAGTAGAAGGCTCGATCTCTGACCTTTTGCAAAGGTCTATTTGCGTAAATTTTTCTTAATATTATCGACATTTATTTTTTTATGATATAAAGAAAATCAAATTAAATAATTTTGTTATAAAGTTCTGCGAGTATTTTAGTTTTTTTATTATTGTGACAGGTTTTTCGGCGTTCAAGATATCAAACTGTGGTCATGACCCATTTTTATCTGTGTGATGTTTTAAGTGATTTTTTAATGATCTCAGTATAAACCGATTTACTTCTAAAATCAATTGTGTTCGGCGCTTAGGTACCTTTAAAATTATGGTTTTTCCCTCTAATGATGGCAGTTTTGTTTCATTCACGAGGAGAAAATAATTTCAACAGCTTATTTTATTAGGGTAGGAATTTGATTTCCTGGACTGGAAAAATTTCTTATTTTCTTAATATATCTTCTTTTTGAAAACACCACGCTTTTGTTTTTAGATTTTCACGGCCAAAAGTATTTTCGTTATTTGTTTTTGGGATGTTATGCTGTGTTGCGCTACCTCTTCTCCAAAAATTTTAATGTGCACCTTTATAAATCCAAAGTTTCCGACAGAAATTAAAAAAAAATTATCTTTGAGAATTCTGTATTCATTATTTAAATTTATTTATAACACGCCCTAATGGGCTCTTACATGAAATGACAAAAAAGTAAGTTGACAATAACGTTTATTTTCCATAATAAAGTATGTGTATGTTTTTTTTTTTCGTTATCAGTATATTTTATGTTAAAAAAATTATATGTTGATTTCGAATTATAAAATTTGAAAGCATATTTTATCTCTTTCTAAAACAGTTTTTAGTGTTCGGATCAGCGTTAAGAAATATTTCATTTATTTGGATTTTATTACAAAGTGGAAATATTGACCTTCCGACCAAATAGGCCTGTGGCCCGAGGTGTTCAATTATCTGCTATGGTGTTACTATTATAAGCATGAATAATAAGATAATCTATACAATTGCATACAATTACACACCCATTACCGTGAATAAATAAGAAATCTAATTATTGTTTGATACAATATATTGTACCTATGTAGCTGCAACATGTTGGTACACGTCTAAGACATTATTATTTATCTGTAATGACACTACCATAAGCTATCATCAGGTCAACGACAATGCATATAATATATAAAATAATAAATAAATAAATAAATGTTTATTCCGGTATGTGGGGAGAATAGTGCAATCCCACACATTCCATAAGGGTTATAAAATATACATTTTAAGTAGAGAAGCAAGTGATATGATTGTACATGAACAAAGTTAATAACAAAATAAAATCATAATAATTAGCTTTTAGGATTCTGCGACCACATTAGGTGCCAGTATTTTTCTCCAGTGTGCATCAATGCTGGATGATGGACTGAGGCGGGCTTCCATGACGAGGATATTTCCAGAGCTGCTTATCCTTTATATATAAAATAATAAAAATATAATAACGAGTTTCATAATAACGAGTTTCGAGTTTAAAAATATAATAACTTTATATATAAAATAATAAAAATATAATAACGAGTTTCATAATAACGAGTTTCGAGTTTAAAAATATAATAACTTTATATATAAAATAATAAAAATATAATAACGAGTTTCACAATATTTTCACTTTTCTTTGGGTTTCTTATCATTGTGAAGCACCTCCGAAGTGATTTTCCACAAAAAATGGCGTTTAAAAATGATCCATTTATTTTTATTATTACGCATGATCTTTTTTCCTTCCACACTTTTATCGCTTTGCTGAATCCGCAGTTCCATAATCTGAAATGTCTAGGTTTTGATACATCCAGCGATACCACCTACGACTCCATTGTGCTTGGACTATTGTGGAAAGATAAATCTAATCTAGGCCCACTTGTGACGACTCTTTGTTTGATATTCCCTCCAGAAGAATATGTATGTTGTATGATCTCTCCCATTTATTCCTCACATGAAATACGAAGCGTTCGCTTAAATAATAAGTGCCAAAGACATAACCCAGATATTGAACCCCGAACTTTATCGGGTTTTATTGGTCGTTTTTTTTGTTTCTATTTTATTGATTTCGATTATTTTAAATGATAAACTGCAGAGTTCTATCTGACAGGAGTCAATAAAACTACAGCGTTCCCGTTCAGGGAAGATTGTAAGTTTGAATATTTTAGGACGTGAGGGAAAAACGAAAGAGGAAATTTGAGCAATTCAGATCTATTTTAATGTGAACATTGCACAAGAGCCCTAGCTGCTCCCAACAGCCTGGAACCAGGCAAAACCTGGGACCGTGATACGTGACATCTCCAATTGGGGTATGTTGTGAATCTGAAGGTAGTGGTGGGGGGTAGATGGAGGCGGGGAGGAGGAAGGTGGAAAAGTACCAGATTATTATTATTATTATTAGGTAAGTATGTTCCTGTATATTTTCTGCTTTATATAAATTAAAATAAAAGTTCATTATTTTTACGCAGAATCGCGTTCATTGGTCAAAAGCAGTGCACGTATACTTTTGTATTAGTGATTGAAGAACCGATGGATGAAATATTTTAGCCTTAAGTTGTTATAATGGTTTATCTTATCTGTAGCTGGAAGTAAGATTGTAGAAATATATAACAAATTTGTACAGCGCTCTTGAAGTGATTTTTCACAAAAACGGCGCTATAAAAAATCATCAAAATAATATTATTATCATTATTATTCAAATCTGGTCATCAAAGACAGCTAAAACTATTTCAAGTAACGTTTCGATTCTGAATGGTGATCTTTCACAAGAGCGATCATGAAAGTATCTACCATTCTGAAAGGTGCAGCAAAAATACTATAAATTATTTTTAACGAATAAATCGTGAAACAACACAAGTTAATCATAAAATTTTCGCGAAAACCAGCGACGTCCGGATTGATAGTCGAGTGCCTTACCCTTCCGCCACGGAGGACGCCAAAGATCATAGAACATAATGTATAAAACTATAAAGCCACCGCAAGCAAAATTTCGAATGTGAAATTATTGTTCTCGAATAAGTACGCATTTCTGAAAGTGTTTTTCGCTTATGAACAAATGAAAATATATAAAAATTAGGTATAGTTATAATCTTAAAAAAAAACAAAGTTAACAGTTTTATACTACCTTATCCAAAAGCACGCCAAATACGGATATTTAAAATTAATGTTAAATAAATATTTGTAGTACAAATTTACACACTAAATGCGGCACCTACATAATATACGAAAGGCAAACAATTACGTACATATCCATTTTCAAATAAAATAACCGCAAACGTTGGTTTATTTATTAGTAAAATTACAAATCTATTCGGATACCAGGAAATACGTTGGTTCACAATGCAATAACATTAACCAATGCACAAAGAAAGAGTTTCGAAAGCAAAGCAAGCCGGCCACCGCCATTGCCTCTGCAGTTCTGCGGTTGCACTCCAATCACTTGATTAACTAACGCCCGCTGTTGCATTTAAATCAAATCAGTACTGACTCATGAGAGAAGATAATGATGGATAAAGTATGGAGGACTGTTATTAGGTTAGATTAATGCACCATGAAGTATATAATAATGTCAATTTATCTAATATCGCATTTCACATATAATTTGCTATTGTTGATTGATGGGTTGGAAGTTTGTTATTATGAGTAATCAAGTCAGTAATAATGTTGTAGTTGTTAAATAATTATTTTCCGCAGACCCTGTCATCTTTGGGGATGCCGTGTGGGGGGTGTTTTTGTGGTAGGTAAAAAGGAAAGAAAATCGTTCCACAGCCGAGCTGCTGAACTCAAGAACGAGTCGTAGAAACGACCCGTTCTCATTTGACAAATGTCAACTATGTACAAATGTTGGGCGCGCGTTTGGCGTGTTTCACTACTGTGCACCGGTGCCAATCACTGATGCTTGTTCCTCGGAGCATCTTCTATTGAAATACTGTAGTTATTAAAAAGAATATAGTTGTTTAATTATTTTGCGTAGGTATTTTTTTCCACACAGCTCCACACGGGAGACCTGAAGAAAAAAATACCATCAGGGACTATTTCATCTTTGGGGATGCTGTTCGGAGGGTATTTTTTATGGAAAGTAAGGAGAGAAAGTTCTGAGAAGGAAAAGGGTATAAATGTGGGTAAGAATCTAGGGGTCAAAGTGTCCAGGAGTGACCTACGTATGGATTCATCCCTACCACTACAGTACAAGGCGATGGGTAAAGAGAGTCCGGGTGGAAAGGTAAAATGTTTCCATCAACCCATCTCTCCTGATCTGGCCCGCCACGCAGTAGGCGAGTAAAGCATGTGCCACAAAGACTTATTTTACAAATTACTTTTGATTACATTAAACCCAAGTCTGCCTCCACTCCAATCGTCTTCTCGAAAAATGTATACATTCTACACGAGTCAATGTTATTGTAATGCATACAGATAATTCGATAGCAGTCATACGTCTCCGTATTACGACCCCTATACCGTCGTACAAATCACATTTAAGTCGAAAGTGCACTTCAAATGGTAGTACACAATCAAATTAAAGGTCCCTTTCAGGAATTGCTCTCGAGCGCAGCCGGAACAGCTATCAGTGTCAATTAACGAGCGCTCTTTGTAAAGAGCAGCTTACTTCGGTGTTGTCGTTTTGCTGCTACATTTCATGTAAATCACTTTTAGATATTCTCTGGAAAACAGGACAAGTTTTTAGGTTCATTTATATATTTACACTTCATGTACCTTAAAGTTTTTAGTTTTTTTTCTAATAATAGCAAATTGTTTTTTTGCAACGAAACCTACGTAGGTTGTGAATCTCTCCATGACATTCAATTGAAATAATTCAAGTTTAATCTTGAAGACAAAAATTAGAAAAAGAAAAATCAGAAAAAGATTCGGTCGCATCTAGGAATTAGGTCGCATCCCATTTGCTTCTTCATCCTAATAAGATGCGACCGAATCTTTTTTTCTGATTTTTCTATATCAAATTTTCGTTTGGGAGTAGCTAATTATTAAATGTTAAAATTTGAAGACTCTTATGAAGTGATTCCAAAAAATATATATTAATGTATTTTGGTAGCGGCATCTATTAGTGGTGAATCACGCTTCGGTATTAAATCTGTAAATAATCTGTGTTCATTGCTGTATATAAATCTTAAATGTAATAGCGAATTTCTCTTTGTTATTCTATTAGAAAAAATCATTTATTTTCTTATTTGACTAACGATTAGTGTAAGTATTAATTCACATTAGCTGTGAATTTCTTACTACTTTCATATTATACTTGTATAATACCTAAGCTGTTTATTTTATTGTTACTACGAATATGTTTTTGTTTGATTCATGCAATTTCTTCATTTTAACAAATTTGTGGTGAACTAGCATCCATGCTATTCATGGTTTAAAAAAAGTTAATGGAATATCTAAAAAGCATAGAATATCAATTAGCATGGATGTGTAATGGTACGTGGGTATGGCATGGACATTCAATATCGAAAATGATATATAATACTGCTATAGCTTGGCGGGTACAAATTACCAATTTATAAAGAAAATATCAGTTTTAATCATTATCACCATAGACACCAACAATCGCAAGCATTATCACAACCAGCAACACTCCTCATACAAAGGTAATTTTCATTTATGTTCTTAGTTTGTTTAACCAAATTTTAACTCGTAGGCGTGCAATAGATATAAATATTTAGTTTACATAGGTTTCAGAAAAGATAACCTTTTTTACATTAGCTCCCCACAGGAAGCCCTGAGGAAAATAATTCCCCTCACAGCCAATTTCATCATTGGAGATGAAGGGTGGAGTTTTTTTAGAAAAGACGGAGGAGAGGACGTTCTGGGAAGGAAAAGGTACACATGAGTCCAACCCTTAAACTGCGGAGCAAGGCGATGTTCCAAGAATTCTGCTAGAGAGATCAAAAGGTCTACATCAACCAGTCTCCCCCGATCCGGCCTGTCACACAGTTGTTGGGCAGATGCGCGCCGCCAAGATCCAGACAAACACCGGGTTCATTTGCCCATGAACCCGGGCAAACCAGCTGAGTCACCAAATATAGCGAACCATTGGGGTGACTGGTGGCAGAGGTGTAGGTTATCTCATAAATAGTCCGGGGGCGGCGGTACCTATACCAGCTTGCTAATTTGTATCACTTGAAGTGAAATAGCGCAAAACTGCGTATGACTAGTATGTTATTATTATGAGTGACCTAGTTATGAGAATAAATAAAAATGAAATAAAATAAATAAATAAGACTAATGTGTTCCGCACACGTTTTTAAATGGTGATTTTTCTCCAAATCCACTATGTGGAATATTTTACTAACCTTTTCAAATTGTATGCTAGAATGTTTTTAAATCCGAACTCCTTTATTTCAATCAGAAAAACACGATTAAAACCAGAAACATTCATGTCAATACTAAATTAATTCGGTGAATACTTTTAAATAAACTGTATTCAATCCCATTAGCGACTTTAAATACTGGTGTTGCCATTCAATAAAAACAAAACAAAAAACCAACCGTATTAATTCGAAGCCACACACGGCGCTGTAGGTAAGGCACGGCAAAAAGTTAATTTGAATAACAAACCCGGTAAGAAGGAATGAAATTCTTGTCAGCGTTACTTTGATGTCGTTAACCTATCGAAGATCAACGAGGGTAAGGTTGGAGGTGAATAAAACTAATTATGACAACAACGAAGATTACAAATCATTTTTCACTGAAATTATCGATATTCTGAAGCTTTTTACTGTGTGAAAAAATGCACGTTGCCCAGTGTGATAACTAACAATGAAAGGCGTAACAAAAATTGAGAAAAAGCTGTTCAAAATATTAATCAAACATTTATTGGTTCTTTTATTTTCTACGGAAAGAAAAATTGAAATCTTCAATACGTATATATACCGATAAAACAATTTTATTTTTTTATTTCTAACCTCGTATATGCAGATACCTCGTATCATCTTTGAGACTCTCAAGGAGTATTCTGTTTCTATTCGTGGCGTCATTATTGTATATTAGATTATTATCAGTTAAAGTACATCATAATATTATATACAAGGAAATATATTAAAATAAATTCTCTGTATTTTCAAATTTGCTTTTTATCGTCCAGTACGGGCTGTCTGTTCATATGCATTCGGGACGTGGGGAAAAGGACGTTTTTAAGATGGCGGACATTATTTGAAATCTCTGTCATCTGTTGAAAAGTTTGTTTTAGTTTTTAATTATTAAAAAAATACTACAATATAAGTATTTATTACTGATTTTTAACGTGTATTACTGTTCGTTGTTGTGTATTTTGAGTGGATTTTTTATGATTTGTTGACGGCAACGGCAAAGACACATGCCAGATGATTTCATATTATGATCTAAGCTTATGTTCAAGGCGTTGCCATTTTTTGACGATTTACTACCGCCCCAAAATATTATTTCTTCTCTTATGGCAACTCACTTAAAACTTATGTAAATAATTATGTATGTGAAAGGCAAAGTTTTTTCGGTTTCATGACATCTCAGTATCACGCAATTTCAAAGACCCTTTGAAAAGTCGTTAAAAGTTATTAAAAAAAGAAAAATAGCCCTTAACCTAACCTACCAAATTTTTTTTTTCATCACTTTTAATGACCTTTCAAATCAGGTGTTTAAGTTCCATGATTCTGAGTTGTCCGGTCACCGTTTTATCATATAGGTCCCGATAAAGTTTCCACACGAGGATCGGTATAAAAAAAGGGAAGGTATCGGATAAAACGCCCATAAGGTGAGTGAGCTCTGGTGAAATTTGCTCAGGTTTTCTGTGTGGAATTTTTAGATTTGCGTTTAACTGTTGCAATGCAAGACAAGACGCAATTTTGTATAATGTATTATGCGCATCATTTTCAAATGTTGAATAACAACAAAAAAGTATAAAGTGAGTTCAAATAAATTAATTCAAGAATCGACTTTAGATACATATGCAGGATCCAGCCGGATAAGCTAGTAAATTTGTATTAAAGTGACGATAAATAATAAAAAAAGCAGTTGCATGCAGAAATTCGATTAAACAACCGCGTCGGTGTAATGGAATGGGGTGCGAGACAGGTAACCAACGAGAAAAGCAAGAAATACAACCTTGTTTCTCCCAATTTTCAAAGGATCTCATTACAATATAATTTATTGAATACTTAATACCGACATTTATATCCATGTATCCGTTTTACTGGGGACCTGATACCTGATTATCCCGTCCCTAGTTGGAATAAAGGCGGCGCCCTATTAGCAAATCCGCCCATGGGAGAATTATGCACACTTGCCAGCCCCGATGGCCGGCCGCCCACACGCTGCTAAATCATAATATGTGGCTGGTGTTGTTTGTTGAATCTAGTTAATCTATGGTACGTGGATGCTGTTGAAATTCCCCGTGAGAACGCCATATTACGTTACACCGTGGTTTATTAATTCTACAGTGCTGATTACAAGTGGTGTGAAGGTATCGGATGAGATTTATAATATAATAAAAAGCTCGTTCCGGTTGTCGATCTGTTTTTCTGTGACTGTGACTATAATAAGGCTTTCATCAATATTTAAGTGATTGAGTAAGCACCCCCTGTATTAATTCTTATCCACTGTAGAGCTTTTTGCCACAATATGGCACTATTTAAAATATCTCGGATTGCTTTGCTGTCAATTTGGGCAAATTTTCCCTTATTTGTAAGGAATTAAGTAGATTTTTTTGTTGTTCATATGAAGCAGTTACTTTGTGATGTGACATTTTAATTTAAAATAAGTAGAAGTTTAAGATTTTACATTTTTTTTATAAATCCTACGAATATGTGATAATCGACAAAAGGTATTAGATGAATTCATTGGCTATATATAACTGTAATCAATTTGTATGTATCCATATTAAAATTCGAAGGTACCATTAATTTTTTGGTTCCATGTGAACTGTGAAAGAAACCAACTCATAATAACTCAGTACCTCCTCAGAAAGGTCATTAAAAGCTATGAAAATATAATTTTAAAATAGCCGGTAACCCTAACCTAACTTAACCTATTCAGCCTATGTTTTTATAATTTTTTATTATCACTATTAATGACCTTTCTGAGGTGCTTCTGAGTATGTTTCATTATGGTTGTCTGGTCACCGATTTTTTTTTATGTGGGCGATAAATATTCAAAATGATCACCAAAAAAATTTCGAGCAATCGGAGAATTTTTTTAAAATAGCGCTGTCCCTCCCGTGGCTATGGCCATAGTTAAAAATAAAATTTAGTATAAAAGGCTTTCTAAAGGAAAACATTTTGAAACAGTCATGTGTGATTGTAAAAAGAACTGTTTTTTGTTTGTTTTTGATAAGAGTTGTCATAGTTAGGGGGTAAACCCAATGAAATGACAAATTTTCATAAATTTGGGAAGGTTCCGCTGTACAAACTTATAACATATTTCTAGAGTGCTATCTTACTTCTAACTACAGACCAGACAAACTATTGTAACAACATAAGTCTAACACTATAACAGATTGCATCATTCACCAGTTCGTCGATCACTAATACAAAACTATATATGCACTCCTTGATCTACCAATGTTAGCAATAGTTGTAAAATTAATCACAACAATAAACCTGCGTGTACAAATTGTTGAGAATTCCAAAGCATCCCACATAGCCAAAGAGCTGCAGATTGCACCAAGTTGCACCCAGACCGCATCAAACAACAACACTACACAGTGTCCAACAGTTGTACTGCAAGTTCCTTATTCCTTGTACGAGATACCTACTCTCTTCTGGGTGCAAACTCTAGACTCTACCTGCTGTATATCTACTAGGTTGGCTCTTCAAAGCTATTATTTTTTTTCTCCATTTGAATGTGTCACGAGTCTCAAAAGTTCGGCTTTCGAAACTGAAACCAGAGACCTAAGTTTTCCAAAATACTATGATATTTTTTTTGTTCTATGTCCAATCATTATTATTTACGAAAATACTACGTTTATTCTTAACATTATAAATTAATTATGTGTACGTACGAGTATAACATAATCTGTAATCTGTAACTACATGCTATCTACATTATATTAGGTCTATGTTTTTTTGAGTAAATTGAGACGCATTTTTTAGCATTTCAATTCTCTGTACAGCATCCCTAAAAACCTTCTGGTTTGATTTAATACAAGAAAAGCCGGCGATTAGAGATTTTGAGCAGCGACATGGAAAATATAATACATTTTTAACTAGAAATTGAAAATTAAAAATTAGGTTACAATCTGAGGTGTATGTATAGTTTAGTCATGTAGTTTCTACCATCATTCAACGGTCATGATAATAACCAAAGGCATCTGTTAGACGGCAGACGACATCACTGTCGCGGGTCCGAAGCCGCAGAATAACTTAGAGCCTCCTTTAGAATAATTATGATAACGTAAATAAAGAAACGTATAATCTTAACGAACATCGATCTTATTTGGAAGTTTCCCAACACATTTCAAGCAGTCTTAATAGTTGGAATTGATAGACGGTACACAATCTAAGTAGTCACATTCAACTTTTAATACTCCTTTAACATATTCTGATGATCCACCCTACTGTACAAGTGTACTGACTACTACAGACACAGAGTACTCTGTACTGTACTGAGTGTGTACCGAGCCCATGGAAGACTCGCCTTCATTACACAACGTGTTGATATTTCGATCCCAACTTAGATCATAAATATCCCGCGGCCTTTCCGCATAGAACCAGAAGATAAATGATATCCATGCGGCGATTGTCTGCCCAGAGTACCAGAGTGCCGGTTTAGGCTTATAACGGTTGTGCACGCTTAGCGAAGAGCTCAGACTCCACGAACCCAGTGATCAGACTAACCCGGTGATTTCAATATTCATACATAGAAATTAAAGCGGCATTACAGAGAGTGTCATTCGGTAAAATGCAATTCTATAAGAATTGCTGATTTAAAGTTGTCTGAAAGCAACGCTTCCTTCTCACGCTGGTGAGTTGATTCAACTTATTTGGATATGGACAGCCTTTTAACCCGCCTGAAAGACTAGATTAAAAAAACATTCACTAGTTTTAGACCTTTGACGCGTGGTTATCTACAATTTTGACACAGTCGGGAGGATGTTAGTTCGATATGAACCGATTTTGATGGAGCTTTGTGATGATGATCGTAAAGTGGATGGATAGATCAATGGAACGATGTATCATACAAAAATTGCACTAAAGATATTATGACACCAAATGGGCGTGGTTGACGTCAATAAAATCCATGAAAATCGAGATGGAGCAATTTGGGCGTGTGTGGGTAGGCCGACTTGGGAACAATTTATTTAATAGCACCCCTGCCAAAGATCACCCCAAGTGGTTCGCTACATTTGATGACTTAGCAGGGGTACCCAGTTTCATGTGGTGAGGTTTGCTAAGTTCTTGGCGGCACATGCGTTTGCTCACCTACTGCGTGGCGGGCCAGATCGGGAGATTCGATTGAGGCAGTCCCTTTGACCTCTCCAGCCGAACTCTTTCGACCCATCGCCTTGCACCGCAGTGGGACGGACGGATTCATACGTCTGTCGTTCATGGACACATTGCCCCCAGATTCCTATCCACCCCTTAAAATCTTTTCCTTATCAAAACTTCCTCTCCTTTATTTACATGAAAAAACCCTTTACAAAGCATCCCCAAAGATGACATAGGCCCCGAGGGATTTTTTCCCCTCAGTCCTTCATATGTGGAGCTAACGTACAAAATTGTTTAAACAGATTTAGAAACGCAACGTTGAATTTAAACACAAGAATTTTTCAATATAAGATTGCGCCAAGCGATGTTCACAAGGAAGTTACCTATTTACCAAATACATCGTAAATTGCATAATCTTGAAACCTTAAGTTCCTTGAACGTGGAATCTCCGCAGTACAAGAGGGCCGTGATAGGACAACCACGTTTTCCGTACTATGTATGTGCTAGAATGGTGCTAGCGGTATGGTGCTTCTATCATGCTCGTATGGTGCTAGTTTGGTGCTAGTACAATCCATTCGGCTGCCTTTACAAGCCCGAACACAGAACTGAGCTCTGACTTGCTATAATTGTTGTAAGACCTTTGTAGGATGATCTGGGAAGGTTGGGGGAGTATATGAAACTCGGAGAAACTATGCAATTCAAATAATGATAATAATACTTGACTAATCTACAAAGCTCCAATATGCCAGCTAAAAACTGACAATCTTTAACCCGTTTCTTTGAAAATAGCACTATTAATAAATGGCATACTTTGGTTAAAAACACTTAATTTAGACTGTGAGGGGTTTCGGCTTGTGGGAAATACTGTCAAAATGAACAAAAAAAAACGTAAACAGAAAATATTTTAATATTAAACTTGCTAGCTAGCGATGAAAATAACTTTTTCAGCGACAAGTATTATCAACAATTTATGGACACGAATATCTGAAGAGGTGTATTTTGAGTTTGAGTATCACTGGGAATTCTGTATTATTTTATCATGTGGTCTATTCATAGCATTTTTACTGAATGTGGTCTATCCAAGGTTTTAAAATATCCTTGTCATTCTAAATTTATAAATAAATATGTATTTAAAAATGCAAAAAGATAAGTCAACAGAATGTTGCAAAAAGCACGACGTCTCCAGTCTTCAGGTAGATAATAATCTTATACTTGAAACATGTTGACATATTTATGAAGAATTTGTAGGACAGTTGCTTCATATGTCTGAACAAAATTCTATTCATGCTTACTTGAATATATGCAACCATTCTATTATGATTTGTAGTTCTGGCTGCACGCCCATTTCTCGACAAGACGAGATACTTTGTTCCCAGTCGATTTGAAATTGAAGAAACTTACCTGTAACAGACAGAAACGAATATAATTAAAACACCGATAAATTTTAATTTTAATCAAATAAACACAAACTTTAATCAACGATTTCAATTCGCAAAAGTCTGTTATTGAAAAAACACGAATCAAGAAGGCAATAGTTCACTTCTTATACCCAGTAATTGGAGGCTAAAGGAAATGAAAAAGATACGGTAGTTTATTCCATGTTCTATTTTAATTAAAACCTTGGTTATTAATCACCCCACTGACAGTGTTAAATGTTTTATTCAATTGTTTGTAGGCTTTCCAGATGATAAATTAATACGCTAAGTTAACCCGGGATACCAACACAAGTTCATCAAGCTGGTTGGTGTTATTACTACTGCTAAAGACGTGTTATTAAAACTCACTATAATCTGCTAAGCAGGATCTAAACATTTTCAAGGCAGGAATATTTGATGAAAGCAATCACTGTCTGTGAGAATCACTTTTTTAATTATATTAAATCGGCGTATTGCGGAAAAGAGTGTTTGAAATTGTAGGGGGTTGCTTTTTTTGCTATGCGATGTACAGATAATAAGCAAAATAGTTTCTGAAAACTTTTTCTATTTTTATTACAATTGAATCAACTTTCAAAATCTTTAATATGGAATCTAACACAAATCTCTTATTAATTGAATCGCCATCACACATCAATTAATAATATAATATTAATAATAATAAATGTTTTATTATCTTCCTTTTTCTAACAAATAGAGATAATGATATCTGCACTGGGATCTCCCGTGTTGAAGATTTCACTTATTAATAATACGATATTACTGTGAAGTAATTATAAATATATGATGTATTGTTTTTTCTGATAGAATTATAATTATATTATGTAGCGTTTTTTTAGTGCAGGTTTGGTTTCGGTTTCAGTCTGTTTTTTGTATATGTATATTTTCAATTTCTGAACTCTCTTTGTTTTGTATCCTGCTTTTTATTTGAGATTTAAATCTAATACTGTTGTGATTTTTGAGCGAGTAGGATTTTGGTGTAGAGTTTAGTACCACATAATAAAAAGCTTTTTTTTCGAATAATATATTCGTAGTTTCTTGTTGGATATGTTTTTGACCTTGAGTTTTGGGACAGCTTCTTTTAAATATATTTTTTCCATTAGTGCCATACAGGAGACCCTCAAGAAAAATTTCCACTCGGGCCCTGTGTCACAGAATTTTAACAATTCGAAAAAAAGGATAGAAGAGTTTGGTAGACCAGGTTTCGAGGCCTTTTCGACCTTAAAACAAAATAGAACTGGGGGTGACGATTTAATCTTACTAATATTATAAATGCGAAAGTTTGTATGGATGGTTGGTTGGATGGTTGGTTGGATGGTCCTTAATCTTTCACGCAATAAATATCGAATGGAATTTAAAAATTCTTTCACTAATCGAAAGCTACATTCTTTGCGAGTAACAACGGCTTTATATATTGGTAAGCTCTGGCGTTATGAATGAGCTGTGGCGTTATGAAATTATGTATCATACGTTTTCTGTCCCTAACAAAATCGAGTTATTGCAAACGTCAAACAAATTGGTACCTTGGAAACAATGTTTTTTCATTTTTAAATTTTAGGCTTAAAAAGAGTGCTTTTTTGTGATTAAAAAGAGTACTTTTTTGGCGTCATAGTTAATATCTACATATCTCTAAAAATGTTTATTCTCCGAACAAAAAGCATAACGTTGCTATAAAGCATAGCGTTTGAAGTGGATTTTGTCATTTTCTTATTTTTTTAGGTTACTCTATTATAAATGCGAAAGTTTGTATGGATTGTTGGTTGGATGGTTGGTTGGATGGTCCTCATTTTTAATGAAAGGGAGGAGAGGAGAGTTCTTGGAAGGAAAGGGGTTTAAGGGGTGGGAAGGAATCTGATGTTCAGTATTTACCAGTCAACCAACTCCAAGACCTAGACAAACCTCACCCCATGAACCCGGGCACCCCTGCTAAATCACCAAAGTAGCGAATCACTTGGGGTGACCTATGGCAGAGGTGTTGGTTATCCAATAAAGGTTCCCGGGGCGGCGGTACCCATTTGATTAACAATCAACAAACAGTTTCAATGAGTTACTACTTCGATTCAGATGTTTAATATTTTATTTGTATGCAAACATTAAAAAAAATGTTAAATAAAAAAATAAAAAACAATGATTTTTATTTGTCTTATAGTTATTTGTTGTTTATATTATGTGATTGTTTTTAAACAGAGAAAATTGGAGGAATGGGAAATGACATAGGCTACTTTTTATTACGGAAAAAAATTTCATTAACGTGGGAAAATTCTTTATACAGTAATTTCCCACTAATACCATGCGAGCGAAGCCGCGGGTAAAAGCTAGTATAAAATAAAATAATCGAAATTTGCGTAGCAGAGCTTTCAAAGTCTCATATGGCACGTCTAGCCGATTAACTAAAATGATACATTAGTAGGCTTTGCGATTAACCCGTGTAAAAGAGACAGCTTTAAATAATTGCTTCTCAAAAATAATTACTGCTTACGACTAGCGTATAATACGAGCGGATTCCATTATATTATTCTAGATTTCGGTGAAATTATTTTCAGTATCTCGACATCTTTTCATCTTCAAAATGATTGTTGATTCAACAAAACAGTGCGAAGCTACAAATAAATTAAGCTCCGACGAAATTAATTATTCCGTGATTAATGTAGGTAACATCATCGTGACGGCGGTGTTCATTATCACACAGTGGTGTGTATATTTCGAAACAAGTCGAATAAATTATTTGAGCAACTTTTTTTTTATTGAGAATGTCTTCTGTAAGGCGGTCACGGTTCATTCTGAATGTCAATGAAACTTCTCTGCGAGAAGCTATTGCATTTTATAACGGCAGAGAAATATTATTACTATATTAGTGTTTATTACGATTTTATTTACTCGCCAGCGCCGGTCGAGAAAAACATTTTAATCTCAAAATAACAATGAACTCTTGCGCTCATCCTGCGCTGTTGTATTTCATAGTAAAATGGAGTGCATTTTTTGAGCAAACTCTTTTAAAATGCTCGGTGCTACGCGGGTACAAGACGACCTGAAAACTGGAAACTGGGAGGAAATATTAATACGAAAGACTAATAACTCAAAGCAAAAACTTTAAAAATAGTTACTTTATGGCTAGAATTTAGGAACACATAATAATACTAAAAAATGTGTATTTATAATGCGGGCAGAAACTCAAATAAATATTGTGAAATTTGATGAGAATTAGTTTTGTTGAAACGCGTTTTGTTATTCATATCTTAACTAGGGGATTGCAATATTTAGAGAACAAGCGTCAGATAGGTACGCTGTCATTGTTCTACCGGTATTACAATGGAAGATGCTCCGAGGAACCAGCGACATTGATCCCTTCGGGACCGCTGCATATTCGGGAAACACGCCAAATGCGCGCCCAATATATGTACAAAGTTTACATTTGTCACATGAGTAAGGGTCACTTCTACGACTAGTTCACAGCTCGGCCGTGGAATGATTTGCCGGCCACTGTATTTCCACTTTCGGTGTCTTCAAGACCCACGTTTACTCCTACCACCAATCTAAGAGACCCTCCACAACGAAGACATAAGCACAGATGGAAATTATTTTTTTCAGGCCCTTCTATGTGGAGTTAATTTAAGTATAAGATAGCATACAATGTCGATAAAATAATCAGTTCTCAATTACTGCATTTGTATTCTTGCATATTTGTGAAATTGAAAACTTCAAAGTTCAAATACTAGAACATTTAAAAGATCAGCGTAGTTTTCGGTGGCCGCTTTCATTCAACAAAGCAACTCTAGAATGAGGTTAAATGATAAATAAGCCTGGCATTGTTTAGAGCTGTCTTAAATGAAGCCACTGCAGCTTCTAACAAATAGAGTCGGGCGCCTGGTATAAATGAGCCCAACAAAGCTACAAGTACACCAGAGTACAGAACACAGAGCACGGGGCACAGAAGAGAGAAGAGAGAGAACAGCCTCCTAGGGTAAAGTAGCCTCTTGGATCTGGCAGGGCGGAATCGGCGCAGGAGCCAACTGGGCTGAAAAGCGTATTTGCATTTGAATACCGTTAGCTTCGGGCTGCAGAACCTACTGGAACTTTACACTGATACGCCGGATTTATTTCCCGGCGCCTCTACCTAACCCATTCTGTCGGGAGATCGAGTTAAGGCGATAAGGGGTTATACGAGAATCCGAAATGTAGGACACGGCGTAAAAGCCGTAACACATTTGTAGATAGAGCCTATTTTTGTATATCTTTCCCGGCGTTATGACCCGACGGAGTTTTGCGAGAAAAATAAAGATGGGAGATACCATGATTCGCTTTGTGTTAAATAAAATGAATTGTCGTAAAAGAGACACTTGCGAAATTGACAGCGACAACTCAACGTCAGGCGAAGGAGAGACATACATTACTTCTGACGAGAAAATATCAGTTCAACATACAAACAAGAGTCAAACCCAAGAAAAGAAAAAAGAGCCTTGCAAAATAATGTATAGACAGTATTTTATTTTGCAACCCGAAGACGCTAATTTAAAAAAGAATAAAATTATGAATGGTTTCTCTGGAAAATTAGGAAGATTTAGAGGTTAAAAAATATGAAAAATCAGTAAAGTATCGAATTACCAACAAGTTGGGCAAATACAAAGAGAAACCGACAAAGAGCGATATCCACCGAAGAAATATGATAAGAGGGAAAGTATAAAACAGGCTAACGTCTCCCATTAATTCGCCGGGCCGCGCCTAGCCAGTTTTCTCAAATTTTATTACGGCAGGCGCGGAAAAAATAATCGCCACGCGCATATTTCACGATGAGGCCATAAAAACGATACAACACCGCATAGCGAATCATCCAACTTTTCCCCTTAAAGAGGGGCCGTCCCGGGCGCAGCGCGGGGCGAAGGGACTGGGAACACTAAATCAAAATTTCATCACGTTCTTGCAAAACACTGGAAAACTTTATCCCGGTGTTTTTATGTGGGCCCGACGGTCGAAAGGTGATCCGTCAGCGTAATGTGAATAGAATATGAATCACTTTGCTTATAAATTAAGCTTTTTACCTCTATATCAATTCCCGTTATTTAAAAATATCATAGAATACTACTTTCTCTCCAAAAGTGATTCAACAATTTATTTCGAAGATACAAATGTTGCTAGATCATTTTTTTAAGAGTTTTAATTTTCAAAAAAAAAATCTGCTGAATCAATTAGAAAAAGTAGTAGATAACCTCAGTATCGCTTAGGTGGAAGTCCACCATTCCAAAATAAAACATTGCTAGATCTGAAGAGCGACAAGCTAACTTCCAAACCTTCTCTACCCCATCTCCTTTCCCTACTCTCTTACTCCACCCACAGCACATTCCCTAGGAACGTCACAGCTCTACTGTCACCAGATAGTCGGTACTCTAGTATGGTTTTCTTGTGTCTCCGAAAATAATTAAAGAATTGTTTTGGGCTGCAGTATAGCTGGTGTTAAGTATCCTGATGATGGAAAACGTCCAACAGGAGATGATAAGGGATGATGAAGAAAAAAGTGTTAAAAAATATTGACGCATTGCAAAAAAAACATTCACATTAAGAGATTCAATTTGACTACTTGAGTATGTGGGTGCTTTAATGTAAACAATATCGCAATGTAGCACGAGCAGTGAACACAAACGCGCATAACTTTTGTTTATAGTCTTACCCTTATTAATAATATCAAAAACACTTAGATAAAATGTGGCGATACACAGTGGGAATAAGCCGACTGCCTTGTTAGACGGAGATAAATAACCGAGGGGAGTTAGGGGGAAAGAGTGACTTATACACATGGCAGAGAATAATAAATTAATACCTAATGTGTTAAATTTTACCTCAGTGTGAACCGGCAAAGTAAATAGCAAAATAAATTCACAATAAAAGCTTTATAGCCCGTTTTAGTGTTTCTTTTGAACTTTCGCCATGATAAAGCGCCACGAAAATTATTATGAATACTAAAATGAAAATAATATATCGCCAGTATAATTTTTTATTATAACGGCCGGGTTGTGTTTATATTTCGCTGTGATTTTTATTTTATATTGTTGATTTATTGCGTTATTGCAATGAAACTTAAAATACAGCGATACAGCCGACATTCAATGATCCTCAATAAATAACATTTAAATAAACTTTTAATAAATTACTCGCACAATAAAATGGTATTTACTTTTTTAAATTTTTACGGCAATTTCACATCTTTATTACTTATAAAGAGATACCAATATATTTTTCTTCTACATTGGTGACTCAATTTACACCACTTTACATTATAACAACGTGCCAACCAGTTTCGGTAAAACTGTGCGTTTTTAATATATGCCCCAATGATTCCATTGTTTTGCAGAAACGTGTTTTTATTTAAAAATATTTTAATATTTTTGAATTGTGTATTTCTTTATTAGCTGTACAAACGGTAATGGTTCACTGTGGACACGTCGTAACTTAATAACTTGGAAAGAATGGGGAGACCAAAGCTAATAATTACAAAGGATATCTAATGCCCGTGCCTACCGAGGAAGGAAGTATGAATGTTACGGAACTTTCAAACCATGTTGCTTGTAAATCACAACACGTATCGCCGGCCGTCTGTCGCAACTGCTAAATTAACTAATTTCCAAATGCGAGCTCACAAATAAATCCTCACCCCACGGGCCGAAATCACCCCTCTATCCCGGAATAATAGTTAGGTACACTTCTGACAAGTGTGAGGTAACCAGTGGGCACAAAACCGTAGTCCGTACCCACCTGAAGTTAGTACCTTCACATTAATCACGAAATCATCCTGGATTCCAGAAATCCATTAACACGACAGGTATTGTTTGCGTAACTATTGTCAAATCGGAAACAACTTTCTTTATTAGATGTCAAACTTATGGGCCAAGATGCGAGAGACATGGAGATTAATAATGAACAATTTGAGTTGTCTTCCACCACTGAGGAATTTCAGATTTGATGTGGATTCCAGAATACCAGAAACAATCATATATAAATGTCAGGAGATCAAGTATTTAGACGGCCTCCAGTTCTGCATTTTAATATTTCAGACCAAGGTAAACATATTGCGAGCTTTCCGAATAATGTCCAAATATCATTGGCTAAATTATTATGGTAAATTCAGCGTTAATCTTTTAGCTTTTATCTGGATTAATAAATATCAGAAACAATCTTATATTTTAATACAACGTCAAGAGATCGTGGAAGAAATGTAGCTTTTAATTATTTATTTATAAGGTGTCATTATAGCCTTCATTTAATTAAATTCCATGCAGTTTAACATATCTACTATTTCTGAGAAAATTTCCAACTGCAATCTAGGTACAAGCACGTATCTAAATTTCTCAGTCCTGGTATTGTTGTTGCTATTAAAAATCATTTTTAAAATACTAAACTCCAGTCTGTATATGGATTCGTGCTGAGTAAATCAGGGCTGGTTATAATACAATTAACAATTAAACATATTCCTAGCTTTCCGAATAATGTCCAAATTTTATTCACTAAATTAATGCGGTTTCGCAGAAATATTGCGTTCATCTTTCAGCTTTGATTTGGATTCCGAAATATCAGAAATAATCACATATATAATTATACAAAGTCAAGAGATCGTGAATTGTTGCTTATCTTTGTTCGTTAAAATGGTTAGCGAACAAAGATCATCGGGGTAAAATTACTTTTAGAACTTTTACGAAAGAGGTTCTGTTCATATTATTGGCTAAAATAATAATATTTTAACGCGTGCGATCAAGAAATATTGTTCATAAACGTCGACATTGATTGGACGGTAACGCGATAAGGAGGAAAGGTTTATTATATTCCACCCTTCGAAGTATTTGAGGCGAGACGGGGAGAAAGCGTAGGAAAAAGCTGTAATACGAAAACCACGAAACATTGAGACACATCCGCCATGAAGAATGAACTCTTAATACAGTCACGTCCCTTCTTCCTTAACCCCAGAGGAAATTAATATGACACCATCAGATATTTTTATTGATATATAAAAAGGCTGTAGAAAGAAAAGAAGGGAATATAATACAATTTTGTTTTGTGACGTGCGCGGTAATCCAACATCCCCGATGACATGTGGATCGGACAGTTATCGAATCATTCTCTCTGGTGGTAAGGATGAAAAGCGTTCAATGACCACAAATACGATTTTTAAGGTTGTAGAAATATTGACGATGAAAAATAATTATGAAATTCACGCCATTGGGACCTTTCCCTCGAAAATATTGACACTAATAATTTTGAGGTGTGGAAAATTACATAACGGGCTCAATGAGTGGGTAATATATGCTAGTGTTAGGTCATCAACCAATATATTTATTACCATACGGGATTTTACAAACACGTGATATATACTAGATACTTTACCCTGAGATTCTTTACATTGGAATAAAAAATTTAAACGAAATTTTAATAAAATATGCGTTAAGAAAAATGGGAGATAATTTTGGTAGTTCTTAGTCGAAGTATGATATAGTTAAAAATGACCGAATCGGATAGACAGATAGATAGATCAGTGGTCAGAGCTGTCACCCGGAAAGCGAAAGGTTCTGGGTTAGAGTCCCAGAGATGCCAATATCTTTTTCTGATTTTTCTATCTCCAGATTTTCGATTGAGTTTCAGTAATATTATCTTCAATTATATTAATTAAACAAAAAAATCTAATATTGTCGGTTATTTGTAACCTGGGAATGTTTCTTACGCATCGTAAGTAGGTATGTACTTACTCAAGGAATAAGAACATTGGCGCCGAAATATTGCTGCAAAACAATACATGTTGGCGGGTAAGGGATTATTATTTTTAATTGAATTACTATTATATTATTATTATGTATTTATAAACGACCCTAGGAACGGTATGAATAATACGGAATATATAAAAATAGGAGGTGGTGTGAAGATGTATAGATGTACATACGATTCCAAAGATAGCAGGGAATCAGAATATGTATGGAGATAGCAAACTCGTTCAAGAGCCCCCGCCCCGCGGTGAATGGTGATTCCGTCAAACCTACATCGATCATGAAAGGGAATCAGTCAAGCGAAATATTGGGATGATTTGCATAGTTATTATGTGTGGTGAAGGACCAACAATGGAGTCATCATTTGCCCTGGCGGAATTGGAAAGTCGGTATGTGTAATGTGTTTAGCATTCCTTCTGCGAGTTAGTAGGTACCTACGGGATCATTTCGAAAAATTAATACAACGTGCGAGCAAACACGAATCAGGGTATAAAAATAAAATAGATTGTTGTCAGGTGGTTGATATGAAATAATTTATGATGGCTGTTCTGGATTATATAATTATTAGAATAAAATTTACGTACACACATATCGTTGCCATAGAACGGTGATTGTAAAATGTTTCAACAATTTTTGGAATGTGCCTAAGTTAGGCAAACCCGAAAAATATCAAATCATCAAAAATATTACTTTCGGTTGTGTTAACTGATCTATAACATTTTTTTTCCAAATTTCTGGTCTATAAATTTCTTTAGTACCTTCTTTTTAATACATGAAGTAAGGGTTCTACCCATAGTAATATTTTATATTTTATGATAATTAATTTTGTTTTTGAAATGTGTATTTCTTTTGTTTAAATTTCTTAGGGTTTCAAAATAAATTTTAAAGTTCTATTCAATTTATTTTATCATTTCACTAGTACAAAAAACAAATGGCCAATAATGATATAATAACAGAACTTGAATAAAACCTTTACAGAACAAAAAAATCAACTTTGATATTTGATGAATTGTCCAAAGTATGTGATACAATTGGCCAGTGTCGTTCAGTTACAAGAACGAAAGCCTTTTCATTTCGACAAATGTGAAAACTTTGAAGAAAAATCGAACCGTTTTCTCTAATAATTATTATTCCAATAATTCCAAAAGATTTTTAAAACCCAGCAACGTTTTTCACTGTTCTCTTAAATTGATACTTTGTGAATTATTCAGCTTAGCTAAGATACATTCAACCCACGAAAAAAAACAAATGTTTAATGTGATTTCAATAATAATAGTTCAACGATAACCCAAGAAATAATATAAACAATTTGAGGATTCAGAAGTTCTGAGTAGATTAATTTAAAGCCATTAACGTAAGACTCACAAGAGTAGGTATTATCAAAATAGATATCTTTTGAAACATAATGTCTAAATAATTCCATGTTGATATAACAGTTTGAATACCAAAGGTTACCAATATATGAACAATGACCTTTGCAAACCCAGTGACCAAAATATATTATTATGCCCATAATATGATTAGGACATATTTTATTCACAGCTTCGGCGAGGTTTTTTTTGTTAGAATTTTACCAATGGGTAGCCAATTTTCCTTGGTTTAGAATCACCGCTTGCTTCTTCTTTAAAAAGTAATATTCTTTAACATGTCTCCAGTCACATAACATATTCGGTAGGAATTTATTCTGGTCACGCAAACCGCCGCGCATGAAAGTGTACCACAGGAAATCCGAAGAAGACACGGAAATTTAAATTGACAAGGAAAAGTAAAATTTCCCCTTCAAGTGTTAAATAACTAGAGTCACCGAGATGTCAAAGTTTTCTGTCGTGCGTACAAAATATTCGTAAAATTTCATTTTGTGTTTTTTTCATAAGTATTTCGCTTAGAGTAAGTAGCATTGCGTGACTGAATTTCAGGAAATTCACTGGAAACGTAACAACTAAACGATTACGATTACGGGTTACGATTTAGAACCTTTTTGCAGTTTAATATTATTAATTTTTAAAAGACTTTGCTTTAGGACGCTATAAATAATAAAAATAAAAATATATATATGTATCGTATGTGTACGATAGAACAGCGGATTAATCGCTAGGCTGGCAGCTTTATAAATCGAAATCAAATCAGCAGAAACTGACATAATAACAGTTTTGTTTGGTGAAAATTGATGATAAACCTATAGTTTTTAAAACGATTTGTGCCGAACAAAGCTATAAAAAATTGGTGATAAATCTATAAATTTTAAACGATTAGTTTAGGCAATTTTATGCCCAACGAAGCTATGGATTTGTTGACTTTGTGCGACAGTGTGCACGTGCAGGCGTTGTAATTAAACACGGAGATAACAGCATATGCAAATCTGTTATAACAAAGCTTCGTTATGCCATGAAATCTACACGTATAATATCGTAATAGCCCTTAACCTAATTTGGCAGCCTTTCACACATAAGCACGAGTATATTTAATACGGGTAACAGCTTTTTTTATTAATTTCCCGAAAGGTCTAAATTGTTCTAGATACAGGTATTAGCGAAGAACGACAGCGAGGATTTTTTCATACTAAACTTAAATTTGTATTTGAGGCTCAAATACTTGACCAAACTGAATAATTGTTCGGGTATGTGCTACTTCATTTATTAGTGATTTAAATAATAATACGTAGGCCATTAAAATATTATATATTTCATGATTTTATTTATTTTATTTTATTTAAAAATAATTTAGCACTAGTTACTGTAATAATATAATGAAATATAAAATAAAATATATATTATTAAGAAAAGCATTTTTTAAGGCCTTAAATATTAAATTAAAAATTACTAAATTTTTTTTTACAACTATTTATTTTTTATTTTATCTATATTTCAATTTATTTACATAGTATGTTGGATAAGAATATTTTTATAATAATTACCAATAATTCACAAAAATGTCGAAATTGCGTGTAAAATAATACAAAATTGAATTATCTAACGAAATAGAAAAAGACAAAGAAAAATAAAAAGGCAAAGGTCGCAACTGGGACTCGAACCCAGGATCTCTCATCTAACCGGGACAAACGCCTCAACCAACTCAACATTGAGACCTCTTATTTTAAGCCTTTTTCGTCGATCTCATATTTCAAGTCAGAATTAACAATATTATCTTCGACTAACTTTTTCCATATTTTTTACTGCTACCTTTTTAAATGATCACAAAGTTCAAAAGAATTGGTTTGTAACCTAGCTAATGTTACCTTTTTATTTTTCTGTATCTTGTTCTTTTTCATATTTTTGTTTAGATTTAATAGCATTATCATCTTTTTCTTCAATAATATATTATTACATTGATGGGTATACCTAACCTTCAAAAAGTTATTATAATAAGAGTTATTCCAATAAAAATAGAATATTCCGATTAATTTTTTGTACGTCCAAAAAACTGAAATAATATATGCAAATCGTTTTATTAATTGGTTATAGATATTTAATTAAGAAATAGAAACCTACCTAACATTCTCACCGCAAATTTAACTGTTCTAAATTATTACTATCACTTGCTATTATTTATCTTGGTCGGTCCACAGCGAAGACGTATCATTCCTGCGACTGCTATAAAATACGATTACGGGTATGACTATAAAATTCAGTATGCTAAATTCTAAATTCATTTGACAGCTGAGCCACGCCCGATAAACTTTATTACCACAGGATGTTCAAGAACAAACATTCCAATAAACAGTAAAGCCGATCAAAAAACTTCACGCAAACTAGGTCACTAGAAAGATTGATTAATTTTTATCGAAGAAAAATACCGTAGTAAAATCTTATTCTTCATGAGTGTTTTGATTTCACGGAAATCAACAGAAAAATAGGTAATTTGAAAAAGAGATCGAAACAAGGAAGCATAAATTCATTAAAAAGTATTGCGATTTGGTTTTTCCGACCTACGAATTTATTCAAAAAGGAATTTATGAACTTAATGGCAATATTTGCCGTGTGGTCACATCGGGAAAATGTACAATATGCAAATTAATATACTCAACTTTGCAGGGGCGGAGGGGGAACTAATAAATAAACGAAAGTTAAAAAAATAAGTAATGATTTATTATTACTAAATCCATATTTTTTTTGTAAATCACCCAAAAGCTCACAAAAGTTGGAAATATCCACCAATAGATTAATGGTCTTTTTTTTAAATAGGCTTTCACCCTATAAAGAGTGCACTTTGTGCCGAAAGATGTGAAAGATAGTTATAACTTTGAGGATAATCTAAAACGGAAATGGACAAATCATATATTGAAGTCATTAAGTCTATGAATTTTGTTGCATTAATTTAATTACACTTACATAGTAAATTATTTAAACATTAATATAATTATTTACAAATACGTACAACCGCCAGGGTGAAAACTATGCAATAATGTATTTTAATAGTATGCAAAACTGTTTCAATTTAGTTTGTAAATATGCTTTGAGCCTACAACCTGCTTGTCGAGTGAATATTTCTCGCAAAGTTAACATATTTCGCGTTGCGTGGGCGGGTGACATCCCGGCTTTACAAATGAATGTCGGGTTATACAACTTTGGTAGTTCGCATAAGTTTGGAAGTAATGAGAACCTATTAATTTTAAATATAACGAAGCATGCATCGAAACTTTTTAAATATGAAAAGATTTCACGTTGTATATTTTATTCTACATCCAATAAACTACACACAGCGGTGGCGGAAAATAATGTTGTACGATGTTTTTTAAACAAATAAAGTTTTCAAACTAGCTTTATTATGTTGGGAAGATTTTACGCGTGAAAACTTTAGTTAAAAACAGTATGGTAATAATGTTACACATTTTTTTGCGTGTTTTTGACGGCGTTCGTATTGAATTTTGTATGAACTGTCAGTCACAGTAGGTACACGAATTGAGAGGAAAGATGTCTAGTCGATCTTCCCGTACAACTAGTGTTAACTCATGTTTTTCCTATAACCATAATCTGATTTTTAATTAATACAAAACAATTTCCAGCATTTCTTGAGAATGTTTTCTGTTCTGGTATTTATTTTTATATTTGTTTTCGTGAAGTTTAAGATGGCAGATATTATTATACATCTGTTGTCTGTCATTGTTGTTTAACGTAAGACAATAAGTGGAAAAGTTGCGTATTAATTGTTTTATATATTATCATATTATAATGACGTGTGATTTTTTTTAGTACCTCACAAGAGTCCTAACTGCTCCCGTCTGGAGTCAGTGATACTATGGCATACTTCTTTAGAAAAACGTAGAAAGGACTGTGATCTAATATGCATTTTCAAAATTATCAACAGTATTACTGACACACCTGCTTTGTTACAACTCATCCAGTTCAACATCCCTTCCCGTAGACTCCGAAATAATGAATTGCTGTTCCTCAATCAACATTCTACTAATTATGGATATCATTCTCAAAGGAGAATGGATAAAGATGGATAAAGAAATTCATGGATAAAGATCCAGAATGTCGAGACTCTTCAACGCAAATCAAAGCACTGAATTTTTTGATGTAAGCCTAAATGACTTTCGGCAGTCGATACGCAATGTGATTTTTTAAAGTCTTTTTAAATCCATCTTCAAGCAACTTATGTACTTTTATATTATGTTTATTCATATTATACTATCTTCTATATGTACTTTTATATTATATGTATTTTGTCAATGCTCTTTATATTTATGTACTCTCCTTTCATTGTCATCTCTCTTTTTTTATTCGTGTTATTGTTATATTGTTAATGGACTATTTGTCCATAAATAAATAAATCCCTAATTAGGGTTTGTTGTGAGGCTGAAGGTAGAGGGGGGAAGGAGATGGGGAAGAGGAAGGTGGAGAAGTACCTGGCTATTCAGATCCGGTCACCAATTACGGCTAAAGCCATTTCAAGCGACGCGCGACGTTTCAATTCTGAAGGTGGTCTTATACCAGGGAGTATATTCCACGATTGCCAACGTGAATTACTGTTTGGTATGGCGAATTTCGCGTGTGTTTTTGATAACAACGGCAACGGAAAATTGCAGATGCTTTCATGCGATAGTTGCTTATGTGCAAGGTGTTGCCATTTTTTTAAAGATTTATCCCTTAATAGTATTTAATCTATAATGACAGCTAACTGTAGAATCGTAATTATCGTTCGTAGAGCAAATATATTTCATTTGGGTCCCAACGTAGTTTCTAAATGGGGATTGAATGAAAAAAAAGCATCGTGTAAAATGACCATATTCATCGAATAAAATGCGATTCAAGCTGACCAACGGTAGCCAAGGATTTCAAACTAAAATACATACATACTATTAAAAAGCAAAAAAAATTCAAATGGGACCCGATACGGTTCCCACATAGGAATTGGTGTGAAAAAAAGCATCGTGTAAAATGACCATTTTCGTCGTGCATAATGCGAATTCAAGCTGACCAACTGTAGCCAAATATTTCCAACCAAAAGACATACTACTACTCACAACGTTTTCAAAATAAGTATATGAAACATAAAGGGCGTATAAAAGCACCCTGTACGCTGTTATAATTTAGGAGTGCAAGTCTCCATCTTATGGGACAATCATGTCGAACATATCATTAAATGTAAATAGCTCGTCTTACAATGGTAAAATAATAATTACTTGATGGCCGCGGGCGTACTGAAGACTGGCGTTGCCTCTCATTATTATTTATACATGACCAAACTCACTCACACACGGTAGGTAATGGATGAATCCGAGCTTTGTGGGCTGAACTCATTGAAATTGGGCATATGAGGTGGGTATTTTTGTGCATAAACGACTATAACAGTAAAACTTACATACGCGTATTTAAGTAGGTATACTGCCTTGGATCTTGGATCGGGGCCTGAAGATCTCGTGTTCAAAACACGGTCAAGCGCAATTAAAAATGTCAGTACGTTAATTCTATAGGGAAATAATTAAAAATACATCATTTTGAGAAGAGTGGATTTGAAAATATGTCACATATATATCGCTCCCGTGTGAACTAATTTTGAAAATCTATTGCGTAATATCGGCACTTTTATACTTTTGCAAAAAAAAATAAAAAATCAGAGTGTGCAGTTCAGATGCGGTAGCAGTGAAACCTTCAGTAAACTAAAGTAGACAAGAGTGGGGAGGCTACGAAGCACCAAGAGGGGACCGATAGGCTATGAAGCACCGTACATAGAGGAGACCGATTATACTATCTCTCGCAGGCTAAACCATAAAGATGTATGTGTTGGTCTCTTTTTAGTGTCGCTATTTTTCGTTTAACCAAGTTTCAAATCACAACGGTGCAAAAGAAGGTTTCACTTCAAAAAGTAATCACACTCCTACTTATTTCCACCCAAACTTGTACAATCCATTGAGAATCTTATTTATACCAAAAAAACTCATTATTTTTCTAGAGAAATATGTTTTTTCGTACAGTGAGCCATAGAACTAACACAGGAAGAATGAAAGTGGACTGAATGCTGTAGAAACGAGATCCCTGAGGCATATGTGTGGTAAAACCATGTATGACCACGTAAAAAATTACCCGGGCGAGTGCAATTAAAAATTACATTCAATGGTGGTTGTTTATTTTTGATAATTATATTAAAAAATTATATTCAAAATTGGTTAAAAATTTAAAAATAGTAGGTATGTCGTGGGTACATCGTTTGCGAATGAAATACACTCTCGTATCGTCGAGAGACGTTGGAAATTTTATGAATTTTTAGTGTTCGTTTCATTGAAATCAACTATCTCACAATATTGCTGACATTTTTTTCAAATATAACCATTTTATTAGCAAACCAATACTATTATTTTTTTTTAAAATATAAATCTTAGTACTAAATAATCACGAACTCGACAAAATTTAGAGCTAAACTTAAAACTCGCCTTTTCAGAGAGTCATATCAATAAAGTGAGAAACCTTCACAGTCCGCGGCATTGTAAATAAATAAATGTAAATAACTAAGAATCTGTAAGCTTTTTAAGGTAATTTCATAAATAAGACGACCTCCGCGGTCGAGGGTGCGGCGTGCGCGAATAATTTAAAAAAAAATTGTGTTATTTCATTATTTTATTAAAAATGTGTATTTCGGCACCTTCCAGGGTGGAAAATAATCTTATTATTCGGCGGTACATGCTCTCTGTACAGTCCACACCCCTTCGGGACACTTCGATATATTGTGTGTATTTTCTCTAAACCGACTGTATATTGCATATATGCAAGCTTGCTGGGAGCCAACTGACATGGAACCGTTAATAAGTATTATTAGTTGGGGGCCGATCTAGCGTAATAAATATCGATGGGTGATTTGATGAATTTCACAAATTATTATGGTAATTACGATTACCCAGAATGTCTAAACGAGCGTATTCGACATTTTCCCATCAGATGTAGACCATTAAGCTACAGGTGGAACACGTTTCTTACTGTGATGTAATTATTATCCGTTGAATCATAATGTAATCAGGCCACTATATTTATTTTTAGCACTGCGTTTAACAACATCACTATTCGTCATCGAGCCTAATCTATGCCGAGGAGAAAACAGATTCATTGGTTAGAATTATTTTATTTAATCTATGACTGAGATACCTTGACTTTTAAAAAGATGGTAAAATGAACAAAAAATAATATTGAATTTTTATAAGAAAAACTTTCTTTTTATACTTTTTTGAAGGTTATTCCCATCAGTGAAATATATTAAATTAGAATAAGTTAACAATAATAATCTAAACGAAAATATGAAAGAGAACAAGACACAGAAAAAGACAATGGTCGCAATTGGTTATGGAAATTGGTTAACGCACTCGTCCCGGTTAGACTTAGAGGTCTGGGTTCGAGTCCCAGTTTCGACCATTGTCTTTTTCTGTTTTTCTGTGTCTTGTTCTCTTTAATATTTTCGTTTAGATTATTATTGTTAACTTATTCTAATTTGAAAAAATAATATTTTTCGACGAGCCCGATTTACGTAGCACTGCCACGAACATCATCAGACTAATGCAAGTTTTGTAATGTTAATCTTTGTAACGATATTAATAATTAATTTTATGAACGGGAACGTGGAATAAGAGTCAAGCGACTACAATTACATACCACAATAGACTCTCTCTTGAGTATAGGTGGTGAAAAAGAAATATTGAACAATCTGTGACAATCTTTCATAGTCCCTTCATCCTTTATGCTGTCTCTTTCATACTAAATGCACGGTCATTACAATTTATAACCAAAGCAAAGATGCATAGACAAACAACATTTACCGCTTGCAGTGATGGTAGTAGGATTTAAAAAAAAAAAATATCTTGTTATTCGTAACCAGGAAATTTTTGACTTTCTTTCGTTCGATCGTTTTTGATGGGGCCAATTTTTACGCGAAAAACTCAAATTGCAGTGATTTCACGAGAAATGGCTATTTTAGGGTACATAACGCGAATTTCATGATGTATTCTTGTGTTTTGAAATAAGAATTAATAATACCTGGGGAACAACTTACTTCACAAACGACACGTTCTTTGTGGGATTAAAAAAATAAATGAATAAATAAACTATATAAAATTTCAAATATTAAAAAAAATTATAAACGTAACAAAAAACCAGAGAAACAAAAAAGAGTAAATAATATCACTTTATTGCAAAAATTAATATCACCGCTTTTGCTGGAAATTAACACCGCATTCCCAAAAATAACGCGAACTACACAAAAAAGGCTGACGTAAAAATGTTAAAGCCCTCAATAATAACATATAAGGTGAAAGACTGATTGGACATCCAGCGATATACATTTAGCGTTGCTACGATTTGCGCAGAAAAATGATGAAGTTATTAGATTAACGATTAGCCGATTTTACCGTCTAATATTCTACCGTCCTAAAGACAATCAGTGGCTGTCGTCTTCTTATTCGTGAGACTTGCTTGAGAATGCAGCTTATTATGTTGAGTTTGACGTTGAATTTTACTTAATTTAATTTAGTGAATGATTTATAAGATAAACATAGAATAAATTCCTAGGAGCTTCTAAAGCTCTCAAATTTAATGTCAACTGTAGTTTTTACCTGAGCTATCATATCAATGCACCAAAGAAGTGTTTTGATACCCTTCGGGTTAATACGAGTATTTTTTGGACTGTCAAAACTAATCTCAGAACAGGTTATTAGAAAACCCATAATATTCTAATTGTAATATTGTCTAAGATAGCAGTAAATCTTATTCTCTTTCAGTACCATAATGCTTTGAGTGGCGTTTAAAAGCTGTCTTGGTCATATAGATCATCTTAGAACTTAGATAAAACCATGATATATAGTAGGCACAATATACATACGAATAATTATGTATTTATAGGTGTCTTGGTTCAGGTTACTAAATTTTTAAAAAAGCTTTGGTAATAAACTATGTATGTTATTGAAATGAAGCTAAAAATTATTTTCTGAGTCGAAAGGTACCTAGGTATTTCATGAAATTGCTGCAGACAGTATTTGTTAATTTGTTTACAAAAGGACTAAATTTCTCATTTTTCCTTGAATTCTGTCCAGGGTCCTTTGTCGGGAAAAGGAATATTTTATGTTTAATTAAATTACAAAAGTTACCCTCGTTTCTCAGTGTCATTTAAAGGTGTTTCTAATTTGTTCTAAATAAATAACACGAAAATCTTCTTAAATTCCTCCTGAGGCGAGGGGTTTCAAATAAAGTTTTATATTTTACGCAACAATAATTAAGTCATCTTACTTTCAATTAGAAAGGGGTTAAAGTTTTAGGATTTTTCTACTCGGAAGAAGGGTGAAGAGATGATTTTAACTTTCGGGGCTAAGCTAGTGAGCAATGCAGACTTGTAAAATATATTAGCGTGTTTTAGAAATACTTAGTGCACACTGCACTGACAGGATTCTAGGCAAAAACAGTTCTGGACAAAAAAAGCTCCGTTAGCCTACCTATGAAACCTCCGTTGTACTCGCTTTTTCTCATAAGGACGTATAACCTGAGCTTTCAGTGACAGTATCACACAGTGCCAACATATTTATGTGGATGGATAAATGTTTAAAAAAAAAATCCTTATTTTAGTAGATTTTTTAATAATCGCATAATATAAAACAGTATGTCCCGGACTCGGCAAAATTATATCCATTCTCAAACAACGTTTCAAAATAACACTCTAGTTACAAATATTTGTGGTAACCTAAAGCATTGTCACTTGAATTCTTTCAGTCGGCATAGTTCACAAAACGACAATATAACCACTTGCATTAAACGTGCTAAAATCGCTTTCGGTGCCTTTCTGCGTTGGCGAAACAGCGGCTTGCAGGAAAACGCGGCGACCGAATCACAATGAAAGATCGGACATCGACGCTGGTAATTATACACCGCTCGTTCGTTACCATACAAAAGGAAGGGTTTATCATACGTGATAAGAATAAGTCTGTAGTAAGGGCGTAGTATGAAATGTTCCGTGTTTTGTACTTCCACACCCCGTACAGAACAAATACCAGATATTAGCGTGCCGTGTCGTAAACCTGATGGCATTCAATGGCATCGGGTATCGGGAACAACCTAGGAGCATTAAAGTGTAGAAAATGCTAATAAAAGCTGATTCATTTGGTGCATAATACAAAAAAAAATGAAAATTTGATTCTATTTAAAATCCAAACGCAAAATATTCCACTTTGAATATACCTCTAAAATATTACAATATAAGAGAATAATAATGCACACCTACGATTTAAAAATTTCACAAACACTTTTGGGAGCGAATAGCACATATTCAAGATGATCGAATAATTAATTGTAGGTACGTATTATTTTCATTTTACTTGTGCAGCAACATCCCGTCATCCTCCTCCCCTTATACCTATTTTCCTTGTAATCACAAATACATTGTTGTTTAATGCAATTTAGAATTATTATGCTGAATATAGAATTATTATGCTTGTTGTACTTCTCTTTATAATATATTTTTTTAACATTTGTTACTTAGTTCTGCTTTTTGTATTTTACTTTAGATTCATTAAGTACTTAGTTTTATAATTCTGACAACCTGTGAATATTGGTATTTTTTGTCTTCCTCCAATGTATATTATATTAAACACAATTCATATTCTTAAAATAAGTATCTTTTTTGTTGGTTAAGGTAAATCACCCTAAAGAATAATAAGGTCTTTATTCCAGGATGTGGGGAGGAGGGTGCAATCCCACACATCCCATAAAGAGTATAAGTACAGCATATAATAAAAATCATAGGTATTTATAAATAATATTAAAAATATAGGATTAAAAAGAGTGCTATGTGAATAAATATCTTAACTTTCCCAAATTGTGTAGAGTTGAGATAAACTTGAGATCAATCTAATACTAATTCACTTCTTTTCCTCTTTCTATTTTCTATTTTCCACTTTTTATTTTATTATAATTTTTCCAATTCTTAACATCACTTATAATAAATCCATATGTTTACAATATACTGCATATTTCATAAAAAGTAACAATACTCCATTGGTGGTGAAACAGGCATCCGCCTAGTATGGTGATATGGTGATCCAATATATCCACACTACATATGTTAATTACTCAATTATGTATCATATATTTTATAAATAAATAAATAAATGGTAACAATAACAGAAAAAAATATAAGAACTTTGTCCTTGTGTATGAGTACGTAAGATCCGACGTAACTAAATCCGTCAAAGACTGAGTTTCTCTAGACCGCCACAAGCAGACGTCAGCATAACATTGATAACTCCCCAATAACCATTTCAGGAAGCGACATCACTCCAAAGACGTGTATAAAACTACTGGGTGTCAATCTGGACGCTGATTTTTCCCTTAAAACTCAAGTGAACAGAACCGAACAGCACGGGGTTCTTTCAATTAAGGCAAATTAAAGCAGTAAGGAGAAATCTACCAACAGAAGCGACTAAATTACTAGTCAATTCGTATGTTGTTTCACTTTTAGATTTTTTTTTTTTTTTTTTTTCTTTATTCATCATATAATTTGTGTACAGTTTTACAGTGATTCGACTACTACGCTAGGCACAAGCCCGTATTATTGCAACGGAATATATGCAAATCTTCCAAAATATCAAATCAACAAATTACAATCCGTTTTCAACGCTGCGGCAAGACTTATCACCGGCGTATCTAAATATTCCCATATTTCAGAGCATCTCAAAAATCTTCACTGGCTCAAATGTCCTGAAAGAATCCAGTTCAAGCTCTGCTGGATGGTATTTAAGTCCCTTAACGGAATGGCTCCGGCATACTTATCGGAATTGTGTATTCCAGAAAATTCAAATTCTCGACAGTCAACTCTAAGGTCAGAAGCGTCATCAGCTGTTGGAAGGTTAAAGGAACCAAAGCGCACACCAGATACTAAGTTCGGTGAGCGCGCTTTCGGAGTGTCGGGACCTAAAGCCTGGAATGGACTGCCACATGACTTAAGAAAGATCACAGACTCGGCAGAATTTAGAGCTAAACTTAAAACCCACCTTTTCAGACAGTCGTATCCATAAACTCAAATTCTTTCACCTTCACATTCAATGCCCGCGACACTGTAAATAACTAACCTAAAAATGTAGGGGGAAAAAAAAAAAAAAAACTATTTGTAAGCGTTTTTAAAGGTAATTTCAGTAACATTCTCCAGCCCTAAAGAGTCCTAAATTCTCCAGTCTTTCTTTTAAAATACATATTTTGATATTATCAACTCCACTTTTGCCACTAATCTTTTAAAATGTAATACTTATATTGATGGGGGTAGCAATGCAATGTCCGGTGTTTTAAATATAATACCCTCCGCGTGCAAAGCCGTATCTTCTCCAAGCACAAACTTTCTAATTAAAGTGTTTATCGGAAGTGACCTGCAGGTAAGTATGTTTCTGTATCCATTTGTAAATATTACAATTAGATAGAACCTAAGAATTATGAATAAATTGTACAGCGCCCTTGAGGTGATTTTTCACAAAAACGGCGCTCTAAATTATCCAATTATTATTATTATTTCGGTAAATTATCATATGAATCATTATTTAAATATAAGTATCGATTCTCATAAAACCACACAGAGAAAAATGATTAAAATTAGTAAAACGGGATTAAAAATATGAATAAATACTAAATATCAGAACGACTACTAAACGCCACTCGATGGATAATGTATTATTTTATTGGCTAATTATGATTCCGAAGCAAAGCATCGAGATATTTACCTTGGTACCTTGGATTTAGCGTATTTTAAGGATATTGAAAGGAAAGGATTATCCTTTCTCTCAACTGCTATTTCATCATTTTGCCAAGTTGGTCTTGCGACAACATCTTAATGTTTGATGCTTATCTCCTTACAGTACACTTTGCAGATAAAACTCCCTCCGTGGCAGCCTCCTCCAAGCAACTTAAATATATTTTAAGTGGCGGTGATAAGAAATGCAATTCAGATTCATAAAAATAATTACTTTAATTGGGCCTGGACGCATTCCCGACTTAATCTCTATTAAGCGTTTTATAAAAAAATGCAATCAACAGATGATGTCACACGATGATTTTATACTGCCAATAAAATGCAAGATTTTCTCTTGAACTTTAAATGATATTGTGGTTTTAAAAGACAGCTCACATTGAAGGAAGAAAGCGCTGATGTCATCTGTTTACGATGACTAATTAAGTGATTATTTTAATGATCTCCGTTCCAATTTTATTGCCTTCTTGGGAAGACAGTAAAATTATTTATTAGTGACATTTCCTGGTATTTCTTAGGTGCGGCATATCAGTGACATGAATTGACTATACATCTCCTTCAAAGAAAACTAATAAAATAACCACAAAAGTTATTTTAAAAAAAAAAGTAAATTCTTTTTCAAAAAGATCCGTGAAGATCTAAGAAGAGACAAGAAAAGATGACAAGATCCCAGAAGAGACGAGAAAAAGCAAGAAGATACAAGAAAAGCCCAGAAGAGGCAAGAAGAAGGAAGGCATATTATGGAAAAGGAAAAATCATAACGCTCAATCCATTCCTTTATTCCTGCTCATCCTAAATTCCAATATTGGCTTATTAGGTTGCCATGTATACGGGTCGATTAAACTCCAGCGTCCTTCCCGTCCTCAGAGCACGTGTTCCAAGTTCTAACAAATCAGTGCCCCTCGGTGTACCTGTCTCGCCGGGACAGGGGTTCTCCTGGCTGGGGCGGTTCAATCGCATCGTATCGTAATAACATCAACAAGAACACATAATTTGGCAGGCAGGAATGGGTACCGCCGCCCCGGGAACCTTTATTGGGTAACCAACACCTCTGCCATAGGTCACCCCAAGTGGTTCGCTACATTTGGTGATTTAGCAGGGGTGCCCGTGTTCATGGGGAGAGGTTTGTCTGGGTGTTGGAGGCGGATGACCAGGACACACTGAACCCCAGATTCCTACCCAACCCTTAAACCCTTTTCCTTCCCCAGAACTCTCCTCTCTTTCCTTTCCTTAAAAAACCCTCCACACAGCATCTCCAATATTTTCCCTCAGGGCCTCCTGTGTGGCGCTCATGTAAAAAAAAAGAATGAAAAGGAAGAAAGGAAAAACTTCTTGTTGATGTGTTAAACACGTTTGAACTAATAATAACTGCGAAATATACCTCAGTGGCGCTTTTACGAAGTTCTAAAAATATTATAATAACTTTTATTTAATTTACCTAAAAATCATACATAGAATTAAATAAAATTGAATTAGGTATATCAAAACTTAACAAAGATTAAACTTTGTTGTAAATAAATAGGACTTTAAAGTTTTTAAGATAAAATTAAAATACCCATTAATAATTTACACGAAAATGCAAAAGAAAACTTTATCGTATTGACAATTTAGGCAGGTACTACAAACTAGCTTAAAAAATTGTTTTCGATTTAATTTTCTAATGTAAAAGCTTAATTTTTAATTTTCGATTTCACAGTAAAATACTATGTTATACCTATGTGTAGAGAAGATGGAAAAAGAGGAGATCGTTTTCAGTCCATTTACGAATCCAGATTACTTCAGAGAATCGAAAGATTTTTCCCAAGTGGCGGTTCCCATATATATAAATCACTCGGATGCTGCGGTCCGCGTGGTACAAAAGATTTCAATTAAAACGAGCAAACATAACGGGACCGCTTTTACTTGAATCCGCTCCGGAACGGCTACGGATGGTACCAGCGCGAGAACGAGTCCTCACGGAATTATGACATGAAAATGCACTCCGCAGTCGGCGCAGTAAACTGTGTTTATACTGTTTATCCTACCAGCAAGCCATGAACAATAATTTGCCGTTTTAGCGAAACAACCACCGTTGGATATTATAATGTACAATCTCAAATGGCGGCGGGCAGTACTAATAACTTAGAATTATCCGAGTTTGCCCGCTAAGGAAAAATTACCATTCATAAAATAAAAGTGTGTAAAACGCTGGATGAAAAATAATATCGGGAATAAACGCGGAGTAAACAGTTGTTGTTTGGGGTTGGACAGGATTAAAGATGTAACGTAGGAAACCGATACAGCTAAAGAGAAACATTTACATAAGTGAAATAACTAGATGGATTAGAATCGCCCTGGCTAGAAACCCCGATTCACAGTCCAAGTGATGATTGATGATTCATATAATAGTCATTCGGTTTGATATATTTAGTAACCGTTAATACCAGTTTCATAGTAATCCCCAAATTGGGAAAACGATAGTACCACTAGCTCCGGACAGTTGATATACGAAAATTTAAAAAACAAAAATGGATCCAGGGACCAGGAATTAGGAAAGTGAAGAAATAATATACATTAAATAATATACCTATCCTTTCCTCTACGACAGAACAGTGTGCTCAGTGGGAAAATAAATTGGAGGCTTCAGGACTCGCGGCCTAATGCATTTCGTCAATATGTTTGTCGGTGCCTTGGAAAGTTCAAGTTTCTACTAGTTTTCAAGTATCTATTGGGCTGATGAAAGTTCGTAGTATTTTTATCAACCTAATTTTATTACCCAACTATAATTATTAACACAAACTTTTAAAAATCGATATAGCCAATTACTGTTACAATAAACCAATATTATTTCAATTTGTAAGATGGGCATGGGTGCCAACGCTCCGGGAACCATTTATTGGATACCCAACACCCAACACCCCTGTCATGAGTCACCCCAAATGATTCGTTACGTTTGGTGACTTTGCAGGGGTGCCCGGGTTCATGGGATGAGTTTTGACAAGGTCTTGGCGGCGGATGCGTTTGCTTCTTTTAAGCGTGACTTGCCGGATAGAGGTCTGATAGAGGGAGACCTTTCGACCTCTCCTGCCGGACTCTCTCGACCCATCGCATTGCACCGCAGTAGAAGGAATGGATTCATATCTACGTCACTTTTAGACACACTACCCCCAGATTGCTGTCCACACCTCATACCATTTTTCTTCTCAGAACTTTCTTTCCCTAAAAATACCCTCCACACAGCATCGCCAAAGGTGACACAGTATCGACAAGGTGACACAGACATATGATCAATACCAACCGTCAATCTCTAATCTTTACATATTCACGGCAAATGATAATTTAATAACATACGCATCCGTTAGATTTCCGTCTAATTATTTTCCCATGCAAAATTAATTTTGTACCTGGGACCTAATGAGCGCATAGAATAAACAATGGTTGATTATTTATATTTTATACGGTGGTGGGCGACACGATGGTCGCCCACCTAAATACAAACTCCATAATAAAGCACGTGTGTGTGTAGGTAGGTACTAGGTACGGCGTATGCCTGCTAGAACATAAAATCAGATTTTAAAGCTATTTTAGTAAAAATAATATTATTATTATAAATAATACATTAGATAACAACTTTATTTTCATTATTTAATTCGGCCTGTAAAAATTACATGGTGAGGGATTTTGAAAGCCCACAACCTTTGATATCATATTTCAAAAAGACTTATATTTTTGGACCGGTAATTATAGTTATGGATATACCTAACCCATATATCCGATTACGAGTTTTTTTAAATAATATACTACAAAGGTTTCTGAATTTTGTAACATTTTTGTAGATGTCCCAATGTCTTGACCGATTTACGTGCTATTAATGCTCATTCGAACAAAAGAAAACTTCGATAATTATTACTATAGGTATATAATTTTTACTTATTCTTCTTATATATTATGTTTTGCACAACCGTATATGTATTATGTACAACTTATCTATATTTTAATCACTTCTATATATTATTATCTTATATCGTTTAATATATAAATAATATATCGTTTTTTTATTCCCATGTAAAATGTAAATTTAGATTAGAAATGTACATTGGAAATATTAATTATTATTTCACGTCACTCTGTAACTTTTCTAATAGTTGTATTAATATATAAGTTGTCCTCTTCTAAGCACAAGCATTTGTTTTATTAGGAAAGTGTATGAAATATTATGTAAAAGAAAAATGATGTTATAAAAAATTTACGGAGAAATAAAAAAAAAAATATATATATATATTTAAAAAAAACTGGAAATTGAACCCAGGGTCTCTTATCTTACCGTGACAAACGCTGTAACCAACTCGGCTATTGAAACCATAATAATAATAATTTTTCATAATTGTTTTATGTGTATAAACTTGAAAAGTATTATAAAATGAGTTATTCCAATAAAAATTAATATTATGGATTGTTAGAAACTAACCAACTAAGTTAGTGAATATTTTTTAGAATTGAAATGTTTCTATTATTTCAAAAAATCGAAGATAATGTGTCGATTATGCCCATCACGAGAAAACCCGGTCAATTTTAAGTTTGATGCTAATTTTGCTTAACTAGTAGATATCACAAACTTTTAAACTTAATGACTTTATCTTTAACATTATCTACTATCTTATATCCACAAACATTAATTTATGCATCGATAATTATGATTATAATTAAGTAGTTTACTTAAGAGATAAAAATCAGCTATTTCTACACGCTTTAAGCATGGACATATTATAATTTTACTGTTAGTAATATTAATAAGATAAAGTTAAGATTGGAATCTAGTATTTATTACACTGTCCATTATCCATATACCAAGTTTGAGATAGGATCTGTGAGTACGATTTGATCTACTGATCGTATAACATCCAACCAGTTGCCAGTTAGACGGCAACAGCCTTGGTTGTTTAACTTTGTCGTAACGTCACCTAGTTCATTCCCTCGTCATCCTGAATAAGTGATTATTTCACAGAAGGGCATTTTCGTTGAAATTACGAGACATAAGGTAAATTTAGACTCAATGACATTTTACATTACAAAGTGTTAACTTGCATAAAGCTGTATATCTTGTACGTAGATTCCAGTCTTCGTAGACTTCGTACGGTGTACTCATGTGATAAATGTTTTACATGTTTACATTTTACCAGCAAAAGATATTGTATTTCCCCGTTGGCTATCCTCGGAAACGTTGTATTCATTATACCGATATTTCAATGGAAGGTATTAGGTAAATTAGTACTAGCATATTGATATTAGTTCAGTATTAGGTAAGTAGGTAAAAACATCATTGATCCCTTCGGTTCATGTGTACAGTAAGGAGGCACGTCAAATAATGTGTGCACAATATTCATATTCGGGTATGTGTATACATTTAAAATTGTGTTTTATTGCTTTCATACCAAGTGCTTTAAATGATCGGCGAAACTATTTTTAGTTAACAAGTTTAATCGCTGAGACTGACAATCTTCGGAGTAAATAAACAGAAATATATAATTTTTATAGTTTAGTTTAGGCTATATTAATAATTTATTTTACCCAAGCCGAGAACCTGTTAGAGAAGCTAGATATAAAATAAATAATTTAATATAGGTCTAAAATGTATCAGTTGGAAGCATGTGTAGTCATCTGTAAGGCTCTCGATTAGCGAACCGGAGGTCGCGGGTTCAAATCCTGGCGTGGGCAAGTAAATTTTATTTGACGGATTTGTGTTATCTCACAATTTAATGATTTAAAAATAAAATAAAGTATATTTGCCGCACGTTCCAAAGTGGAATACACTCACAGTATCGGACTGAAGTGAGAACACCATTCAGAATTGAAACGTTACATGAAATGGCTTTAGCCGTGTTTGGTCACTAGATCTGAGTAGCTAGGTACTTCCTAATCCTCCTCTCCCCAACCTCTTTTCCTCCCCACTACCTTCAGCCTCACAACATACCCAAATTGGGGATGTCATTGTCTTACTGGCTCAAGACGGGAGCAGCTGGGAGCCTTTAGAGGTATTCCCATAAAAAAAACAGTTCTCGTGTTGGCCGTAAGTTGTAAGAAATATTTTTCAAATATTCAAGTGTATTCTGTCCAATATTATATAGAGTAGATACAATGTACATAACTATAATCAATAAGTTGTAAGACACCAGTTACAAGTTCTAATTTATAATTCGTAAGTTGTAACGTGTAATGTAGCGTGTGATAGTTTTAATTTCTCGTTTCATTTCGACATTTTTTGAACGATTGTAAGGTGCTCTAGAGTTGATTTTCGCAAAACAGCGCTGTCACAATAATCAATCTATTACATAGTATTTATCTTCTGGCTTGTTTATTTACAGTGTCATGTAGCTCGCACTCCAAGGCAGCCCGAGGTGAACTCCAAAGACTGCGAAACTACGCGAGACCTGTGAGTTGTGAGGCGAGACATCTCACAACAGGTTTATGTAGCGAGCTTGGTATGTGGTAGGTTCACCACAAGATACAGGCTACAACAGAGATACAGAACTACAGAATTGCACAGGTAAATCCACGCGGCCGGGTTCCCAGTTCCCACTACCTACTAACAATTTTCTCACTGCGGTAAAATCCCTCAGACATTCATTGATGTTATTAGGTATTTATCGCAGTATCAGTAGATGCTTATGTGAGTGTTGGTATTATTCGAAATAATGCAACCGCAGTCTAGATTAAGGGAACAATCAGTGCGGCCGAAAATTCCAGTAGAAATCACTTGACTGGAGTCATCGTTTTGGATAAAATAACTACGAAATATGTTTAATTCAGAGGATAATTCTGTTAAAAACATTGATGGGATAATGACCGTGACACAGTTGCTCATTGACTCTGGATTTAGAGTAGGCAGTTCAGGACCCAACTAGGGCAAAATTAAAAATTGTGTACCTTCATATATATTCAATTTTTCTTAGGTTTGCTCTTATGTAGAATTATAATATAATATATATTAATATCGTGCCAGAGTTGACCATCTGTCAGCATGGCCCGATGAAAGATTAAAAATTCAATATCAAAATTGCATGAAATGACTTTAGCTGCGTTTTGTTACAAAGTCATAACCTTCATTTCACCTCCATATTTATTTTAGCCGCACGAAATTCCCAATGCAGGAATTGCACAAGGTTCCATGTGCTTCGAGCAGTAATGATTTTTGCACGAAATCACATAAAAAATGAGAAAAAATAGTTACTTCAAGGAAGCGAATTTTTGAAGTCAAGCAAATGAAAAAAGCTCATTGTTTGAAAGTTGAATAATTTGTAGATTTTGATACGTATTTATAACAACAGATACCATCATACCATGTAACATTATATGTATGCTACTGACGTGTGTTCATTAGATTAGAGAAAAATAACAAAAATTTAAAAAAGAATTTTGGGAGTCTTCTCCGATAAATTATAAGGGGTTAGACAGCTAAAAATTCCATGGCGAATTCCCTTCGGTCGTCCACCTAACGTCTGTTATGATGGCCTTATAAATATTTTAATGACTTTATTAGGTTTTTTGGAGTGTTATTTCTATTTTGTTTAGCCACGGAATGTCAAATGTGAAACAATCATGCGGTTGGGTGAGAAAAGTGATAAAAGAAGTAAAGAGGACACAAAAAATAAATTAAAAAGGAATGAAAAATACTCATTCTAGGGTTGCGAATAACATAACAATATAACACGAACTTGATGTTTTCGCAATGTTGAAAATTTTTGCACGAAGCCGACAACTCGGACCATTCAGCTACAACTAGTCGATACTTGGGTAGGTTCGTTCCCAATGCTATCTGTATATCTATTTTAAAATCTGAACTCGGTACATCTATAAAATCTGTTTGCTCGCTTCCAAAACAGCAAAATCCTTCGAACGGTGACCTCTGAGAATATTAGAATATTTCAAATTAGAATCTATTTAAAAATATATACACGTAAGCATGTAGATTCTTCCCTCTTGGCCACAATTACAATCAATATCAATCACTCTCTACTAAAAAATTCCAAAACTTTCATATTCTTTCCTAAATAACCTACTTAACCTTCTCACAACCTCTTTTGCGAAAGAGTTGGCTATACAACGTCCACTGAAGTGGCAAGATTCCGGACATATTTACTGATCGCCCCCACAACTTTACTAAATTTTTCGAACATCTTGTTTTCACTTGACCCAAATTTTTTTGTCTCAGGTTTCTTTATTACATAAGTATTGTTTTATTTTTACATATTGTTGTACAATGTTGTCGGATGCTTGTTATTAATTATTTGTAATTTTTTTTAATGTTAACCTTATCTCTATTGTGTACATTCTAAATAAACCATGCAGTCAAGGAGCCATAATACTATTTATTCTAAAATTTTCAATTGTTCATAAAAAATATATAAATCTATTGTTTAAACTCGAGCGAAGAATAGTAGTAAACTAAAATTCAATTGAAAGTAAAATACGTTGGAGTTATGTTGCAAAGTAATTTTGCATAATTGTTTTAGTTTGTTCAAATTTTTTCATACCGGTTTACTTCATTTAACCCTTCAAAACTTTTTGCATTTTTTTCAGATTGTCAAAATATTTTTGCTTTACAATAAAATGCAAATATTTGGAATACTTCTAAGCACATTCAAAAACTAAAAACTGTTTTAGAAAGGCGATGAAATACGCTTTGAAATTATATAATTCGAAATAAACATATATTTTTTTAATTATAAAATTTTTGCGTACAAACATAAAAAAGTTTTAAAAATGGCTCACCTAACGTTTTTTCTAACTTAAGTTACTGATAATAATTAAAAAAAAAAACACATAAATATTTTATTAGAAAAACGTATAACAAACACACATTGTAATCTCACTTTTTGTCGCAATGTAAAAATAATTTATAAAAAATTCCCAAAGTTTCAAATTTTTTTTTCAATTTGCGATTCAAAACTTTGTATACATAAAAGTGTACATTTTACTATTTGGCTATTGTGGCTATTTTTTAGATTGGAATATAAAGCGTGGTGTTTTCCCTTTCTAACACCGTTTAGAACATATTTCTCACTATGATAGTAAGGGAGTTACAGCGTTTTATACGAGACCTATGTGCGTTGGGACAAATATGGTCTCTTGCCATTCTAAGGGTTAAGATTTTATTCTTGTTTTAGCAATGAAATTTTTTTTTTTTTTTACACTAAGTCCACACAGGAGGCCCTGAGGAAAATAATTTCCCTCAGGGCCTGTGTCATCTTTGAGGATGCTGTGTGGAGGGTCTTTTTGAGGAAAGGAAGGAGTGAACATGGGTCTTGAAGAGACCCATGTTGTAGGAGGGAGGAAACACAGAGGCCGGTAAATCATTCCACATCCGAGCTGTTGAACTCAAGAACGAGTCTTAAAAACGACCCGTTTTCATGTGACTAATGTCTACCGTGTACAAATGTTGGGCGCGTGTTTGGCGTGTTTCCCGACTATGCACCGGTGCCGAGGGGATCAACGACGCTAGTTCCTCGGAGCATTTTATTTTCGGAGCGGACAGCATTCCCACCTGACGCCTGTGCTCTAAAGATTGTAATCCGTCTGTTAAGATGGGAGAATCTATCAAACGGACTGCCCGTTTCTGCACAGAGTCAAGGGTTTTTTTTTTAAGGTATTTTGGAGCTCCAGACCAGAGGTGGCTGCCAAATTCAACCGTGGGGCGCACTTGCGATTTGTACAGGGTTAGCAGTTGTGTACTATTAAAGTATCTGCGGGCCCTGTACAGTACGCCCAGTTTCTGAGATGCTAACTTAACTCTGGTTTCGATGGAGCCCCCATACCTGAGCTGGTCACTTAGAGTTGTGCTGAATCATGAAATGTCATAGTTGTGCTGTATCCTGTTAACTTTATCATATCTGGATGACAAGCATAGAAATTCTTCCACACCTACATATTATTCTCATAACGACCCATGAGAAACCCAGTAGTGATATAACGTCTACGTTTACTTAATTAAAATTGTATAATTTTAAGGTTTTATTTCAAAGCACGTGGGTGAACGCTAATACTATTAGATGCCGTAATAAAAACGTCTGAAAACCGATCATAACGCATTTATTTATTTTTTCATTATGCATGAATATACTCGTATTGTAGGAATTTCGACTTGAAACAAACGGCCGTAATAAAATACGCACTTAATTGACTATAAAGAGTCTAAAACGTAAAGAGTAATCACGACAATGTGTAATATATTAAAGTCACGTCAATTTTAACTCTTTAGGTTTTAGGTGATACTTAAAAGAATTCATAATCAGCTTTTTCACAGATGGCGCTAGTTTAATTAATTGTTTGCGCCCATACATACATAGTTTTGTCCATAAACAAACACAAATCTTTCAAGAAAGGATTACAAATACAATATTGTGTCGGTTATTTAAGCCAATTGTTTTACTAAAACCTATCAGCTAATGAAACAATTGTAATTGTAAGCCTTTCCCTAAAGATTTGAGTTTGTTTATAGACAAAACTATTTATTCATATTCACATTGCAAATGTATGGGCGGAAACCATCAATTCATTTTAATAATTATTTTATGTGTTTTTCATAGAATCCATAAAACAGTTGTACGCCAATAAGAGATTACAGGTGTACAAGGTACAGTAAATGAGAAATACATATAAGCAATCACAAAAATGGTAAAAGTAAGCACATACAGTTATTCAAAACAAAACTAAAGATAAGAAGGTCGCGACGCAGTTTCACAATTATTTTGTAACAAGCATCAAAAGATAGTCTCTAAACTCTTAACTGTCTGTAAATGACTTTAAAAAACATTACAGACTTTCAAAGAGAATTTTTGTAATAATATACCAACTGAAAAATGCTGTCACAAAAATAAATTGTGTAGGTTCACAAACAGCATTGCGGTAACCAAAAATACCATTTATTTATTCAGAGAAGCCCTAAATAAAATATAAAAACAATTTGTGGTCTACCGTTGTTCGAAAATAATATAGCAACGCGTTAAAATACAAAGTAATTAAGTTTAGTACGTAGGTTGGTTCAAGAAGGTACTTGGCTGTATTTGTTGAATAGGAAATCTCACAACAATGTTATGCTAAAATGATTAACACGAGTCTGCCAGCGGTTGTTCCGGTGTAACGACTTCATCCAAAATGGAAAACATTGCATGAGCCATTTGCCATAGAGTGACCGCAGAAACCAAAAAACACAAAATTGAAAATTGCGGCAAAATGAAAATTTGGACGGATCCAATGCCGCCACAAAAGCGGCCAATTAAAAGAGTAAGCACCCAAAGCGGGAGATCGAGCAATATTTATGCAAATATCACGGGCAAACGAAAAGTCAAGCGTGAAATTTGTAATTAAAACGTATTCATTTCGGCCCCTGGCCTACTACTAATCATTATTATGAACCAAAATCCTTGATACATTAAGATTTAAGTTATAAGAAGCATCATGGTGGATCAATATGGTTCGTGGTCCATTCAGGTTTTAAAATGCCAAGGCCATGAACTGCAATAAAATCATTTAAGTTAAGTTATTAAGCTAATTGCACGGTATCTAATAGCGCTCATTGTTTTTCTATCATGAGAAAACATCGTATATTTGTCAAAATAATTTATAAGCAATCATTGCACCTGTTATTAATTTAATTTGACTTTAATATTTGAATACATCTTTTTAGATAAACTACATTCTTATTATTAGAATCAAAATAAATCAAAGAGATTTTTTTTTAATTTCTAGATACCATTTTTATGGTACATTATTGTTTTGGTATATTCAAGAAATGTTGAATTATGTTTGAGGTCATCATTTGGATGTTGTAGTTATGTCCTTTTTAAATGAGCCACATTTGTAAAAAAAGGAAAGAGCTTTTACTCTGAATAATAATTCATTCATTTTATCTTTTTCTTTTGTTCCTTCAATAACAAAAAAAAAATAATAAAAATTCTAGCATATAATTTACTCCGAGCTAATATTGGAGTAAATTTGTTTTACTGTAGTTATAGATTGCTAGAGAAGGCACGCTCGTAAAGGCAAGTAAAATATTTATCCAAGGGTTTAAAATGTACTTAGCAATGCCGAGAAATAAAGAATAAATCAACGGGACGTGATGACAAATTGCCAAAACATTCCTCAACACTAGAGGCGATAAAACTGTAATGATGTTTGTACGGAATGAGATATGGCGTTTCTTTGTATTTGTACAATAAATCTTCTCCAGATCTCGACTGGAGGCATTTTGATTAATGTGCAAATGCATTTAATATTATTAAATTGGCTCAAAATGTGTACCGAAGGTCAGATCTATAATACAATCACTGAACAGAGGAGTATACAATAAAACTAATAAAGAATCAAGAAAGTATTGGCTGCCCCGAATTGAATTATTGCAACACAATAAAAGTTCAAGAGAACCGATAAAAGTTTATTCAAACGTTCTTTGAAATGATCGTAATATTTAGCATTAAAATATTGAATAAATCAATCACATTGGTAGATCGTTGTAAAGTGGATAACAGAAATATGTAATAAAAAATATTATATTTTTAGACACAATTTTAAAATTGTAATTGATGAAAAGATATGCGCTTTATTGTTACCGACATAATACCTAGATAGAGAATTTTGTAAACAAATATCTGTAGGTACCTAACTTCAGCTTCAATTACAGATTATTTAATTAACTCATTATCAATAAATTAATTGAATACGGCAATTTGGAAAAGTCGATTTTAATAATATGTAAATTAATATATTAAGATAAAAAAATGTAGGAAACGAATACGTTTATTTTGTAATAAATATAAAAGCATGCGTTCCTTTAAGCGGAAGTCACAAGCCAAAAATGTAAGTTTTCCCAGAGTGCCTTATATGGCCATGAATATAGGTAATAGGCATAAAAATCGCTTGGCAAACGAAGTCTTAAAAAGTTTTTTCTTATATGCGGTCATCCATTTCTAATGAAAAAAAAATTTGATGTAGTTTAAGCTTAAAGGTGCTCCAGATTTTATGTCCGGGTTAAATCTTTCCCAAATGAAAGACTAAATCCTTCCACACACCTTTTCACAAATTATTATCTAGTAAATTCACGCAATGTAAGTGCACTATATAAGTATAATAAATACAAAACAATACAAGAACAATACGTCAATCCACCAGAAACATAATGGGAAAATATTTCACCGACTCCAAATATTTTCATATCAGAGGGTTCGGCTCTGATGAAATCCTAACTGGTCCGATAAATCCTACTGATCCCTCAATATAAATATTTAAAAAAATAAATTGTTAATTATTTTTTGTAAAATTTTATTTTAATTCAACTCAACGGGAAACAATAGGAACAGCTTCAGTTTACTCTAAGCATAGCTTTTTGAATATTGATATAAAAACCAATAAAGTACTGTATATCTGTGGTCGTGATTATTATTTTGTTATAGTTATAAACAATGGTACATGAGATAAGTCTTAAGTGGTAGAAACTTAATCAAACCCCGGCTATGAGCATAATAATACCGCGGAATGACACTCGAATTACACGCTCACTTATTTATAAAACGCACTGAAATATTTATGGCGTTCGGGCGCGCGTAATTTAAAACTAGTCACACATTTAATTAACTACGCCGACGGTACATTTAATAAATAATTTCAGGCCCAACAACGGCCATGAATAAGCATATTATTTCATTTTGGTTCATTGAATGGCTGCATACAACACACGGTTTAAACAAATATTATATTATATTAAGTACCTAATAATGGTAGACAAAATCAAGTGATGATAAATGATTTTGGGATTTTAACGCCAGTGCAGTTTTAGGTAAATTTTTAAATATATTTATTGATATAGATATTTCGTAAAATTTATATCTAAGCATCGAGCTTTATTAAAACTATATTTCGAAATTAATGTCGAGATTTTAAGTGGACGGTTTTTGAAATGCAATATAATGAAAAATTTATTATGCAAAGCTTTTGTTAATTTATTTAATAACCACTGAAAAAATAAAGATTAAAATAGGTTTAAGAGATAAAATTGTTTGACTTAATTGTTTGTACACATAGTTTTAAGAAAAAAAATTACCAGTCTGAAGATGGACGTGATTGACCGAAACTGATTCGGTGGGAAAGAAATAAAAGTTAAATAATTTAAAAAAAAAAATTTGATACTTTATTGATTATAAAATACTTTATTCGTTGGTGTTTTTATTCGCTAGCTCTCAATTATATTTTTTATACTAGGTATATGTATATATACGTTGTGCTTGCATGCACACATTCATATTGAAAAAAAAGTTACGTACCTTTGTTTATATCTGTATAGACGTGTGCATCTACGTATATAGTGTGAGCTTGCATGCACATATATATTGAAAAAAAAGTTATGTACGTTTTTATAACGTAATGCTAATTTACTTCTTTTCTCCTTTCTATTTTCTACTTTTTATTATAATGTTTTCAATTTTCAGCATCATTTGTACTAAATCCATATGTTTTCACTAGACTTCATATTTCATACAAAGTAACAATACTCCATTGGTCACCGTGAAACAGGCAGCCGCCTAGTATGGTGATCAAATATATCTACTCTATATAAATGTCTTTATGTGTAATTATGTATCATGTGTTTTATAAATAAATAAATAAAAAATACCTGTATTATATTACACTTTCCCTAAAATGACCCTTAACGCAGCATCCCCAAAGTTGACATAGGCCCTGAGGAAAATTATTTTCATCAGGGCCTCCTGTGTGGAGCTAAAGTAATTATCTACTTGAGTTCCATTTGCATATTTTTGGAAAAATAATAAGATGACAAATTATGAAAAATGCTAGGAAATAATAGAGTTTTAAAGTTTAGACAGATTATAATTAAAATAAACGAATTAATTAATAAGTTTTTAAAATAATTTAAAATCTGAATGAGTTGGTTGTATTGCTTGGTGTTATAAAGTGTTTCTGGTGTTATAAAGTGATTTAGATATACAAACTAAATATGAATTTAACTTCAATGCGAACTTTCCTGATGGCAACGAAAATATTTCACATCAGGAATGCGTTGGACCAGTTTACGCAGAGTGGATCGACTTTAGTCTGAATTAAAACCATGCTTTGGTACATCTCGAGGTGTAGCAAATGACGTACGTGGCTTCGCGAACAAAAATCATTCCGAATGATGCATGGCCAGTCGTAAATACGCTGTGATTTCATTAACATTCCCGTACAAATTGATGTTTTCAAGAGAATGAACGCAATGAAACGACCATATGTTGCTCTAGGTAGATAGGTAAATTATAATGAACTGCGGTTCGGTATAATCCTATTCCCCTCATTGGGACGGTCGGCTGAACGAAATATATGCCGACCAAATAAAACAACAAATCGACAATTTTGCGAATTTAATTTAATTTGTGTTTTCAATACTGTATTCGCATGATTCACTGGCTCTGGACACTGGACTGTATGGTGTGAATTCAAATTATCAATTTATAACGGTAATGATAATAATTATTACTAGATTTTGTTTATTCAATATTTTGTGGGCAATATCTGTGGGGTGGAATACCAACCCAATACAATTGAATATAATTATAATGTCTATGGCAGAGCATTGTGCTGCTTGTTTCTGGAATATTGCGTATTTGGAAATGGTTTAGGAGGATCAGAGTGGAGGAAAACCCCCAAAATAGCCCTTGTGAGAGACTAACATACGGCATCCAAACGGTTTTAGCTATGGTTAGTAACTTATTCAATTTTTCAAATATACTGGTATGAAATGATTTAACCAATTACCTACCTGCTAATATAAGATTGGATAAAAATTACAATATGTTGGATTTTTATTAACAGTTTATTTCATTTATTAAACTTTGTAAAATAAGATAATATTTCTCAAAAATAATTTTAGTTATCCTTTTTATTTCTTTTTTTATATTTTTCCTATTCTTCTATTTTCTGCCCTATTTCACATCAATTTTGTTTTTTTTTTAAACTAAAAACTCTGTATATAAAAAAAACTTATATAATTTATTTATTAATTTACGGGACAGAATAGCAATGACAATATAAAATGTAAAAAGTACATATAGAAGACACTACAAGTCAAAGCATGAAGAAGCATTTAAATATTGTTTATCGACTGCCGAAAGTCATTTAGTTTTACATCAAAAAATTCAACGCTTTGACTTGCGTTGACAAGTCTTGACATTCTGGATAAAGGAGAATGGTATCCATAATTAGTAGAATGTTGATTGAGGAACAGCAATTCATTATTTCGGAGTCTACGGGAAGGTATGTTGAACTGGATGAGTTGTAACAAATCAGGTGTATCAGTAATACTGTTGATAATTTTAAATATGCAAATTAGATCACAGTCCTTTCTACGTTTTTTTAAAGAAGAAATGTTTAAAATTTGTTCAATTTCATCATTTGAGTACTCGCCTCTTTCAAGACCTAACCTCCAAACAATTCCTCTCAGGAAGCGATGTTGTACGGATTCGATGTGACAAATGTAGACAGCATAGAAAGGAGACCAAATTACACTTGCATATTCAAGGTGAGGGCGAACAAGCGAACAGTAAAGAGTTTTAAGTGTTTTTATATGTTTGAAGTCAGAGGTAATTCTATGAATGAAGCCGTATAATTTAAGTGATTTATTTACGATGTTATTAATATGATCACAGAAAGAAAGTTTGCAGTCCAGAGTGACCCCAAGGTCCTTGATAGATGTGACAGTAGATAGACAAACACTATTTAGTTTATAATCAAACTGAATAGGTTTTTTGGTTCTATTAAAGGACAAAATTTTACATTTATCAACATTAAGTTCCGTGCAGTTTATTTTGCACCAATCGTTAAATGAATCAATATCAAGTTGAAATAATAAACAGTCAAGGTGGGACTTAATAATCTCAAGAATCTTATTATCATCAGTAAATAGCCAGAAACGTGTGTGAGAAAAAACTTTAGTGATATCATTAATAAAAATGTTTAAAAGAAGCGGGGCCAAATGGGCTCCCTGGGGAACGCCGGACGTTACATTGATGTTAAAGGATTCAAAGTTATTTATTTTAACCCTTTGTTTTCTATTTATCAAGCAAGAGTGAATTAATGATAACAAAGGGTTTCTAATGCCTAAAGCATAAAGTTTGGCCATGAGGATACGATGATTAACTTGGTCGAAGGCTTTGGAGAAGTCAGTGTAGAAGATAATGTATATGCTATTTGTATTATTAAGGTTAATAAAAAAAAAAATTATATCCAGGTATCCAGGTTGCCCCCCATCCCCTCCCACACTTCCTTCAGCCTCAAAACTTTACTCAAATTATCGACGCCAAATCCCACCACCTTCCGAGCAGATGGGACTCTGATATTTCATAAATAATAATTTATAAAAAAACAATCTCACAAAACAAACACAAACTTCACAAGATCGGTAAACACAAGGCCTATTATAAAATTAATCAATCAAAAAACCCACGGTGGTCCGAGAACGGGAATATTTTTTAGATTTTTTTCAGACACCTGCATAATTAACTTGTCCCGCATAATTTCGAACGGACCCAACATCTGAAATCCCAGGCAGATGAGTCTATTTACCCGCAGCCACCACAAATCACATTTTTTATTCCGGGGATCACTTGAAATTTATTACATTACTCCATCAGGCAACAAATAATTTTGTAACCGCATTATTTCTGGTCGTAAAGATTTGAGGAAATCCTCTGTAATAAAAAGATGGCGGCCACTGCAGACGTACATAAATAAGCTATTCTTGAAGTGGCTATTCGAGCGGTTAATATTTCCGAAAGCACCAATCAAAATCAAAAACAGGCGCCGTAATCCTGAGACATCTGGGGCCGCAATAAAACCCGACTAACGAACGGAAAACTAATGAAATCTTCTTCAAATTATGTTTAAAAATATAACGCTCAGTTCAAGAATTCGCATTATTATTTGTTACCGCGGTCTCCTTTGGAATAAAGCTTTGTTTTTCTACGAGGAAATTGCGAGAAAGAAGTAATGTAATAAGCAGGAATTAATGTTATTTTACGAATGTTGGATTTGTACCTTCAAAACATCTAAGTAATAATCCAACATCGCGGTGTTGAGCTGTCACTTATTGAATCCATATATTTGCGTGAGATTTAATGTTACAAGAAATAAAGATATATAAACAAGTTTAGTAATCTATGCAGTAAAAGATGTCGTTTCTGCTGATAGAACATTATAAAATGTGTGGATAAAAACGTTTGTTATAATAATAAATAGTTTCTTCTTAACCGTTTGTATGGATAAATATGTCAAAATGTACTTCCTTTTTTGCATATCGTAAAGGTATTCAGGTACATACAAAAATATATTACGATACGATACGATACGATTGTACCAACCCAGCCAGGAGCACTCCTGTCCCGGTGAGACCGGTACAGGGGGCACTGATTTGTTAGGACTAGGAACACGTGCTCTAAGTATGGGAAGGAAGTTGGAGTTTAATCGACCGGTATACATGGCAACCTAATATGAATAATTTTCATTATAATACCATATGATTCCGATCTATTGATATTAATTTAAATTTCAATTAAGTACCTACGCCATTATATGTCGATTTTCGTAGGCCTTGAATATCCGAAATAAATAATATAATTATACAAATATGAATGTTACACAGCCATTGTTTACATTATAAAGGTACCTTATCGTTCTCCACAACAAATTAAAGAATTGTAAATTTTTAGAAGAAATTCAATGATATTTTTTTAATGAGAAAAACTACTTCTCTAAGTCAATTACTTTCCAATTCGTGTAGGAGACATTAAACAATAAAAAAGAAAATAAATAGAACAGAAAAATAATAATTACACATATATGTAACCCAACCGTTCCCCGATAGTGGCCAATGTGTTATTTGATTTCCCTTTGAATATTGCCAGTTCCTTTTAACATGCAATACTGTGCTCATGGTGTAGTTTCTAATTATTAATTTCCCTATTTATGACTCTTGCAAGTTCATTATGTGAGTGTGTTGCGCCCATATTTCCCGGCTACCATTCCATAGAAATTAGCCAACGCCAGTTGAATAGAAACGTAGAGTTCCTTGATGAAAGGAACGAATAAAGAGTACCTACCTATAATACATTATTGTACATGGTTTGCCTTTTGGCTCTGGCTCAATGGAAGCTGTCAGTTCTAATAAGAGGAGCAAAAGGTGGATTCAGGGACCAATTTACCAACACTCGATTAGAGCGCACGTTTTTTTATTGGCTGCGTGGATACAAGTAAGTACCTACTGGTGCTTCCCTGAAGCATGTAGACATTGTCAGTGAAATTGGTAGCCTTGCCAAATTCCTTTCAAATTATTCTTGATAAACAGAAATATCTACATTTAGTCAGTCAATTTACGAGTGTGGTATTTGAGTTTTTAATCGATGAACACGATTTACAACGGTATTTTAACACTATCGTAACATTATGTGAACATTGTTTTTAATACTATTTTTAAGCTTATTACATAATTTCTAGTTTTGGGAATACAAGATCAATCTTCAATAATAGTTATAGCTACAGTATCTAACGAGAAATCATTTTATGCCAAAATAATTATCAAAGAACTTTTACTGCCAGTTAGGTATTTTGAACTTTACGCATCTTAACCTCCAGTGTGCCAAGAAATCTACAGTGGATCTCTGACGTTTTTACCCAGGGTGTCTATCGGCGAATATACCGTGGTTTTGCTAGTAGCTCACCGCACTTGCCTTGGTTTTATGGTATTTTGAACCTTATTCATATATCTTCATTATAATATTATATTTTTTATAACATTAGAGAGAAAAAAAAAACTTCTTTGAATATATATAGATATTCTGGGGAAATTACATGGAGTTACAGCAGATGTGCACTTTTTTATAATTATATGAAAACATTTTCGAGTAAGACGGTGCTTTTTGCAAAAAATAATTTTGTAAAAGACAAGTTATTACAAAAATAGTGTCAGCCGGCATATGGCGAGCAATTGGCATTTGACCCCCACGCAGCACACTGAGGAGAACTAGGTTGCGGGATGAAGACATTTCAAGGGTTAAGGGTCCAATTTTCACCAGTACACCATGGTGGCACACCCAGTTGGGCTTGCCAAGCTGCTTGAAGTTACTTCGTTCCTTTCCCATAATTCGTGGTTCGGCTTGAGCTTCGGTTCGCAAATGTATACCCAGCATTAAGTAAACAAGTTTTCACATACCCAATTTACATATCAATTACTTTGATTGCCTGTGAAATATTAATACCATTTCCTGTTACAGTGGTATGTAATAGGGTTATAAGTGTTATTTAACTAGTAATAACTAAATCTTGATTGAAAAGAAAGCTCACCGCCTAAAATATGAAGGGTTGCGACGTTTTTTCCATTCCACACAACTTCACCACTATTTACGCACGGAATCATGGTCAAATGAACATCCTGTCATCAAACTTAAATTATTACTTACAAATGTTGGGGGTTAGCGTCGTAATTCCTTAGTTATTAAGCCTTTGGTACCTATTTACGCGTTAACCATGTCATAAAACCGCCAGTTAAATACTTTTTTCCGCCGACACGACAGAATTTGAAATGAGATGAACATTGTTTGAATAGATATGATAATCGGGCGAAGTCTATTAAAATTCCGCTTTAAAATGTTTGTTGCTCGCTTTACTTGATTGTTTGGAATATATGTAATATAATTGTTTTACACGTAGTAGGCACCTATTTAAAAAATAATAACTAATAAATTTAGTTACTATATTATTCATAGACCTCCTCACTAGCGCTAGGAGATCCTGTGCTGAGGGGGTCTATGTTTAGGATAAATTTTCAGCCAATTCTACGGTTCAACTTCATGATTTGGGTAAGGATTTTTCAGAAACTTCTCGACAATATTTTTAATATTCAAGTAAGTATGTAAGTAAGTAAATTTGATGTCCTTAATGTGGTTTTTTTAGTCTTAATTTGTTTTTTTTTTAATTATGTTTACATAAGCTTCACACAGGAGGCCCTGAGGGCCTATGTCATCTTAGGGATGCTGGGTGGAGGGTTTTTTTTAAGGAAAGGAAGGAGAGGAGAGTTCTGGGAAGGAAAAGGGTTTAAGGGGTGGGTAGGAATCTGGGGTTCAGTGTGTCCTGGTCATCCGCCTCCAAGACCTAGACAAACCTCACCCCATGAAACCGGGCACCCCTGCTAAATCACCAAACGTAGCGAACCACTTGGGGTGACCTATGGCAGAGGTGTTGGTTATGCAATAGAGGTTCCCGGGGCGGCGGTACCCATACCCGCCTCCCAAATTGAAATTTTTAATACTACGTAAGAATTTGTTGTATAACTTTACTGCAGAAAAGTCAGAGCGCTTCTTTGTCCAAAGGTAGAATTACACTTAGGTATATATAGTATGTTTATTTGTTTGGCTCTGGTTTGGAACAAATAATATGTTTTGATTAGAAAGAATCTACCTACATAAATGTAGAAAAATTATTAATAAATACATAAAGAAGCAATTAAATACATTTAAGACGAGATGAAGTTCGATACTTTTATTAGTTCAGTTTACCACCGAAATATTTCAAAAAAATTCCATTACAAAAGATAGAATTCTTATTTCAATTCGGTGAAAAAGGGCATAAAACTTTACTACGTTCATAAAACATCGACGTAGAGCTGGGCTAAGGTTTAAGGCTGTTCTCCGTTCGTATCAAGTATGTAAGTGGATATGTATACTAAAAGGTATTTTCACCGACAAAAAGATAGCTTTGTGGGGCTGGTACGGTGCTTTCTGCCAAACTTTTACTTGATATTTCATCACGAATCATGAATCAAATGCACATAAATAAACTGATAATGCAAATATATAATTATGCAGGGTTTTAAAGGACGTACTTGAACTAGTGATTCCTAACATTGTTTAGAGTAAAAATGTAAATTAAAGTCTTTTTTTTCAATTTGTTTTTCTTGAAAATCAACAAAAAAAAATTTACGATAAAAAACATATATATATTGTTAGAGACCACTTTCATAGCATTAAAATGCTCTATAACAAATTATGCGTTTTTATTGGAAATTTTGGCGACCCACAAAGTTAATGCTTTTTGCAAATACAGAAAAAAAACTTCCACATGTCACCACTGGTTACTCAGCTGAGTAATCGGCCAACCCCTCACCTCGTCCTGTCCTGATTTTTTTATGTTTTTAATTGAAAAAAAAAACATCAAGAATATAACCGGAGACCAAAGTTTCATTTAGATTTTACTCTAAATAATGTCAGGAATCACTGAAAATTGTCGACCAATGTGTTATTTGATAACTAAACTATTTTTCGGTTTGATTATCATTACGTACTCTAATATAAATCTTATTCACCCACCAAAAATCAAAGATTATTGCTTTCTAACATTATTTATTTACATCTCAAAATTTCTACTAGAATATCGTCACAAATATGGGCCATAAAATTTTTCGTTTATCATTCTCAACAAATTGACCAACCACAAAAGTAGTTCAGAAGCATTTATTAATTAATTGCAAAGAAAAATAAAGCCGTTTGAAGTTTCTTGAATAAGTTTGGAGAATTTTATACCCCATTATTATTTTGTAATTGAAGATTGGTAAAATCAAACACAATTTAAACTACATTTATAAGCAACTACACCACTCCACTGATCAGGATTATCTCTGATAAAAATTCCTCGAAAAAAACCTTTAATTCAAATTAATAAATTACTTTGTTTTTACCACTATAATTGATTATAAAAACCGACATGTTTCGTAAGCCAAGTTTATTAGTATTATTAAAACCCTGATGAAGACATTTTAATTCAAATTAATAAATTACTTTCTTTTTACCACTATAGTTGATTATAAAAAACCGACATGTTTCGTAAGCCAAGCTTATTAGTATTATTAAAACCCTGATGAAGTGGTAAAAACAAAGTAATTTATTAATTTGAATTAAAATGGTGCCACAAAATAAGTATCCTGTTTTAGAAGAAGAAAAAACCTTTAGTTTTGGATCAGGGAGAAAGCCGACCGGAGATGTACCTTCACCTAAATTTGATTGGCAAGGGGTTGGTGGAGTGAGGTTGGTATTTTGGGTAGGCCAATGATTATTTTGCTCAAATTGCGACTTAGTTGATTGATCCCAGACCCAAATTATCCCAGCCATTCAGTACCGCACCAATTTAGGAAATTTGGGAAATTTTGTTTCCGAAGATTTTCCTTTTTAAAGTTTATTAGATCAAGATATTAAGGGATCAGTTTTTGACGGAGATAAGATTTTTCTGATAAATTATAATCAATTTCTGATAAATAACAATTGCGTTCCTACAGAACAAAAAAAAACGATTAAAATTTCTAAAAAAATACATTTTTCTCCATCTGTGAAGTGGGTATGATCCTTGATGTATATAATTTCAGCATGGCTTAAGAACCCTAAAGGCTACCTTTCAGAACACAAACATTGTTGGAAATATCTTCAATCATGTTTGGGGACCAGATCTGAAAAGCCAGGTACTTCCCCACCTTCCTCCTCCTCTTTCCCTTCCAAATATACCATTGAAGAAAAAGATAATACTAATATATTAAAACGAAAATATGATAAACAACAAGACACAGAAAAATAAAAAAATAATGGTCGCAACTGGGACACGAACCTAGGATCTCTCGTCTTATCGGGATAAGTCGCCCTTGAGGTGATTTTTCACAAAAATGGTGCTTATTATTATTATTATTCGACCAGTTTCGTATTTTCATTTCAAGAATTATTTTAGATTTCCTTTTTCTTGATTGATATTATTTATTATCATTTTGGACTTTAGTGCGGTAGGTAACTCACATAAAAATAAAAATATGTTTATTTGAAATTCTATTTCAAACATTATTTTCTATTTTATTTAAAAAAGTATTTACAAATACGCAACCATGAAGAAACATTTTATTCCTGAAAAATCACACAATACTAATCCACCATTATCTTTCAAATTCAAACCTTTGTATAAACGGATGCTGTGTTCAGTTGATATAATGACTTAAACCTTTCTACCGAGGGTACGCGGCACATGTTGTAAGGAACACGGTTTAGCTACTCGCATGCAGGTAAAGGGTTAAAGGCAAAAGCTAACGCCGGTGCCGCCCGCGCCGGTCAGTTTACGATGATATTCGTAGTAGCGATAAAAAACTGAATCCCGTCATTATGATAAACGTCGATGAAATCGTTTTCGGTCTACTCTGCAAGTGTTGGGACTTGGGACCCCTACAATCGAGGACTCGTATTGATACTGAAATATTATTATAATGTATGAAGTGGAAATGTTTGCTTTAGGTATGTAGTAATTCTTTGAAAGAGATTTTGGGGGACTATCTATACTAATATTATAAATGCGAAACTGAGTGTGTGGTTGTTACGCTCTCACGCCTAAACCACTAAAACGACTTCTTTCATCAATATAAAGCTACATTATCAGCGAGTAACATAGGCTGTATATGTATAATGGTAAGTTCTGGCGCTACGAAATTTGTATAAATGAAAACGTGTGTATTCCATATATTTAATGCGGAAGAGCTCCAAACAAAAGGACATGACCGACTCCTTCCCACTCCCAACATAACACAAATACACACGTATGTATATATTCCCCCCGAGCTTGGCTGCAATCTTGCTTGTTGAGCTGTGCCAAACATGCAATTTTAGTTGGGTTTTTTACATAACACTTTTTCCCAACCGACAAAACACAAGACCTATAAGCCTATAATAGCCAGGTAACATTTTAAATACCCACAAGCGGTAAAAATTGCAAGGCGCATATGACGCCGTTCTATTTGTATAAAGAACATTAACTTTAAATTCAGTAAATTTAAATGATTCATCTCCTCAAGAACATAAGAATCTAGTGAATTTAGCGGCAGGGAGGAAAAGCAGGGGGAAGATGGGGTTAGCAGAGAGGGAAGAGACGAGGGATGGGTAAGGTTGGGAAGGTGGAAGGGAACGGGGACGCACGGAAAAGGACATGCAGGGAGAATCAATTTATGGCATTTCAACGCATGCCGGGTACCAACAAGTTAAAAATAAATATAGTTTGTTGTTTTCACCAACGTAATGGAGTAGCTGTGAAGTTAAAATTTGTCTCATATGTGTTACCAACGCGGCATCGTAAATGTGTATATTTGTATGGATTAACCTGTGTTGAGCGTTAAACTGTAAAAGTGACTAACGCGTTAAAACCATAACTCTATTTACAAACGCGCGATTAAAAATGAATCAATATTGGTTTATTTATTCCACCATTTATGCGCAGCATGTACGAGTAGGTACATTGACATTTATTTTCTATTAAAAAAATGCATGTTTTTTTAAAGATTATAATTATTTAAATTAACTATTAATAATCGTAAAACGTATTTCGCTAAGCTTTAACCAATTCTTCAAAAAAATATATCTATTACTATCTTCAACAATATGTCAATAATACCTGCATAATAACAAACTCATTTTAGTTTTTTGTTATTCATAAACATTCTCTTTTTTAACTTCTAAGTTCTTAAGTCTATTCAGCAAAAATTTTATTAAAGCAACAAAAAATCTAGGCACCTTTCAAAATCTGTTATGTACCTGTATTTCTTTCACTGTAAGCTCTTCATTAAGATAAAACTAAAAAATGGGTCTTCTATTTGAACCTTTAGCCTGTTTTTTTCCCAAATAGCTCCCAATCACGAAGGGTACCTACGTATTCCCTACTATTTCAATAAACGCTGTATAATTATTTAGGGACATCAATTATTGAGGGGAACCCATGATAGGTTATACCCACCGATGTTTTTCTTTTTTAAATGATGACAAAAACAACGCATAATTCCCATTAAATCGGTAGCTTTTTATAGGGAACCATTACAGACATGTTTTGTTGATTTAATTTGACAGTTGCATAATGCAACTATAAATGGTAGTTATATGAATTATCTACGAAAACATGTGATCGTAACCACAACATAATAGAAATCTGTTTTCTAAAACTAACAAATCTCACAATTGATGAGTTTTCACAATATTAGCCGAGCATTTTCCGTGTATAATTCATTTCTAGGTCAATGCAACGAGTTTAAGCTAGCAAAGCCATTTTCACAATATGATGTGGAGATTGGATATGTATGTAAAATAAAGAAAAAAACAATTTGAAAATGTTTGTTCATTGTTTTTCAACTTATCAATAAGAAAAAAGAAATAACTAACTTAACTAACTAACCAAACCATCATGCCCGGGTTCCCGCAGGGGTAGGCAGAGAGGACGGACCGCCAAACAACTCGATCTTGGCACACTCCTTGCCTCATTCACACTCATAAATGCTTTTCTATTATTATGACTCTTGACATGGCCCGACTTAAGTAGGTATCTGATTCACTTGGTCGTGCCATGTCTTCCTCGGGCGTTCCCGACTTCATCTACCATTCACATTTGCCTCATATATTTTCCTTACACTCCTTTCGTCATTCATTCGCTCTACATGCCAAAACCATCTGAGCATCCCTTTCTTAATCTTACTCATTACGCTTACATCAGCTATGCATACTTTGCGGATCTCCACGTTTCTCACACGATATACAAAGTACATAGTTTTACCACACATATGCCTCAGGGATCTCATTTCTACAGCATTCAGTTACTTTCATCCTTCCTCTGCCAGTTCCATGCCTCAATGCCATACATCAGGGTAGGTACCAGGACTCTATTATGGACGGCTATCTTCCCTTCTTTGGAGAGTTTTTTGTATACGCCAACGGCGTTCAGTCCTCCATTAATGAAGTTATCTGCATTTACCCTTCTTTCAATATCTCTATCATCCTTCGTATCGCTCGTAAACATACTTCCTAAGTACACAAACCCATCATCATTCACAACTATGTTGCACATTGTTTTCATACTATCTCTTTCAAGTAATAATAATAATATTTGGATGACTTGTATAGCGCCGTTTTTCTAAAAAATGACCTCAAGGGCGCTGTACAAACTTATAATACATTTCTACAATCTTACTTCTAACTACAAAGTAGACAAACCCCATGACTTTAGACTTACTTACATTAAAAAAGAAAGAAGATAAAAAGAAAAGTTAAATGAAACTCGGACAAATCCGGATTGTAACAACTGCGGTGTAGTAGGTAGTAGGTAGGAACTTTTATTTGATTATTTTTATAGCAGATAAACAGTACGTAAGAACCGACATCCTGCATTTTGACATGCTGTTAATACCTACTTGAATATTTCCAGTATCCTGTATGTAAACACTATAAATGGTCTCGCAGTGTTCAATCACTGGAAACATAATATTTATATGGCTCCTCAAGTAGTTAGAAGGCAAACATTCATTTAACTGTTGGAATAATGGTACCGACGAACTCGCGTGTTTTTACGCACATTTGCAATTATGGCTGTTGGAAGAGATAGCGTCCTTCGCAAGGCGTTAAACTCATGGAAAAAAATATCCACATCCGCTCAATTGGACGATAAAATGAGAACATTTACGGAAATTACCCAATCCATCAACGGACCCCTTAGATCCAGCATCTTGAAACAGCATCTGAAGACAGAATCGTTAAAAAACGAAGGGTTAAATTCCGCCATGTTTTTTTACTGTACTTGTGCACGGTAGGTACCTAATAGTAAAATGTTTTGAATCCTCCAAGTTTTACAAGGGTATTGGCCTTTGGTGGTTTATAGCGGTTTCTATGATAAACTACGGTTAAGAAAATAGATTTCATGGTAACTAAATAGATAAATAGTTTGGAACATAAAGGAAAAGTTTTAGAATGTTTAACGTTGATATTTATTTGTTATGAAAAGCTAGTATAGGTACTTATTAGAAGAAAAAATATTTGAACAATTCATGAAACTTCACAGTTAATTTTCAAGTTCCAGTTTTAATCGAGTTTTGTTATTATTGCAGTCCTGTGAAGCAACTTGCCTATAATGATATAAAAACAGAACTTGAATAAAACATACATTTACTTCTAAAATTAATAAATAGTTCGAATTCTGTGAAACAAACCGTCCATTTTTTTCGTAGATATAAGTCTATTTTTACTTTTTATTTAAATGACACAGAGTTTATGTAAAAGATGTGGGTCTTTAAACATTTTGAACAGCTATTGCTTCTTAATTAGATATAGCCTTCGGAATGCGAAACAACTGTTACGCAGAAAAATCACCTTAAAATTGTAAAACCTAAAAAAGTAAATAATAATAAAATTCTGTTTTAATCACTGTTTTTAATAACTTTAAAAAGTTGTTGATTGATAGTCGATATTAATAATAAAAAAATAGATTAGCATTTTTTCGTCCGGTCAATACATAAATCACATATTATTATCATGTTCTTTTGACATTAGTTTTTCATACGAGGATAAAGGTACAGGCAACCTTGTAAAACGTAAGAGCAAGACCAACCAGTTTTTTCAACGGTCCAAACCACCCTCCCCGCCCATCCCATTTAGTTTTCACCCTTCGCAAATCCAGACTTATCCGACCCTCGGCCGGTTTCAAAAGGTACTTGGGACTTGGACCCAAGGTGTAAAATCATTAATCCTTTCATTCAACTTCGAATTATGTAGGTATAAGTTTCTTTAATAACTTTGTTGAGAATTGTTTACATTTGATAAAGGTTGTGGTTAAGTTAAGTATTAATGATTTGGTGACGTATTTGAAATAATATTAAGTTGGCAAATATTGGAGTGTTTTGTAAATAATTAAGGGTGAAAAATGTTGAAAGGGTAAAAACCATTTTTTACCCCAGATGGAAAAACCGGTTTGAATCGTTGCCAAGATATTTAGTATTCAATGTTTTAAACCTTTCCACAGCAATAGCATGTAGACTTTTAATTGATTTGAAATATGAAAGAAAAAGTATTTACCGACGATTGCGTTATTTACCACTAGTGAGCAGTAATACATAATCAGAAGGTTTCTATAAATAAATAAAAACTACATGATACAACACAATGTTTGGTAATGCAATAATCTCAACTACAGTACCAACTCAAGGACGCCCATTCGGTTTGATCAAGTAGATTTATAATTTTAAAAAAATAGCTTGCTGTTATAAATGTTCGGTAAAATAACATGATTTTATTCACATATCAAACTCTACAAAGCTATTCCATTGTTCATTGTATGTTAAAGATATGTTTTGACACGTGCTGATAGAAAATATATAAACACGCTGTAATTGTATCAGAACCATCACTCAGTCAACATTATACGCGTATTATAATGTACCCCTGTCTCAGAAGTCAGCCGAACAAACTGTACTTGGGAGTTGTGCGTAGTTCTGTACCCCGAATAGATAAGGCAATTCCCAAATTCTTGGGTATGACATGAAATATTGTTCTCCGGGAAGATAGCCGCGGCCAGAGTAATGTTTGCTTGAGTAGGCCTAAACAATCTCGGCCACCCCAATCACGATCCTAATAATTACACGGCACGTCCGCCGAACAAAGGAGGATTTCGCGAATCGTTAAGCTTGCCAGCAGAAAAAATAAATACGAGCCAAATGTAAAATAAACAGATTATTTACGAGGGGCGGTGGCGTAACGATTTCCCGCCTTAGCATCGGCCCAACTACCCCGTTCCTGCTTAGTACCTCTAGTTATGCAGCCTTACGCCTTACGTTCCCTTCAACGGCTTCGGTATCAGCGATAGAGCTTATTATTTTAATGTCCCGCTTTCTAAAATTATTCAGAATATCCATTTTGCTTTAAGCAAAGGAAAGTAGTGTTTACAATACTTATTATCTTTCATTTCGCAAGACAGATAGATAACTCTATAAAATAAACTGTAACGGCTAACATTTTTTTAGAACTGACTTGATAAAACCATTTTAATCTTATTTGCATATGCAATCAAACATTAGAATAGTCTAGATAATTTAAAAAAAATTGTTACAATATCAGTGCGTTCTTGCATGAAGTTATCATAACAGAAATATTTCAGGATCTACTAGCGAAAAATAAATACAAATTATTATAAAAAATAACCAGAGATGGTTTTCGTCACGATAAATGATTGTTTTAGTAGTTTAATCCTGTACGTATTTTGGAAAAAAAGTTTGCAGGAAAGATAGACAAATACTTCATGCTATTTATTTTGAAAGTTAAAATGAAATTATAAAAGTCAAGTCACGCGCAATGAACAGCGGATTAAGGAGTTTGGTTTCCGCTACACGTAGCGAGTAGCGAATATTCACTTTTCCAAACATAAACCGATACTGCAAGTAGTATCCTCGGTTATGAAATCCAACGTCTCGCATTTCCCACTAACGACAAACCCCGGTTTGGAGATAATAAATGAGACTTTATTATTCTTTCCACCCCCTGCGCCAACAACTGCACTCGCCTCTCGCCTCAGCCACTGTGTTTAAATTTTCATGAATTAAATTTATGAGGTTTTCAGGAGCCGACTCCCTTGCCGCCACTGGCCAACCCGAGGGGAGGTAATTTATATCAAGAATACCAACTTTATGAAATAGATCGTATCCGAAACAAAACGATTACGTTGGTTTCTGTAGGAATATTTTTCTTTCGCTTTGTTACTGGGAGTTTTCTGCGAAATGATTGAAACCCTGAGAGCGTTGTTAAATCTCTTATTTTGAATGTGTATAAATAATAAGGATGCAGCGGTTTGTATTCCGGCATTAAAGCTCGCTTTAAATGTTTGTGGCAATACACAGAAACATGGCTATTCGGAAGATAAATGGACGATTAAGAGGAAACCCAAAAGGTTACTTAAAATTTATAGGAGTTACGTTCTTGTATCGTTCCTGTGTATTTTAAATTGAAGAGAAAGTTCGAACTTCATACCATCGGCTTACCACGAAAACCTTCTAGGTATACACATTACAAAAAAGAAGTTATAGCAATGTTCAATGTTCTTATGGATATCGAATATTTTAGATTTTATAATAGTATTTAAGTTTTAATCCTTCATTTACATCTTTGGCATCGGACCTTTTCGATCCGGTCGTTTTTACGACTCCTTCTTTTAGGTATTAGGGTAAATATGTAGCAAAATATGGTATCTACTACTGGTAACTATAAAAATGATATTTGAATAAACACCGACTTATCGACAGTGATTTCGAAAAAAAAAATGAAACAGTTCAGCTGTGAAACGCTTTTTCGACCATAGTGTTTCCTGCTGCCTACAACTTCCATCTTCAAGACCAATGACCACTCTATCCTTTCTTTAAAAAACACTCAACAAAGCACCCCAAAAACCACCACAGACATTGAAAGAAACTAGAGAACATTCTAAGGTGACTTAAACGACAAATAATAATATTTAAACGAAATACATTATTAGACCGCTGGCATGGCTGATGAATTCATAAGAGTTGCAGGTTTTACTAAATGGTTATGATATAGTGGGAACATCGATACATTGCATTGATGCGTCATCGATGATGGGTGGGAATGAAATACTTTCACCTAAGAGCAATAAAATAAATAAGAGGAAAAACCATACCATCATATGACAGCCGGTGTCAAAAACATCATGTCATAAACGCCCAAATAACTATTCATTGAAAAAATAAACATGACCGCGGGCGTCAGCAATAGAAATATGGCGACGCTTTTGAAATAACGTTTGAAGTACGCGTTTGTTGGAACAAATCTATGACTACAAAAATATATTTGAATAATTCGACTGGAGTATTTAACCCTTCCTTACCCAAAATAGTTTATATGTATTTATATAGGGAGGGGGTTTAAGGTTATTTTTTTTCATAAACTGCTGGTTTATATAATGGCACTAATTTAATTATTTTAGGAAAAATGACACTAAATTAAACCACTGCCATGCTTTAAAATATTGATATGAATTTTTTTATAAAATTTTTTGTTTTCATTAAATCAATAATAACGCCACAGAGTATATTTGCGAAGTTTGAATAAATTAAATTTTTGGTTGAGTGTGTACAGTACATAAGAAAGATGAATAAATAAAAACTCAATTCTTTCAAGAAAGGCATACAAATACAATATTGTAACCATGGTTTAATCCAGTATTGTATCTGTCTGCATATCTTGCTAATAAAAAAATTCATATTTAAAAAATATATATTATACAGGGTGTTAAGGGACATACATGACTTACTTTTTAATAAGTGATTCCTGACATTATTTGGAGTAAATAATGTAAATGAAGTTTTGGTCTCCGGTGATTTTTTTCAATTTTTTTCTTCAAAATCGGACAAAAAAAATTCTTCCACGGGTCATTCAGCCGAGTGACCGACCATCCTTGTTTTAACTATTATTTTTTAAAGAAAACAAAAAAAAACATCAAAAATGTCACCGGAGACCAAAATTTCATTTACATGTTTACTCCAAATAATGTCAATAATCACTGGTTAAAAGTAAGTCAAGTACACCCTGTATAAAATATATGAAATACCTATATATAGGTATATATATATATATATATATATATGTAGAACAATTTTCTCGGTTTACCCGCGTAACGTAGTCCTTAAAAGGACTTTTTAACTCCTGACGTTTCGGACAGATCACACTGTCCATCTTCAGAGGCCTTATGTCTTGAGTTTTTGTCTCAAACTGATAGCTTTCGCATATCTGTTCGGTCCAGAAGCTAAGACTTAAGTGACTACGTTACGCGGGTAAACCGAGAAAATTGTTCTACATCTTACACCCGTGAAAACCTTAACCATAACATATATATATATATATATATACATACATATTTTATGTATTATTATTAAATGTATAAAAACAGTCAAGTTCTGCGATCTGTTATGTAACAGAACTTGTTTTTTTTTTAAATATTGAAAATATAATAAGAAATTAAAATTAAAATTAAAATGGAGTTCTACAAATTAAGCATAATAACAGTAAATCAATAAACTCTATCCTCAATTTAAAATGTGAAGTTATGTTTAAAATGGTTGTTTAATAAGTAGTTAAAACAATTATATTATATAAACGAACATAATAATCTAATCAAAACTTGGCCAATGAAAGGATTTTTCGCATGGTGGTATTCCTTGTTCCCTTTTTATTTAGTGACTAAGCAATAAATTAGTTTTATAAGTGAAACAAAAAGCCACAACTGAACTTCGAAAAAAATCTGATCTGATTTATAAAACGACACTGGTCGGGAAAGGGTTAAGTTTGACATGAATTTTAAGTCGAGGGAGAATATTTCAACACTCATAATAAAATGTCATAGAATAATAAACACCTCGTAGAAGAACGTACACTACTTAAAATCACTGAGTAAAAATCTGTTGACAATAATTATCAAATCGTGCATTCCTGAACACTAGGTTCACGAGGTTCAGGAATGAATTCATTGTTACAGGTTGATAACGCTTTCAAATAATATTACATACTAAAGAGAATCTTATATTTAAAAAAATAAAAAATTAAGTTCCAAAAAAATAAATACAAAACGCAAATAAGAGGATTATCTTCAAAGGCTTACCGCCGAGGATTAAAATATCATTATTTTTAAATGCGGCAATAGACACAGCTACCCAGTAAAGTTAAGCCAGTTCCGTGGATAAGAGTTAGATAGTTTTGGGAAGGCTAGAGTAGTTAAAGGATTAATTATTAACTTTCGGAAGAAACATAAACCGCTTAAAGGTGGGAAAATATCGAAGAAGACGCCTTTTTGGAAAGCCCTCGGTAATATCGCAGACAGCTTAACTTTGTGCATAATACTATATAAGGTAGGCAGTCAGTACCTTCCTTCAAATTTTACATAGAAGAACACTTGCGTAAAAGGTTAAAACTCAAAGCAGAGTAACGGCCTTTGCTCCCAACTTTTCGATCGATCAATCTGAGTCTCCGATCAGCAAGGTAACTTGTTTAATAACGTCGATTCGCCTGTTGGTCGGAGAGTTGTGTAGGGAAGAGCGTATTTATGTATTTGAGGGGTGTTGTATCAAAATTTCGGCTCAACAGTTGATCAGTAGGATTGGGAACAACGGCCGTTAGTCCTTTAAATTAATTTTGACGTATTTATTATTTTGGCTTAAATTAATACGGAGAGTTTCAAACCAGAACAGTCAGGGAATTAGCTTTTGTAGGACTAGGCCCTAATATCAGAGACTGCCACGAGATTTAAAATTGATTCTGCAAAAATTATTAATTTATTTATCATGGTCTCAATAAGACTGTTACTCAACAATTGACCGGATAGGTCATAGAATAGCATAAAGTCAATTGTATGCTATGGTCTTTTGCACTAGTGTGAAAATTCTGAAATCTACTGTTATTAGTCTAAAATTTTAACACGACTTGATGTTTGTAAATATGTAAATTCCAATTTTTCAACCACTCGTTTAACTTTTTTAATCCAAGTTGATTGGTTAAGTATTTTTATGACAATTTTAGCAATTATTTTATGTAATTTTTAGCTTTCGATGTGGTAAAAAAAATATATAACTTGAAAGCATTATTGTTACACTTTGAATAAAATCCATTTTGTTTTATGAAAGAATGTTTCACATATTAGACATTAGACCAACCTTAATTGCTTTATTCGTGAAATTTTTCATCGTTAACTTTCACACAACATGTCACTTTTTTATCGTTAAACTAACATGCCTCTGCTTAATTACTATAAATTTACCTTTTTCAAAGTAACAAAACGCCGTAATGGCCATTTCTGATAAACGTCATTATTACCTCCGATAATAGACTGCCGGCTGACCATTAAAACTGACGTGTAACTGAAAGGGTCCCTGTGCGAGGGAAAGGGATAAGGAGAGACATTGTGCTAGAGTGCCTAGGCGAAGAAAAGAGATGGACTGATCTACAAAAACAATATTATGTAGTGGAGGTGCATCAGAAGTTGCCGAAGACTTGTTGAGGCGCGCATTGGATAAGAAATAATGTTCTGGTGTGACGCGTTGCAGGGGTTGTCAACGGTGTGAAGCAGGTAACAGCAGGGCACTAATGAACACCAGAGCGGTTATATTGTTTTAAAAAACGTTACAAAATTCAGGCTGTGAAAGCAAATGACCACATTGAACATTAGAACAGGCAAAATTGTGATTCTGAAGAAACGAATAGACGGATAAATGACTGAAAACATGATAAAACGAATATTTTAATTTTAATTTATTTTTAAGTAAGATTATTTCAAAAATAATAATATAATCATTTCCTCGTACATATATTTTGTATAAAGTTACATTAAGGCATGATCGGTAATGGAAATTATTTAAATATTATAATTTTTCGTGAATAACTCACTAGTGAGGTGCTGAGGTGTTCACGTGTTTTTTAGGTAATATGGTATTGTATAAAGTGAATGATCGCAAAACATTTAAATGTTTGTACATGAGCTTCGCAAAATAAAATGAAACACCCTTTTTGGTGATGTTTTTCCCTTTAATAAATAAAAACAGGTGGCTGGTGTTCAACGGGAATTAGAACTTTATCGCCATCTACATAAGGAGTGTTATTGTTAGCAGTCTGATCCCAAATTTTAAAGGACTTGGTGCAGTGCACAATACCTTTTCAGAAAGACAACAAAACAAATACAAATGGATGTTATGCAGATACAACAGTAAATGATTTTAAAATATATCATAGTGTTATGCGAACACCTCACCGGGAGAATCTGTACTGAGGTGTTCACGGAATAAGAAGTCGGGTGGCCTCAGGAAGACAGTAGGTATGAATGTTAAGAACAAGTTAATCAAATATCTGATATAGTCTTGGTAAGAGTCGGCTCAATGGAAAAATATCTATGTGTGAGACGATAAAATTCCTTATGTAACTATGTTGAGCGCAAAGACAAAGTTAGTATAACAGAAAGGTGTATATTAATCTATTTATGGATGTGAATAAACAAGGAATGTGTGCCGAGACAGATTTCTGTGGCATTCCACCCTTTCTACCAATTCCTGCGAGAAAAATTGCCTTAAACAACAATAAAAAAGACTTGATTAAGGACAGGCAATCAAGGACATATAGACAAGGACTATATAAAAAAAAAAAACAAAAAAAAAAATCAACAAAAACAAAAATTTAATTATTGTAATGTTATATGACACCTGATTACATCAAGAAAAGTTAATCAAGAAAAAGTAATGTATGCAATGAGTACTGTCTTACAAGTTTTTTACTGTAATCAAGAAGCACTCTACCAGCGCAATTATTATGCATGTAGTTAGTAAACAGGATTATTATAACTCCACGAGTAATGATGGGATTGACCTTTAGTAAAGTAAGTGAGAACTGAGATTACTTAGGACAGATTTCTGTGAGAGTTTTACCGTTTATCCAACATCTGTAAGATGATACTTGGGGAGAAAAAACAAAGTAGCTGGATTTGTGTGAGAGAGGTTTAGGATTATCTGGAGTCTAGTCTTTGTGCATTACCCGATGGTATCACTACTTTTCTTGTAAATGTAAATAAAGCTCTGATTTCACAAAAGCTTGTGGGTACTAGCATTTTCTACAGAAAAATAAACAAGAAAATAAAATTATTTGTTTCTAAGAATATTTTTTTAACATCTAAGAAGAGTCTTTGACGAGCGGGCAATAAAGGGTAGGCTGCGTGGATTTGACTCTTACAAAAATCTACAGTTTTATTTAATGATGTTTAGACTGATGAAAATTTGCACACTTAAACTTCACAACATGAAGAAGATCACTGTACCTACACATGCAATTTCGAAAAAACTGGGCCTGAAGCCCGGGCAACGCCGGGAGACTTTAGCAAGTAGGTATCTGATATTATTATTTATACAAAGGGGATTGTCTGTATGTGGGTGGCGTGGATTTGATTTATGTAGAAATCTACAGTTTTATTCGGAGATTGATGAAATTTGGCACACTTCACCTTCAAAACAAGAGTTAGGTCACTGTTTAAATTAAATTTCTAAAAACTCTGTGTAAAGCCAGGACAACGCCGAGGACTCCAGACAGTCTCTACATATTATAAATTACAGTCCTCCGCCGCGTCTGTCTGTCAGTTCACGATAAATTCAAAAACAACAGAACGGGTTTTCATGCGGTTTTCACCAATATATATAGTGATTCGTGAGGAAGATTTAGGTATATAATTTGTCAAGGTTTTGTGTAAATTGGTTGAAATATATAATAAATAAAGGAGAATGTCTGCATGTGGTGGACGAGCGGGCTGGCAAACGGGCGGGCTGACAGTGTGGATTTTATTTGTACGCAAATTAACAGATGGCGGTGGTTATAAAGGTTGGATAACCATCCAGTAGATGGCGTCGTGTTTCGTTAGCCACGGCAACGCGTGTCCGGGTCAGCTAGTATTTGATAAAATAATAAACTTTTTTATGGGACTTTGCGTAGAGTCGATAGAAAAACATATTTTTATCACTTCTTCTAAAACAGCAAACTTATTTTGTGGCACCATTTTAATACAATTTAATAAATTACTTTGTTTTTACCACTATAATTGATTATAAAAAACCGACATGTTTCGTAAGCCAAGCTTACTTCATCAGGGCTTTAATAATACAAATTTTAAAAAATAGACATAGAACATGGTGTCAATTGAAAAATAACAAACATGGACAAATAATAAACATAGACAATGGTAACAATGAAATGAGAATGGGTAGGACAATTTACAAAGGAAATAAGTTTAATATTGGATCATTTAAGAACAATCTTTGATTATTAATAATATTTAAATTTGCATTCACACTCTTTCTGATCTCTAAAATTTCAAGTTTTTCCAACTGAATACCATTGACATTATAATTTATAATCAATTATAGTGGTAAAAACAAAGTAATTTATTAAATTGTATATTTTTAACACATTTTGCAGGCGGCCAAAAAAGGCACTAACTATTATTTTTAAGTTCATGGTTTTTTATACAAAATATCTTCGTTGCGATGCCTCTGCACAAAAGTGAAGTGTGTCAATCGGGTAAAATGAATTTTAAAGCATGACATAAAACAACTGCTCTTGGTGTAATAACTAAGCGTTTCTAAACCACCAACAGTGGTCCACTATGTAACTTTCTGACATTATTTTGTAGCACGAAATGTTAATTTAATATTATTATCTCTTTCTCGCCTATAAAGCTCTCTCCAACACATTTGTGTCAAATGCATTTGTGTGAATAAGTAGGTACACAATCTTCGACCAAGGATATCATACGTCAATGTACACAATAGATTGATAAAGTGCGATCAGTTAAAATATGTCTCTGACCCCGTGTTATTAATTTCATACGGTTCCATGAGGAGCACACTGTATAGTGAAATTAGCTATTGATATCCACCAATTATACTTTTTAGCCTGTAAAATATCTGTTATGTTTAAATAATTCATCAGTTTTTCTTACTTAAAACTTACAAGCCACAAAACGACATTTGGATTGAAAAGTTTTGATTGAATTTCACCAGAACTCCCCGACTTATAAATCGTTGGATGTAAATATTCTAAAAAATCTCGAATTATGTAAGGCGTAAGGGATTGCGATTTATACATTATAATGTTGATTTGAATTGATTAAATTATGTTAATTTTAAGACATTAAATATAAACCAAAGGAGAATAACAACTTAAAAAAATATACCTACGCTCTTGGGTATATTATTGAGTGAATAGGTAGGTACGATAATAAAAGAGTCTATTCCCGGCCATCTTGTTTCTTTGGGACTATGGCATCCCAAATTGGGGTATGTTGTGAGGCTAAAGAAGGAAAGGAGATGGGGAAGAGGAAAGTTGGGAAGTGTCTGGCTATTAAGATCTTTTCACCAAGCACGGCTAAAGCCATTGCAAGCAATATTTTGAACCTGAATAGTGGTCTTTCACCAGGGCTAAATTGTAAATATGTAAAGTTACATAGTAGAAGTAGGTACCCAATTATGATATATTTAATATTCTGACTGTAAATTCTTTAAACAGAAGTTCTTACTACACGAAGAATTATTTTTTTTCCGTGCTTTTTGAAATCTTTTATTATTTGTTTTTGTAATTTACTTAACATTTTACGATTTACTTAACATTTTTTAATTTTTTTTTTGTTTTAAATCTTTTATCATTTGTATTTGTTGTAAGAGTATTATTTTAATTAATTTTCTTCCGTTTGCTTGGTATGGTGCTAATATAGATAAATTAAATTGCACATCACATACACGTGGAATCTGGAATAAAACCATTTTTTTTATTTATTATCGTTATGTTAATTTTAACAAGAATGAAGATAAACCAATCTTACTTCTTATTAAATGAAAATATCAAGCAATAGATTTGATTATAATCAAACATTGTGCCACAAAATAAGTTTGCCGTGTTTGAAGAAGAAATAATTTTTTGGTTAAATGTGTGCAAAATATGCGCAATGTCGATGATTTTTTTTCTAGGAAAACTTGTACGAAATAATCCGCTTGTGAGAACAGAACGGCTTTACGGGGTTTTGTGGAAAGCAAAAAGTGTCCAACATGTGTGAAAATGGATAGGTATTTGCTATGGAACCGTTCCAACACCCAGCTTCCTGGAAGGATAAATTATGTGCGAAAAAAAATTGGGTAAAAAGATATTTAATATTATGAATGTTGAATATTTAGGTGGACGCAAAAGTCAACATTCTTCTATCAATTTATATACAATGGAAAGCGTAGAAATAATACTGGAGTAAAGTGCATTATTAATACACTGAATTTCATCAATGTGATTTTTTAGATTAAAAATTAGTTAATAGCAATACACACCCACCTACGCACACAAAATGTTATTTATAGTTCCTGCGAGTATTTTGTGAACATATGAGTAAGATATTTAAATAGGTACTTGAATTGGATAATGTCGGTTCGTTTGTAAATAATAAGTTTAGATAGAACCTAGAAAATCATCATTGTAAAGGGTTTCAAGGAGTTCAACCCGCGACAAAATATCTACTAAAACCTAACCTAGTCTAACCTAACAATGCAGACATTCTGTAAAGAAAATAAATTGTTGTACAAAAATAGTAAAATGGGACAAAAATAATACAGACCCTAAATTAAAGACAATAAATTATTGTTCAAAAATAGTAAAATGTAAAATAAGGTTGGTTAGGTTAGGTTTTAGGAGATATTTTGTTGGATGATGTTTTTTCCGTAGGATAATTTGTTGGGGATATTTTTTCGCGAGATGAACGCGCTGTACAATTGTAAAGCGCCCTTGAGGTGATTTTTCACAAAAACGGCGCTGTACACATTGTCAAATTATTTTTACTACAAAAGTCGAAGTAACGAAAGCGTGTGTACGGGGTGAAGACAATGTATAAAAGTGAATTAAACAGAAACTGAGCAAGAAGAAGCACTCCTGCCGAAGAATAGAACAATGTTTAGATAGAAATACAGTATCCACCTAATAAGTGCCTACATATCTGGCTCATGAAGATATAACACCCTTAATGTGGTTCGCGCCAAACGGACCCGTGTGTGAACACTGCGAACACTATAAAAAGCGGGGAACAAATGCGACATTATAAAAAATGCCACTTTTACGTATAAATCAACTGCCATATGGCGGCGTACTTATGTAGGTATATTGAAGGGTAAAGCGCTGAATTGTAACCGACAATTTTTTTAATATTCCGTCCACGTTTGGAAAAAGCGTCCACTTTTGCCGATCGAGCATTGGGTGGTGAAGTTTCTGTTTTGGAATATTAATACGCAACTTCGATCCAGAATTGATGATAAAAATGATGGAAGGACACTTTGAATATCAATCACTAAATTAAGTCCTGCAATAAGTCTATTTATATAAAAAAATATTAAGACGATTCCTCAATAAAAAACACCCAAAACCACTTTTCCCACGGTACCTAGGTAAATAGAATATAACATGAAATCGAAAGCAACGGTATCAATTTCACATTAAAAAAACTGCTACAAAAAATCTCCTTTGAGAGGCAAATTTATATTCAGGTAAATGTCTCTAGACTACTGTGGAAATATTTCGTCCATCCCCTACGATTCTAGAAAAACTCATCTAATGTTGCCACCTACACACACTACCTGATAATCTACCTGATGTAGAAACCTTCCTACTTCCTACCATTAGTCCCAAATATAAAAAAGTATACATAAAAAAAAACACTAAGAACCTATGTTATAGTCAAAATAGATAAATTTATTCAATATTCTGTAAAGATATGAATATGAATAAAATATTCCTTTTTCTTGATTTGAATATTTTACTTGACTTTCGGAACATTTTTATCGCCATATAGATTGACCTTTAGACTAGGAAAGGGCAGGTAAAATTAAGATACTGCACGCGAAGGTACGAAGCATTAAAATCAAGTATTTATTTGTGTTAGTTGAGGATTTATCATTTTTACTCGGGGGGTAGGGTTGGTAGGGTCCGGACAAGGGTTGCGTGCGTGTACCCTTGAACCACTCAATTATCCCCGTCGGGGTCGGCGGTTCAACCAAACCCTAGACTCGTCTTACTGCCCTGAGGGTGAACCCTTATCTTAGGTCAGATATAGAAAACTGTTTTTAACAAATAGAAAATGCCCGAAGGACATTTGCGATCGATCATGAACGAAAAGATTTGCGGGACCATTTGGGCGATAATCACGACCACATTAGAAAAAATACTTTCTTAACTTAGCAATATAATTTTTTTGATAACATAAAGAAAAAAAACTAATCAAAGAAAAATCTCGATGATTTGTGTACCTGCAATAAAAATTTCTCTAAATTGCAAGCGTTTATTTTTTTCTTCGGTAGATAGAAAAAAACAAAACATCGGACGTTATTAATAGACTTGCATCTATACGGTTGAAATTTAAGAACCCGATTTCAAATTCATCTCTGACGCCGCGCCTTATGCAAAACCATCTTCATATTTAAAGTTTGTTAAAAAGCTACTTTTGTAATAGAACCAAATTCAAGCAATAATGCCAAAAGATGGGGCCTCTTACGTTAACAATTAGCATGAGGAACTACGGCTAGCAGGCGTAAGTAGATACTATTGGGTTTGTAATTTCGTGAATCTTTCCGGAAATGGAGAGATTGGGGATAATATGTTTAATATTGTAACTGGCAGTTGTGAATAATAAATGCCAAAAATATATTATTGAAGCTTTTCAAAAATAATGAATCCTCTACTAGACCATGTATGCATAACACTAGATCGAATAAAAACGATATAAAAAATATTCCAAGTTATAAAACCACAATCGGACAAAGAAGCTATACATACTTTGCAACAAAACTCCATAACATCCTTCCCCAAGACATAAAACTAATAAAAAATCCTAATGAATACAAATCAAGAATAAAAATATGGCTAAAAGAGGTCAACGAAAAAACCTTAATGAGGACACTAAAAACGACATAGAAGGCAAATAAACCATATTTAAATAACTTTAGTCCGCCTCGGACCCCCTTGTGAGGAGGACTAAGAAATACAATATTTTATACTTAATTTCCCCATTGTATTTTGTATGTAACAATTATTTTATATAGTCGCTAAAATAAAATAATAAAATTATAAATGACATCATTGCTTGTTGCGGAAACTTTGTTCCGGTGACTAGCTGTCACTGGATCCGAGGAACCGACTATTTTTGGAACCTGTCGGATTTATATAATGGCCACCCACACTTAAACTGGGCGAAGTCGAACCAAAAGCCGCACACAGGGCCTAACAGCAAGAAACCACTAAGCGGGTTTTTAAGTGCTAGTCATATAATATTATGTAATTTTATTATAAAAACCACATTAAAAATAAGAAGTCTAAATATACCACTAGCAGGCTTACTAATCGTCCAATCATTCTAAATAAATGAGATAAAAACAATCATTATATTTTGAAACATGTCTTTTAAGTGGAATTTCGTCGTAAATCAACGGATTCAAAAATAGATTTATACCTACACGTATTGCATAAAAAGTGAGAAATTTTTTTAATTTGGCGGTAGACTAATCAAAACGCAGATATTCATTTTTCGATTTGTTTTTCAGGTAAACATTTTTTTTTGTAAAAAAGGTTGCGCATACCTTTTTATAATGCACGTCATCAGTCATAACTTCGTAAGGCTTTAGAAAAAATGGGACCAATCTTAAAACACACAAAACATTAATATTAAAAGTGTATATTTCTTATGATCGTTGAAGCAATAAAAAAGCAAATGTGATCAAACGCCTCACTGAGTGTCTAGGGTCTTTAAAAGTCAATTAAAGCAAATTGAGGGTTACGTTTTCGGAAATGACTTTGCCAATTTGGGAAAACACGCGTTTGCCGATATTACTGTAATTTTGTTAATATACGCCGCCGCTTAAAGCGTCCCAAATTAGTTAATACATTTTATTGTTTCTGTCCGGGTATAAATGATTTTCGCAAAAACAGAATTTATGAAGTGCAAGTGGACGAAAGTCGGTGGTGCCTCAACAACATACGTAAAAATAACACCAATAAAAATAATACATCATGTGATATAATGTGTTATAATAGGTATTAATAATATAATAATACAATTTGGGAGGCAGGAATGGGAACTGCCGGCCCGGGATCCATTTATTGGATAACCAACACCTCTGCCACAGGTCACCCCACGATGTTTGCTACGTTTGGTGAGCAGGGGTGCCCGGGTTCATGGGATGAGGTTTATCTAGGTATTGGCGGCGGATGACTTGGACAAACTGAACCCAAAATTCCTACCCATCCCTAGTACCCTTTTTCTTCCCTAAACTTCCTGTCCTTCCTTTCCTTAAAAAGACCCTCCACACAGCATCCCCAAAGATGACATAGGTCCTGAGCGAGATTATTTTCCTACTGTGTGGAGCTAATGAATCAACTGTAATCAACTGTATCGTTATTTTGAGCGAAAAACAGAATAGAAAAAAAAACTATCATTTTAAAACGTGTAGGTAAACATTCGAAGAATGTGTGAAAAAATATTTAAAATAGCAATTAAAGCCAAATCTATTAGCCAATTAGACTGTTAAATTTTTAATTGAAAAGAAACATTTTTAAGTGTTACTAGCCGAAGCCCTTGTGTTGTCCTGGCTTTGCAGAGTTTTTTTTAAATCAGACTTAGATATTGACCTTCCTCTTAAGTGTGCAAAAATTTCATCAATCCCGGAATAAAAATTTAGTATTGTATGCAAATCAAACAAACGCTGCCCGCCGTTGATTGTAAAATTGATTAATTATTTTCATTTAATTATGACAAACAGAGTGAATTTACAATTATTATTGAATGAGAAACTTTCACATGTACCAATTTTAAAAATAAATATTGTATAAATTACTGTATTATTTACTTGGTGTGGAGGTTTGTGTATTGAGCACTGCAAACAATCACTCCGAAATCAATCATTGGTACCTATTTTAATAATATTATTTATCAATAAATATTAATAATTTTTCTTCAAACTTTGCAAAATAACTTTGTGGTATTATTTATTATTTAATTAATAACAGATCACTTTGAATAAACCACTTTTTAACAAACAATATCGACATGTTTCAATAACAATGTTATCTTCTTCAGGATATGTTAATATAAAGAAAAATAAATGACAAACAACTATAGACAAATTAGAATAAACTATAACATGGACGAAATATTAAAAAGTAGAGGTGATTAATTGCTTAAAAATCATAAAAATAGTTGTACAAATTAAATATAAATTTATTATTTTCTTTAAATAATTTTTATATTTAATTTATATAACTATTTTTATTATTTTTAAGCAATCAATCACCTCTACTTTTTAATGTTTCGTCTATGTTATAGTTTATTCTAATTTGTCTATACTTGTTTGTCATTTATTTTTTTTTATATTAACATATCCTGAAGAAGATAACATTGTTATTGAAACATGTCGATATTGTTTATTAAAAAGTGGTTTATACAAAGTGATCTGCTATTAATTAAATTAATAATATTATTTATCAATAAGAATCAATGTCTCTATAAATACCTTTCACAAAGAGATTAGTTGGTGACGGTGTACGTTGCATGAAAATATATTATACAGGTAATTGTGTAACCACTGATCAGGATTCCAGTTGCTGATCGGGAATTTTCAATAATACTTAGTTCATAGCGATTACGAGTGTGTTTTATACAGTTTACATGAATAACTAATAGGTCTCAAACGGCCGTTCTAAAGGTGCTCGGTGTCTATCTGCCGCGCAGACCGCTTCTCAGTGAGTAGCTTGCTTGTCTTTTCGATATTCGTAACCGTTTGTTTTTGGACTCGAACGGGCGACAGTTGTACTAAAACAATTACTTATTGATTTTTTTTTAATAGTACCACCTTTATATCTTATAAAATGACTGATAGTTGTAATAATACTCTAAATTATAATAGTTGAAATAATACTCTAAATTCTAATAGTTGAAATAATACTCTAAATTCTAATAGTTGTAATAATATACAAGTTGTCCTCTCCTAAGCACAGTCGTCTGCTTTATTGGGAGAATGTATGAAACATTATGTTATGTCAAGTAACATTGTAAACACTATACATGTTTCAAACCATAAATACACAATCATGTATTACTACTTGAGACACATTAAAACTACATAAAACCACCTATTCTAACGACATCTTTTGAGACATTGAAACTATATACTCCAACGACATCTGATGAGAGACTTTGAAATTATATACATATATGTAGGCAGTAGGTAGATATATATAAAGATTATATCAAAAGATAATAACGATATTTATAGTCTTTGATTTTGTTTGCAGTATCTTTGTACATATAAAATTCTCTCGTCATGATGTTTGTTCGAAATAAACTCCGAAACTACTTAACCTATTTTGATGAAATTCGGCTTACTGTGGGTAATTTGGTACTAACTTAAAAGATAATATGTTAGTTCTTATCTCGATTATTGACATCAAAATTTATTATTACGAATTAAATGTTTGTTATGCTCAATGCAATTTGCTATGCTCTGTAATTATTTGTAAGTTCCATAAGTTTCTGAGAGATGGCGGTGTGAGTTAATTTATCGACATTTGGTTATCTAGGTTGGGTAACCATCCAGTAGATGGCGTTTTGTTTTGTTAGACACAGCAACGCGTGGTCTGGTCAGCTAGTTATTTATAAACTTTGTATTGCCTTCAGCGTAAGTATTAATATATCCTTAAATTATATTTTTAACATTGTACAGACATGATAAAAAAATATTTTTAGATTTTTTCCGAGAAATAGATACCTACCTATCTTATCAGTTTTTTTTCCAATAACGATAACTGAAAGTTACACAAACTATAATATCGGCATTTGAGCCTTTTCGTGTGCATTCACATAGAACCTTCCATAAGTGAGAAATGTTAACATGAGCATGGATGAAGTTGGCATTTCTAATAGCTTATTAACTAGATTAACTAACATAATATCACGTGATTTCTTACGGGTCTACGCTAGTAACATAATATTGTCGTACGGCGCGTCTCCTGCGGCAAAACGTTTTCAAAAAAACCGACAAAACTAAAAACATTGGGGCAGGGTTACAATGTTTTTGTTATCCGTGGCCGATGGGAAACTAAAAACGTTGTGGCCCCGACCCAATGTTTTTGTTTTTGTCGGATGTTTTGAAAACATTTGCTGGCTGTAGACTCGACGTTAGACATCAAGCCGAGCATGATAGATAAATAACTGCAATCGTGGTGTCCATAAAGCATTAATTACATTTTTTTTTAGTCCTTTATTTTTCCCAATTTTACATTTTGTACATACATATTTTGAAAATCATAAGAGTAATGGGACCCACTCAGGCGCAGCCTGTGCGTGGGTAAATATAGTTAAAATCATATTTTGTTGTACCTAGGAAAAACATGACAGTAGGTATTAAGCAAAAACATAATTAAAATTTGTTTAAATAGTTTGTACAAAAAGGGTATACAGTAGTTAACAGTGTAAGTGTAAGTTTATACGAAAAAATAAAAGTGATGTAAATTATAAAAATAAAGTTTCAACATCTGTATCGTTAAGCAATATTTTTAAATTTTTTAGGTATTTGGGAAGTTTAGTTGAAACCTGAATAATTTTCGGTAAAAGATTGAAAGTACGAGGTCCAATGAAACTGCTGTGCGTTTGCATTGTTTTGGTATTCGTTTGGGGGGTATAAAATACATTATTAGAGGAGTCATTTCAGAAAAAAACAATAATAAAACTAAGGGGTTAATTCAAATACATAATACCATATGAGATATCAACTTTCAACACCTTGACTGCAAGAATGGTCACAATTGAATACCAACATTTCTTTTACCTCTTTCTCACAGTACAAAAATGACAGTCGCAGAAAGTGACAAAGCGAGGTGTCAACTTGGCGACTGATTTATATGCACACATCCTATTATTCACAGTTCACATTTCTTATTACCTGAACATCTGGCCGTAAGCTACATGCATATAGCAGAGGTGCGCACATTTAGCACACGAACTGACAAATATTAGGTAAGGAACGTGGCCACAAATATTAAAAACAAAAGCAGAAAAACTCTAGAACGGTGATCTTTGACTTCGTGACATTTTGTACTGAGATATTTTTGTTACGAGAATTTATAACTCAATACAATTACTACCAATGGCAACTACTGGTAATGTAATTTCCATTATGAGCTGTAGAGAATTTTAACCATGTTATTTGCTTCAATTTATTCAATGCCAAAAATAGTACAGAAATTTCGGAATAGTCACTTTACAGAATAATGATTGTACCTGTCTGTAAAAAATTTTTGTGAAAGAAATTGATAATTGGCGGTTAATGGTAAGATCACTTAGAACCAGATTATATAGGTTCAATAATTGTGAATGACGAAAATGACAAAAAAAAATTGAGAAAACACTCCATGTTGTTTGCAATCTCGACCAAAGTCGGTTACCTAGTTATTCTAACCGTTGCGTTGTTTTTAAAAGCTTCATATACTAAAAATGACAAAAAAAAGTTTGTGTGCCTCATGTTCGAGTAAGTACCTACCTACTAATATAAATATAACATTAAGTGGTCGGGACATAATATTGTATGCATTTGGTGTTTAAAATATTTTAATCCCAGGAAGGTAGGATTTGCGCACGGAACTGTCGGGGACAAATAATAATAAAGTATTCATGGAAGGATAGTTGGTCCAATAATAGAAGCACTTTGTATAGAGTACAAAGCTTCAGTGTATAACGTTGGCACTAGCCGACTCGCCTAATCGCGAACCATAAATCTCCCGAAACAGAAGCCAAAAGTCTCTCTGCCTACCTATTTAGTAAGTATACCTAACTGGTGTCGAACTGTCCCCACTTTACGAATTAATATAATAGATTAAACTTATTAACTACCCAGTATCCGGTTTGTTGATATCGGGTTTTGGGTTCGATTTTTAATTACTGACCACATAAGGCAAGTTGTATTGATTGAAATACTCAAACAATAAAAACCCGATTTGCGTATAACATAGTTGATAAATAACTTAAGGCTGTAGAAGTCAATGTTCAAAACTTCCTGTCTGAATTATTTGAATTCAAATAGGTATCAGAGCATGTATGATGTAGGTATACATATTATAAATTAGGCAGTACCATGGCAGTACAATAATTTGTACAAGGAATGCGAGTGACTTCACGCGACACTACTGAATACAATAATTTATCAACGTTCACTTTAACCCTTTAGATATTTGGCGTATTTTTTTTAGATGGTCAAAATATTTCCGCATTGCAATAAAATTAAATAAATGAAATATTTCTGAAATTAAACAGTTTTTTAAAGGTGGTGAAATACGCTTTCAAATTTTATAATTTAAAATAAACGTATAATTTTTTAAATATTAAAATTTTCAATGCAAAAATATATTTTTTTTTTAAATGGCTGACGTTTTTTCTAACTAAAATTACTTTCTGATAAAAATAAAAAACACATACATATTTTATTGGACAAATGTATTTTATAAGCGTTTCTGTGACCTCACTTTTTTGTGTTTTAGTATAAAAATAAATAATAAAAAATTCTCAAAGTTTCAATTTATTTTTTAAAATTGCGATTCAAAACTTTGGTTTCATATATATGGTCAGGTGTACATTGTACTTTTTTGGTGGATATTTTTTAGATTTGACTATAAAGCGTGGTATTTTGCCTTTCTAACACTGTTAACATATTTCTCACTCTGATAGTAAGAGGGAGTTACAGCGATTTATATGAGGTGGGACAATTAATATGGTCTCCTGCCATTCAACTGGTTAAAAGTTCATAGCTTCGTCAGTTTAGGAGAAACTTAACTGTCGCTATTAACTCTTTAAATATAGGTATGTAATACATTTTCAAAACAAAAAATTGTAAAATTAAGAAGAACCTTTGATGAATAATCTTCAGAACTTTTATGTGTGGCCACTAATAATAAAAAGTAGCCACCGAACGATAAAATGGAGATTAAAAGTCACGAAGTTATTTTGGACGTGCATATATTATTAATCCTCTCCACTTCAAATACCAACCACTTTGTAAAGAGTCCGACCAAAGACCAGTTGTTGTTTAAACTCTGCAACGATTCATCAACAGTTTTAAATAGATCTACTGTAAAAATCTGCTCACGAAAGATTTAGAGATCTGGACGAAAATACTTAATATATTTTATTTGTTAGTCCATATTATAGCATTCCAGAACACAGCTGAGTCGTTTAACGATGCGTTCCTTTGAAGAAATTACACCTTTGGTCAAAACTGAACTATAAACGCCCGTCTCTATTCAACCATTCTATTGGAAACACAATGCCTTAATAGTTTACACGGTCGACTTGCTTTCTTATAATAATTGAAAGCAAATGATTCATGTAATGATAACTTATCTCTTGTAATTTATGTACCGTAAACTTATAATGGATCAATCCGCCATTTCAATCATGTTGACTTTATTAATATTGATTTGACAGCTCCAAAAATACAATCAAGAGACTTCAATATAATTTATGAACGCTTTTTGCATTGCTACTCGATGATAAGGATTACGATGAGTTTCATTTAAATTTTTTAACATACGATACTTTTTATATGCGATAATTTTTATTTTGTATTGTTATTCAACGATAAGGAGTTATTAACGTGATGTAGCTACTACCCTACTACGCAGGTAGGTGTTACTAATTAATATGAACGTTTTTAACATTATTGGGATTCATTTCATTGTAATTATTACGGCGAAGAAATCTCAGAAAACACTTGTTCCTCTTCCCTCAAACAAGAAAATCACTTAGCGTTTCTCTTTATCTAAAATTAATTGCACCTCCACAAACGAAGTAATCACGAGGAACGTAATTTGAGAGGGTTAAGATAAAGGGGACTAAAGACAACTCAGAGAACATTCAAGACCACGTCATGATCATCATCCATAAATGTCTAGTCGCCTAGTGCCAGTACATTGGGAGTAACGAGTTTATATCAAGAGTCAGACATCATCCCGAGGCTGCTCCTTGATAGTCTGCCCAACGGACGTTCTCTATAAACACACTGCACATAACGACATCAACTAAATAGCAGCCAAAAGCAACAAAATAAAAGCATCCCTTTGATCGTGCTCGGAGTGACAAATCAATAATACACACCTTTCGACCAGCGTTCGAGCGGCTCTTCCTCTGATTCGATCAAGACCGGACAGCTGAAAACCAGTTCTAAACAATTCTGAGCAACCTCCATCGGTGCTTATCACATTTTTGTTAGGCGATTCAAAAGGGAGCGCGATTTATAGATACTGTTCAGATTGTAAACAAATACGGGGGTAAGTGTCGCTATATAATGTGTCATTGAAATTACTTAGGGGGAAATATGTGGAGCACATTAAAGCGAGATTAATGTGATCCGTTAACGATTCTTCAAATATTTTGAATACTTGAATTCAAACTAATAAATGCGAATTAATGAATGGCTAGGCTTTGACAGAAAGTAAAATTAATATAAAATGCATACAAGGTGCTCGGATGACGTGCATTATTTTAAGTAGGGTATTTTATATTTCTATATGCTACAATGTACACTAAGAGGAAAGAAAAGAAATTATTTTTTTATTTCTAAATGTAGACATATCATGTTAAGGTGACAAAAGCTTGGTTATTATTTTTCACTTTTCTGAGACGTTGCGGTCCGGACGCCGGAGTCTGTGTAGTTAGTTGCTCATGTCTCGATTGCTGTGTACATTTTTCGAAGATTCATATTTTTTTTAACGCCATGTTTGTTTATTAGTATCTAATGTTAACGAAATAGCACTTTTCAGATTATCTACACCTAAACAAATACCTGAGAATTATTGGTTGATTATAGCTAGCCTATAATATGAAAATCATTAATTCGCACCTGTCCGTGAACTTATAAAGGATGTAACGCATCGCAAACTAATGGTTTCATAATTGATCCACCAGCCGACAAAATCGGACAACAGTACTGTTGTTCCTGCCGAAGTTCGTGGCTTCTACCTTCTACCTGCTCGCTTTGAACATGAAAAAAACTCCTCGATCGTGGGATATTTGAGATCGATATAATATGAAGGTTTCTGAGGTCTCAATGTCTAAAAATTCCCCACAATGTCGTCCCGATGACTAAGCTCCTAATTCAATCTCCACACTTTGTTCGTTAGTTGGAACATTCCCGAGGAATCCGACTAATGAGGCTTAATTTAAATCCGTTCGGATGGGATCGGTTTTGTTTGGGAGGCTGGGGGATCCGAGCTGCTAATCGGACATCTTATCTAATGGACCAGTATTTCTACCAGGGGCCCACAGCCGGGTAGAGGTATACCCAGGCCGTTTTCTCCTAATGCATTCGGCTCAAAGAGCAGAGATCCAATCAGTAGATTATTTTTGTCGTACGCAATACCCGAGTGATGCGAGACTAATCGATAATCACACTGCTGAGCACAGTGAACGTACACTGTACAGAGTAAAGAGGACTGGGCCTGCTTGAGGCAGCCACGCTATTTGGTATTCAAAGTAATTAAGACTTGTTTAATATTCGTTCACTCGAACGTTTATACCAGATTACAATCGAATGAGATTGAGCATTTGATTTATTTAACCGCCGATTTATCGTGCTTGACTCAGCTGCTCATTTTGTTTTCAATTGAAATTTCATTCACGTGCCTACGTAGGTACTTTCAATTTCAATCTGAATCAGCAAACCAAAACATTCATATTATATAATTAGAACGCAAAGTGACAATCAATTCGAATATACAATATACCAACTAAATGGAGATCTTCCATCTTCGAAAACAAAACTAATCCTGGAACGCAAACAACTCCACCGATTTATAACGTATTTCTCTTGAACACTTTCAGTTTTTAAGTTCTAAACAAAAAAAAGTTATTTTTTAAGATAATATCTGTACATCGTAGAGCCGAAATGGTAACTATATAAAATTCCCTCGTTAGAAAAAAATCGCGAAGTATCCTCCGAAGATTATAAAAACACATTTGTTCTGTTAATTAACATGTTATAGCTATGAAAAATTCGGTTCCATGCCAACTCAGAATGGAACCACCTCAGAAAGGTCATTAAAAGCTATGAAAAAATAATTTTAAAATAGCCGGTAACCCTAATCTAACTTAATCTATTTAACCATTTTATCATCACTCTTAATGACCTTTCTGTTGGTTTCATTCTGAGTTGGTCGGTCACCGAAAAAATCACAGTGTATCATTAAATGCAATAGAATTTGTCTACAGTTATTTGCTGTATTTTAAACAAGTGATTAATTAAATAATTTCACTGTTTTTGCTTAATTATAATATACTTTATACCCCCCCCCCCCCCCCCTCTTACATTAGTATTTACATATCACCCATTCTTCTTATTTTTAAACGCTTACTACAGGCCTTGAATTAAATCAACTAGGATCTACACCTAGTATTTAAAATAAACCTATTTGCGGCCAACGGAAAAAAATGTCTGAAGAGTGTAAGGAACTCTTAGAAAGTTTAACTATGGCCAAACATCGTGTGAAAATGATAACTACCCGCTATTGTTGACATCGGTGTAAATGCTAACAAAACAATATGGATATTGTGTATATTCTACCTACCCAATTGTTTTGTCTGGAACCGGGACTACTTTTAGTATCCTACATAATATTCTTCACGAAACTAATCCATCATTGTTCTTGGGCAAAAAACACGCCAATCAATCAATGTACTTACACAATATTTTATGAGGCGGAACAAAATCTCAAAATGTCTTAAATTCTAATATGAAACATGTCTAAGACATCCTGTGCAGGTATCTCTATTGATCAATGTTGGTGAAATAATATATTCTCATATTGTTGGTATCCTAATTAATTAACATATACTTGTTAAAATATTAATATTAAGTACTTACAACATATCAATAAACTAAATCTTAAAACATCACATTGATTGCTATATATTATTTCGCATGTGATAACCACATTTATCAACTTCGAATAATTGAAAAAAAAATCAATTGAATTTATATAAGAATAACAAAAGTAGGTATACCTATAATACTACACATAAAAATGCAAAAAAATGAATTACATGAAACAGAATAAATAATTATTATTCCTGTTTATCTGAGTGCGGTAAATTAGATAACCTTTGACAAAGCGCGCTGATTGTAACAAATCTAACAGTTCGAAAAAATAGGTACTTAAACATATACAAAAAACAATATTACATCGAATTGAACCAGAGAAGCAATACAATTCTGTCATTATTTCGTGCCTAATCGGCCGTAAAAAATAATCACACATTCCGTGAAATTACGTAATGAATATTTTAGGAGAAATGGTTCTTTCAAATTAACTTCAGTATGTCAGTCTGAAGCGCGGCGGACGGGTGTAGACTTGCCCCGATAGCCCTTATAGCCGACAAAATACCCGATTGGATAAAATCGCATGACACCAATATATAAATCATCGATTGTTTAGATAAAGCCGCGTGATTGTAACTAGGAAACGTCCCAAATAATAGATAAATTTTCGACCCCTCGTCTTTTTCGGGTACGGAATTAACTACCAGGACGCAACTGTCAAAGCTCAAATTGTCAAGAGGTAGGTAGGTGAAGTTCCTACTTATAAATAAGACCGTACGAACGATCACAATAATTGGCAAACTGACATTTATTTGCGGAAGACACGAATAAATAAAACATGAAATTCTCGAAAGTTCGTGAGACAAGGGTAAATTTATAAGATAAACTGAAACAGCGAAGTGCTTATTTTAAAACGCCGAAAGACAGTCGGCGAGCTGATAAGAACTGAGAGGTGAGCAATGTGCAGCAGGCAGCTGAGCAGGGATGCGGTATCTTTTAGAACCCGGAAAGCGGTAACGGTAATACTGCTAATTAACAGTGCAGGAATGACGACTCTAGGAAGTGGTATAATGAGCGCTAGCAGGTTGATTGGACATGTCACTCACCGTTGTAGAATACGGCTGAAGGCTGAGGCGGATGCCGTCCTGCGCCAAACGATCTCTGAGGAGGACCCTGAGCTGGACGCGAGGGATCTTCACCAGCTCTGCCTTGCCCTCCTCGTACTCATCCCGGTACCTGGCTCCCTCCTCCACCACCTCCTGTTCCTTGCCGGGCCACTCTTGAGCCACCGCTGCAGCGGCCTCTTCCAGGGTGAAGTACACCGAGGCGGCCCCCTCCTCCCTGAGGGTGCGCACGGAGGCCAGCAGCCGCTGCCTGTGGGTGGGATTCAGCACCCCGATGGCATCCAGGTCCGGCTCCCCGACCTGCTTGCAGATCTCCAGGTCGTCGTAACCGTTGTCTATAAAACTTTCAGCGTACTGGCCCAGGTGTAAGGAGCGCAGCCACTCCACCACGATATTGCTGTTGGAAGGCATCTCGCCTTGAACTTTTTCTCACAAGAAAGTAACTAACTCACTTTACGGATTTTTTGAATTTACGCACTTGCGCGCGACTCGGTGCCGCGACGAACGCGAGCTCCCGCGCGACGGTCGGAACAACACTGACTGAACCCGTTTTGCCCCGAATGCCCCGCCGCCCCCCTCCCGCCCTCCACATCCCCTTCACCGCCCCCCGCCGCCCGAGCCTGCGCGCTGCGCTGACAACTTTTTGTTGAAAACTCTTTTTTCAGCACGAATACCTTCGATAAATTTTTTCGTCGTCATTAACTTCGTCAAGGTCATCATGCTCTGAAATGAAACACTTTTTTACCGGATAATTAGATCAAGCCAGATTTTATCACCCGTTGCATTATATTATGCAAAATTCAGTGGTCATAAAAATTAAGACAGTACCGAGGAAAAAATAAATTAACTACTGATATAATATAATACCTCAATACCCGAGTCTTTGATCAAAATGCGACGAGTAGTTAAAAAAACTTTCAGACAAAAGCTCTACAAAACTGTTGTTTTATAGAGCTTTTGAAAAAAAACTCTTTGAACCTAAATAATTTAAACGTTTAAACTTCAATTTATTTTTGACGTTTCGGGAAGATGGCCTAGTGATAATCAACCTCCGATACGAGAAGGAAACTAATAATAATAATTGTCAGTATTAGTAATATTTTGAGCAAAGTATGCTAAAATACTGACACTTATTTTAGGCATAGGTATTATGTTTTGATAATAGGTTGTACTTAAATTTGATGGTAGGTTTGAAATAAATCTGTGTTTCAAATCAGTTCACTTGTATTGTGTAAATTTTAAATCGGGAAGAATGTTCTTTGAACCATAAAACATAATATAGTGTACGTTTCTCACTCTCATTAAGGTGATGCACTACTAAGTAATGCAAAATCATGTGTTTTTGGTTTGAAAATTTGATCACTAAGAAATAATTTTGAAGGTTTAATTAAATACTGGGAGTAGAACACATATTCATCTTTGAAATCATAGAGTTTTTTTTAATTAGTTTTTAAAGTTCAAAATCTTCTACTTACGCACCGTCTTTCGGTTATGGTTTTATAGTATATTGTGGAAAATTAAATTCTTTAGAAAATTATCGGAGAACATTTAAATATTTGTGCCTGAACTTCGCAAAATAAAATATAACACGGAACAAACACGAACACAAAATTTCAACTTTTTGTATGAAGATTTTCAGGATTCTTTCAGTCAAGGGATGCGCCGCATCCACAAACTGAAAGATCTTCATACAAAAAGTTGAAATTTTGAAAAAAAAAATAAAATTCGTTTTCAGCTGCGGCAACATCAATAACGTCGTATTATTCAATCTTAGCACTCTAGCTCAGAAAACTCACGGACCGCACCCCCAGCGCTACCTACCAAATAGGTTAATTGAAACGGTAAAAAATGTAAACCTTATTTTAGGTGACATTTTTTAAAGCTAAACTGACTAACGTGATAAGCACCATTTCCCAACAACACTATCTTGCCTACTATATATATATATATATATATATATATATATAATATATATAAATTTTTTTTTTTTTTGTATTTCAAAATAACCTTTTTTGATAAAAAAACTACATAATAAATTTTCTTAGAAGAGGGACGAGTATCGGGATGAGAAAATATTTAAAATATATTAACAAAATATATTTTGTATCTTTTAATTTAATTGTGGTAGATACTTTAAAAAAAAACAAATTTACAAGTTATATAAGTTATGATGATAAATTTTATCAATTTGTTATTTTTACTTTAAATTGCTCTTTAATTGCTTTTAGTAGGCATTTATCGTCTTCGATTGTTCTTATTTTTTCAGGTAGGCTATTGAAGTATTTTTTTCCTAGATATGTGTAATGATGTTGTACAAATGAGGTGTTACATTTTTGTTTTGAAAATATATGTTTTTGACGAGTATGACTTCCAGTTAAAAAGCTATGATTTTGTTTTTCTTTTATTATTTGGATTATTATATTTTTTCGAACTAGATCATTAAATTTTAATACTTTAAATTCTTCAAAAATAAGGTGAGTTGGATAATCTCTTCGTTTTTTCAATATAATTTTTATAATTTTTAATTTTTATAATATATGCTTCTTGATTCATTTGCATTCATTTATACACGAGGGAAACGAAAAATTAAATTCAGAAACCAAATTAAAAGATGGATTAAAGAACAAAAGAGGTAATATTAAAAAAAAATCATAACATAAAATAATAAAACATATATGCGTAACACAATACCATTACAATACAAACCTCGAAAAGTAATACACAATATTCGGAAACGAAAGGTCAAAACAAAAAGTTCTACCACAAAATCGACTCAAAGTGTAAGGTAGATTCGCCCGTTCGCCGCTTGTACTACGAATTTCCGGATGCCGTGTACAAAACTGGCAAGGAACGAAATAATTATGATGCTTGCTTTAATTAAGAGTATGTGGGAAAAAAATCGATGACAGCAAAAATCCTGGGTGAAATGCGGTAGCTAAAATCTTGTTGTCTAAATTCATTTAATTACAAGTAAAAAGAAATCCATTTTTCTATGGAATTATCTGAACTTAATTTATTTTAACCAAAAAAGGTTTAGGTATTTACCTACATTACAAATATAGAATAATGTCACTTGTTTCTGAAGCAATCAAATCAATTTATTTATTACGATAAAATTATCTTCTAAATCAATTGAAATAACAAGCCAAACTATTACTTTAATTAACTTTTTGACACCAGCCGAGAAGTGATTAGGCCGAACACTACTCTGTAATTTTAATGAACAGCGTAATTAATGCGAACAATGTTTTTGAAATATTAATATCACTAGAGCAACATTGTATTGTAGGTGTCGAAGGTGTAATGCGGAATATAATTGATGAAGCAAATTGAAAATCCTCGTGATATGATATGCAGGTTGGAGTTTAAAAGTCGATTCCGCTTCATTGGTAAAACGGTTTATCGAGGTAGCCGGTTATTTGGGACAAAATCCTAGGAACAGAAACCAATTCTTATTTACTTCGGTTATCGTAGACACCATTCCGTTTTGATGGGACAATTTCCGATCTGCAGTTGATGCAAAACTTGTCTCAGTAAATGAATTTTAGTTAAGAAGGGCGCGCGTGCGGTATGCGACGCTGGTGAGGATATAAAGAAATAAATAATGTGAAAAAATAATAACAATTATGGGAGATAAGTGTATAATTGTGTATAAATCAAATAACCATATTGTCACTTTGTTTACAAGTTTATTATAACAATTACATCCGTTCCATAATTACATTTGCACAATATTCGTATCGAAACAGTGAAGCGAACGCGGAGCGCTTTTTGAGCTCTCGGGACGTCGGCATTCAGGAACAGAATGGTTTTAACAAAATGATGAAAATATTGTGAAATCGCTATTGGCGTGTGAGGAGCCAATAGGAATGAATTCGCGAGTCAAAATAGCTCCGTTGTTCGCCACCACACATTTTATAGCAGAGTGAAAAAATCTATTATTTTAAGGAGTATAACAAATCCTGACTTCCAAATAATATTTATGTGTTTTACTAAGAATGATTAATAACAATAAATAAAAATTAATTAACGTTTCCTTTCATTTTCCCACTTAAAAATGTATTTTTTCAACTTCCTTAAATTTTTTTTCACATTGGAGTTATTACGCATAAAGCGACGATATTTGTACCTAGAATTGATACAGAATTATTTTTCTGTTCATAATTGATTATTTTCGTAAATTTTATATAGTTTAAAATCACATTCAAGAGAACTAAAAAAAAATAATATGTACTTACACATAAAACATTATACATATAAACTTTTTTTTTCTATGTATAATGTTTCATGAAATGTTTTATGAAATCTCCCTGAAACTTATTTGGTACTAAATGTTTGGGTTCCGGTGTGTCCCAATTAAGCGGATTAAAACTGTATCTACTACACTATATAAAGAGGTAATATTTGTTTTTTGTGTGTTTGTTTGCATCGAATAGGCTCCTAAACTACTGAACCGATTTGAAAAATTCTTTCGCTGTTGGGAAGCTACACTATCCCTGGGTGACATAGGCTATATTATATTTTTTAAAAAAATAGGCATCCTTACTAAGACTTCAATAATGTAACCCAGGGTGTAAAAAAAATACCTAAAATATTCTTTAAATCGCGTGCGCTGCGAAAAATATTGATGATAGAATAAAATAACGTACTACGACTTTATAGAAAACATTATTATTTACAAAAAAGGTCGTGACAGCATATGTCTAACTATTATGGTTATGCCACAATAAGTATTCTTTTATTTTAAAAATTTAATTTAAATGTCGCCTCTTGAAAAGGCTCTTTATTTGTATCTTGGTTTTAATCCTTATCAAAATAAATTACTTCATATTCAAGACAGCTTCAATACCTTTATTTAACTTTTTGAATTTTTCAATTCGGATATTTAATTAGAAAGATATCACGAGTTTAAAATTGTTAGTATTAGAAAAAAGTTTTGGCTACGGGCCGGGCGGGAGAGGAGTCAAGAAATGCAGTGCCTGGGGGGTTTAGCGGGAGGGGGGAGCAGGAGAGCGGTGGCGGGGAAGGTGGAAGTAACGCTGGAGGGGAACGCACGGGAAATGACATGTAAGGAGTAACATTTTATTTATTTGAATATGGCATATATTATAAAAGAAAGTCCAAAAAACGTGCAGCTCGCAAAAACTCAGAAACGAGTCCCGGTTCGATCAAGGGAGTTATATGGTGTGGTAGATCTCTATCCCCCCTAAGGAATAAGGGTATCCGTTTTTACCTAAAGGGTGTGCTTTTAAAGATATAAAGGCTGAAAATTTCGCCCTCTTGAAATTTCTAGATCAGTCTTCCGGAAAGTTCTAGAAGGTTCCATAGAGCTGTAGAAAGTTGTGGAAGGAGTGGCGGAGTATGTCGTGGAATGATCAGGAATAGGAAATCGGGAACATCACTGTGAAACATTCCAGAACACTATCTTATTGTCCTGAGCGAAGCCGGGTAACCCAGCTAGTATAGTATATATGTATGATCATTATTTATTCACTATCGTAGCATACCGATATACGTTTTATAACGCAGAATACAGGAAAAGTTGTTGATATAAATATATGTATTTAGAAATAAATTAATTCTAGTAACAAGTAAAATAAATGGATCACAAATAAAGAAAGATAATTCTTAGTGTTATAAGAAAACGATAGAACTGCACACGGATTAGATACGTAATCAGTCAAAATAAATTTAAAGGTTTGAAAAAAACTTTAGATGATTTTATCATTGGGGCATCCAGTGGCATTTACTTGATAAATTAAAAAATAATATATATGTGTTATCTATTTTATTTACACAGTAACAATGGTCTCTCAAGTACCTACGTATTGTGTAATAAATAAAGTTACAAGGTAATAAGTAATAATATGAATGTTATAAGTAAAGTTATAAGGCACAATGCACGAATTAAACATTATGTGAAATAATGTAGAAAATTTTTGGTTTTTTCATCACACCCGGGTGTCTGTGTGTGTTTTTTTTAAATAAAATAAAATTACGCAAATTTTTATTTTGTATAGTTTTCAATTAGCGATATGATGTAATTTTTTTTTAAATATATTATTTTTTACTTAATGATTAAAACCCCAAATTGTAATATTTAATTAATGAAGACAATATTAGCGAAACTTGATCGAAAATCTGGAACAGAAAAATCAGAAAAAGATATGGCCACATCTGGGATCCGAAACATGGACATATGACTTGCCGGGTATCTTTTTATGTTTTTTTGTTTCAGATTTTCGATTGAATTTCGCTAATATTGTCTTCATTAATTAAATATTACAATTTGGGGTTTTAATCATTAAGTAAAAAATAAATAAAATAATATATTAAAAAAAAATTTTACATCATATCGCTAATTGAAAACCATACAAAATAAAAATTTGCTTAATTTTATTTTATTTAAAAAAACACACACAGACACCCGGGTGTGATGAAAAAACTAAAATTTTCTACATTATTTCACATAATGTTTACTCGTGCATTGTGCCTTGTAACTTTACTTATAACATTCATATTATTATTTATTACCTAGTAACTTTATTTATTACACAATACGTAGGTACTTGAGAGACCATTGTTACTGTGTACATAAAATATATATATTATTTTTTAATTTATCAAGTAAATGCCACTGGAAGCCCCAATGATAAAATCATCTAAAGTTTTTTTCAAACCTTTAAATATATTTTGACTGATTACGTATCTAATCCGTGTGCAGTTCTATCGTTTTCTTATAACACTAAGAATTATCTTTCTTAATTTGTGATCCATTTATTTTACTTGTTACTAGAATTAATTTATTTCTAAATACATATATTTATATCAACAACTTTTCCTGTATTCTGCGTTATATCTTTATTAATTAAATATTACAATTAGAGGCTTTACTCATTAATTTAAAAATAAATATTTAACCTAGACTTGCAGAAAAGTTAATAGATGTCGCATATTAAATAAAAAATGGATAAATTTATCCAAGACACTACCTAGATAGCATTGAGTTGTAGTTGAATCTTGCTATTATATATATAAACATAGCAGCCAATAAAAATATGCGTTAAGAAAATGAAGATAATGTTGGTCGAAGAATGATGCAGTTATAGATGACTGAATCGGATAGGGACACATTAGCTCAGTTGTTATAGCACTGACCCTGTAAATCATAAGAGTTGTTAATGAAACAAATAATAAAATGTTTTTCCATCACAGCTTATTGTCTTTTACCTTACAAATATCATTAAAAAAAAGATAAAAAAGGTTCTTTTTAGATTTTTCAAATTTTCATAACTAATGAAGAGAATGACTTTTCCAATTTTAAATGACAATCAGTTTATTTTCGGTGTCGCTGTGATTGTTACTTTGCATAGGTGTTGTTTACTGAAATTCTGGAAAATAACTTAAATTGCAAAGTAAACATAAAGTGTTAAACAATTTTACATTAATTAGTCAGGTTATCATCACACTGAAAAGACCCAAATTAATCACAAATAATATTGTTTTTTGCTTTTGGTACTTCTACCTCAAATACTAAACTTCTGATTGGATTCTTAATAGAAACTCAATATTATCTACTATAATAGTTAATTATCCAATTACAAACTGACTCTAAGTAAACATTTTTGTTATGAAATCATCAATTCAGTGATCAAAGTTTCAGTTTAAGTTTGATTTCGTAAACCCACATTTTCCTAGTAAACTATTGAACTTCAAATATACCCAGAAAACTTAAAAAACTAGAAGAACAGTTTTTTTTCCTTCGTGGAAAAATAAAGCTCATCAAATAATTCCACGTTTGGCCATCAGATTTCTTTCAATAGAAATTCAATTTCTGTTTTCAGTGTATAAAGAAAAATTATTAATAAAAAAAAAAATTCTGGAGGACACGCGGTTTTGAACGCCTTCAACCATTTTCAACTAGTTCACGAAGGAAAAACATTGAAAGTTGCCCACCGTCTTTAAGCGTTTGTTCTAACGAAGGTGCTTACCTTGTTTATCACCATTACCTTTGTTTTTGCTCTGTTGATCAGTTGATTGCAGCTTTCTTCCTCCATTTGCAAGAGGTATTTTATTTCTTATTTAGAAGAAGCAGTGATAGTTGTATCGTGAGTATATCGTGGATGGATATTTTTTGCCGCCAATTCTAAAACTACCTTTCCAGTCATCGAGCAACAGCACAGATGCATACAGGAACATGTTTACATGTCTTATAAAGTTAATAAAGGTAAAGTCCTTAAATTGAAATGAGTTGATAATAAAACGATTTAACCGATATGTGTAATTATTACTGTTTTCGAAAATTTCTCGGCAACTAGGAATTGGCTTCGAAAATATATTGAGTTCCTATAAACAATGGAAATGAATGTAATGATTTATTATTGAAATGGAAAAGAGAACTTTAATAAGGTACACATTCATTAAGGCGATTGAATTTACTTACTTAGGTTCCATGCTTGGAACAATAAGGTTGGGTTATTTCAAACTCCATCACATTTGATGACCATCATAATGACGGTCAGCGCCATTTTTATTTGTTGACATTTGAATGATCCTTTTTTCCGAATATCAGCCAGTATCAGCTTAATGGTAATCAAATTTGATGGATCTTGTAATAACGCTACCTAATTCTATTAACAAATTAAATTTTATACATCGTTGTCTGCATCGCAAGTTCTGATGCAGCTTTATCGATAAATTTTCCAGCACAACTTTATCGGTACGTCTTTTACGTCTACAATTTAGCACTAAGTACCGTACGCCAACTAATAAGTACCCTTAAGTAACACCGACTAGCACCACACCAGTTGTTACATAAGGCGTGCGGCACCACCAGTAGTAGTTAACGTTTCACGTACGTTACCCGTTACCCGTTACCCGTGGAGACGTGTAGAGACGTGCGGGCGGGGATAACTCCTGATTTCAGTATGAGAGCCCGCGTCAACTTATCTTCGTTAGTTTTAAGCAAGGACGTGATTCGTGATTGCACCGCTCCATTTTGTTTGCTCTTCCACCCCAAACTGCCAACTGACAATGGCACGGGCCGAGTTACAGAACCCACTGCATGCGGGGTAACTAGCTTCACACCCTTAGAAGTGACACCAACCTTTATGTAACATTAACGAGATAATGTGGTACAGAAGCGGATGCAGGATGGGATATTCTAACCTTACAAGAAGTCTAATGTTGCATAAGTTACCGCAAGTGAACAAATGTAAGTTCTAGTGTGTGCACTTAGGTACCAAGCTTTATACCGTTACAAGTTGCACAGCCATACGTTACGTAAATGAGTCAGTCGTGTGAAAGATGAACACAAATTGTTGTAAGAATTACGAAACACACAACACATGAAACCATCTTGCAGTAAGGGTTTACCGCAAGACGAGATGTCTAAATTTCACTAATAAATAATAAACACTATTAATTTCAAATTCAATTTCAATTTCAATTGAGGTAAGTATGGTCCTATATATTCGTATTTTCTGTCTGTACAGAGTGTAAATAAAACAATATAAAATATGTACCAACATTTTTACACAGCATCACGTTCATTAGTCAAATGCGTTGTACACATAGTTTTATATTAGTGATCAACGAACCGGTGGATGCAATATTACAGCCATAAGCTGTTATAATGATTTGTCTGTAGTTAAAAAGTAAAATTGTAGAAATATTATAACTTTATACAGCAATAAAAATCATCCAAATATTATTAAACGCCAGAGAATGGCTTTTACATTCAAGTGATAGGTACATGATATTATAAGTGAACAGTGGTACACAGGAGATTACCAGTATACAATTACAATAATAACAAAATATGATTGTACATTTAACAAAGTATGTGTGATAAAAGCAAGTATTTAGGTATAGGATACTAGTATGTGTTACTAAATTAATAATCATTGTTATAATAACAGAGAACATATTATTTAGGAAATTTTAGAATAAAAAAGATGTAAACAAATGGGACTTGTCAGAAAAGTTGTCAACAGTATTTATAGGCACTAAGAAGTAGAGTAAATTTGTATAACTATATATAGATACAAGTAGTAGAGGCTACCATTGCGGTATATTGATGAGTAACATAAGCAAGGATGTGAAAATTACTTTCACTAAAACTTACAAAAGTTACTGCAATCGCTCAATGGTAAGTGTAAATATACCTTTCACGAGGGGAACTAAACTATGCTTTATATTGAAGGGTTATAAAAACGGATAATAAACTGGCTTTACACGTAAAACTTATCCACATACTAAAATAAGAACTTCATATGCCACTACAGGTGGGATAGTTAGCTCTACATCCTTACAGGTGGCAATCCGTTATATGGTTATGTTTATGTACAATAAATTCCAGAAACGGATGAACGTATCATAAACTATAAATACCTGCGTTTTAAACGTGCAATTTAAGCAACATAAACATTATACAAGGGCATTTTAAAACAAGAATAATTCCAGATGCAGAAGTAACTGCCAGGGAACCTCGTTGGTGACCTCCGTGGGTAGAAAAGGAAGAACCTTGTCTCTGACCTAAAGGTTGCAAGTTCAGGACGTGAGGAAGCGCACGCACAGCTTTATTTTTTGTTTTAATGTCAACGACATTCGGCACAATCCATGCTTCCAGATGCTAAGGCAATGCTACAGTATATATGAGGGTGACCGGAGATGAAGACTCAGAATGAAATCAACTCAACACCCACTTAGAAAAGTCATTAAAAGTGATGAAAAAAATGTATAAAAAATTGGTTAAATAGGTTACGTTAGGGTAGGTAAAGGGCTATTTTGAAGGAGAAAAATCATAGCTTTTATTAATTTTTTGAAGAGGTGTTGAGTTGACTTGATTCTGAGTTGGCGTGTAACCATATAAGACTACCTAATTTAAACGGTGGTAGGTCTGAAGAAATTATGGATGCGTCGAAATTTGTTGTCATTACCATTATTAATTTACTTGAATTTCTTGTCTTAAATTTACTTGAAATTCTAGCACAGACCCGTGAAAAATCACGGAATATTAATACTTGGAGGATTTGTGAAGATGAAAATATTTATGAAATATTATTAAAAAAAATAATTAGAGACCACCAGAAATTACCATTCGAATAAAAAAAACAACGTTAGTAAAAATCCCGGTGTAAGACCACTATTCAGAATAGAAAGTTGCTTGAAAAGACCAGATCTGAATAGCCAGGTCCTTCTCCTCAGACCTTCCTAAAATCCATATTCGTTCCCCCTATTACCTTTAGTCTCACAGCATACCCCAATTGGGGATGCCATAGTCTCATTGGATCCAGACAGTTAGAACTAATGGACGGTATTCACTTTGAAAAATCATTTTAATATCATTATACAATAGGAGAATACATGATGCAAATGTGAATGGTAGAAGAAGTCGGGGACGCCCGAGGAAGACATGGCACGACCAAGTGAATCAGATACTTGAGTCAGGCCACGTGAAAAGTCGGAATAATAGAAGAGCATGTTTGAGACGATGTATGAATGTGAACGAGGCAAAGAGTGTGTGCCAAGATCGAGTTGTGTGGCGGTCCGTCCTCTCTGCCTTCCCCTGCGGGGAAACGGCGCGATGGTTAGTTAGTTAGTTAGTTATTCAGATGTAGATCTGGCAAAGACTTAGATCTCTCAAAAATGTTTACAAAATAATACATATTTACGTTACAGCTTGTTTGATGTGATTGAATATTTATCAGTTCCAACTTTGAGAGTTAAAAGTTCATTGAACTTCAATTATTTTATGATTTACGCAGGAATATGTAGGGATATTTTACTTCACTCATGCACGCAAAGACAACCAAAATTAGTATGTTTAGTATTTGTAGAGAAAGTAAGGAAATACCATCAGTGTCGTTCTGATGATAGCTCTTAAAAGTGAGTTACTAAAAATGTATGTAAATAACCAGGTAGATAGGTACTTCCGAACCTTCATATTCCCATTCTACTTCCCCCCTCCAGTTCCTTCCACCTTCTCGATTCTCCCCAAATGGAAGTGCCATAGTTCCAATGGCTCGGTGCAGTGATAAAAGAAGCAGCACTTTAACAAGAGCAGTTGAACACTTTGGTATGAACATATTCCTGACATTACACGCTGTCTTAAGTGGTTCAATAATTACATGAACTTCTACAGCGACTAGGTGCGACTCCAAAGGACGGAATGTGAAATTAGCTCTAAACGTAGGTATCCTGTACAAAATTTAATTGTTCGTAATGTTATGTAATTGGGAGCCGGGTACCTGCAGACTTAAAATTAGGTTCAACGTGTAAACTTACCAGCAAACCCGATACAGGATGTAACGGCACGTGCTCGAAGGATTTTAACCAGCGATTCCTGAGCATATTTGCAGTAAAAATGTATACATATACATTCACGGAAATTTGAAATGCCGTAGAGAACGAAATGTTAACTGTTCAGGAAAACAAAAAGTAAGTTTGGTATTTTTTCAAAAAATTTTATATCCTGTTTTTGTAGTCCTATAATTATGAATTTGCGTTATAAAAGAAAAATGTTAAGTTATCTCTAAGAATACATTTTTTTTTGTGTTTAATAAGAGCATTTACTTTTATCTTTCAGAAAAAAAATCATCTTAAACCGCAAATCGTAAAAGAAGTAGTTATTTTCATTTTTGGATTCATTGTACGATGATATTAAAAAAAAAATTAAAAACAATTTTTTTTCTGATCACACTCATACACGTCGCGACGGGATCACGTGATCACGCGCGCTGTTTCGTGTGCTACCACCGTGCTGCAGGAAGGAGACAGTGCTTATCACGTGACCTGCTAGGAAAAACCAGACTACTCGTTTACGACGTATGATGGAAAAAATATTTTAAATGTTTTTAATTGCAAAAAAAATCTTGAGATAGCAAAATGACAGATCCCCTTTTTACTCTAAATATGGCAAGGAATCGCTGTCTTAAATCCTTCGGGTAAGTGGTGTTACACCCTATATATTATTGTCTTTCGTAATTCTCGTTCATTCCAAAACCCACTAACATTAAGACTAGGAAATTTACAACTCCGTACCCATGCTAAGTGTACCTATTGGATTCGAACTTTATTTTGTGAAGCGGGTATAGGTACCGCCGTTCCGGGAACCATTTATTGGATAACCAACACACCTGCTATAGGTCGCCCCATGTGAGTTGACCGGTTTGGTGCGGTGAGGTTCGTCTAGGAGTTGGCGGTGGATGCGTTTGCCCACTTACTGCGTGGCGGGACAGATCGGAAGAGACTGGTTGAGGTAGACCTTTTGACCTCTCGCCTATCACCCATCGCCTTGCACCGCATTAGTAGGAATGGATTGGACACATTGTCCCCAAGATTCCTACCCACCCTCAAATTCCTTAAAATTACCATTAAAAAACCCTCCCCACAGCATTCCCAAGGACGACATAGGCCCCTTGGGGATTATTTTAGCTCCACACAGGGTCTATGTGGAGCTAATGTAAAAAAAGAATACTTGAGTCGGGCCGTGTCAAGATTCAGAATACCTATTCGTCCTCTCTGCCTACCCCTGCGAGAAAAGGCTTGATGTTTGATTATTTGGTTTAATTTTATTATAGTTATGATAAACTATCACTCACTAGAAACTAGTAACTCGCAGATGTTTTGTATTATTAAAATATTTATTTTCAAATTAATCAACGGCCACGTATCAAGTGAAATTCTGGCGCAAATCCAAATATTTGTGCCAGAATTGAACGCTCGGGGACGTCGCCACAACATATTTTGTATTGTCGAGCAAGTCGCACAAATCTATACCTACTCGATTTCGCTGCTAACTCAATACGGTGGACTTTACTCGACGTATTCTACGTTTCTAGTTTACAACATTTTTAGCGCTATTTACACATTTGACGGCCTCCGGGCTCTAGGGGTAAGACTCTCGACTCACAATCCGAAGGTCGCAGGTTCGAACGCGGCGTGCGCAAATAAATTTTATTTGATTAATTTGTTGTATTTCACAATTAATTAATTAAATATAATATATGTATAGTACGGTAATTTCCAGAGCACTCTCAATAATGCCCTGGTGTAAGACTATCATTCAGAATTGAAACCTTGCTTGAAATGGCTTTAGCCGTGTTTAGTGACCAGATCTGAAAAGTCAGATTCCCCACCTTCCTCTCCTCATCTTCTTCCCCTCTTCACTACCTTCAGCCTCACAATATATCCCGATTGGGGATACCATAGTCTCACAGGCTTCAGACGGGAGCAGTTGGGAATCTTGTACGGTATTAATTAATAAAAAAAATATATTTAAAAAAAACATTGTATCAACCTCAAGAGTAAAATAGATACCTGAAATGACGACACCAATGTAATTGTGAACTACGGCAAGAACCGAACCCGCAACCTCTTGATGCAAAGCAAAATCTAATGCCTGAACCATTATTCTGCCATTTATGGATAAGCGAATCCCACAACATCCCACAAAGACGACGTTAGTGATTAATACGATCAAAATACATCTTAATTATAAATTCTCTATAACCCGTATTAACGAAATAGATAAGTTTAAGTATGTAGATAGGTACTTAGATATATGAGCCATAAATAAATTAATGTTTTTAATTATTCCGGATATGGTTCTAAGTTTGGAATATCTGACGTATAAATTAATTAATCCTCTGAACTCGGCCGGATGTTTTTAAATTCTTGAATAATTAAGATAAACTGCTCAATTAATATATTTCGTATGCAGTAAAGGTTTTTTTCCAAGTGTATTCTATTCGATTTTGGATCTAGTTTCCCTTTCAAAGCAAATGCTTATGTTCTCATTGATGGATTTATCGGTTTAGGGTTTAGATAATAAAAATGATAGATACCTTTGAGATAAGAAGGTTGAGCGAGAAATTGATAAAAAAATATGGAATGATTCGGACAAGAAACGTGATATACTAATCAGACGATGGCTGGGGCTTTCAAAAATAATATGATTCGATCTGGCGTCGGGATAAAAACTAGGAAAAAATATCAGGAATTCTGAATACATACCTGTGAAGAATAATTAATCCAATGATAATAATATTACGTTCTTATGGGAGAATTGTTATCATCTTTATTACATTCAGCATGTTGTACTTATTGTTATGAAGTTGTTTTCTTGTTGTTCATAATATGTTGTTATTTATTAAGTTCTCATTGTTTTGTTGTTTGAACATCAGTTTGTTTTAATGAAATTATATTATTATTTAGTTAACTATCAACATAATATCAATTATATCTCCTGGTTGAATAACCTTGAATAACTTGTGCTCGTTGTCATACTTTTAGAGATCAATGTTTGTATGTAATGTTAATGCTACATCTGTGTACCAACTACCAACAATGTTTAACTTAAATATCTCTATACTATATTGAATGTTTTGATTACGAAGTGTAAGTTAGATTGTTGAAACTATGTAAATACCACCGTGGGGATAATTATAGGTAAGAAGAGCACCTCTGAGTTTCCGAGTAAGTGTGTCCTGCATTAGGTACTCAAGTTTATATAAAATTTCACTCGGGGTCATGTTATTTTAATAAAAGTGTTAAATGCTATTGTCAGATGCTGTTATCAAAATTTTTATTTCGACTATTAATCGTCGATGCATGACGGATGAGATTATTGAAATTTACTATTGTACGTAATAGAGTGAAATTTGCGTATCTACCGGTTCCATTCGTAGGCAGAACGACATTTTTATGTGGTTTTAGAAATTGATACGAAACTGTTTATTTTTTTTCTTTCTAAGTGCCGTATGTTTCAACAGAAAGCCAAATCATGAGCTAAATTTAAATTTTAACCGTCAGTTAAAGTAACAAGGATGTTAAAAATGACCATGCGCTGTTTCACGTGTACTTATCCTACAGTAATAGTTTTAGTGTGGCCAGTCTAAAAAGCAAAATATATTCGTCGAAATTATGTGAAAACGGACCGCATTATTTTTTGGTGGGGCTTCGCCGAATTTAAATTTGAAAACCACAATAGCCATCAAAATATCCAGCTGTATTTAGTTTCACGTCGTTGTAGAATCTGAAAGTTTTGGTCCAATAAAAATATTTGTGTGAGTATTTAATATATCTCTTTTATAATATACTAGCTGGGTTACCCGGCTTCGCTCAGGACAATAAGATAGTGTTCTGGAATGTTGCACAATGATGTTCCCGATTCCCTATTCCTGATCATTCCACGACATACTCCGCCACTCCTTCCACAACTTTCTAGAGCTCTATGGAACCTTCTAGAACTTTCCGGAAGACTTCTAGAAATTTCAAGAGGGCGAAACTTTCAGCCCTTATATCTGTAAAAGCACGCCTTTTAGGTAAAAACGGATACCCTTATTCCCTAGCGGGGATAGAGATCTACCACACCATATAACTCCCTTGATCGAACCGGGACTCGTTTCTGAGTTTTTGCGAGCTGCACGTTTTTTTGGACTTTCTTTTATAATATATGCCATATTCAAATAAATAAAATGTTACTCCTTACATGTCCTTTCCCGTGCGTTCCCCTCCAGCGTTCCACTTCCACCTTCCCCACCACCGCCCTCCCGCTCCCCCGTCCCGCCAACCCCCCTGGCACTGCATTCCTTGACTCCTTTCCCGCCCGGCCCGTAGCCGAAACTTTTTTCTAATACTAACAATTTTATACTCGTGATATCTTTCTAATTAAATATCCGAATTGAAAAATTCAAAAAGTTCAATAAAGGTATTGAAACTGTCTTGAATTTGAAGTAATTTATTTTGATACGGATTAAAACCAAGATACAAATAAAGAGCCTTTTCCAGCGGCGACATTTAAATTAAATTTTTAAAATAAAAGAATACTTATTGTGGCATAACCATAATAGTTAGACATATGTTGCCGCGACCTTTTTTGTAAATAATGATGTATTCTATAAAGTCGTGGTACATTATTTTATTCTTTATCAATAGTTTTCGCAGCGCACGCGATTTAAAGAATATTTTAGGTAATTTTTTTACACCCTGGGTTACATTATTGAAGTTTTAGTAAGGGTGCCTATTTAAAAAAAAAAAAAAATATAGCCTATGTCACCCAGAGATAGTGTAGCTTCTCAACAGTGAAAGAATTTTTCAAATCGGTTCAGTAGTTTCGGAGCCTATTCGATGCAAACAAACACACAAACAAACAAATATTACCTCTTTATATAGTGTAGTAGATTCAATATTACAAGGAAAAATATATAATTTACCTTCCAATTTTTATAATACTTCCTTGAATTTGATGTTTCAAAAATTTTACTTTCAACAATTGATAGCACGTCAAAAATTCGGGATCGAACCAAATAACCATATTATTAACACGGGGTCGAAATGTTTCTGATTTTACCTGCAAGACATTGGACGAGGAATTGATCGTCGCTATCATCATCTTCCATAATATTAATCATAATTGATAATCAATGTTAAAGCGCTCAATTTCGTACAATTTCATGCGTACCTCCAACAGAATTGTCACATAGTCAAAATGGCGGAGTAACTCTAGAGTAATTATCAGTTTTCGGGAAATAGAATCAAAAGTTAAAAATAAGGTGCACGGGTGGTTAAATTGATTGAAAATATCATTTCCGTGAAATTTAAATTTAGTAAATTCATTTTACTCTAGAAATCGTAGAAACAGGTGGCCCTAAGATTCTGTATTTCAATGTACAAAAGAAGTTCAATAAAAATCTAAAGATAATAACTATAACGAGAATCTTACGATATGTTGAGAGATTATGTTAATTCTTACGATGTTAAAATTCTGTTTTTTTCTATTCTAATTTTCTACAATCCTAAAGTTTAAGCCATTATTATGTGCAAAATGTTTTACTCTCTTTTAATTACAAAAACTACCACAGAAAATACAAATAAATAGTAATAAAATGCTATAATATTTAACAAGAAACAAGTTGGAACCCAGTTAGATCGTGATTTTATCACTTCTTGAAAAGCAATTACGAATCGAAACCGTAACGTAAAACAAATCCTAAATTGATATCTACATTATAATATTAAACCATCTCGCAAAGTCGTTTCCGTATGAATAAGAAACTTTTCTTACACAATTATAATACCCCTTCGTTTCGTCTTTTGCTCTGGCAATAGTAATTATTCCAAGGCGTTTCCATTAAATCAATTTCAATTTAACAGGGAAAACAACACGGAATCTGCCCTAACTTCAAGGCCGTCAGTTCGAATTAGCGACGGGAATACATTGCGAGCTTAACTACTTTTATATAGGTATGAAGTATGGAACGGAAGTTTCGGATGATAGGACCTGTTCCCGGTTACGGCCATTATCATTATTATTATTTTTTACGTTATCTCCACAGAGGAGTCGAGTGGAGGCCCGTAGGAAAACATTTTTTTTCAGCGACAATGTTAGCTTTGCGGATGATGTGTGGAGGGTATTTTAGGAAGGTGAAGCTGTGTGAAGGAAAAAAATTATGAGTGGTGGGTAAGAATCTGGGTGTCAGTGTGTCCAGAAGTGACAGGCGTATGAACACATCCCTCCCACTGCGGTGCAAGGCGATGGATCAAGATTTCGGCTGGAGAGGTGAAAGGTTCTCCCTCAACCGGCCTCTCCCGATCCGGCGCTCGCCAAACGGTCGGAGGGGCAAACAAATTCGCCGCCAAGACCTGGACAAACCTTACCGGAACTGAACGTAGCGAACCACTCGGGGTAAACTTTAGCCGAAGTTATTCGATTTAGGTTGGTTAATTTTTTATACCGTTTTACAACGGAGTTAGGCAACGTAGACAAAAGTGTCGCTCATTGTTTTCGCAAACATGCAATGAATTTATTAAACATGGGTAGGTACTTATTGAGGTTGTCTATGTATGGGTGCACGCGTGATTTGATTCTGCACTGTCTTCGTGTATTCGATAATTTACTCGTATATGCCATTCCCTTTCCCAATCTCTTAGATTAGCTGCATTTATAGCGCAAATAATTTCATATTAGAATAAGATAACAATAATAATCTAAACGAAAATATGAAAGAGAACAAGACACAGAAAAACAGAAAAAAGACAATGGTCGCAACTGGGACTCCAGGTTACAAACCAATTCTTAGAATGATTGTTTCCAATAAAAAGGGTAGTTGCCCGTAATATGGAGAAAAATAATTAGTTGATAATAATGTTAATTCTAAAATTTTAAAATATGAGCTTGACAAATATGACGGTTTGATAGAAGGTGGCAATAGCGAAATTGGTTAACGCCCTCGTCCCGGTTAGACGGAGAGGTCTGGGTTCGAGTCCCAGTTGCGACCATTGTCTTTTTTCTGTTTTTCTGTGTCTTGTTCTCTTTCATATTTTCGTTTAGATTATTATTGTTATCTTATTCTAATATGATATATTTCACTTATGGGAATAACCGTCAAAAAAATTATAAAAAGAAAGTTTTTCTTATAAAATCAAATTATTTCGTCTGCGGTGAATTCTACCATATCTGCATGGATGACCTAAATCAGGTTTCCTTCCCTTCGGCCTCGGCCTCGGCCTCTTCAGGAACCGCTGCCCTAAGAGTCCAAATAGTCGTATTGAAAATTTGTATAGAAAAATATATAAGAATTAATATAGAACAGGGATAAGAGTAACATAGTTTTTAATTTTATAGGTTGTAGTACCCGACCGAAACAGGACCTTCTACCGAAACCGAAACCGAAACTTTTTTAGACATGTTAAAAATCTATTGTTTACGGAAATTTGGATTATTTTGTACACTTATTCAGACAGTTAACACGTGTTAAATGAATTAAAAAAACGAAAATTGTTGAAGTAATTATAAAAATATGTTTCTTTATATTACTGCTATAAAACTACCAAAAATTATAAAAAATAACAAAACATCCTACTTCTTGGAACAAAAAATTATCAATAATCAACACTAACATTATAAAGGAAGTACATCATTAATTGAGTATTTTAATTTTTATTGCGTTTACAATCACAACATTCTTATAACACGTGTTAAATTAAATTAAAAACAATAATTGAAGTATATGATTCTTTAAAATATTACTGCTATAAAACAAAACAAAAAAATACAAATTAACAAAAATGTTATTTTTAAAATTTCACTATGCGCGAGAAATAACACATACATTCACAACACAATCAACTTGCCGACGAACTCAGCTGATGATGGCGGGTGACACACGGGCCACGAACTCACCCGAAGTCATCCGCACGTCACGACGCACGATAATTCACGAACGCAGAGTTTCGGTGCGGCCGAAGGTTCGGCAGATTCTCTGCCGAAACCGAAACTGATGCCAAAACTAGATTTTTTTTCCGAAACCGAAACCGAACCGTCTGAACCTTCGGTCGGTCGCTAATAGGTTGAGAATATATAATTTATTACCTATATTATTTATTTCTCTGTTACACTGAAAAATATTGAACCTAATTATCCAGTTCCATAACCGATTGCCCTGCCCTCACCCTCATAGCACGTACAACTGTCATTAGTTGGGAAGAAGCGCGAGGGAGCGAGCGAGACAAAACGCTTCAAATATTATATCACATGAAACAAATATTTCATTCTCAGCCTTCATCCATCATGCCATGGACCGTATTGCGAGCCGGGACCTGTGCGCCGATACGTTTTTTCTAAAAAGGTTTTTTAATGTTATATATGTATAATATGAAGAAGGTGGTTTATAATAAATAATTATATATTTTTTTTTACATTTGCTCCACACTTACGAGGACCTTCTGGCCGTGGGAAAAATAATCCCCCTCAGGACCTAAATCATCTTTGGGGATGTTGTGTGTATGACATTTCTAGAAAAGGAAGCAGAGGAAGTTCCCTACCGATTGCGTGGCGGGCCGCATACGCATCCACCGCTAAAACCCTAAAAAATCTTACTCCATGAACTCGCGCACCTTGTTAAGTCATTCAAATTAGCGAACTACTTAGGGTGACCTGTGGTTGTGTAAGAAGTGTTCGTTTTCAACTAAATGGTTCCCCGGACGACGGTACCCATACCCGCCTCCCAAATTGATAAATATACATGATAATACTTATTATTATTTATTGAAAACATTTTGATAAAATAAAATTACGCAGAATTAAGTCAAATAATAATCAGATAAATCGAAATAATGAAAATCACTTCATTGTAGGCATGGTTATTTGCATAATGAATATATTATATTTGGATAAAACGATATCTAAGTATACGTGCGTCAAGTACATACAAAATTATGCCAAGTCAACATTAGTTTCTAACTAAACAGAGCTTATTAAGAAACTAATCACGTACAAAATGTATTATTTACTTATTTCCTTACTTATTTTTAAAATGTATAATTTACGTATTTCTTAATTTATTTCTCGCGTATTGTTATATAAGTATATCTTTGATAATTGTTTAATAACATAAAATTATGAAAATCTTTCATTTAATTAATTTAATAGTGGACACCGTTAAACAAATAAACATTAGAAAAAAAATAAGAGGGAAAAGAAATAAAAGCGAAGAGAAAATTACCTACTTGTAATTAATTATCTGATGAACATTTTTCTGAATCTCCCCTGCCTAAATCTATTTTTCTGCTATTTTTGGACCGAAAATTTTTACCGTATTATGATTAAAAAACTAATCTGTTTCAAAGAAGTAGGAGTGTTCTGAGCTCTTTATCTAAATATCTTAGGTTCGAAACATATGTGATACTTTTTTTGATATAGGCAATTCACCCCAAAGAGAATGCTTTGTGTAGGTATGTGATACTTTGTATCCATGTTTTTTTACTATGGGTTTCTTCACTTGCGTATTTGAAAACGTTTTTTTCACTTTGATTCTCATTGTAGATTATTTTTTTAGTATTGTCCTGGTGAAATGCCGATATATGGATTATTCAGAATCAAAATATTGCTGGAGATGGGATAAAATATACACTCAGTAAGCAGATTAAAATAGTCCATGCAGGTTTTTTAAATTTATTTTTCTCATTCACCTTTGACATTTTCTTCCACATTACAGTATTCTTCATCAATGTGGGATGCCTTGGTCTATGAGCAATGAATTCCAACCGTACATTTAAACTTTTATTTTTTCTATTTTTTTTTATTTTTTATAAATCCATATAATTTTTATTAATGCGATCTATTTTTCATTGCGAAATTGATAATATCAATTCGGTGCAAGAATATTCTCCTACAATTCCTCGAGATATCTTTTAAGAGAGACGAAGAGTTTTGAAAGCTGATCAATCAAATACATCTTAGACGCAAAAGTGACATCTGATGATGAAAATGTGTTTGTTGACAAAAACTATATAAAAATAGATAGCGAGAATAGAAGAATTAAAGTTACCCAAGACAGGGTACCTATAAATCATGTTTTTTAGATAATAAGTAACACTTCAATATTTATCAAACACAAAAAACAAGAAGAAAAGACTAAAGTAAGGCCATCCATAAATTATGTCACACCTTAAGGGGGGGAGGGGAGTAGAGAAGTGTGACATTGTGTAAAGGGGTATGGGGGGGTCATCAGCTCTGTGACGGCACATGTAACAATCTAAATTATTAAATCGCAAAACTTTCTTAGATGTTATTTGCAAAATATTTGATCGCACACTAGGGGGGAGGGGGTCACACAAATGTGACAGGGATGGGGGGGGCGGGGGGGGGGGGGGTAAAAAAACTCATGAAATTTGTGTGACGTAATTTGTGGATGACCCCTAATTTTAACATGATGGTGAATGCCGGTTTGATTATTTATATCCAAAGGTTATTTTGATTTTTTTTTCTTTAACTCCACATGGGCCTTGAAGAGACCAAGTTGTAGGAGGGAGGAAAAAAATCGTCAAATCATTATATTTTTTAGCCGAACTCGAGAACGAGCCGTAAAAGCTACCCGTTCTCCTGTGACAAATGTCAACCGTGTATATCGACCCAACATAATACGTTGGGAGAGCGTTTGTCGTGTTTCCCTATGCACCGATACCGAAGGGATCAATAATGCTAGTTCCTTGGAGCATCTTTCATTGTAATAACGGTAGAAAAAGGACAGCATAGCTTTCTGACGCGTGTGCTCTAAAAATTCGCTTGTTAAGAATTTATCAAACAAACCGCCCGTTTCTGCAAGGAGTCGAGGGTTTGTCAGGTATTTTGGAGCTCCAGACTAGAGGTGACTTCCAAATTCAACGGTGGGGCGCCCTCGCGATTTGTACAGGGTCACCAGTAGAATACTGTTAAGAATGGTTGAACGAACCTGGAGAAGCTTATGATGTCTGGCAAACTGAAAGGCCGGAGAAATGGAAAAGAGGAGAATGAGTGTGACAAATAAACAAGTTAATATTAAAAAAAAAAAAAAAATGGTTATTACATATCGGCGCGCGGTCAATCATGAAGCAATCAACACTCCCTAACAATTCAGCTCAGATCTTCCCCAAGCACTCCCTGACGTATTAACAAAAATACTCGGACGTGAGAGGAAAACCCACAATAATCTCATACACTTCTTGCTACCTACTTCCATCCCATAATGCTATAAGGAAAGTGCGTGGCTATACTCTATAACTTTGCCCATCGCACGAGTACCTACCTAACCAATCTTTTCATAGCGGAACTTCAATTTGTTGCCGGGAGAAACTATTTATGGAACTATAAACCATACTGGAAAAGCTTTTTAGGTATTGTATTCGTTTAGTTTAGTGCGATGGAAAACACCGAAAAAATATTTTACAGGGAATTTTATGATTAAATGTAAGCAAATAAGAAGTTGTAAGGTTTTTGTGGTCATTTCATAAAAATTCTCCAGTTTTAAAGAGTTCTAAATTCTGCAGTCTTTTAAAATAAATATTAACTCTACTCTATCCACTAATCTTCTCATAAATGTAATATCATTGGTAATGGAGGGTGGTAAATATAAAATCATAAAATTTTCAGTGTTTTAAATACAGTGTCCTCTGCGTGCAAACTCGCATAAACTTTCTATTAAAAGTGTGTTCATGTTTAAATATCAAATTATTGTGCTTGAATTTTATATTTTACGTAATTCTTACAAAACTGAGTATTGTTTAGTTTGATTTTTAGGGAATCTCTCATATTTACCTACTTATTTCTTTACAATGTTTTTAAATAAATAAATTTGGCACAAAAAATATGTATTCAGGTAATGAGTAATTTTTATTTCTAAATATTTTAAAATTAGGTTTTATTTATTTATACAATTATTTCCTATGGTTTGTGGGCATGCATATTGAATATATAATAATATTAAGGTTTAAATTTTATTAAAACTACTTTTTTAATTACTTTTGATTGTTATTCCCATTAACGAAATATATCATTGAAGAAGAAGATAGCACTATTGATACAAACGAAAATATGAAAGAGAACAAATTACAGAACGATAAAATAATAACGGTCGTAACTGGGAGTCGAACCCAGAACCCCTAGTCTTACCGGGACAAATGCCTTATGAATTCGGCTACTGCCACCTCTGCTGAGAGTCTCTAGGTTCGAGCCCCAGTTGCGACCGTTATCTTTTTATTTTTCTGTGTCTTTTCTCTTTCTTAATTTCGATTAGATTATAAGTGTTTCTTCTTCTTCAATGACATATAAAGGTATTCGTTTTCATGTTCTACGGAGGTAGAATGACTACTTTCAATTTTTTTTTGAAATAGATGTTTCTTTATCATGTCTTTAGGACCTAGGGACCGTTTTTGATAATGCCAATTTTCACAAAGTGTATTTTTTGGTATTTTTTTATAAGAAAGTAATATTATACATTTTAAATATTTCTTTGTCTAGGGTTTTGACAAGCTTCAAACTCTAAAAATGCATCACAGATAACTTTTCGTGGAAAACACCGCGTACTTTTAATCCGTTTTTTATTTTGTTATAAAAAACGGCGTTCCGCGCCTTTTTGCTGCAAAATACCAAAATGTTTTCACAACATTAATTTGTGATGAAAAATGCCATGGCTTTCTCATCAAAATTACTCGGAATTCTCCGAAAAGTGAGGTGAAATAATGACACCTAACTTCAAAAAGAAAATGCAGGAACTCATTCTCATATGACATCTCTTCATACACCTACACATCAGACAAATACTGTTGTTTGTGTTTTTTTTTTCAAATGGGTAAACCTTATTTTATTATCGTTTCTTAAAAAAACCCATATTAACCAGCCATCACAGCGTTTCAGAGAATGGGAATCATCATACATATCTGTCTCAGCACAAACTTTTAGTTTCATTCACATTAATACATCGTCTTATAGTACTCTTCCGTCATTATACCTATGTTTTTGTGTTTAATTTTTATTTTTAAACACAGTTTGAAAAGACCTTATAAGTCGAAACAGCTGTAACAAAAATACATACTAAAGTACTTGCAGAACTTGATAATACTCTTCTGTTAGTCTGATTCTTGAGATGACGTGACTCAAGTATAAATGATTCAAGCATAATTTATTTATTAATTATGTACATTCTCAAATAATAATTATTTCACTTTTGTCTATAATAATACTGTTATGAAAAAACCTTGGCAGATTAATATTTGTAGCATATTAAAATTTTTCGATACATACTTTTTTTTTATATTTTCCAAAAAAACCGATAAACATTTCCGTCCGGCAAAACATGACATCAAAAATATCGAACAATCATTACAATTCAGCATTTCCCCCGCTTTTTCAGTTTTTTCAGCGCACTTAATACACGTGTTTCGAAATATTTCGATTATTCTCTTTTCATTTAACTACAACAATGGGTCTGCACAGGTCCATAGAACCTGCAGCATCCCATTTGTATCAACTATCCAAAATATGTCCACGTACAAAACGGTGTACCTATCTGTCAATTTACAAAAAAAAACATGACATGTGCCGATCCTAATATTTCATTTCGAGTGTATTCGTTTGAAATGAAGTTTTTCGTGTATTTTCAATGAATGTCCCCTTCTTTCAATATAGCACAATACAAACTATATTTTTTTTCACAAAATAAATATCTACCAAACACCGAAGGGAAAACCAATATAGGCATGCATACAAATTTAAGGTGAGTCTGTGTATCAGGGAAAATTAATTTAAGGTGAGTCTGTGTATCAGGGAAAATTAATTTAAGGTGAGTCTGTGTATCAGGGAAAATTAATTTAAGGTGAGTCTGTGTATCAGGGAAAATTAATCAAACACTTTTTAATATTGATGACCTTTCTTACACAGATATTTAATTTCGTTGGCCGGTCTCTGGCCTAGGAATTAAAAGGACTTATATCACCACTGTGAACTTGCAAAGATGTTGGGTTTTCATCAAACAACTAACTAACTAACCATCACCCCGTTTCCCCGCAGGGGTAGGCAGAGAGGACGGACCGCCACACAACTCGATCTTGGCACACACTCTTTGCCTCGTTCACATTCATACATCGTCTCATACATGCTCTTCTATTATTCCGACTCTTCACATGGCCCGACTCAAGTATCTGATTCACTTGGCCGTGCCATGTCTTCCTCGGGCGTCCCCGACTTCTTCTACCATTCACATTTGCATCATATATTCTCCTTACACTCCTTTCCTCGTTCATTCGCTCTACATGCCCAAACCATCGGAGAGTTCCTTTCTTAATCTTACACATCACGCTTACATCAGCCTTGCATTTCTTCAATCCACGTTTCTCTCACGATCGTACATGGTTTTACCACACATTCGCCTCAGGGATCTCATTTCTACAGCGTTCAGTCTACTTTCATCCTTCCGCTGCCAGTTCCATGCCTCACTGCCATACATCAGGGTAGGTACCAGCACTCCATTATGGACGGCTAGCTTCGCTTCTTTGGACAGTTTTTTGTTGGTGCCAACGGCGTTCAGTCCTCCATTAATAGAGTTACTTGCATTCACCCTCCTATCAATATCTTTATCAGCCTTCCCATCTCTCGTAAACATACTTCCCAGATAAACAAACTCATCCACCTGCTCCAAGTATTCATCATTGACAACTATGTTGCACATTGTTTTCGTACTCTCTCTTTCAAATACCATTACTTTAGACTTACTTACATTTATCATTGACTCATTCTTCATACATACTTCGTTCATCCAACAAATAAGGTTTAATTTGTGATATTGAACAATGGACCCATGTGAATAGGAATAACTCATAATCTGTTCGTTTATAGATAACGTATATTTAATTATTTTAGGAAACACACTTTTTGCAAGTTGTGCCGAGAAATATTAAGATGAAAGGATTGTTTGAGCCCGTAAATACGCAAAACGAATGTGTATAATTGAATTATTAAAACACTTTGTTTTTACCACAATAATCTTTATTTAAAAAGTCGACATGTTTCGAGAACGATGTTCTCTTCATCAGGACAATATATGTACTAAAATTAAATTATCAAGCATAGAAAGACTGGCGTGGGTGGAAATGAAATTAGTTGGAGGGGAGGGGGGGAGAGGGGCGGAAAGAGGAGGAGCTTAGAAGATAGACAGGGGGGAGGGGGTTGCTTAGAAGATCATAGACAAAATTACAATGGAAATATGTTTAAAATAGGGTTATTCACAAAATTAATTTGGTTATTAATAATATTTAAATTACTATTGACATTTTTCCTAATTTCTAATATTTCTAAAAGATCTAATTGAAAACCACTAACGTTAGTATGTAAAATTTTAAAACCCGTATTTATATCAAATGAATGGTTAAATTCAATTAGATGGTTAGCAAATTCCGAATAATTATTGCTATTTAGACATCTCAAGTGTTCCTTAATCCTCGTTTCAAAATTTCTGCAAGTTTTACCTACGTAAAAATGATTGCAATCATTACAATTCAATTGGTATACTCCGGATTTTTTCATTTTTTGGTCTTTGTCCTTGTTATTTAAAATACAATTTTTCAATTTATTATTGGTATAAAAAGCTGCCATAAAATGGTGCCACAAAGTGAATTTGCAAAATTTGAAGAAGTGATCGTAGCGAGTACGGCTAAAAAAGCAAAAGTGTATAAAAAACTAATGATCAAGTATAGACTGATTGGAATAAACTTATTTTTTCTACGGGAGTGTCAAAAACGTCAAGTTATTCCTAACTACATAAATTTGAAATTCAAAACAGTGTCGAACTCGTCAAAAAAGGCTAAGATAGCCTGGTTAAAAGAAGACTTCATAAGTGTTTTTTAAAAAACGCAATAATATTAAGCTTCAAATCAAAGTGTTACACATGGATCTCGCTAGTAACTTGCATCCAGTTGAATGGTGTTTATTCGATGATCACGTTAGATGTATCGCCAGCATTAAAGCTTTCAAAAAGAAGGAAGATATTATAAAAAAACTTGTTAAATTGTGTAATAATAATCCTGAAAAACTTAAAAACAACATTTTGATAACTACTAATAATAATTTAATAATAAACTCATCTGCTAATAATGATCAACACATTAATAATAGTGAAAAAAATAAAAATAAATTCCATAACCGTGTCATCAACTTAACTCAACATGAGTTTAAAAAGGAAGAACTAAATTTGTTATCAAAAGGATTAAACCATAATCTTCACATAAAAAATATTAACAAACAACTAGAATATTTGGCAGTAGATGTTAATTGTGCATTATTTAAAGAAGCAAAATCCTTTCAATACAAATGTGGTGAAGTGATAAAAAACATCAATCCTAAATCTAATTTTAACAAAATACAGTATACGTCAGAACAAATGCACGCAATCAATATATCGAAGGTTACAAAGGAAAAAAACCTCATCATTACTAAAGCGGACAAAGGAAACTCGGTGATTATTATCAACAAAAGTGATTACATTGATAAAACTATGGACTTTCTACAAGGTGATAACTTTGAAATAGTAAAAACAAACCCAATTAATAAATGTCAGGAATTGATAATGGACACTTTAAAAACTTGTAAAAGTGATAAAATTGTTAATTTATTTAGAAATAAAAAAATAACTGTAAAAAATCCTCAAATTCCCAAATTATACAGTCTACTAAAGATTCACAAGAAGACTCAACCAATCAGACCGGTAATTTCCAATTGCAATGCTCCTAGCTATAAATTAGCGTCAACTTTAAATACTATTATAATTGAATCGAATATTTTTCAACCTAAGTATACAATTAAGAATTCCCTACAATTAGTTGAGCACTTGAAAGGTTTGGAAATCCCCGATAATGCATTATTAGTATCTTTTGACGTCGTTAACCTGTTTCCATGTGTCCCAGTTGAAGAAAGCAAAACAATTATAAATAACTTACTTAATTCCTCAAAATTACCTAATGACTTAGCCCCGGATTTACTTAAATGTCTTAATGTAGTTTTAAACCAAAATTTCTTTCAATTTAATAATAACATCTTCAAACAAAAAGACGGTTTGGCAATGGGGTCAAGTACCAGTGGCTTGGTAGCTGATATATTTTTAAACCATATAGAAAATAAAATCTTTAATAGTTCTGCCTTATTACTTAAATATGTGTATTTTTATAAACGTTACGTAGATGATATTTTTTGTATATGGACCGGCACCAAAAGACAACTTCAAGTGTTCCTTAATTTTTTGAACAAAATTCATAAAAACATTAAATTTACATTAGAAATAGGAATTAATTGTAGCATAATTTTCTTAGATTTAAACCTAACTGTAATTAAAAATAAGATTGAATTTAATATTTTTAGAAAAGAAACATACGCTGATATAATTATACACAACTCATCTAACCATCCATTTTCACAAAAACTCTTAGCATTCCATTATTTGATCAATCGATTAATTAATATCCCGCTATCCCCAAATAATTTCAAAGCTGAACTTAACACAATTAAAATAATTGCATCTAATAATGGTTATAACCCCAAATTAATAGACGACATATTGAACAAAAAATATAAGAAAAAATTTCATTTGTCCTACATTTACCCATTGCTTAGTGATAATATCAAAAAACAATGGAGAAAAATATTGTTTGTAAATCATCAAACCTCCAATTTAATCGGGAAAAAAATCCCTAATACAATACAGCCAGCTTTTTATACCAATAATAAATTGAAAAATTATATTTTAAATAACAATGTAATCACTTTTGTTGATAATAATCACCGAGTTTCCTTTGTCCGCTTTAGTAATGATGAGGTTTTTTTCCTTTGTAACCTTCGATATATTGATTGCGTGCATTTGTTCTGACGTATACTGTATTTTGTTAAAATTAGATTTAGGATTGATGTTTTTTATCACTTCACCACATTTGTATTGAAAGGATTTTGCTTCTTTAAATAATGCACAATTAACATCTACTGCCAAATATTCTAGTTGTTTGTTAATATTTTTTATGTGAAGATTATGGTTTAATCCTTTTGATAACAAATTTAGTTCTTCCTTTTTAAACTCATGTTGAGTTAAGTTGATGACACGGTTATGGAATTTATTTTTATTTTTTTCACTATTATTAATGTGTTGATCATTATTAGCAGATGAGTTTATTATTAAATTATTATTAGTAGTTATCAAAATGTTGTTTTTAAGTTTTTCAGGATTATTATTACACAATTTAACAAGTTTTTTTATAATATCTTCCTTCTTTTTGAAAGCTTTAATGCTGGCGATACATCTAACGTGATCATCGAATAAACACCATTCAACTGGATGCAAGTTACTAGCGAGATCCATGTGTAACACTTTGATTTGAAGCTTAATATTATTGCGTTTTTTAAAAAACACTTATGAAGTCTTCTTTTAACCAGGCTATCTTAGCCTTTTTTGACGAGTTCGACACTGTTTTGAATTTCAAATTTATGTAGTTAGGAATAACTTGACGTTTTTGACACTCCCGTAGAAAAAATAAGTTTATTCCAATCAGTCTATACTTGATCATTAGTTTTTTATACACTTTTGCTTTTTTAGCCGTACTCGCTACGATCACTTCTTCAAATTTTGCAAATTCACTTTGTGGCACCATTTTATGGCAGCTTTTTATACCAATAATAAATTGAAAAATTATATTTTAAATAACAAGGACAAAGACCAAAAAATGAAAAAATCCGGAGTATACCAATTGAATTGTAATGATTGCAATCATTTTTACGTAGGTAAAACTTGCAGAAATTTTGAAACGAGGATTAAGGAACACTTGAGATGTCTAAATAGCAATAATTATTCGGAATTTGCTAACCATCTAATTGAATTTAACCATTCATTTGATATAAATACGGGTTTTAAAATTTTACATACTAACGTTAGTGGTTTTCAATTAGATCTTTTAGAAATATTAGAAATTAGGAAAAATGTCAATAGTAATTTAAATATTATTAATAACCAAATTAATTTTGTGAATAACCCTATTTTAAACATATTTCCATTGTAATTTTGTCTATGATCTTCTAAGCAACCCCCTCCCCCCTGTCTATCTTCTAAGCTCCTCCTCTTTCCGCCCCTCTCCCCCCCTCCCCTCCAACTAATTTCATTTCCACCCACGCCAGTCTTTCTATGCTTGATAATTTAATTTTAGTACATATATTGTCCTGATGAAGAGAACATCGTTCTCGAAACATGTCGACTTTTTAAATAAAGATTATTGTGGTAAAAACAAAGTGTTTTAATAATTCAATTAATAAAATGGTGCCACAAAGTGAATTTGCAAAATTTGAAGAATGTGTATAAATTTGTAAGTTCGTAAAAAAATTCAAGTCTTCCATGAAAGACAAGCAAATACAATATTGGATGTAATCACCGATACAATAGTATATTTGAATGCCTTTCTTCAAAAAATTTCTTCTTGGGTAGAGGTTTATCTAGGTGTTGGCGGCGAATACGTTTTCCCACCTACTGCGTGGCGGGCCGGATTGGGAGAGACTGGCTGAGGGAGACCAAACCTCGATCTATGCATCCGGACTCTCTCAACCCAACGCCTTGCACCGCAGAGGGAGGGATACCACCGTCACTCCTGGACACATTGACCCTAAGATTCCTGCCCAATCCTCATATTTTTCCTTCACAGAACTTCCTCTCCTTTTCTCCAAAAATACCTTCCACACAGCATCCCCAAAGATGCATAGGCCATGAGGGATTTTTTTTCCTCGGGACCTCCTGCGTTGAGCTAATGGAAAAAAATAGGTTTTTATACGAACAAACTATTTATTCTGGGTATATTTGTAAGCAAACAAAAAAAAATTAAGCGTAACTTGCGAAGAGGGTTTTTTCTGAAATAATTAAGGTACCGCTGTCTATGAACGAGCAGATGATGAATTATTTTTTTTAATTTTGGAACAAGTTTAAGTGAAAAAAACAAGTTTACGTACAAAATTCTCTTACTAAAGGCACACTTAAATCATAAGACTGCATTTCTTTCCGTATTCATGCCTGATAACAATATATTATAATCTTGTAAGATATTGTTATTAGATCTGATAATAATAATAAATAATAATATGGTTATTGATCGTAATTATTTATTGTGGAGTCCACCGCTAGATGGCAGACCTGTATTCATGAGTCGTAAACAGCTACTCGGCCGTGCACAACTAAACTGTTATTATTGAATCTACACTGGAAAGCTCAAATCTTCAAATCGATAGCTGACACTAGTGCCATCTTTGGAAATAAAGCGGAACTAAACAATCCGACTGAAAAGATTTCATGCTAAAATAAAATCTGGTTTTTTGTAGTATGTATTATTAAACAATATATTTTCTTTGTGTATGCGTTCGAGTGCGACAATTTTAAAATTTGAAAATGATGTATGTGATAAAAACAAACGACCCACCCGTCATACAAGTAATAACCTTCCTATAATATACATAATTAGTTTCTCACTATTTTTTTCCTTTAACTTATGTTTGAAATTAAAGCAATTTTTTTGATATTTTGATATCCTGTAGAAACAAAAAGTGCAGATATATTTTCATATTGAACTAGTTGCCTGGTTGGAGTATGCAATCCATATTTTTCAAAATTTTCCAATTTGAGAGGCAGGTATGGGTACCGCCGTCCCAAGAACCACTTATTTGATAACCAACACCTCTGCCATAGGTCACCCCAAGTTGTTCGCTACGTTTGGTAATTCAGCAGGTGCGCCCGAGTTCATGGGTGAGGTTCGTTCGGGTCTTGGCGGCAGATGCATCTGCTCACCTGCTGCATGGCAGGCCGGATCGAGAGAGACTAATTGAAGGAGGCATTCTGACCTCTTCAGCAGGACTCTCTCGATTCATCGCCCTGCGCCGCAGTTGGAAGGATGGATTCGTCACCACTGGACACAGAGACTCCCAAATTCCTAATCACCCCTTTTTCCTTCTCAGAACTTCCTCTCCTTCCTTTCCACAAAAATACCCTTCACACTGCATCCCTTAAGATGACATAGACTTTGAGGGACGTTATTTTCTTCAGAGCCTCCTTAGTGGAGTTAAATAAAAATTTATATTTTTATTTTTAACTTTATGAGTAAAAACTTAAATAAAAATGATAATATAATTACCGCCATGCCTAGTTTTGTTTTATGACAGAAAACAAAGGTTATTTCAGAACTGAAACCCAGTTGCGATGTTGCCTTTCAAATTCCAATCAGAAGTGGCTGTTCTTTTATTACACCAGAGCTCACTTTTTGGGAGTATATTTTCGGTTTTAGGGTTCCTTTTAATTTCATCCGAGCTTCATTACCGTCTACCAAATTAACTGATAAATTTCATGAAATTATGCAAAGATAAATGTTCCCTAGACACATTTTTTTGTCCTAAAATATCCACAGGTATTACTGAAAATCATAAATAGTCGTACCTTAATTTAAAATTAGCCAAACAATTCGTTCTCTAATCGGAAATCGTAAAAAGAGGGTTAAATCCAAGCAATTACTTTCTTCTAAAATTCCCTCATGAACCAGACATATTTTTTCATAATATAACTATCTCGCGTTGCTGAATCAGCAAAATTGAAATTGTTTATTTTTACACGAATATTTTCAACCAATCGTCCGCCATATGAGTTGTCCTCTGTATTCGAATAATCAAGCAAAAACGAGTGCTATTGACGTACGGCCTTTTGTACACGGAAATAAAGCTGTATTACATAAGAGTCAAGCGACATGTGGCCTTTTGTCATTGGCAAACAATTTTCAAGATTAATATTTGTTATACAAAAATATGTTCGGCAACAATGTGCTTTAAAGCATTTTTTCTTGGAAACCGGCTCTTCAAATTCACTCGGGGCAAAGTTGATTAAATAATTAATTTAGGGTAGGCTACCAGAATCCACGGACTTTGGCATCCCCAATTGAGGTAAGTTGTGAGGATGAAGGTGAGGGAAAGTAGACATAGAAGATAGGGAAGTACCTGGCCATTCATATCTGATCACCAAACGCGGCTTAAGCCACTTTGAGTGATGTTTTGATTAATAATGGTGATATTTAACCCAACATATTGTAAAATTAAGAAATCAAAAAATACGTAGTTTCGCGGAAAAGTACGCAACATAATATCCAAAATTCACCCTTTTTTGTCTGTACATATATCCAATAAATATCCAAAATTTTGAGAGCATGACGATTCAACTTGAAAAATCTGGATATCGAAAATCAAACCGAAATGGCCCAAACTTGTCACGTAAATTAAAAAAGGCCTGGCAAAATCCGGCGTGGTGTAATTGAGCTGTTTAGTTTTAATGGCACAACTTTGGAAAAACGACCCTATTACATAAGTTTAAGATTAAAATTTTATTTTACCATTATTGTTCCACTTTCAACGAATCCGCAGAAAGAATTGTTAAATTTTATTGTGTAACGAACTATGTGTATGATAAAACGTAGTACAGGTTTTGGACGAACTATGTTTTTTGATAAAGCGTAATTCAGGTTTTTGGAACGAACTATGTTTTTGATAAAGCGTAGTAAAGGTTTTTGGAACGATCTATTTTTTGATAAAGTGTAGTACAGATTTTGGAACGAACTATGTTATTGATAAAGCGTAGTATACAGGTTTTGGAACGAACTATGTTTTTGATAAAGCTTAGTACGGGTTTTTGGAACTCTTTTTTGATAAAGCGTAGTACAGGTTTTTATTTAAACTTGTTATACAATCTGCGATAATAGTCGCACAATCATGTGTAGTCAAATGAGCTTATTTAGCGCGGTAATTAGATAAAAGTAGATTCAATGTGACTAATTTTAAAATAAAAACTCAAAGAAAAGCTACATATTTTTGTTTTGTTAATCGAATTTATACGAAACTAGTAGGTACCCGGCAAGCATTGCTATTCCATTTAATAAAGAAATTGTTTCTTCGTATGTGTCCTTTCACATTCGTCCCGTCCCCCTTCCACCTCCCCTTCCTCTCCCGCGTTCCCTTTCCCTCTCGCGTTCCCACTCCGCCTCCTACACCTTCCCTCTCCCCACTCCATTCCCCCCCTTCCCCCGTCCTGCGAACCCCCCTCCCAAGTTCCCCTCCCAAGTCCCCCTCCCTAGTTCCCCTCCTCCTCCCAGGTTACCCTCCCCGATCCCTAAGTCCCCTACCCTCCCTTGAACCCCCTACCAGAGTTCTCCTCCCCCCTCCCGCATTCCATACATTCATTCAACCAGCTCGCGTGCCACCAATTGCAATTTTTTTATACAAATTTCATAATGCTAGAGCTCACCAGTAGTTTTATACAAACCTTGTCCAGACAATAACGAACACAAAAAAAAGAATTCTCCAATTTGGTGCAGTCATTCGGAAGTTATGCGCTTACCTACATACATTTCTGCAATTCAGTTTTATTTAATGAATTAATTTTTCGTAATTTCATGATGCCAGAACTCACTTTTGTATACAGATACCATCGCGGGCATACACACATCAAATCCCCAAAGTTTCATCACAATCGGATTAACGGTTTAGCAATGCGTAATTTCATGATGCCAGAGCTCACTATTGTATACAGAAACCATCGCGGGCATGCACACATCAAATACCTAAAGTTTCATGGCAATGGAATGAATGGTTTAGCAACGCATAGCGGTCATACATACAAAATTTTTAGACATATATATATATATATATATAGATTAATTAATAAGACGAATATTCAAAAGGAACTTGCGAGAAGAATATCGCAGAACATTTTTTTTTTTTTTAATAACTTATTTTAAAAGAAAGACAAACATTCCCGGGTTACGAATAACCCAACAATATTTGAAAATCTCCTACTACCACCACAGAAAGCCGAAAATGTTGCTTGTGTTGTGATGGAGGACTTAGCCAGCCGAGGAATCGAACATGCGACGCCCGGGTGGGACCCAAGCGCTATGCCCACTCAACCACTGACCGGTCATACTATGATAAAGTGCGTCAAGCATAAACGAATAATAATATTTTTTTTATGTGGTGACTACAAATAATACACTCCCTCACTTCTTTCTGTATCAAATTTATGAATTAGGGATTCCGCAGTCCAATCGGCTCCGAACAGTTGGACTTCTTGTGCGTTATTATAGGAACAAAAACTCTGTTACAGCCGAGAATTTGTGTTTGATGAATTACCTCAAAAGTGAATTAATTTCTCAACTCAAAATTTAGTTCTTTTCAAATTATGTTTGTATATTCGTATGATTTCTGGCGGAAAAATATTAATATTCTTCTGCACATTTACTTGAAGAGGGATCTTGTTAGCTTTTTTGAAAAAGGTCAAGTGGTTACTTGGAAAATCCTCCAGCACTGGGTCAATGTTTCAGAGCTTTCATACGGTTCGGTTTCTCAGAATTTCATTTTCAGCAGCGCTGTAAATAATGATATATTATTTATACAACGAAATAATATTCAGAAATTATCATTTGGCACCATTATGTAAGCAAGAGTGTGTACGGTCCCTTATTTTTTATAAAGCACCCGAGAATTCCAATTTTCAAGGTCAGTGTTTCAATTCTTCTGTTCTGTTAATTAGTTTTAAATTACATCATCAGATATAACATCAGGAAAAGTAGCAAACGGCCGATGATAGAAAAAAGTGGATTTTCAGCTTTAGACGCTTTACCGATTTTAATCAAAAATTGGGTTTGGAATAGAATCGTTTATTTCACAGGTGTTGTTAAAGTTATGCCACATCATTCTGTCTTTATCGTCAAACTTTCAAAAAAGTCGTACTCCAAACAAGTATCGTCTAATGATGTTGAAGTTAAATACCTCGTAAACTATTCAGATTTCAGGAAATACTTAACGCCAGGTCAATGGTTCAAGTCAAAGGTCATTCTATTTGATAGGCCAATGAGAAAGTTTCCAATAAACTGAGTTATTTAACGATAAACGACAAAGCTTATTTAAGCTATTGGGGTTTATGTTTACAACGTGCAATACTTATTTGTAACTGTATAAATCGCACGAAAGATGGCATCATTTGTTCGTTTAATTGAAAAATATAAAGCAAAAATGGAATACGAAAGGATCGGTTTTTATAAAATAACTAGATGGTACCCGGCACGCCTAGAAAGCCATTAAAAAAAATTGTTTCTCTCTATATGTCCATTCCCATGCTTCCCCGTTCCCCTCCCGTTTCCCCTTCCCCTCCCGCGTTTCCCTTTCACCTCCCCCCCCTCCGAACCCCACCTTCTTCGTTACCCTCCTCCTGCCTTCTCTCCCTGCCACTAAAATATATGAAATACACACATTTTAAAACCATTCGCCCATCACATGTAGTAAATTGTTTATACACATTTCATAACGCCAGAGCTTACCATTATATATAGAAACACTCTTCTGCTGAAATTCAATGTTCTGTAAAATTTTTGAGACAATCCATCGATTACTTTCCGAGATTTGCGGACGCAAACATACGGAACCTAAATTTTTATATATATAAAGATTTGTTCGCTCTAGTTTTGTTGACTGATAGAACATCGCGAAATTAATAGAACGATCGGTACCTACGTAGCGGAAATAAACTCACAATATTGTCTAAAGGGATTTTTATTTATAATATGCTTAAAATGAGTGGATAATATTTCCTATCCTAAATTCAATTGTCGTTAAGACTTATTATTAACTTAACTAACTAACTAAGGGATAGCCAAAGAGGACAGACCGGCACACACTCCTTGCTTCATTCGCACTCGAATATCATTTCATACATTTTATTCTGTTATTTTGACTCTTGACATGACCCGACTCAAGTATTTGATTCGCTTGATCGAGCAACGCCTTCCTCAAGCATCCCCGACTTCTTCTACCATGTGCCACGTATTTTGCCAACTCCAGCTTAACTAGCAAATATCATTTAGATTTTTAGCAAATATCATTTGTAGTGCTAAACACTTCAAATATCTTAAAGTATAATTCTCTTTACGATTTGATGCAGAGTCAAGTTCCACATAAAATATATCGGACTTATGTCCTCTATATTGACTGTAAAATACGGGTGCTGGTTTTCTAGTCGGCGGGCTGCTTTGCACGCTCAGGGCCTGGTCCGGTTGCTGTGAGTATCCGAGGAGAGAGAATTCAGCTGTCCAAGGAAGTGCAAGGTCGGAAGTCAAAGACAATTGTAGAGTGCAGGCAGGAAGAAGCGGTACAAGAAGATAGAGACGGTGAGAGTTGACGCGACGATAAAGGTTCGAATGTGACTGATTTGAACAGAGCTTGACGCTCTATATATACGCTGCCGCGGGGCCGTGCCCAATAGTGGTTCGCATTTGATAAGAGTATTCCTTGAACGTTGCTGCATTTCTTTGCAGTTTTTTCCATCCTTATACAAGAATGGAATGATAAAATTGAATTATATAAGCAAAACTACTCTCTTTGCCGCTCTATCTCATGTAAACCACTTCATTCTAGCAGTTTTATTAAATTCAGTAAAAATTGTACAATGTTAACAAGTGGGGTTTTTAGCCCGATATCAGTATGAAAAAACCCTTATATCTATTTAATGGAAACATTAACATATTTAATTTTATCTTAACAGTATGGACGCAAGTCCAGCCTTTTAATCTATATAATTTTATTTGAAATAACTTTAGCAAACATTGCGTAAATTCAATATTAATCTTACATAAAAATATGTCCTTTTACGGCTGTTACGCAACCGATGGCTTCCATTTCGAAACAAGCTTCGTCATTGGCTGGCCGTTGTAGAGCGAAGTACTGGGAGGGGGTGGGGTCAACATACGTCCTTGCGGTTGGCCTAGGATGGTCAGAGTGGGGGTTATGGCGTATATACCCGTGGTATCTTGAAGACGCCATCATTGTCCACGCGCCAATCATCACATAACGGTGTTTGTAGAGTGGGAGGACCGTAAATAGGTATGGCGTCTTGAAGATGTTACCATTCCTTCTAGGGCGGCCATATAAAGCTGTTTATTGGTAGATTCCACGTTCGATATATTCTCCCCCTCGTGCAGTGTCGGTTGTACCTAACTCCTAAGAACGTGACAGGATTTTTTGTCCGGCGGTGTCTAGGCTGCGGGGAGGAGCTTCTTCTGAGATCAGTGTCGTCATGAGTACGGCGATTTTAACTGCAGGGCGCACGTACACTCCGGTGCTCGTCTGGACTCGAACGGTTCTTACTTGTCCGTCAGCGGCGGGCATTGTTTCAATGACGCGCCCACGAGGCCAACTATTGCGGGGTAGGGCGGAGTCCACGACTAGCACAAGATCACCCGTTTTGATGGGGGTGCTTGGCTGGTGCCATTTTTGACGGGCAGCTATCGTGGGCAGGTATTCTTTTATCCATCGCCGCCAAAACATATCTGCTAATTGCTGGCTGATTCGCCATTGCTTTCTTAGGCAGACTTCCTCTTCTCTTGCAGCGTATAGTGAGAGATGCGGTCGCTTCCCTGCTGATCCCAGCAAGAAATGGTTGGGAGTTAGGGGTTCTTCGTCTCGTGGGTCAACAGAAACATGTGTTAGCGGGCGGTTGTTTACTACGTACTCTGCTTCTGCCAGGGCCGTGAGGAGAGTTTCTTCTTTCGGCGAGCGCTCCTTCATTGTTGATTTGAGGGCTTTCTTTATGGAGCGCACGAGGCGCTCCCAAGCTCCCCCCATATGAGGAGATAGGGGGGGATTAAATTTCCAAGACGTTCTTTGTGTCGATATATAGTTCTGCACCCTCGGATCTTGACTAATTGACTCCAGTGCGTCTTGGATTTCTTTCTCCGCGCCATGAAAATTGGTTCCGTTGTCTGAATAAATACATTCCGGCTGACCTCGCCTAGCTGACATCCGCTGTATTGTCATGATGGCTGAATCAGCACTGAGTGAGGCCGCAAGCTCAAGATGTACGGCCCTCGTTGAAAGGCAGGTGAATAGGGCCCCGTACCTTTTTTCCCGCCGTCTGCCGATTGTTACTTCCATGGGGCCAAAGTAATCCAGGCCGCAGTGCGTGAAGGGGCTCACGTGATGGGCGAGCCTGGCAGCCGGTAGAGGTCCCATCAGTGGTGGCATCGGCTTAGCGTTATTTATGCGGCAAACTAGGCATTCATGCGCTATTCGGCGGAGGTTGGTTCGTAATTTTAATATGAAAAAGCTGCCTCTGATTTCCGCCATGGTTTTTTCGGTACTTGGGTGGTCCGCCTTTTGATGGTAATGGCGGATCAGGAGCCGAGCATACGTCTCGTCACCATCCAGGATGACTGGTGTCTGTACTCCGCTGGTGACATCTTTAAGGGCTTGTAGCCGTGAGCCCATCCGTATGATGCCATCTGGGCCAAGGAAAGGCATTAGCGTCCGCAGGCGACTGCCGGCGGGGGGAATATTGCCCTTTTGAGTGGCGTGTATTTCGGCCCCAAAGGAGTGTGCTTGGGACTTCTTCACCCATAATATTTCTGCTTCTTGGGTCTCTTCGGCACGAAGAGGACCTTCTGATAATGTCTCGGAGCTCGGCCGACATCGTCTTATGAATCGGAGAACCCATGCAGTGGTGCGGATGAGTCGATGCCACGATGAAAATCGTTCAATGAGAGGTAATCCGTCTCCCATTGTTGTTGTAAGGCCGACGTATTGAGGCCTTACCTCCAGAGCCTGGTTATCGGGGTGGATGACTGGCTCCTTTTCACGGGGCCATGCTGCTTCTGGTTGGGTAATAAAGGTCGGACCGCAGAACCACCGACTAGTGGGCGTGAGATCGGGTGGCTCGATATCTCGTGTACCTATATCAGCAGGGTTTAATTTTGTAGGCACCCATCTCCAATTAATGATCTCGGTTAATTCGTCTATTTCTCCTAGGCGGTTGGCTACGAAGGCGGAATAAGCTCTCGGGTCTGTCCTCAGCCAACATAGGACGATTGTTGAGTCCGTCCAATATGTGGTTCGCCTTATTTGTAGTTGGCTCTCCTTTTTTATGGTTGCCGCCAATCGTGCAGCCATTAGGGCTGCTTGTAGCTCCAGACGCGGAATAGACAGGGGTTTCAATGGTGCGACTTTACATTTACTTGCCAGAAAGGTCGAGTGCGTGCGTTCCTGTGATTTTTCCGTTAAATACGCAATTGCGCAACACGCAGACTCCGACGCGTCACAAAATATGTGAAGTTCAAAAATGCCGTTTTTATTGCTGAGACATCTCCGGGGTATTGTCACGCAGCTCTGACGGAGAAGTTGTAGCCAGTCTGACCATTTATTTAAATGTTCTGTTTTTATTCTTTCATCCCAGCCAATATTGGATCTCCACACTGCTTGGAGAAGTATTTTTGATCGAATTGTTAGGCAGGATACAAAGCCCACAGGATCAAAAATCTTCATTACAATGCTTAATAATTGTCTTTTTGTTGGGTGGGGAATTATCTCGGCTGCCGCCGCCTCCCGGAAGCTGTAGATAAAGTGGTCGCCGGCGGGGTCCCATATGAGACCTAGTATGCGCTCATTTTCATGATCCCCGCTACTAATCGGTATGGCCGATTTTGCCCGCTTTTCTAACGGTACCTTTGCAATCGCGGCAGGGTCATTTGAAGCCCAATTCGTAAGCTGGAAACCCCCGCTTGCCAGGATGGTGCTCACCTCCTGTATCATCTTGGCGGCTTCATCTGATGTATCCACTGCATCTAGATAATCATCCATATAGAATTTTTCCTGGATGGCTCTTGCTGCGGCTGTATATTGTTCCTTATATTGCTCTGCTACCTTATTTCGCACGAATTGCGCACTGCTCGGTGAACAAGTAGCTCCAAACATCATTGATGTGAGCATGTATGTACTTGGCTCCTCTTGCGGCGTTGTTCTCCACATAAATAATTGAGATGACTGGTCCTCACTTTTAATTTTTATCTGCAAAAACATTTCAGCGATATCCGCTGCGAATGCAATTTTTCCTTCGCGGAAGCGCAAAATGTTTCCCAATAGCGAGGAAAGGAGATCGGGCCCTGTCAACAATTGATCGTTTAGGGATACGCCTCGACAGCGGCTTGCTGCATCGAATACCACTCTTAGCTTTCCCGGTTTATTGGGATTTATTACCGCAAAATGTGGTAGGTACCATTTTCGTGGCTTAGGGATGGCTGCCTCTTGACTATTTAATTTTCGCGCGTACCCGCGTTCAATTAGTGAACTTATTTTCATCTTGTATGCCGCTGCTAATGCTTCGTCTTTTCCCAATTTTCTTTCTAATGAGTACAGGCGTTTTAATGCGCACTGTTTGTTGTCCGGCAGGCGTGTATTATCTGCTTTCCACAGAAGGCCAGTTTCCCACCGTCCGGTGTTATATGGCCGGGTAGTGTTTTTCATTAGGGCCTCTGCCCGTAGTGTGGCGGCATCTGTGCGCGCCACTGACGTCACTCCAAGTGAGTCGATGGCGAAATTTTATTTCAAAAGATCTGAGAGCTGTTGGTCTCCCCTGTCAATCTCGCCAATTATGTTGAGCGTTATGTGCTCCGTAGGATGAATGCCTCCATGCGTGATCCAGCCGAGTGCAGTGCGGGACAGCATCCGTTTCTCTGTGTCTTCACGGACCTCTCTCGATACAATAAGATGAGCGTTGTCCTGTCCCAATAATATTTGTGGTTTTACTTGGCGCCGACCGGCTATGGTTTGCCGCGGTAGGTCTAGATTACGCACTGTATTCGCTGTAATGCCATATTCTTCACCGTCTCCTCGTACTGAAAGTTTAACTCGCCGGGACGTTTTATCTGATGCACACATTCCACCTGCACCGTGAATACGGAGACCACGAGTCGGTCCGCTTGCCCCCACTTTGTCAGCAATTTCTGTTTCCAGCAGAGTCACCGTTGATCCCTCGTCAAGTAGGGCATGAACTGACACTTGCCCGTTTGGGCCACATATGGTTACCGGTATCACTTTTAACAACACTGATTCGTGTCCGCACCACGTAGTATTTGTCACGGTTTGACTGTCATTATTTCCGCGCGACGTACCGGCAGTAACCTGTGAATTCACACGCGACGGATCGTGTAATAGTTTGTGGTGGGGGAGTCGACACGAACCCACTCCACACCATACGCGATATTTACACGCCCGTGTATGGTGACTTACGTCTAAGCATTTGTGACACAGACGGGCGCTTTTCACCTTTTCCCAGCGATCGGGAACACTTTTCTCTAAAAACACCGGACATTCCCGTATCTTGTGCGAGTTTGCACACTCTGCGCACTTTTCGATTTTTAAATCACTTTGTGCAAACACTTGCTCCCGTCGTGGTTTTACTGGGGGCCGAAAATTATCAACTAGCCCTGAACGTGGTATTGCGTTTGTGAGTCTCTTTAGGAAGGCTGCTAACTGTTGAATAGTTGCACTTGTAATTTGATCGGCAATTTTGTCCAACCACGACACTCTTAACACAAGGGGCATTTTCGATGCTATTTCACTTAGTAGCGCGGGGTTAGAGAGATAGTCATATTTTAAACTGCCGAGCGAGGCCACTACATTTTGCACAGTACCCGAGAATTCAATTAACGCTTCGTTTGATGCGTCTTCAGGAAGCCGCGGTAACTTTTTTATTTTCTCAAACATCAGGGTTGCGATTGTGTGAGCACCCCCGAACCGATGTTCCAAAACGTCCATTATTTCCGATACTTGAGTAGGGTCCATAAGTAGTGGGCTCACTGCTTCGCGCGCCTTGCCTTTCAAAGCTCTCTGAAGGCGCATTAAGTTTTCAGATTGTGTCATCCCACATGTAGATGTTGATTGATAGAACTGAGCGCGCCATGCTGGCCACTCCACGGCGTCTCCATAGTATGGTGGCAGGTCCTTAGCGCTTGATTGGCGTGCAATGAGAGACGCTAGACGATTTTCCTCTTCGGGTTGCTGCCGTGGGGTTGCACCGTTTTGCGAGGCGCGAAAGGCCTCCGTCATGAATGCTGCAAACTGTGTGAACGGATTTGCTGGGGCCGATTGTCCCGCTCCATTATTGACCCAATCTTGAGTGTGACGCGCCGTGTCATCCTCCGTAAGGTGACTCGGGAATGTCGCGTATGTGTTGTTTGCTGTGGTATGGCCGAACTGCATTTGTGGAGTACCCGGCTGGTTGGAGGCTGCGGGGATGTGTAGGGCCCCTTGAGCTGAGGTTTGTGCCGGCTGTTGTCCGAATGATGCGCGTGAATACTCTGTGTTCATGTTAATGGCAGGCTGCTGCAGCTGCAGAGGGGGTGTTTGGCCTTGCATCGTGACGTTAGATGCTGAAGACCGGTACTCTACGCTGTGCGTGGCACCTTGTAGGGGGCCTTGCTCACTGCCTTGTTGCGCGGCGCCTTGCATGGCGCCTTGTTGTGTAGTCGCTTTCTCCGAGGGGGTATCAGGTCCCACGGTAAGCGCTTGTTTGGTCACAGGAACTTCCATTGAAGCGATGAGGGCATCTTGTAATTTCCGGTTGCGACGCCTCTCTGCTCTTAATTCTCGCTGCAGTTGCTTTAGTAAATCTGCATTTAAAGCCTCGCTGTCTGATGATGAGTCATGGCTGAGCGTCTGTACCGGAGAGTGATCATGCGCAGGGGCCACATTTGCAGACGGCGGGATTGCAGAGGGGCCAGCGGGGGGCTCGGTACTGGCAGCATCCTGTCCGGTTTCCTCCAATGTACTCTTTCCGGAGCGTAGAATTGGTGTCATCTTGGCAACTGGAGACTAGAACATCCGGTTCGAAGGACCACAATATATCGGACTTATGTCCTCTATATTGACTGTAAAATACGGGTGCTGGTTTTCTAGTCGGCGGGCTGCTTTGCACGCTCAGGGCCTGGTCCGGTTGCTGTGAGTATCCGAGGAGAGAGAATTCAGCTGTCCAAGGAAGTGCAAGGTCGGAAGTCAAAGACAATTGTAGAGTGCAGGCAGGAAGAAGCGGTACAAGAAGATAGAGACGGTGAGAGTTGACGCGACGATAAAGGTTCGAATGTGACTGATTTGAACAGAGCTTGACGCTCTATATATACGCTGCCGCGGGGCCGTGCCCAATAGTGGTTCGCATTTGATAAGAGTATTCCTTGAACGTTGCTGCATTTCTTTGCAGTTTTTTCCATCCTTATACAAGAATGGAATGATAAAATTGAATTATATAAGCAAAACTACTCTCTTTGCCGCTCTATCTCATGTAAACCACTTCATTCTAGCAGTTTTATTAAATTCAGTAAAAATTGTACAATGTTAACAAGTGGGGTTTTTAGCCCGATATCAGTATGAAAAAACCCTTATATCTATTTAATGGAAACATTAACAAATTTAATTTTATCTTAACAGTATGGACGCAAGTCCAGCCTTTTAATCTATATAATTTTATTTGAAATAACTTTAGCAAACATTGCGTAAATTCAATATTAATCTTACATAAAAATATGTCCTTTTACGGCTGTTACGCAACCGATGGCTTCCATTTCGAAACAAGCTTCGTCATTGGCTGGCCGTTGTAGAGCGAAGTACTGGGAGGGGGTGGGGTCAACATACGTCCTTGCGGTTGGCCTAGGATGGTCAGAGTGGGGGTTATGGCGTATATACCTGTGGTATCTTGAAGACGCCATCATTGTCCACGCGCCAATCATCACATAACGGTGTTTGTAGAGTGGGAGGACCGTAAATAGGTATGGCGTCTTGAAGATGTTACCATTCCTTCTAGGGCGGCCATATAAAGCTGTTTATTGGTAGATTCCACGTTCGATATATAAAATATAAAACTTTATTTACGTAATGGGCGAAACCTGCAAATACCATTCCGTTTTATCTCAGAAAACACTTAAATGTTATATTTACACGACCGCAATGTTGAAAGTATCATAAATTTTTAATTCATACGGCACTGGTTGGTCGGAAGCCATGGCGGCGCGTAATCAAAACTGGCAAAAGTTATTTAATGTAATTAAAATAAATTAATAAAGTGCTTGGATTTTAATTGATATAAAGTTTTGGCTGAACGGTCCCGATGTGTTTAAAAGTTAATGTTCATATATCAACCTTAATTCTGGAAGTATTATTCAATGTGGAAACTTTACTATGTGGGAAGTTTAAGTAATGATTTAATTTTCCGAGTATGTAGTTTAAAACTTTAAAAATCCACGTTTATTCAGCGGAAAACTTATTTTTAACTTTGTGAAAAATACATTGAAAAATCATAACATCTACACATTTGAAAATGTATTAAGAGCGTATAACCAGAGAACACCAGAAATATGTCATTTGTAAATCAGTGTTTAGACGTATTGACTCTTTTCCGTAAAAAAATTATAAATTGGTTTCGAAAGATTGTTCTTTTACCTAGTAAACGTATGTTTTAAATTTTCAGAATTTTTTTTTTTAGTTTAAAGTTATACCATAGGTCGTTGGGGGATTTGTTAAATTTTCAAAAGAGTACATTTACAGTTTGTCAAATAAGAGTAGAAAATAAATGAGGGCGCCACCGTTGCCCAAATGGCAATACTAGAAAATAACCATGGTGTTAATCAAAAGCTGTGTAGCCTACATTTTTATTAAAAATTAAAAAGGCATTAAAGTGAAAAAAAATTTTTTTTTCATTGCTAGATACCCACTGATCTCAAAATTAGAATTGCATTTAGGTATATTATTATTATATATTTGCAATTTTGTGTTAACATAATGAAGAATAACGATATTATAATAAAATATAAAGCATACTTTAGAAATTGATCACATTTATTTAATTCTAGCTTAAGTACCTAGCGTTACCCGGGCTTTAGATCATGCCTCGAATTTTAAATCTGAATATATTTAACTCATTCAGATCTAAAAGTAGTGTGACTAAACTCACCATTAATGATTCTTCCTTTCCATCTACTGTTAAATTCAAATCTATGTTAAATTAAATGAAAGCCAATCACTTTGTAAAACACAATTTAATCAAATTTATGTCATTTAGTAGGTACCTTCACAATAGTTCTTAATCGATTTAATTTTTTTTTAAGAATAAAAAAATGTTTTTTTAAATGTGTATACAGTGTTTTGAATTTTCAGTGTCATTGCACTTTTAAAGAATATTTGACAGATAAATTGGTGTTGCCAGCCTAAAAATTTCTTAGTTCCATTTTATTTATTTTCTACTCTTTTTTGACAGACTCTATTATACAACACCCATTTCAAAATGCAGTAAAATAAATCAATACATTATCTGGTAAACGTATGAACCAAAATTTTTTTATTTTACTTTAAATAAAATCATTAAAAAATATATAAGTACATGTGTTTCTTGACGAAAATTGGTCCGTTTGTGTATTTATTTGCGCACTTACAGTCTAATATATTTATTTTTTTTTACACTTTTATTTTGCTGAGACATTATTGAAAAATGATAAATACTTATGATAAAAAAATTATTACAAGAAGTACTCAACTTTAATAGTTTTATCAACACACCTTTCAGCATTTTTGGATGTAGGTATAAATTAAAGCAAATTTGGAATGAAATAAAATCGATATTGAGTTATAATTTTAAAAAGCTGGTACGGAGAGCAATTAATCTTTCTTATTGAAACCGCCCTGTACGATCGTAAGAACCTCTTTCGACGAAATGTGGATTTTCGGCCGATGGCTGGTTATACGCTTTTAAAAATCACAACAATCCGGAGCCAGGGGAACTATGGCATCCCCAATTGGGGTTGTGCGCAGAGGCGGTTCATGACTGAAATTGCCAGCAGCGCATTTCACCTTTAAAATGTACCTGGTATGTAATATAGATGTAGAAAATTAATTAATGTAATTCATTCCCGCGCACTAGTACTAAAGTGTGAATGTTTTTGCGCTAACATTCTAAGTTAGTATTTCCAAACCAATACGTTCCAGACGCATTGGATTACACATGACAAAAGTGATGAAAAATTCACTTGCCTTCAAGGCGCCTCACGCACGCGTTGCTAGTGCACGGGATGAGTTGTTATGTAATCTGTCTTGCTCGTGTCACCGTTTCAGCCTGCCTAACTGCTGTCTCGATACCGCCCTTTGCGGTCCCCGTAGTTTCGTAAAAAAAAATTTTAGTTATATTATTTATTTTTGACTAGTTTGCGCTTGAATAATGTATGGAGCTTACATTCGTATAGATTACTGGGGCACATATAATATCGTACGTGAAGGCCGAAAACAAGCAGTGCAATTTACAAATACACATACAAATGATCTGCCTCTGGTTATGAGGTTGTGTGAGAGTGGAGGGGGGGAGGGGAAGATTTGAGATATAGGAAGGTGGGGATGTTCCTGGCTATTCAAATCTGTTAATCAAAGCTAAAGCCATTAATAATGATAATAATATTTGTACTTCTATAGCGCCGTTTTCGTGGGAAAATTACCTCAAGGGCGGAATTACTAGCAAAGTTACTAATACTGTGACTACGACCACTCTGTCTAAAATTTTATATTTTAGTGCGTAGAATACCGAAAGTTAAATTTAGCTGTGCCGGGTTAAGATGACGAGATGGAAAATAATTTTAATCATTGCTCATATCGTATTTGCTTTTTATTGACCAATATGTATAATATAGGCAACTATCTTTGGTAACTCTTACACTTATGTAATTGATGTTTTAATGTGCCTTTATTAAAGTACATGTCTGCACTAATTCCATATTTTAATGAGATCCAATTCAATTTGGGAGACGGAAATGGGTACCGCTGCCCCGGGAACTTATTTTGGATAACTAACACCTCTGCCATAGATCACCCCAAGTGGTTCGCTACGTTTGGTGAATTAGCAGGGGTGCCCGGTTTCATGGGTTGAGGTTGGGTTACATAAGATGACATAGGCCCTCAGGGAAAATATTTTCCTCAGGGCATCCCGCGTGGAGCTCATGTAAAAATAAACAGTTTTTTGTTTCTTCTTCACTGCTTTTATTAACTTATATTATTATATACCAATTATGGTATACCAATATACGTATATTATTTTTTCTTTTGTTTTGTTTACTAATACGACGAAGTATTTTATTTCTTTCTTCTTTCTATATTGTACGAGTATTATGACTGTAATAGGAAATGGCACTTGTGCTGTTCATTCCAAATAAATAAATACACCGTTTCGGACTGAATAATGTCTAAAAGGAAGTAACTCTGTAGGCCTCGGAAAATCTTGTCAATCATGACTGGTCAATGACTGAGCTGGCATCGAGCTTTTTTATGAGAATACCGCAAAAGAGTTCCAACTGCTTCCAACCGTCTGGTGCCAGTGAGTCTATGGCATCCTCAATTGGGGTAAGTTGTTAGGCTGAACGTAGTGGGGAGGGGAAGGATACAGGGAAGAGTTAAGTGGGGAAGTAACTAGCTATTTAAATCTGATGACCAAACACCATTAAAGCCTTTTCGAGAAACGTTTCAACTATGAATTGTGGTCTTATAACAGGGCAACACTGAAAGTATCTTCCACTCTGAAATAAATCAAATAGAATTTATACGCACACGACGAGATCTGTACCCGCCACCGTCGGATTGCTAATCGAGAGCCTTACCCCTCGATAACGGAGGCGTGCCAGAGGCTTGTTCCCACCGAGGCACAGGCGTCGTGAGTGCAATTCCTCGGCTGGCTAAGTCCTTCATTACGACAGAAGAAACGTTTTTCGCTTACTATGATAGTAGTAGAAGATTTTCAAATATTGTCAGGTTATTTGTAACCATTTGTAAAATATAAAAAAAGTAATGTTGCCATATTGATTTTAATACATCTTCAGTATGAAAAAAGAGAAGCATAGATTTGAAATCTATAATACCGAAAACTAATAATACATACCTGGGTTGTGCTGTATCGTTTAACCAGGACTAATAAATTAACTAATATAATAGTACTTTATTGAAGCCATAAATACACTGGGAATTTATGTCATATATGTAAATCCTAATTATACAATTGTAAATGTTCTCTAAAATGACCTGGAAAGAATCTCCTACTTGTGATCTCACTAAAGAAACCACTCATTCACTCTGAATGCGATTCTTTCAAAGACATAAAGAAACCATCGCTTCGTTCAGAAAACAAATGTTAATGTTCTCAAAAGTTGTCTTGACAGAGGCTCATTCCTGTGATATCTTGAAAGAAACCATTCCCTTTTTAAAAATATTATGAACTAAATATACAATTTGGCTGTCCTGAAACGGGTATCCTTCCCAGTTGGACAGACAAAGTATCATTTTGTAATGTATTGTAATATATGTATATGTACGTAAATAAATAAATAAATATATATATTGACCAAAATTCATAAACGTAATGTTAAACGAGTATCGACTCGCGAATCTTTCACAAATAAAATAGTACTATTAAACGTAACTTAATACGAACCAGGAAACATTTAGATCAAAAAAGCTAAACGCTTCGTGTATGACGATTTTTAGTAAAACGTCTGGCAAAATATCATCTGAACATATAATCTGAAAGTTGTGTTCTTCCATTAAATATTAAGTTCTTACCAACTTACAACGTACATAATGTACAGAAATAAAATATATTTTGTGCTTTAAGTTAAGCCGCCCCCTTTTTATGAAATTGTTTCATTTGAAACGTACCAAGGATAAAGTCCTTAAGCTGGAAATATACCCCCTATGATCTCAAAAGTCCTATCGTATTGCACAATATAATAAAAAATCTGACCACCCTGGGATCGGTTGCATTGAAAAAATATTTCTGTTAGTATGCGGCATTTCAATAAAATGCGAACTTATTTATAATAACGGCATAAACATCGCAAAATTTTAGTTTATCCCTTTTGTTGCGGATTTACTGCGAAACTGTGATTATTTTGAGGAAATCCTTTAAAATGCCTGTTTTTGTATGTAGGTACATAACTTGTACATATTATTATTTTTTCTTTGTCCTTCAGGCCATTTCCCATATAACGTAAGAGGAAAATTTAATACACCAATCAATGGAAATGTCTTTCACTATACAAATCAGCTTTTAAGAAAATAAGCCTTTGTATATTTATAATATTCGACAAATATATTTTTATTAGCGGAAAATAATAACAAATATTATTAATTATTTTGACTTCAGCAATAGTACCCTTAAAATAACAACTTTATGTTACTTACTTCGGTTATTTTAGATCCTTAGCGAGTGTTTTAAATTAGGTACTTAAGGACATTTTTTTAAAAAGAAAGTTTAAAACATTTCCGGGTTCCTGACAACACTTTGAAAATCTCCTACTACCACCACAGTAAGAGGAAAATGTTGCGTATATCGTGGTGAAGGACTTTGAGCCAACCGAGGAATTTAAATCACGATGCCTGTGAGGCGTGATGTTATGTGGAAGCAGCTCATAGAATGCTCTGCTCTCAAACTTCACAATATTCATTCACGAGGGTTCAACAGTAAAAGATTCGTAGGGCTGATTTCTTGACGCGAAATATTGTATTAGGTTAGTTTAATTTGGGAGGTAGGTATATGTACCGCCGCCCCGGGAACCATTATAACAAGTGTTTATTACTACGTTTGTTTATTTAGCAGGGATGCCTTTGGTTCATGAGGTGAGGTTAATCAAGATGTTGGCGATGAATGCGTTTGCCCACCTCCTGCATGGCGGACCGGATCAGGAGAGACTGGTTGAGGGAGATCTAACCTAGACCTCTCCAGCCAAACTCTCAACCCATTTCTATTCATGCACATCCTACCCATCCCTCATACCTTTTCTTCCTAGATTTTTTTCTCCATAAAAAGTACCTCCACATAGCATGACCCCAAGTATCACACAGCCCCGAGGGATTTTTTTTCTCAGGGCTTCCTGTGTGGAGCTAATGTAAAAAAAAAATCATGGTCAGGCAGACAAAAACATTATCGTTTAGACTCTACCATCTCCGTATTTCAGCTTTCAGATCCCGCAACGTATTCTGGATGGTCATAACTATAAATTTCCCGCTGCATCGTAACCCTCGACCGCCGACCCTCGCCTCCCCTCTGTTCTACTGGAGGACCACTATTCCATATTCCGGAGCTGAAGACTAGAGGGCCATCAAATATCTAATTCCTCATATGAATTGCTTATTAATTTGAGCCAAGGTATACCTTAACCAGAGATAAACTACATCCGCAATGTTTATTCATCATAAACATACAGTTTGCGGCTCTACAAAATGCACAGGAGGCTAGAATCTATAAATCGCACCACAGTAAGCCTGATAAACTTTGTGTGCTATTCGAAAATAAACCATTTTCTTAAAACAGAAAATTCAGCTGGACGCAAATCTACAACGTGCAGATTGTAATAATGAAGAAAAATAAGTACCGGCTAAACGTATAGTCATATAATATAACTGTATAAATAAGAATGTATTTTAATTCATTTTATTTTATTTTATTTTAAATTTTATATAATAACATTTATTTTACCCGGCATGCGTTGCAATGCCACTCAAAGAAAGAAATTGTTTCTCCGTGTGTCTCCGTCCCCGCCCCTATTGCCCTCCCGCGTTCCCCTTCCCCTCCCGTGAACCCCTTCCACCTTCTCCCATTCCGTGTCTTCCCGTCCCGTAAACCCTTTCCCCCTCCCGCGCTCCCCTACCCCATCCCGCGTTCCCTTCTCCCCATTCCGCATTCCCCTTCCACCGTCCCCGCTTTCCAACCTCTCTCGTCCCACCTGCTGCCAAACCCCCTCCTTCGTTCCCCTCGTCCCTCCTCTCCAGATTCTCGTCCCCCTCCCCCTTTCCTACCTCCCACTTAACTATATGAAATACACTTATTTTTCAAACAACTCGCGCATCACATATTTCAAAATTTTAATACAAATTAACGCCAGAGCTCGCCATATATGCATATAGAAACCTTCGCGGACGTGCGCTCAACAAATCAACAAAGTATCATCCCAATCGGATGAATAGTATAGGAAATAATTTCGTAACGCCAGAGCTCACTTTTATATATGGAAACTATCGCGGGCATGCGCACATCAAATCGCCAAAGTTTCATCGTAATCGGATGAATGGTTTAGCAATGCATAAGGGACAAACAAAGAAACACTTATGTTTTATACTGCTTAAGGCTGGGATGAATATTTATTTTTGACTTAATGAGTAAAAAAATCAATTTATGACAATATTAGCGAAACTCAATCAAAAATCTGAAAACAGAAAAATCAGATAAAGATTTAATACACTCTCCCGATGAAGCAGAAGCTTGTGGTTAGGAGAGGACAACATATTAATACAACTATTTGAAAAGTTAAAGAGTAAAGTAAAATAATAGTTTTCTAATCTAAATTTACATTTTACCTGGCAATAAAGGAAGACAACAAATTTGTTAGAAGAGATCAGCAAAACATAAAATACCGTATAATAAGTAAAAATTATACGAATAGTAATAATACTTTCTCCTACCTAACGTCACAAAAAGGAAACAAATAGTCCATTTTGTTACTAAATGCCAAAATTTCATGATAAACATATGTATTTAGGTTTTTGCGGAGGAATGAAACATATTAAAATCATTAAAAGACTAATATTTACATACCTACAGGTGCGGCAAGTTCCATGATAGTGTTAGGGTTAGATAAATAGGTAATTAAGTCGCTTCAATGTTTTCATTAGTTAAGTCATGGAAGTAAGTTAATCATGGAAAGTTAATCATGGAAAAATCAGTAATTATGTTCTCATTATGTGTTGTAATCACGTTTAATATGCGTCAATTATGCGTTTTAATCACGTCATATTAATAGGTACTGTTATTTTAAAAGGATTGTAAAACCATCCCACACTTTTAAAGTGTCAAACTTTAAAATTAAAATTAACACACCGACGCAGGTTATGATAAATATGTTTTGTTACCTTGTTAAAAAATACCAAAACCTCTCAATACATATCAATTTTTTACATAGGTTAATATAAGGCGAGGTTGTCACGCACTGTTATTACAAAGAGCCTTATCAAAAAGCTCTCGTGTCTCGTTTTCCGAGGTTCATTTAAAAAAAAACAGCAACGTATAGCTCTGTTTTAACGGAAATAATGATTATTGTAATAGTTCTACTACTGTCGAGAAAACTCGGTTGAGCTGAACTGATATATACTACAGGCTATAGACGAACAGTGTTGGAAGAATTACGGAGACAGTGTTACATTTGGCTATTAAATCACCTGTTACTTCCTGGATTTTATCTTTAATTTAATGGTGGATGGCTACAACGAATCAATTTTTCAATTAATCTCTCGCCAATCGCTGAGGTAAACGCATGTTCTAATGCAATTGAATTCCGTATTCGATCGCTTTATGATTGTAAATTGTGACGGTTGTTGCAAAAAACTAGAAGTTATGTGAGGTATGTTATTGATAATTTTCTTAAATCCAGCTCCCTACCATTTTGAAAATACATATATGAAATGTGCACTGGACATTTCTCCTTGAATACATAAAAAAATGCTTTAGTAGATGTTACTTTCACAGGTTTTTAAGGGACGTACTTGACTAAATTCAACCAGTGATTCAGACATTATTTGGATAAGTGATTGAAATTTTGGTCTCCAGTGGCACTTTTTCAAAAAGATCTGCCGAATGGCCGCATGGATGGTTTGGTATATTTATGGTAACCGCCAGACTCCCCAGAACGACCATTGCTGTTCAATACCTAATATTTTTTAATGTTTTTATTTGAAAAAACAAGACGATTTATATTATTTAAATCCAGGTACTTAGGTATAATGAAAAACTAATTGCATTTTTATTACCTATGCCCTTATTGATTTCCGAAATTATTAATGGTTATTAATACCCTTTAATGTTTCTCCAATTACTGCATTGGTTAAATTTGACTAATGGTCGTTAATGTAAAGTATTTCCAAATGGTGACTCAGTTGTTTTCCCTGCATCATTATGTATTATTTTGTTCTCTAATAAATCAAACTCGGGTTAAACATATCTATGGATATCGAAGGATAAAGAAAAAGAAGTTATTAAAACTATAAAAATCCGAAAACTTCAATATCTTGGACATGCGATGAGACATCTAAAGAAGTATGAGACCTTGCATCTCATAATGCAGGGGAAAGATTGCCGGAAGACGGGGCCCTGGAAGAAGGAGAACCTCATGGCTGAAAAACCTGGGACACTGGTTTGACCAGTCTACCGTAGAGCTCTTCCGGGCCGCAGTAAACAAAGTCCGCATAGCCAATATGATTTCATTTTTGTTGTTCATTTGTCAAACTAGCTTTCGGATAATTAGAATTTTTATTATTATAATACAGAAGGCGAAAGTTTTATTATTACCATCTTGTAATCTTATAACCCTTTCAAATCAAAATAAAATAATAGCCCACAACAGAAGTAGAATCCTATCCCTTGATATAATCCCACAGAAGTTGGGTGCTGCAGAATAGGGGCTGAGTCAAGTAATCGTCGATTCAGACCTCAGTAACTGCCTGCTCCGCCGATGTGACATGCTGTAATTTGAAATTTGACGTCTTGCTTTGTTATAATTGTTACAACATGCGAACATACAATAATTTTCTTCGGAACGGCTGACTTTATAGCTTCGGATTTGACGTGATTGCCGTAATTAGTTGTGTTTTGTGTTCATGAATAACGTGATTTAAAACACTGCATAGTGTTTTCACACTAGGTATATCTTTAGTTCAGTTGATTAGTCAGAAATCTCCAAATATTAAGGAAGGGTGGTTTACATTTTTTTTTAAAGTTTAAAAATTTCAAAATTTTCAAGTTAATTTCCACGTTCTGTGTAAGTTTTGTCATTATAGGCCAGTTGCTTCATTGAACTAAAATAATCACAGAACTTGAATAGAACTTTCACAGAACGCGAAAATTAACTTAAAAAAATTGATGAATTGTTCTAATTTTTTTAAACAACCCATTCTAAGTTTTGAGATAATGAGGAAAGCAATATTCGAATGCTCACCATAAATCAACCATTATTCTCACGCGTCTGTGCTTTACATATAAAATATGCTATAAAATAAAATCGGGAAGCATTACGGTCCGGCATGACATATATGACGTAGTATGACATTTTAAAATATACTAAAAGTGACCCAGAAAACATATTGTTAATTCACCAAATCAATTATAATGCTTAAGTTTTTATGCATTATAATTGATTTGGCGGTGTTTATGAGTAATCGAGTATTTTTTCTAAATATAGGGTACACTTTGACATGTAACTGCATACTCAACTCAAATTAATTCTTTTCTGAGATTAATTTGAGACTAATCGACTGGATGATCGATTTGTCGGCGTTATTAAAAAAAACCTGTCATAAAAGTATATTTTACAGATAAACATGAATATGCGGTAGTAGTATTTATGTGTGATATTTTTAAAAAGGTAATCCGACCAAAAAGAATAGTGACAAAACACTATTGAAAAGTTATACGAAGTCATAAAAAGTGATGAAAAAATGGTTACCCAGATTAGACCATTTTTTTAAGGCTTGAATTTTTTTCTATTATTATTGACTTTTAACGTTCAAAAAGTTTTATCACTTTTCTGTTTAGTAATGGAACGCTTCAGAAAGTATTATTTTGAAAAATTACATTAGTTAGGTAGGTGGGTATTAGGTACACAAGCTTTCTCATATCTTAATATATAAAACAAAGACGGGTTAGTTCAACTCGAGAACGCCTGGACCCATTTTTATGATCTTTGATTTGTAGGATTTGTCTCCGCCCCTAATAGCAGAATAGCTATTAAAAAATCGGAAAAGTTTAAGAAAAAATAGTTGTATGGAACGAATTCTCATATTTTGAAAGAGCTGCGGCAATATTGTGATAAATATATTATAGGTTATATTGAATAGTGACTGAATTCCAAAAATTTAAAAACGTCAAATGTCAATGCGCTGAGTGTTTTGCTTTTGTTCTTAAATACACATATAATGCTGCCCCTTTTTTCTTACACACTAAATGTCAATAGTCAAAAATGAGACAAACGGTGAACGTACGTCTGCACCCCTTGAAAGGAAAAATACAATAAATATAATAAATCTTCCCCACACGTATAAAGAAAATGAAATACATTTCCCGTAAGTAAGCGGAAAAGTAAGAAAATCACAAAAAATATAAATCCGCACACAATGGCATCTCTGATACTGACAAAAACAAAACACGGACAGTTGCACATCGATAAAATTGCTTCATTGTGTAATTTTTAACTTAATAAAAAAAACTTCATTTAATTCAGCTAATAAGTAAACACAATATTTATTGATTCCGAGGCGGTACGAAGTTTACCGGGTCAGCTAGTTGTTAATAAAATACATAATAATATTTGTTGGTAAAAATTGAAAATCTGATATTGCGAATAATTTCGCAAAGTGTTCAGGCAATATTTAGGATATCAGAGTTAAATGAAATTAGGGAAGTAGGCTCCAAGTAGGTAAAATAATTTATTTAGCCTTTATTTGACAGCCTATTAGTATTAGTGGTAGACATTTCGTGCAGCGAGGGCTAATGCACAAAACAACCGGCTCATTTTAATGGCTTCCCGACAAGTCTCGATGTTTGCATTACAATGCGGGATTTATACGGAATTAACCACCGCTTGCCATTTACTATGGACGGGTTCGTGCCGATGATGAAATAGCCAGCGAGGATTTTAAATAACAACGCAGAAAATTAACTACAGTGGAATCCGTTTATAATGACATCGCAGGGAAATGACAAACACAGAAAATAAACAACCTCCTGTTTTTATTAGGTATATATATATAATAGAGAGAAACACAGCGTATTAAGACTCGTGATGTGCCACGCACGCGCCGAACGTCGTCGGGCGTCACGTGACCCTCCCGAGCACTGCCGAAGGTGTTAGGAATCACGTCGGTCACTAATACCGACATAATTTTCGATGAAATTAGGACATAATTTATTAAAAATGGGTCACACTAAGCGACATGTTACCATAAGCGAAGTCATTATATCCGACTTTGTTATAAAAAATTTTGTATGAAAACCAAACTTCGCTGTGTAATTACGTCATGTTAAGCGGTTGGCCAACATAGGCGGAGTCATTATAAATGGATTCTAATTAATCCGTAATAATTGTAATTCCTAACGAAATGATAATTATAAGTAAGGTTTTATTCCTGCGTAGTTGTGTGGGGCGTGTAGCAGAGGTATACAAGTTCATGGGGTGAGGCATGACCGGGTTTTGGCGGCGGATGCGTCTGACCACCGGCTGCCTAGCCAACCAGATCGAGAGAGTCTGGTTGTGTACTTCGCCTTGCACTGAAAGTGGAAGGATGGATTCATATGTCCATCACTCCCGGGCACACTGATCCCCAGATTTTCACCAATAGATAGGGGATATTTATGGGGTATATAATTTGTCTAGGTTTTGTGTAAATTGGTTGAAATATACAATATATAAAGGGCTGGCAGGCGGTTGGTGCGGATTTGATATGTATGCAAATTAACATATGGCGTTGGTTATAAAGGTCGGGTAATGGCGTTGTCAGTAGATGGCGTTGTGTTCTGTTAGCCACAGCAACGTGTGGTCGGGTCTGTTAGTATTCTTATAAAAACAGTTTGATACTCTGGTATCTTTGTAAAATTGCACTATGAATTTTGATGGCAATTTGGAAACCATCCCTTACATCCTTATAATCAAGGGTTCGTGGCATAACTACCCTCATTATACACAAGAGTTAAATTACACGGTCATGTTGCCCCCTTAACCCATCGATCAACGGTACCAAACATTAAAAGCAATAAAATGAAATTTTCCGTTTGAATTTTCAGTATGGTTTTGTTATTAAGTTTAAATTCCTTCTTTGCAAATATTTGTTGACATCCAACCCGGCGAGAAAACGTAATAATATTTATTTTGTATAAAACGAGAGCTTTTACAGGGTAAATAACAAATTGGTTACATTTAAAATAACATAGATAGCTCTGTGTTATGGCAATATGCTTATGTAACTTCTACGGATGCAGTGAAAGAACTTAATACGTTAACTAAAAAAACGTATAATCATTGAATACTAGCAGTTAAAAACCCGTTCTGCAGGTTTTTGCTACTAGGCCAGGAGGAGGTCTAGGTAGGAATTTTGGTGGCCATTTTATATATCCGATAGGAACTGGTTCCAAAAATACCCCATTCCTTGGATCCACTGTAATACAGTGATAGAGTCACCGGGACAGGAAATGACATCGTATGTAATATATAGATCAATCTTTCCATATCGTGTTACTTATTCCTGCCAGGAGCAAATTCTCATGCGACCTGCTAATGGAAGTGGCGCCATCCTTTAACGAATTCTTGAATTCGAAACTGAATCACTTTGATTGAAATTTCACGTACACAGTTGTTTATATGGCGCGACGCGTACGAGATGCAACGCATCAGACATGCAACGAAGCCGGGTTCTTAAATTTCAACCACGTAGACGCAAGGCTATGAATACTGTTTGATGATGATGAAGCTTATGGTATGACTAATTTAGTTTTTCTGCGTTTTTTATAGTTTTGAGACTTAATATAAAACATTTTCCTGAATTTATCTACATCACATTTATATGAGCAAGCATACATATACGGTATGAGAAAATTCAACAAAGGTACTTTTTGACTAGTAATGAATTGTTTCGAGTTATCGTCGACACGACATCTGTAGCAGAGCGGAAAGTTAGTTGGCATAGGGCAAAGAGGTCGTAGACCATCACCCGGCAAGGGCAAATAAAGTTATCAAAGTGATATGGATAGGTATTTTCTTTCCAAAAAACTTTCCCTGAACCACATTAATTTTTAAAATGTCATTACCGCTCTAGAGTTCAAAATTTCAAGATTTGTTGCAACTATCTCGAATCGAATATAATGAATATATCGAGGCTGAGGGATGTAGAGAAAGAAGACGGTTGAGGAAGGAAGTGGCTATATTTTGAGACCAGAGAGTCAGTTCAATCCAACCTTTCTCTTAAAATCTCCTTACAAAGGGGAAATGGTTTTGCCAAACAAAACAATTTTTTTTGCGACGTTTGTCTGATTTTGAATTAAAAGAAATAAACAAAGAATCACTAATTTGCGAAAACAAGGCTTCGTTTGTGCTAGAAAACCGATTAAACAACTCTCTCCCTATTTATAGTAATAAACCCACCCTTACTAACTTCGAAACAAATCATTTCCAATTTTGGTACGAATACCTGTAACCCACAAATAACCTGTATATTACTCGTGAGTGTGTGCAAAACAGCCCCATACTTTGATGGTTGTATCGATAGAGGCGATTCGATCACTCACCAAATAGCGCTGAAGTGGAGACCGCCACCCACCAAATTAACCATCTAAACTCCCATTCGACCTACCCTAGTTCACGAGGCTTTGATATCAATGTAGGTCGCGATTCCAATCATGTGACTATATTACAATACAGGTAAGTACAATGATATGGTTAATTATGTTATTTAAGCGATTTTCGAAACATCTAATGAATTTATTAGTTTTGTCGGTTTTTATCGGTCAGCCCTTTTGTTAGCATATTTATGCCAAAACTTTTGTTTCTCTTTATATTAGGACATCATTTCAATTTAGGAGGTGATATAGGAAAAGCCGACCCCAGGAATCATTTATTGGATAACCAACGACTCTGCATGCCATAGGTCACCCCAAGTGGGTCGCTACATTTGGTGAATTAGCAGGTAAGCTTGAGGTTTGTGTGTCTTATCAACGTATGGGTCTTCCCACAAAAAGTGTGGCTGGCAAGATCTAGATAGGCCGGATGAGGAAAACCCTATGACCTCTCTGGGGGAATGGATTCATACGTCCGTCAAAAGACTCTCCAAACAGCATCCCCAAAGATGAAAAAATATTTTAATTTGTGTGAATTTTCAACAATTGAAAAATTGTATAATAAAACCCGTTCAAAAACGAGTTTCAACATACCTACCTACATATTGAAACGATATTGATTGAAAATGTTTATTAATCTTTGGTTATTGTTTAATATTGTTAAAAATTATGACAATCGGGCCCAATGCGTTATTTTTAATGTGATACTAATCAAAACAGTCCAAAGCTAGTGGAACTAAGCCATCATTGTTTTCGGGAGGCGGTTATGGGTACCGCCTCCCCGTGAACCATTCATTGGACAATTAACACCTTAGCTTTAGGTCACCCCAAATAGTTCGCTTCGTTTAGAGATTTAGCAGGGGTGCCCGGGTTCATGGGGGTGAGGATTGAATAGGTTTTGGAGGCGGATGTGCTTGCACACCTACTGCGTGGCGGGTCCAGAGAAACTAGTTGAGGGAGACCTTTTAACCACTCAAGCAGGACTCTCTCGACTTATCGCCTTGCACCGCATTGAGAGGGATAAATTGAAACGTCTTTTTGGACACACACAGAATGTATTCTAGAATCTAGGGTTAAGTGTGTCCAGAAGGACACACTTAACCCTAGATTCTTAACCACGCCTCATACCTTTTCCTTACCAAAAATACCTCCACACAGCATCTGAGAAAGAGGAAAATTATTTTTTAATTAATAACTGATAACTTTGTGTAAACCACTTTTTTAATAATCAATATCGACATGTTTCAATAACAATGTTATTTTCTTCAGAATATATTAATATATATTCTGAAGAATATAACATTGTTATTGAAACATGTCGATATTGATTATTAAAAAAGTGGTTTATACAAAGTTATCAGTTATTAATTAAATAATAAATAATGCCACAAAGTTATTTTGCAAAGATTGAAGAAGAAAAATATTTTCCTCATGGCCTCCTGCGTGAAACTAATCTAAAAAAAACACTTTTTTGGGGAATGTTGCAAAATAGGAGGAATTGGGGTTGTCTAAGGAAACGGGAAGGGTATATTGAAAAATAGTTACGTGGATCACTAAAAACAACTGTTATCTTAAGAGCGTTTATCCAGCCAGCGGCTGAAAATCCACATTTTGTCGATAGATGTTCTTACGATCGTACAGGGCGGTGCAAATGAGAAAGATTAATTATTCTCCGTGACAGCTTTTCAAAATTATAACTCAATATCGATTTTATTTCATTCCAAATATGCTTTAATTTATACCTACATCCAAAAATGCTGAAAGGCGTGTTGATAAAACTATTAAAATTATGTACTTTTTGTAATTATTTTTTGATCATAATATTCATCATTTTTCAATAATGTCCGAACAAAATAAGAATGTAAAAAAATCTGAAATATATTAGTCTGTAAGTACGCAAATAAATACACAAACGTCACTACGTCAAGAAACACATGCACTTATATATTTTTAATGTTTTTATTTAAACTAAAATTAAAATTCTGTAAAATACGTTTACCAGATAACGTTTTGATTTATTTTACTGCATGATTATATAATTTGAAATGGGTGTTGTATAATACAAAATCTTTTTGAAAATTTAACAAATCCGCCAACGACCTATGGTATAACCTTATTTCACTAAAAATAAAAAAATTTTCTCAAAATTTAAAACATACGTTTACTAAATAAAAGAACAATCTTTCGAAATCAATTTATATTTTTTTGTGGAAAACAGTCAATACGTCTAAACACTGATTTAAAAAAGACATATTCCTGGTTTTCTGTGGTTATACGCTATAATTTAAATTTTATAAAGACGTCTCCCATGAGGGCGCTGGCGGTAAAAACGAAGTGCTAATATAATACATTAATTTAATTTATTTATATTTTGCGGTGAAATATATGGAGCTTTATTTTAAGTTCACTTGGGGTTGATTTGCACATAACTAGCGGAATACAAATTACCCAGCATTATTTTCATACTTGAAATAAAGTGTGAAAATATTTCCTAAAAGTGAAAGCGAATTATGTAAGAGTACCTGTCGCTCGATAAACTCAGGTGGCCTACTTATTTCAACAGATATAAGACGTTGATTAAAATAATAAATGTTTCATTTTCAGCACAAAAATAATTAGATTATATCTAATACAATTCATTGGTTAAGTCGTGGAATAAAAATGAGCCAGCATTAAGTTATTGTCAAACATAAGCGAGCATAGGAATGTCGTGCGAGTTTTGGTTTATTCCCAACCATGCGTTATTAAGTAGGTAAATGACTGAATGTTTCGTGTTAGGCTGTTATTATAATGACGGTCAAGCTTTTATCGCGCGTTATTGTGATGTTTTTATAAACCCGTTAAAAAACGTTAATTTATTGTCGCGGTATGGTTTGGTACTAGGTACTCGCATTAATTGAAGGAAATTAATGTTTTTCAGTGATTGTAATTAGTTTATTAATTCGGATATTTTCTCTGGTTTCAGATACAATTCCGCCTTTTTGGAAACTGCAAGGATTTTTTTTTTTTTTTTTACTTTTTTTTTAAAAAGAAAGATAAACATTCCCGTGTTACGAATAACCCAAAAATATTTGAAAATCTCCTACTACCACCACAGAAAGACGAAAATGTTGCTTGTGTTGTGATGGAGGACTTAGCCAGCCGAGGAATCGAACATGCGACGCCCGGGTGGGACCCAAGCGCTATGCCCACTCAACCACTGACCGGTCGAATCATGTGTTTTGGGAGAATTATTTTCCATTTTATTAGCTATATTATCACAGTATGTTATTTAAAAATATATATAAATACCTCACAAGAGTCCCAATTGCTCTCGTCTGGAGCAAGTGAGGCGATGGCATTCCCAGCTGGGGTAGGTTGTGAGGCTAAAAGTAAGAGGATAAGGAAAGGCGATGAGGGAGAGAAAGTTGAGGAAACACCTGGCTATTTAGATCTTGTCTTCGAATACGGCTGGTAAGATCTGAATAGTCTATTTCAATACTAAATGGCGGTCTTACACCAGGGTGATACTAAGAATATATTCCACTCTGGAAGGTGCCGCAAAAATATGCCTTAAATTATTTTAAATGATTAAATGGAATACGGCTACAAACGCTGGAAATTATAGGAATTTGATAAAAATACTAAATGGCAATAAAATCTTTGTTGAATCACTAGAGAAATCGAGAACTAGAGAACGATAAAAATCGACACAGAAAAAATGTGTAACAATGTATGAAATAAAATATTAAAATTGTACTCATAAATATTGGCGGTTATGGCAGTATTATTTTCTTGAATAGTACTATCTACAATCTACTCTACGAGTATAGTTTATATTATAATTTTATTTCTGGGGGTTAGTGTTAGATGCACTAATCTAAAAAATAATAAACCTAAAAATCGCTTCTCTCAATGTTCCTCTCAATTCTCAATTCTGAATTTAAATATAAAAACAGATACACAGATATATAAACATATACAGATCACCCCAAGCGGTTCACCTGATTTGGACACTCCGCTGCGGTACCCTAGTTCATGGGGTAAGGTTTGTCTAGGTCTTGGTGGAGAATGCGGTTGCGGACCGGATCAAGAGAGACCGGTTGAGGAAGACCTAATCTAGACCTCTCCAACCGAATTTTCTCGACCTATCATATTGCACAGCAGTGGGAGGGAAGGTTTCAAACGTCCATCAACCCTGGACACATTGACCCCCAGATTCCTATCAACACCCTTTCAATTTGGGAGGCGGGAATGGGTACCGCCGCTCCGGGAACCTTTAATGGATAACCAACACCTCTGCCATAGGTCACCCCAAGTGGTTCGCTACGTTTGGTGATTAAGTAGGGGTGCCCGGGTTCATGGGGTGAGGTTTGTCTAGATCTTGGAGACGGATGACCAGGACATACTGAACCCCAGATTCCTGTCCACCCCTTAAACCCTTTTCCTTCCCAGAACTCTCCTCTCTTTACTTTCCTAAAAAAAAAAACCCTCCACACAGCAGCCCCAAAGATGACATAGGCCCTGAGGGAAATTATTTTCCTCAAGGCCTCTTGCGTGGAGCTCATGTAAAAAAAAAACCTTTCATAAATGTTCATTCCCACAACTTCCCCTTCGTACTTTCCCTAAAAAACCCTCCACACAGCATCCCCAAAGATGATATAGGCCCTGACGGATTTGTTCTTCGGGGTCTCTTGTGTGGAGCAATTGTAAAAAAAAACTTAAAACATAAAATATGTTGCGTTAAAAATTTACACGACGTAATATTTTTCACACCATAAATTTAATTCATTGAAAGAAGATTATCATTTATATTAATCGTTACTGTAACTTTTACCCCATCCAGATTATATCCACGCTGTCTCCTCTGGTTAAAGCACGTCTCTTGCACAACACCAAAGTGACTACAAATTCTAACCGTTTCGTTTTAGCTCGAGCGACTTAAAGTGCATCTATGACATTCGCACAGACAAGAAAGGCACTTAAGCTCTCAAACAATTTTTTATTTATTTTCTTTTCTCTTGCTCAACTCTTTACCGCAACCCTTGACAAACATTTCGCCCGTCAAACAAACAGCGCAAAGTTAACTTAATATTCCTATTAAAAATAACTTATAACCTTTGTTTTACCTTGCTTCCCAGAACAGTTTACGGTTCTCGGGAATTTTATTTTCATCTACCCACCATCAAACTTTTAAGCGGGATTAGACAAAACTAAAATATTAAAAAATAGATTATGTACTTAACTAAAACTTTTAAATTAATTTAGCGAAAATTTTGTAAAGCAAGCAATTTTTTTAACGTTAATTCTTGGATTTAGAATTATTGCTAATTATCATTACACAGAAAAATATTTTCCCTCAGGGCCCATGTCATCTTTGAGGATGCTGTGTCCAAAGGGGATTACCGCACTAGATACATCAAATTGAGATATTATACATATTATATTGGTGTCAAAAAGCCAAGATTAAGTTTCCATTCCCTGATGAAAATTGAAAAAAAATGTCGCATATGCTTTTAGATGTTGGAATTAAGTAAGAATTAAAAGGTCACCAATTAACTTAGAAGATCTCGTTTTTTACATTAGCTCCACACAGAAGACCCCGAGGAACATAATTCCCTTATAAATAGTGGCCTACGTCATCTATGGGGATGTTGCGTAAGTGGTATTTTTGGGAAAGGAAGGGGATGAAGATCTGGGAAGGAAAAGGGTATGAGTGGAGCGTAGGAAGTTGGGGGTCAGTGGGTCTAGGAGCGACGGACGTATGAACCAACCCTCCCACTGAGGTGCAAGGCGATATTTCGAGAGAGTCCTGTTGGAGAGGTCAAAAGGTCTCCCTTAATTAGTCTCTCCTGATCCGACCTGCTACGCATGTGGTGGGTGGACGCATCTACTACCAAGATCCGAACAAACATCACCATGAACTCTGCTATGTTATCAAATGTAGCGAATCACTCGGGGTGACCTATAGCTTCTGTTGTTAATTACACAATAAAATTTGCATTTTTCATAAGGGATTCAATAATAAATGTAATGTAGGGGCCATTTAAGATTGTGGTCACCCTGTGGGAACATTAGCAACAAGCGTCGTTACTACCGACGCCACCGCCGGCGTCGCCACTTACTGCAAAGGACGATGGAATTTTGAATGGCCGACGTTTTTAAGCTCTTAAGTATTCGAAATTGAAATTATTTGCATAAATTCCATTCTCGCGTCAACTTTGTGCAACGCTCGACTAGACGAAGTGGCCAACAGTGCCTTTTGTTTTTACTGCTTTCATTTTAAGCCGAACTTAAAGAATATTCCAAATATATAAAATGTGAAAGCTTTAGGTTGCGTTGGTTGGGGAGTTTCAAACTCTCGTCACGTTTGATTACCATCAAATCGTTGCAATTTACAACTTTTACAATTCTCGGTTAGTTTCAGCTTCTGTTCTAATTGTAATCAGCTGTCCAGCATAATGGTGATGAATTTTCTACCTTTTCAGTATACATGGATTTTATAATCATTTTAACAAAGCATGAAAATAAATTAAATGTTTCGGGAAGGCTTTAAATTCCGATTTCGCTAACAATATCATTGAAAATAACCATAGTTTTGAAAAAAATACGGGGATAAATGTTCTTCACATTAACCATAAATGAAAATGCTAAGATAACTTGTAAATAAAAAAACCCTTAAAAATAATGAGTCCATTATCAATAACCAACAAACATTATCTTATAGCCCAATCTTGGATATGTTTCCATTTAATGTCCGTTCTGTTTTCCTCACCCACTCTTCATTTATCCCTAGCCACGCATCCACCCTTACTACAACACTTACTAATTATACATTGTAGCCACCCACTGTTTTGTAATTGTCAAGTCATAATATGTTTGTCCTGAGGAAGGAACGATTGTTCCGAAACCGGTCTGCGTTAATAAAATATATAGGTGGTTCTTACAAAGATATATTGTTTCATTTTTTTGCATTTATTCGCAATTTTTAAATGACTGATGGGAAATTTTCGGATAAAACATTGATACCTTTTCGAAGCAGGAATAGGTTAATACTGAGAACAAAAACTTTATGAAATTTGCATAGAGACAATATTGATAGTCGAAGTCAACGCCTCAAAATACTTTCATGTTTCATCAAAATTGAAACATCAACAATAAATAAACGAACCGTAAAGAAGTATTTCTACCGTTTAAAATCTCATTTCAATAAATAATTGGCGTGTTTGTCTCAAGTTTTCCGTTTAATTTCTCAGCTCAAAAACCAGATGAAATTTTTAATGTAAAATACAAATCTCCTGCGGTTAGGCGAATCATTTTAATTACTTGGTAGATAAACCTGTAGGGTACATATTTACCAAACAAACTCACCCAGAATGTCGCAATCTCAGCGCTGGAGATCAGATTATTCCGGAGGCAAGTTACAAAGTAAACAATTTCCCAACTTTAATTAAAACAAGTGTAAAACAATGTTTTAAAATTCGGTAAGCTTGGCGGGGCCGGCCCTAAATAGATTTCAATTAATTCCTGCGAAAAAATCCTCGGGCGGAACTTTGCGGATTAAGCAGAAGAGAGGAGATTACATCACACAGAACTGCGAATGACTTCCGCCGTATCACGTTCACTTCTTTTTCTACTTTAAGAAATAACATGTTATCAAAGTCCTTTTTACTATTCCTCTCAATACGATACAAGTTAAGTTAATTAAGTACTTTATTTAACACTTGAAAGAAATGCAGATGCGATGGATAATCAGTTTTTCATGCAAATGCATTATTAGTTTTTCTACAAGTTAAAAAAAAAATCTTGTTGAACACTTCAAGGAATATACATTGTATGGTCATATTTTTTAACAGTTAGATTTTTTTTTAAAATTATTTATTAAGTTAGTTTATACTACATGAATATAAACTAATAAGCACAATGTAATATTTCATTTGATAAATTTAAATATTTTTACAGTAAGCATAACATTTCATTTTAAATACATTCATTCTTCATACTTTCGGGCATTTCATCATACATCTTTAGTCCTCTATACATTAGGCAGTTCTGTGATTTTGATTTCTTCATTTGTGGCAATCGAACCCTGTTTATATATCTTGTTTCATAATTATGTACGTCTCTATTAAAAACAATTTAATCCTTAAAGTATTTTGGCATTTGGTTTTTCATAATTTTATGCACAAAAATGAACACATTAAATAGTAGTATTTTTTTTTATTGGAATCCAATTTAGCTCCTCTCTCATTTGATTAATCCTTGCGTATTTGCATTTTCCCAGTCTACATCTCATAGCTCTGTTCTGTATAACTTCTAGTTTATTTAAATTTCCTTCATTGGCCAAATATAACATCGTAGAGCAGTAATCCAAATGTGGAGCAACAATAGTTTTATAAATGAGCTCCGTAGTGTTTCTATTTAATTTATGTCTTAGTCTTCTAAGAAAATTTACCTTTTTTGACACCTTTTTTAGGACATATTCAAAGTTTGCTGTGAAAGTCAATTTTGAATAGAGTATTACACCCAGGTATTTGATTTCATTTACTTTTCCAATTTTTTTCACCATTAATTGTCAAATTTAACCCTGCGTTATGCTTTTTATTGCCTATTTCCATATATTTTGTTTTGTTTACGTTCAGTTTCAATTTGTTTAATTTTAACCATTTAGATATATTTTGTAGGTCTTCGTTTATTTTGTTAATTGCATCTATGTAATTTTCACACGAAATATAGATTAAGGTATCGTCTGCAGTCTAATTTTTGCAATGTTTAATAGTTTTAATAATATCATTTATGTAAATTATAAATATAATTGGACCTAATTTGTAATCATCATCAGCATGATAGCTAATGATGAAAAATTTTTGCACGATGAAAATAGATGTACTACAAAGTTTAAAAAGAAAATACACAAATAATTCATAACGGTAGAACTCATTGTTTGCTAGCTTTTTCAGATTCATAGGAACTGTTTATCAGCTTCATACTCGCACATGAGCTATTAATAAGCTAATATACATAACTGATGGATTTGATAAATTCCTGTTGCGTATATATCCATACATACATAAGCATAGGTATTCGTAAATATTAATAAATACCCTACGCTTATCCACAAATATCCCCGGCACACCCATAAAACATTCATAAATAGGTATCAATAATTATCCACTAATGTCCACAAACATCCATAAACATTATTATGATTAACCCACAACAACTAATGCTGCGGAAGGAGCTAACCTAGAAAAAAATTAAGCCGCAGGGTGAAGGGTGTATGAAAAAGTTAAATGTTGTTTTTTTTTAACGACGTACCTCATTCCGTGTTTCAGGGTAGGGTGTCGTATAATAAATCACAAAAAAAAATCATAAGCCTTTATAAAAGATGTCTCATATCAAGGATCTGGGAATCCTTTTTGATGAAAAATTAACATTTGTTCCACACATTAATGAAGTAAATAATAAGGCTATGAAATGTTTGGGATTTATATTAAGAACTTCACTGCTAGAATATAATTCATATTATATTCCCCATACTATAAAGCACACAAAATAAAAATTGAGAAATTTCAACATAAATTTTTAAGGTTCATTATTTTCAAACTTTCCATACCCATTGAACAAATTAATTATGTTAACTTAATGAAAATACTTAATTAAACTGACCTATCGTGTAGAAAAACCAAGAACGATTTGGTTCTATTATTCAATTTAGTTAATGGATCACTTGACGCACCTGACTTAACAAAACTAATACCATTCCGAGTACCAAATCGTGACAGGAGACTTCCAGAGCTGTTCTTTGTTTATCCATCTAAAACTAACTGTTTCATTAACTCCCCAATCCAAAGACTACATGGGCTTGGAAGTATTAATTTTATATCATAAATTTAAAAAATTCTGATGTAAATTTTAATATTATTCACCTAATATAATTGTACTCCTGAATAACTTATGTATCTATAATAACGTGATTTGTAAAAGCCTTCAAGGCGTGAATAAATAAATAAAATAATCGCATTATCAATACACAAATAGTTTATTATTTAGAACTTTGCATACAAAACATTTCAAAAGTTTGTCATACAAGATGGCTGCACGCAATTTCTCCACACCCTATATTTTTCTTTTAGGCCATTCACACAAAATCGCACTAATGCTCTTTCCTGGGAGTTTTATTTTCTTGTTATGCGTCCACGTAATAAGTAGTTGGCAAAGCCATGAATTGTGTTAATTATGTTTTAATAGGATGTTGGTAAGATATGAATAAGTTCCTAAAGATTCTTTTTTGGCCACAAAAACTTGGGGGTGTTTGCAAAATGGCCAAAATATGGCCGAAAACGCTTCAGTAGATAATTGATAAAGGAAAAACATAATTTTGATAATGGATTTGAGAGAAAAAGAACTAATATAACATATATACATTTACATACTTAATAGAGAATGTAACTTTTATAAAATAATACTCAAGTCATGAATAATGTACAAAATATTACGATGAAAAACAAACAAACTCAAATTTAAAAACAAAAAAAACAATGAAAATCAGTACAATAACTGAAGCCGCCGCTACCCGAATTTCTACCTATTTCTTAGATATCTCCCTTAAACATTTGAAGTTTTTAATCTCTTAAAAAAAAGTTATTTTTGAAGATAATATGAATTTGAAGTAAAATAGCGTTGAAGAAACGCAAATTATATGAATTTCCCTCCATAGAAAAAAATCACAAAGTATGCTCCAAAAATTAAACACGTTCATTTCACTTATTTTAGAAGTTATAATGTATGAAAAAATTCACAGTGTTTCTTTAAATGTTCTTTTAGATGTTCCCCGCGAAATTTTTGCTTTATTTTAAACGAGTCGCGTTGTACTAAATATTTTTACAATTTTCGCTTTTAATTTTATAATATTAGCGTGCTCTCTCTAACATTCGTAATTACTAATCTCATCATCTTCTTTTATTTGAGCAGGGATACGGCGCCTTAAACCGTAAACTAATGGCACACACATCAAGGGTAGGGATTTCGTAACTAACCTAATGTTTAAATTTTATTCTAATAATATGAATTAGGAAAACTGATCTGAAGATAAATGGATATATCTATATATTAATATGGAAAAAATTACATTATGTTATTGGTACTTTTATATTATTCCAACACTAAAAGCTCCTACTGTATTTCTCATATAATCAACATAAAGCCCATTAAAGCTCATTAAAAATAAAATAAAAGTATGATTTTCAATGATACGACGTAATTAGCATTATTATAACGGTTGCACGCTATTACTCCCACATAATGAAATGCATATATGCAAATGTGCATGGCGCAAATGTGAGTACACGGTACTTTACACTTTGTATGACTTTTCTCGAGTGATATATCGAGGGTTAACATTTTCATTAGTAGGGAAATGTGCTCCCGAGGCTTCGTTTATCCCGGCAAGTATTTTTAAGGATCCATTATGAAAACCATTACTTTAATTGGAATACTTGGGCACAATCAAACTTCTGTATTAAAGACCAGCTCAACTTTTGAGGTATTATTAATATTCATTAATACAACCAAAGACTAACCATGACTTATCATCCCCAAGATTAAAATTAGGTATTTATTATTCAAATATCTACCCCATTTCCTTAGGCTGGTTTTCAGGTGTTATTTTATGATTGATGAACTTAAATATTTATCAATTCTGACAACGAATTCGAATTTTCAGTTCAGATCCTGAAAGCGTGTTCAGGTAAGTACATACTCCCGAATGGAAGAAATTAATCAGGCACTAGCAAGATCTTCAACTTCAAATGAAGTAAGAAATATATTACGACAGTGCGAAATTTTATATTCATTAAATAGAAGGTGCGTATGAAATGTTGCTATTTTATGCGAATTCTGAATGCTTGAGGTACAAATTGATTTCTCGTAATAAACATTCAGTTTTCCACATGAACACATAATCTTATAATTTTTTTAATACTTTCGTCGTGGCTTCTTTGTATTTATAGTCCCTATGTCATTTGAGAGCTCTAAAAGTTAAATTTTTTATTTTATATATAAATTTTAACGATAATGCAAAGGTAATTTGCCAATTGCCAACCAGTTTCAGTCCAAACGTAGCTTTTAAAAAAAATATCTGCAAAAATTTACTCGAAGCATTGGTCCTAGAAGGGAGAAGAAGCATTCAGGCCACGAGAATTTCAAAATATATTTGAATAAAAACGAATGGTAAGTAAATATACTAATAAAATAATTATACGCACCAACGGCCGTTATTCCCAACTTTTCGATCGATCAATCTGAGTCTCCGATCAGCTAAGTGATTTGTTTGGTAACGGTTGAGTTGAGGGTAGCGTTGGGAAGAGCGTGTTTGTGCGTTTGGGGAGTCTTCAGCCAAAATTTCGGCTCAACAATTCTCGTATAAAACTGTCCTAACCACGGAGGAAGGAAGTCCTAACCGATTTTTTTTCGTTTTTTTTCATATTGGGGTTCAGTAAGATCGTATCTTTCTTAATCTTTCCAAATTCTCGAAAAAATAATAAAACCATTCTTTTCGGGTAAAATTGACAATATAAATTAGTCCTAAACGACAAACTGTATAATATTTCTAAGTGTAAAACTGTGTTAAAATAGCACAGTTAAACATACCTACACGTAAACATAATATTTCTACTGAGTTTGTTTTAGTGTAACGCTATCTTATGAAGGTATTTGGCGTAGGTATTTGGTATATTTTTACATTAAAATAGTCTTTCGTTCTCGTTGGATTATTTATTTATTTCTTCTCTTTCGACGTTTTTGTTGAAATTAATCTTTTTATATAATATCAAACGTCACAATGTCGGTCAGGATTGTGTTATATCAAATAATGGCTCGTTTCTTTGAAAAATCGAAGCTTTTTCTGACAACCATAAAAATGTATCTAGGCCACTAAAATGAAATATTATAAAAAAAATACTTTTATTACTATCTTGTAACCTCTCCCTCTATTACTCTTTCGGGTGAATGAAACCAGAATTTTTTTTTCTCCTGAACAACTTACTGTTTGTTGTTCGGGACAGTTTTACACTACCTAAATAGGCAAAATGTGACTTGCGGTAAGAGAGATATGAGTTAAAGCTTTTGCTACGTTTTTATTGTTTCTGGCTATTCTTTTACAATTACGATTTTTATAAACAATTTTTATAAACTCATTTCCACATTATGATATTTTTATAAACTCATATGTAATGAATATCCAGAAATAAACTTACGAAAATGGGAAATTTGTCGAAAAAAAATCATCTTTCCGTCGCTTCGTTATATACTATGCTTACAAAAAAATCTAAAAAAACAATATGTCATAAATTTTATCTTCTTCTAGTTTGCCTTTAAAAACTTTGTAACACGATGAACTGTTGAGGAATTATTTTCAATTTTTGTAGTGAAACTTCTTCAGCGCCGTTTGTGACTTGAAATTCGGGTAAAACGGAAAAGCGTCACAACTCAGTTCTACATAAATACTCCGTTCTAATATAATGCGCTAAATTAGTGCCTTTCATGACGTAGTTGGCAAGGTGCCTGACAAGTCTTAGCGGCCAGAGAGACAGACATCAACGAACGGGAGTTCGCATCCTACGAAATCCCAAAAAAAAACATTTTTATTTTGTGAAATCCATATCCAATCTTCAAACCACTTGATTAAACCAAAAAAACAAGCAAAAGAAAATAAAGCGAATTTTAAATTTTAAAGAAAGACAAACATTTCCGGGTTACGAATAACCCAAAAATATTTGAAAATTTCCTACTACCACCGCAGAAAGCCGAAAATTTTACTTGTGTTGTGATGGAGAACTTGGCCAGCCGAGGAATCGAACACGCGACGCCCAGGTGGGACTCAAGCGCTATGCCCACTCAACCACTGATATCTAGCAACTCTCTAGTTTCACTTCCACCGCGTGTGAATTACAAACAATAATTTTTTTTTGGCACTTTTTAAACCAAAGAGCGAAAATAGCAGAGGTCACACAAGGTCGAAAACTTGGATTTTTTCGAGGGTCCAACCTTTAAAATAAGTATAAGATCGAAATATCTATTGGACCACCGATACATACCGAGTGCGGGGCTACGTAAAAAAATGAATAACAAAGTCTTAGTTTTTTTTTTAAATCTAAAATCATTTCGAACCTATATGGTAGAAAATTGATTTATCTATGTTTCAGTTCTTTCAGTTCACAATTTGGGAGGCGGGATTGGGTACCGCTGCCCCGGGAACCTTTATTGGATAACCAACACCTCTGCCATAGGTCACCCCAAGTGGTTCGCTACGTTTGCTGATTTAGCAGGGGTGCCCGGATTCATGGGGTGAGGTTTGTCTAGGTATTGGAGGCGGATGACCAGGACACACTGAACCCCAGATTCCTGCCCACCATTTAAAAACTTTTCCTTCCCAGCACTCTCTTCTCCTTCCTTTCCCCCCCCAAAAAAACCATCCACACAGCATCCCCAAAGATGACATAGGCCCTGAGGGAAATTATTTTCCTCAGGACCTCCTGTGTGGAGCTCATGTAAAAAAAAAAGTTCTTGTAGTCAGAACCTGCAAACTTATATACCCTGCAGATATGTTTGTTTGAGTGGCTACCGACTCTAGTACCTGGTACCTACCTTGTGTTTGCATCCTAGGAAACATCTTGTTAGTGATAGTCTTTCTAGACATCCATCCGCATAGGCCACGGAGACTACTTGGGAAATTCTTTATCGCTACTTGGAGAATCGTAAGTCTACAGTTTTATTTTCTGTTCCTTCGAATTTCCTTACCCTTCGCAACCAGGGACTGCAAACAGTTTCTTATAAATGCGAAGGTTAAATTGTTGTATCGCAATTATTTAACAATAATCATATTTCTGTTGTGTGTCTGTCTGGAACTCTGGTTCAACGAACTCTAGAACTCAGAAATACTTTGAATTTAAGTTATTTTCCAAATTGGAAATAGATTTCCTGAACACATATCGCATCTAAGCCATAACAGTGGCACAAGTAAAAAAATTGCCTATTTGAATTAAGTAAGCAGAAATGTTCCTGGTTATTTTTTTGTCTTCGAAAACAACGGCGTAACTCTTAAAAATGTTATTGTATACTTAAAAGCGAATATACAATTGCTATATAATAATATTTTACTCGAATTCAAGCAACAATAGTGACACAATGATTGTTTTGGCAATTTCAATGAGCCTTAATTTGTAAATTTAGACTAAATCGAAATATTCAAACTGCTCTCCTGAAAAAAGTAATATTTTGAGTTATGCCACTGCTGATATTTCTTGGGTGCGACATAATGTACTTATGCTGTCGTTCTTACAATAGTAGCGTAATAGCCAGCGTAACTGCCTCCCAAGTAGTTGACCGGGATTCGAATCTTCGCCATCAAATTTTTAAATTTTTTAATAATAATTATTTATAACAAATTATTACTTTAATATTCTCCTCATATCCTCGTTATAATCCTCGTTATAATCCTTTACGGGTCTGTGCTTCCAATTCATACTAAATAATAATTATTATATAATATTTATATTTGCACATACCAAATATTATATAGAGATTTTAATTTCCATAACAACGGAATTTTAAGTCTTGTGTTTTTTTTAAAGTTACATTATAAAAATAAAACTATTCTACAAAAAACTATTCTATTAAAAATTATTTTTATTTTTGGAATAACTAACTTATTGAGTGAAATCTCAAATTGTAATACTAAATAATTGAAGATAATATTAGCGAATTTCAAACGAAAATCTTTAAACAAAAAACAGAAAAATATTCGTGGCATCTAGGAATTGAACTGAGGACTATTAGCGAGAGAATTTTAGCAATTATTTTGACCTCTCCAGCCAGTCTCTTTCGCAGTTGGAGCGATGGATTCATACGTCTGGACTCCTGGACACACTGACATCCAGATAACCAAAAATCCCTGATACATTTTTACTTCCCAGAACTTCTTCTCCTTCCTTTCCTTAGAAATATATACATAGCAGTAAGTTTATTTATGTTTTTCATGTTGATTTTTAATTTGTGTTGATGTGATGATGTACATTATTTTCATTAATTTTTTTTTTAATTAGTGTTCACTATTTTTGTTTACAGTTTTTACAGGCTTTTCAACTATAGTACATAAGGGCACATGCTTGTGTATAAAGGCGTGTAAAAAACTGTACCTAAGCAAAATAATTTTACGTATAAAAATGAAACAATAATATAAAATAATATATATCATCATATCGACAAATTTTTTTGAATCAATGTGAAAAACGTCATTATACTTGTTGCTATGCTGAATAGTAGGTAGATACTCAAAATATTATAAAAAAACCTAAAAGGTAGAATCAATAGTTACAAAATGAAGTAAATTATTACAATTATAGTTTATATATTTCACCAGCCTCAATCATTTATAAATCATACATATTACCCTACAAAAATAGTATCTGCCTTCAAAGAAACGTAGTTTTACGGCTTCTAGGATTTAGTTTATCTCAAAGGCTATTCTGAAATCACCCCCTCTAGGCTGGCCACTGATCTGTTCGGGGCGGGGGGATGTTTCTACCTTTACTTCTCTCGTGCTAAGGCAATGACAGATCCCTCTTTAGCTCAGGGGATGACTTACTTAGGAACATTCGATCTCGGACGTTTCGTACAGCCCAATACGATGGAGACAGCCAATTCGGTTTTCAGATAAATATTTTTCGTCTTTTATTTTCATTCCGGCAATGCAGGCGATTATTTTCTTAGTTTTTTCCCACTCCAAAATAAATTTGAGTTTGTTATTTAAGATTCACTAAAATTCACATTACATACATTTTAAATTATTATATCTTTTGAATGTGTAAATTAAATTTTGCGCAAACGGAACAAATTAAAATAAACTTTTACTAAAACATATACACAACTAGGACGAAAATTTCAAATCTCGTGAACATCCATAAATTAAATACATCTTTTAGCCAGATAAACCATAAATTCCATGCTACTGGCTAAGTAAACACGAAGATGAGTAAATCATTGAAATTTTGAAATTACAACATAATGAATGACCTGGAGTGTTTCTTTAAAAACTCAATACTGGCTAATCTCTTATCCAAATAATATCACCCCGTTAAGAGGGAACCAGAAATATGTCATTTATAAATCAGATTTTAGACGTATAGACTCTTTTCCACAAAAATTATAAGTTGATTTCGAAAGATTGATCTTTTATCTAGTAAACGTATGTTTTAAATTTTTAGATTTTTTTTAACTTTTAGAATAATAAGGTTATACCATAGGTCGTTGACAGATTCGTTAAATTTTCGAAAAAGATTTTGTACTATACAACACCCATTTAAAATCATTTATTTATTTATTTATTTTATTAGGTTTGTCAACAGTGATTTACATCAAAGCTTTCACAGATACAATTACACTTAACATGGTTAATGCTATCACTAATTAAAGACAAACACAACATTGATAACATAATACTTACATATGTATACAATCATTCACACATACACACATACCATACATTACAAAATAATAATAAGTTTTTGCAACAAGTTTTTAGAACAATAATATTATAATATAAGTTTAAAGGCTTAGTTAAAAGTGTATAAGTTTATATAAATATAAATCTAAATATTTTATATAAATCATATAATATTCCAGTAAAATAAATCAATACATTATCTGGGAAGCGTATGTTTCAGAATTTTAATTTTAGATTAAATAAAATCAATAAAAAAATAACATACATAACGTACATATTATGTTTCTTGACGTGTTGACGTTTGTGTATTTATTTGCGCACTTACAGACTAATATATTTCAGATATTTTTACATTCTTATTTTGCTTAGATATTATAGAAAAATTATAAAAACTTATGATCAAAAAATAATAACAAAAAGTACATAGTTTTAATAATTTAATCATCACACCTTACGCTGGTACAGAGAATAATTAATCTTTCTCATTGGAATCGCCCTGTATGATCGTAAGAACATCTTTTGATGAAATGTGGATTTTCGGCCGCTGGCTGGTTAAACGTCCTTAACACTGTTGATATTCCAACTCTTGGCGTGTCGTATAATGTACTTTTCAATGTTAAATGTAGGATAATCTGATTTATAAAATTAATTTTCTCTAGGGGTGGTCAGATGTGATGGAACAATTCCTACCCGGTACACTCTTTACACCAGTGTTTTCCAAAGTGGTCTAGATGGACCCGCAGAGGTCCACGGGACCCAAAAGGGGTCTACGTTATCATGATAAAACAATGGAGGACCACAAGTTGTAAGTGGGGGTCCACGAAAATTTATCTGGTTTCGATAGTATAAGAACAAAAATGTTGGCTTGGCTTTACCTATCAAAGTAAGCCAGTGGTTCCCAAAGTGGTCCGTACGGACCCCCAGGGGTCCCCAGGATCATTCAAGGGGTTCGTGGAAAATAAAAACTGATTTGGGGGTCCATGAATGACGTCAGGGGGTCCGCGCAAAAGTTTTGTCTGACACACCTTTATTCATAAGGAAGTTTCGCCGGGGGTGGAGCATAATGGGATAGGTTGGGAAGGCAAATTTACCACAATGGGATATGGGTGGAATGGCGTCCATCCTACCATGTTCAAAATCCATATCCCATTTCGCCCTCTCCGTTGTGGAAAATTTGCCGTCCCACCCTATCCCATTCCGCCCCCTCCGTTGTGCTAGTGCTATCCGCCTGGGGGTCCAGGGGTCATAACTGTTTGGGAAAGAGGTCCGTGGGCCAAAAGAGTTTGGGAAACACAGCTTTACACGATTCACGTTCGAGGATCTTCTCATATAAAATGTCGACTATCGGCAAGAGGCGTGACTTCCTCTGTGATAACTCTTCTTCCTATTAAAGATTATTAAACTTGATAAAGATTTCGTAAACGCGAAAAATCTAACTTAAAATTTTGAAAACACAATAACCGCAATACAGATTTTTAAAAATGTTAAATTACAACACCTTTTTTTATACTTTATAAGCCTTAAGAGATAAAAATAGAAATATAAGCACAGTATGTTATATTATATAATATTATTTCATTTTGTTTGATCACAAAATTTCCAAGAGTAAAACTTCACAGGATTTTTGTGTGAATATTTTGTTTGGCGAATTTTGTATGGGAAAAATAATGACATTATCATGATAAAGACAAGCGTGCTCACATTTTCACTCACTGAATAAAGGTGTTAAGATATATAAGGAGGTATAAAGAAGAAAAAAGCCAGACGTATGAGGAGATACAAACACATGTAGCTACAAAGGGCTTAAAAATTTTAACAAACAAATATTTAGTTTAAAAAATTTGAGTATCTACCCACATAATTTTATTTCTACGAATGCACGGGATTGTTAACAGTACAATAAGTTTTTATTGAGACTTTGTACCTTTGACCTGTGAGAGAGAATGTCTTTATTCGATAATGGATACTTGTCTATGTTCATTTAGGTCTATCTATAAAATAGGCATTTTTGCTTTTGTTTAACCTTTTCACTTAGGAAGCCCTTGAGATGTTGATTATTTTTATATTATCTTAAAAAATCCCGCAGGGCCTATGTCTCTTTAGGGACGCTGTGTTGAGGTTCTTTTCGGAGGAGAGGAACTTCTGGAAAGGGAAAAGGGGTGGATAGGAATCTGGGGGTCAATGGGTTCAGGAGTTTTTATTTTTTTTTTTATACACGAATACTGCACAAGAGTCCCAACTGCTCCCGTCTGGAGCCAGTGGGACTATGGTATCCCCAATCGGGGTATGTTGTGAGGCTAAAGGTAGCAGGGAGGGGAATGAGATAGGGGAGAGGAAGGTGAGGAAGTATCTGGCTATTTAGATCTGGTCGCCAAACACTACTAAAGCCATTGCAAGCAACGTTTCAATTCTGAATCGAGGGCTTACACCAGGGCGATATTGAGTGTATCTTCCGCTCTGGAACGTGCCGCAAATATGCTATATATTATTTTAAATTAATTAACTGTGAAATAACACAAAATAATCAAATAAAATTTATTTTCCACGCCGGTATTCGATTCCGCGACCTTCGGAGTGCGAGTCAAGAGCCATACCGCTGGACTATGCCGGCCGTCAAGGAGTGTTGAACGTATGAATCCATCCGTCCCACTGTGATGCAAGGTGATATGTCGAGATAGTCCGGCTTGAGAGGTCAAAAGGTTTCTCTTAACCGGTCTCTCCCGATCCGGTCCGCCAAGCAATAGATGGGCAAATGCAAACGCCGCCAATTCCTAGACAAACCTCACCCAATGAACCCAGGCACCTCCGCTAAGTCACCAGACGTAGCGAACCAAGGGGTGACATATGGCAGAGGTGTTGGTTATCCAATAAATGGTTCCCGGGGCGGTGGTTCCAATACCCACCGCCCAAATTAGCAAATTGATGATGCTGTCAATCGTAATAATAATTTCACTGCAGAAATCGTGTGTAAATAGACTGTTTTTTTTAAAATTGAATATAATAATATTATTGACTACGTAAAGAAAAAGTTCAATCTTAGATGTTGGTTTATAATATTGGAGTGTACTACCGAAAAGCATCCGTAGTATTTGCAGTAGATGTTTAAATAACTTTTTTTATTCAAAAACAAATATGTCAAAGAAAGAACATTCTTATTTTCAAAAAATTTCCAAGAAAATTTGCGGTTCTGAAATCTTCTGTGTGGACTGTATGAACCTGTCTCCGTTATAAAGACTCGGTTGAATTTCTTCCACAAAACTGTACTTATACTTCTTTTCTTAACATAAGTATAACAATAAGAAGGAAGCAGATTCGGGAGAAAACGTATTATCCCAACTTACGGATCTTCCCTCAACCCACTCCAAAAAGAATAGGGGAAGAAAATAATGGAATAAAAAATGGTTTAGAAACATTGACGCGGAGAAATGAACATGTAATAGTCTGAGAGGCTCAGCGCACGGATATGTAGATGGTTGTACAAATGTAATTGTGATTAATACTGAGGTGAATAAATTTCATTTTACTGCTTACTATTAAAAATCTTACTCTGTTTATCTTATTTATCTCTACCCCCATATTAGGTATCTATGCATAGATGTTAAATAATATTGTAGAAGTATAAAATTACAACACAAGAGACATCTATCTGTACATTCCCATATAAATAAGTAAACTAAACAGCGAGAGCTCGTACGTCAACGTAATCCGGTCAAGTTAGCCAGAAAAATAGGGGTATCCTAGAACAAATTCCCAATAAGCTGAAAATTTACATGAACATTAGAGATACCATTATAATGAAATTGGGAAAAGTTCCAATCGATCCCGTGTAAGGAAAAAAAATTATTCAAGGTCAGAGTTCGCAAAAACCTTTTTTTTTTGTGAAACGGTTAGTTTTATGATAAAAATATGTTGGACAAAAATTGTAAATCATTCAATTATCTACAAAAAAGAGCTGAACACTTTTTCCCCTAAGATTCATTATTTCTGAGAAAAAGCGATTCTAAAATTTACTAAAGTTGTATACACTATGCACGGTGCACACGTTTCCACGCCACCTGTGTGTACTTGACGCGTTTTTTTAAACGTGGTCTCCCCAGTAGGCCTACTCCACAGTCGATTTTATTTAATCCTAGTAGAATAAAAGGTCTTCTCATTCAATTTCTTTTTCTTCTTCTCTTTCTCCATCTTCTTTTTCTTCTTCTTCTTCCTGAGTTGACGTAAATTGTTCAATCAGCGATACATCAGTTATTTCATCGTCGATGTAAAGATCTTCTTCTGTTGGAGATACAACATTTGAACACGACTAGTCTTGACGACTTGCGCTTGCTGGTGAACCAAATAAGCCACATTTCGAATTACACCCCTTTTTGCAGTTGCAAAAAACAGTGTTAAGGTGCTTCTCAGATTTCATCATAAAAATTATAGATCATGCAATTTGTATCTACAAATAAAAAAAGTTGTTTTAAAACGAAAAAGAAAGAAGATAGTTGAACGATGACGTGAATCCCATCTCTCGCTAGGATTAGTTTAAAACAAACCAAAAACATTTTTAAACAGAAAACAGTTTAGTTCACAATGAATTAATAAACACAAGTAAAATATTACCTTCTTGGAATTAACAGTTTTATGAAGAAAAAAAATTTATCTAGATTTCGAATTAAGCTTAAATTTTAATTTATAAGTTGACATAATAATTGACTAAGCGTAGCGAAGCCCTGCTTTAACTCGACCGTTTTGAATTCCATCCATCTGTAAATTTTTCTGGCGTTCTGTTTCCGGTTTAAGATGGCGGCCATTTTAATGTTTCATTAAAGATTGCTTTTTTTCAAATGTGAAATTTTCTTGTTTATTTGGACAAATTCAGTAGGAAATTTAAAAACAAATACGGTTTAGAATAAAGTAGGTAGGTATTAAGGTACCCACTTACAAATCTTATTATTTCAGAAGAAATCTTGATTTTGATTCATGTAAAATGAAATTACAAACAAACTCTACTACTCGAAAGCGAGGTATTCTGTTCACCACCAGTAAATACCATGTAATTTCAGTTATAATTGAATATGTAAAATAATTTCCAAAATAATGTAATACAGTTTTTATGTTTTTTATGTAAGAAAATTAAATAACATGTTTGCATGATCCATTTTTTTTAGTTAGTTGGATATTTATTACACAACTTAGAAAAAGTATAATTCAAGAACAAGTTACTGAGGGATTGAAATACAGCAGTTTCGAGACTTGTAAATAACACCCTGGTAATGACTTCAGAATTGATCGCAGGTACTGAATAGAAGCACCTATTCTAACCTTATAATAGAACTGTGGAGAATGAAGTTTAGTGTGAAAACTATTGAAAATACCAAAATTAAAAATAAACAATAATTTTTAAAAATTATCTCCACTCCGCTTATGTCTGCGGGGTGGATTTGTAAGAAGTTCAAAATACCTGTCATCTTAATAAGCCTGCTCAATTGAATAAAAAACTGGACAATTACCACCGATTTTTTTAAATTTCGTTATTAAATAAATCATGTCGTGCTTGTGATTCTCTAATATTTTAATGAAAATATAAAATTTGCACTATTTTAACTCATTTATATTAATTTTAGTATGTGTGCGTTATATATAACATGCGTTCCTTGCCAAAGTAGAAAATATTTCATTACCCCTACAAAGTTTTAAGAGACGTAGGTACTTGACTTAGGTGGCCCCTAGACGATCAATTATATTGAGCAATATTACGAATTTTGCAATATTATTGACCGTTTGGGTTTAATATTGAAGATTGCGCAATGATTGAACAAAAGTTTGAGCTAGTTTAATTTTATTTCTACATATTTTTCCATTGCACTGTGTGGGGTCAGTATTGCGCAATAGTTACTCGAAAATACAAAAAAAATACACTAAAACATTGCGCAATATAATTGATCAATATTTTTTGTTGTTTATTGTGCAATATAATTGATCGTTTGGATTCTAAGCGCCTTTCAGTCTTATTGAAGAATAAAATATATTGTACAATGTTATTGTAGCGTCTAGGGGGCGCCTTACAAGTGATTCCTGACATTATTTGGAGTAAAAAATGTAAATAAAACCAAACAACAACAAAAAAAAATCCACATGTCATGACTGGTCACTCAGCCGATTAACCACCCAACCCTTCACCCTAGGCCGAACTGTCCAATAACTACTGATTTATTTTTATTTAAGTTGAAAAAAATATATACCCATATACATATATACCAAAAATGTCACCGGAGATCCAAATTTCATTTAAAAAAAAATTCTCCAAATATTGTCAGGAATCATTGCTTATAGTAAGTCAAGTAGGTTCCTCAGCACCCTGCATATTTGAGAGTATCTGTTGAAGGAAAAGCAGAGCACAATTTATAACGAAATTGCATCACTATCTCAAAATGGAATTTTTTTACTTTTCCCTTTTTTGAATTTTTAAACTTGTGTATTTGGCCTATTATAGGCCTTGGTAATCTACACCTACATTATTAAAAGCTTAACAACCCTGAGTCGCTCGAAATTTTAAAAGTTTTTTCTATAAATTACTGGATTAACACCGAGGAAAAATACAGCGTCTTTTCTAAATTCCGTAATGTAAATATCGTATGGAAAATGTGGTATTGCTTCCACTAATTAACAATACAACTCTGATGAGCAGGAATTTAAATATTACTTAGGTTCGTCTAGATTACGAGTCCTATTTACAACGCATCTAACTGAACTTAACATCCGTTCTAACTGATGCGCTGTGATAATCTGAAGCAGGGAAATGCTCACTCAAGGTGCCCACCGGATGCACAGAGTGCCAAAGAAGCCGATCGGATACGATCGTCTATCTTCGTAACCGTTCGATAATTAGACCCGAATGGGCGACAATTGTCACTCTCGTGTAGTACAACTACTGAACTGGGTTGAGACATCTTCAAACTACTTATAACTATTATATATATATATATATATATATTACGACATCTGTTGAGAGACATTGAAACTACACATACATTTGCATACAAGACAGAAAGTTTTCAACAGCTGAAAACATTTGCGCTCAAGTTCCAAACTAAAAAAAAATCGTTAATTTCAAGACCAGTAATGATGTTTCAGTAAAACATTTTTTCTACTTTTTAGTAATGATAAACTTCAAGAGCCAATATATGTCCCTACATATGAACCAATAAAATGAACCCAATTAAAAGAAAATACTAATTCAGAACTAGACTTTTCCAAAATTGATAATATCCCGTACTAACCTTCCAACTGAGCTTTTCCGACCCTCTTTATTTAAAATTGAATCCGAAATTATAGTTCATTTATCGTTGACCCCAGTACAGTACAAATCCGCTCATATATTATAGGGTACGCAATAATTCCAAGTCCACGCAGTCGTGTACTAACGGCCGAGGGTCCGCGGGGAGTCATTCCGACGACTGTTAGTTCTGAATGAATGTTTTGTCCGATTATTATTATTGCAAGGAACCCAATCCTCGGTAGGACGATTAGAGCCAGAGCAAGAGCAACCAGATTTCTACGCAGCTTCTTAGATGAGGTTTATAGTGGAATAGAGAGTTTGATTCTTTCTGCACTCATTTTGCCAATTTTATTTTGTTTACAGTGTCGTTTATATGCGTGTGGGTGCGTGAGTGCCACTGAAAATTGTAGGAATGCATTGACATCGACAACGAGTTTATCTGATGAGTTCCAGCTAACCGCGATAGAATTTCGGGAAGTGGGTAATATCCGCTTCCAAGATTTGCACTCTTTCAAGAAATCAAAACCAAAATTCCAATAGATGTCAATTTTCAACATAGACTTAGTTACGTCATCTCTTATTTCGGATAGTAGTTTTTCGGTTGGAGTGAGGGTTGAACCTTCCTCCACATGTACTTTGAAAATGTGTTTTAATTTTTTTTAATTGACTGATAATCGGACCTGACTGAGAAGTGGGTTCATTTCCATTTCCAAGATTCACACATGTACTTAAAAAAATAAGTATTTTCCATGGAACTATAATAACATCCATACCCTTAGGTATTTTCTAATGCAGGATTTCGAATTCGTAACATTTGAGTATAGAAACGAGGAGTTTATACAATAGAAAGACGTTTCTTAATTTAAAAAAAATCATTGTCATCACAAATTCGTGTTGGTTTTCAAAACTAAAAAAATAGCTAACCCTTTAGTATTTGAGCGAAAAATGTGAAGATTTGCATATCTCGTTACAGGAATCCCCTAGTGAGATGTGCAGCTTATGTTTTCATGTATTTCTTATTTTTTTCAATAAATAAATAAATAAATTTATAAAAAACTTTGGGCTTAAAAGGAGTCTTCCTACAAAAACTGTAAAAATGTCCACCTAATACGAAAAATAACTAAAATAAGAAGAAACCTTAAAATACACGTATACTTATGGCTCCTCAGTTCGGTGTCTAAGTAATTTAACCCTTTCAGTAAATAACTAACAAACGCATTAAAAGTTAGAAAGTTCGCATAACAACGGCTAAATTCGTAATAATTATTTATCAACTCGTTGGTCACTGACAGCAATTCCAGTGATTAAAACAACCCCTTTATATGGGGTGTGGATTCAACAGCTATATTTTATTTAAAAAAATGTTTCAATAGTAAAATTATTTCTTCACTAATCGTCATCATTTTAATTAAATGAAATCAAATTACTTTATGTACCATTTAATCAAAATTATCAACCAATGGTTTCTTCGTCAAGATAAAATGAAAATTAACAAAAATAATAATACATCATGTTGTATATACAAATAAGTACCCATAGACAAAAACCTCACAAAGAGTGGTGCTTAAATCTCATGAAAACATTTATGTAATACAAAAACAAAAAAACAGGTAATAATTGCATATAATTTAATAAATTAACATAAAATACTCAAGGAAAAACCAAAATGACCAAATAACAAAAAATATATATAATATAAGCATAGATATTAATATGAAAACAAATTTGCAAAATTATTATTGCCTCACTGACCATTTACTAGGAATTTAATACAAATATTTTTTTAAATCTGTAGCAAAATACATTTTTTATTTCTTACATTAACTAAGTAAAAAGGGTACTACTAGCGTTTTTCGTATGTTCCTTACTTTATTGTGGATATTGAAATGCATAATTCCTCTTTTTTAATGTTACCAAGAATTCCAAGCGCCCAGAGCCACAGAATCTATGGAATCTCCGTTCGGGGAATTTTGTAAAGTTGAAAGCAGTAGGTGAAAGAACGAAAATGTGAGGAGGAAGGTTGGAAAGTAAGTAAAGAGCTGAGGAAAAAGAAAATCCAAAATCTTCGATTTTAGTCGAATTAAAAACCTTGTAGTAGGTATTAGACCACCATAACTGTACCTATATCGTTGACTGAGCAAATTAGCAAAGTCCTATATTAAATCGCATAATTCCGACCATTTTGCAATTATTCATTTGTCTCTTAATTTGTATGTTACTTTCCGGTTTTAAGATGGTGGTCGTTTTGATGGTTCAGTTCAGATTTTCTAAGGTGAAATCGTCGTGTTTATAAATTAAATAGGTAGATATTACCTACTTAACCGTTTAGTCACAGGAGCCCATATTTGTCCCAGCTCAAGTACGTCTCGTATAAATCGCTGTCTCTCTTACTATCACAGTGATAACATGATCTAAATGGTGTCAAAAAGAGAAAACACCGCGCTTCATATTCAACTCTAAAAAAATAGCAAAAAAGTGAAATGTAAAACTTTATGAAACCAATGTTTCGAATTACAATAAGAAAAAAAAATCTAAACTTTGGAAACTTTTTATTAATTATTTTTACATGGAACGACAAAAAAATGAGATGGCAATAACGTTTATAATACATTATTCTAATGAACCATATACGTGTTTTTTTTCCTGATAATTTAAGTTAGAAAAAACGTAAGGTTCGCCATTTTTAAAACGTTTCTATGTTTGAAAGCAAAAATTTTATGTTTAAAAAATTATATGTTTATTTCAAATGATAAAACTAGAAGGCATATTTCGTCACCTTTCAAAAACTGTTTTTTTTGGTTTTCTGATATGTTAAAAAATATACTATTTATATGAAAAATTACCAATAAAAAATACGTAAATTTTCTGATTTCAGAGGTAATTATAGTTTTGGATTAAAATAAGAGAAAATTGGAAACATTCTATTTTGAATACGAGGTCTATTGTTTATAGAACTACATACTAGTTTATTTGTAGTTTTAAATATATGAAAACGATTTCAGTCTGTTTACAAAATCATCTCCGTTATCTACAAAAACGAAGGCCGGGGGTGAGTGAAAATTAGCCCCGAACGACCCGTCCCATCACGGGAGCGAAAACTAATTATTATTTTGCTTTGTCCGGTCGGTACTTTGCCGGGTTCGCCATTGCCGGGTCACGTGTCGCACATTTATAAGTATTTTTATAGGAAGCATACACGTTTTCCCCCTATGCGTTTAAATACATAATTTATACGCTAAACTGACAGAAATCTTGATTTATGGGATATTTGTTTACGCAAATTCACAGTAAGTAATGGTTTCATTCGAAAGGGCGAGGAACTTGAGATTTGATCAAAAAGATTTTTTTTTTACAGGTCCTGAAAAAAGTTTATTGAAAAAATAAAATATCCAATCTTTTTTTCAACAAAAATACAATGCTTTTGGAAAAATGTTGGTAAGTTTTGCAGTTCTTCAAAACATTGCATGTATTTCTTTCATTAAGTATAGAAATATATTTTTTAATACATAACCCTAATACCATTTTTAACGGATAGGAAGGCAGAGTGTCTGTAAAACTACACTCATCTGTCCTTCCACACATTATTTTAATTTTTAATTTACTTTCATTCATCGTCTCGCAGGTGCCAAAATTGCATAAGTATCTTTTCCGTAATCATAGTTTCTGAACTTGCATAAATCCCATATCTCCTGATTCCTAATTCAGTCATTACATATTGATAATCTCACTTTCTTCAAGAGGTATACATTTTTAGGGGTGATTACAGCACAACAGTTCCAAATTCCCGCTTACAAAAGTACTCTGGCAATCCTATCTAAGGCCCAATAGAAAGCGTTCAAAAATAAGAAGATATGGTTTTAAATGGAGATATGTAAATACCAATGTTAGAGGGAGCCTGCTAATATTAAAAAGCGGTTATAATTAAACCAAAATTGTAAAAATATTTAATAGACTCATTTAAAATAGCGCAAAAATCTCTCGAAAAATGTCTAAATTAGTATATAAAGCAATACTGATTTTTTCATACCTATAACATCTTAAATAAGAGAAAAAAAAGTGTTTTTAATACTTTTCGGAGCGTACTTTGCCATTTTTTTCTATCGATGGAATTTCATGTATGTTTCATGTTACCTTTTCGGCTGAGAAAATGCATAAATCTTTAAAAATAACATATATTTTTCTAAGAACTAAAAAATATAAAGTGTTCAAGGAAAATATGTTACAAATCTGAAAAAAATCGGAATGCCGGGTATTGAGGGGAAAGAAGATGGTTGGTAAGAACCCGGCTCTCAGTTCTGTTCACCGAATTCGGCTAAAGCATAGGTTCTCAACCTTTTTTGCCCACCGCCCACTTTGAGAATATTATTTTTTCTAGCGCCCCCTAACTCGTGAATTCGAAACAGCAATTTTCGTCACAAATTAAAATATACCACAACAGGGGGGGGGGGGGGGGGGGGGAATGGGATGGGGCAAGATGGGATATAATAGTTATAATAATATTTTAATTTCTTACACCATTACAAATTTGAGTTTATTACATATAAGAAAATAACACCATATAAATATTTTACAAAAAATTGTTGACAAATATTTATACATAAAAGAAATTTCAAGAAATATGGCATTTTCGAAAAAAAATTCATGCAGTGGTGAAGATTTCATCAATGTGGAGAGACTCTTTCAAAAATCAAAAGAATTTCCCCTTTGAATCTCTCCTCACTGACGCCAAACATATAAATTTTGGAGGAGATTTGGTTCAAGAGCAATATACTCCTCCCTACCGGGAGAAACATTGGCATTTTAGCCATACAGGCAGGAAGATAGAACAATCTATGATGACGCTGTCTAAGATAGTCATCTGGAACTTAGAGACTCACGCGCTCCATAATGGCTGAGTTCTCAATATAGCCTCGCAGTAGTCTGAATAAATGGGTGGCGGCAGTGGCGTACCGTGGGGGGGGCGGGGGGGGGCGGCCCGCCCCGGGCGGCACTTTTGGGGGGGCGGCAAAATTTCACAATCAATAATCATCTTGTAAAAATTTGGATTGGGGAAGTCGCGGGTTCTATTCTCGCGTCAGGACTTAAAAGTTTTTTCTAGTTTATAGTTTCTTAACATCTTTCTTAAGTTTTATATACTGTTAAAATCAAAATATTAATGACAGACGTTTTGTTTTTATTTCTAACACATACATTATTTTTAAATAAAAATGTAAATGGCAACAGTATCATTTTAGCTCTAATTGATAGTCGATTTGTGTTTTATATTCATGAAGCTTTGTGCGCCCTGCTGAAAGCGCACAAAAAATTACACTTATACGGTTTTCTTCCACGTATATATCACGGTGATATATTTTAAATTTATTATCACATAAAAGTTAAATAGCTGACAGGTGTGTGCATACTTATTCGAATTGCAGTTATAAAATTCTAGATGCACACTATCTATGTGCTGCCAGAATCAAAGAAAAACCATTTTTATGTTCTGAGTGAAGTTTTAATTCACCGCATACATATTTAATTAAAAGCGGTTTTGTGTTCAAAATGTATAATTCCAGTTGTGGATTCATCTGACGACACATTTCGAAGGAAAACATTATATTATTTAAAGTGCTTTATAAAATTCTTGCAGACAATTTATGTGCCGCCAGAATCAAAGAAAAAACATTTTCATGTTCTGAGTGTAGTCTTAATTCACCGCTTAGAGATTTAATTAAAACCCCTTTTGTGTTCAGAATGTAAAATTCCAGTTGTGAATTCATCCGACGACACATTTCGAAGAAAAAACTTATTTGAAGTGCTTAATAAAATTCTTCCAGACAAGTTATGTACCGCCAGAGTCAAATAAAAACCTTTTTCATGTTCTGAGTGTAGTTTTAATTCACCGCATACAGATAAAATTTAAGCCAGTTTTATTGTTCAGAATGTAAAATTCCAATTGTGTATTCATCTGCTGACATATTTCGAAGGAAAACATAACTTTTTTCGAAGTGCAAATATAAAATTCTAGTTGCAGACAATTTATGTGCTGCCAGAACCAAAGAAAAACCGTTTTCACGTTCTGAGTGTAGTTTTAATTCACCGCATGCAGATTTAATAAATAAATATTTTAAAAAAAAAAATTTAAAAAAAAGGATCAAAAAACATTGTAATTCACAGTTTTAAAGGCTTTGGAGAAGTCGTTATACGAACAGTCTACTTGGTATCCACTGTCTAGGGACCTAGCAACATAGTCGGTGAAAACCATCAGATTGGTTTCAGTGGATCTTCTTTTCCTGAAACTATGCTGTTCGGGAATAATATATGCGTCTATCTGAGGCATAAGGAATTTTTCAAATAATTAAGCAGGAGCTGATAGTATGGCAACTGGTCTATAATTTTCGATTAACTTTTTCGAACCTTTTTTAAGAATACGAAATATTTTGGAAGTTTTTCATACTTCAGGAAAAGTGGAAGTACTAATAGCTAAGTTAAAGAAAGGCATAATGGTGTTTTTAATTCCTGATTACCTTTCATTATGGGGTGAGGTCTGTCCGGATTTTGGTGGTGGATGCGTCTGCCCACCAACTGCGTGACAGGCCGGATCGGGAGAGACTGGTTGCGGAAGACCTGTAGACCTCTCCAGCAGGACTCTCGGATCATCGGCTTACCCGCAGAGGGGGGGATTGATTGAATTGTCCGTCACTCCGTCACTCCTGACACATTGACCCCCAGATTCCTATCCATCCCTCGTACCTTTTCCTTCCTACGACTTCCTCTCCCCCTTTTCCCTAAAAAGACCCTCCACACAGCATCCCCAAGACGACATTAGAAGAGGGGAATTATTTTACTCAGGGCCTCCTGTGTGTAGCTAATGTAAAAAAAAAATCATGGTGTGAACATCCTTCCGAAGGGATTTTATATAGTGCCAAAACATCTTAGGATCATACATGACACGTAGGCTTGATAGGCCACTCGAACCTCGCGCTTAACTAGCGCTCGGTAACTAAACAGATCGTATTCACTCTGAAGGCCTCCAGATTTCTAACGCTTATGTTGGACGTGTTTGATCTCTATATTCGAGATGACTTCTCTCGAGAACCACTTCGGATACTTGCGAGCACCACCGCCTGTCGTTAGCAAACGAAGTGCACTCATTGTTATCTATTAGGATAAACTTGTAAATTATTTTGATAATTTTAAAATTACGGCGCATGGCGAAAACGAAGTACATCCTGCCGGAAAACTATCCGGAGCACTGATGGGGTTGGATGGGTTTCTCTGGGTCTCCTACCGCCCCCCTGAAAGTCTGAAACGCCCCCCAATTTTCTCTTGGTCTTCTACCGCCCCCCTGAAGGTCTGAAACGCCCCCAAGGGGGCGTTATCGCCCACGTTGAGAACCTATGGGCTAAAGTCATTTCAAGCAAAATTCTGATACATTCACCAAAGCTATTCTAAGAATAGCTATCACTTTCAGTATGTTGCCGATGTGTCTATCAGGCTTGAATAAAAGGGCATTAATATTTTAGCTCCATTTTTGTGGATATCAATGTTTTTTTTCGTATCTGGGTCACATACTTCGAGGGGAGAAATATCACTTGCTCCAATTAATATTAAAAGGCAATATAGAGGGTCGCCGAGGGCCTGGTAGGAGACAAATGTCTTGGCTGCGAAATGTATGAGAGTGGACCGGTGTTAGAAGTGTGGAGAAGCTATTCCAGGCTAGAGATACATTTACCAGAGTGATCGAAAATGTCGGGGGACCTGATATGGCACACGAAGAAGAAGTTGTGGATAATTTTTTTAATTGAGATTTTTAATTAAAAATTGAACAGTGTATTCTAAAAAAATATTTTCCTATTATTGTAGAAATCAATCACTTTGTGGTTTGACATATTTAATAAAATAAAATACTGTTTTGTTTAAAACCACGAGTTTTATTAATTTTTTTAACCGACCGGTTTTGCTTTACTCAAGCATCATCAGGGTACAAATTGATACTAAACAATAAGTCATAATGTGTGCTTATATAAAACAAAATATAGAGGTAAGTAAACATAGAGATAAACAAATATAGAGATAAACAAAATAATATTAAATATATATAATAAATAAATATATTTTTATCTATTAATATTTCTTTAGTTTATTATGTCAACTAAACAATAGTAAAAAATGTCGTGGTATAACTGAAAGTATTCTAGAATATGAATATACATATGTATTATTTTACCAACAGAATAGTCAACACTATAATTTACTATAATTTACATGTAAAAACATTATCATACTGGAATGTTCTAAAACGGGCAATTGCCTAGTTGGACATTTTAAGTTCAATATATTGTATTATGTAATATTTTCAAACAATAAATAAATAAAATAAATAAATAAATAAATATCAATGGCAGCGAATTTTATTCATTAATAATTTTTCTACTTGTAATTTTTCTTAAAGTGTAAAAAACCTACCTTCTGAAGTCAGACGTGCCTTTTATACCAATAACAATGCTTTGTTTCTCCAAATTTATTATTTTAACCCATTAGTCACATAATTATCTTTCGGTTTTTTCCATTACTTGTGCACTTAGGTTAATGTATTTTATGGCCGTCGATGTGTTTGATATATTTGTATCATGTTGTCTCCCTCTATATATTGTTTTATATAAGCACCATTATGACTTATTGTTTAGTATTAATTTGTACCCTGATGATGCTTGAGTAAAGCGAAACCGGTCGGTTCAAAAAATTAATAAAACTCGTGGTTTTAAACAAAACAGTATTTTATTTTATTAAATATTTTCCTGTTTTTGCACTATTTTCATATTTTGCACGGCGGGTCAATGATTGTTATATCGCCTCTATGCAGTGGGGTGACCGTACTGACAGTTGCGTGATAATTATTATCATCGCAAATGGTCAAACTGCGGGGCGTTTTGTTTACGGGGGTGACACCCCTTTCATAACTGCCCCTAGCCCATTCGCAAGGGTGAAACACACAATTAGGGAAATAATACTAATGAAGTTGCAGCGACAGATTAGTGCATGATCGGGCCTGTCAAACCGATTATTCTATAATTGCAAGACCATAAAAGAATAATAAATTATATTTGATTGACCGGCTTGGGGAGTCAAGTTGTTGATTATAATAATTTTACACATTATTTAACTTAATGGTTTAGTTTTTAGATTCAAACCTCATATTGACACAAGATCTTACATTGAGTTGAAAATGTAGAACTTACTCTTAACTATTTTTTCTAGAGTTTAAAATGTAAGCATTGAAAGGAGAAAATCCCATGTTTTAATACTTTTTTTTTATTAAAAAATGGAATTGTTAAACCTGTACAGTTATACATGGGATGAGGTTCGTCTAGGTTTTGGCGTCGGATGACCTGGACACTCTGAACCCCAGATTCCTACCGACCCTTTTTTCCTTCCCAAAACCTCCCCCCCTTCCTCTCCTTAAAAAGTCTCTCCACACAGCATCCTCAAAGCTAACAAAGGATTTGAGGGAAATTATTTTCCTCATGGCCTCCTGTGTGAAGGTAAAAAAGCTTTTTTTTTTCTCTCTTCCAAATTACATTATTTTAATGGTTATTGTCACAAGCAGGTAAAACTCTTCATTGAAGAAGAGGATAACACTAATAATTTAATCGAAACTATGAAAGATAACAAGCCACAGAAAAATAAAAAGATAATGGTCCCAACTGTGACTCGAACCCACAACCTCTTGTCTTACCGGGATAACGTTGATGGGAATAACCTTCAGAAGTTATAAAAAGAGAGTTGATCTATAAAAATTGAAAAGTGTTCAGTAAAAAAAAAATCATGCTTTTTCAAAAAAATGTGAAAATTATAATAAATTTTCAGATATTGTACGTCACTGGAAGACATCAATTAAAATAATCTACATTTATTAAATTCACTAATTAGCGTTTTGTATACTTCCAAGGCAAATAAAAAATAATTTACGTGCACATTCAGATTCGGACTAATCGTAAAGCAATCATTGGCTTTATGAAAAAAAAAATTGTTGTTTAAGGCAATTCACCCTAAAAGAGTGCTATGTGTTAAGAAATTCCGTACGCACATTTCCCAAAGCAATATTCTCTTATTAATCTTTATTCATTACTCTACCAAAGTCATAAATGTAAGAAAGCCAAATAAATAATAATCCGTTTTCGTATGTCATTGTCATTACCACTGCTTTATTTTTGTTAAGACATCCCTCAGATAGATATTTTTGTTGTTTTTTTTTTGTTGTTTTTTTTTTTGTTTTTGTTATTTAGTTTATTACCAATACAAATAAATTAATATGATATAGCTAATTAGAAATCTTTACAGTAATTGAATAATTATTTGATATTACACATCGAATAACAAAAATTGCGATAATTTACGAGTGTAAGTGAAGATTAGTTTTCAAGTCAAGTTCACCTTGCAAGTCAAGATTAGTTTCTTAGAACAGGCACTGTTTAGTGAGAAACTGACGTTGACTGGGCTGTAATGTTTTCACACCTGTGTTGCAGGCATTGAAGCTTTTCCTTGACGCACACTCTATTTGTCATATTATTGTATATATCCATTGTGCATATATCCTATTTCTTTGTCTACATTATCAAGTTTAATTTTGTATTTTATAAATAAATAAATAAAACTCTGCCCTGAAGTGCCTTACCCCTCGACCATAGCCTCCGTCGTTGTCCAACCCGAAGCGGGTTCAAATCTTTGCGTGCGCAGGTAAATTTTGTTTGATTAATTGTATTATTTGACAAATTATTCATTTAGAAATAATGCATAGTATTTTTGCGCCACGTTCAAGAGCGGAATAATATCCCAGGATCGCCCTTGTGTAAGACCACCATTCAGATTTAAATCGTTGCTTTAAACGGCTTTCGCCGTATTTGGATAGCTTTAAAAGCCATATACTCCCCCACTTCTTTTTCCCCATCTCTTTCCCCTCCCCACTACCTTCAGCCTCCCAACATACCCCAATTGGGGTTGCCATTGCCTCACTGACTGCAGACGGTTGGGAGCAGTTGGGACTCTTGCGTTGTATTCACATAAAAAAACGAAGAAAGCCAGGTAGTGTCCGAAAGCAGTTGACTTTCGGACATGCAGAGTGATCTAGGTACACAAAAACAGTTGAGGAAAATTTGATGTAATCTACGCATTCATATGTAGATGGCACCAATTTATTTATTTTACGAAAAACACTGCTTGCAAGGTATGCTTTATAATATTAAGATGATTTATTTATTTGCGCCCGTACAAAGGCAATGTGCATATGAATAAATAGTTTTATTTGTGTACAAACTCACTTTTTTCTAGAAAAGCATTCACATCCAATATTGGATTGAATCAAGAAAAGCAGATGATGAGTTCTTTAAAGTTCAAACTTAACATCTAGGTATATTAGTTATGATTAAACACGTGAAAGATTTTAATAACATTGCATCAGCAGCTTCAAAAGCTATTCAATATTCATTTTCGTATTTTACAATTAATCTGTATGGGTGTTTACATACACCACAAGTAAACAGATGAGTACGATAAAGCTAAAACTACTTGCATGAAATATTAATATGTATATTATGTGCTTGACTCAAGGGTTGGGCATAAGCCTCAGTTTCTATTATTATCCAGACTTTCGCGAAATTTTCGATGAAATTCGTTATTTGCACTGCGGATTAATATAGCGATGACGTGCGTCGTCAGAGAGAAAAGTAAATACATTCTGGTTTGAATTGCACGGCGCAGGAGCCCCAATTTCATTGTCATTATTTGATGGCTTCAGAAGACGATACAGCGAATATTAAATGCACGGAATACAAGATTAATGTAGTTCTCGGGAAACGTATCGGTACCAAAAGCAACTAAAATTCAATGACATATCGTGGTTATGCCACATACTTATTGCACTGTTCTCTTTTATCAATAGTATTTTTTATATTGTGTTAAAACAAATGTGTTTTTAATCTAACACCGTTTTTTCCTTGTGATTAAGAGTATTGTGGTAGGAACGCAAAACGTAATGACGATTGAAAAAAGGTGACCTTATTTCATGGTGGTTATTTATTCTAATTGCTTGATTTTAAATGAGAATATGTTTAGTTCCTACCAGAATATCATTCATCCAGTTCCTACTTCTCCCTAACCACCACCTTACTGGAAAAGTATTTGAAATTTAGAACAATGGCAAGAAAAATAGTGATAATTCGTGTGCATTTGTTTTGAAAGCAGAAGAAGATTTGGAACTTCCTTGGACGCCAGTTTTTGGTGTTTTCCATGTACACAATCTCGTTTTTAAGTAAAAAAAAAAGAGAAAGTTGACCATCTCGGAAGTAAATAATGTCGTTTTGAACTCATTCGTTTTGTTGTAGTGGTAATTACTTCAAGGTATCGCGGTGCAACTATATAACCATATTGTGGTTGTGTCGTGTGCTCCTTAGCAGAGAATCAGTGGTAAGTTATTGGTTATCCCCTTTCCTTGCATACCTTGTTTTTCCTACACATATTATTACCCAATTCCAACAAACATCATTTCGTGGCGTTTCGTTCATAGTACATTACAAGTTCAATTTGTAAGCAGTTTTGGATGCAACATTAATCAACACAGATTTAGAGTGGGAACCAAATTATGAAGCATTTTTTTGTTTTCAGTATCAATTTTCTTTAAAAGGGAAGGGTTAGGGTAAGGACATGAAACGAGTTAAGGTAGAAATGGAAGTGAACCACTATTTTGTATGATTGTGCGATGGAGTTTAACCACTCGAGCGATAGCTACCCACGTTTTGGTAGGTATTTTTTTAATAAATCAAATGTATTATAAATTTTTCAATTTATTTTGAAGAAAAGTTAATTTAAAAAATATGGGATAAGGGTTGAAATCTGGGTGGATTAAATAGCTTTAAAATACAATAAGCATTTTATATGTTTCCATAAATATAAATTAAATCAAGTGGCCGAATCGAAAACGAATGCCCGGAAATCTCCACCACTCGAGTGTTTTAAACACACTATATTTAAGAAATACCAAAGATTTGCGCTGTGAAGGAAAGGGTAATTATTATTAAAGTGGTGGATCGAAAATATCAGAGAAGTATCGTCACTTCAATGAAGAAATTAAGCCCAATTTCGGAAAACGAAGTACATGAGGGCATAATTGCGTTGTTTTGCGCTTACGAGGCTTTTACGAGGAGCTTTCCAGTTAAAACGAATGATCCATTTATTGTTAAAATTAAAAACGTTAATATGAAAATTTCTCAGCTGAATATTGCCATGGACGTGATAAAACTGTTATTACGTTAATAAAGGAATATACCTACATAACAATCGGTGAAATTAATAGTCAGGCTACACCATCGCAAATTTTTCAATGCAACAATAAAGAGAAATTTTTGTTCTAAATTGGAATTTTATAAATTCAGGCATAATTTTAATTTAATTTCTTAAACGTATTACTGAATAAAATGAATGTCAATCGACATCAATACCAAAATGATCATTGTCCTTTATAGAAACTTGTTTGTTTCGCATACCTACCTAATTATACCTATCATTGTTCGTCATATTAAAAAAGAAAGCATTGTTCATTTTGTTAAGGAAAACAACTTTGAAATATTTTTCAAAAGGTTTTCCTTCCATTTTACTCGGCTTCCTAGTGAGAAAGGGAAAACTTTTACAAAGTAATGATACGCGAAATTTTTACTGAAAAGGGAATGCTTGCTCATAAAAAAAGTTCTTGGTTTTTGTTAACCCAGATTAACTTAAATAAAATTGCAATATAAAAGTTACTTAAGCCTTAAATTGGTGGTACCCATGTACATAATATGTTCTTATTCTTCGAAAATTTCTAAGACTGGACAAGGTTTGGGTGTCGGTTTCAAAGATTGTGCTTTTTTAATACATTTTATTAACTTGTTGACTTTCTTTTGTACTCCCTTCACTTTGCCTAACTCTGTTTTTGCAAATGTAAATTATGTTTGTAAATACATTTTTTTGTTTAAAATAAAACCATAACTTTGTAAACACCACTTTTATTTTTATACTTTATGCCGACCGGGTTTCGCTACAACCGTAGCTTCTTCAGGGCAGTACAATCTCTACTAAAATTAATTTACATGTGTGTTTATAACTAATACATGATTAAACCAAATGGGCCATTTTTTTGTGTTTTTGGAATGATTGTGAATACGATTCTGTCCATGTTCATAAAATTTGTATTTATTTATTTTCCGGGTTCTCTCTGAAACGATTATACACTTTTGAGGAATATATAAGTATAAAATAGTCATGGGGCAGTATTACTATTTTTTGACATGCTTCAAAAGATAGTTGCTGAATTGTATGTAACTAACATGGAAAAGTAAGTCTAAAGTCTTGGTGTTTGAAAGAGAGAGTACGAAAACAGTATGCAATATAGTTGTGAACGATGAATACTTGGAGCAGGTGGATGAGTTTGTTTATTTGGGAAGTATGTTTACGAGAGATGGGAAGGCTGAAAGAGATATTGAAAGAAGGGTGAATGCAGGTAACTCTATTAATGGAGGACTGAACGCCGTTGGCACCAACAAAAAACTGTCCAAAGACGCGAAACTAGCCGTCCATAATGGAGTACTGGTACCTACCCTGATGTATGGCAGTGAGGCATGGAACTGGCAGAGGAAGGATGAAAGTAGACTGAATGCTGTAGAAATGAGATCCCTGAGGCGTATGTGTGGTAAAACCATGTATGATCGTGTGAGAAACGCGGAGATCCGCAAAGAATGCAAGGCTCATGTAAGTGTAATGAGTAAGATCAAGAAAGGAACGCTCCGATGGTTCGGGCATGTAGAGAGAATGAACGAGGAAAGGAGTGTAAGGAGTTATAACCTTGTACAACTCGTTGGTCAGAAGCAATTTGGAATATGGGAGTGTTATCTGGAATCCACATTATATAAAATATTCTAAAACAATTGAATCTGTGCAAAAAAAATTCCTAAGACTGCTATCATTTAAACTTGGATTTAATGCCATACTCCAATCCTATGAGGAACGATTACAACACTTTAATTTTACAACATTGGAAAATAGAAGACAATTTGCTGACTTAATATGTTTATATAAAATTATTCATGACAAACTTTTAACCACTCATTGTCTGAGCAACATACATATTAAAGTTCCTAATAGACGTAACTTAAGAAGTCAAAATATATTCCATATTGAAATATTTAATAACAATATTGCATACTTCAATCCACTGTCTCGAATGTGTCGTTTGTACAACACAATTGAATGTGACCTTATTGATATCTTCGCAAACAGTCTCGAATATTTTAAAAAACAAATTAAAAATCTTCTACCATGATATGTCATGGAAGAAGATTTTTAATTATTGTTAATTGATGATATGTCATGATTGATGATATGCTACGATTGTTAATTGCTTTATTATTATGTCTTTTCTTTATTTTAACTTTATTATCCTTTCCAGAAACGTTTCTTTCTCTGTACACTTACCATGTTTTAAATTTCTTGTCTTATATTTCTTTTTTATTATTATTATTATTTCTGTTTTCTTTTCACTACTAGCATCTCCGTCTAGCAACAACTAAACCTTAATTACGCATGCTGTGAACATTTCTAATTGGAGTGTTAATATCAGCTCATATTCCAACGTAATAATATTAATGCAATAATTTGTTAACACTCTGTAAATGTTTCAAACAATAAATAAAAGGAGAATATATGACGCAAATGTGAATGGTAGAAGAAGTCGGGGACGCCCGAGAAAGACATGGCGCGACCAAGTGAATCAGATAAAGTCGGGCCATGTCAGAAGTCAGAATAATAGAAGAGCATGTATGAGACGGTGTATGAATGTGAACGAGGCAAGGAGTGTGTGCCAAGACCGAGTTGTTTGGCGGTCCGTCCTCTCTGCCTACCCCTGCGGGGAAACGGCGTGACGGTTAGTTAGTTAGTTAGTAAACATTGAAAATGTCGATTGTCAATCCAGAATCGTTAAGCTATAGTCGCTCTGTTAATTGGCACATTCTGTTAGGGAGGATTCCCCGCTTTCGAATCATAAAAAAGTGCATGGGATCTCACACAAGTATATTTGGATAATATGTTATGTTTTTTTTAGGTTAGGTATATTATATAGGTAACAGAGATCATGTTAAAAGGTGGTGAATAATATGTTGGTGCATCGATTGGCTTAATTTTTTTAACTTTAATTTCACAGAGGATGCCCTAAGAAAAATAATTTACCTCAGGGCCTACGTCGTCTTTGAGATGCTGTGTGGAACGTTTTTTTAGGAAAGGAAGGGGAAGAAGTTTTGAGAATTAAAAATGTTTGTGGGGTGGGAAGGAATCTGGACATCAGACGGACGTCACTGATGACGGATGAATCCATCCCTCCCACTGAAGTGCAGGGTATCCGCCGGAAAAACCTCATCCCAAAAACCCGGGCACCCGTCCCCAAACGTAGCGAACCACTTGGATTTGCCTGTATCATCAGAGTAAAGTTGTTGGTTATCCAATAAATGGTTCCCGGGGGCGGTACCCATACCTGCTCCCAAATTGAATAATAATTATTAAATAAATAAAATAAAATACGCAAATAAAATTTTCGGTTGGAACGTAGGTGCCATTGGCGTGCGTTTTCTAGAAAAGCCATGTGAATGACCATTTACTGGAAAAAATATGAATACATATATTATATGTATGTATTCATAATGTACGCGTTTGTATACATCTATGCGTTATACAAAGCATTTATTTTTATTTAGTTACATTATTTGGGGTTATAAATGTTATAATTATAAACTTGCCACTTCACAGCTGTGTATATACAGCTCACTTATGTGTCAATTTTTTTATGTTTGTATAGCTCGTTGCAGTAACGCTATTCCCCTATTCAGTTATAAAACTTTGGTCAAATTAAAAATGAATTTTTTAGACAACAGTTTGTATTGAAAATAAATTTTATCTCTATTAACGTTACGTAATGTGGAATTGATAATAAAGTACGAGAAAATATAATACAATTTCACCCTTTTGTCCTTGTATCAAATAATTTCATTGTTGCCTAAGGCTTCATATTTTCCTTTTCTATAAATCTATGCAACTTTGTAATGAAATGCTAACCACACAAGAAAAAAAAAGTTTTCAATGAGATATGTAGGCAATATTTTTGTGATTTAATAATGTTTTCTCCTCTATTTTACCTCCGAAGTGGATTTGATATAATTTTTGATTTTTGCATGAATATATGTAAATTATTTTTCATCGCATTTTCAATAATATGTGAGACCGCACGTCACTCTTCACACTTATCAAATTTAACACAAATTTGTCATACAAAAGCTTCATGTAACCACGAAAATTCAATGACACTTATTGGAACATTAATGATTGGTTTGTTTGATAAATTTGAGAGCTGCACTCATCATCGCTTTTAAATTAAAATTTCCAATTATTGCACTCAAAAGCGACACTCATGTTTTTCAATATTCATCGAAAAAGAGGGGGACCAAATTTTGCATAAAATTTGTGCCACCTAGGTACTTAATCCAAATTAAATTTATTTCATTTTAATACTAAAGCAAAAACATTAATTTTACAATATTAAATAACAAAATAATTAGATAAAAATTTAGATTTCATGTTGGTAGTGCAAGTATTGTTTTCATAATATAGGTAACGTATATTATTTTATTGCATTTTTTTAGGTACATAAAATATACGTCCACCCCTTACGCCAAATCCACGTGTACAGACTTCAGCCTCCGTGGTCAAAAGCTTAGCGGTTAGGACACTTGACTACGGAACTGGACCGTGTGCTATTTTTATATATAATAAAAACAATAATAAAAACGTTTATTTGTCAATAGATTTTCTTGAAATTTGTATATCTTGTTTTTTTTTAAATTGATTCTATTGACAAATGGGAGTCACTGTTCAGCTACACATTCTGGATTTCTCCCGGAATGTAGCTGGTTTTCAGCAGTTCCTCATTTTATAATATTTACATAAAATATAAATAATAACTACTATCCACTCTTTACAACAGGTTTCAACAGGTTTCAACACTATTGAAAAGATTTGGTTCGCAAAACCTGCGTAAGGCCCTCCGTTCATGGAGATACTTACAATCCACGTAATTGTGACGCAACCACAAGTACCCTGCTGATATTGATATACCACTCTTTAATGCAGGTTTCCGTATACGGCGTTACCCGAAATATACTGAACTTGATTATTTTTCGTGCAGCCGTGAAGTTAACATGACGTCAAGCGATGGTCATATGACTTTTTTTCCATCATTAATCCATGCCTTCTCCACTAAATCCTTTCTTACGTATTTTGGTAACGTATAGTTATATAAACATGCATTTTTTCCACTTCCAAAACAAATCTAACATTACTTTCATGTTCCGACGCCATTTCTGTTAAACGTCAAACGAAAAAGTATCAGACACAAATGATGCGACGCTTCGCGTGCGATCACCACCGTCGCGTCGTCGGTATCGTGATAATGATTGGAAACCGACAGCCACCGCGTAGTGCCGTGTACGGGCACCAGCAAAATCGTATGGGGGTACTTACAATCGGCGCGTATGATACGCGCACGAGGATCGAGTAGCTTGTAAGTAGCGTCATGTACGGAGACACTATGATTCGCGACACCAAATTTCACTAAATGTGAGTTTTTGCTATATCAGACCAAGAAATAGACATTCTACTTTATAGTTTCCATAATAGTTTTTTAATAATGTTTTTTAATAGTAGATATACTTAATTGTAGATTTGTACAATATTCAAAGATTTTTTTAAAAAGTAATAATATTTTTTATATTATCGTGTTTCAACCTTTTTTTTAGAGAAACGCTCAACTAAACAAGGCGGAGAAAGTTAATTAAAGTTTTTAGAAATGCATAAACTTACAGGTATTCATAGCAAAGCAAAAGAGCAAAAATTATGGAACAACAAATAAAGGTAGAAAATAATATGAAGGAGAAGTAAAAGAAAAGAAAATAGTATGGACTATGCGTAAACTTAAAATAAATAGTTATTGAAAAATATTATTTTATATTATAAAAAATTATACATGTTGAGAAATATTATTGTAAAAGTTTATTAATAATAATAAATAATAATAATAGCCTTTATTCAGACAGTAACATACATTACATTATTTATAACACTTATCATGCATCGACTCCCTGTCTGTTTGTCACTAGTTGACAAAGGCCTCCTCCAACTGTCGCAATTTCTCTCTATCATTAGCTACTCTTGTCCATGTACCACCTGCTATGGCTTTGATATCGTCAACCCACCGTCTAAATGGTCTACCTCGATTTATCTTCTTGTCACTTGTGAACCAATTCATGACTAATTTTGATCATTTTTCACTTCCTCTGATTATGTGGTAATAGAAGTTATAATTTTAATACTTTGTTTTTAATCTGGTATTAATGCGAGATTGGGATTAATTCCAATATATTTATAAAATTGTTGAGCTGTGGTAGTGTTCCAGTACGCTACAGTTAGTGAGCGATGAATAATTTGATTTTTTGCAGTTCGAAAATAATCTTGTGTTGTTTATAAATATATTGAATAGATTAATTCATTTTTCTGCCTTTTCACTAACCAGTAGATATATATATATATATATATATATATATATCTATAATTTTATATTGTATAGTGTGCATGTAGGTACGTTATCAAAGGTATTCTACATGAGTACCCATGTGACAACTGGCGATTATTTGTACTTACATAACCATAATATATATATATATATATATATATGTAGAATACCTTTGATAACGTACCTACATGCACACTATACAATATAAAATTATAGAAACATGTATCTTTAGGCAAATAACATAGTTAATCGTTCCTTCTGCATATCAAATATCGGTTTTGATACCACCAAAGTTACAACAGAGAAACTGTACATTCCGTTTGATAAGTTTAGTGCTAATAAATTCTTCCGTCCTGATTTATAACTCATAAAATGAACCGCCCGTATGTGGCTGGAACGGGACGGATTATCTTAGAATTTAATACCTACTTGAAATTCTACCACAAAATAGGCTCTGAAATGTACAATATTGTACCGTAGTGCGCTCGGTAAATAAATAAATACCCACATGTAACAGGAATTTAGTAAGTCTCCTTCTCGTATGGTTATCGGGCCTTCTAGGCGGAGATAATACTCGTACGACGTTATTAAAGTGGCGTACATCGACTGCCAAACTTTTACATAATTCACCGATTTCGAAAAAAGTGCAATATACATCAACTCCAACGTACCTACCTAAGATACTCAAGGATTTTGGAAACTGGTCATCGTACATAATAATACATAGGCAAAGATATCTTCAAAAATACATGGTAGAATTTTAGCTGACCTCTGCTCAAATCAGCTAAGTTTCATAAAGTTAAAGAGAAATAATTTTTTACACGAATTTAAAATCTTAATATTAACGAATTAACGAATAACAAACACACGTAATCCTATAAATATATTCATTTTATTCATATTCCACCAAGCTGTTCCCTTCCACAGCCCACGACTTCTATATTAATACCGGTAATTTCATTTATTATAAAACCCCATTACAATAATCCTTAAGGATAGCCAAAAGAATAGCTAAAATATAGCATTGACGGCCGGCGTGGTCTAGGGGTAAGGCTCTTGACATCCAATCCGAAGGTCGCGGGATCGAATCCCGGCGTGGCAAATAAATTTTATTTGATTAATTTGTGTTATTTCACAATTAATTCATTTAAAATAATATATGTATATTTGCGTCACGTTCCAGAGTAGAAGATACTCTCAATATCGCCCTGGTGTAAGACCACCATTCAGAATTGAAACGTTGCTTGAAATGGCTTTAACCGTGTTTTGTGACCAGATCTGAATAGCCAGGTACTTTCCCACCTTCCTCGTCCCCGTCTCCTTCCCCTCCCACTACCTTCAGCGTCACAACACACCCCCAATTGGGGATGCCATAGTCTCACTGGGTACAGACGGGAGCAGCTGGAGACTCTTGTGAGGTATTCACGTAAAAAAAACAACTTAAATATTTAATGTTATCAATTTTAATTACTTAGATTCAATATTTTAAGTAATATAATAACGTCCTACAAAAATTAAAAATTGCAAAGTACTTTTTTTAAGACAAGATTTTTATGTATAGCACAAAGCACAAACAAATCCTTTTTTTAGTTTCAATTATTCTTTTCTTAGTTAGTTAGTTTAAATAAATTGATGCTCTCAAAAACACTGCTTGACACGAGACTTCTTTTTAATTGCGGGTTCAAATTTTGTGCAGGTTTTTAGTGAACAGTAATTAAGGAGCGTTTTCACAAAGAGATACATCTAACCCAAACGGTTTTTGTAAATCTCTTTTTCAATTTAGTTGTCTACGAAATTGCAAATTCCGATTTAAAAAATCTATATATTTACCTGCTTTATGTGTAAGAGGAAATGATAATTTTCAAAAAAGTATGTAAGTACGTGCATCTATATAAAAGTGAAATAACTAAGTAGGTATATAATGAAAAAATATCCATTATTTCCTCAATGTACCTGAGTAATAATTTTATAAGTGTATAAAAAAAGAAACTGCATATACCATATTAAATTTCGCACATCGGAATAAACATTGTATTATTATTATTTTATTTCCGATTCCCTTGTCAATACAAATTTTCTTGTCTAGGTATCACTTACGTATACATTTTTGTAACAGTGTATTATAACAGTATGTTTAAAAAAAATGCGAATATATTTATGTATATTACTATTTTTTGTGTGAAAAAGTTACCGATGACCGGTTAGTGGCTGAGTTGGCATCACGTTTGGTCCCACCCAGGCGTCGCGTATTCGATTTCTCGGCTGACTAAGCCCTCCATAAAGAATAAAGCAACATTTTCCGCTTACTGTGAGATTTTCAAAAATGGTCAGGTTATTCTAACTTAATTTAATTCGTAACCCGAGAACGTTTGTCTTTCTTCCTTTTTATAAAAAGAAAACATTTAGTTTTTACTAAAAACGATAACTTTATTTCAGAATTAAAATTCATGGGATATTTCGCTTTGTGAAAACCTTTATTTTCAAATATAAAGACATTTCTCTTTTGCCAAATACGCAATTTTCGACTTATTTTTAAATAATGATGGATTTTTACAAATGAATTGAGTTTTCCTATTATGCATCTTGTCTTACAATTAATTCAATGTGCATATAAAGATTACGGTAAAATATTTACCCCAAGTGATAATTCGCTTAAAACTTTCCCACGATTTTTTTTTGTAATTTCTCTAACTGAAAATGTTTCTCAATTACTACACCAAATGCTGGCTTTGAACAAAATGCCAAGAAGTATATCTAATGGATTTTTAATTGTGCACGCATTACCGTCAATTCCTGATAAAAAATTTACAGCCAGAGGCGGCCATTAACATTCCTTTGGACAGATCACAGAAAAATTAATATCCGCGGGTAGAGCACAAAGAATAGGCAGGTACTCCTTGATAGGGTCTGGTCGGTTAAATGAAATATGTTCATAATCGTTTACTGAACATTTGACACATTTTTGTTTGTAGTTTGAAATTAATTAAGGCACATACAACACAGTGTAAATTATTGCAAAAGTCCTATATGTTCCATACCAAATAAATTTAAAATATAGGCATATAGATCTAGAATCTTCTTTTCGGAAAGTAACTCTAATTTTTAAAAAAATCGCTTGGACCATTATATTATGTTAAACATACTTTCTTTTTCCAGTGAGTCACCTAGGTGTTGCCATTTAAAACCCTTAAGTCAACATTCCTTAACCAACATTTTCATTTGGCTTAATTCTGTTAAATTATGTTTTTGTATCTAATGCATTCAAAAAATTCTCCCTTCTCTATCGTTGGATGCCAAGCTTCTGCAGTGAGTGGAGAATTTACCTGTGGTACCTGGGTTCTGGGTGCGAACTAAACGCATTGGACCATTCGGCTACAAACCGATCTCAACGTAATGCCGTAATAAGAAATACAAAAATAATCTTAAAAAAGAGATATCGTTGATACAGAGCTACAAAGTTTTTACGACTTGATATTACACGTCTACAGTGTATAGATATAAAATGATTATAAAAAGGGTTCCGCTGGCATAAAGTTTACATTTTATTTTTACGATCAAAATATTATGTATTTCACAAAGGAAATAATTTATAAAATACTCTAGGTATTACAAATCTTTCAAATATGTTTCAAAAAAGATTCTCCCGTGTCTTACAAAGTAATCTAAAAAACAACACACAAAGGACATCATAAAAACAAGAACAAAACATTTATATTCTTTTATCATAAGTTGTTAAAACTTTCAAAGTTTTACAGCAAATAGGTAAAACTTTTTAATGTTTCTTTATGTTTTTCTTACGTCATATACTTACTTTAAATTGCCGTAAGGAAGCTTGATATATTGTAAGGCAATTTACTTGTCTAGCGTTTGGAAAAAACTAACGATTTATGTGATTTTGAATTTATGGAAAACGGTTCCTAACTTGGTATCCGTAAGTTTTACAATACAATAAAATTTAACTCCAATCTGTGTAGTTGCTTTGTTTAATGGCGCAGAAAATATTTTATTTTTTATTTATTATATACATAGTATTTAATTTAGGCGTTGGGTATAGTAAATAATTTACGTATAGTTATTTCTTGTGAAGTCTTGTTAACACGTGGATTTAGCACATAAAAATGCTGAAAATTGAAAAAAATATAATAGAAAGTAGAGGATAGATTGGATAGAAGGAGAAAAAGACTTGCATAAGGATTAGATAAAAAATATATACATACATTTTTTTTATACGCGTGCATGCACACATGAGTATATAGGTATACACGCATATACATATGAGGGAGCGGGCAGCGATCGGCAGAGACGGGGGACGGTTGTAATGAAAAGACGTCAGTCGATGTATGAGTCAGTCTTTATTGCTGCTACGTAGCGATGTAAAGTTGGTGTAGAGTAACAGTGTAGACAGGAGCGATGATGATATGGCTCGTAGGTGTTGCATGTGATGAAGGTCGGTGATGCAGTGGTGTAGCAGAACTCGTGTCTGCATGTCGCCAGCATGTTGTTCTGCACCGTGGTGGTGGAGAAGACCTTGACGTCCAGGATGGATGCTCGACGCGGTGTCGCGGAGATGGCTGCGGTGAACCTGAGGAGTTGCCGCTCACGTGACAAGAAGGCCCGCCGTGGGACTTGTCGTGGGCAATTGTGTCGCTTGTTGCGTCCTCTAAGGTTAATGATGCACCGGCACAGTCGGCAGTGGGTCGCCGAGAGTCTGGCCGGTACCGCACTGGAATTGTTATCACTCGATGCACTGTCTATGTGTGTTAGTGATGTTACTTGCACTAATGACTGGAACTGACTGACTGACTAGCGCGGTGTCGCTGCGCTTTATATAGCCGACCGTGTGAGTACCCGGAACGCAAGTAATGTTGAGCCACCGCGCAAAGCGGAGAAGCCTCTGGAACATTCCGCGGCCGTAAGAATGTGACGGCTGTTAGATCGAGGCCTTTCGCTGCGCTTCCCGAAATATTTAGCCGTGTGCGGCGTGGAAACACTACAACTGTAGGTAGTATGTACATTTCGAGAATGCGCTGGCTGTATCAGTGGCGGCGCAAGGATTGTGGCAAAAGGGGGCGACCGTTCTGGTCACCACACACCCCCTTTCCAGTGTACGGAGTACAGGGTTGTAAGATGCCAAATGTCGCAGATAAGCCGGGTTGATGCTGGTCGGTGCGTCCATGATGATGCGTCCATGTGGTGCTGATGCGTCTCTACCGATTCCCTCAGTTGCTGCTTTTGCGTGCTGCTTGATGCTTGTTGCATGTTGCATGTTGCGTGTTGCGTGTTGCATTTTGCGTGTTGCTCGTTGCTCGTTGCTCGTTGCTCGCGTGTTGCGTGTTGCTTGTTGCATATGGCTTGTTGCCTGTAGCTTGTTGCTTGTAGCTCGTTGCTTGTTGCGCTCGTTGCGTGTTGCGTGTTGCATATGGCTTGTTGCCTGTAGCTTGTTGCTTGTAGCTCGTTGCTCGTTGCTCGTTGCTTGTTGCGCTCGTTGCGTGTTGCTCGCGTGTTGCGTGTTGAATATGGCTTGTTGCCTGTAGCTTGTTGCTTGTAGTTCGTTGCTCGTTGCTTGTTGCAGAAGGTTGCGTATTGCATATCACGTCGGGGTCACCAGTTGAGGGAGCGGGCGTGATCACGTCGGGGTCACCAGTGAGGGAGCGGGGCAGCGATCGGCAGAGACGGAGGACGATTGTAATGAAAAGGCGTCAGTCGATGTATGAGTCAGTCTTTATTGCTGCTACGTAGCGATGTTGAATTTAGTAAAGTAACAGTGTAGACAGGTCCGGCACGTCGCCGTGATGCTCGTAGGTGTTGAAGTGATGAAGGTCGGTGATGCAGTGGTGTAGCAGAACTCGTGTCTGCATGTCGCCAGCATGTTGTTCCGCACCGTGGTGGTGGAGAAGACCTTGACGTCCAGATGGTTGCTCGACGCGGTGTCGCGGAGATGGCTGCGGTGAACCTGAGGAGAGGGTAGTCTCAGTGGCTGAGAGGTTGCTGCCTGCGTGACAAGAAGGTGCGGCGGGCCTTATGTCGCTGGCAATTGTGTCGCTTGTTGCGTTCTCGAAGGTTGATGATATGATGATGCACCGCCACAGGTCCGGCACGTCGCCGTGGACCTGGCGGTTACCGCACTGGACGTTATCACTCGATGCACTGTCTATGTGTGTTAGTGATGTTACTTGCACTAATGACTGGAACTGACTGACTGACTAGCGCGGTGTCGCTGCGCTTTATATAGCCGACCGTGTGAGTACCCGGAACGCAAGTAATGTTGAGCCACCGCGCAAAGCGGAGAAGCCTCTGGAACATTCCGCGGCCGTAAGAATGTGACGGCTGTTAGATCGAGGCCTTTCGCTGCGCTTCCCGAAATATTTAGCCGTGTGCGGCGTGGAAACACTACAACTGTAGGTAGTATGTACATTTCGAGAATGCGCTGGCTGTATCAGTGGCGGCGCAAGGATTGTGGCAAAAGGGGGCGACCGTTCTGGTCGCCACACATATATGCACACATATATACTTATACACATATGCACATACAAACACACACATACACATACTCATACATACACATATATTCTCACATACCTACACAAATAATAAAAACACCTCTGTCTGAGCACGAGATCAGACATCAAAAAGTCCCCAAGCGCCTTTTTGAAACTGTGGTATTGAGGTACTGACTTTATTTCAATTATATTTATTAATTGAAAAAAATAAGAAATACATGAAAACATAAGCTGCACATCTCACTAGGGCATTCCTGTATCGAGATATGCAGTTTTAGAATAATGTAATTAAAAAAAAAAAAAGAAACATACATATACTTAAACTTAAAAGAAATATAATAATAAACCTACCAAAGAAGCACTGAGTACAGTTATTCAAACATTACTAATTAATAATTATTATTATACCGACACAATACATATATTGTGCCGGTATACATATGTTGCCGATATAACACTTAGCGACCAAGCGATGCTGAAAAATCAATAGATTAAAAATAACGTTATCTGCCAAACTGTGCAAAAAGTATTTATTTAGTTAAAAGTATGTATTTAGTTTTATTGCATTTTTTAGGTACATAAAATATACGTCCACCCCTTACGCCAAATCCACGGTCAAAAGCTTAGCGGTTAGGACACTTGACTACGGAACTGGACCGTGTGCTATTTTTATATTTAATAAAAACAATAATAAAAACGTTTATTTGTCAATAGATTTTCTAGAAATTTGTATATCTTGTTTATTTAAAATTGATTCTATTGACAAATGGGAGTCACTGTTCAGCTACACATTCTGGATTTCTCCCGGAATGTAGCTGGTTTTCAGCAGTTCCTCATTTTATAATATTTACATAAAATATAAATAATAACTACTACCCACTCTACAACAGGTTTCAATACCAGACCAAGCGATGCTGAAAAATCAATAGATTAAAAATAACGTTATCTGCCAAACTGTGCAAAAAGTAAGTACAGTACAAATAAAATGTTATTTCCGTATATGTATTATGTAGGATGTAGGTAGTATTAATTGTTACACTAAAAGCCTTATATCTGGAGTGAGTTACTAACTGTTGATATCAATTAATATTTCTAACACAATAAATCGAAGGAAACTCTTGCAAAGTCAGCCTACTCGTAGCTTTATCTTATTAAAATAAGCCGTATGTATAAACATTTTGAAAAGCTAGACATATGATAAATTTTGATCTAATGTGATGAAAGACCAATGTCCAAAGAAGAACTTCAATGTATGACGACAGAGCAGGAAGTCGTTCTAACTATTAGACGGCAGGAAAACCAGGGGCAGGTCTTGCTTTTGCAAGTTTTGAAGGTTGTACCACACATGTAAAATATGAACCAGCGGTAAATAACAATTTAATAGGTTTAAAAAAATTGAAAATTCAAAGCAATTTTTGAAGAAACGGTTATTCTAAAAGTTAGTTACAAAACAGGTTTATTTAAACTAGGTTCGTATATAAAAAATGCCAATTTTAATTAAACGTCTATCATTACTCACTCTTGGCATTAATAAAAAACACACTTATATTGTGGTTAACGGCCAACTCAGAATGAAACCAACTCAGAACCACCTCAGAAAGGTCATTAAGAGTGAAAAAATATAAAAAATGTTAATTAGGTTACGTTAGGTTAGGGTTAACGGCTTTTTGAAAATTATTTTTTTCATTACGGAATTATGGAATTTTTAAAGAGTTGTTGAGTTGAATTGATGCTGAATTGGCGTTGGAACCCTATATTATATATGTTTTATTGTATAGCAAACATTATATATTAACATTTCAGAAATTCATTTTATGGCATCATTTTTAGTAATTATATAAAGAATCACTCTGTATAAATCACTTATTAAATGAAAACTCACAACATGTTTCAATATAAATGGTTTCTTCATCGAGATAAAATTAAAAATAATTAAGGACAAACTATATATAAAAATAATAGACAAGTTCTAAAAGACAAAAAACATGATAAATAGGGTTGAATAATTAGTAAAAGGTATCATAAAAGACAATTATATGAAATAATATGTAAAAAATATTTAGAATAAGTAATAAATAAATATACGGGTGTATATGTATATATTTTTAATTTTTATAAATTAACGCAATATAATTAAGTACTTTATTATTATTATTTAAAATAAAGTATTATATTTATGTAAGTATGAAAATTAATTAAAAAGGTGACTATTTAAAAAAAATGGTTTTTCAAAAAAAATTATTGGCTATTATTTATTTTAATTTTATTCTTATGAAGAAAACTATTGGTTTTGAAACATGTTGATAATTTGGAAAGTGGTGTATACGTGTACACAAACTAATTTGTTTTCATGAAATAACATAAATTGTCTTTATTTGTCAATAAACTTCATTTAAATTGTCCTAGGTTTCACGAGGAAACAACTGGCAATGTTAAAAGTCACGTTAAATTAAATTCGTTTTTCTTTCAATAAACATATTATTATTTTATATTTATTATTATCTAACAAGCTTCTTGGAAAGCCCTTTTAATGATTTTTGGGAAGATGATTGTAGTAGAATAGCTTTGGAAAGAATTTTCAATTTATTGTGTAAAAGTAATTAAATTCGAAATGTAAAACATAAATTTAACTAAAAGCGTGTTTGTAAAAAATACATTTGAAATTAAGTAATGGTAAGGTTTTTTTCCAAATTTCAATCAATATGTTCAAGAAAATCCTGCGGAAGGCTAACCCTCTGTGGATACATCCCGCTTTACATAGCAAATCAACTAAAAAACCAACCAACAAAAAAATACTCTACAGATAAAATACTTTTATTTTTACTATTAAATTATAACAATTATAAAATAAGTTAAAACATTAATGATTTAGATATTTAATTGGTTTTACATATAATGTGTATAAAATTATTATGTCTTCTTCAAACACTACAAACTAATTGTGGTGAACGTTTGTCTTAAGGTATGAAAGAGACATCTGTGTGTGAGTAAGACAGCAGGAGTAATGCATAAAAGTGTGTGTTTGTTGTCCATTCGTGCTCTTTATCATACAGGCTTCCTAGAAGAACAAAATTGTTTCTACAGCTCTCGCCATAAACATAAATAAGATTACCTACGTCTTATTATTTTATCTCTACATTAGAGTAATCTTTGGTATCTATAAAAATAGATCACCACAATAACAAACACATAATATGTTGCATGAGCAATGCTCACCTCAATCCTGTCAGTTGTATCTAAACAATTAAAAGTGGTTAAAACGAAGTGTTAATCATTTTTAATAATATTGTGTTGTAGAGTTAAGTAACAATGATTATTAGAGCTAAGGTGTTTTGATGTTGTTTTTTTGTGAATTGATTATTTTGGCATGTTAAATATATTATTTATAAACACATTTAATTTATATTATCTTGCCACATAAGAGGTTTTCAACCTGGAACTGCGTTTGCCAAATAATCAAAAACAAAAGATATTTTAAAATCTTAAGAGAGTGATATTTTTTTTTAAAGTGCTAAAAATCTTTGGTTCACTATCTCTCGTTAGGTGGCCGCTTTCACCGAAAGCTCCATGCAAGAACCGCTTAGGACACCGTCTCACAAAAGCTCGCAAACTAACAACACCCTTTTACGTTGCCCGCCCGCCAAATCTGATACGATTCATTAAACTAATGGCGCTTTAATATTTCACATCGGCCTGATTAAAACTTCCGGGAGAAGGCAACTCTTCGAACCCGTCTCGGCTCCGGCTGGATCTTTGTCCCTGGGACGCCGGACGGGCCAATAAGATGACGAAAGATGAAGTATAGAGGAGGCCCCCCAGAAGATGCAGTACAAGTATAGCATACTCCGTACGTAATACAGGGGAATGAAAACTTTAAGAAAAGTGTTTAATTTTTTATTTTCGTTTATTAATGTACGCAACTTATAGAACAAAAACTAACAGTACAATAACTACACGTGTATAGATACGTAACAGTAAGTTTAGTATGTAAAACTAAAACAAAAGAAAAATAAAGCTTAGGTCAAGTTAAAACTATGAAGATACGAATAATTGCAATGTTAAGGTGGTATTTCACCATCCTCCTCGTAGATTATCCATCGGTAACGTACATTTTCGATGAATTAAACACAATCTATTCATTTAAAAAATTCTGATTTTACTATTCCGAAGTTGAGCCTATGAGCACTGGCTATATTTAGGATAAGTTAGCGGACTTTTTTTACCTGTTGCGAGTACCTATATATTTGTTTGTTTATTAATATTGTATGGATGAGCTATCAGGAGGATGGTGAAATACTTCTTCAAACTTTGCAAATATTCTTCGGGGTGTCATTATAGTGGGTTTTACAAAGTTATTTGTTTTAATTAAATGCTAAACAATATTTAATCACATAATTTATATTATTTATGTTAGAGATTATTTTTCAGAAGGTGGGGAAGCGAACGTTGGAGCAATTCGCGAGCAGTTCAGTCGACGGCAATCGGAAACAGAATGATTCTCTGTTTATCTTGGTCTGGCGCGTCGTTGATGATAAAAAGATCCGTGTACGCTATTGGCGTAAGAGCTTCCAATACTGTTCGCTTACACAAAACAAAACACAAAAAAAAAGTTAAAATCTGGAGGTTATCGCTAAATGTGTCCGGAAACTTTTGTATTGGATATTATACAATCGACACAATTGCACAAGAGGTTGGTAGAAGATTAAGTTAGTTTTTTGGAAAGGAATATGGGAAGTTTCGGGATTTCTTAGTAGACGGCGATTGATATCAATTTTGATTGTAGCTATTGTCGGAATAATATCAAATCAAAATTACTACTTTCTTGTGGAATTTTTTGACATTTGTTGTGGTTTTGTTCTTAAATGCACTATAAAACCGCCGTTGCTCCACTATATTTGGTAGAACTATTATAATAATTTCATTACTTATAATATCTAGGGTAGTTTAATGGACTGAGTAATATAAGACTTGGGAGTTGATGTTTACTGAAATCTATTTATAAGGTTATGTGTATTTATTGTGACGTCAAATCGACTTGTATTACGTATTATACAGTGTTTTGGTCTAGGATGTATAATGTATAAAATCTCAATAATATCGTTTTAATCCTGAATGGAAGAATTAACACAAAAATGACTAGTGCAGTATTTACTATTTATAATCCCAGTGAATAAATGTATTTATTTGACTACATTTCTGTCCTAAATGGGACAATTTTCAGAATTCATTTTTAAATATAAAATGTATAATGGATAAAGTCCCGCAAAAGCTGCCACACGGCTCGTTTGATCGAATTAAACAAATAAATATTTAATACAGCACCCACTGCTGTGTTTTTTCACTGAAACCGGAAGGGGTTCTCATTATTTAAAAAGCATGGTCTGTTGAAAATCAACATACTTTTTTTTCCATTTGAAAAACCAGGTATCTTAGAATCTTTATCTTTTCCATCTACTTCCATTCCTCGTTTTCTTCTACCTCACAATATATCCCAAATTGGGAATGTGGGAGCAGTAACCACATAATTTTTTTTATTATATTCTCTATAATAAACAATTAAATGCATTTAACCCGGCAGATTTTTAAGCATCGACTTCCTACGACACTACAAACACTTCCAATCACCTGACAAGACTAACATCGAAATGCCCTCCGACAAACCTTTAGAACTTTCTGCCGCAAAATCAGGTATTTTTCCCGAAATCGAATTGTTCCAATTTCCAAGATAAGAATTCATTTGATGACGCAAATATTCTAGGATTTTTTTCTTTAATATCAAAACGACCCGCCAACGAACAGAAACAAGTAGCTTTCTACCATTTTGTAGCAGGTATTTCTTTCGTCAAATAAATCTATCATAACTAGCACAATATCGATAATCCTTCCAAGCCTTGACTTCTAGGAACACTGCAAATACCGTGATCAACTGAAAATTTCAGTTATAATATCACCTATCAACCGTAAGTTTTATGAGCTTTAAGCTTTCTGCTGCGATGACTTTTTTTCTGAATTTAAATCAATATTTAGATGCGATTCATTAGTAGACCTACGATTTCTAAGAAATCTGCGAGGATTCCGACCGCTTGGTAGATTAAGTTAAGTACTAATATCACTTGTATACCAACCTTGCAGGGTTTTAGGTTTTAAGCTTTCCTTCGTAATGGCCAGCATTATTTATGAAGTTCACGAGTTCAACTGCTTACGTGCCCCTGGAATAAAAGTATAAAGCACAGACTCCCTTTAGAGTCGTCGCTTTGATGGAAGCAATTGCCGAGAAAGTGGGAGTAAAAAAAAATCATTCCTTGTTTTAGTTTTATGTTTATTCTACGGCTATGCCTTTTTTTACGGCTGCAAAAATTGGTACGTAGGTACTACCATTTGGTTTTAATGAAGGTTTTAACTCTGTGCGTCGGACTCTTACGTAATTGATGCTGATATACTAAGTGGTCTTCTTTTTATTTTTAGCTATTTTTCTGATGACGAATTAGTAATTATTTTGATTCGACGATAAAAACCAATATTTAAATGGCTATCGTAAAGCAGGCTATTTTGCTGTCTGTAATAATGTCTCGACACGAGTCCTAGTGAGAAAAGCATCGAACAGCCCAATATAAACATACTTTATATAGATAAATAAATAAATAAAGTAAGATACGGATGTATAAATGAAGTATAAATAAGATATAGATATTAAATTAAAAATTTATCCTTTGCGATAAGATGAGACGCGATTTTTGTTTCAAAAAGTAAATTACAAACTGGCTCATACGAAGTACTTGGTATTATATTTTCAAAAACAGTTACATTGTAGCAACCACTAATAAATATTTTTCCTTCAGGAACCTAGCCAGGGTCTTAAATATGATAAAATATTAGTGTTAAACAAAGTAAGTTAACTAGATAACGATTTGTCTTTAGAAAGGAATGAAATATTTTCAAATAAAATAAATAGCTACACTGCCTTATATGTCTATAAATACAAATATTATTAGGTACTTTTCGGCATGTATCTGCTTTTTGTACGTTATTTTTTTCTTAAGCAAGCAAGTGTAATAATATATCGACAATGGTTTCCAAAAAAACACGGAATTAAACGAAGCCAATTTATTACGACAATTAATAACCAGTCGAAGACACATAATCAAAAGCAGAATAATTGCAATTATTGAAGTAGGATAATACGATCAATGCATGTTGGAGCTTAGGGCGAAAGCTCTCTCCTAATTAGAGCTTCGAATTCCCCGATCAGTGCGCTACAAAGCGTATAACGTGAACATTTTAAAATTGTTCAGAAGTGCCCCCACCTGGCCCCGACCGTGCAACTAATTGCCGCCCCACTTCAGGGCGACACAGTCGCTGCGACAATATTTCGCGCGCTATTATGATGTGTACTTTCCGCGCGCTGTTTTCGCGGATTTTCCGAACGACGCGAATGTTTCCACGTATATGACGCCATTCGTTTGAATGGTGCCACAGTGCGCCATTGTTGTGGGAATGATTGCGATTTCAATGTTTCAATAACACCATAAGAAAAAGGGTTGCCATCTCAAAATTTTGAAAGCTGAAAATATATAAAAAATTAAACCAAATATTTAGGTACCTTCTTTTCTAATTCTGTCAAGGGAATTTTATTTATTCATGAGAGCTATTACGACTTAAGCCTGGCCGCACACGTCAGGTTTTTCCATCCGATTGTCTGATCCGACAGTTGTTATTGTTAAGCCCCGTTTCCACGCTTGCCAAGCCTTGGCAAGCCTCCACAAAAGCCAACTTGGAAACAGGTCGTTTTTCTTGGCTTGCGTAAGCTTGCAAGAGCTTGCGAGAGCTTGCCGCCGATCCAGTCGGGGTCGGATCCAGCGGCAAGCTTCGGCAAACGCTCAGTGTAATTTCCGAACTGACGGCGAATGCACGCCGTGTTTGTTTCATGCGGTATATCGATAATTAACATTACGAGACATATGTATTACGTAAGAGGCGTGCCTGACTTATTAAAATTTATAAGTACATACTTTGAATGCACTAATTTAATTTATTGGATTTACCTAAAAAGTCAATGTAAATAAATAATCTTTTATTGATGATTTATTACAATAAAAAACATATGATTTTTGTTAGAATAACTTTTTTTTATAATACAAGACAATATTATATTGTTTTTTTATACTTTGCTTGTATTTCAAATAAAATTATGTTAAACCAAACGCAATAGCCGACACAAGTTCGGCGTCCGCCATGCTAGGGTGTTGGTAGCGTACCGACGCAGTCACAATCGTGTAAACGGCTTCCAAATGCCAAGCGAGATTTGTGGACGCTTGGAGCTTGTGGAGGCTTGCCGAGCCTTAGGAAGCATGGAAACGCACTATTATACGCACGCGTACTGGATTGGCCACCCGGCGCGGAATAAAAATATGCCACGCCCTTCCGCGCCAGCCGTCCAATCCGATTTCGAATCGGATCAGACAATCGGATGGAAAAACCTGACGTGTGCGGCCAGGCATACAGGGACTCTTTTCACCAGTGTAACAATACGATTCTATAATTAATTGTACTTTAAAAGATCTGTACCGATGTCATAATCTAGTTAGCAAATATTAGCAAACTACAGACGACATGAAGATGAATAAACTATAATTAAATAACCGCAGCCCCAGACTTAGAAGAAAGTTTTCTTCGAAAAATTAAAATTAGAAGCTGGAAAATCAATACCTGTTTTTTGATTAACTTAGTGGAAATATAGTATTATATAATTAATGTAGATAATTTGCTTCTACTGTTGAGTTTATTTTATATGGTGGGTTGTTTATTTCACACAAAAGAAAAAAAAAGTATTTTCATTAGATATTACTGTGAGCTAAAACCTATAGCAATGTTTTTTTTTATCGGATTGAGTCGTATTAATACACTTCTTTGGAATATTTAATATTTTATAGTTTATAAGTGTTATAGTTTGTAACATGACATCTGAGCACATGAGGGAGGTAGATTGATGGTAAGGTATTTACATTTTGGATTAAAATGTTTTTCTTCTGATGTTTTCCGAGACACGAACTAAGGAATACCGTCGAGAGATCCTTTGCAAAACTCTCTTTATTTCTCACAAGCGACGCACATAACAGAAAGAGAGGTCATAACATAGCACTCAGCGGTAGGACGATAGCTAGATTAAGAGAACCTCCCTCACCCCTCCCTAGCGTTCAATCTTTCTGTGTCGCGCTCAATTAAATACGATTGTATTCCCAATTAGCAATGGGAAGACAGCTGCAATTAGGTTAAATACCCATTATATTTCAATAGACTGTCATTTTGCTAGGAAAATTGTGTCGTTTTACACTCCAACGGACATTGATGAAAGCTCTTCTTTGATTTTCCTGATGCGTTTTTTTTAAGTCTATGATGTAAATTATGAGTTAGTTGTTGGAAAATTTTATTCTATTTTCTTAAACATAGTATTCATACTAATACATTCTACCTAGGAGAGACATCAAAAAGTATTTTATGCTTCATGTCATTCCCGTCTTGAGTACGGAATTCTAGTATGGGGATCTGCTACAGCAAATCATATTAACCATTTAGATATTGCTCAGAAGAGCTGGTATGGTTTTTATAATGATAAAAACCATACCAAAATTACCCATCAGAACCCCCTCAAAAGATATTTTTAAGTGTTTTGACAGTCTAAATTTAAAAAAATATATGCCAAGAATATTCTTATAAATCATTTTAAAAACAGAAAATCTCCTAATGAAACTCGGATACATGACACTAGAGCCTCAAAAAAGGATATAAAAGATGTTCCAAATTTCAAGACTAGTTTTGGCCAAAGAACCACACATATCTGGCAACCAAACTTTACAACATCCTTCCTCCAAGTTTGAAAAAGATAAATAAGTTTAAGGAAAAAATCAAAACATGGGTGAAAGAAATTAATGCAGACATACTTGAGAATGTATTAAAAACATCATAGAAACTAAATAACGGAAAATCAAAGAAATCTACCAGTCCGCCTCAGTACAGGACCACCTTATCATATCTTGTAATTCTCATCAAACCTGTAATTAAATAGTCACTAATAAAAATAAAAATAAAATTTTAAAACGATTTTTACCAATGTAATTTATATCCTATATTATTGTAGAAAGCAATCACTTTATGGTTTGACATATTTAATAAAAATAAAACACTTATTTTGTGTAAAACAATGAGTTTTCATTTATTAATTTATCGATCGGTTTCGCTTTGCTCAAGCAAATTAATACTAAACAAGAAATACATGGTTTCTGCTTATATATAATTACAGAGAGAGATAACAAGATAAAAATATAACAAACGGTAAGGATACGTTTATACACACTTTGTAATTCTTGTTTAGTATTAATCTCTACCCTGATAATGCTTGAGCAAAGCGAAATCGCGGTAAAAAAATTTATGAAAACTCGTGGTTTTTCACAAAATAAGTGTATTATTATTATTAATTTATATCCATTCAACTATTTTCTTCGAGTCCGAACTGCTAGCAACTTGAACGTGGCTTTCCGAATACGAGAAATACAGCGAGACTGAAGAAAATATTATAAGAGGATGTAAGCAAGCGTCTTTGCGCATTCTCGCATTTAAAAAGAAATCTGTGTATAAATTGTAATAACTCCTTTCAAGATTTTGCAACCATCAAACTATACACTTGACTGTATTGTGATAGTCGACTACTAGTTAGTAGATGTTACAAATTGTAACTTGAAATTTTTAAATAAATAATATTAACGGTAAATGATTTCATGCCATTAGGGTACAACAGAGAGAAGAAAGGAAAATTACGAAAATATGTGAAAACTGCGCATTAAGCTGGAAGGAGTACAAATTTATTTTCATTTTATCTTTCGCTTACCAAAAAGTAATGTTACTTGAGAGGCATCAGCTATGTTTTTTGAATAAAAAAGAAAGAAATACTAAAAAGGTCAGACAAGTGATGGAGAAGGGCATCACGAACAAAATTTGTTACTTATTTGTTGCTGCGAGCTTCTTCAAGTAGAAAAATTATAAACCGAGTAGGTACTCTGACATGAGTGAAATTCGATTCTGTATTGTATTTCGATCGGTCAGCGGTTGAGTGGGCATCGCGTTTGGGTCCCACCCAAGCGTTCCGTGTTCGATTCTTCGGCTGGCTAAGTCCTCCATCACGACTCAAGCAACATTTTCGGCTTACTGTGGTGGTAGTATGAGATTTTCAAATATTTTCGGGTTATTCGTAACCCGGGAATGTGTGTCTTTCTTTTTTAAAAAAAATTAAAAAAAAAAACCTTATTTCATTTTCGACGGGGTATCCTCTTGGGTGGTATTTTTTATTCGCCGACGATATCAAGATATCAAATAATGACTCGATGCAGTTGTGTCCTGTCTTTTATTAGTGCTGTGGTAGTACCTACAATAAGAGAGCACGTAACAACCTTAAAATACGTTTTATAGCACAGCAACACTGAAACCCCATTATATAATAATGTAATATACTAATTAACTGTAAACTTTTTTCACCAATGTAAATAATGTACTGTTTGTTTCTGTTAATAAATAAATAAATAACAGTCGCTGGATGGCGAATAATCTATCGCATTTGTGTCGATGTTAATACTTACCATCACCATACAGGGTTATGTTGACACTCAATTTACGGGTAGTAAATGAAACGAAGTTGTATTTATTCTTCACTAAATCTTGTTATATTTGTTCACTTAACATTTAAATGTACGACAATAATTTAAAGTATCTTAACAATGTTAAAACTACACGTAACAACCGAACCAAATCAAAACGCCACCAAGAATGATTCCAGAACCCCGCAGAATGTGTCAACTCTGGAGTTCATGGAGTTCATGGTTTCAGTGTTGCTGTGCTATAAAACGTATTTTAAGGTTGTTACGTGCTGTCGTATTGTAGGCACTACCACAGTGCCAAAATAGTTAAGAACGTAAAGTGTAATATTTTGTTTTACTATTTAAATTAAATTAAAAATTAGGTTGTTAATCTCAGAGTCGCCCTGGTAAAAAGCCACAATTCTGATTTGTTTGAAATGGTGTTATCAATGTTTAGGTAACAGAACCGTATTTCCAGATACTTCCCAGCCTTACTCTTCTCCTTCTCCATCGCTTTTTGTCAGTAAATTCAGCTTAACAATACCCCCCAAATGGGAATACAATACTTTCACTGACTCCGGTTAGTAAATAGTACGGAATAACGCAAAAACTACCTACTTCTAATTTATCAGTAATTCTACTAATTCTGAATGAGGTTTCTCCCAGAACGATAATACAACAAGAATATTCAGGACCTTTCAGGCTAATTTGTTTGGAACAACTCACACAGGTCTCATAGAAATCGTTGTGTCTCCTTTACTATAAACTAAACGTGTTAATAAATAAATATATAATGAATATTAAATAGCATAATTCCACCGCAAAACAAGGAACATGGATTACCCATAAAATTTTATATAGCGTAGAACCCGTAAGAACTGAAAGCATGCAAATGTTTTCTGTATAATTTGAACTTTACAGAACAAATTTAATAAAGAAGTTAAGTGTAACTATTTGAATATCTTTCAATCTCCCAAAGCAGGACATAAATTCAATTCTAAATTCCTGTCACTTTATGAATTATTCAAGTGAATATGTTAACTAACATTCTAATAACTCTACTACCTAAACTTCAAGCGTCGTATGTTGCATTAAGTAAGTCAACATAATTTTACTTATGCTGAAACGCAATACTCAAATCACAAAAGTTACATATACTATGACATACGAAAATATTTTAAAAATATTTTCGGTTCACGTAATTATTATTAATTAGCTGGTTCCCGGCATGTGTTGCAATGTCATAATCAAAGAAATAAATTGTTTCTCCCTGCATGTCCTTTCCCGTGCATCCCCATTCCCCTTTCGCGTTTCCTTCCCCTCCCGAGTTCCCCTCCCACCTTCGCTCTCCCCTCTCCCGCTCCCACGTCCCGCCAACCCCCCTCCTGCGTTCCATATATTCAGTGCCAGTACATTCAGTTTTCAAACAGCTCGCGTGTCATCTAATACATTTTTTAAAATTATAATTTCATTTTTGTAGATTATATGAAAAATCAATCAAATTGTGTGTAACAAAGGTACTTATTTAAAATATCTATAATTCTTAATTCTATTCAATGTATGTATTAGGCGAGTAACTACTTCAAATAATTATTTATTGTTATTAAGTTTATTTTGTAGAACTCAATTTTAATTTTAATTTATTTTATAAATTCAATAATAGTATTATTTTATGAATAAAAACATTTTTTTATAAACGAGTTCTGCTTCGTAATAAAAAAATCGTAAAAAAAAAAAATAAACTTAAAATAAATTTATGAATTTAAAGAGTTTCGAAAATTGAATTTTGATTTAACAATCATTGTTTTGCAAAATGTTATTCTCAATTTTTGACATTTTTTGTAATGATTAAAAAACTTTTTGGATGTATTGTCATGTGGTTGTAATAATCCAGAAACCTTCGCGGGGGGTTAAAGAAGGTATTTTGAAAGTTTCATACATTTCCTATGCTTAATATAGCAATACATAGACGTCTCACATATAGATATACTCATATGCTCATATAGGTATATACACTCAAGCAAGCGTATATTGATTTATATAATATATACATATATATAAAGATAAAAAGGTTGATCAGAGCAAACCAGAAAGATATTTGCGTTACATAATACATTATGTACAAATTATTAATATTTGATTAAGTTTTCTTGAATGCTAATTTGCTAAAAGAATTTAATAATGTTCGACGCAAAATTAGGTCGGCAGAACTCCCAACATAATGGTAACCTAATAAATTCCAAAAGGATGAACATTTTGAAATCAATCTCATTCTCTAAAACCCTTTCAAGCGAACGCTGCCAAAAATAAAAGTACTTTTCTTTCAAAAAAGGTCAACCATAATTGCTTATCCCTTATAATAGAAATGCCATGGTTGAGTAAGTGTAAGCTATGTAAGAATGTAGTATATTTGAGCCACGTTCCAGAGTGGAAGGATACTGTCGGTATCGCCCTGGCGTAAGACCACCATTCAGAATCGAAAAGTTGCTTGACTTTATCCGTGTTTGGTGAACAGATCTGAATAGTGAAGTTGTCCCCCACCTTCCTCTGCCCTTACTCCTTCCCCTCTCCACTGTCTTCAGCCTCACAACATACCCCAAATGGCGATGCCAAGTCTTACTGGCTTCAGATGGATGGAAGCAGTCTAGACTCTTGTACGGTATTCACATTTAAAAAAATAACAATGCAGGTAAGCAGAGAGGATTAAGCACATTTAAGTCACATCAAATCACATTGATAAAAAAGTTCAAATTGGAAGGTGGGTATGGGTACCGCAGCCCTCGGTACCATTTGTTGGATAACCAACATCTCTGCCATAGGTTAGCTCAAGTGGTTTGGTATGTTTGGTGACTTAGCCCTAAACCCACTAATGGTGCCCTGGTTTTTGGGGGGTGAGGTTTTTCTACGTCTTGGCTTTGGCGCGTGTGCTCACCTACTGCTTGGCGGGCTGGATCGCGAGGGGCCCGTTGAGGAAAACTTTTCACATATCCAGCCAGACTCTTTCGAACCATTGCCTTGCACCGCAGTGGGAAGGTTGGATTCATACGTCTGTCACTCTTCACTGACCCCCAGATTCCTACCCACCTTTCTTGCCCTTTTCCTTCCCGGAACTTCCTTTTCGTAAAAAGATCCCCCACACAGCATCCCAAAAGCGACATTGATTTACCCAGTTCCTCATGTGTGGAGCTAATGTAAAAAAGGTTTTCAAATTGATTAGATCGGATAAAAGTTGGAACGAAAATCGAAAGATACGAGTAGTTAACATAATTTTTAAATTAAATTAAATTTAGAATCGGTATGGTCCGATGTTCTGTGTGGAACCCGCTTGCACAGCGCGGGTGTAAACTGTGCGACCTAAAGTTTAAGTTTAAACGGCTTTCAATACTTCGTTTGTGTGAAAGCACTATGAAACCAATACATGATTTTACTTCAATGGCAAGCCAGAGATAATTACGAAAGGTACAACTAATGGCTGCCTCAGAATAGGAAACCCTAGTAAGGAGGATTGAGAAAAAAATTGATTTCGTACTTATGCCATACTTTACACATTCATCTTGTACAAACTTTGCCTTTAAAACCAATAAAAAAATTATAGACTAAGTATTATGAAAGCGGTATCTCAATGTTATCATTTTTTATGTTTTCCCTAACGAAGACACAATTTTTCGATGCTACGTCATGAGGAGTAGTTTTTCAAAGTTTCCCAAAAATTCAGATTATGCCTAAAATTTAAGTAATTTAATTTTTTAGTTTCGTAACTTGATATCCGAGTTTATCTAAAGGGAAAATTTAACAGGGATGCTTTATTTCTCTCACATAAACTTACTCCCTAATAATTAATAAACTCCTTAACCAAACGTGTAAATATTTCCGTTACATACTCGGAATTATTACTTAGACATTGAATTATAATCTTAGATTTTGTGGATGTGATCATATAACAAAATAGATACCAAGTCTTTATAAATATTAATCTTGCCGATGTTATAATTTGCAGCTGCTCAAGAGATACACTTGAAAGTTGAAGAATCAGATCAAAACTGAGACTGCCAAGTGCCAAGTATCCCGGTAAATAATATAAGTGGACGGGACAGAACAAGGTAGCCTCCTGTTTCAAATAAGATAGTCAATGGAAAAGTTTAGTTCAAGAAAACACACCAACGAATCAAAGAGGCAAAAGTATTTCTTAAATGATTTTTTGGCTGTTTTTGTTTAACAGGTTTTTTGTGAGGTGGTCTGCTTTATCAATTGATATTCAAGCGAATCTCGTCAGTATAATAGGTGGGTATGCGAACAAAACAAGGTAGCCGTACTTAGCTGGAGCAATCCGAGCGATTAATTGTGACCCTCTCGCCATATCTAGGGGGTTGGGAGTGGGGGGTTGGAGTTGGGGGTTGGGGATTCAACGAATGAGGGGGGAGTTGATGAAGGATCTTTGTACATCTTCCAGCCAACTGTCTTGGGCTAGCTTAATCCACCCTGAAACTCTACCTAATACAGTGAGAGCAATCAGTATTTTGCAAAAGGCAGACACCATTCCACAAACATTCGCAATACTCCAATCAAATGGTTTCTCCTTTCTTATAAACTGTAATAATTTTTATGAATATAGTATTAGTTATTTGAATACTTTTAGGATGTTCCAATCATTAAATGTGATTGATTAGATTTAAATCCGAGCACAATGTTTCATTTGGATATGATTTTGAGATTTTCATGGCCAAAAGTATTATACGGAGTGTTTATTTAGCCAACGTTTTGAGCAGCATTACAGTTATTATATTATTTGTAATAAGAATAACATATACCTGACACTGTAATGCCGTCCGAAACGTTGGATAAAGATGGAGTACACTGCATAATATCCCAAAAATATATTACTATAAATATTTAATTTCTTTAATCAAAATTCTTATTAGAACACTTCATATTCTGATATTATCGAGGTGTATTGAAATAAAACCCTCTGACAACTATTTAATCAAATTTCGTAATATTCCAATGTTAAAGAATTTCGGAATAAACACGTCATTTAGTATTATGATTTCGGGACCCCTATTTTAGTCGATAAGTCATTGTCAACAGGAGCATGTATCTATTATTGCCCCCCTGGGTGTGACTGGTGATTGCTTTATTTCCATTAATCCTAACTTGAGTTTGTATGTTCGTTCGTTATCCCAATATTTTCATAAATTCAATATACACACATAACTACTGTTAACTGCTATTATACTATACTCTCAAATATACATTCAACTTTCATGACTAAAAAGTTTAATATTGGTAAGTGTTAAGAAAAAGTCCGTGAAAATTCTATATTAGAAACTAAGTTTACTTGTATATCAATTTTTCTTTGAAAGCGATAGTTGTATGTTTTTAAAGTTCAATCTCACAACATTCAACTTCATAATAATACAAATTTCTTTAGTGAAGTAATCAGAACATCCAATACTCTAAAATTCTTATAAAACAATGCCTTTACATAGTTCTTGCTCAAGATTCGTGGAAAATGCGGTTAACATTACATACGGTTAGCATATAGGGCCTTTTTCGTAAGAAAAAACTCGTTTGGCCGCTTTCGAAATTTCGAATGCGTGATGTAGCTTGAAGTAAAAGACTGACACTTATATTGGAGTAAATTCAAATCTCTCAGTGGAACATGGACTACAAGCTGTCACAAATTTTTAGCCAATAACCGTTCTACTCTCTGGATGAGATAACCTTGTTAATTGCATTTTCTACGAACCTTGGTATCTATCTTGCTATCTATAATATTACCTAAATATTAAATAAGTGAACTTCTTATATTCATTTTCCGGGAAAAATTTTATGAGTTTGAGATTTGGAATTTTGAAATTAAATCGGCAGATTTTCCGAAAAACCAAGAGTTTTTTGAAAATAGTCATTTTTACCGATCACCGACGAGTGCGTTGATTCAACTACCACACTTCGGTAAATAATAGCGCAACCTTTGCCAACTTTCGTTCCCTAACACCAATAAATAATAAACGGAAAAACAAATGCGGTAGTTTCATTGAAGTTTTTAATCCAAAAACAGTTTTTGTGATTTTAAATTTTTTCTTCGGAACACATCTTGATCGGCCTAAATATTTTTCTTGCTAGAAAAATAAAGAGAACAGATAAAACTTTTATTCATTTAACTTCTCCTTCTTAATAAATAAATATAAGTGTTGCTAAACGAAAATCCAACCAATTTCGTAGAAAAACTTATATCACATAAATGTTTTAAATTATTATATTAATAATATTTTTGCCTTTCAAATTTCAATAAAACCTTTACCGAGACCTCAGATTTTTACTTGTTCACTTTATTCTGTAACTAGCCTGATATATTATTACGTTCATACAATGATCACACTGAATGTATTTTTTTCAAGTAAATATTTTTTATTAATTTTAAAATCGTAAGTAAGGAAATCTGTTATCATAATTGTTGTGTGTACCTGTTTTTAATATTTTCTTTCCTTACTGTAATATGTATTTTCACACATCCTTAATTAAACGAATTCTTTAAAATCATTTTTGAACATTAGGCGTGGATCCAAAAAAATCACAAAGATTGAATTGAATTATATACTAGCTTTTGCCCCCGGCTTCGCTCGCAAATTCGTATTTCTAAAAATGATAATGAAAATACACGACTTCCGAATGAAACGATTTCATCGAAGAAAATTCACGTTTAATGTGTAAAAAGAACTGTGTAAAACTGGGAATTTAACTGAAAATAGTTGGGATTTTCTAGGATTGCTTCTTCCTTCACCCGTGGTTAATTCTAAACATCGCTTCATTATTGAGTTGAGCAAAATCCAGCAATAATCTCATCTAACTTTGCTCTGTTCCGAACTACTGTTGCAGCCCGCGATACGAACGGAGCAATGGAGTTTACGGAAGCCAGATATTGCTATTAAGCTTCCGGACGCTGTGTTCCGGACCGTTTCCATTATAAAATGAATCATGCACTTCGCTGGTACACCGAATCAAAGATCGAAATAGAGAATAATTTGAACTGATTATATGCATACAAAAGATGCTTTTACAGTTGGTGTTATTCTGATAAAAATTAATATGTATTCACATTAACAATAATAACTTGTAATAATAATAACTTGTAATTTAAATAGCGCCATGTTTAGTGGCAGAAAATTTGTCACAAGGGCGCTTACATCAGAATTAATCCCACAAAAATCTTACAAACGGTGATATCAGGCTTTGTGATTATTTTTGGCGATGTAATTATTGTCCAATGACTAAACGAAATTGCTATTCTTACATTTTTTTAAGTAAAACTTCTTTATGCACGCTTGACTTGGGGAGTAAGCTGGTGAATGCGTAACGAGAGCGTTACAAAAAGTGTGATCGTGCGAGGCGAACGAAAGTTAAGAGGGAGATATAAGTTAGTGAAGATAGAAAGAGAGAGAGTTATGTTTCGTATATTACTGTAGGGGCAAGAGAGAGAGGTGCGAGCACAAGGAATCATTTATAGAATAACCATTCCATAAAAACTCCAAGGTCATAGTTCACCCCAAGGTCATAGGTCACCCCAAGGTCATTGGTCACCTTACGGTCGTAGGTCACCCCACGGTCATAAGTCACCCCAGGGTCATAGGTCACCCCAATGTCATATGTCACCCCAATGTCATATGTCACCTCTAGGTCATAGGTCACCCCCATTTTCTTTCTCTCTTCTTCTATAAGTTAGTGAAGTTTTACTTCAGTCGTGTGGTCTAAGGCACACTCTTTTTTTAAAATTTTATTTATTATTTGTGTTGATGGTTACGTAATTTTTGGATTTTTTGACCACTCTACTAGGCCCGTGTTGGTATCTAGCACTCATCCTTGTACCCTTTTCAAAAATTGTAATTCCTAAAAAAACTTTTTCCACGTACCTACCTTATGCCGAACAAGTACAATTATGTATCATCGTGTTCAGTTGAAAAATAATAAATAAAATAATAAACGTCCCATCAATACGTATTGTGAGTGTTGAATACGGGTCCGTGTTTACGTGTTTTTGAAACTTGTATGTGTAACGTGAAATTTGCATAGCTTTTGATTGTTGGATTTATTTATTATCCTACATAAAAGTTAGAAACTTGACTGTCAATCTAAACCCTCTTTGTATTTTCTACTAGTAACTAGTAATGACTAGTATTGCCTACAACCGTGACCTCTAGTAATTTGAAATTTGTGTAGATTTAGCTTGTTGAATTTATTTATTAGCTAATGGCAAATAAATCTGTTAATTACATAAAATGGACACCATTAACTATAAAATTTACATTACAGAGTGGATATGTTAAAAAAAATATCGGTAAAAAAACTTACGATGTACATTAAAGAGATTTTTATCTCAATTCAATCTTGGGTGTCATGGAATATTCACATTCATGTAATATAAAAATCATACACATTCGTATAATGAGCATTGCAGCATGAAAAGAGAATTTAACAATTAAAAAAATTGAGAAGTCAACAATTTACTATTTTCTAAAATGAAAAACGAGCGCCGAAATAAATACACCTAAATCTCGAACGAATGCCTGGTTTCAATTCTGGAATTGGTTTGCAGCAATTTCCTCTAATCTACTATCTACCTAACCCATCTACCTAACTCTAAAAAATATTATCACAGCAATATTAAAATTAATTGGAAAACCATTTTATTTTGGAATTTTGGACTAATGAAGGATTTTTAATCCATCAAGCTATATTCCCGAGAGATATTCATGATGGATGACGGGTCTTTCATAATAATCATTTCACACAACTAGAGTGAGAGCCCAAAGTGATGGGTTGTCTATGAAGTATAACTGTCATGCTTAATTGTACCATATTGGAAAATGTAAGTAAATCAATCAACAAAAGGATATTTTTGGAAATAAAAAAATGAAAAAATTTGATTTCAAATTATATTTATTTACTATATATCTACAAGTTAAGTTCTCTTTTTCTATTTAAATTGATCGTTTTATTTTTTCTTCTCATATCCTTAAGATATTACAGTTGGATTATATTCCTGCTACCTCGGAACACGTTCAGTCTAATATTACGGAGAGAATTATTTGTATGTATTTATAATCTTGGTCAATAAATAATTTAAAAAAAAACGATTTCCGAAAACCATCGCTTCAGTAGGCTTGAGACTCCTTGATGAATTTTTGGAACTTGACATTTCAAATAAGAGGAAAATTACTTTTTACGTCTGATTTCTAAAAACTCGATATAAATTAAAACCTTGTAGGATCATGTTACGGGCATGTAGATCCGAAAATACTTGTTACAAGAAATTAATAATATTGAGAAAAAAATAGAACACATGAACATTGAACAATACTGAGAAAAGAAGTAAAAAATTAACAATATTAAGAAAAGATTACAAGAAATTAACAATATACTGGATATTATGCAAATGTGCGTTAATTCGGTAGCTGAAAGTGTCAAAAAAATATTGATACTTTTATAATAGTTTTCAACCTATACCAATTTTATATTTTCTTTCTTATGCAATAATTTTAAATATGTTTATATCAGTCACACTTATCAGTGGTTTACGAGTACAAAACTTAATATAAATTATGTAAATATGCGCATGAAAGCATTTAACTGGCGTTAATAAATAAATTAATATTGAGAAAATAACTTTTGATGGACCGGAACGGGTGCGACAAGAGTAGGTATATAATATTATGACACATACGCCTTTGCGGTAATTTTTCACAAAAACGGTGCTCTTCAAATTATCCAAATATTATTATTATACATAATAGATCGATGCACACGAGTGATTTGTAGAAGAAGTCTGGGACAACCCAAAAAGATGTGACATAATCAAGTGAATCAAAAGTCGGAATAAAATAATAGTACTTACTAGACACTAGACGTAGTGTGAGTGTAAATGAAGCAAAGAGTTGAGTGACTTTTCATCCTCTCCGCCTTAACTCATGACAAAAAATTCTGAATATTATTATTTTATTTCATTTTTTCTAATTGAATAATGTTGGCCTCACTGGGTGGCTTGCCCGTGCTGAGGCGCCCAATACGGTGTTTTGAAGCGATTTTAATTAATCATTTGGTCAAGTTTCTTCCTAAGTTATTGCCTTTTAAAATAATATTGGCGACACTGATGTCTGATGAGTTGCGGATGCTGATAAATCAAATAAGAGCCCTAATAAATTAGTTTATTTAACAATATTCAACGCAAATAGGAGTACTTGAATTTTATTGTACAGATTATTTGACGAGAAGGTGGATAGCGACCACTGTAGCGATTTGCGAGCAGTTGAATATACGGCAATAGGAAACAGAATGATTCCGTTCTCTCGGCCCGTCGAGACTGGTGTGTCAATCGGCACGTCCGTTATTGGTGAACGCGCCGTAAAATGGAAGTTATCCTATTGTGAAATCGCTGCTGTACTCACTGGCCACAATAATATAATATCCGGGTTCAAATCTCTGTGGCACTTAAAGTCTTATTAAATCTTTAGCACCGTTGTGATTTGAAACTCGATGAAACGAAAAATAGCGATACTAGAAAGAGACAAAAACATACATCTATAGGATTTAGCCTGCGAGATAATGAGATAGTCTAATCGATCTTCTCTTTGCGGTGCTTCGTAGCGTATCGGTTTCCTCTTTGCGCGGTGCTTCGTAACCTCCACACTCTCGTCTACTTTAATTTTCTGATGGTTTCACTTCTACCGCGTGTGAACTGCACACTTGCTTTCTTATGTGTGTTTCCAAATGTGCTTTATGTGTAAATTATAATTTTTTTAATAAATACTTTCATAATGTAGCGTTTTGCTCTAATAAGAAAATCTTATTTAAAAAAGGTATCATGTAATTTATCGGTCAAGTAATTTGAACGTTAATTTACGTTAAGTTGCGAACATCGAGCCAACATTAGCCAACAATAATTAGGTAGGTACGGAAAGCTCGCATATAATCATACACAGTTATTTATGCCTCCAGTAATCAAATAACGTCTTACGCAAAACGCCGGAAGCGGCTCTTAGGCAGAAGCGAGCTAAAGCACCTAGTGCCAATGGATATTATCGTGTACAGAGGTGGATTAGAAATAGCGGCATTCTTTTTAAGTCACTTTCTACTTTAATAGGTAATTTCATTCATATTTTGGAGTTGTTTCAAGATAGAGTCGAAATGTATGTATGAATTTCAGTTAAAGCCGAGGTGTTTGTTGATACGCTTACCTTTAAAATGATTTTATTATCGTATTAATATACAATATGTGGTGTTAACTGTTGTATAAAAGTATATTTATAATTTATTTGTTTACAATTAGATATCTATGAAATTTTAGAAATAAAAAATTGTATTAATAAATGGTTAATAAAATTTAAAAAATAACAATTTTTTAAGTGAAACTTCTTTAGCCCCGTTCTGATTTGAAATTCAGATGAAACGGAAATGACGCATTACAGTACCTACCTACGAAGCTTCAAACTGCGCTCATTGGACGCTTTTATTTTGATATCATTTTTCAAGAATCCTATTGGTTTAGATTGTTTTCGTGAATTTTCGCTTCTACCGCGTGTGAACTGCACACGATTTTATTTTAATTGCCATTGCTTAAATCTATTTATTATTATTTTTATTTTTTTTATTTAGACATCTCTATTACTTCTTGATTATTTTGTTTTAATTTATATAAAGAGTCCAATAAATACATAAATGCAGTAATTTCCTGTTTTATAAATATTTTATTTATTAAATGTATTGTTTTTCATGATACCTAATTAATCAACGGTCATTGTAATATTTTTGCCTATAGGTATTTATTTGTTTATTAATTTTTATCCTGACGAGGAAACTATTGGTTTTGAAATAGATTGAATATTTCATAGTGGTGTATTAAAAGCTATTAATTTAAATTAAAATGACGATACAAAGTAAACTTGCAATTATTGAAGAAGTTAATAAGTTTATTTCATTATAGGGATACCCCCGGTACCCATGTAAAATGACTGCACATCTTTCAAAAGATGGGAATTCGTTCGATACAAAATGTACGAGGAAAAGAATGCTCAAAAGGGGGGGGGGGGGTACAATAAAATCTCACTTTACTTGAAAAGAACATACGAAGTGGTCCAAATTTATATCACCAAGGGGGGTCCAGATTGGAAGAAAAACTGCTCACGTAATTAATGTATGCCCCCTTATATAGTTTCGCCCCCACGAAATTTAATATTTCTCTCCCCAAAAGATGAAATGCAATTGGAAAAACCAGTATATTTTGGCTTCCTGTCCTGGTTAAGCATTTATGTTGGGTAGTGGAATTTTCAGATATCTTTTTAAAAGTTTTAATAAAACTTATTTTTTCATACATTTTGTAAATTTGAAAACTTGGACGTTTTAAAATATTTTCAGAATTGTCAGAATTGAATTAAGCAATCCTTTTTAGATTGTGTTTAACCACTCTGTTTGGGTGCTCAAGGCAGATCTCCATCCAGTTATCCCATATATTCATTATTCGTTAGTTCCAAATATCGTCTTGCAATTAGCCACCTAAAAGCCAAAGCGATAAAATAATACGATAAGGTCAATGCACTCGTAATATTGTTAGGTATAAAACATTTACAGGAGATCAGGTTGCCTACCGTATGATATAATTTAACTATTAATTGTCCCGATTCGGTCCTGTCAGCTTGGGCAGGGGGAGCTAAACGCCTAATGACCCCCTCCCCCTGAATCGAGCCCATCCAAACCTGCCCCAATTGCGCATTTATCGCTCGAATAAATAGCATTCCTCCGCTCCTGGCGATGATAACACGAACTAAAAAACCGCTAAGGAAAAAATGTAAGAATAAGAAAAAATCTTAAGAACGTCTAGCGAAAGCTTGGTGTTTACCTCAAGAAGCGATGCCCTGGAGAGGAGAGTAACTACCTCCGTAACTCTGTAGTCTTCAACATCAGGTGTTTAGGGCTCGGACCAGTTGAGAGTTCTTGGTACGGCCAGAGACCGATTGTTGCAAATTTATCACGGAGAAAACCATACCCAAATTCAACCCTAAATAACTCTGGCAACTTTTTAACAGAGTAATTAAAATACAACATTAAATATCTTAACATAAATGCCAAAATTAAAACAAAAATTATAAAAAGTCAACTACAATTCAAAAATTGGAACTACACCAAAATTGAAATAGGTTTTTTTACAAAATTTTGACCAGAAGCAAATAATATTTCATAAATTCATACAAATATATAGATCAGTGTTTCTTAAGCTTATTTATTTCTTCCGACATTTCTTTTTTCTTGACTTATTTACTGACCGTAAAATAGGTATTTAGCTCACACAGGAAAAGACTTTCAAAAATAGTGTAAAAAAGCCTTTCCTCTTTTCAACTATATTTTGTGAGTGTATTTTGTACTATATCGGACTTATGTCCTCCATATTGACTATAAAATATGGGTGCTGCTGTGCACGCTCAGGGCCTGGTCGGATTTCTGTGAGTATCCGAGGAGAAAGAATTCAGCGGTCCAAGGAAGTGCAAGGTCGGAAGTCAAAGACGATTTCAGAGTTCAGGCAGGAAGAAGCGGTCCAAGAAGATAGAGGCGGCAGAGTAGAAGCGATGTTGAAAGACTGACTTGAACTTGGACTTGGACTTGGATATTATTTATTGACAGAGTTCCTAAACAATGAGTTTACTGACTCTAGCATAATTACAATGGATTTTCTATGAAACTTTACGTTGAGGAATTTTTATCTTTGGGGGTGAGAAATGAAACTTAAAACTATACTGCGACTAGATGCAGGAATTATTATTAATTATATATATATATATTTTTTTTTTGTTATTATTATTTTAAATATGTACTTAATTGCCTACTCCTTGCGGAGGATTACTTAGGTCTTTTGTGTTTGGTAATTTCATTCTCACTGTATTGAGCGAGAGAGTTAATGGTCGGATTTTCATGTCCGGCTAGAGCGGTGTAGAATTTTTCCGATTGAGAAACTATTAGCTCTGTATCTTTAATAATGTTTGTATCTTTGTGGAGAGTGTTAACCCTGATCCACTTCGGCGCATTCAACGCTAATCGAATGGCTTTGTTTTGCAGGGTTTGTAATTTATTTAAGTGCGTGTCAGCTGCATGACCCCAAACGGGAGCAGCGTATGTGAAACTTGACCTGATGGTCGTCTTGTAGATGAGTTGTTTGATGTCTGCTGATTATTTACTATTTCTACTTAGCATAGGGTAGAGGGCTGCAATTGACTTATTTGCTGATTTTACTTTTTCATTGATGTGTTTAACCTACGTTAATTTGGAATCTAGGGTTACTCCGAGGTGTTTAATAGATTTTTCCCATGGGACCTGTTCCCCAAATAAAACAATGTTCGGAGTTTGTTTAGGTCGTCTTCGTGAAAAAACTTTAGCAGCACTTTTGGTGGGATTAATTGAAATTCTCCATTTTTTACAAAACTCTTCGAATAGAGTGGCTTGGAGCTGTACGCGGCGTGTAGCAGTGGTCGCGTCAGTAGAACTTGAGATAACGTTAGTATCATCGGCGAACTGAGAAATGTTTACATTATGGTTCATCGTTGGGGGAATATCGCTAGAATATGCGTTATATAGTTTAGGGGAGAGTGAACCGCCTTCGGTAACACCGGCTGCTAGTGCACGTTTTGATGATAGAATTTCGTCTATTTTTACTCTGAAAGTACGATCGGTAAGGTAGCTATATATCATTTGAATAAATGAGATGGGAAAGCCCATAAGATGCATTTTATATAATAATCCGTTATGCCATACTCTATCGAATGCTTGTCGTATGTCAAATGAAAGGATCACTGTATGTTTGTTTATGTTGAAGCCTTCAGTTATGATCTCTACTACGCGGAGAAGTTGATGAATTGATGAATGACCAGTTCGGAAGGCATTTTAAAACTTTATTTGAAATACCATCTGGCCCGGCCGCTTTTTTATTCTTAAGAGAGTTAATAATTTTTTAAATTTCATTACGTGTTGTGAATTTGATTGGCAAGTCAGATGCTGTATTTAAAATAGACGCTACTGTTGAATCCACCTTTGAAACGAAGGATGGGTCGTCGTGGTCAGTTATTGGGGTGAATTGAGCTTCAAGGCTGTCTGCAAAGGCTTCTGCCTTGTCTGCAGTAGAGTATACTACTCCGTTTGGGCCTTGAAGGGGGGATATTCTAGTATTTGGTTTGCTGAGAGTTTTAGAGAGTTTCCAGAAAGCTGCTCTATCATTTTCGAGGGACGATATTAACTCGTGCCATCGTTCATTGCGGAAATCGTTAAGGGCATATTTTACTTCGCGGGATAACCGGTTATAGTGCATTTTTACTATAGGATTGCAAGTTTTTTGCCATTCTTTACGGATAAAATTTTTTTCCCTAATAAGATCTTTAATCTCTTCGGGGATACCATGTCGTCTTGTGTCATTTGGAATTTCAACGGATGCCTAGTTGATGCAGGATTTAATGGAGTTTATCAACTTAGAAGTGGCGGTGTTAAGGCTCGCTTCGTCGGGAATGGAAGTTGGCACTGTCGTAGATGTATTTAATAGTTCAATGAGTTTAGGCCATTTAATTTTTTTCCGAGATGGCTGATGTGGGTTCGAACCCCCTGTCAAAGTTAGAAGAATAGGATTGTGATCAGATGCGTGTTCGTTTATAACTTTTAAAGAGTGAACGTGACTTGTGTCTTTGAGGATGATTATGTCAATTACATCTGGCCTGCCATTTGGAGGCTGAAGGGTTAGTAGGTCTGGGGCGTCTATGGCGATTGAATTAGAGAGAGCATATTTTGCATGATCTCTACCTTTTTTATTATCATATTGGCTTGTCTAGGAGCCGTGCTTGGCATTTAAGTCTCCGGCTATTATAGTGGGGACATTTTCGGAGAGAAGAGAATCTAGTTCGGAGGGAATTAGTTGTCGTTTGGGAGAGCTATAAACAGATATAAATTTAATTGGACCGGAAGAAGTATTGATTTTAACCGCGGTGGATTCAATATTATCGTTAGAGAATGCATGTGCTAGACAATGGTCAATGTTGCTTTTAACAAAAATAGTAGTACCGCCTCATATGTTTAAATTTGGTATTCTTAGGTTGCGTGATGGTTTTAGCCACGTTTCATTTATAAGAAATACGTCTAGATTATAATCGTGGAGAAATTCTATTATTTCCTCGCGGTATGCAAGTACTGTGCCATTGGCATTCCAGTACGCTGTTTGTAAATTTGATTTATTGGCGCGTTGTCTAGCCATTGTGTTTATTATGAATGTCTGTATGGACTTTAGCTCTTAGGAGGCGTTTTGGATAAGGAACTGGAGCTCTGTAGCTCTTTCTATGGGGGTTTGGATTTCACTATACTCGGGTTTAGAATTATGCGGAGGGGGAGGGGGAGGAACGTTGCTCTGGGAAGCTTGGGGGAACTCAGGGCGGCGCTCAAGCCGGTATTGTTGGCTGAAGGCCGGATCTTGGGGGGCCGGTTGTCCTGATGGGAGTTAGGGCTTTTTCTGATTTGAACAGAGCTTTACGCTCTATATATACGCGCCGCGTGGCCATGCCCAGTATTGGTTCGCATTTGACAGTATTACTCCTTGAACGTTGCTGCATTTCTTTGCAGCTTCGTGTATCCTTATATAAGAATGGAATGATAATATTGAATTATTCTACCCTCTTCTACCCTCGCTTCTACCCTCCTTAGTTGCCTTTCGTTCTCAAATTTAACACAGTATAATGCAATTTATAATTCTCACGGACGAATTTTAGATCTCGTGTTTTGTAACACTACAGTCAACATCTCCGCTGCCGACTCTCCACTAGTAATCGGAGATGCACATCATAAATCTATTATAGTTGAACTTAATATTCCCCTCCCTGCTGTCGTTCTAAAACCCCAGATAATCAAATTGTTTAATAAAGTTAACTATGATTTAGTCAATGATGCTCTCAGAAATAGTGATTGGTCTTCTGTACTGAATGCGCAAGACGTTGATACTGCGGTACACCATTTTTATAGAATCATTGATGCCATAATAGATGACATGGTTCCAAAAAAAGTAACCAGATCAACTTAATTTCCATCATGGTATTCGGCGGCTTTAATTAATATAACGAAAGAAAAATTAAAGTTTTTTCGTGCCTGGAAACGCTACAAGAATCCATTGGATTATCAATCTTTCGCATTACTCCGCAAAAGACAGAAGAAGATTTCTAATCTTACTCATAATGCCTATATTGCCCAATTGGAATCTAATATTCAAAATAATGTTAAAAAAATATGGTGTTATATTAAGACGCAAAGAAAATCTCCCACTATACCTGAACACATGACATATCATTCCACAACGGCACACGACAGCAAAGAAGTTACAAACCTTTTTGCTGATTACTTCTCAACAGTCTTTACAAATGAAATTCCAACTCCTGATGCTAATAATATGGTAGATCCTCTTAACAACACATTAATATCTTCAATCAAAATAAATGAAGAAATCACCTTAAAATATCTCTCAAGCATAGATATTAACAAAGGACCAGGAATAGACAGGCTGCCCGGGATTTTTATACGCAACTGCAGTAAATACATCTGTGTTCCGGTTTGCGCCATCTATAAAAAATCACTGACAGAAGGATCGTTTCCTCTCAAATGGAAATCAGCCGTTATCACACCAATCTTTAAGACAGGTGATAAGCATGACGTTAAAAACTACCGTCCAATTTCCCAACTTCCTATTCTAAGTAAAGTTCTTGAAAAAATTGTTTTTGATCAATTGTACTCTACTATTTCGACAATCATTACGCCGAATCAGCACGGATTTATGAAAGGTAGGTCTACAACATCCAACCTTGCCCTTTTCATTAACTTCTTGCATAGCAAGATGGACGATAAGGAGCAAGTCGATACTATGTATACAGACTTCTCTAAAGCCTTTGACCGTGTAATTCACTCAATTCTTTTGAAAAAACTCATCCGATTAAGTCTTACATTAGTAATCGCAATCAGGTAATATTAATCAACGGCGTCTTCTCAAAGTCTATAGAGGTAATATCTGGTGTCCCGCAAGGTTCCCACATAGGTCCGCTCTTGTTCAACATTTATATAAATGACATTGGATCATGCTTTCAAAATTCCGAATATTTGCTTTACGCTGATGACATGAAAATATTCAAAATGGTGCATTCTCTCTCTGACTGTGAAGCGTTACAAAGTGACCTAGATAGGCTTTGCAAGTATTGCAAAGTTAACTGTTTAGATATCAATATTTCCAAATGTCACACTATGACATTCACCAGAAACAAACATATAATTGAGTACTCTTATTCACTCCACAATGAACCTGTCATCTCTAAAAAGGAATGTAAAGATCTTGGCATTTACCTTGATAGCAAACTTATATTTAATAAGCATATCGACTCAATCGTTAACAGGTCATATAAAATGCTTGGTTTTGTTCTCCGTGTCAGTAAAGTATTCAGTAACCCGCGTACAGTAGTAATGTTATATTTTGCATTAGTCAGAAGTACACTGGAATATGCCTCACCAATTTGGAACCCGCAGTACAAACTGTATATTGATAGCATAGAAAACATTCAACACAAATTTATAAAATATCTTGCCTTCAAATTCAACAATAACTTTGGATGCACATTTCAAACTTTGCAACAAAGGAGAACAATAGCTGATGTAACATTATACACAGAATTTTAAATAATAACATCGACTGTACCGAACTTCTTTCTCTAATTAATTTTAACATACCCTTAAGACGTACACACCATACAGAATTATTCCACACGCTTAATTATAAAACAAATGCAGCAACTAATTCGCCAATCAACCGTGCTCTTCATATGTTAAATAATGTTTGTCTAAATTCTAATATCGACATTTTCTCCGATTCACTTCCCAAATTTAAAAAGAGCATCATGTCAGTAATGTAAATTATTCAAGGCGCATACATACATACATCACCACTTCTCACATCCACAAACATACTCACACACTCACACACACACACCCTCCCACAACGCACATCACCCGGTAAAAATGTAATACAAACAAGATACCTCAATGAAACATATCATAGATACCTAACTTGAAATATACTTATAAACTGTAAACTTTTTTCACAAATGTAAATAATGTACTGTTTGTTTCTGTTAATAAATAAATAAATAAATAAGCAAATCTACTCTTTTTGCCGCTCTGTCTCATGTAAACCACTTCATTCTAGCATTTTTATTAAATTCAGTAAAAATTGTACAATGTTAACCGGTGGGGTTTTAGCCCGACGGCGACGTCAGTATGAAAAAACCCTTATATCTATTTAATGGAAACATTCACATATTTAATTTTATCTTAACAGTATGGACATTATTACGCAAGTCCAGCCTTTTAATCTATATACTTTTATTTGAGGTAACTCTAGCAAGACTTGCGTAAGTTCAATATTAATCTTACACAAAAATGTTCAAAAAAGGGATAATTTGCAGCCATTCCAAGACAAGCTTCGTTGGCTGACCATCCTAGAGCGAAGTAGGGAGAGAGGGGGTGAGGTCAAACCTACGGCCACCCAGTTGGCCTGGGATGGTCAGAGAGGGGTTATGGTGTAAATACATATGGCGTCTTGAAGACGCCACCATTCTCTCTAGGGCGGCCATTGAAATGACATATAAAGCTGTTTGCTGTTTATTGGTAGATTTCACTTTCAATACATTGAACAATATAACTATAGGTATCTATTTTAACTCTTTCCTTCATTCAAATGTTCCGCCAGACAAATTAAACGAGTTAAACGTGTATTTATTTAATGATTTAATTTGTTCGGGGAACTGTCTCTTTTCCACAAATCGCATTTTCATAGAAGACTGCAAACTTTTAATCCACAGTAATTTAAATCCTAAACTTGAGAAACATAACTCTGCGAGCAAGCCCTAGCAGACTTCTTGGCATTCCAGCCCTAAATATCTAGGTGCTCGTTGTGTCTCTTGGCTAGGTAGATAAATGGAGTATGTTACAAGACTATGGAGCGAAGTAAGTTATGAGACGAAACCGGAGAAGGAGGTAACAACGCGATCAAAGGTAAAACGTGACAAAGCATTCGTACCAACTGCAACGAAAGAAAATTCAATTAAATGAAGACAATATTAGCGAAACTCAATCAAAATCTTGAGACAGAAAAAATATGAAAAAGATATTGGTTCCACTGGGACTCGAACGTTTCGCTAATATTGTCTTCATTTAATTAAATATTATAATTTGAGATTTTACTCATAAAAGTTTAAAAAAAAATAAATATATTCATCCTAGACTTGCAGAAAAGGTCAATAGATGTCGCGCATTAAAAATAAAATGGATAAATATTTATCCAGACACTATCTAGAATGCATTTAGTTAGGGTTGAATCTTGCAATCATATATAAAGATATCAGCCAATAATATGTGCGTCAAGAAAATTAAAATAATATTGGTAGTTCTTAGTCGAAGTATGATACAGTCGAAGTATGATACAGTTAAACCGAATTGGAAATAGGTTCCATAGCTCTATCGGTAGAGCACTTGCCATTTTACTTGCCAATATCTTTTTCTGATTTTTCTGTCTCCAGATTTTGACTGAGTTTCGCTAATATTGTCTTCATTTAATTAAATATTATAATATGAGATTTTACTCATAAAAAAAAAATATATGTATTCATAATTTTACGAAATATTTTCTTGCCATAAAACATTAACCTAATTATAATTTTGATTTTTAATAGTTTATTAGCACCGTTGGTTCAAAAATAAACATTTTTAATAGGTATATCAGTTATGATTTGAGATTTTCGTAGCCAAAATATTATCATAATCTATTTTTGGGGTATTATGCAGTTTTGCGCTACCTCCTTCTGTAGTCAATTTTTCGGACAGCATTACAGTGTTAAATCCTCCAAGAATCCTTTGAATTCCAAATGCATCCGTATTTAAGCGTGCTCTATGCGTTTTGGGTATTTACTGGACTTCAGGAACAAATCCAAAATAATTGCCGGTGTCAATTAATTGCTCGGCAATGGCCGATTTGTCGTGGATTTTTAGGGGGTTTGAGCTACATTATATCGTTGACCTGTTTTCTTTCAAACGACATGGTAAAATAACACGAGTTCGCTGGACGCTTGTTTTTAAAACTGTAGCAACGTTCACACAGCACGTTTAGTTTTCTGATCGCTTGCATAGCCGAATATGGGCAAACCGTCCGTCGCGGTGTTTACTTGACACGGTAAATTTACTGAACAAACTTTGAACGAAAACGGGCAAGCCGTTGCATGGTTCATAAGACACGGTTTTTTTGACGTAACGACTCTCATTGCGTTAATTATTGTATCGACTCAGAATTGCATAATAAAAATACACTATCATGATGATAATACTAACCAATAATAACCTATATGAACATTTTTCATCGTCGACCTCATAAAAAAGGAAACTAAATTGAAGAGAGATGAAAACAAAATCTTTTTATGAAAAACTTCCCTCAGGGCCGATGTCATCCCTGGGTAAGCAGTGTGGAGGGTCTCTTTAAAAGGAATAAGAGGAAGTTCTCGGAAGGAAAAAGGTAAGAGATATGAGTTGGTATTAGGTGGTCAGAGTGTCCAGTAGTGACGGATGTAAGAATCCCTCCCTCCACGCAGTAGGTGGGCAAAGGTATTCGTCATCAAGTCCTAGTCAAATCTCACCCAATGAACCCGGGCTCCCCTGCTAAATCACCAAATGTGGCGAACCACTTGGGGTAACGTATGGCAGAGGTTTTGGTTATCCAATAAATTGTTCCCGGGGCAGCGGTACCCATATCCGCCTCCCAGATTGCACCTTTCCCACACATTTTTTTTTTCAACTGTATTTTATTTTCATTTTTATGTGAATACCTCACAAGAGTCCCAAGTGCTCCCGTCTGGAGCAAGTGAGACTACGGCAACCCCATTTGGGGAATGTTGTGAGGAAGAAGATAAGTAGGAAGAGGAAGAAAATGGGGGGGAGGAAGGTGAAGAAGTACCTGGCCATCTATATAGATCTATTCGCAAAACACGGTTAAAGCCATTTCAAATAACATTTCAATTCTGAATGGTGGCCTTACACCACGGCGATACTGAGAGTATCTCCAACTCTGGAACATGCGGCAAATTTGAATCTGGATCGCACGCCGGGATTTCAATCTGGATCGCTAGTCGAGAGCCTTGCCACTCTACCACGGAGGCCGAGAGGATGGTTTACAACATGTAGATTTTACAACAACTCGAACTACTTGAGTTCAAAGAGCGAGGCAAAGGATATTAATATTTATTTATATTGATATCAATGTGTTGTGATATTTAAATAAATAAATTAAGAATGCCGTGTTCTATCGCACATGTGCTAACTGTGTAAGATTAATGACCTAACTGACCACGAATCCCGGAAAACTAACATCACAACTCACAACCGTTGCAACTCAACATTATAATGTAATAACACACGCCACAGTCAGCCGGCATGTTATGACAGTGACAAAATCAGATTTTATGCCGTGCATGGTAGCTTCGTACGAACGTGCGACATGTAACCCGTTACCAAACCGTGTTCGAAAATGGGTGAAATTTTACAGTTTTGTTAAAGGCGATAAAATGCCACCTACCTATCCGTATTGCACTAATTTAGAAGTATTAAATATGCAAATATGGAGCAGAAACCCCGAGAAAATCTTCGACTTCATAAAGCAAAAATCAACCCTTATAAAACAGAGTTTTTTGAAGTGAATAATTCTTTAGCACTATTGTGATTTGAAACTCGATGAAACGAAAAATACCGACACTAAAAAGAGACAAACACATTTAGGGTTTAGCCTGCGAGATAATGAGATAGAATAATCGGTATCCTCTTTGTGCGGTGCTTCGTAGCCTCCACACTTTTGTCTACTTTAGTTTTTATAAGATTTCACTTCTACCGCATGTAAACTGTATAATAATACATATGTTTTCAGTTTTGACCTACTTGCGCCGTATTATGGGCCAGCTGGTGACCAATTGAGAAAAGCCAATCAAGAAAAGAAAAAACTGTATTTTGGTTTTAATGGGTATTGAACCTTCTGTCCCAGGGACGGGAATCTAAACTTAACCGCCTTAAACTTTTAATACAATCATCCAATTTCAGAAAAGTGCATGTTTTTACGTGATTGCAACACTTTTCACCAATAATGAGTCGATCTGCCAAGTTTCAGCTCAATCGGACATCAGGAAGTGGGTTAATTTCCGCTTTCAAGATTCATTCACTCACGAAAACAAAATGGAAATTCAAATAGATATATTTAAAAGTGGGGTATTTTCACTCCACCGTCCATTACCGTTAACTTGAAAAAACTAAGAAAAATGGATGCTATAAGTAATAATAATAAACAAATAAAATTATGAGGCATTCCTAAAAAATAAACAATAAATTAAACAAATAAATGTTTGTCTTAATATTACGCTTTTCCCGAAAGCTACTTGAAAGAAGTGCTAATGATGAACAATGAAAAATGTGTACACACTCTAAATAAATAAATTTCGTTTTGAGAGTTCATTTAGGATGAATACCCTTCAACGAGCAGCAAATAGTAAAGTCATAATTTGGTAACAGTTCCCTACAATGTGAAACTGCCCCTATAGTATTAGGGGGTGAGCCATGCAATGGTATTTATGTAAATGCATTTATGAAAATATTTTCCTGCCTGAGATATTATTACACTCGGGCGGACTTGCAATAGTCAATAGAGCCATTGGACTTATTATTCGCGGAGAAGACTCGTGATTCATGATTGGAGATGAGAGGGGAAGGAAAACACTCAACGTTACTCATTTTACGCTTCATAAACCGAATGAGGAAGAGAAAAGATGAAAAGAATCAGAAGTTTCCCCCCCCCGTAGAGTTATTTTGACGTGGAACCCACTGGTAATAATAAAATAATACTATAGCAAGTGCACCCTTCTGTTAGATAGCCACATCTAATCTAAAATCCTTAGATACCTTCATAAATTTTATTTAATAAGTTTCCCTATATTTGCAGTCAGATTGCAATAGTCAAATCCTTTTGAATATAGAAGTCAGGTAGGGAAGAAAACATTATTTTGTCTCACCGGTTTTCAGATATTTGATCCAGATCGGCTACTTTCCCAACCAAATCCAAAAAGAATTGTAAATTAATGTTTTACTCGGTGGTAAATGGTATATTTTTTGAAGTACTGCCGGGGCGATTTATTGTGAAAACGGTTTAAAATCCACATAATTAATTGGCACTTACACTGGAATGTATTCTACTCATAGAAACGTAACCGAGGTATCTCTAAATTTTTGAAAAATATGTCAAAAAGAATACTGGGATAACAAACTACATAAATATTTTTTATGACTTTAGGACGTCAATACAAACTTTTCAGAAAAAAAAACATAATATCAGTTAGCGTAATTATCTTTGTTATATTGTGGTAAGATCAATGGTTTTGCAGACAAAGAAGTTGGATGTAAATGTAAACTGCATACCTTTTTACAAAAATCAAGAAAAATGTTTGTAGGAAACAAAAGATTTTTTAAATTGATTGGTGGATAGGCATCATTCAAAGGGATTTTCTTTATTCAGAATATCTCTAAGTCCAAAATCCATCCAATCCTTCTCTTATCCTTGCATTTAAGCCACATAATGCAAATACAATCACAGCATACTAACCTTATGGCCGGCTATAACGCGTGCATTGTATGATTTTTCCGATCCACTGCGCGCAAGCCCAACAGCATGTTGATGCACGCTCTTTGAGCGATTACTTGCACATTCAACCGGAGAAGTGGTCAGACAAAGCTCCTGGGGTTTCCTGATTTGAAGACATCTGAGCTAATATTGTAGAGATACACCCTCTTTGGATTAATAACTGTAAAAGGGTGGTTGTATATGAAAGAAATTACTTTACTGTATTTGAAATAGCCAATATTTTATGTAAGTAACCATAAAATATGATTTTGTATGCTATTATTGTTATTTTTTAGAAAATTGAAAATGTGTTGTGTAAAAATGATTATATCGTTACGATGATACCTTTTACGATGATATTTTTAACCTCAGTTATATTTTTGATAATATTTTAGAGATTAGGGGGCATATATTAATTACGTGAGCTTTTTTTCAATTGAGACTCCTCCCCACCTTGGTGAGGCTAAGTAGGACCCCCCTCACCCCTACCGTGAAATTTATACCGCAGTTGTTTATTTTCTACATTGTCTCTACCATTTTTTTTTCTTTTAAAAACTCAGAACGTTTTTTTTACTTTTTTCTAATCGAATACATGTTTTTAACCCCCCCCCCCCCCCCCTCCCCCCTCTCCCATTTAGAGCTCACATATTTAATGCATGCCCCCTTACTTTAATAGGTTATTATGCTATTAAGAAACAATCTTTTTGGAATTTATTACGACGAAGTACGGAGAGTATCTTCCACTCTGGAACGTGCCGCAAATATACTATATATTATTTTAAATGAATAAATTGTGAAATAACACAAATTAATCAAATAAAATTTATTTGCCGATTCGATCCCGCGACCTTCGGTGTGCGAGTGAAGCGCCTTACCGCTGTGTTACGCCGGCCGTCAAATATAATTGCATGCGGTTTATTATAGACCTGCGATTTAAGATAGCCCCAAAGGAAGAAGTCTAAAGGTATTTAACCGCACAATTTTGGCGGCTAATCCAAGTCGCCGCCGTGCGAGATAACCATCCCTTTTTAAACTGCTCGACGCTATAATCCTTCATGGTGGTTTGCCGTACATTACTAAACAAAATAGATGACAACAAATTTGACAAATGTCACTTTAACAACATGGTTGCTATAACCTAATTTATTTCGAGCATTCCTGTTGATTGAAAGACCCTTGCCTTAACTTATGAATAACAAGGCAAGACGCCATTTTTCTCGATCCATGTATAAAAAAAGTTCAATATGAAAATTAATGATTTCTAAATATGTTTTGAAACCGTTGATGAACAGATGTAAAAGATACTGACATTACCTATGTAATTGATTGGGGAAGGTAAAATTCTCCAAAAAAAAATTGACTAAAATTGAGAAACAGATTTAATATCTAAGTTAGCCAATTCCACTAAATTCAAACCTATGATGGGAAGACGAATGTCAACCTCCCATATTACACCACTGCATAGAAAAAGATATTTCGTTTACTGTACGTTAATAATTTACCGTCAGATATCCTCCCCCCTCTATATCTCCAAAGAACGGTCCTAGGTTCTCCACGTTGTTTAGTAAATAGTCTCCCGAGTCCGACCAATACCACAAAGTTGTGTTCCTTCTTATGAGAAGGCTTTATCATCATTTCTCATAACAGAAAAACTTTTATAAGTCACGATACATCTCCCGACAAAGGTATTAAATAAAAAAAATAAAAGATAGATTCTTTGAAAGCAGTTTCTTTTGAGCTCTTTTATTCCGGCAGTTTACCCCATTCAAAAAGAACATTTTCGCTTTCATTCGATTATGAAATAATAACACCATTCGAGTCAGACGAAAATTGTTGAAATTCTTCGAAACTTTAAATTTATATATCATATTCCTTCTACAGTCTGGCCGTGTTGTGTTTTGCTTTTTACGAAGGAGGACTTGACGAAAAATATCAAAGTTGGCGCATTTTCAACATGCCATCTTCATAAAAAAACTCCAGTCAAACAAACCATTTGGCCTGCCGCAGAGGATAAACCGAATAAATGAAAAAGTTCCTTAGTTCCCCATCATTGTAACAAATGTGGGGCGAGAGGAATGAGTATATAACCAAGTTTACCTTATAAATAAGAAAGTTTCCCCGCTTTACGACCGACGGACAGTTTTTCACTTTAATCATACCTGAGTAATTTTTGCAAAATGCAAATTTGTTAGACGCTGACGAAAGCATCGATTACAAGTTTTAAAAACTTTATCTCATCTTGTATATACCTTGGAACAAACACATTTAAGGTATCTTGGGAGTTTATATGGAGAGAAACAAGAAAATGACAAACTTTTGAAATCCAGATCTTATAAATATCCCGAAATAAGATGAAAACTTACCTTTCTGACGATTTCCGTGGCAGGGCCAAACCACTCCATTCCGAAATTAATAAGTGGAAAAAATAACTTTTTTTGTTTATTATTTAATTGAATCAGAGTTTTTAACTTGAGCGTCGATGTAAATATCTATGTATGTTGTGGAAAGTACCTGACAAACTTAACAAGTGTTTCCTGAAATCATTTGGAGCAAAAAATATGAAAGACATTTTTTTTTCAAATACGAACAAACAACATTTTAAATATTTTTTCCTAGAAAACTAAGACTTTGTGTAATACTTAAATGTTTACAAAATCTTAAGTCAAAGTCAAAACTTATTATAATACCCAAGCACAAGCTTTACCTTTGTGGGATTTTTTGTTTTTTCTTATTTTTTTATATTTCCTTGAATTTTCGAATATGTATTTGTATTTTCATTTTGTTACCTATAATGTAATGATGTAAGTGTTCCAATGTAATAAAAAATTTCAATAAGAAATACATATTTAATGAATGTTCATAAATTCATAAAAAAAATAAAGTCTACGAACGATTGAGAGCAATTTTTAGTAGATTGATTGATTATGTACACTTCAAATAATGAATAATCATTAGCCGGACCAGTCACAAATTTATAATAATTTCCTTTACGAATATCAAACATGTTCAATCAGTGCAAAATTCTTAAGTTAAATAATAAGCTAATATAAGTTTGTACTTTCTAACAAACGCATAATATTCTTTACTTTTATTAGAGTCTCAAAATTCTTTCAGTAGGATCACTTATATTTTTATTAAGTTACATTTCAGCATATAATAGCCCTATATGACCCCCAGTGCAGAAAACTCGTAGTACAAGCGAAAAACTTTTGAATACAAATCACAATTTTATATGATTTTTCGATTTCGAGTAAATCAAGTCCGAAGTTGGAATCTGGCGCTGGGGCATTAATATCAGCTGTTTAATATTGTTGGAAGTGTTTATTAGTTGATGTATGAGTGGATGGAGAGTGTTTGATGAGGAGATCCTCTCCACGTCAGGCAGGATTGCCTTCATACCTTACCGATATTGAGGTTAAAATGCTCCTTGAGATCACGGCACTTCCAAGCCGTGATCTTGTGTTCAGGCTTATAATAATGATGATGTTTAATTGAAAACACTTAGTTATCCACGATATTAAGTTTTATTTAAAATATTATTTACAACGAATATACATTCGCGTACAAACTGGTAGTGAGGTAAAATTGCCGTGCAACCGGATGGATCGAGTACTAGAAGCGGAATAATAATATGATCCTATCTCGGGGCAATCGGTGACATTTAGTGTCGGTCATCTGGGATACCATACGCGTGAAAATAAGTAATGTGAATAAGTACTGCCATAATATCTTCTAAAATGCGTCGAAATGTAGACCTAACTACAGAAGTTTTTTAACACTTAATTGGCTGAAAACAGAAGAAAATTTTTTTTGGGGTTCTTTATGTGATGAAGATTCACCAGTTTCCCACTTGTACTACTAGTTTCTGTACAATATAACATAAATAGGCTTGATCACACTTGTAATACTTAGAATAATCGTATAATCATGTATAAATTAAACGCTAGACTTCATGACAACTAATCGTTAACTACGTCACCTGCCAAAATTTAAAAAATGCAGAAATATAAAGCCGAATAGGTTCAAGATTTGGCTTGCTGAAAGAAATAATTTAAATTAGAGAAAAATTATCAGAGATCAAAATGCCATCTACATTTTTTACTCCAATTAATCTCAAGAACCATTACTTCTTTAATTAAGTCAGGTATTTCCCTTAACACATTGTGTATAATTAATTATACATCTTTCTTAAACAATTATGATATCAACCATCAAGCTCCTTTTAAAAACTAGCTATTTGATGTGTCAAATTATAATTCTGGTTTCTCCTCCAACACGCGTATTTATATCACCTAAGAGAATATTCGACTCTAACTAGCCCCGTAGAGCAACTACCCTCGGCTGGCAAAAACATCCCTTATTTATTTTACGTCGGACAACACTCTACTGCTGAAGGGTGGCAATATTAGGGGCAGTCAATCTCGCAACAGAAATCGCCATTTATGATTTTTGGCATATTCGCGATTCCAAAAACGAAGGGATGTTAAATGGCCCTAAACGAAAATGGTCAGTCGACGCATTATCACTTACACGCCTTTTGCAAGGGTGATTCTTATTACACGTTGATATCTACCTAATAATATTTTGCTGATATCGAAGCATAAAGAGAAGAAATCATTTATAATTCTTGCACCATCTTTACATTAAGATTTCAGAATTTTGTATTTTAATGTATCAAATAACCATGAAATACAAAAAATAAAAGTACGATTTCATTATTAAACCGAGGTCTACGCCGAAGAAATCAACTTAAGCTGAATAAAATAAACGTTTAGTTTTCATTATAAAGGGTACAGGTAAAAGATATGTGATCGAATGAAATATTCCGGTATCTATTTTCGGTATCTCCACACAGGAGGCCCTGAGGAAAATAATTTCTCTCAGGGCCTACGTCATCTCTGAGGATACTGTATGAAGAGTCTTTTAAAGGAAATTAAGGAGAGAGTCTGAGAAGGAAAAGGGATGAGGGGTGGGTTGGACTCTGGAATCAGTGTGTCGAGGAGTATAAATTAACAAATCCATCCCTCCCACTGCGATGCAAGGCGATGGATGATTCAAGAGAGTCCAGCTGGAGTAGTCAAAGGGTCTCGCTACAGGTCTTTTGCGATCCGGCACGCCAAGCAGTTGGTGGGTCAACGAATCCGCCTCTAAAAACTGGACAAACTTCACTCCCCATGAACCTGGGTACCCCTGCTAAATCGCCAAACGTAGCAAACCACTTGAAGTGGCCTATGGCAGATGTGTTGCTTATTCAAAAAATGGTTAACGCCTCCAAAATTGAAAAATAAAAATTATAGAAAATGAAAACCTTTAAAAGTAACCTTATATATTTTTTTTTTTTATGCGAATTTTTCAAACAGAAACAACTATTAATTTAACATTTATGTACGTATATATATATAATTAAATATATATATATAATTAAATCCAAATGTTAAATTAATAGTTGTTTCGGGTGTTGAAATGAAAACCTTTAAAAGTAACCTTAAATATTTTTAATTTTTATGCGAATTTTTCAAACAGAAACAACTATTAATTTAACATTTATGTACGTATATATATATATAATTAAAGATATATATATATATATATAATTAAATCCAAATGTTAAATTAATAGTTGTTTCGGGTGTTTGAAAAATTCGCATAAAAATTAAAAATATTTAAGGTTACTTTTAAAGGTTTTCATTTTCTATAATTTTTATTTTTCAATTTTGGAGGCGTTAACCATTTTTTGAATATCAGAGTATATATATATATATATATATATATATATATATGTAAGTAATATTTCATTATAATATTATATAGGTTTTGCAAAATATATGATGAAGTGAAAAGTAAGATTTATAGATTATTAACGCCACAGGTATATCCTAGTGAGACAGGAATCAAAAAATACTATGTATATATACTTTTTATAGATAAATAAAAAAAATAAAAAATAAAATTATATTATATACATTTTCAAATCAAATATAAAATGTATTTTTAGTCTGGCCGTCTGGCATGTTAGAAAGGAAAGAGGAGGGTTGGAATGAAGTGACGGTTAAAATCTAATCAAGCCATGCAACCAACGTTTCGATTTCGAAAGATGGTATCTTATCAGAATTACACGGAGAGCATCTTCTATATGTAAAAGAACCCATGGAAACCACATTTAATTTGCCAACACCAAAGCCCGTGACCCCCGGAGGCTAAATATTATTGTTTAAAAAAAAATACTTTTTCACATACATTACAATTTTATTGATAAAAAATATTGCTTCAAAGGTTTTCATGGCAGATGAAATATTAAATACATTCCTGCCTAACGCAATGGGGGCGCAAATTTGACGATCGATCGGTTTTATTATTTCTGTATGATTAATTTCAGATTAGATATGTGCAAAAATAATGGATGTTTAGTATTTGTACTGCGTATACAGGCCCCCTCATGAAAGAATATCCCGGGGCTATATTACGTACATTGAACACATGTTCAAACCAAAGATCTGCGGACAGAATTCTTGATTTTGGTGTTAATGTGAATATAACGACTACCATAAATACGGGCATGTGCCTAGTGAAGTAGTTGAAAAACCTATAGCAAGGGTACTAAAGTTATTTTATGAAAAAAAGAAAAAAAATTAAGTGAATAATTTTTTCTAATTTATTGCTGAAGAAACACCCCATTACGCTGTTTCTGATTTAAAAATTTAATAAGTAAAATTTTCAAAATTTTATGCAACCCCCAGCGCAAAAAAAGATCTAATTACCTTGAAACGCTGGAACAGATTTTCATGAATTGTAGCTAAGAACCATCTCGATCTCGTCAGCTTTCAAACAACAACAAAAAACGCATCATAATCGGTCCATTCGTTTAGCAGCTACGATGCCACAGACAGACACACAGAAAGACAGACACACAAAAAGTCAAACTTGGATTCTCGCAATTTATTTTATTTTATTAATTCGCCTTAAAATATATCCAAAACAGTATGGGTACCGCCGCCTCCCAAACCATATATTGGATAACCAGCACACCTGCCATACGTTACCCCAAGCGACTGACTACATGTTGTGACTTGCAAGGGATCCCGGGTTCATGGGGTGAGGTTTTTCCAGGTCTTGGCGGCGTTTGCCCACCTACTGCCTGGCGGGCCGGATCAGGAGAAACTTTTTGAGGGATACCTAGCCCAGATGTCTCCAGCCGACCCATCGCCTTGCACCACAGTGATAAATTCATACTTCCGTCACTCCTGGACACATCGACCCACCCCTCATACCTTTTCCTTCCCAAAACTCCATCTTCTTCCTTTCCCAAAAAACCTTATGTGGTCTAATATAAACATATGAAGATTTTTAAATTTTAAAGTACACTAATACTAATTCTTTATAATTTTTTTTACTTTTCTTTGAATTTTGTTTAATCCAGATAAATTTTGAATTTCACTAGGACCAAGCTAATATACTTCTGGTTTTCGTTTTGCTGTGTTTTTGATTTGAACATTTTGTTTTTTTTTTTTTTTTTTTTTATTTATTTATTTCTATTCTTCAACATACATACATATTACAGATAATTACATTGGTATACATAGATTTTAAGTTAAGTAATAAGGAAAAAAAATAATAATAAAATGTTACTGATCCGTAACTGTATATAGGTAAGTACCTAGTAGTATTTTGTGAACACCTCACTAGGCGAACCTGTGCTGAGGTGTTCCCATGTTTTGGAATAATTGCAATTCTGACGCCAAAGGAGAAACACCGAATCCTCCTTGATATTGTCAAGGAGGAGACTGTGGGTCGACCCATGGCGGCAGTATTGTATACATAAAATAAGAGATTAGTTGCAGTTAGGATCTATATATACATGTATATATAGATCCTAACTACATAGCAACTAGTTTATGTACAAGATTTATAATAATAATGATAAATAGGTAAGTATATTGTTCTAGGGACCACACGCCAATGGAATGAATAATTTTGATGTTTTGTCTTAAAATAAAGTTATAATTGCCTACTATTTCTTTTTAATATTTGTTTTTGGTTATGTTTGGTTAGGTGTTATGATTTTTTGAGTAAATTGAATACCTTGTTGTTTGATCCAGTCTTTGATGTGTTTTTTGTGAAGAATTGTATATGGATTTGTAGTTAGTAGTTGTTTCAGTGTGGTGGGCATGAGGTTATGTAGTTTGATTGCGTAATACTTGAAGTGTCTTTGCCCGTGTGAGGTATGAGTTATCGGTATGTTAAGTGTTTTTTTTGTAGAGGCCCTGGTTTTAATTGCCAATTGAGGTTGCAATTGGATGTGAAGTTTATTTTTATTTTTTTTTTTTTTTTTTTTTTTTAAGTTTTAAAGTATTTTTTTTATGTTGGAAGAAGTATAGTAGTACAACTTTGGCGTAGAGTTGTCTTATTGTCATGACGTCTAGTGTTTCGTAAATTACATTTGAGCATGTGTAGCTAGGAACTTGGAGGATTAATTTAATTGTTGCCTTTTGAATTTTTTCTAATGGATCTATTGCTATATTCGTTGCACTTCCCCAAGCAAGTATGCCATATGTAATAATGGATTGGCAAAGTGCAAAGAATATGGTTCTGAGGATTGTTATTGGAAATATGTTTTTTATTGTCTTTATCAGATGCATGACTCGTTTCAGTTTGTTTGTGATATAAGTTATGTGGTCAGTCCAGCGTAAGTTGGCATCTATTATAACTCCTAGATATTTTGTGTTTGTCAACCCTTTCAATACGCTCGCATTGACATGTGCGAGAAGTTTGTCCGCAGTCGTGTAAGATAAGGTCTATGTGCGGTGGAGGTTGGCCTCTTTGTGTGATGCTGTGTGTAACATAATTGGTTTTTGTTGTATTTAGGGTAAGAATGTTGTTGTTTAGCCAATTTTTGACCACAGATAGACTTTTTTCGGCCTTTTTATATACCTCATTCCATGTTTCTGCCTGGCAGAGAAGTACTGTATCGTCAGCAAATGTTACGATTTTACCGTCGATATCAATGTCGCACAGGTCGTTTATGTAAATAAGGAACATTAGAGGACCAAGAACGCTTCTCTGTGGTACTCCGTATCTAGATAGAAGTGGATCGCTTACCATGTTGTTGATTTTAACCTGTTGCATTCTACCCGACATGAAGCTTTTCAGTAAGTTTAGTTCTATGCCACTAACTCCGACGATTTTTAGTTTATTGAAGAGTTTTTCGTGAGAAATTGTGTCAAAAGCTTTACATAAGTCTAAATAAATTGATATAACTTTTTTTTTAGCATCTAGGTTATGTGTAATAAACTCAGTTACAGTGGCAATTGCGTTTTCTGTGTTCCTATTTTTTCTAAAGCCATGTTGGTTTATTGAAAGTAATTGCTTATTTTCCAGATAATGTTGTAGCTGTACTTTTATTGCTTTTTCAAGAATTTTTGACATATTGTTTAATAATGTAATGGGTCTGTAGTTGTTTACATTGTTTTTTGTTCCTGATTTATAAATAGGAATAACCAGACCTTTTTTTAGAATGCTCGGGAAAATTCCTTCTTTAAGACTAAGATTAATTACGTACGTTAGTGGTATAAGCAGTTGTTGGCTTAGTGTTATGATTGTTTTAGAGTCTATTTCGTCAGGTCCCGATGTTGTGTTATCCTTAAGGGATTGTATTATTTGTTTGGTGTCTTCCAGAGTTACTTTTTGTAGTTTGAAATGTCTGTCATTGTTTATATTAGAGCACTGAGTCATATGATTTCGAGGTTCTTGATTGTCGCTTCCAGTCGTAATTTTTTTAATATTTTCGGCTAGGCTGGCTCCGATATTTGTGTAATGTCTGTTTATGTAGTTAAGAATAAGTGTAGGATTTTCGTGGAAGTCTACTTCTTCGTCATTGATAATTAACTTTTTGATTTTATCATCTTTGTTTTTTTTTGTATGTGTACTTTCTCTCAGAATTGACCAGACTCTTTTTGGGTCAAAGTTTGCAGTTATCAGTTTGTTTCTGTAATATAATTCTTTGGCTTTGCGTATAATTAGCGAACAAATATTTCTGTACCTTTTATAGTAAGAGTAAAGGAAAGTATCATTTGGGTTGTGTTTAACTTGTTTGTGCAGTTTGTCCCGTTTTTTTATGCTATTTAGTATGCTTTGGGTAATCCATTTTTTGAGTCTTTTGTTACGGTGCGTGATAGAGTTGAATGTTGTTGTGGTGTTTTGAGTGATGAGCGTTTGAAGGTATGCTATAAAGTAATTCCAGGCTTCTTCTGTCGTGTTAAATTTTTTTAGATGTTCCCAGGTTTGTTTTTCTAGACAATTTTTTAGGTTAACGTAGTCAGTTTCATATTTTATGCTATTATTTTGAATTGTTGAGTTCAAAGCCTGTGGAGTCAGGCCTATCATTGTTGTGTAGTGATCTGTGATTGTTGATTCAAATACTACGCTACAAAATTTGCTTTTCGATTTGATCATTAAGTGATCTAAACATGATTCTGAGTCTCTGGTAACTCTGGTTGGAGTATTGATGGCGCTTATTATGCCATGTTCCAGAAGCATCAGCTGGTATTCGATATTTTGGGGGTGGCCTTGTGGAAGTATATTTATGTTTAGATCCCCAGCTATGATGATGTTTTTGAAGTGGGTAATTTTTTTTATATGAGTATCGAGAGCTAATATAAAGGGCGTGATGTTGTGTCTGGATGGAGATCTGTAAATAGCGAGAATGCATGTATCGGGGTCGGCGATTATTTGTAGGCAGTTAGTGTTTTCTAAGGCGATTTCTGAGACAGAGGCGTTAAGACTATCTTTTAAGTAAACAACAACTCCATCATTTTGATTTTGGTTTTTTGTTGTGAAATATGTGGAATAGTTTTTTTTGTGTTTTACAGTAAAAGCGGTCGAGATCCAGCATTCCGTTAGGATAATAATTTTGAAGTCTATTTTGAAGGTGGACAAGAGTATGTCTAGTTCGTCATAGTTTTTGTTGAGGGATCTTATATTTTGGTTGAATATAGTTAGGGTGCCTGGGTTGCTAAAAATAGAATCACATAGTTTTGTATCATTGGTTGAATAATGTAAGTGAGTGCTAGTTAAGTTCATAGTGTTTAGTAATTCGGCCATATTAAATTAGTTGCAATACATGAAATTTGGTTTAGGGGATTAGTCATCTACGATTGTTTCCCCATCTTTTTCAGATCGTTTTCGTGAGAGATTTGAATAATTTTATCCCCAGTTGCTTTGCGGACAAGCAGTTTACTAGCTTTGAACCACACAAATTGATAGAGTTTTTCTTTAGCCGTTTGTTTTGTTTTCCAGAGCAGTTCCTTAAAATATGGTGACAACACTTCACTAAGAAAAATTGGGGATTTAGAGTCTAAGGATTTGGCTGCATTTTTTAAAGAGAGCAAAGATTCCCTAGTTTTTTGACTATGGAAGGTGATGTGGAGTTTGTCCGGGGTATTCTGTCTTCGATCTTGGGTCCTGGTCACCATGCGTATATCTTGTTGTTGCAGGGGCAGTCCCAGTGAACTGGCTACCCGAAGTACGGCTTCCGTGGCTTGTTCTCCCGGCCGCAACTCCACACCTGCCATTTCCAAACTGTCGGAGAGCTTTTCTTGCTCTAAAACGGCAAGACGGCATTCTAGGGAAGAGATTCTTGTATTTTTTTTTTCGTTCTCCTCTCTCAAGAATTTGGTTTCTTTTAGGGCCTCCTGCATTACTTTGAAGCGTGTGAGGAGGTCATCGTACTGGTTGCAGATGAAATCACTGCTTTTCTTAAGGTCGCTAATTTCTGTCTCAAATATTTTTTTATTTCACTTATTTTATTGTCAAAGTGATTTGTGAGACGATCATATAACTCCTCGGCATCTGAACCAAATGTTGAGGCGGACGGTGCTGGTGAACTCGGACGGCTTTTACATTTAGGGCATTTCCAAGTTTGTTTATTTTTAGCTGCCATTTTTTTAAAGTTAGTATCGGAGATATTAAGGCAGGTATTATGAAAGGCAATTTTGCAGCTGGCGCACGTAAGTGCATGATCATTTTTGGTAATAAGGTTTAAGCAGGCTTCACAATTCATTGTAATTCGGTTTATTTTTGTCTCTGCGTCTGAATTATGGTTTTCCAATCTCTTGCGTATTATTAACTTCAATTGTGTAGAAAGAAAAAAAAAAAAAAATCTTTGGCGGCAGTGAGGATCGTTCCGGGTTCCTTCGGATATCGGTGCGAGTGGAAAAAAAATTAAAATCTTTGGCGGCAGTGAGGATCGTTCCGGGTCCCTTCGGTTATCGGTGCGAGTACCTACTGTCTAGCTTGTCGGGCGCTCTTACCACTAGACCACGAATCGATTACGGGTACCCGTCGTGAATAGTAATATTAATTGACTCGCTCTTGTATGTTTATTACGTGGTGTATAATTGCTTGGCGCTCTCGAAGCTTGCCGGTTGCATTTCTATCGTTCTTAGCTTTATTTTGAAAATATTAAGGAAGTCCTTATTTTTTCGCCGTGAAAATATCATAAAATAAGTGAAATAATATTTTATGTTAAGTGTATAAAATTAAAATAATTTTAAAAGTCGTAGTTTACCGCTTAATTTAGTTTTTAATAAAATAACACATATTTTATTTTCAAGTTCGTACGCTATTTCGTAAAATGCACCACGGTTGCATCGAATGGTCAAGGGGACACACAAAATCAACACATGTGCATAGCGCATGTGGCTGGACCTTCAGGCCCAAAAGCTAGTTCCGAATGTCTAGCTCCAGTGCAGTGATTTATGATGTTTGTTTTGTGATGCAATGCATCTTGTAAACACTAATATTGTTTACAATCGGGCAGCATTGTTAAGTTTTAAAAATAAAAGTGTATTGTTGGACCCTTTCATTGCCGCAAAAGTAACTTTATATAACCTTGTTCGTGACCCGAATGTAAAAACAACCGGGTACCGAGGTTGCCGTGGTGGACAAAAAAATAAAAAATATGTGCGTACGGAGGTACAACACCCGCAAACTAATACAGATTGTGATAGTAGTGACACACTGTCAGAACAGAGAATTCAAGTGGTCAAACCTACTGATGAACGAAGCAGCCTAGCTTCTGAAGCCCTTCGTGATAATTGCACCAACTTGAAAGTGATACGAACAGAACGACATGCCAATTTTAGAAGTAGGCGGCGTGCGGTAGGTTCCTGGAATGCACGATCTCTTAACAACAAGTTAGAGGATGTGGATGAGGTTTTCAAAGATCGTAAGCTCCACATACTCACCGTGACTGAAAGCTGGCACGAAAACAGCGAGTCGTATGCGATCAAGAAACTACAAGCCCTAGGGTACACTGTTCTGGAGGAGGCTCGACCTAGAGCTGCGGAACATTCTAAAAATGTGAATCATGGGGGTGTTGTGATTATAGCCCGACAAGGACTGCGGCTTACCAAGGTGGCAAACGGTACATTCAGTACATTTGAGTACATTGGGTGCCGTGTTTCTTCTGCGGGATCATCATTTACGCTGCTAACGCTGTACCGTCCTGGTTCTAAACCGATCTGTGTGGATTTTTTTAGGGAGTTTTCGTGTTTTTTGGAATGGGCAGTGGGACTATCCGAAACTCTTATCATCACCGGTGATATTAATATTCACCTTGAGCGTGAGACGTCACCCAATGCTGTCAAATTCATTGACTTATTAGATAGCTTTGGACTCCATCAATGGGTCGACGTACCCACTCACGACGCTGGTGGAATATTAGACATTTTTATATCCAGGTGTAAGGGCCCACCACTAATAGCCAAAGTTCATGATATAGGTTTATCGGATCATCGACTTGTCCGCACTGAAATTGATTTCAACCCGCCTAAAGTTCCATATAGGACAATAGAATCGAGGGAATGGCGTAAATTCGATTTCGACAAATTCATTGAAGAACTTAAAAATTCTACTTTATGCATAGAAAGTCACTGGGGAATTAAGACACCGACCGAACTCGTCGAGGAGTATAATAAAATTTTGTCAGCTTTACTAAATAAATATGCTCCAACCACCTCGAAAATACGGAAGGTTCGAAAATCTGACGGCTGGTTCGATGAAGAGTGTCGGAGTCAAAAGAGGCTTATGCGGAAACTGGAGAGGTTATACCGAAAAAACCCCGATGTTACTCCACGAGACGAGTGGATTAATGCTCAAATAGAGTACAGGACGAGAATAAGTGAAAAAAGATCTGAATACTGGATCAATAAAATTGACTCTGAGCGGAAAAATCCACGACGTCTCTGGAACTCCGTTAAAACTGTCCTTGCTAACAATACCGTGCAAACCGCTACAGACATTACACCGCAGGCCTTTTCTAAGTTTTTCTATGAAAAAATTGAATCCATTCGCGCCTCCACATCTTCTGCCCCCCCACCAATATTTACACCCAATCCCAAACGTTCCCTGTCATCATTTAAACCTACAACGCTAGAAGAAGTAGGAAAGTTAATTTTAAGTTCGCCTAATAAACAATGTGTTCTTGACCCTATCCCAACTTGGCTTCTTAAGAAATGTAGCAACGTGTTGGCTCCCTTCCTGGTTCACGTTTTTAATAAGTCCTTAAGTACAGGTGACTTTCCAGAGCCACTTAAGTCTGCAGTAGTCACCCCAATCATTAAAAAACCGCAGCTTGATGCCGACAATTTGAGTAACTACCGACCTGTGTCAAATCTGCCTTTCGTAGCGAAACTACTTGAAAAAATTGTTGCGTCTCAAATAACTTCCCACTTAAACGTGAACAAATTATTTACTGATCATCAATCCGCATATAGAAAGTTCCACTCAACAGAAACCGGATTACTTCGTGTCCTCTCAGATATAACCCTTGCCATAGAATCAGGTAAGTTAGCCCTTCTTTCACTTTTAGATATGAGCGCCGCATTTGACACCATTGACCACGACTTCCTTATTAAGAGACTAGAAGTAACATTTGGTTTACACTCTAACATAAAAAAATGGCTACAATCTTATCTATCCAATCGCTCTCAAGCAGTGAAAGTCGGAAACAAACAGTCCAACTTCACAAAACTCTCTTCAGGGGTACCTCAGGGATCCGTTTTGGGTCCACTTCTTTTCATTATCTTCACAAATGATGTCGCAAAAATTATCGAGTCATTTGGTCTATTATCTCACTGTTATGCTGACGATCAGCAAGTATATTTTTACTGCACACCAAATGAGATCAACGGCCTTAAAATTCGCACAACTGAGTGTCTAGAAGCGATCAGTCTTTGGATGTCCTCGAACAAACTTAAGTTAAATCCCACAAAGACCGAGTTTCTCTGGGCAGCCACGAATAGACGCCAACATTTAATAGACAACTCACCAATTTCTATTTCCGGTAGCGACGTAATTGCAAAAACAACCGTCAAACTTCTAGGTGTTTATCTGGATTCAGACCTTTCGCTAAAAAGTCAAGTAAATAGGACCGTCAGTACTGGGTTTTTCTATCTAAGACAACTTAAATCAGTTCGTAGGAACCTCTCAACGGAGGCAACTAAGCTTCTTGTGAACTCATACATAGTTTCACGTCTTGATTATTGTAATGGCATTTATGCAAAACTTCCTAAATGCCAAACTGATAAACTACAATCATTGTTCAACGCCGCAGCACGGCTAATTACTGGGGTACCCAAGTTTTCGCACATTTCGGAACACCTTCGAAATCTTCACTGGCTGAAGTGTCCTGAAAGGATCCAATACAAGTTATGCTGGATGGTGTTTAAAGCTCTCAATGAAATGGCTCCACCCTATATCTCTGAATTATGCATTCCGGAAAATATTGGTCTAAGGCAGTCAACTCTTAGATCAGCGACATCATCTGCAATCGGAAGGTTGAAAGAACTTAAGCGAAATCCGAACACTAATTTTGGTGATCGTGCATTCGGAGTATCCGGCCCTGAGGCTTGGAATAAACTTCCTATGGAATTAAGATGCATAACCAGCCCAACAGAATTTAGATCCAAACTTAAAACTCACCTATTTAAACACTCATTTCCATAAATTCGCTATTCCATTCAAATATTGCTATCCAATCTGTTGTTGAGCGATGAATTATCTTATTGCGGTTGAGATCGACGATTAGTCATTCATTCATTTAAGATACCTATGCTTTCCTTTAAATACAGTTAACCCATTAAAATCATTTTCAAAACCGTGTTATAAAATATTGTAATATTATGTACGAACTTCCTTCTTCTTCTGGCGCTAACAATATTAATATTAAAAAAGGGTATAAAATATTTTGTAAAATGTGTAGAATAAAATATGTATGTATGTATATATAAAATCATCAAACTGCTTCGACTTGCAGCAATAACTTTCTTCTCTGTCTGTACCTATATCGGTAGAGTTTTGTTGATCACTTGGTAATATTAGACACCTCGCAAAACTAAAAAATATTTATTGTTATATGTAAACAACTATTTTAATTGTAAATCTCTAATTTTAAGTCACATTTGTAAATATATATGTATGCCACTAGTTTTCAGTCAGTAGTAATAAGTCTTAGTCGTAAGTCACTAGCTATGTACATAATATATAAGTCTTAAATGTAAGTACCTAGTTATAATTTTGAATCTTAGTTGTAAGTCTATCGTATTAATTTTATTTTATTGTATGCTTATATGTACAGCGCCCTTGAGGTGATTTTTCACAAAAACGGCGCTTTATAAATCAGCCAAGTATTATTATTATTATTATGATGATTGAATTTTTGGTAACAACACTGTCTAATACAACTCACGTCAATGAATACAACACACTTTAAATGTTTAAATCACTTAAGATAAGAATAAATCCGATTGATTAGAGTTCACTACAGTAACAAATTCACTTTACTGATTTTCAGGAACACGTTTACCGATGAGTTGCTCGGTTATTGTGTACTGTGAGGTATAAATTTAGGTGATTTTTGTGGAGCAATATTTTGGCGTGCGGTCTGATTGAGAGGTACTTTTATTTAATGTGATGCTTTCATTCTGTCTTGTGTGGTTCGTGTGGAGGTTCTTATAGTAAAATAGTATGTCTCTAAAGTAGGTTGGTAGCCAATTTAAAAAAAAAACTTTTTTAATAAAACGTTGTGAAAAATTCTTTGTTTAACACTTACTATTTCTTTAAGTATTTTCTCTATTTAACCATGTGTGTTACCCTTCAAAATTTGTCTCGCTGCTAATATAATCTAACGCAAGATACGTGTATCTTAGTTTAGTTATACGGCAGATATCAGTTTCCAAAAAGGGCTTTACTTTTACAAAAAAAATACCACTTACTGTCAACTTAACCAATAAAGTATAATTTTTAGCATTATCAATGTAGAAGAAGTAGATAGGTAATGGTAAAAACTTAGCTTAGCTACGTTTGAAATTAGCTGATTGATAGCTACAACTTTTCCCATCAATGAGCTAAAATATGATCTCCGTACTAATAAACGTAGTTCAAATTTTACACAACTGATTTTTTTATAAAGGTTTATCGGGTTACGAATAACCTGACAATAATTAAAAATCTCCTGAAAATGTTGCTTGTGTCGGGATGGACGACTTAGCCAGCTGAGTAATCGAACATGCATTGCCTGGGTGGGACCCAAATGCGATGCCAACTCAGCCACTGATAGTTATTTTTATATTTCTTAACTATTTACCATACATTAATGTTTCAACTGAAAAAGTAAAACCAATACAAGGCGTCACATTGTTCCTTAGATAATTTTTAAATGCTCAATAAGTATGTCAAGTGTTGAAAGTCAAGTAATAGGTATTTTAGGAACGTTAATTTTCTAACTATAATACAGATCTAATAAAACACGAACTTTGAAATTCGATGAGTTATTTAAATTCTGGGAAACAAATGGTCTTTAGATTGCTAAGAATATATTTAAACTTTAATAACACAACTCAAATAAAAAAGTTTTATCATTACGAATAAAATCCACAGTTTTTATAAAACCAATTTTCCTCTTAGGTATGTAATTATATTTATTGGAAACTGGCTGTAATAATATTTTTTATTTGTATCTACAATCGAAGCAGTATTCTACAGATTTGGAGATTTATAAAATATTTACATGTTGGTACCAACCTACTCATTTTAGTAAATATTATTTTCATAATATCGTGAAAAAAATAACCCTCATCAAAGTATCTTCAGAAATAATTATAAAATTAATGACAGCGTATTAAAACAATGAAATACGGATCTGCTTTTTGATGAATTAATTAACTCGGCACACAACAACATAATATTATCTCAATATTTGCTGTCGTCTAATCATTTTCGCGTTTGTTGGAAATATAATATATGTACTTATACAGCTATCAACGTTGATTAAAATTTGCTAAATTAATAGATATTTTGTGGCCAAAGTTACGATTATCAATTAATAACCTTCATTTTGTATTGCCTGTCTAACAAATATGAATAAAAAAAATAATGCTATTTATCGACGTTACTTAATTTTTGACAGGGTTTTGATCAAGGACCAAATGCACCAGCATCTATTTTTAGAGGTAAGTAATATAATAATAATAAAACACTTATTTCGTGTAAAACCAAGGGTTTTCATTAATTTATTTACCAACCGGTTTCGCTTTGCTCAGGCATCATCATCAGGGTACAAATTAATAATATATTAAAGCAAAGCGTAACCGGTCGTTAAATAAATTAATGAAAACTAGTAGGTTTACATAAAATAAGTATTTTATTTTTATTTAATACGTCAAACCACAAAGTGATGTCTTACTATAATAATGTAAATAATACAAATAACTATAACTATGTTATTTTTCAAATGTGTTTCTGGTATTTTGGAACATTTTTATTTATACCAGTAGCGTGTGGTCCATAGAAAAATATACCTACCTACTTTACAAGATATTTATTTATCTATCTTTATCTGTTACCAATCTAAAATGTTTCTATACAATACTGCCGCACGGGTTGAACCACGGTGCCCTTCTTAACAAAATCAAGGAGGATACTGTGATCTTTTTACTTATGATGACAGAATAAACTTAATCTAAAACATGCGAACACCTCAGCCCAGTTTCTCCTAGTGAGGTGTTCACAAAAAAATACTACTAATCTATTTAAATACAGTTACTGAATCAATTTATTTTTATTTTTTATGCATTGCATAAATATTATGGTTACATTATTTGTGGATTTTCGACCACCATGCTAGGCTGATGACCGTGTTATGGTGGTCGATAAGTAATTGTATTACTGAAACTTCATCAATTTAAATTTGTTACAGACCACTTTAATTTTATTCATTCACACTACTAGTTTTGGAAGAGCCCTTCAAACACCTAAAATGTTTGTATATATCTATCAATATTCTGTACCGTAGGTTAATTATGATATTCTCCTGACGAAGGAAGGGTTCTTACAAAACTGGCAGTGTGAATAAAATTAAATTAAAGCGGTCTGTAAAAAATGTATGTGTTTTTATTATTAATTATGGCTATGGCATCCCCAATAAGGGTATGCCGGATTTGAACCCGAGTTCTCCGGTTTGCTATTCGAGAGCCTCGATCCTAGATCCTCGGCCATCCCGTGCCCTCAGAATGAACGTCAAATGCGTGGACCACCACCATGCTTTAAGAAGCCTTGAAACTGTAAACATACATTTCATATTAAAAAATAATGTTCTATCCAGTTCATCCCACCCGGGGGTAATTAAATAAATATTTGAATTCATCATAAAAGATTTAAAAATTCACATTCTGGCGCCATCTCTCGGAATCATAACGAGTAACGAGCCGAGGCATTTCGTATGAATGAAGTCTCCCTCTGCGAAAAACGAGAAATAAAATTAGCGGCACCGCCCCGGGTCTTGTATAAAAATTTAATTATACTTCGTACCCACAGAGGGCGAAGGGTGCTTTTGTACACACACACACAGGTGGAGTTCCGTGACAGGGAGAATCGTTGACATGTGTCAGGGACATGTGCGGGGGCGACCACACATTTTCCGTTTGTATTGAACACCGAACTGCACGCTCTTTTGGCGAATGAACCGGATAAAAACACCGACAAAATGGTCAATTCTTGCGTGTTCAATTTAACGTTTCGTTTAGTTAACCAACGCGACACAATGAAAACGTTTACTCGAACAAATTACGTATTTTAACAGGTACCATCGAATTTCAAAGAGTTCTTATAAACCAACATCCTTAGTTGCGCCTACGTATTTTATGATTTATACTAGAAGTGCGTAATTTTTACGTACGTAATACTACCTAGTTAGAAAACAGTTAGTTAGATCATGTCTAAATATATCTTGCTAACATTCCGTGAAGTTTGAGAAACTATATGTATAACTTAGGCAATAATAATATGTACATACATAGCGCCATTGCGGTAATAATAAAAAAAAAACGATTTAAATAATTTAAAATTTATTTCATTTAGGAGGCGTGTATGGATACGCCGCCCCGGGAACCATTTATTGGATAATCAACATCTCTGCCATAGGACACCCCGAGTGGTTCGCTAAGTTTGGTGACTTGGCAGGTGTGCCCGGGATCATGGAGTGAGGTTTATTCGGATCTTGGCGGCGGATGCATCTGCCAACCTAATGCATGGCATGCCGGATCGAGAGAGACCGATTGGGGGAGGCAATTTGACTTCTCCAGTCGGAATCTCTCAAGCTGTCGCCTTGCACCGCAGTTGGAGGGATGGAATCATACGACTTGAACAATTGAATTGAACACACAGACCCCCAGATTCCTACCCATTCCCATACCATTTCCGTCTAAGAACTTCCTTTTCTTCATTTCCATAAAAAGACCCTCCACACAACATCCCCTAAAATGATATAAGCTCAGAGGGATACTATTTTCCTGAGCGGAAATTCTATGTGGAGCTAATTTAAAAAAAAATGAAATCGGGATTGCAAATTTTTTATATGCGGGATTTGCGAGATTGAAAAAAAAAACCAAACAAACACTTTGGTGTTTACACCAAAGACATGTTGCTTTGATTTGCACGCGCTTCGAGTTGCTAGTTGCGATTCTTTTGAAACGCAAACGCCAGATTAAATTAATTTCGCCTGCGATTATGTTGATCTACAATTAAATCTTTTAAAGAACGGAAATAGCTTTAGTTAACTCACAACCTCTTGATGACAGTTCGGCCAACTAGTATGAACGCAGAGAGAGCGTTTTCCGCCGTTAAGTTACTGTGCACAAATGTCGGATGGGTGAATCTCCATAATCTTGTAATAATGTTATCTTTTTAAAGTCTTTTTAATAATATTACTAATACCTTACTTGATTGATGACAAAAAATAAAGATTTGAGAAAGTTGGCTTAATTTCAATTTAACACCCCTTTAATAAATAAATAATAGGCAAATCCCGTGGGAGTTCCAAATTCTATCCCGTGAAATACAATCCGGAGACAATCCCTAAGAACAAGTGTTTTATTTTAGCAAACCTCAACATCCAAAACGATATCCCCATAAAGAAAGCAAGTAGGCAACTAGGAATTACAATTTAATATAGTGAAAGTGATACGTCTCATTTCGTTCCGTACACAAGTAACTAAGAACCACCGTCATTTTCTAATTAGAATTTTTAGAATTCCGTCTCAAATACTGTTAAGCAAATAAAAGAACCACGAGCTAAGAATTTTGCGTATACTTTGTATGGATCATCCATTAAAATGCTTCGTGTTTATTCAAGGAAAAAGCCATGTTAAGAGTCTCGGTAAACAGCAATGAGATTTTGCAAGGAATCTCTTAGACGTTCGTCAAAAGAAAATTCAAGAGTGTAAACTTATTTAAATTGCCTGCAAACTTACGATCAACTTGCACTTTGCTTTAATCTAACCGCGACTTGCATATCTGGTTTACCTTTTTTCATTTGTGAGTTATCCCGGTTTAGAGAATATTCCTTATTCCACCTTTTTGAGCATCTCTGGGGAAGTTTTTTGCGCTTCAGACGATACAACTCATGTTGATCTTTCATTTCAGTTTGAATTAAATAACGCAAGGATAATTTCTTCCTATCCGCCTGAACATGGGGGTAATTCTGCATGCTGTTTGGGCAACCCCTAATATGAACGACAAGCCAACGTCGTCAACTGTTTTTAAAGAAGATTAAAGCATTTTTGAAATTTTTCTTTACATGGGGTAATATTTATTAGTAACTAGCTTTTACCCGCGGCTTCGCTCGCATGGCATTAGGTGGAAATCCCACTGATTCATTTATTCATTCACTGATTCACTCACTCACTCACTCACTCACTCTCACAGGGCCCCCTATGTGGAGTTAATATTTTTAAAAAAATTAAAAAAACATATGCGTTTAATACATTTTCATTCATAAAAATTTCATAACGCCACAATTTTAACATTATATATAACATATAACCGTCGCAAATGTGCACACAACAAATCACCCAAGTCTTATCGCAATCGGGTGAACGGTATGGCAGCACATAACATACGAACAAACAAACAAATATTAATTTTTATATATAAGAAGAAGATAATTCTAGGAGACAAATTCTTAATTGTGAAGATAGGTAGACCATTACATTATCACATTTTCAAAATTTTTAGTTATGTTAGCATGAATTCGGTGCTCATTCTGTAACCCTACCTACGCAGTGAAATAACTCGGAACAAATAACTAAGTGCCTACGGCCCTAAGCCTCAGAAAACCATTATCCATAGCCATATTATTAGTTATATCCTTCTTAATAAATTTTATAAGATGCTTACTGAAAAAAAATAATAATGGAGCCACATTTCCAACAAGAAAATCGATTTGCGTTAGTAAGAACGTGATTACTAAAATTAAGGATAATTCTAGCTAAAAAAATGTAGTAAAGTAATTGTAAGTAATTACTTTACTTGATTAGAACAAACCAGCAACAAATAAGTGATGTGATCGAAATAAATTTTTTTCTCTCTTCTTCAATGAATAATTTTTTGTTATCAAATTGTGCACCAAATTACGTTAATAAGTTGTTATTGTTATACATATATTAAGTAATTTTTACAAAATTTTTATTTCAATATAAAATATCTTCTCCAAGTATGAGTAGTATTACATTCGTAGTATGGGAGAACGCTTTTCTCACGATCCGCATTGCTTCAGTTCGTGGTACAGAACGTAGAGAACACAAATCTAGTTTAAAGGAACACTCTGAAATGTTGTGTTTCTTGTCTAATGTTTGTAGGAATGTCGAAAGGAATAAATAGTTTTGGAAGATCTGTGTGGATTAATAAACAACATGGCGTTACTTGGAAGTGAAGAGCTTCGTTATTTGGCGGAGCACCTGAACTACAGTTCTAGATATACTCGTAGGTTACCAACGTGAGCGCAATTCAAAGGTTACACCATTGTTCAGTGTCTAAGATCAACCCGGGAATATTGTGCCACGAGTTTAATTATTGCCAACTATGGTTTATAACAAATAGAAACCTAATAAGGTTAGAAAACACTGAACAGAAAATCTTTAGAAGTGAGATTTAAAATTAAAGTCGCCAATTAACACAGGACGTATTGTACTGTTAGACACCAGACACGCAAAAGAAATCATCTGTCCATGCTAAACAAAGAAATACAATTATTAAAAATATTTTATCAACTTCATCGTAAGTAATACAAAATTGACCTTATTTCGGACTCACAACGCACTTCTATCGGTCTGTCTCGGCGGGGTACCGCCGCACCGGAAACCATCTACTGGATAATCAACACCTCTGCCATAGGTCTCCTCAAGTGATTCTCTACGTTTGGTGACTTAGCATGGGTGAGTTTGTCCGGATTTTGGCGACAGTTGCACCTCCTCTACTTCAAGGCGGGCCGGATCGGGAGAGACTGGATGAGGGAGATCTTTTCTCTCCAGCAACACTCTCTGAGAACATCGCCTTGCGCTGCAGTGAGAATGACAAAACACCCACCCCCCTTCTTAGGCTTTGACCTAAGCCCCGACGTCACGCCATATATCAAGATGCCCCGCAGAAATGGGCCCGCTCACTAATTACCAAATTTGGCCTCCTGATATTACTTCGCAGGCAGTCGGCTTAAGTGAGAATGGGGATGTGTGTTTATGTGTTTATGGGCCAGCCCTTAACTTAAGCATGTGTTTATTCATATAAAGATAAGGGGAAAGGACATGTAGGTCACGAAGGTATGTTTATTTGACTGATATTATCTGTTCTAAACATTGTTTGTGGTTTACAGCGTAACTTGATTTATTTTGACTTAGTCCATTACCGGGTTCATCAAATCTTAAAACTAGTATAGTTATAATAAATCTAGAATTTTATTATTCTTACCATTATATTACATTGAAGTTTACCTCAATAAGATGACATTGAACCTTTTTAATTTTACAATTTTAAATTATCGTGAATATTGCCTGTAAACCCACCTTGTTAATTGTCTTTTTCAAAGGCAACCTTTTTAATTTTACAATTTTAAATTATCGTGAATATTGCCTGTAAACCCACCTTGTTAATTGTCTTTTTCAAAGGCAATATTCACGATAATTTAAAATTGTAAAATTAAAAAGGTTCAATGTCATCTTATTGAGGTAAACTTCAATGTAATATAATGGTAAGAATAATAAAATTCTAGATTTATTATAACTATACTAGTTTTAAGATTTGATGAACCCGGTAATGGACTAAGTCAAAATAAATCAAGTTACGCTGTAAACCACAAACAATGTTTAGAACAGATAATATCAGTCAAATAAACATACCTTCGTGACCTACATGTCCTTTCCCCTTATCTTTATATGAATAAACACATGCTTAAGTTAAGGGCTGGCCCATAAACACATAAACACACATCCCCATTCTCACTTAAGCCGACTGCCTGCGAAGTAATATCAGGAGGCCAAATTTGGTAATTAGTGAGCGGGCCCATTTCTGCGGGGCATCTTGATATATGGCGTGACGTCGGGGCTTAGGTCAAAGCCTAAGAAGGGGGGTGGGTGTTTTGTCATTAAAGATATCTACAAATATCCGGGAACAACCCTTAGCCGCGACATTAATTTACCGCTACCCCTGCGCAGGGACCAAGGGCGCAGGGAGATCAGCCGGCCTCAGACCGTGACTAGGGACATTTCACGAATACGTAAGGCGGATTATGAAATAAGGCTTTCGTTGCAAGGAGCATGTTTTATTTATATACTAGCAGACCCGGCCACACGTTGCTGTGACTAACGAAACACAACACTATTACCCAACCTTTATAAAATCCACACCATCCGCTTGCCAGCTGCCCGCTGCCCGCTGCCCGCTGCCTGAATTGAATATTTGAATTTCTCGGCTTTTCTCTACTATAACAAGCATGTATTATACATATAAACCTTTCTCTTGAATCACTCTATCTATTAGTGAAAACCGCATAAAAATCCGTTGCGAAGTTTAAAGGATCTAAGCGCACAAACATTTTGAGCGACTTCATTTTATACTATGTAATGATGCCTTAATTGAATATTTGAATTTCTCGGCTGTTCTCTACTATAAAAAGCATGTATTATACATATAAACCCTCCTCTTGAATCACTCTATCTATTGGTGAAAACTGTATGAAAATCCGTTACATAGTTTAAGAGATCTAAGCGCACAAACATTTTGAGAGACTTCATTTTATACTATGTAATGATTTCTTGTACATTTCAATTTTGGACCGCGCCGCACCGCACCGAAACTTTTTATTGGATAATCAACATCTCTGCCATGGGTCACCCTAAGTGTTTCGCTACGTTTGGTGACTTAGCAGGGGTACGGGGTATGGAGAGACTAATTGAGGGCTACCTTTTTACTTTACCTCTCCAGCAGGACTCTCTCGGCCTTGCACCACAGAGGAAGAGATGGATTCAAATGTTCGTTTCCCCCAGATTTCTACACACCTTTTTCCTATCCAGACCTTCTTCTCCTTAATTTCATTTAAAAAAAACCCTCCACATAGCATCCCAAGAGATGACGTCAGCCCCAAAGGAAATTATTTTCTTCAGGGCCTCCTGTGTGGAGCTAATTTAAAAAAAACACGGAAAACAGAAAAATTGATAACGCTTATAGAATAAATTGCTTTTAAATGAGAATGCAGTTTTGCGATTCATCGTCGAACCATCAAATTATCTTAATTCCATTGATTTCACATTTACCTAAATGAAATTTTCAAGTGTTGGTTACTGTTAGTTTAAGATACTCTTAGTCTCAGTATAACCTTGGTTAAAAACCACCATTGGGAATTAAAAGTTTGTTTGAAATGGCTCTAGTAATTTTTGGTGACCAGATCTAAAAATCCGGGTATTTACCAACCTTTTCCTTCTCATCTCCTAACCCTCTCCACTACCTTCAGCCCACAACTGGCACAAATTGAGAATGCAATAGTCTCACTGGCTCCAGATGGTTCTGTGCAGTTCGTACTCCTGGAGGGGTATTCACTTTAAAAATCAAGAATTTCAGGGTAATCTATCAAATAGTGTAAGATTTTGACGACCAAGTATTAAATCAGAATCTGTTATACGAGTATTCCTTTCATCAAAGTTGGTCGGTTGAAAAGTTTCAAGTTATAAGAACAGTTATTTTCGTTAAATTTTTGAATGTGCATTTCAAAGTTGCCAGCAGTTTCTCTTATTTATAACTTATTGGCAATATTAGGTATGAATTCATTCCCGAAAGTGATAGTTTAAATTTGAAAATATAAAAATTCTCCAATATTTTTTTAATGACCTAATGGGCGATTCACAAGGCTAGAAAGTATTAAAAAAAATAGCTGCTTAACATATAAAATAATGCTCGTTACTCGTAGCTATGAAAATAGATTTTTAAAAAACATGCATTAACATATGTTAATGTATGTTTGGACTTGATGTCGAGGACTTCAAAAGAAAATATCAGTTTCAAATGGTAAAGAAAAACTAAATAAATAGACACGAGATCACAAATTGAGGTTTTACTAGCTAGCTCTGAAATGAGAATATCAAAAAATTATGTGGTTACAATAGGCTTACCTTTTTTGAGGCGTTTATTTAGGTAGATATTGTTTTAAGCTAAAAAGGTTTTTAAACATATATTTAAAAGGTTAGTAGGCTAAATGTTTTCTTTTGTTTAATACTTTTGAAGAAATCAAATATGCCTATGAGAGAACACACTGACCTCCAATCTTTTTACCTACACGTACCTACAAGGATATTAAAAGAATAAATTTTTTAATGAAAAATTGGCTAAATCATTATTTTTCATTATCCTTTCATAAAAAATGTCACTGTTTGCCATTTAGTACAAGGTACAGTAGAGTATTTTTGTGTACTTTACGGCACAAACTGAGACGGACTAATAAAAGTCGTTATATCTCCTGTTGTATCTCTGTGTGATACATAATTTAAGCAGTTTTAGAAAGTGACAATACCACGCTTTGTATTAGCATGTTAAGTAAAATGTGTTTAATGACGTTTGTGTAATTAAATATATTTTTTAGTTTAGTATAAAGTGGTATTTTTAAAGTTTTCAAGAAAAAAATAACTATTGGTAAGTGGCAAAACGATCAAATTATAATATTCTTAGTTAATCGTATTGTAATATTAACATGTAAAAGTCTTTCATCGGGTCTAAAAGTTCATTTTGGGACATATTCAAAAACAGCGATTTTTTTGGAAAATTTAGGTTTAAAATATATTTCTAAATAAATCGTAGAATAAATTCTCCAGGGGGTTAAATAGGCATAAAAAACTTTTTGATTTCCGAAATTTTAATTCCATAATAATTTTCTGTTGAATTTTTTGTGACAAATGCAATTATTTAAAAACTATATTTGTGCTCAGGTAAACAGAAGGATTGAAATAAGCGTAGGTACAAGACTCTAAACACATTGTTTAGAATAATCCCACTGACATTCTATTGTGGAATGATAATAACGCTTAGAGCTGGTACGAGTGCATATTATTCAACCTGCTCGGAGCTTAGTCTCGCGGTTTAACCCCTTGGTTAACGTCCTGAGGTAAGTTGTTGTGTTTGCGGTGAAGGCTTTTTTGAGTAATCCAACTAAATAGTTTCAGTTAATAACAGCGTGACTCACATTATGCGAATGTACGATGATTAAGTTTTTAAATCACATTTTCCAGCTAATGTAAAAAAAATACGATAAACGAAATTTTAATTAGGTTTGCTTCGAACACAGTAGATACTCACACCAACGCATTTCTTGCATACAGCACGTTTATTAATCGAATGTATACAACTATTGTGGTCCCTTTCCCGCTAAATAGTCAACAGGCTATGGTGACGTAGAATAAAGAATATAAAAGGATATTTGCACCACTGGGACTCGAACCCAGGACCTTTCGCTTTCCCGGCAAACGCGCTGACCGCTGCACCAAGGTGTCGATATCCGATTCGGTCATTTTAACTGTATTACTTCGACTAAGAACCACCCATATTATCTTCATTTTCTTAACGCATATTTTATTGGCTGCTATCTTTATATATGATTGCAAGATTCAAACCCGAACTACGTGCTGTCTAGATAGTGTCTGGATAAATCTTTATCCATTTTATTTAGTATGCGACATCTATTGAATTTTCGGCAAGTCTGGGATATTATATATATATATTTTTTTAACTTAATGAGTAAAACATCAAATTTTAATATTTAATTAAATGAAGACAATATTAGCGAAACTCAATCGAAAATCTGGAAACAGAAAAATCAGAAAAAGATATTTACACGTCTGGGACTCGAACCCAGGACTTTCGCTAATATTGTCCTCATTTAAATATTACAATAGAGGTTTTATTCATAAAATTTAAAAAAATATATGTAAAAAAAGAATATAACGCTAAAACTGCCTTCTACGGAACTACAAATTTCAATTATTTTTGCCTGTAATTGGGTCAGAATCAGGCCTTCTTCTATTATTCTTTATTCCATTGTCAATGACATTTAGCAAATACGTCACTGTCGGAATCCTGCTGCATACGTTTTCTTCAACTATTGTGATTCCTTTCCCGCTAAATTGTCAATAGTCAAGACAAAAGGCTGTTTCTATGTAACATAGAATAAAGAGTAGGTATATAACTAGAATTGCCATCCGTGCAAATTTTAATGGCAAAAAATTGTGCAATTGACTTAGTGCCTGTTGCTTCTAAATCTTTGAGCACGTGGTATGTCTCACTTACACTGGCCTGAAATTATATATCGCCATTCTATTTAAATTTCGTAATCATGGTGAAACACAGTTTTGTATGGAAATATAGGCCAAATTGTTGGGTCTGTAATTGGGTCACGAATCACGTCTCCGTGTGATATTCTTTATTCTATTCTTAGTGACGTTTAGTAAATACATCACTGTCGGAAGTGAATACAAATGGACCAATATACACAATCCTTGTTTGTGTTTTTTCGTTCAGATCTATTAGCGAAAACTAACCCGACCCCCGAGTCTCAAGCCTATCGTTATTTCAAAGCTTAATATTTTACCATGTTACTTAACGTGGCAAGCCCAAGAAGGTTTTGGTAAATTGTTCGAAAGCCGCCGCATGCCGTTACACTTTTAATAAGCATAGATTTTAAAAAGTAAACTGTTTTTAAACTTAATTACCAAAAGAAACATCGGTTTCAGTCCGGATAGACGGAAAAAATATGCATTAAAATTCGATTTTTATTCAATCAAAGTTAAAAACTTCCGTTGCCGCCATATTTGTTTTGTATGGATTTGACATTTGCGAAGTTTTGTTTCAAACTAAATACGCATGAATTACTTAATTTACCTAAACTAAGAACCTAACAACCTATTTTGTGAAGGTAAATAGTTGTTTCTTGTGTTAATTATTTAAATGAAGTGTGATTTCCATAATCCGTGCTTAAAAATGCGGCGGCTTACGCACAAATTAATAAGGTTTTTTTTAGTGTAACATAACACTGATTTCATACTTTTTAGTTATATAAAATATTACCACTATTGCCTTTAGTTGCTTATTATAGCCTGTTTTAATTTTTTCTGTAGAGCATTTTATGCATTTTATCAACACAATTATGTAAAGTGCTGTTTTGTTATCTCGTTAATACCAGTATAATTATTTTATCGATTGGCTTTTGTCACGGCATCTATTAATTAAATTAACTTTTTTAAATGGAGCTTTTTAGTCAAGACATTACTGTTTCATTAAGGTTTTTAATACTGTACTAAAAATATTAAAAGTAATCGGTTGGTTTCTACTTTTACAAACATTTTCAATATTACAATATCAAAAAAGTTTAGACAAAATGAAAGGAGCTGAAATCTGAAATGTAAATGAGGGGACAAGTTCTCCAATAGATTATTGGGTTGAATTTAACGCGGGAATATGGTGGCTTTATACATATACATTAAGATCACACTTTTAACAATACCTACTCGGTAGGGTCTGCAGTCACTAACTCAAGGGATGGGATCGTTTATTAGTTATTAAAAGGTTTTTACTCTAAGAATCCAAGAAGGTTTACAGAAACAGATCTATTTATTGAAAAAAAATATAAGTGTTCATTACAGAATGAAATGGATAAAAGACGAAAAGTGAACAGCTGTAAAATAACATCTTAATCTTTGTGTTGGAGAGTTGAAGTAATTTGTACATCATTACAGATCGTTCAAATGGTTTTAAATGGCAACATTAATATAACTACTAAGTAATGCAAAATTATATGGTTTTAGTATTAAAAATTAGATGGCTTAGAAATATAGAGCACATATTAGCTACTTAAATTATGTAGTATTTTTTGTGATAAGCCCTTTTATAAGCCCAGAAAAAGTATCAAAAACACCTACTTACGAAGCCATTTTTGGTTATGGTTTTATTGAATAATTTTGTAAAATTTTACTATTGAAAAAAAGATCGTAAAACATTTTAATATTTGCGCCTGAGATTTGCAAAATTCTATAAATCTTGAATTGTTATCAAAATGGACGGCTGGACAAACTTAACAACTTACCTATAATAATGTATATGTTAAAGGCCGATCGTAAAATCGTGAAATGGCGACAGATCGTGATGTGCCTGAAGTGCATCAGGATCTGCCAGATCTTACGAGTGGCCTGCGATATATACCTACGTGAAAAAGCCTACAAGGAGTTAATAAATAAATATAATAAAATAAAAAAGTAATGCAAAAGATTGTCTCCAATATTAAAATTCTGGATTTCGTTGATGGACCCCGCGGATCAAGTATCAAGTATTAAGTACCTACGTACTTTCATAAATACTTTAATTTACAAGTTTATTATGTAATCGACCCAGTCATTTTGAAAGTTCTTTACTTTTCCAAAAAGCTTGTAAAATTTATTGGCTTGTTCTCAATAACGTCCCTTTATTATTATCCTTCCCGGAATTGAAAACATTACTCCTTAGTACAGAGGTTAGATTTTGCTCTGACCCAGTTTAGATTATGGAAAAACTTTCCACCGTATGTTTGGATTAAGCCTATGAAATATGTAACATATCCGGAGGTTATTGTTTTCCATTTTGAACTTCTTAAGCCTACAGAACTATTATGTCCGGGAACTAATAACCGGAGAAATTGCTCTTTACTACCTTGAAAAGGTGTTCGAATTGGATATTCACGAAAAAAATAAATGATAACTTGAGTCAATAAGGAACTTCAGTGAAAAATATTATAGCTTAAAAAAGTATTCGTATTTTTTATTTCTGATGTGTTTCTGCAGAATTGGGTGACCTGCTAGCATTTCGGACACCGTTACAGTGTCCATCATTAGGGTAATATGGATTGCTCATCTGGCCGTGAAAACCTCAAATCGTATCCAAACGTAGATCTATGGACACCGATTTTGAATACATTTGTTTTATTATATTTATTATTTATTAACGTCCTTTTTAGGGACTTTACGCATGGATAATAAAAAATATACAGTATTTATTGTACATTACTGAACTGCTTCAGTAACAACATTTTGTATTTGCTTAGTGACAAATTGAAGATGTCCACTGAATAAGTGTAATTAATTCCCTCCATTAGTATTCTAAGCAAAGAGGAATACATATTATAGTTATTCCCAGTATTTCTACACTGAAATAAATACCAACTTCTAGAATTACGTAGTGGAACTGAAAGTTTATCAATGCAAGCAATTATGGACTAGCAACTACATTATTTAATATTTTATATAGAAATACCAAGTCAGTGAAAATCCTTCTCTCCGACAATTTAATAATATTCATAATACGTAACGTACGTTGAAAAATTAATTAAAAAAAATTAATTAACTCCACACAAGAGACTAAGAGGAAAATAATTCCCCTATGGCATCTTTGGGGATGCTGTGTGGAGGGTCTTTTTAGGAAAGGAAATTCTGGGAAGGAAAACTATATCAGGGGTGGCTAGGAATTTTGGGTCAGTGACCCGGAGGGGCGGTCGTATGTATCTATCCCTCTCACTACGGTTCAAAGCAATGTTCGGAGAGAGCCCTGCTGGAGAGGACAAAAGATCTCCCTCAACCAGTCTCTCCCGATCTGGCCTGCTACGCAGTTGTCGGGCAGACGCACCCGCCTCCAAGATCCTGACAAACCATACCCCGTGGACCCGGGCGCCCCACAAAAGTCACCACACGTAGCAAATCAGTTGATGCGACCTGTGGCGGAGATGTTGGTTATCCAATAAATGGTTCCCGGGGCGGCTGCACGCTGCACCCATACCCGCTATCTCTATCACTGTAAAAATTGGTGAAAATAAACAGCATGCCTTTATGCTTATTAAAATGAGCAAAACCAAACACTTAAAATAAATGTTAGGTGTAATTAAATACAATAACATTTGTTGTTTGTTTATTAAATCAAAATTATGAACATGTTTTAAAAATGATTTGTGTTGTTGCTAATCATGGTTTTTCGCTCCTATAATTTTTTGGCTATAGCTTCTGATTTGTCTATTCGTACCAAAATATATGAATTTTTTTAATACTCTGTATCCTGATGAAGAAACCATTGGTTTTGAAATACGTTGATAATTTTTATTATGTAAGTTGTACAAACAAAGATTGTATTTTATTTTATTAAAATAACGCCACAAAGTGATTGTGCAATTATGGAAGAAGTAAATTAATATATTTAAATGTCTTTTTCGTTATTTGTTTTTGGGGTGTGTATGATGCGCTACCTCCTTCTTTAGCCGACGTTGCGGACAGCGTTGCAGATCCGACTGAAGGATCTGCCTTGATGATGGACACTGCAACACTGTCCGAAACGTCGGCTAAAGAAGGAGGTAGCTCAACACGGCATAACACACCAAAAACAAATAACGAAAATGCTTTTGGCCGTGAAAATCTAAAAAAATATATTTAAATGTCGGCTTATAATCGTGCACACTGGGCGTGGTCAGAGCTAAGGAGCTTACTGCTCCGCTGTGGGGTCTTATATAAGAAGAGGGATAGAATTTGTAAACTGTGCTTTAAAAGTGAGGTTGATTTTGAAAACGATGTTTTGAACAAAAGGTAAATTTAGTAAACGAAATTTTGAGGAACAGTTATATTTCGGTAACTCAATTTTTTTTTTAAATATAATTATTATTTTGTTTTTTGTAAGACGCAAACAGTTTTTTATTTGTGTGAACGAACAATTTAGTGGCGATCGAACTGTGGTGAGCGAACAATTGGCGGATCGTACACCAATGTAGACACGGGCTTTCTATAAATAATAATAATGATATTTGAATGATTTGCACAGCGCCGTTTTTTTGAAAAATAACCTCAAGGGCGCTGTACAAACTTATAATAGATTTCTACAATCCTTCTTTCAATTACAAACTAAACGAAACCATTATAACAACTTATGGATAAAAATTGCATCCACCGGTTCATTTGACCAATGAACGCGATACTGCGTAAAAATTAACATTTATTGTTTGATTGATATACTTACATGCATAAAATATACAGGAGAGCATACTTACCTGGAAAGTCACTTGAGATTAACACTGTTTATTGTTTATTTGGAGAAATTTAGGTACAGTTCGCAAGCAGAAAACACAATTGGTAGGACATACAATTTGAGGACGCAATTCTATAAAGATAGGAGATGTCTTGTTTACAGAGCTTATTGTTAAAAATGCCGATATTATGAAATTGTTCATTAAAATGCTAACAAATGTGAGTTTTTTTTTATGATGGCAAACGAAAAAATTTGTCTGTCTGGTGAATCACGTGAAGATTTATAAATGACATTTGTAGTATGTGTGGTGCATCCAGAATGATCGGTTTCATTCTCGACGTTATTTTACACGATCATGATCCTGCGGTCGGCCTAGAACCATTCCCTCGCAGTTACCAGGTAGCACCCACTAGCACCAGCACACTCTATGCGGATTGCGGCGGCCGCGGTGGGTTGGTTGTTTGCCAAAATTATTACATGCAGGGCTGGACCCACATATAGGTACGAATAGCCGCTTCGTGGTAGATTGTACTACTACTATGTAGGTACTAGGAGGGGAATAAATAGCGCAAACAGCGTAAATTAAAAATTATTATCTATGGTACAAGAGCCTAGAAAATCATACTAGTTCATGATCAATTCTAATTTTTCAAGGTACCTAGCTAATTCAACCTTTCTCCTAACCATTTCCTTCCTTCTTCAGTTTCTTCAACATATCCCGATGAATTGGGAAACCGTCAATTAAAACGTTGTAGATGTGTATTGTATTGTAGTGTATTGATTATTCATGCAGTTCTTGATGAATTATTTCACTGAATGTCGATAGCTTAGTTTGTAAAACGAGGTTCTGCTATATCCAAACAGATGGCAGTTGAGTAGGACATCAGAAGAGTATCATCTACCGCCGTTCGTGTTTTAAGTACTAATGGTTACGATTATGGCCGAATGCATAAGTGAGGTTGTGCGGCCTCCCTCAGAACTACTTAGAGCCTAGCCTAGTATTCATTGTCCAGTTTAATATTCATTGTAAATATTTACAATAACTAAATAATCACTCGAATCTATAACTTATTTGGAAAATACCCAACACATTTTAAGTTTTCTTATTACTGGAAATAAAGAGACAATAACAGCATGCAACTGGGCGGGCTCCGTTGGATAGGACATGTAGCAAGAACGGAAGATAGCTGTTTAACAAAGATGGGTACTTCTTCATAATAAGCCAGCATGATACAGGGGTGTTGGGATAACTTATCAAATATGGGTGTATGGTCAGAAAAGAAATCATGGAGAAAGTCAATAGGAAGACAGGTAGTACAGCAAAAGTGTTTCCTGTAGCTATAGACGACAAGGACTCTCCAAATCTTATATTTCCAATGACAATGATAACGGGTAATAATTACAAGGATGTTCTTGAAATATAATCGGGTCTTAATAGGATTTATTTAGGAACAACAAACGTAATTTAACAAACTACCCAGCAATGCTTCGTCTTATTTTTTGTGCCTGTGTTATAAGTACATACACCGAAGTGATAAAACCATAAAAGTGTTACCTTACTTCGGGCAGACCAGCACACCATTTCCCTCGGTTTTTCCATATTTTTAATGTTGTTTCCAGCAGGGTTCACGAATCTAGCATAATATATTTTAATATTTTTATTCCTTATCTAATATTTTACCATCTTGCTTTGTAAAATATTTTATTTTAATGTTGTTGTACGAATTTAGATATTCTTTGACTTTACAAATTAACCATGTCAAAGTCCAGCTGGGCTTAAAAATCCAAAAATATGTAAATAATAATGATGCCTTTTTTAATTTTCCAGGCATTATTCAAACGTTGCCGAATAAACCTGTTTATATTGAAATATGCACAATACACAGTTGGAAAAGTTTTCCAAAAAGAGGAAATGTGCCTGCTGGTTTAATGACAATTCATAACAGTGACGAATCAGATTTTTTTTGAAAATTTATTTCAGAGTCATTAAAAAAACTAGCCAATAAATCTAACATATACAATTTTTTCTTCATCACATTTTATGACTTAATTTCTCTACTTAAAAGTGTTTTTCGCTGTTTTGATTTATCCGGACACCGTAATTATATGGAGTTTCGGTAAGCATACGGGTTGTCATTTTTTACATTAGCTTTACACAGGAGGCCCTGAAGAAAATAATTTTCCCTCAGGGCGTATGTGATCTTTGGGGATGCTATGTGGAGAATGCTTTTTAGAAAAAGAAGGAGAGGGAGTTCCGGAAAGGAGAAAGGTATGAGGGGTGGGTAGGATTTTGGTGGTCAGAATATCCAAGAGTAACGGACGTATGAATCCGACCCTCGCACTGCGGTGCAAGGCGACGTTCCAAGAGAGTCCTGCTGGAGAGATCAAAGGTTCCCCCTCAACCTTTCTCTCCCAATTCAGCCTGCTACGTAAACATCACCCCATGAACCCGGGCACCCCTGCTAAGTAACCAAACGAAGCGAACCGTTTGGAGTGACCTATGGAAGATTTGTTGGATATCCAACAAATGGCGATACATATACCCACCTCCCAAATTGATTATAAACGTTTCAAAATATTTTTTTTATTTTACTTACTTTCACTAACGTAAAACACGAAAATGACCGTTACGTTTTTTTTTCTTTGAGTCGTGCAAAAAGAATATTAGATGTAGAGATAATATCTTTGTCATTGTCAGATAATATATGTTAATTACCGTTGACCTGCGCTCTGTTTCTTAGTAAATCATAGTTAGTACAGTAGTTCTAATTAAACCATTGAGAGTAGTTTTGTCATAGCTACTGGCTATACATTTGTAGCACGAAAGCGTCACGACTCGTTAGTGAGCAGTATTTTCCTTTCGTGGAAATCATCGGTCTCCTAACTATCTCCCGCTCTCGGGACAATTACTTTAAAACCAGATGTTTTGTAGCGTGAACTGAGAGAATTGCTTACTTGCTAAATGTACAGTTTCCATAAATTAGTCTATAAAAATGTGTTTTTACCATAATTGGCTGTCTAACTAGACAAGGTTCGTCAATGAATTCACACTTTTGATAGAATATAGTCATTAAAGTGACCTTTAGTGTAATGATTAATGTTGCTATGCACATTAAAGAAGTTAAAAAAATATTTTGAATTGTTAATTGAACGTATATTTTTGATTTACGAATAATTTATTTTTTATTAGTTTCAGTTTACTTTTTGGTGCTTGAACCGACGTATAATGAATAGTGGCTACCTATATAGGGTGTTAAGGGATGTACGTGGCTTACTTCAACCATTGATTTCTGACATTATTTGAAGTAAAAAATGTTAATGAAATTTGGTCTCCAGTGAATTTTCGATGACTTTTTTTTTCGTCAAAGTAAAAAAAACAAAAACGCATGTCGTCACTGGTCACTCAGCCGAGTAACCGCTCAACCTCTTACCCCGCCATCAACTGTCCAACATCTTCTATTTTTTTATATTTTTTGTAGAAAAAAATGTCACTGGAGACCAAAATTTCATTAACATTTTTTACTCCAAAAATATCAGGAATCACTGGTTAAAATAAGTCACGTACTTCCCTTAACACCCTGTATATTTCAGATAAGTCAGCCGAGTTTTTTACGTATTGTGAGTATTCATTTGTTTATACATTAACAAGCTAAACTCTTTAGACAGAGTTTTTTTTTAAATCAGGCCTAGACGGTAACGTTCTTCTTCTTCTTTTGAAGGTCAAGTATGCAAGATTTCATCAACCTCGGATTAAAATTAATAAAAAAAGTTATAAAAATAAAAATAAGCCGAAAGCTCTACAATTTCTTCTTTATATATTATAAAATATACGTTGTCCTATGGATAAGCTATCAAGAGGTTGGTGAAATACACTCTAAGTACATTAGGTATCTACTTTATTTTAATGTGTTTACTTAGCATGACAAAGGTAATCGATCGAAAGGGTTACCTATATAAAGTTTATATAAACGTATCCCGCAATGAATCGGTAGAACTAGTACAGTTATGTTCAAGCCAGACACCAAAAGGCATGTGAGATGAAAATGTGTTTAGGCATTTACTTACATAATGTAGTCTGATACCTTTTTTATCAGCCATATTGGATTGATTAAATCATAACGGCACTGCATTTCTGTAATATATGTTATGAAGCTTTTAAGTATTCAATTCACTGACGACACACCAGACATGTCGGCATTTCGTTTGTCTCATATAATAATAATAATAATATTTGGAAGACTTGTATAGCGCCGTTGTTGTGAAAAATCACCTCAAGGGCGATGTACAAACTTATAATCCATTTCTACAATCTTACTTCTAACTAAAAACTAGACAAACCATTATAACAACTTATGGCTAAAAATTGCATCCACCGGTTCATCGGTCACCGAATACGAAACGCCTGTACAATGATTTGACCAATAAAGGCGAAGCTGCGTAAAAATGTACTGTACAGGCAGATAATATACAGGTCCATACTTACCAGGGAGGTCACTTTCATATCGCATAAGAATATTGAACTCGTATTTCAATTTTTTCATTAAGAAAACATTGTTCCAAAAAACAGCCTTGAAACTCTATCATTGGCAGGTAGTAACCAGTAACTACTCATTTTCCACAAATAATGTAGTCTATACGTAGGTACTAAGCCAAGGGTGCAAGTCTTAAAGTAAAATGCACAAAGAAAATGGTTAAAAATTGAAGAAGTTAATGGTGAGAGGGTGAGGGGCGCAAAGACGGCGAGCGGTTCTGGGGAGTGGAGGAAAGAATTAGGCGTGTTTTCATTTGCATTTAAAAGGAATCCCAAATGAAAGTTTTCCTGGCCTTTCATTGATGGAAAGGTATATCCCTTTGAACGAGTATTGTGGATCTGATTTGGGTATTCCGTTAAATAAATATCACTTCTTCAAATTTTGCAAATTCACTTTGTGGCACCATTTTATTAATGAAATAATTAAAAACACTTTGTTTTTACCACGATAATCTTTATTTTAAAAATCAACATGTTTCGAGAACGATGTTCTCTTCATCAGGACATTATATGTAATAAAAACTAAATTATCAAGTATATAAAAACAGGCGTGGGTAGAAATGGAAGTATTAGGAGGGAGAGAAGTGGAAAGGGTAAATAAATATCAATAGATTCTTGAGTTCGCAAGTAGCTAACTTTTATTGTTTAACCGAGACCCGTAAATGGGAAAGCTTTCACTTTAACAAAAAATATATATCTACCAACATAGTGAAAAAAACGTGAAAATAAATATTTTTATTAACTTTTTAATCATACAAAAAGATAACAGCCAAAAAATATGGGAAAAGTAGTTGACGATAATATTGCTATTTCCATGAATTTTAAATATAAGATCGACGAAAATAAGGTCACAGTGGCCATGTGAGTTCTATTCCCAGTTGCGATCGATATCTTTTTTTATTTATTTATGTGTCTTGTTCTATCTCATGGGTAGCTTATAATTATTAGTATTATCTTCTACTTCAATTATTACATTTAATATGTATGTATTCATTGATACTCTTTATTATATGATTCTTCTAATACAACATTGCTACTGCCATTTTATGATGAGTATACATTTGCGAACCGAGACGCGAACCGAACCACGAATAATGGTAAAGCAACCACAAGCGGCGTTTCACGCCTTTTGTAGTTGCTTCATTTTTTTGTAATAATTCGTAGATTCTTTGCGTCTCGGTTCGCAAATGTATACGCAGCATTACAAATTTAATATTACAACACACATTGGCAGTAAAACCAAATTACATTGACATAAACCCAAAACCTAAAGCCATTAAAAAAATTCAAAATGGAAAATGAATTAATAGTGTTCTTTCCTGTAAAATAGTTTACTAATATTTTTGCGTTTAAATCGTCTTGCTGATAAACTACTTGCATTTATTTTATTTTTTAGAGTTTTAGTTCACGTGTAGGTACATTTGTTACTTAGTAGGTATTTGTTAATAGTAGAAACCGGTGGTAGGTAAATAAAAATTAAATAACAAATGTACATGTGAAATAAAACTCATCCAAACGAAATTGATACGTAGTTAATGGAAAAGAAAATTTAAAAAATGCTTGCCTTGATAGGCAATGTTTACTACAAAAAAATCTTCTACAATCAACTGCCTTCCTAAAAATACGAGCCATACTTTAAAGGCCTTACCTAAAAATCATAATCTCCACTTCCATACCGCGCCCTTCCTCTTCTGTCTTTCTCCAGACTTTGTTTGAAAGAAAGGCGAATGTTTTTTTTATTATTTATTCTTGCGGCTTCAAATGGAAAAGGCTCTCATTTTACCGTAATTAAGGTTCATAATTTCATATCTTTATAAATCCGTAAAACTCAAACTGAATTAAACAAGCATAATTTTCTGTATTTAGTTCCTATCTTCTCCGTTCTTGAAATAAAAGTAAATGAAGAAAGATTTTCTTACTTTACATGGCAATCTTGCAATAATATTATATTAATAATTGTTATCACTACTTGGCGTAATATAATATACAGTTATACACTGAAAATATTGGATCAATATCACGGCGTCTTCTCATTTTTGACAAACCAATTAGTATTTCACAGCTCCGTCAATTAACTTAAATTTTTTAAGTATCATAAGAAAGTCTGTGTGCCATAAGTAAGTCTGTGCGTGCGCTAATTAATTTAACGTATTTAATTTGCGTCATTTCTCAATTAATTAAATAAAATAATACATGATACATTTGCGACACGTTCTAGAGTGGAAAACGAACATTCAGAATTGGAGCGCTGCAGTTGCTTGAAATAGCTTCTTTAGCTGTGTTTGGTGACCAGATTTTTCCCCACGTCCTCTGTTCTTTCTGCTTTCCCCCTACCACCACCTTCAGCCTCACAACCCTAATTGAGTAGTCTTTCTGGCTTCAGACGCTCAGGAACAGTTATTTTTTTGTTGTTGTTGTTTTACATTGATAGAATGTTCCCCGCAAATGTTGATACGAAGTCTTCGGCTAAAAGATTTATTTTATTTTATTCAAAGTTTGTACAGTTTTTAAGTGGCCCGCTATATTTAGTGATTTAGCAAGGGTACACGGTTTCGTGGGGTAAGGTTTGTCTAGGTCTTGGCGGTGGATGCTTCTGCCCACCTACTGCGTGACGGGCCGAATGGGGAGAGACTGGTTGAGGGAGACCTAGATCCCTCCATCCGGACTCTCTCGATCCGCAGTGGGAGAAATGGATTCATACGTCCTTCACTCCTGGACAAACTCCCAGATTCCTACCCTCCCCTCATACATTTTTCCTTTCCAGAACATTATCTCCTTAATTTTCCTGGAAAGACCCTTCGGATGAGAGGAAAGATGACACTTTTCTCAAAGATGACACCGGCCCTGAGGGATTTTTTTCCTCAGGGCGTCCCATGTGAAGCTTATGTAAAAAAATAACATTTAAATATTAAAAATGTAAAAATCAGAGATTTAGAAAAAACAATTGGTAGAGGATTTCTTAAATAAAATTTCTAAATATTTCATATTTTTAAACTTATGTAAAATGCAATTTTTTTTTAAAGCTTGATACAAACTTGTAAATCCATCGGTTGAAAAAAAAAAGTAATAGTAGGGAATGTTAATGCAGGCCCTTATTATTTTGACTGCGATGAAATCTTATTCAAAAGGGGAAGAATTTCATTTAAAAACGCTAAAGATTCTAAATAATTTATTAATTGCATCCGAATTTCGTAGACACCAGACTGTTTAGAGATGCGGATTCAAGCAGCGTGATGGGATTATCATCGTCCTCTTCAAATGTTTGCATATTAAGTATAAGTATAAAGGCTTGGCGGGATGGTAGGTACTAGGTACTACGACAAAGGTTGGGGGTTGAAGGAGAAGCTCATAAATATTTGAGAAAACCTTCGGGGAAAGTCTGCGGTGCATTTCGTCTTGAGAAAGCTTGACAAAGCTGCGCAAGTTTTACTGGCATTATGACGGGAAAATAAAACACTTTAATTAGAAATGAAGTTTTCTCATTTAAATTGCTGAAAAGTAAAAATAGCTCAGTGGTTTGTAGCCACAACTACGAAATGGCTTTTTAAAGTGTTATTTTTGTTATTTTATTTATTCAAGCGAAATTACTCCTAACACGAGATTTAAACAAGTCTAACTACAAAAAAGGTGCACATATATTTAATTATTTTTTACGTTTATTCTGTTTATTTTTAAAATGATGCTTTCTCTGTCCAACTGGGAAGGATTCCCGTTTCAGGGCAGCCAAATTGCATATTAAGTTCATAATATTCTTAACAAAGGAATGGTTTCGTACAAGACATCACAAGAATGAGATTCTGTCAAGACAACTTTTGAGAACATTAACAATTGCATTCGGAATGAACGAATGCAATTCGCAAAGATGTGATTTTTTCAAGGTCATTTTGGATAACATTAAGAATGGAATTCAGAACAAATGAATGGTTTCTTTCGATAGATCGCAAGGATGAGATTCATTCCAGGTCATTTTGGAAAACCTTTACAATTGCATAATTTAAAAAAAAATGGTAAAATAATTTTTAAACATTTACTTAGTACCTCAAAAGAGTTTCCACGTTTTCAAACCGTTTGGAGCCAGTGATATAGGCCATTCTTAAATAAATTACTTTGCAGGTAGTGGGAAGGGGAAGGAGATTGGGAAGCAGAAGGTGGGGAAGTACCTGGCTATTCAGATATTTTTTATTATTGATTCATCAAGATAATATTACAAAATACACCATTTTTTTGTTATATGGCACCTCACTAACTGAGCCTGCTCCTAGATGGCAAGAATTTAATCTAATTTTAATATCTCAATCTTGGAAGATGAAAATGAGGTACATTTTTCAAATTTAAATAGATAAATAGAACGAAAGAAAATAAAAAGAAAAGAGATGAGAGAAATAGAAAAAAGGTGAAAGAAAGAAATAAAAAATAATTGAGAGGAAAAGAGACAAAATAGAGGCGTTTGGTGTGTTGTTATATTGTAGAAGCAGGCAGAATATAATGCCTTTGTTGACAATCCTTTGGTGAATTTTGTGTTTTAGATTTGCATTTTTTGTCATGTGAATATCTTTAATGTTTTTTTAAATTAAATTTAAAAATTTGGAGCCAGATTATGGCAATGTCTTTTGTAGTCTATAGATGCATTTGTCTTCGGAGTTATGTATTGATGTCTATATTTTGTTTCGTAGTTGTGTTGTGCAGTATAATGGTTTAGTTTGTCTTTTTGGTAATGCATAAATATAATTTTGATTAAGAGTTGCTGTATGTTCAAAACGGTTCCATGCCAACTCAGAATCAAGTCAACTCAACACCTCTTTGAAAAGTCATTAAAAGCTTTGAAAAAAATAATTTTCAAATAGCCAGTAACCCTACCCTAACTTAACCTATTTAACAATTTTTTTTATCATAACTCTTAATGACCTTTCTGCGGTGGTTCTGAGTAGGTTTCATTCTGATTTGGCCGGTCACCGTTCAATACCGTTCAATCAGTTATATTCTTACGCTCGTAACGGCAGCCCGTGCCTCGGTACTGTCCTAGCGCTCGCGTTACCGTAACACTTTCATGACGGTAGAAGAATTATTAATAACGTTAAAAAATGAAGTTCAAAAAATCCAAACGATTAAAGACTCGAAAACCAAAACCAACATCGAAAAAATTATTGGTGATCTTGATAATGAAGTAAAATCTGACATATTAAAAATGCAACAACAAATAATTCAACTACAAGAAAAACTAATTGAAAAAAACGACCAACTGGTGGGAAACATTGAAAAAATAATGAAAAACGCAACAATACCATCCTATGCCCAGGTATTATCAACAACTAAAGTTACTCCTCGAGAAGAAGAGAGATTCTCAATCATCATTTCGTCGACCAAAAATAATGCTAAAGCAGAAGAGATTGAAAAGATAATAAAAAAAGAAATAAATTTAAGCAACATAAAGATAGGAATAAATGGGTTGAGAAAAACAAAAGAAGAAAAAATAATAATATCATGCCCAAAAAAGGAATATGCAAATACCCTAACTGCCGAAATAAAAAAACTGAATACCGAATTGGTGGTAAATGAAATTCAAAAGAAAAGACCAAAAATAATAATAAAAGGATTAAAATCAAATCTTACTGAAGACGAAATAGTTTGCGGAATAATTACCCAGAACGAAGGAATTGAAGATGTTTACAAGGAAAGTGAAGACAATAAAATCACACTAATAACGGAAATAAAAAATACAAACGTAAATGAACAACAGCGCCAATTCACTAGCTACATCTTGGAAACCAGTGGCAAAATGCGGAAAAGTCTTCTTGCACTCGGTAAACTAAATATACAGTTTCAACGAGTAAAAATTGAAGATTGCAGTCCATTAACTCAATGTTTTCATTGCTGTATGTTCATGCATACAGCTAAAAAGTGCCTACACCGAACCGGCCCTCCAATTTGCCCACACTGCATGGGCGACCACATCCTTTCAAAATGTCCGGGAAGAGAAACAATACCAGCGTGTGTAAACTGCACCAGACAAAATTCTAAATATGGAGAAAAAAATACCACGGACCACACAGCCAACAGTATTAAGTGCAACTTGTCATACTTCCTGGGGCCAGGGTGATACTGAAGCCACGTAGGGTCCAGCGTTATACTTCTGGTCTCCAGAAATATGTCCCTCCCGGGGGGGGAACAAGTGTTAAGCAGGCCCCCCGGGGGCAATATGCCTCGGCTTGGAAGGCTCAGCTCAGGGTCGTAGGGCTCCTCCGAGGCTGTCGATGGTTGACTCCAATGAAACAAGGTTTGGGCACAATTCAAATGTATTCAATAATGCAAGGGTGAACAGTACAGGCAACCAGGTAAGCTGTTTAAGGCCTAGCATAAGAGAGAGAGAGGCACTAGAAATACTACTGAATTTAGGCTCGGAAATACTATGAGAGGGTTTAGAATCTCACGTGGCGTCGTACGGATGCAGGCAGCTTCCCTACGAAGTGGAGAGGTCTAGAGCAAAGCTCATAGACTGTGTGCAGAACCTGGGCGGCTCGGGGTGCGTGGGCGGCTTCTCGGCGTCATGGTGGGCGGATTCGGTCAGCTTACCGAACCGGTGGGCGATAACGGTGAATTAAGCGGCTATCGGCAATGTAGGCGGATTAAAAGCCGTGCGCGTCTGGGCGGCCATGGTATTAAGTAGGCGGCAGTTGTGAATTACTCGGCTCGTCGGCACGTAGACGGATTAAAAACCGTGCGCGGCCAGGGCTGCTATGGTAGGCGGCAGTAGGATTATACAGGCGGCTGTGGTGATAGCGCCATACTTGGTTCGTAAGTGAAGACTTAATTAGCCGCGTCGAAGGGTGGCATACTGCCCGACAGTACGTAGTAGTGCGTACGACCGCTCGCGCCGTTGTCTGAAATATGTCTGTTCCTTTGGCGATCGGTGGCTGGAACTCTCTGCCCGTGATGAGCGAGACGGAAGACTCGAACGCGTGCCCTATAAGGTAATGTCTTCTGCCATTGGCTGGATTTCGCGCCGTGTGGCCATATATGGTAATGTCTTCTGCCAGCCTGAGAGGGACAGCAATAATCATACGATGCTGAACATGTACTGAGCACGTGACACACAGCTGCCTGCCGCTTGTATAGTCCGTTCGTAGGATTTATGGGCAACTCATAACACTACCCTCCTTCCCCTGAAAAATGAAGGGAAAAGGCAGCGAGGCTGATGCAGGGAACCACGACCTTCCATACAGCATGTGATGCGATGGTTGCCACAATGTGAGGTACAGAGCTACCTCTTCACCAGGATTTAAACACTCCCTACCTAAGAGCCAACAAAATTTTAACTACCTGTGAGCCAAGCTAAAAAAAACTAGCAAAAAACTGAACAAAGGTTGCCAACTCTCTCAAGAAATTAAAAAAATGTGACGTACCTAGTGCGATACAAGACACGCTAACGAAGGTGCATGAAGAAATAAGGAAAACATGACCCTTCCGAGAAGGATTACTACCATGTAAAAATCTTAAAATTAGACAAAAAATTTCCAACCCTATTCCTGTTATGGAATATTGTACGCTGACCAATGTCATGAAATGATCGAAATCACTCATATTCGCGTCTTACAATAGAATTCTTAAAATTATACAACTTTGTTTTTATACACTTTATTCCTGTTATGGAATATTGTACGCTGACCAATGTCATGAAATGATCGAAATCACTCATATTCGCGTCTTACAATAGAATTCTTAAAATTATACAACTTTGTTTTTATATACTTTATTCCTGTTATGGAATATTGTACGCTGACCAATGTCATGAAATGATCGAAACCAACTCATATTCGCGTCTTACAATAGAATTCTTAAAATTATACAACTTTGTTTTTATACACTTTATTCCTGTTATGGAATATTGTACGCTGACCAATGTCATGAAATGATCGAAATCACTCATATTCGCGTCTTACAATAGAATTTTTTAAATTATACAACTTTGTTTTTATATACTATGCTATTTTCACAATTCAATTCTAACCCAAATGTTAGTTTCCCGCACTCTCAGCTTGTCATGGTTTGTCTGGTTTGCATTTAATTATCAGGCATAAACGACCATCCTCTCATGTTCGCATATAATTGTAAGGTAATGCTACAAAACCTATCATGAATATTAATTTTCAGGCATAATATGAATCCTCTCATGTTTTCTCGACTCACCCTCGGTGACCCGTACAGCGCTGTACTTGGTATACTAGAACTATACCCTTGCCGCAACGACATAGACAACCGGATAGATCCCTTGGAATCCTCACGGTGAACTTGCGTTCGACGAAACCACATAGGACACCCTCTAGGTGTTCCCACCAAAATAACCAGACGAACCGTAATGACCATAAGTGCAATTACATTATTCTCTAATAAGAACAATACGACCCGAATGACATAACTTTATGACATTACCGAGCTAATTTACTCAACTGGGTGCATACTCTTAAATCTTCTTACTACGAGAAGTACTACTCCTTATTTGAATACAGTGATATAGCAAGTTACAAAACACCGTACAATTGCGTCCTGATATGGCAAGGACTTTACACGCTGGCTTACCATATTGATACCGAAGTAATCAATTACGTGTTTACAAAATATTTACATAGTAATTTAATTAATTACATTTATCATAATTAAAACACTTGAATATACATTTGTTTACCCACCAAAAACTCTATGTGTGTGAGTACAATTTTGTTAAATAACTTTCAATTCGAGTTTGTTTCAACTCAACTTAAACTCTCAGGGTTTGACTACGTAAGGAGAGAAGAAAAAAAAATTAAAATAAATAACAACAACGCCACGTATTTTTACCAAAAAATACGAAAATTTAATACTACCGACAATGTTATTAGAAGAGGAAAATTTTTTTTTTTAATTGAGTAACGAATTTCTTCCTAACACCGGAATCATATATACTTTAATTGTTCGGAAATTCGCGTTTCCAACAATCTTCCTGCTCTAATTCTAAGGAGTTTAGCCATCCTATCACGCTTGGATTATAGCTAACAGCCGAATGACACGTTAGGTCGATACCCAAGTTCCATCCTATCGGACTTGTAACAGCTCTATAATACCACACAACGAGTAACCGTTGTTATATGATCGCGGAAGAAGGTTAAAATTCGATACCACCACAACCTATGTGAACCGAATAGTGTTGTCTATTGGGCCTATTCTGATAACAAAAATGTGGTAATATAATTATTACATTGCCTTTTCATCGTGAATTCACTCCAACATACGCTAGAATTGAGACATACCCCGTTAAGGAGTGGGTAACTACCCGATTGTGAACGTTTTACCGCCCCAATTTCTCCTATATCGTAACGTGTGAGATGTCCAATACCATAACGATTTAACCTACATGTGAGAATAATTCGACAATGAAAGAGATTGAAAAACCCGAAAAAAAAAGACAAAAAAAAAAAAAAAAAATTATAATTGAAATGATATTTCCATTTATACATGACCTTATATTAATATATACACAAGGTTATTTACAACCATAAGGTTCCTAAGTTTCTTACTACTCAATGACCTACCCCAGTATGAGAACTAGGTGCCTTTATACCTACCACTTGTACAAGAATTTTCTTATGCCGTCTCTTGCCAACGAAAAGAAAAGAATATGCTTGCATATTCTTTCATTGCATCTAAAATTAAGTACTTTTTAGAATGCAAATTGTTCCACGAAAATAGAAATTAGGTCTCTACTTCGGTCCCGGGCAGGATACTGAATACCTAACGCAGTTTTTTCTAATGAAAAACCTAGCCTAATTTAGGGTTCCTTGAACTACGCCCTCAATCAGTGTATCGTGTCGTGTTTCTTAGACGAATTTATATACTTATGTAACCATATTCATATATAAATTTAAAAAACATTTTTTTTTTTTTAAAAAAAACAACCTAAGTGGCTACGCACTAGGAGAAAGTAATAAATTATTACTACCAATAATAGTCATTACAATAAATGAACTAAATATCGCAACAGTAATTTCACTAGTGTAAGGTGAGTTACCTCTTTTTTTCATAATAAAAATAATGACAACAAGTCTTCACGTGCAGACATACCGGCGTCCCGGATTGTCAACACTTGTGATGACGATCCATTAAGAAAGGAATTGTATACTTCTCTAATAACAAAGGTTAAGTTATATGCGTTATAACCTCGTACTAACCACTAGGGTTCATGACGTCCTAGGGTTGTACCTAAGCGGTAATAATTATATCTCAACTAATAACCGGACTAATCAGAGAAAATAACAACAAAAACATAAATAAAAACACTTATAAGGTTGCAACGACCGGGGTGTCACTACCCTTTTTTACTATGTCTTTAATGTGGAATTTACCGACAATTTTTCCATTTAAATTCTCTAGTACATATACCGTGCTAGAGATTTTTTCCTTTATTCTGTTTTCTACAAAACGGGGTGCTAGTTTGGCTGAAAAATATACGCCTGCCTTAGATTGAGGGAAGTTTCTTCTCCAAACTCTGTCTCCGATTTTATAGGATTCCAACTTGTGTCTAGTGTTATAACGAAAAGCACTTTGTTTATACGCGGCGGCGAGTGAATCGCTCACCTTGTCATACACGGCTACAAGTTCTTGTAGTTTATTTGCATAATCCACTACCGTATCTGGTTGTGTGTTATTTTGACTAGCACCCGGGGAGATACGCCAATGTGACGTGCCATGCACTGTCTGTTCAAAGCCGTGCATGAGGAAAAACGGGGTGTATCCAGTGGTAAGGTTGACCGTATTATTAATTGCTGCTTGTACCGTTCTGACGTGCTTTGACCACTGACGGTGATCGTTGCCCACCAAAATAGCCAACGAGGTTCCGATGGTTTGGTTATAGCGCTCTACCGTGTTGTTCATAGGAGTATAGAAAGAATTATAAAATACATCAGGAACGCCGTATTGAGACAAGAAGGCTTTAAAAGCACCTGAAGTGAACTGGCGACCGTTATCAACTATGAGTGTTCTAGGTACAGAGATTGGTAAAAATATATTGTATTCCAAGGCTTCTATTATGGTTTTTGCCGTCGCGTGGCGTAATGGGAATAACCAGCAGTACTTAGTAAAAACGTCTACCACGCTCAGAATATGAAAGTTTCCGTCATAACCTTTCGGAAAGGGACCTATCAAATCTACGCTAAGACTTTGCATTGGGCGATCTACGTTTTTGGGGTGGGACATATGACCTAAGGCTGGCTTAGTTGAATGTTTATAAGCCTTGCAAATATTGCAATTGGACACTAATTTTTTTACATCATTATACATTCCGGGCCAGAAATTCCTTAACGATAATTTTTTAAAGGTTTTAAACACACCTGGGTGTATTGCTGTGGGTGAATTATGACATTCCGAGATTAAGGCCTGTCTATCCTCTACCGGGGATACTAATTTCCATTCGTAGTCTGTATGTAAGGAAAAATCAGCTTTACAATGCTTATACAACCTATTACCTTGTATTAAGAAATTAGGACTAGCTTGTGGGTTATTGGCGCACTTATTATACAGCTCTGAGTACCACTTGTCTTTGGAGCCAGGCGTGCCAAGTAATGAATTTAATTGGGTAATTTCAATACGAGATAGTACGTCTGGAACTACATGAAGGGAGCCTTTACGGTGAATTATGTCAAAATCGAACTGAGACAAGCGTGTCCCCCACCTGGCAAGTCTACCAGTTGGATTCTCGAGTGACATAAGCCATTTTAAACTTGAATGGTCCGTGACCACTGTGAATTTTGACCCTTCGACGTACGAGCGAAAGTTGTATACGGCGTCGAGAATGGCCAATAATTCGCGTTCAGTTGTACTATAGTTTCTCTCCGTTTTAGAGAGTACTCTGGAGTAATACGCGACGGGGTGTTCTGCGTCCTCAAATTGTTGTGAAAGGCACGCTCCGATGGCGAAATTGGAACTGTCACATTGTATTATAAAGGGTAACTTAAAATCAGGGCAGCTTAGTACCGGCGCTGAAATTAAGGCGTTCTTTAAGGCGGAAAATGATTTTTCTATCTCCTCATTCCACGTAAAATTAGGTAGGTTCTTTTTACCACCAGTTATGTGAGTTAAAGGGGCTGCAATATTTGAAAAGTTGTTGATAAAACGTCTATAATAACTGCATAATCCAAGGAATGATTTTACCTGTTTTGTATTCTGAGGACGGGGGAAATTTTTGATAGTATCTATCTTTGCCGGGTCTGTTCGGAGACCTTCCTTGTCCACTACGAAACCTAAATATTTGAGTCTTGATTTACAGAATTCCGACTTTTCTATATTTAATGTTAATCCGGCGGCCTTTAAAATATTACAAACCTTTTTAAGGAGTTCAATATGTTCTTCAAAGGTACGTGAGATAATTATTAGATCATCTAGATATGCAAAAAGGTTGGGTTCGAATTCTGGACCAAATAAGGTGTCCACGAGGCGTTGCAGTTCGCTAGGAGCATTACGTAGCCCGAAGGGTAGTCTTACGAACATGAAGGTACCCCTACCTGGAACTACGAAACTAGTTTTCTCACAAGACGAAGGGTGCAAGGGTATCTGCCAGAAAGCTTTAAGCAAGTCTAAGGAAGTAATAAAGTTTGCATGCCGTAAGTTATCAAGAATACGATGAACGTTTGGCAACGGATAAATTTGTGCCCTTGTAACAGCATTGAGTCTTCTACTGTCCAAACAGAACCTAGCTGTTCCGTCCTTTTTGGGAACTAAAATAACCGGGTTTGACCAAGGAGATTTACTTTTAACGATTACGCCTAATTCCAACATTTTATCCACCTCACATTCTAGCTGTTTCAACCTTACTGGTGACAGGGGGTAATAACGTTGTTTTATTGGGGTTCCTTCGGTTTCGATAACATGTTCGATCAAATTAGTTTTACCTAAACCGCGTTTAGCAAAAGATATGGATTGAAATTCCTCTATCACATCACTAAGTGTTTTTAGTTGCGCGGGTGTGAGATCGTTTTTTGACCTTACTACGTTAACTTCTGAGATGGAAGTATACGTAATACTTTGATTTGCTGTAAATAAATTTGGAGCTATGTTGAATTTTTTCCAAAAATCCACGCCTAAAATAATTTTCCGGCCGAGCGAAGGTATCACTACAAAGTCTATGGTCTGCAACTTATCGTTATAAACTACTGGAAGTGACAGCTTGCCAGAAACTTCCTGTCTCTTGTTATCTGCTGTAGTAATTACCAGATCACAAGGGGACAGCGCACGAGACGTGAATTGTTTGTGCAAATTCCCACCTATACAAGATAGTGACGCACCCGAGTCTAGTAAACCTGATAAAACACGATTTTTAACTTTGAATGTGACATGTGGCCGGCCATCTCCGCTACAATTCACATTCACTGCCTCGAGTGGATCGGTATTCAGAAAAACCTTCACGTAACCTAACCAGTCATTCCATTCCTTTTCGATTGTCTCTGCTGATGGCTTTGGACTGCAATGACCGCCTAGAAGTTTTTTTGATTCGAATTACAATGAGTCGGGGGTGGTTTAGAGAGATCAGGAAAATCGTTTGCTCTGCTGTAATCAGGCTTTTTCCATCGTGGGCTACGGCGCGGGACGCTGTTGCTGTTAATTTTATTGCAATTTTTTGCAAAGTGACCGTTTTGATTGCATTTAAAACAAGCACGATTAGCGATATCCGTGGTTCTTTGTGAAATCGCCGCGAGCTGTGAGTTTTTATTACGTCCGAAAGTTCTAACCCTGTGATTCTGTTGGGAATTATCGAAATGAGTATCTTCTAAGATCTCGCATCTTTGTATTACCTCCGCGCAAGTACGGGGCACATCGTACGAGAATAGTTTACTATATTTGTGCAACAACCCATTTTTAATTATAAGAACCAAGTCTAATTCAGACAATGGTGATGATAACTTATCATTCAGGGATGATATTAGATTTACATACTGCCGAACCGGTACGTTATACATTTGCTTGTAACGGTGAATTTTAGATTTAATTCCCAAATCACTGTCAACCTCCTTATAACTTGAGACGACCTCCGGCTCGACTGCCTTTTTACTTGATGCGCGACTGAATTTGATTTTATCCATCTCCTCACATAATGCTTGTAACTCCGAAACGTTGGTGATATTTTTACCGATCTTCAGTTGTGCGTAATCTGGCGTGAGACCTTTTGTGACTAACGACAAAAGTTCCGATTCCTCTAACGGCAAATTCAGCTTGGAATTGATAGCTAAAGCTTCCAAAATAAAATCCGCAGCTCTTTCGTTATTTTTCTGACACAAGTTAAATAACTTCGACTTCTCAGTCATTTGAAACGTCGGGTCCTCGAATCTCTTCAAAAAGGCTGTTTTAATTTCTTCCCACTTTAGATTAGTTTTGAAAATTTTCCTATAGAATAATAGTGCTGAACCAGTGAGAAGTTCGACAAAACCCCTAGCCAAATCTTGACAATCAACGCCCCTCGCGTATTGTAATTCGGCGATTCTGTCTAAAAAAGCGCGGACATCCGAATTCCCGTCAAAAGAAATTTTCCAATTTGTTAAATTAACTATTTTTCTTTCAACGTACCTTGTGGTAGTCCTTTCATAGTGATTTTGCGTAGGCGAGGATACTATGTTAACGAGGTTTCCCGAATTACTAGTTTTTGGGGTGGTTGCTACACTTGGAGAATTTAATAAAATAGCAGGAGACTCAACCCGCCCACTAAGGGATTCATTAAACTCGACACATTGTTTCCGTAAAGACAACAAAGCCCTTTTGGGGACTATGCCTCTATCCATCAACATTTTTCTTATTACCGACGCGTTTGCTTTCTCGAAATTTAATATTCTATCCATTATTGGTATGGTGGCCTCCATGATTTTGCGTTATTATAATGAACAAAGCAAAAAAAAAAAAATTTCGGACGATTATAGAAGACGAGAGCAGTTGCTGGCAGTCGACATTATATCCTCCTATTACAGGGAAACGGATGTGGACGAGCACAATCCGACAGTAGTTACTACCTTTTATTGGAAACAACCACTGCTCTTCAAGGAAGAAATAATACAACTAACACAGCCCCAGGTGGAGATTTTAAAATAACGAGATTCATTACTCAATTAAAAAAAATTCCGCGCGAATGACGAACAACTCTGACTGCCGCGATAGAAACGTAATAGCGTGAGAATGAATGCTACGGTAGTAAGCGATGTTTAAAATACCTAACACTCGAATAGCACTAGCCGACGGACTCGCGACGTTTGGAATAATTCACACAGAGCTACAACGTTGTTGATGGGAGCACAAATATAAAATATTTATAGCTAAGATTACATAATTATGTTTCTAGGGAGACAACAATCGACAAGACTTCGGCCCAGTTGGCGCGCCAGTGTCATACTTCCTGGGGCCAGGGTGATACTGAAGCCACGTAGGGTCCAGCGTTATACTTCTGGTCTCCAGAAATATGTCCCTCCCGGGGGGGGAACAAGTGTTAAGCAGGCCCCCCGGGGGCAATATGCCTCGGCTTGGAAGGCTCAGCTCAGGGTCGTAGGGCTCCTCCGAGGCTGTCGATGGTTGACTCCAATGAAACAAGGTTTGGGCACAATTCAAATGTATTCAATAATGCAAGGGTGAACAGTACAGGCAACCAGGTAAGCTGTTTAAGGCCTAGCATAAGAGAGAGAGAGGCACTAGAAATACTACTGAATTTAGGCTCGGAAATACTATGAGAGGGTTTAGAATCTCACGTGGCGTCGTACGGATGCAGGCAGCTTCCCTACGAAGTGGAGAGGTCTAGAGCAAAGCTCATAGACTGTGTGCAGAACCTGGGCGGCTCGGGGTGCGTGGGCGGCTTCTCGGCGTCATGGTGGGCGGATTCGGTCAGCTTACCGAACCGGTGGGCGATAACGGTGAATTAAGCGGCTATCGGCAATATAGGCGGATTAAAAGCCGTGCGCGTCTGGGCGGCCATGGTATTAAGTAGGCGGCAGTTGTGAATTACTCGGCTCGTCGGCACGTAGACGGATTAAAAACCGTGCGCGGCCAGGGCTGCTATGGTAGGCGGCAGTAGGATTATACAGGCGGCTGTGGTGATAGCGCCATACTTGGTTCGTAAGTGAAGACTTAATTAGCCGCGTCGAAGGGTGGCATACTGCCCGACAGTACGTAGTAGTGCGTACGACCGCTCGCGCCGTTGTCTTATGTGCCGTTTCCACGCTTGCCAAGCCTACGCAAACCTCCACAAACGCCAGCGTGGAAACAGGTCGTTTGCCTTGGCTTGCGTAGGGTTGCGTAGGGTTTGCGTAAGCTTGCAAGAGCTTGCCGCCGATCCAGTCGGGGTCGGATCCAGCGGCAAGCTTCGGCAAACGCTCAGTGTAATTTCAGAACTGACGGCGAATGCACGCCGTTTTTGCTCCATGCGGTATATCGATAATTAACATTACGAGACATATGTATGACGAAAGAGGCATGCCTGACTTATTAAAATGTATAAGAACATAATTTGAATGCACTAATTTAATTTATTGGATTTACCTAAAAAGTCAATATAAATAAATAATCTTTTATTGATGATTTATTATTTATTACAATAAAAAAACATATGATTTTTGTTGGAATAACTTTTTTTTATAATACAAGACAATATTATATTGTTTTTTTATACTTTGCTTGTATTTCAAATAAAAGTATGTTAAACCAAACGCAATAGCCTACACAAATTCGGCGTCCGCCATGCTCGGGTGTTGGTAGCTCACTGACGCAGTCACAAGCGTGTAAACGGCTTCCAAATGCCAGGCGAGATTTGCGTACGCTTGGAGCGTGTGGAGGTTTGCGTAGGCTTGGCAAGCATGTAAATGTACCATGAAATATGTCTGTTCCTTTGGCGATCGGTGGCTGGAACTCTCTGCCCGTGATGAGCGAGACGGAAGACTCGAACGCGTGCCCTATAAGGTAATGTCTTCTGCCATTGGCTGGATTTCGCGCCGTGTGGCCATATATGGTAATGTCTTCTGCCAGCCTGAGAGGGACAGCAATAATCATACGATGCTGAACATGTACTGAGCACGTGACACACAGCTGCCTGCCGCTTGTATAGTCCGTTCGTAGGATTTATGGGCAACTCATAACAAACTATAGAAACAAAATGCTGAAAATTGCGAGGGATCGCATCGATTACGACTAATTATGCATATTATTAATTACAAGTCTAACGAAAACCTAAATAATATCTACAATATTTCAAAAAAATATTTCCAAAAGCCCGCCCGCAAAGTGTTAACACGCAGTGATAATATACACACATATAATACCTACTATAATTGCAAATGTGAAGTGTATTCCCAGCGCCAACATTATTGTTATAATAATTATTACTACCTCAAAATGAACGAATTTATAATAAACGCAATAGATAACTTATATAAAATAGACGAAAGGATTTTAAACACGGTAAATAAAACAAACGATTTTATTGATATAAAACCTACAGTCAGCCTAATAATAATATACATGAACGTTAGATCTTTGGAAAAAAAATTCGAAGAATTTCTAATAACTATTAAACAATTAAATAGAATTGACTCTATAATATTATCAAAAACGCATTCATCGAATGAAATTAATTATAATATACCGAGTTACTTGTACTACGCAACAAAATATATAATTAACAGAAATAACGGCGTTGCCATATTTATATTAAATATTTACGCTGTCACAAGTGTAAATGAAATAATGGTGAATATTGTCAATTTATTAAACTTGGAGATAAATTCAAAAAGTTATTCATTTAATATAATTATTATTTATCGGACACATTCTTCTGCTTTAACCACATACATAAAAGAACTAAAAAAAATATTACAATATCATAAAAACAAAAAAAAAACAAACAACTATGGATGACTTCGTAAACACGCAACTGGACAACTGCTTCAAAATCAGTGAATTCAATAGTCAAAGTGCAAAAGAGTGCAACGAAATCATCACTGACAAATTCTCTGGTATACAAATACTCCATCTTAACATCCGCAGCCTTCAAAAAAACATAGAAGAATTTATACTCAATATAAATAATCTTAATGTAAAGCCGGATGTTATAGTATTAACTGAAACATACACAAACAGTGACTCACCACATTATAATTTAAGTGATTATATCTACATGCAAACAAACACAAACATAAATAAAAACAGTGGCATTGCGATATTCGTAAGTAAGAAATATAATATTGTTACACATTCAGAACACAACTTAGATTCATCAAACTGCATAGAAATCCATCTTAACCACAACAAAATCAATTATTATTTGTTAGCAATCTATAGAACGCATGAATCGAACGCTTATTTATTTATCGAACAAATACGAAATATAATATCAAATTTAAAAAACAAAACTTGCATAATAACAGGGGATTTTAATATCAATATTAACAAAAATATAGACAATAGAATAAAACATGAATATTTGAACTGTATGACTGAAAACAACTTTAAATCGTGTATAAATGAAAATACGCGCGAAATTCAAGGTCAGAAACCATCTTGCCTAGATCATTTTTGGACGAATATTAACATAAAAGATCTTCATAAAATAAAAACCATTGTCTGGAAAAATAACATCACCGATCATCATACGTGTATATTTTTGTACGAGGAAGAAAAAACAATACAAACAAAAAATAAATCAATAAAAAAATCATATACCAGAATAAATCTACAAAAATTAATTGAAAACTTGAAAACGGAACATTGGCAACCTGTAATCAACTGCGAAGAAGTTGAAATATGCTCAAAGTACTTTGAAAACATTTTATCCAAACATGTAGAAAACTCAAAAACAGATATTCCATATCGTAATTTAGATAAAAATAAATACTTGAAACCATGGATCACACCGGGTTTATTAAATTCAATCAAAGAAAAAGGTAAGCTTTACAAAAAAACAATAAAATTCCCAAACGACAAAAAAATAGAATTTAATTATAAAAAATATAAAAATAAATTGACACGCTTATTAAAAATTAGTAAAGATGAATATTACAAACATAAAATAATAAGTTCTGAAAACAATCCAAAAATAATCTGGAAAGCAATTAACTGTGCAATAGATAACAATAAACAAAAACATTCAATCAAGGTAATTGTAGACGAAAATGACGTAAAAATAAATGCAGAGGAAAACCCTAAAAAATGCGCGGATATATTCAACTCCTTCTTCGCGAAAGTTGGACAAAACCTCGCTAAAAAAATTAATGTAACAAAGGGAGCGACAACTCAACACATTATTGAAGATATACATAGTGTAAACTCATTGTCCCATTTTAAAATGATCAAGGAAGTAGATATTCTAAACATTATTGAAAATATGAAAGGAGGGTCGTCACCGGGTTTTGACAACATAACTGCAAATATGTTAAAATCTATTAAAAGCCACGTGATAAAACCATTAACTCACCTAATTAATTTAAGTTTAAAAAATGGAATATTTCCGTCTAATTATAAGAGGACAATTATCTCACCTATATTCAAAAGTGGAAACGCACAAAATGTAACTAACTATCGACCAATTTCCCTCATTTCAAATATTGGAAAAATATTTGAAAAAATCGTAAAATCTCAACTAATGGAATTTATTGAAAATAACAAAATACTTCACGACAATCAATACGGATTCCGAAAAGCGCGCAGCACACAAGACGCGATTGCAAATGTCACATCACGCATATATAAAAACCTTGATATGAGCAATAAATGTATAGGTATTTTTATAGATCTGAGAAAAGCGTTTGACAGCATATCCCATAAAAAACTTATGAAAAAATTAGATAATTTGAACATTAATGAAAACGTAGCAAATTGGATAAAAAGCTACCTAAAAAATCGCCCTCAATGTGTCAAAATAAATAACATTTATAGCGACGAAGAGACATCTGAATATGGAATTCCACAAGGTACTGTGCTAGGTCCTATATTATTCATCTTATATGTAAACGGTATATTCTCACAGTCACTTCATGGTAGTATAACCTCTTATGCCGACGATACAGTACTTATTGAAAGTGGAATCACATGGCAAGTTGTAAAACAAAAAGCAACAGAAGACATAAACATACTTAAACACTGGTTTGATATAAATCTACTATCTCTTAATAGTGCAAAAACTCACGTTATACCATTTGCAATAAAATCAAAGGACATTCCGGTAAATTTTGATATAATTATACATGACAATTCTAAAGATCACAAAAATAATAACTGTAAAATAAACTGTTCCACATTAAAAATTTCGAATAAAATCAAATACTTAGGAATAACAATAGACAAAAATCTGAACTGGAAAGATCAAATCAACCTTACCGTTAACAAAATAAGGAAATTATTTTACATATTTTTAAAAATCCGAAACTTTCTCTCATTAGAAAATCTAACATCAGTCTACCATGCTATAGTACAGTCAAATCTCCAATACTCTGTAGTAAGCTGGGGAGCTGCATACAAAACAAATCTACTCCCTGTTGAAATTGTGCAACGTCTAATTATAAAAATTATATTGAAAAAACGAAGAGATTATCCAACTCACCTTATTTTTGAAGAATTTAAAGTATTAAAATTTAATGATCTTGTTCGAAAAAATATAATAATCCAAATAATAAAAGAAAAACAAAATCATAGCTTTTTAACTGAAAGTCGTACTCGTCAAAAGCATATATTTCCAACACAAAAATGTAACACCTCATTTGCACAACATCATTACACATATCTAGGAAAAAAATACTTCAATAGCCTACCTGAAAAAATAAGAACAATCGAAGACGATAAATGCCTACTAAAAGCAATTAAAGAGCAATTTAAAGTAAAAATAACAAATTGATAAAATTTATCATCATAACTTATATAACTTGTAAATTTGTTTTTTTTTTAAGTATCTACCACAATTAAATCAAAAGATTCAAAATATATTTTGTTAATATATTTTAAATATTTTTTCATCCCGATACTCGTCCCTCTTCTAATCACAAGCGTCTGCTTCTATAGAAGAGAAATATCATACAAAAAAAATAAAAAAATCAGTGAAAATTTATTATATAGTTTATTTGTATAAAAAAAAGATTATTTTGAAATATAAATATTATATTTTATATGTTATTTTTGCTGTATAAATAATGTATCTTCTGTAATAAATAAATGAAAAAAAAAAAAAAAAAAAAAAAAAAAAAAAAAAATACAGCACAGATCTTAAATAACTGTATTGTCGAGAATCTAGTCCCCAGTGAATTTTAATTATAGATCTGGTCCCCAAACATGTTTAAAACCATTTGAAGCAAAGTTTTGAGTGTGAATGATGGTCTTTCGTCAAGACGATACTAAAAATATCTAGCACTCTGGAACGTGTCGTAAGTTTGCACTATATATTATTTATAAATAATAAACATTGTGAAATAACACAAATTAATTAAATTATATATTTACTCGCGAACGCCGGAATTTGAACCCGCGACCTCCTGAAGCGAAGCCAAGGATCGTAACCAATCAGCCACAGAGGTTAATATATAGGAAGAGAAGATATGTACTACCTATATAATAATCAAATACTCATAAAACGTATAGATGTAAATATTCATAATGTACATATTATGTACTTTTATTATATAACAATACTTACATGCACATATTGCACATCAGTACCTACATGAAGGCACATTCAATGTATCAGTTTCTTGACAGTTTTACTTCCAGTATATTTAAGAGGAAACCGGGTGGTGTTTTTTCCATACAAACGTATTCCTCATTTCCCTCTCTGAATTTTGACACTAGAGAAAATATTTTTTTTACATAATATGAATATTGACCGCAAGCGTGTCGGTACGTTTTGATTTTTTTGATAAGTTACTTTTTATAGGAGTTATAACCCTTCAAAAATTGTTAAAATTGCCTTTTTTTAACGCCATCAACAAACGTTCAGTATACAAATTAGACGATGTATTTTTAAAAAAAGCAAAAGGTACAGACATAGAATGTTTTCTTCCAATACATTTGGTAAAAAAAATCTTGGAAATTGGTTCAGTTTTGGAGTAGAAAAATGAGGACTACAAAACCTCGATTTTGACAATTTTATTTAGGTATTATCAGGCTGAGGTGCATGTGTCCCTTTCTCTCAGTATTCGGGGGTGAGGGGGGGCGGAGAGGGTTTTGTTGAATACGTATACAGTCAACGAAGTGATGTGACATTCTCAATAATTATATCGATACACTAGTCCACTAGTGTTGTCATGTCCCGAGTTATCGATGTTTTTTTAAAATTATTTTTCTGTTTGGTGACTTATTTTGAGTGTGCCAATACTTACCGAGCTTATTTACTAAAGTTATTGTGACAAATTTAATTTGTTTACGTCAAATAAATTAATGGAAAAAAATTGAAAAAAAACACCTGTTACAGACAGACCCCGAGATGATTCCGTTGCGTATTGCCGAGTTGGATATGGAAGACAAAAATTAATTAAAATATTTTTTGATAACTTTTGAAGGTTGTACTCAACATAATATTATCCCTTTATAGGACACTTTTTTTAAGATACAACTACCGAACCAAAAAAAAACTTTTATATTTGACTAAATATATTGTTCTAGATTTTTTTTTCAAAAAAATTATATTTTACAAGAAAATGTGTGATGGTAAGTACATACACCACTGATCGTTTGATGGAATGCTGGTACAGCGTATGTTCAGTGGTACATGCATCTACCACATGTTGTTGAATCGATTATGTTATTATAATATCATATTATACAAATGAATATTGAAATCTATGTATAAGAGGCACCATATTGTTTATTGTGCTACATATTAGGTACATACACATAACTAGTTTAGTTTTTATTAAACTTTTTTAATACGTTATATTATTACAGAAAAATGCACTTTTGGGAATACCTCCTACATCACTTGACATTTTCAATCTTCTTCAATGATCTAATATTTTTTGTTTTTAAACGCTTTATTGTAAAAAAAATTACTGTTTAACATCTACACAATGAAATTAAAACAATTTATGGTCCAGACCTTTCCCTCGCCGGTAAATTTCTCGGTATGCGACTGTCAATTATTTCTGGTAAAAGGCATTGGTGGTAGAAATTTTCTAACAGTGGAACGATTTTTTGCCAGATTTCATCGTCCCTCTCAATTTTTTCATACAGCAAACCTTTTGGACTCCACACAACAAAATAACAATAATTACGACGAGTAATATGTATCTGGCCTTGTACTTGGTAGAAGTAATTATGATTCCGTTTTAATGTTAAAGAATGGTCTTCCAATTTACAGTAATCAATTATCTTTTGTGCAATTCCCTCTTCTGGTGACATATTTGCTATACTATAAGGGCATTTAATTTCAATTATAGAATCCTCACCGATAAGGCCATCCGGACTTGCCGCTAAAAAGTTTTTGGTTTTATCGATAAATAGCCCACAAGCGGATACCTGAAAACTTGTTTTTTTTGAAAATTGCTCTATTGCTAGGCTTTCATTTTCTTTTCCATAATTTGTGGCCATAGTTCCTTTGAATTGTGAGTACAGTAAAGAGTTTAGTACTCCCGTAACTGAAGTTTTTTGCCGAAGTTTATATATTTTTCCAAAGTTAGACGCCGTTATCCGCTTACGTCTTTCAATTGCCCACAGATTGTTATTGCTTTGGCCTACCGTATTCCGTTCGAGCTCTTCCTTATTGGTTGAAGATAATTCTTTGAGAAATTCCTCTTTTTTCGTTTCAAATATTTCAGGTGGCATATCTGGTTCTAATTCCAATTGACCATAATTTTCATCGGGCCCTGTAACTTTTTTTCTTTTTTCTGTCGTATTTTCATTATACTTTAGTTTTTTTTTTCGACACATTTGTTTATTCTCCTTCGAACGTCGTTTTCTCTCTATAAAGTGCTTCGTGTATTTGCCGGGACTGTGGCCTTGGATTTTCTTTTGTATTCTTGAATGGGTTGCCAATTCACTATTCCACGAAGTTACTGCTCCAAAAACATCTTGCTTGGTAAGATCCTCTTGTAGTAAAATTTATCCTTTTTCCACCTATAAATTTGGCGATAACGTTGTTGAATTGCTCCACAGTGTTATTTTTTACGTCAATAATAAGACTTTCTGCATTTGCTATTAGAGACAATAAGAATTGTTGGATATCAGTCCATATTCCACAATCTCGAAGATCGCTTACTAAATTTGGATCATCAGTTGAGATGGAAGTATACGTAATACTTTGATTTGCTGTAAATAAATTTGGAGCTATGTTGAATTTTTTCCAAAAATCCACGCCTAAAATAATTTTCCGGCCGAGCGAAGGTATCACTACAAAGTCTATGGTCTGCAACTTATCGTTATAAACTACTGGAAGTGACAGCTTGCCAGAAACTTCCTGTCTCTTGTTATCTGCTGTAGTAATTACCAGATCACAAGGGGACAGCGCACGAGACGTGAATTGTTTGTGCAAATTCCCACCTATACAAGATAGTGACGCACCCGAGTCTAGTAAACCTGATAAAACACGATTTTTAACTTTGAATGTGACATGTGGCCGGCCATCTCCGCTACAATTCACATTCACTGCCTCGAGTGGATCGGTATTCAGAAAAACCTTCACGTAACCTAACCAGTCATTCCATTCCTTTTCGATTGTCTCTGCTGATGGCTTTGGACTGCAATGACCGCCTAGAAGTTTTTTTGATTCGAATTACAATGAGTCGGGGGTGGTTTAGAGAGATCAGGAAAATCGTTTGCTCTGCTGTAATCAGGCTTTTTCCATCGTGGGCTACGGCGCGGGACGCTGTTGCTGTTAATTTTATTGCAATTTTTTGCAAAGTGACCGTTTTGATTGCATTTAAAACAAGCACGATTAGCGATATCCGTGGTTCTTTGTGAAATCGCCGCGAGCTGTGAGTTTTTATTACGTCCGAAAGTTCTAACCCTGTGATTCTGTTGGGAATTATCGAAATGAGTATCTTCTAAGATCTCGCATCTTTGTATTACCTCCGCGCAAGTACGGGGCACATCGTACGAGAATAGTTTACTATATTTGTGCAACAACCCATTTTTAATTATAAGAACCAAGTCTAATTCAGACAATGGTGATGATAACTTATCATTCAGGGATGATATTAGATTTACATACTGCCGAACCGGTACGTTATACATTTGCTTGTAACGGTGAATTTTAGATTTAATTCCCAAATCACTGTCAACCTCCTTATAACTTGAGACGACCTCCGGCTCGACTGCCTTTTTACTTGATGCGCGACTGAATTTGATTTTATCCATCTCCTCACATAATGCTTGTAACTCCGAAACGTTGGTGATATTTTTACCGATCTTCAGTTGTGCGTAATCTGGCGTGAGACCTTTTGTGACTAACGATAAAAGTTCCGATTCCTCTAACGGCAAATTCAGCTTGGAATTGATAGCTAAAGCTTCCAAAATAAAATCCGCAGCTCTTTCGTTATTTTTCTGACACAAGTTAAATAACTTCGACTTCTCAGTCATTTGAAACGTCGGGTCCTCGAATCTCTTCAAAAAGGCTGTTTTAATTTCTTCCCACTTTAGATTAGTTTTGAAAATTTTCCTATAGAATAATAGTGCTGAACCAGTGAGAAGTTCGACAAAACCCCTAGCCAAATCTTGACAATCAACGCCCCTCGCGTATTGTAATTCGGCGATTCTGTCTAAAAAAGCGCGGACATCCGAATTCCCGTCAAAAGAAATTTTCCAATTTGTTAAATTAACTATTTTTCTTTCAACGTACCTTGTGGTAGTCCTTTCATAGTGATTTTGCGTAGGCGAGGATACTATGTTAACGAGGTTTCCCGAATTACTAGTTTTTGGGGTGGTTGCTACACTTGGAGAATTTAATAAAATAGCAGGAGACTCAACCCGCCCACTAAGGGATTCATTAAACTCGACACATTGTTTCCGTAAAGACAACAAAGCCCTTTTGGGGACTATGCCTCTATCCATCAACATTTTTCTTATTACCGACGCGTTTGCTTTCTCGAAATTTAATATTCTATCCATTATTGGTATGGTGGCCTCCATGATTTTGCGTTATTATAATGAACAAAGCAAAAAAAAAAAAATTTCGGACGATTATAGAAGACGAGAGCAGTTGCTGGCAGTCGACATTATATCCTCCTATTACAGGGAAACGGATGTGGACGAGCACAATCCGACAGTAGTTACTACCTTTTATTGGAAACAACCACTGCTCTTCAAGGAAGAAATAATACAACTAACACAGCCCCAGGTGGAGATTTTAAAATAACGAGATTCATTACTCAATTAAAAAAAATTCCGCGCGAATGACGAACAACTCTGACTGCCGCGATAGAAACGTAATAGCGTGAGAATGAATGCTACGGTAGTAAGCGATGTTTAAAATACCTAACACTCGAATAGCACTAGCCGACGGACTCGCGACGTTTGGAATAATTCACACAGAGCTACAACGTTGTTGATGGGAGCACAAATATAAAATATTTATAGCTAAGATTACATAATTATGTTTCTAGGGAGACAACAATCGACAAGACTTCGGCCCAGTTGGCGCGCCAGTGTCATACTTCCTGGGGCCAGGGTGATACTGAAGCCACGTAGGGTCCAGCGTTATACTTCTGGTCTCCAGAAATATGTCCCTCCCGGGGGGGGAACAAGTGTTAAGCAGGCCCCCCGGGGGCAATATGCCTCGGCTTGGAAGGCTCAGCTCAGGGTCGTAGGGCTCCTCCGAGGCTGTCGATGGTTGACTCCAATGAAACAAGGTTTGGGCACAATTCAAATGTATTCAATAATGCAAGGGTGAACAGTACAGGCAACCAGGTAAGCTGTTTAAGGCCTAGCATAAGAGAGAGAGAGGCACTAGAAATACTACTGAATTTAGGCTCGGAAATACTATGAGAGGGTTTAGAATCTCACGTGGCGTCGTACGGATGCAGGCAGCTTCCCTACGAAGTGGAGAGGTCTAGAGCAAAGCTCATAGACTGTGTGCAGAACCTGGGCGGCTCGGGGTGCGTGGGCGGCTTCTCGGCGTCATGGTGGGCGGATTCGGTCAGCTTACCGAACCGGTGGGCGATAACGGTGAATTAAGCGGCTATCGGCAATATAGGCGGATTAAAAGCCGTGCGCGTCTGGGCGGCCATGGTATTAAGTAGGCGGCAGTTGTGAATTACTCGGCTCGTCGGCACGTAGATGGATTAAAAACCGTGCGCGGCCAGGGCTGCTATGGTAGGCGGCAGTAGGATTATACAGGCGGCTGTGGTGATAGCGCCATACTTGGTTCGTAAGTGAAGACTTAATTAGCCGCGTCGAAGGGTGGCATACTGCCCGACAGTACGTAGTAGTGCGTACGACCGCTCGCGCCGTTGTCTTATGTGCCGTTTCCACGCTTGCCAAGCCTACGCAAACCTCCACAAACGCCAGCGTGGAAACAGGTCGTTTGCCTTGGCTTGCGTAGGGTTGCGTAGGGTTTGCGTAAGCTTGCAAGAGCTTGCCGCCGATCCAGTCGGGGTCGGATCCAGCGGCAAGCTTCGGCAAACGCTCAGTGTAATTTCAGAACTGACGGCGAATGCACGCCGTTTTTGCTCCATGCGGTATATCGATAATTAACATTACGAGACATATGTATGACGAAAGAGGCATGCCTGACTTATTAAAATGTATAAGAACATAATTTGAATGCACTAATTTAATTTATTGGATTTACCTAAAAAGTCAATATAAATAAATAATCTTTTATTGATGATTTATTATTTATTACAATAAAAAAACATATGATTTTTGTTGGAATAACTTTTTTTTATAATACAAGACAATATTATATTGTTTTTTTATACTTTGCTTGTATTTCAAATAAAAGTATGTTAAACCAAACGCAATAGCCTACACAAATTCGGCGTCCGCCATGCTCGGGTGTTGGTAGCTCACTGACGCAGTCACAAGCGTGTAAACGGCTTCCAAATGCCAGGCGAGATTTGCGTACGCTTGGAGCGTGTGGAAGTTTGCGTAGGCTTGGCAAGCATGTAAATGTACCATGAAATATGTCTGTTCCTTTGGCGATCGGTGGCTGGAACTCTCTGCCCGTGATGAGCGAGACGGAAGACTCGAACGCGTGCCCTATAAGGTAATGTCTTCTGCCATTGGCTGGATTTCGCGCCGTGTGGCCATATATGGTAATGTCTTCTGCCAGCCTGAGAGGGACAGCAATAATCATACGATGCTGAACATGTACTGAGCACGTGACACACAGCTGCCTGCCGCTTGTATAGTCCGTTCGTAGGATTTATGGGCAACTCATAACAAACTATAGAAACAAAATGCTGAAAATTGCGAGGGATCGCATCGATTACGACTAATTATGCATATTATTAATTACAAGTCTAACGAAAACCTAAATAATATCTACAATATTTCAAAAAAATATTTCCAAAAGCCCGCCCGCAAAGTGTTAACACGCAGTGATAATATACACACATATAATACCTACTATAATTGCAAATGTGAAGTGTATTCCCAGCGCCAACATTATTGTTATAATAATTATTACTACCTCAAAATGAACGAATTTATAATAAACGCAATAGATAACTTATATAAAATAGACGAAAGGATTTTAAACACGGTAAATAAAACAAACGATTTTATTGATATAAAACCTACAGTCAGCCTAATAATAATATACATGAACGTTAGATCTTTGGAAAAAAAATTCGAAGAATTTCTAATAACTATTAAACAATTAAATAGAATTGACTCTATAATATTATCAAAAACGCATTCATCGAATGAAATTAATTATAATATACCGAGTTACTTGTACTACGCAACAAAATATATAATTAACAGAAATAACGGCGTTGCCATATTTATATTAAATATTTACGCTGTCACAAGTGTAAATGAAATAATGGTGAATATTGTCAATTTATTAAACTTGGAGATAAATTCAAAAAGTTATTCATTTAATATAATTATTATTTATCGGACACATTCTTCTGCTTTAACCACATACATAAAAGAACTAAAAAAAATATTACAATATCATAAAAACAAAAAAAAAACAAACAACTATGGATGACTTCGTAAACACGCAACTGGACAACTGCTTCAAAATCAGTGAATTCAATAGTCAAAGTGCAAAAGAGTGCAACGAAATCATCACTGACAAATTCTCTGGTATACAAATACTCCATCTTAACATCCGCAGCCTTCAAAAAAACATAGAAGAATTTATACTCAATATAAATAATCTTAATGTAAAGCCGGATGTTATAGTATTAACTGAAACATACACAAACAGTGACTCACCACATTATAATTTAAGTGATTATATCTACATGCAAACAAACACAAACATAAATAAAAACAGTGGCATTGCGATATTCGTAAGTAAGAAATATAATATTGTTACACATTCAGAACACAACTTAGATTCATCAAACTGCATAGAAATCCATCTTAACCACAACAAAATCAATTATTATTTGTTAGCAATCTATAGAACGCATGAATCGAACGCTTATTTATTTATCGAACAAATACGAAATATAATATCAAATTTAAAAAACAAAACTTGCATAATAACAGGGGATTTTAATATCAATATTAACAAAAATATAGACAATAGAATAAAACATGAATATTTGAACTGTATGACTGAAAACAACTTTAAATCGTGTATAAATGAAAATACGCGCGAAATTCAAGGTCAGAAACCATCTTGCCTAGATCATTTTTGGACGAATATTAACATAAAAGATCTTCATAAAATAAAAACCATTGTCTGGAAAAATAACATCACCGATCATCATACGTGTATATTTTTGTACGAGGAAGAAAAAACAATACAAACAAAAAATAAATCAATAAAAAAATCATATACCAGAATAAATCTACAAAAATTAATTGAAAACTTGAAAACGGAACATTGGCAACCTGTAATCAACTGCGAAGAAGTTGAAATATGCTCAAAGTACTTTGAAAACATTTTATCCAAACATGTAGAAAACTCAAAAACAGATATTCCATATCGTAATTTAGATAAAAATAAATACTTGAAACCATGGATCACACCGGGTTTATTAAATTCAATCAAAGAAAAAGGTAAGCTTTACAAAAAAACAATAAAATTCCCAAACGACAAAAAAATAGAATTTAATTATAAAAAATATAAAAATAAATTGACACGCTTATTAAAAATTAGTAAAGATGAATATTACAAACATAAAATAATAAGTTCTGAAAACAATCCAAAAATAATCTGGAAAGCAATTAACTGTGCAATAGATAACAATAAACAAAAACATTCAATCAAGGTAATTGTAGACGAAAATGACGTAAAAATAAATGCAGAGGAAAACCCTAAAAAATGCGCGGATATATTCAACTCCTTCTTCGCGAAAGTTGGACAAAACCTCGCTAAAAAAATTAATGTAACAAAGGGAGCGACAACTCAACACATTATTGAAGATATACATAGTGTAAACTCATTGTCCCATTTTAAAATGATCAAGGAAGTAGATATTCTAAACATTATTGAAAATATGAAAGGAGGGTCGTCACCGGGTTTTGACAACATAACTGCAAATATGTTAAAATCTATTAAAAGCCACGTGATAAAACCATTAACTCACCTAATTAATTTAAGTTTAAAAAATGGAATATTTCCGTCTAATTATAAGAGGACAATTATCTCACCTATATTCAAAAGTGGAAACGCACAAAATGTAACTAACTATCGACCAATTTCCCTCATTTCAAATATTGGAAAAATATTTGAAAAAATCGTAAAATCTCAACTAATGGAATTTATTGAAAATAACAAAATACTTCACGACAATCAATACGGATTCCGAAAAGCGCGCAGCACACAAGACGCGATTGCAAATGTCACATCACGCATATATAAAAACCTTGATATGAGCAATAAATGTATAGGTATTTTTATAGATCTGAGAAAAGCGTTTGACAGCATATCCCATAAAAAACTTATGAAAAAATTAGATAATTTGAACATTAATGAAAACGTAGCAAATTGGATAAAAAGCTACCTAAAAAATCGCCCTCAATGTGTCAAAATAAATAACATTTATAGCGACGAAGAGACATCTGAATATGGAATTCCACAAGGTACTGTGCTAGGTCCTATATTATTCATCTTATATGTAAACGGTATATTCTCACAGTCACTTCATGGTAGTATAACCTCTTATGCCGACGATACAGTACTTATTGAAAGTGGAATCACATGGCAAGTTGTAAAACAAAAAGCAACAGAAGACATAAACATACTTAAACACTGGTTTGATATAAATCTACTATCTCTTAATAGTGAAAAAACTCACGTTATACCATTTGCAATAAAATCAAAGGACATTCCGGTAAATTTTGATATAATTATACATGACAATTCTAAAGATCACAAAAATAATAACTGTAAAATAAACTGTTCCACATTAAAAATTTCGAATAAAATCAAATACTTAGGAATAACAATAGACAAAAATCTGAACTGGAAAGATCAAATCAACCTTACCGTTAACAAAATAAGGAAATTATTTTACATATTTTTAAAAATCCGAAACTTTCTCTCATTAGAAAATCTAACATCAGTCTACCATGCTATAGTACAGTCAAATCTCCAATACTCTGTAGTAAGCTGGGGAGCTGCATACAAAACAAATCTACTCCCTGTTGAAATTGTGCAACGTCTAATTATAAAAATTATATTGAAAAAACGAAGAGATTATCCAACTCACCTTATTTTTGAAGAATTTAAAGTATTAAAATTTAATGATCTTGTTCGAAAAAATATAATAATCCAAATAATAAAAGAAAAACAAAATCATAGCTTTTTAACTGAAAGTCGTACTCGTCAAAAGCATATATTTCCAACACAAAAATGTAACACCTCATTTGCACAACATCATTACACATATCTAGGAAAAAAATACTTCAATAGCCTACCTGAAAAAATAAGAACAATCGAAGACGATAAATGCCTACTAAAAGCAATTAAAGAGCAATTTAAAGTAAAAATAACAAATTGATAAAATTTATCATCATAACTTATATAACTTGTAAATTTGTTTTTTTTTTAAGTATCTACCACAATTAAATCAAAAGATTCAAAATATATTTTGTTAATATATTTTAAATATTTTTTCATCCCGATACTCGTCCCTCTTCTAATCACAAGCGTCTGCTTCTATAGAAGAGAAATATCATACAAAAAAAATAAAAAAATCAGTGAAAATTTATTATATAGTTTATTTGTATAAAAAAAAGATTATTTTGAAATATAAATATTATATTTTATATGTTATTTTTGCTGTATAAATAATGTATCTTCTGTAATAAATAAATGAAAAAAAAAAAAAAAAAAAAAAAAAAAAAAAAAATACAGCACAGATCTTAAATAACTGTATTGTCGAGAATCTAGTCCCCAGTGAATTTTAATTATAGATCTGGTCCCCAAACATGTTTAAAACCATTTGAAGCAAAGTTTTGAGTGTGAATGATGGTCTTTCGTCAAGACGATACTAAAAATATCTAGCACTCTGGAACGTGTCGTAAGTTTGCACTATATATTATTTATAAATAATAAACATTGTGAAATAACACAAATTAATTAAATTATATATTTACTCGCGAACGCCGGAATTTGAACCCGCGACCTCCTGAAGCGAAGCCAAGGATCGTAACCAATCAGCCACAGAGGTTAATATATAGGAAGAGAAGATATGTACTACCTATATAATAATCAAATACTCATAAAACGTATAGATGTAAATATTCATAATGTACATATTATGTACTTTTATTATATAACAATACTTACATGCACATATTGCACATCAGTACCTACATGAAGGCACATTCAATGTATCAGTTTCTTGACAGTTTTACTTCCAGTATATTTAAGAGGAAACCGGGTGGTGTTTTTTCCATACAAACGTATTCCTCATTTCCCTCTCTGAATTTTGACACTAGAGAAAATATTTTTTTTACATAATATGAATATTGACCGCAAGCGTGTCGGTACGTTTTGATTTTTTTGATAAGTTACTTTTTATAGGAGTTATAACCCTTCAAAAATTGTTAAAATTGCCTTTTTTTAACGCCATCAACAAACGTTCAGTATACAAATTAGACGATGTATTTTTAAAAAAAGCAAAAGGTACAGACATAGAATGTTTTCTTCCAATACATTTGGTAAAAAAAATCTTGGAAATTGGTTCAGTTTTGGAGTAGAAAAATGAGGACTACAAAACCTCGATTTTGACAATTTTATTTAGGTATTATCAGGCTGAGGTGCATGTGTCCCTTTCTCTCAGTATTCGGGGGTGAGGGGGGGCGGAGAGGGTTTTGTTGAATACGTATACAGTCAACGAAGTGATGTGACATTCTCAATAATTATATCGATACACTAGTCCACTAGTGTTGTCATGTCCCGAGTTATCGATGTTTTTTTAAAATTATTTTTCTGTTTGGTGACTTATTTTGAGTGTGCCAATACTTACCGAGCTTATTTACTAAAGTTATTGTGACAAATTTAATTTGTTTACGTCAAATAAATTAATGGAAAAAAATTGAAAAAAAACACCTGTTACAGACAGACCCCGAGATGATTCCGTTGCGTATTGCCGAGTTGGATATGGAAGACAAAAATTAATTAAAATATTTTTTGATAACTTTTGAAGGTTGTACTCAACATAATATTATCCCTTTATAGGACACTTTTTTTAAGATACAACTACCGAACCAAAAAAAAACTTTTATATTTGACTAAATATATTGTTCTAGATTTTTTTTTCAAAAAAATTATATTTTACAAGAAAATGTGTGATGGTAAGTACATACACCACTGATCGTTTGATGGAATGCTGGTACAGCGTATGTTCAGTGGTACATGCATCTACCACATGTTGTTGAATCGATTATGTTATTATAATATCATATTATACAAATGAATATTGAAATCTATGTATAAGAGGCACCATATTGTTTATTGTGCTACATATTAGGTACATACACATAACTAGTTTAGTTTTTATTAAACTTTTTTAATACGTTATATTATTACAGAAAAATGCACTTTTGGGAATACCTCCTACATCACTTGACATTTTCAATCTTCTTCAATGATCTAATATTTTTTGTTTTTAAACGCTTTATTGTAAAAAAAATTACTGTTTAACATCTACACAATGAAATTAAAACAATTTATGGTCCAGACCTTTCCCTCGCCGGTAAATTTCTCGGTATGCGACTGTCAATTATTTCTGGTAAAAGGCATTGGTGGTAGAAATTTTCTAACAGTGGAACGATTTTTTGCCAGATTTCATCGTCCCTCTCAATTTTTTCATACAGCAAACCTTTTGGACTCCACACAACAAAATAACAATAATTACGACGAGTAATATGTATCTGGCCTTGTACTTGGTAGAAGTAATTATGATTCCGTTTTAATGTTAAAGAATGGTCTTCCAATTTACAGTAATCAATTATCTTTTGTGCAATTCCCTCTTCTGGTGACATATTTGCTATACTATAAGGGCATTTAATTTCAATTATAGAATCCTCACCGATAAGGCCATCCGGACTTGCCGCTAAAAAGTTTTTGGTTTTATCGATAAATAGCCCACAAGCGGATACCTGAAAACTTGTTTTTTTTGAAAATTGCTCTATTGCTAGGCTTTCATTTTCTTTTCCATAATTTGTGGCCATAGTTCCTTTGAATTGTGAGTACAGTAAAGAGTTTAGTACTCCCGTAACTGAAGTTTTTTGCCGAAGTTTATATATTTTTCCAAAGTTAGACGCCGTTATCCGCTTACGTCTTTCAATTGCCCACAGATTGTTATTGCTTTGGCCTACCGTATTCCGTTCGAGCTCTTCCTTATTGGTTGAAGATAATTCTTTGAGAAATTCCTCTTTTTTCGTTTCAAATATTTCAGGTGGCATATCTGGTTCTAATTCCAATTGACCATAATTTTCATCGGGCCCTGTAACTTTTTTTCTTTTTTCTGTCGTATTTTCATTATACTTTAGTTTTTTTTTTCGACACATTTGTTTATTCTCCTTCGAACGTCGTTTTCTCTCTATAAAGTGCTTCGTGTATTTGCCGGGACTGTGGCCTTGGATTTTCTTTTGTATTCTTGAATGGGTTGCCAATTCACTATTCCACGAAGTTACTGCTCCAAAAACATCTTGCTTGGTAAGATCCTCTTGTAGTAAAATTTATCCTTTTTCCACCTATAAATTTGGCGATAACGTTGTTGAATTGCTCCACAGTGTTATTTTTTACGTCAATAATAAGACTTTCTGCATTTGCTATTAGAGACAATAAGAATTGTTGGATATCAGTCCATATTCCACAATCTCGAAGATCGCTTACTAAATTTGGATCATCAGTATACTTCTCCGGCTTGCAATAGTACGATGCACAATTTTTATGATCACCAAACACATGATTTGCGGTATTTTTTATGTCCATTTTCAAATTTTTTATTTTATCACTTTGTACTGTGTTTTCTTGCTCTTTCCTGTAATTTATTGCTCCAACTACAGCTCTTCTCATGCGTAAAACGTTTGCTTCAACCTTTTTCCTTATATGAACTGGTACAAAGCCTTTAGCGTTGTTGGTTTTTTTTCCAAGTGCTTTCATTTTGTTGCAAAAATTGCGGAGTAAGTGATTTTTGCACTCTATTTTTTGTACTATAAGGTTAGGACCATATGGCATTTGTTGCATTATTTTTTTCATGATGCTGGAGTCGCCATCACCAACTAGTTTGTTAAATTTCAATCCATGCATTTCCATGCTTCTCGAGAACCCTTCTGCTATAATGTGGGCTTCCATGGCATTAGCACTGTCACGCCAGTTTATGAAGCACCTGTGCTCAGAAGCAACTATGTGTAGTTTAGTAGCTCTAGCACATATGCAGCAGTATGAGTTTCGCACTCCTAGAAATAAAACCTTTTTAGTTCGTAGTCCAACTATGCACCCTGCGCCAGATGAGGAGCTAAATCCACTTTTGTACGACCTCTTTGCCCAGGAGCCATCTGCAACCACCGTTACCAAAGGATAGCCACCCTCGTCTACGTCACCGTTTAAAATGGCTAGCCTTTTTTCTTCTTCACCAGCTGCGATCATTTCTTCTAAGGCACATTCTTCAATTGTTGGCGCTAAACATTGTTTAATGTTCGTGTAAGTCTTACAATCCATATTTGGCATATTTAAAACCCCACAAATTTCATTCCATTGTGAATACCCATTTCCTGTACACATCACTCCTTCGACGACAGCAGTATTTATAGACATTTTCCGTTTCGGGTCTTCGGAGTGAATGTATTCTATTTTCTTGCACATTTTGCACTCGAAAACATACTGGCTTAGAAGACCATTTCGTCGTTCCTTCATAAATTTTAAATCGGAAAATGTGCAGTTGGTGTGTTCGTGCTTTATATTTGATATCTCCGAAAACAAATATTTTATATCCACAATTCTGCGACCTTCGAAATTATCGGTTTCATCAATATGGTCTGGTTCTATCACCAAATCATCAAGCGTTGTTGATGATGATGAACTTGCGTTTTCGTCTATATTTGGAGCAAATGATTCATCCATGGAAGTTTCATGCATTAGTGAAGATGTAGTTAAGTTTCCAAAAGTAGTATCGATGACATCCATATCCCTGTAAATGCAAATGATTTATTTATTTAAATTTGTCCATCCCATTTTCCCGTTATACATGCTACATAATACACGGCTCTCATAGCATAAATCTTTAGGTTTTTCTCGTAAGTCGCTCACGTAAGAGAGTTATGGCAAAATTATCAATGTAAACGATACCCATTGGTAATTTTGCCATAACTCTCTTATGTGAGCAACTTACGGGAAAAAAAACTTTACGTACGTAAAGGTAACCTTAGGAAGGTTCAGTAGTAAGAGTGACAGGAAAGCGATATTTCGACTTACCTAGATGTCGAACGTGGTGCAACATGAATCTGTCGTTTGATACTAATAATCGGTTTTTTTCGTCTAGTAGATAAAAACAAACGCGCTTTGTTTCCATTTCTTTTACCCATTATTTATCTGTAAGAAAAAAATTTTTGAGTTGAAGGTAGGTAATATAGTAGTCGATTTTATGTAACTCAATTTCTAAATACACATATCTTATGCTACGTATATATTTGCGAATAGTGGCGTGCACAGAATTTGAAAATTGAAATTTCGGAAAAAAAATAATTTTCAGCTTCGACAACATCATTAATGTCGTATTTTCAATCTTAGGATTCTAGCCCACTGAAAAATCAGTGCACGCCACTCTTTGCGGACAGAGACGCGAGCCGAACCACGAATTATGGTAAAGGTACGAAGCAACCGCAAGCGGCGCAGCGTTTCGGGCAGTTTGCTTTTGCTTCGTTCCTTTCCCATAATCCGTCGTTCGGCTGGCGTGTGTATACGCAGCCTAAGACGTAGAATAATATTTATTATAGGTTACTAGATATGTTAACAAATGTACCGACTTGCACTAATGCACTTTATGCATACAGTCAAAACTGATGAATTTACGTTATTCAGAGAGAGCCAAAAAACAACAACATTTTTAGCGATATTTATATGTTTAATTAAAAAAGGAAATTGTGTTGTAATATTGAGTTTTTATGAATGAATAGTTTATGTTTATAATAATAGTTTATGAATAATTTATGAATAGTTTAGTAGGTATCTACTCACCATATGTCCTATATGTGTAAATCGTGAGAAATGACCAAACAGATTTCAATATTCAAGGGGGTTTCAGGGTCAAAATTCGAAGGTCTGTATTTGACTTAGAATAGTTTCCAGTAAAAAGGCTAGTCAAAAACATTAGAGTGATGCAGCCAGCGAAAAATAAAAACACTATACAATCACAAAGTACGTGATGTACCTACTGCGCCTATGCTGCCGTTTTATAAAAAAAGATGGTATGAATCTCCCGATATTACTAAACCAAAACAGCGTGCATCTTACTTTACTAATAGTAACAAGATGAATGAACTATGAGCGCAGAAGATATCTATTATATAGGAATACGCACGCTCAAGTCGCGACGCGTATTGACTTATCTGTTGCAGCAGGCAGCAACCTGTATACACGCACCCACAAGTCTCATTGACTTGTGCGTGTGCAGAAGATGAGCTCGGAGCAGGCAGTCACATGTATTTGTAGTAAGTAATAATAATAATAAAGTTAAGTACAATACAATATTAAATAATGTAGACCTCGCTATTTTATTACGAATATGTACCTAGGCACCTACTTAATTTTTGGAATAAATGAATAACAGTAAATGAAATAATAAGAACGCGAAGTCGCTGGCGGGCGCGGCGCGGCGATTCGTGCTTCCAACACCTGCAGCCACGCACACACACGCATTGGGGTTCACCAATACACCAATAGCGCTTTTGCTGTCCCCGCTGAGATGAACGAAATAGAAATAATTTTTACAAATACCTATCGTTAAAATTTCTCGGCGCTCCTGCGCGCTCTTAAGGAAGGACGAGTTACGGGCTTTAGAGCCCTTATTAGATCGAGGGTTGCAGGAATGCGGTGAACAATGAACAGCTTCGGGAAGATCCTCGTCTTAGAAGTCCGCCGCAGCTTAGCCTTCAGCATCCACGCTTTTGAAGGAAAGATATTATTAGCCCTCACAGACAAGATGCTAATTTATTTTCATCATTTTTTTATTATTTGTACTTTAGTTTTGTTGTCGTTATTAAGTTCGTCACTGAGGTTAACTTATTCATAATCTAGTTGATATGACCTAGATATATCACGCTAGTAACTCCAAAGTAGCAACACTGGTTTATTAAAAACTGATGCATGCCAATTCACACTCTCATTCTTGCATCCCTGTCTATCGTCTATATACTTCACGAATGTTTTTTTTTTATTATCTCCACACAGAAGGGCCGCGAGGAAAACGATTTTCCTCATTTTGTCATCTTTGGGGTTGCTGTGTGAAGGGTATTTTAAGGGAAAATAAGGAGAGAAAATACGTATGATTCCATCCTCTCACTATGGTACGAGGTGATGAGTCGAGAGAGTCTGGCTGCAGATTCACTAAAATGTCTCCATTAACCAGTCTCACCCGATCCGGCGGCCACGCAGTAGGGGGGCAAACGCATGTGCCGCCAAGACCTATACAAATCTATGAACCCTGGAACCCCTGCTAAGTTACCAAATGTATGGAACCACTTGGGGTAACATATGGTAGGGACGTTGTTTATCCAATAAATGGTTCTCGGGGCGGCGGTACCCATACCCGCTTCCTAAATTGCTACTTATGAATTGTGTGGAATTACACCAACCTCCCCACATACGGGAATAAAATCATATTATTATTGTTATTATCATAACCAGAGATAGACAAAAAAGATAAGATAATTAAAAAACTAAAAATAAAATCACAAAAGGTTTCAAAATAATATTATGAACAGTTAAGGAGGGCAACTATTCTCTATAAATACTTTTCAATCTCGGTACAAAAATAGTCAGTGATGCGTAAATAAGTCATTCAATAAAAAGGTCTCATAATTTCACTCATCACTAAGGCGGCCCCTAGACGATCAATTATATTGAGCAATATTACGAATTATCCAATATTATTGACCGTTTGGGGTTAATATTGAAGATTGCGCAATGATTGAACAAAATTTATGCGAGTTCAATTTTTATTTAATCATTGCGCAATCTTCAATATTCACCCCAAACGGTCAATAATATTACACAATTCGTAATATTGCTCAATATAATTGTGTCGTTTAGGACGCGATTCCACCAAACTTCCAACACATATACATATCATATCAAAGCAAAAATAATTGGTTTTGGATATAACTGATATGTTCCAGTGTTTAATTCTGAAACAGCTTAAGAATTGAAATCCATTTTCCCAAGTCCATGCATTGTTATTTTCTCCCTTTGTCCCTCTCCTTCCTTGAAAGGCCCTACTTATTTACTACAAGAAGAAAATGATGTTGACTACCTACCTGGCACACATATGTATACAATATTGAACAAATATCGAAAATTACCCACATTAATTCATTTGAAAAATCGTCGTGAAATCGTTCACATCTCGCTCTTGAAATTCTCGCCAGAAAATCGTAAAAATACTGACTACTACACAAAAAAGACACGGTAAATTGTGACCACCTTTGTGCCATCGTCGTGGAAGAGCAGCCACCACCATCACAGCATATGAACCCATTAAAGATAGGGGCTCTTTCATTTCCAATTGCCATTTCCTGTGATTTGTCTTCAAAAAACGCCGTCAATTGTCTCGTCTCACACAAAAATATATTTACAGTACATCCTCTCTAGTGTCACGATGTTGTTCGTTGACATCCAGTATTATGTTTTTCAAGTCATAACTATTTATTGTACTGATGTGTAGGCACTCATATGGATTTCCGTATAAAATTTCGACATATAAATAATTTTATGCTTGAATAAGCCCTACGAGCTTTCAACAAATAAAACTATCCAAAATCTAAGAGCTTTTTCAGCTGACCACGCAAAAAGGCGAACCCTCTGTTTTTTAACCAACCAGGCAAGCATGAAGGCAATCGTTCATATGAAATGCATGAACCTCCATACCTTTCTATTATGAAAGTGCAAAAGTGCTTTGGCATGCAAATTTTTGACGGTTGTGTCGGAAACAATCAAATGGATGGAAAACGCTCTATTCCCGTGACGACTGAAATGCCCGGGGCTCTCCTTCGGACGGGAAATTAATGGACATGATATAGTTTTGTACGCGATTTTCATTTGGTGAATTATTTTCTGTTATTGGCATTGTTACTGCCCGGGTGATGTGGGAAATGCATTTTGGGAATACGCTTTTAAGTGAGCCTGCAACATTATTCAACGATTTATTACGTGAAAAGGTTCAAATATTTCATCCAATTGTGCAAAAACTCGTCAGTGGATATGTTGAAATATTTATTGAGGTGATAAAAATATTATTTAACAATGCATAGTTTACGCAAGATATAACAAAAATATGCAAATACGGTTTATTTGGATTAAATAAAATACCCCTCCATAAAACCAGTATTTAACATGTTCACAGAGTTATCGTCGACTTTTATCATTTGCTGAAATTTGCTCTATTCACTGATAAGATATAGAAAACCAATTATAACTAAGTTTATATATTTAAAAATTCAAGTGTGTAGTTCACATGCGGTAGAAATAAACCTTCAAAAAACTAAAGTAGACAAGAGTGGACAGGCCACAGCACAAGGAGGAGACCGATTATTCTATCTCATTCTATCACAGCCTAAATCCTGTAGATATATGTATCCGTCTCTTTTTAGTGCCGCTTTTTCGTTCCATTGAGTTTCAAATCACATCAAATAAGACAGACATAAAATATATAAACATAGAACTACCTAGCTGAATTTCAGTGGAACCCTGCGTTTGAATATAATGTGTATGAAATAGAAAAACTTTCGAACGGTGACGCATTTTGTAACGTAGCGCATTTCCATCTTGTGTTATAAAACTTTGAAATTACCAGTGTTATAACAACTTTAAACGTTAAATATAACCATTTAGCGATTACACAGATTCCCATTGTGATATATTATTAAACGAAAATTCATTATTTAATAAAAAGTACCTCTAAAAGCCAAAGGTTTCGTCGTCGTGATAACAACTTATACAAATTAAAAATATATAAAGTGTACGTTGAATTCTGATGAAGAAATGATTGGCTATGAAACAAGTTGATGATTTTTATTAAACAAATAAAGTAAATAACGATTCTTTATTTATTTATTTTCATTTGATTTAACTAATGCTTATTTACTCATTGATAAATTATTTTAGGTATCATAATCATTAATTTTTATATTAACGAATATAATGCGGAAAAAGATATATATATATATATATATATATATATATATATATATATTGTATATGTACGTATATACTACCTTCAAAAACACAATTTAAGTCATGTTTGAATTTGATTATGTGTTGTTAAGAGTAAACTTAAAATAGTTAATATATATGTGTCGGTAATTTAATAATTTTATGAAAAACCCTATTTTGTTAGTCATGCTGTAAAATATTAAGATGAATTATTTGTTTGCGCTCGTAAATACGCAAAATTAAAATATGAATAAATAGTTCAATTCATATAAATAGCATTTTTTTCAATAAAGACATACAAATTTTATTGTATCGGTGATTCAATCTGATATTGTATTTAGCTGCCTTTCTTGCAAGAATTGAATTTTATACCGATAAAACTATTTATTCATAATATTACTTATTTACGGGCTTAAACAAACAAATCATCTCAATATTTTACAACATAACTTGCAAAAAGAGATTTTTCCTAAAATAATTAAATTATCGACATATATTATGAACGAGCAGAGTATGAAAAATTTTAGGTGTCAAAGAAACGTCTAGAAAGGTTTAGGTGTTAAAGAAACGTCTAGTTCATTGTCTCACGCCCTCCTTCCTACCATTGAGGCATTATTTCTACGACAGACGGAAATGCTTGTTCTTGCCGTGGGCTGCCTCACAGACGACGCGAGGCAATTAATTGTTAAACCGCTAAATTGTTTCATACATTTCATACAGACTAATAAAGATTTATTCAAACATAAGGAAAGCGTACAACAGTTTTTGTCTCACAGAGACCCCTCAATACCTACTACGTAGAGTTATGTACTTGTAGCAGTAGCGTAACGACTGCGTTGAAAATTGGGCGGCCAACTTGGATCCCGGGTCTTAAGATTAAAATTAACTTAAGTTATAATTTAGTTAATTAAGGAAAAGCGTCCCAGACTTCAGACAAATTTTTTAGGTATAAGGCCCGGATATGTGCGAATTAAAAAGTTATTGATTTTGTATAACGTGTTTACACATAAATTAAAGTATTTACACCTCCTTTATATGCCGAAAACCTTTTTAAGTTTCATGCTTGTGAAAGACCATCATTCCAAAATAAATCTTAGCTTGACATAACATAAACTGAATATGAATAAAAATCTTAAAAACTTTATGCGAGTAAATTATTTTTAAATGACTTTTAAAAGTCATAAAGATTTATTTTTTCCTTTCCCCACTTTTCAACATATCTTCTCTCCTTCCCCTCCTCTATATCTAGGATTATTACGTTCACTAGAAATAAATAAAAAAATCATCTATGTATTCTAACAACCTGAAAACAAATGTACATCTCCTGATGTTTTCTATTAAGAGTAAGTAAAGTTTTGAGATAAAGGGTCGCCGAGGGCCTGGTAGGGGTAGGAGACAAATGTCTTGGCTGCGAAGTGTACGTGAGTCGACCGGCATTAGAAGTGTGGAGGAGCTATTCCGGGCAGCGAAAAACAGAGAGACATTTTCCAGAGTTATCGCCAACGCCGGGTGGATCTGATAGGGCACACCAAAAAGAAGTAAGTTTTCAAAGATGCCAAAGAAATGTTACTTTGTTATTTGGGCAGGAGTCTACCGGTGTAAGCTTCCACAATATGGAATCCTCAATATAAGGTAAACATGAATTCGGTAGAAAGAATGACAACTCGTGAGCATATAATTCTTGATTTCTAAATTTCCCTTTATCCCTCAACACACTTTCTTCATTTTTATTATTACTACTCGTGTATTCATTAGTGAAGCTTAAGAAACATTTTTATTCGAAATTATAAGATATTTTATGGGATCTAAATCTTTGTTTTCCCATTTGTTTCATTCCCGTTGAATGCCATCGTTTCAAAATTAATTTTGGCTTTTAATTTGCACGGGCCGAGAAGGGATCTCTGGTATTTAGCGATCTACAGTTTGCCACGCCACTGATCGCACATCTAGAATGCCCCGGGAAATACGCTGAGACAGGCGTTAAATTTAAACGGAATGGGGGAATGGCGCAAAATTCTAAAGTAAGGTACCCGCCTACCTTAAGCCTTAAAGCTATGAAATAAAACCACGCGTCATTACGTCCCCTTGCACCGAATATTCGAATTGACGAGAAGTACCTTCCCGGGCGTCGCGACGGTGGATGAAGATTTGATTCAATTTCGAAGTAGATTTATTGTTAAAATCCGCACTCGTGGTTACTCATATTCCTTAAATTGAATGGAAAAAAATCTCTTCATCGGCTTCCACACGATTGGAGAATAATTTGTTTAATATATTACTTGTGGTGGATCCATCGTGTTGAAAAATCATTATTGTAATGAATGATTAAAATAGCGTTTAACGATTAAATTTCTATATCTTACATCCTTTTCGTATTTCTATAACTTATAATTTTCGAGGGCACAAAAGTCGCTATAGAAACGCAATCTTATGATTATTATTTAGTAAAGGTACTTCTAAAGTCGGGTGATTATTTTAATGGAGAGTATTGAGTTAATTTAATATATTATATAGAGCTTTAAGCTCTATGAAATTTATTAAAAATACATGGATAACTTACCTAAGTGAATGACGAAAAGGAAAAACATAGAAATTCCCAGATTTCCAAACCAATACTAAAAATTCCAGTTTTTCCTGTCCCAAAAACTCGCTAGTGAAACACTCTAGCATAACACAAAAGTCCCTTTGAAGTTTTTCTTTGAAGATTTCCGGATTTAAAACAACATCTAGGTACAATTCAATAAAATTTCATTCGTGATTTATCTCCATTTAATTTTTATTTTAAGAAATGCACTTTAATTGTGTTTTCAAATAGTGTCAGGTAAACGTTATTTTTAAAAATATTTTTTGGAGAAAAAAATCCTAAAACTGAAAATATTAGTAATCGTATAAATCTTAAGTATTTCACCGAATAGTCGCACATGCGACAGGATTGTTACTCTCGTCAATTTTATATTAATTTTCCTTAGCGCAGCATCCAAAAGGGGTAATGAGCAAGGGCGGATTTAGGGGGGGGGGCACGGGGGCACGTGCCCCCCCCAGGACGGTATTTTTGTGTACTGTGGAGAGTCCATCAAAGTACATACTTAGCAGCAAATCAAATTATCAAAGTTGTTAAAATATATGAATAAAATAACGGAAAGAACATGAGTGAAACTCTTGTCTATTTCTGGCTGGAATTGCGAATTTTGTTCGTTGCGTCCCATTCATGCTCTTGCAAATCATCGGTCTACTGGCAAAGTTCACTAAGTCACTAAAATACAATCCTGAGATAATCGCATTTCAATATTTAGCAATTTTGGAAAGGCTATGAATTGGAATATGAAGTGGATGAATATCTCCAAAATATATATTATTGTAGAAAGCAATCACTTTGTGGTTTGACATATTTAATAAAATAAAATACTGTTTTGTTTAAAACCACGAGTTTTATTAATTTTTTGAACCGACCGGTTTCGCTTTACTCAAGCATCATCAGGGTACAAATTAATACTAAACAATAAGTCATAATGTGTGCTTATATAAAACAAAATATAGAGGGAGAAAAATTTTTAGAGAGAGACAAAATATAGAGGGAGACAACATGATACAAATATAACAAATACATCGACGGCCATAAAATACATTAACCTAAGTTCGCAAGTAATGGAAAAAACCGAAAGATAATTATGTGACTAATGGGTTACAGTAATAAATTTGGAGGAACAAAGCATCAACTGACATGGTGGTAAGGAGCACTGGGAATTTTTTTTTTTTTTTTTTTTAAAATTAAGGGTTTATTGAAAACAGACCTAATATCGGACTACTTGATATGTCTAATTGATTATTAAGTATATGACTTTTGGTTTTTACAGCTTTTTTAATTTCTAGTGCCTCTAAATTGTTAAGTCTGTTACCATATCCGTTTTTATGTAAGATTTTAGCACCGGTGCTATGACAAAACGTATGATCTTTATCGATCAAATGGTTGGCGAATTCTGAAAAACCGTTATTATTGAGGCAACGAAGATGCTCCTTTATCCTAATATTAACATTACGTGTTGTCTTACCGATATAAAAAGCCGAACAATTATTACAATTTAATTTATATATTCCCGAATGACTTAATTTGTTGTCCTTATCTTTAGAATTAATTAGAAATTTACCTAGATTGTTATTCGTATAAAAGGCAGGTCTGACTTCAGAAGGAAGGTTTTTAACACTTAAAGTAGAAAAATTATTAATGAATAAAATTCGCCGCCATTGATAATTAATATTATTATCATTGATTTGATGACAAGGACTAGCGAATAAGAATTGATTAATGGCTATTTGTTTTAGTTTTTTATTTAAAATTAAATCAATAAGATATGGTTCATAGCCATTATTTACCGCTATTTTTTTAATTAATTTAAGTTCATTAGCAAAAACAGTATTTTATTTTATTTTATTAAATATAATAAGACATATAATAAAACAGTATTTTATTTTATTAAATATGTCAAACCACAAAGTGATTGCTTTCTACAATAATATTAAGTTGGCGAGTACGGCCAAAAAAGCAAAAATGTATAAAAACTTCTCAATTAAGTATAAAGTGATGTGTATTAATATATACTTTTTTAAACAGTGCCTAAAAACAAAAGTGTTTCCTAACTATCTTAATGCGCAGTTCAAAAGCGCCAAAAATCAATCATCAATTCCCCAATCTTCCATGTATAAAGCTAAATTAGCGTGGTTAAGAGAGGATCTAAAATGTGCATACAAACGACGTAATAATATTAAACTTAATTTAAAACTATTACATACTGAACTAGTGCATGAGTTGCACCCTGTCGAATGGGACTTATTCGACGACAAAGTTCGATCCCTAGTTTCAGTTAAATCCTTCAATAAACTTAATACAATAAATAAAAAACTGAAGATTTTGTGCCGTGTAAATAGTCCGGATATTAATAATAGTAACCCGGAGCCGGTCCATACATTTTTTGACCGTGTACAGAATCTGTCTTCTGTACATTTTCTTCCTGAGGAGATGTCCCTATTGGCAAAGGGATTAAAATATAACCTTAAATACTCTAATAATAACTTTAATGCTGCAATAGAAGAGGTCGCGGTGGATATAGACACAGCTCTATGTAATAAACCAAAAAAATTCTATTACAAATGTGCTGAAACCTTACAAAAAATAATACCTAAATTTAAACCTAACCCAAATCCGGAGTTGACAATAATGAAGAATATTCGTGCCAAACTAGCAGAAGAAGATTTGATCCTCACGAAAGCGGACAAGGGGAATACAGTCATCGTAATTCCTCGAAGTGATTATAATATTAAAGTAGCGGACTTCATCGACAGTGACAATTTTGTAATACTTGCGAAAGACCCAACCAATAAGTTCCAAGAAAATGTGAAACAAACCCTTCAAACATGTAAAACTAAAATATTTCAAGATGAATCATATCACAAAGTAAAATTTTTAACTAAAAATCCCAAAACTCCCAAATTATATGGGTTCCTTAAAATACACAAGAACAATTACCCCATCAGGCCAGTGGTTTCATGTTGCAATGCCCCAAATTTTAAAATATCATCCGTTATTACTAATGTGTTTCAAAATACCAATGTTTTTTCACCGAAACATACCCTTAAAAACTCTTTTTCATTAGTAGAAGAATTGAAAGATATGATTCTCCCTAGTAATTCTAAACTAATTTCTTTTGACGTTGTAAATTTATTTCCTAATGTTCCCATAGAAGAGAGTAAATGTTTAATTTCTGATTTACTAAATAGTTCGGACCTCTCTACAGATTTTATAAAAGATTTAACTTCCTTGTTTAATATTTGCCTGAATCAAAATTATTTTCAATTTAATAATGTTATATATCAGCAACGTGACGGTCTGGCTATGGGCAGCCCTACCAGTCCTCTGATTGCTGATATATTCATGGATAGCCTAGAGAATAAAATTCTATCTTGTACCTCACCTCTTATTAAAAATCTTTTGTACTGGAAAAGATACGTTGATGATGTGTTTTGTATATGGACAGGGACTGAGCGTCAACTGAACTCCTTCCTCAATCTTATAAACTCTTTTCATAATCAGATTAAATTCACATTAGAGATAGGCAAAAACTCAACCTTAAATTTTTTAGACCTTACCTTATCCATCATTAATAACAAAATTGATTTTAACATATTTCGTAAACCCTCCTATACTGACATTGTAATACACAGCACCTCTAATCACCCGATTTCACATAAGCACTCCGCATTCCATTCAATGGTTCATCGTTTAGTCACAATTCCAATGTCCGATACTAATTTTGCTAATGAACTTAAATTAATTAAAAAAATAGCGGTAAATAATGGCTATGAACCATATCTTATTGATTTAATTTTAAATAAAAAACTAAAACAAATAGCCATTAATCAATTCTTATTCGCTAGTCCTTGTCATCAAATCAATGATAATAATATTAATTATCAATGGCGGCGAATTTTATTCATTAATAATTTTTCTACTTTAAGTGTTAAAAACCTTCCTTCTGAAGTCAGACCTGCCTTTTATACGAATAACAATCTAGGTAAATTTCTAATTAATTCTAAAGATAAGGACAACAAATTAAGTCATTCGGGAATATATAAATTAAATTGTAATAATTGTTCGGCTTTTTATATCGGTAAGACAACACGTAATGTTAATATTAGGATAAAGGAGCATCTTCGTTGCCTCAATAATAACGGTTTTTCAGAATTCGCCAACCATTTGATCGATAAAGATCATACGTTTTGTCATAGCACCGGTGCTAAAATCTTACATAAAAACGGATATGGTAACAGACTTAACAATTTAGAGGCACTAGAAATTAAAAAAGCTGTAAAAACCAAAAGTCATATACTTAATAATCAATTAGACATATCAAGTAGTCCGATATTAGGTCTGTTTCCAATAAACCCTTAATATAAAAAAAAAAAAATATATAAAAAAATTCCCAGTGCTCCTTACCACCATGTCAGTTGATGCTTTGTTCCTCCAAATTTATTACTGTAACCCATTAGTCACATAATTATCTTTCGGTTTTTTCCATTACTTGCGAACTTAGGTTAATGTATTTTATGGCCGTCGATGTATTTGTTATATTTGTATCATGTTGTCTCCCTCTATATTTTGTCTCTCTCTAAAAATTTTTCTCCCTCTATATTTTGTTTTATATAAGCACACATTATGACTTATTGTTTAGTATTAATTTGTACCCTGATGATGCTTGAGTAAAGCGAAACCGGTCGGTTCAAAAAATTAATAAAACTCGTGGTTTTAAACAAAACAGTATTTTATTTTATCTCCAAAATATATATTTTTAAATATTTATAATTTAGAATGAACCCTTAAGTACCTTATCAATATGCAATATTAGTTGAAATCAATAACATCAACCTTCAATCAAAGATTTACAAAAAAAAAATTAGCCTTAATTAGTGGGTTTTACCAGTCAATAATGACTTAGTGTTCTTTGCTTGTTAAGTTTACTGTTAAATTGTTGACATTAATGCCGCAAAATGGTTTAAGATTATTTAAAAAGCTGAATTTGTGGATTTTGCTTGTGTTTTAACAGTCTAAATCAGTGTTTCTTAACCCTATTGAAAGAATCGCCCCCTTTACCACAGTAAAATTATCCAGCAACCCCCCGAAACGAAAATTAAAAAGTTCACATTTTAGTATAGGAAATCCTGCCGGTGCCGAAGGGATCAATGAGTATTTTTGAGGTATTTTGGAGCTCCAGACCAGAGGTGGCTGCCAAATTCAACCATGGGGCGCACTTGCGATTTGTGCAGGGTTAGCAGTTATGTACTATTAAAGTATCTGCGGGCCCTGTATAGTACGCCCAGTTTCAAAATTCTTCACGACCATCTTGGCATGACCAAATTCAGCGCAAGATGGGTGCTGGGAATGCTGACGCTGCCTCAAAAACAACAGCGCGTGGAGTGTTCTCGTGCATTTTTGGTAGGGAAGACAAAGATGGAGTGTTGGCTCAAATTGTTACTGGTGATAAAACTAAAATAAGTATAAAAAGGACGCAACGCAGTGGCACGGAAAGGCACACCACTGCCCAAGAAGTTTAAAGTGTCACAATCAACTGGGAAAATCATGGCGAAAGTCTTTTGGGACTCAGAAGGAATCCTGTTGATCGATTACAAAGATAAAGATGTCTCCATAACCGGAGATTACTACGCTTCAATCCTAGAGCAATTAAAGGAAGCCATCAAGGAGAAAAGAAGGGGAAAATTGACCAAAGGTGTCCTTCTGCGCGACAGCGCGCCTGTTCACGAGAGCCGTGCTGCGAGGGCTGTCTTGCAGAAGGTGTGTTTCGAAATTTTGCTACACCCACCCTGCAGTACTGACCTGGCTCCCAGTGGTTATTACTTATTTTCACACTTGAAAAAAGAACTTCGTAGACAAAGACAAATGATTTTTTTTGAGGGTAAACATAAGATAATTGATAGATCCGAAAAATGTATTAGGGTAGCAGGTGAATATATTGAAAAGGAAAAATAAATTTGGATTTTTATTTCTACTCCTTACCCCCCATTCTGCGATCTTAAAACCCACCCTCGTATAATGTTTTTGCTTGACAATAATATCGGATTTATGACTTATGGTGAATTTAAAAACACGTTTAAGTCGAAAACGATTAAATGTACGACTTGATGGAGTATGCCAGACGGAAGAGGACGATTTTTTTACATAAGACCTCATACTTAATTTATTTAATGAAAAAACGTGACTTAGTGGACTTTGCCACTAGACCGACGAAATGAAAGATGATAATCAGCATTTGCGAGAGCGGTCGGAAAACCACCCACCCCATTAAATTCGACTTCAAAAAAAAATAGTCCGTCCTGGGGGGGGGTGGGGGAGAATTGTGCTCTTGAGCGGCACCTCCCCATCGGGTGGCACCCAGGGTGGGCCGCCCCCCCCCCTCCGCCCCTTCGTCCCTTGTGCCCCCCCCAGAAAAAAATCCTGGATCCGCCCTTGGTAATGAGCATATTTTTTTAGAGTTTTAGAGGAATCCAACCCCCAACCTCCCAACTAGAAAATAAATACTTTACGAAGACGATTCACTAACAACAACCCTTTATATTCAAATAACAACCATGTATCAATCTTATAAATAATTTTGTAGTTGTTCATCAATAATCCAGAATTATTCCAGACCAAATAACGGTTGGCAAAAAGAGACCATTAGTATTTTTTTTTCAAATTTCCTCTGGATCATTTATTTAGTTCACCCCTTCTTGAGTGTGTTTTGGGGGTAGTGTTCTATAGGCAGGCCAACCCAGCCAGCCCAGCCAGCCCAGCCAGCCCAGCCAGCCCAGTGCCGGCGTCGCGCGACCCATCATATGCCCCAAATAATGACGCCGGGTGTCGCCGTCGCAATCAGTAAAGTGCAACAAACACTACCTGACGAAAGCCTTCAGAACTTGTAGACATTTGTTTTACTATTTCATAAGGGTCGTCTTCTCCGTGCAGACGGGATATAATAAAACGTATTGTCTCGGTACATTAAGCAAGTTGAAGCTAAGGTAATGAAACATTTATATATATATATATATATATATATATATATATATATATATATATATATATTTATACTTACGTATTTTTCAAACAATCAATGGCTGGAAGATTTTTGTAAAATCTTCAACAGGATGTAGCAAAAAAATTGAAAAAAAATTATGCCATCATTGATTTTAAGAAAGTGCCAAAGTCATTGATTAACAATTTAGACGATTTCAGAAATATAAACAAGCAAATAGTACATATTTTTCGGTTTATGCAAAAAATCTAAATAAGGCTTTAAAAAACCGTAAATGTTTCATAGTTTCATAACTCTAAGTGAAAATGATATTGCGAGCGTAACATACGCTAGACGGCTAGAGCATCTTGGAATTTGTCAAAAAAGGAGAACAATTGCATTGTATAGATTAGGCATGTAGTTTCAACATCCTTCAATATAAGTCGTTATCATGGTTAGTTTTACGAAGTATTGTGGTATCCCAATAGATGACAGTTGAGCATTACATTAAAACAGTATCAATATTTATCGTCGACCGTGTCTAATATTATTAATTGGGCAGACACCATCAGTCTGGCGACACGAAGCCTCAGAATAACTTAGAGCCTACTAGAGTAAGGACGTCTAGTCATTAATATTAGTCATAATATTCATTGTAAACTTTACGATAACGTAAATAAATCAACTTGTATTCACAACGAACCTCGATCTTATTTGGAAGTTTCCCAACCCATTGCAAGTAGTCATCAACAAATACTAAAATAATATTATAACGGCCTCCATAGTGTTTTACCTAAATGACATTGATACGAGTTCGGGTTTTATTCCTGTTGCAGCATTAGAAAAATATTGACAAAATTTTGTTATATTATAATAATATATCTACTACATATTGGATTTGCCAGGAGTAGTGCGATGATGATTTTTTAAATTTATTGTTTTATTGTAATACTGGCGAGTTCCCGGCATGCATTGCTATGCCACTTATAAAGAAATTGTTTCTAACTGCGTGTCTTTTCCCATTCGTCCCGTTCCCCTTCCGTCTCCCTTTCCCCTCCCATGTCCCCTTCCTCTCACGCGTTCCCCCTCCACCATCCCCGCCTTCCCTCTCCACTCTCCCGCAAACCACCCTGCCACGATCCCCTCTCCTCTCCCGCGTTCAATATATTCAGTCCCGATACATTCAGCTTTTCAAACAGCTCGCGTGCCACCTATTGCAATTTTTTTTTATAAAAATTTATTTTTTACATGATACAAACATTCGTTTTCGTATACTATAAGAACAATTAATCAAATTAGGTACCTACCATAGGTACCCATTTAAAATAATATAATTTTCAATAAGATTCAAAGTATTCGATTAAATTCATTAATTTAAAAAGTTTATTCGAATATGTTTGAGAAATGTAATTTTTCAAATCGTGATATTTTTGTAAGAGTTTTTGTAATAAAAAAAAACTTTTCAGATGCATAGTCATGTGGTTGTAATAATCCAGAAACCTTCGCGAGGTTGGAAAAAAGGTATTATGAAAGTTTGAAACATTTCCTATGCTTAATTTAGCAACGCATAGCGGACATACATACATACAAACCTTTTTAATAAATATATTTAGATAAAGAATATGAGTTACATTTGTACATATATATTTTACAAAATATTGTATTTAAGGTCATCATTGGTCATGTGTACCTTATCAGAAAAGAGGAGCTCTTGTGCCTGATAAATTCTTACTTTTGAGCATTATTCTTACTTACATATTAACGTTTGTGTTGAAGAAGCTTCTAAATAGGTCGTTGGGATTATTGATAACAGTAATATAATTAATATTAACAATGCACTATAAGTAGGTACTCTTTGGACATCTTATGACAAATGAAAATGGCATTTTTAAAAATATACTTTATTTTACCACACTAATACAGAATACATTTGCAGACATTCATAATATTATGTTAAATTCTGAATAATGTTTGCTTTTATTTCGCCACACGTGAAAACTCCCACCCCTACATTTATTTTTTTCAGCTTTCAGCTTTGTCTCGAAAAGCATGAAAAATCGACGCCGGCCGTCTGCGTCTACGAAAATAATACATACATGTTTAAACCGAGAAGGTACTAGTAAAATCCCTGTAGATTTACCCTTACAGTACAGTGTGCCTGTGCAAGTGCAAGTGCATATCCGCGGGTACACAGTACTCATTGGGCCCGATGCGCCAGGATTCTTAGCTGAAAAAGGACCTACTGAAGGTCTCGCTTCATCTTTATTTTTTTTATTAGATGTATGTCTTAACAGTTGGAATATAATACATCTACTATTAATTTATTTTTTTTATCTTTTGGCCAAGTACGCAAGAATTGGTTTTATGTTTCAGATGTCTATGACATGCATGATAAAATTATTTTTATTATATGTTTTTTGTTATTATTGAAGAAGATTATATGAACCACCGTCAATGATAATATAAAATGGAGACACAGAAAATAAAAAGGTGACGGTCGCAAAAGGGCGTTAACCCAGATTATTTTCAATGTCTGTTTCATTTTTTTTATTATTGAATACCTCACAAGAGTCCCAGCTGCTCCCGTCTGGAACCGGTTGTGGGTTTGGGAAGGATAAGGGAATAGGAAGGTGGGGAAGTACCTGGCAATTCAGAACTGCTCAGAACATTCCCCACGCCGAAACTCAAATTATATATTTAATTAAATGAAGACAATATTAACGAAACTCAATCAAAATCTGAAGACAGAAAAATCAGAAAAAGATATTGGTTCCACTGGGACTCGAACCCAGATACCTTAGCATTCATGGCCAACTGCTCTACCGATTGAGCTATGGAACCCATTTCCAATTCAATCACTTTTAACTGTATCATACTTCGACTAAGAACTACCAACACTATCTTCATTTTCTTAACGCTCATATTATTGGCTGCTATCTTTATATATGATTGCAAGATTCAACCCGAACTAAATGCTATCTAGATAGTGTCTGGATAAATATTTTATCCATTTTATTTTTAATACGCGACATCTATTGACTTTTTCTGCAAGTCTAGGATGAATATTTTATTTTTATTTTTAACTTTATGAGTAAAAACTCAAATTATAATATTTAATTAAATGAAGACAATATTAGCGAAACTCAATCAAAATCTGAAGACAGAAAAATCATAAAAAGATATTGGTTCCACTGGGACTCGAACCCAGATACCTTAGCATTCATGGCCAACTGCTCTATCGATTGAGCTATGGAACCCATTTGCAATTCAATCACTTTTAACTGTATCATATTTCGACTAAGAACTACCAACACTATCTTCATTTTCTTAACACACATATTATTGGCTGCTATCTTTATATCATATCATGTTCAAATTTTTTTTTTAATTATTGAATTCACCAAAAAATCTGAAATTTTCTCAGACAAAGCGTATCTATTTATAAAAGCTTTGAAAATATTAATATACAAAAACCGTTATTTAACCGCTGAACGGGCCAACAGACGCCTAGCCACAGTCGTGCCCATATGATTTGTTGAAAATATATTATCGCTATGAGTATGAGCCGTTTGTTTTATTTATTCATTCAACACAAATATTGTCTGCAAAGTTCGGAGAAACAGAAGTCATGGCGGACGTTTTGTGAGACATAAAAACTTGCATACAAATACGGCGTCGTGTTTGCCCATTCCGCCTTTCTCCCACTGAACCACCTTTCATTTGGGGCGATGAAAGTCGGAGACTAATGGCAGTCAGGAAACTTCTAAAACCTTTGGATATTTCGTCAGTTTCAGCTGCAGACTACAAGTGCTCGCAGATCCTTCATCTAGAGGTGCTTTTTCAATTCAAAGCGCAGCATTTTAAGAGAAAACATTAAAACACCGAAGCCTACCAACAAAACAAAGACACTTCGCAAAAATTCCAAACATATTAATTTTGCCAATAAACTTAATATTTTTTAAATTTGCCCTTTCTTTTAAATTAAAGGAGCTGAATGGATGGTTTACTTTTTCCAGTTTCGTCTTTAACGACAACACGGAAGGTAGGTACAAGGCGTCGGCGAATTTTCGTTTACTTTTTTCGTTTTTGGGCTGTTGTGAAAAATGCATTGAAATTCTAAGCAAAATATCTTTCATTTACTATAATGCTGCAGATATCATAGGTTTCGATTATTTTTTCTCTCTCCGGGAAAAGCAAGCGTTTTTTCATGATGAAAATTTCAGGAAAATATGCACATGCCTTTCATAAAATATCGGTACTTATGATTAAACACTTTATTCGAATTCGAAAGATTTTATGTATTCCGACTTATGAATTATAAACCTACACGTGTACCAACACGAAAAGATTTGATTGAATGTCAGTTATTTTTGTTAATTATAAATGTATGAAATAACGGTTTTTCAAATAATGAAAATTATTTAAATTGCACATTTTTGGTTCAATTATCAGAATCAGAAAAATAAACCTCAAGTGATCCGCAAATTTTTAGCAGTATTCATATTTTTTTAAAGAACCCTATTCTAAAAAACAAACGAATTCGACTACTACATATAGCAATTTTGCATAACAGCCAAAACTACTTTAAACCAATAGCACCGTCTTTCGTGGTTCGGTCACATTTGTCTTTATTTATATTTATGTTTTCCGTGTTTAAAATTCGATACTCGAACCTATGAATAATGAGTATTCTTAGATTAGTTCATTATTAAACAATTTTCAAAGATAACGAAATTTTATAAGAAAAGTTCTGATTTGATTATTTACATTACATGATTAACACATTACACAACTTAAGATAATGCACCACGTCGCGACGTCGCGGTCATGTAAAATTCAGGATCAGGCCGCTAACAATAACACTCCTTATGTAAAAGGCGATAAGGTTTAAATTCCCTTTTGACAACAGCCGCCTGTTTTGATTTATTCAAGAAGAAAACATCGCCAAAACGCGTATTTTATTTTATTTTGCGAAGTTGTACGTAGTTGCGCATTAAATGTTATAGGATAATTTTCCAATAAAACCATAACCGAAAAGAGGTTCGTAAGTAGGAAAAATTGAACTGTGGCAGTTTTTATAGCCGGATAATTTATTTTCTTCTGGGCTTATAAAAAGACCAATCGAAAAAATACTCGATTTATAGTAATAGTAGTAGATTTATATCGTAAAAAATTATAGTTAATTTATATTGGTCTAGTAATATTGTAAATGAAATTCATTTTGAAATAATGATTTATTCATTCTATTGAATCGGCGTTTGTTGACCAATATGAATATATATTTTTTAACCATTATATTTTTCAATTCATTAAAAATATAAAGTATCTGACTGACAAAATAGAAGATTTTGTTTATCATTGTTTTGACGCTTACCGATTGTTTTTTCTTGTAAACTGTAGAAACACTAAGTGAAAAAAAACACATAATATTATGTATTTACACAGAATTATTATAAAGATTACTAATTGTCACTTCATTTTTTTCGTTTCATATACAAATAATTGATAAAAATATCATTATTTATGTCTTACTCCGCTTCTCCGGAATATTTATTATTCAAACAGTTAGATTTAGCTTTATTATCATGCACGAAAAGTGAGTACTTACGACGAGGGAGACGAAAAAATATGCATGTTACATTTTAATTTTATTAAAATTAATTCACTTATGTGGTAGGTATACGAACTGTGCTACGCCATATATACCTATCTATATTACGTTTCACAAACAATCAATGATGCCAATCCCAGAAAAATTATTATTGCCATATAAAACCATAATGTATTCACCTTATGAAGTTAAAGCATTATTGATAAGTTTGAACCTGTATTTATAACAGAAAAACATGGAAAGAAAGGTTTAGCATAATTACATAGTTAGACAAACCCTGCTTGCCATACAAACCTGGGATGTACATTATCTTCTTGAAGGATGACAAGCAGCCTGAACCTCGACCCAGTAGTGCTGGGAATAATTCGAAATAGGCACAATTGTTTTTATTTTGTCGAAAATTTATTTTATAAGGTTGGTACTTCCGACAAATGTCATATTTGATTGTCTATTAATTAAAAAAGGAATATTCCGTATTATCCGTGTATCGAACTTCACATTTTTACCAAAAATTCACAAACTTTGACGAATCAAAGTGTAAAATTTTACCTTGTATGCTTTTAGATGCAAATACGATGCATTATATCTTTCTAACAAATCGACTCAATAATCATGAGTCTCTCACAGTTTAGTACCAAGTTGACCCTGTTGATATAAAAAGTAAGCTGGTGAGGTCACAAGGCTCCACTATGACAACATCACGGGCGTTTTATCGGGCATTGAAAAATTAAAGCTTTAAAATTGTTTTAGCCATTTTAAAATAACTATAAAAATGAATGTATTATTATTTAATTTGGAATGTCATAAAAATAATTTTTAAAAAAATGGACTGAAGTCCCATATTGAGATTGCCATCTATGTGCTCTACGTTAAAAACACCGTGTCTCAATTCTGGTTCTTTGGAAAACTACACAAAAGTTTACAAACTAGTGCCACAGATGTCTCTTTTCACAAACAAATTTTAATAATACAATCTCCGATATTACTGCCACCTATGGAGTGTTCTCAAAAATATCGTAAAATTTTATGAATAAACATATTATTTACTGTTAGAAAAACGTGGAGAACTTTGCGAAACGGTCGTTAGATGGCATTTTACAAAGATTTGTGAAATTAGTCCCCCGCGCCACTTTTCGAAAATATCGTTATATTTTATTTTCTAAGTCAAAGTGCCTATATGAAAATGAGGTTTATTGGGTTATTTTATATATTTTATAGGGTTTGAATTGACCTTTTGTGTTTTCAAAATATTGTTAATATTATGAATGATAGATCTTGTTATAATGCTTCCTCAAAAAGCAGAAAGTATGTGGTTTTTAAATGCCTTGTTTATTAGAGATCATTATAACGCATTCGTTATGTTGTTGTACATTTTTTTAATGATTAGTTTCCTGGTACACTATAAGAGAATGCTTGTTTTTTTAATTACCCATAAATAGTACGTTACCAAGGGTATCTAAATCTAAATTACTTTGAGGTCTTAGATGACGATAGTGACTTGTTTGGTTACTTTTTTACCTTGTTTCTATGACGTAAGGTACTATTATGCATATATCCTGGTTTTGATTTTCGTATTTTATACCTAGTCGCTAATAATATTTCTTATCAACGACTTGACGGATCAAAATATTATTGTTTTTTTTTCTTCACCGTCACTTCAATGTTTTGACGTCTTCTTCAATATTTTTGTTTGGGTTAGTTGGTAGAACATACTCACTTTTATTATTGTTTGCAGATTCTGGTGTCCATTTTTTCTAACGGAATCTGTTTTTGCTTTAACAAAAGCATAACACAACACACAGCCTAGTAGACCAATACATCGTTTGAAATAGGGTTCAAAGTATACAGGATAGGTTCAATTTGATAAGTAAAAATCAGGTTAGGTTTCATTGTAAAAGTTTTTGTATATTATTTCATTTGCCAAAGATATTGTCGTTACAATTTCACAAAATCAATGTATTCTTTGATTCACATATCCGCCTCGGAAACTCCCCCATTCTCAGCTTTCGCATTTTTCATATATTTGCACATTCTCGCAACGTCGCAACATATTACATGAAAATGGCAGACATTTAAACAAAAATAATAATAATATTCATCTCCTCCTCCCTACAAGGACAAGCGGCTCAATATGAGCTAAACTGTTTCTTTCTTCAAATACTAAAACCTAAAAATAAGATTATTTAGTGACACGATTCTTTCTCCATTTTTTGAATTAGTGATTTTCTAGAAGTGTAAACAATATTCTTTGTTTCCGTTGTCTCGCCAGAAGGATTGTAAAAATAAAATAAAATATTTTATTAGGTTTTAGCCATATGAAAAAAATGGCTAGGTTTGAAAGTATCAAGACTACTACAGTTAGACGGAACCTGTCATCACCTTTTTTTAGTTTTTCTTTACATATTTACATAACGTGTAACTAGCTCATCATTAAAATTAATAATACATTTTTTGTGAATCTCTTATCTTCGACCTTTTTTACTTTAACATTTTTAAGTGGTCCTAATATTTTATTGGAATAATAATATTTAAATTTAAATCACCTACTCTGTTTCTACTACAATATCTGATAAGTTTGAATAATCTGAATTTAGAAGAATTACTGATTCTATTGAGGTTTTTGAGTTTCTAATTTTAATCTAATGTTTTGTTCAAGTAACAATAAGAGAAGGCCACTTGTGAATGTGAAAATAATACTCAATTACAATTAAATTACAACTATTGGCCCATCGTTGCTATGTGCGCGACCGCGTTTTTCTAATTTTGCACACTTTTAATATCCGATTAATTTTACTACGGTCGTTCACAGATGCTTAGGAAATAAGAACATTTAGCTTAACTTCATCGCACATTCAACCAGTTTGCTTCATCACTCAATAAATAATAATAATATTAAAAATGACTTTTATTTCTAAAAAATATGTCAATTGTTAAAAACCACCTTGTTTGCTCGCTTATTGGAACATGTTCATATCAAACCTAGGTTGATACATGACAACACCTAACGTTTATCTCATTCTCGGTGGTTTATTAATTTGATATGGCTGTTAACTGTTAATTGCAGTATAGGAATACAACAATATCTGCACAATAATACATCGATCACAATTCGCTACCAATGATTATGCACATGTTGCAGATATAGAGAATGTCTATGAGAGTCGTTACAGATAATTATAAATACACATAACTTTGTCTGATCTTGCTACTTTCATTCCATTCGGTCACGCTAGTACTCTACCTAAAATAAAGTATTATAAAATCTTAGTTACTAGGCACAAGAAAGACGACATTTCATAGTCACGCATGATATGTCGATGGCTATCACGCACCATAATATCTTAGGGAAAGATCACGATTAGTACACATAGATCTGCTTGAGCTGAGGCTTCAGTTCCGGTGGTATCGTGTACACTTCCTGTTCGGGCTTCCTCTTCACCAGGCGCCTCCAGCGGCCACCGATGTTCTTGCGCAAGTTCCTGAAGCTCGCCCGCTCGTTGCCGATGGGTTGTAACATCGTGTCCTGCAACAAAAAGAACACACACATTAGTATACGGGTCAGTTGTGGCCAGAGGCGGCCTAACGGGTCAAACAGACTCTCTGAGGTAGGCAGTAGGCAGGTAGGTACTAGCACCTACCCAGTCCCACACGCTTCACTTGGATAATGCACGCCCCGTGTAAAGCAAGGGTTCAACGCCCTAAATTATTCATCCTCCCCTTCTAAACTTAAGCTTCTTGCACAGCACACACACGACTTCTTCTAAATAGTATCTACTGTGTTACAATCAAAATAGTAAGTTAATTTTTTACTGGAATTTATAAAGCGAATAAAATTGAGTGAAATCATATAATTCCAAATTCAATTGCCAAAAAATTGGCTTATGTATTGCAATTCGCCACGATATTTCGAAACGGAAACAATTATTTTGGAACAGGCCACCTACTTTCCAACTGCCAAAGTGCTTGGGAAATCCGTGTCGAACGTGAACAGTTGAACAGCTAGCAACTAACTGACTGCTCAAATCGTGACATTATTTCATGAAAACTGTACTGATAATGCAGAGCTTGGCCTATGAAAGTGTTTTGTTTTGTTTTGCTTTCATGTGCTGTAATTATGGAGACTTGTAAAAGTGAATTGGCCATAACTTCTCAACAATCTATTGAAGAGAAGTTAGTGTCTATTATAAAAGAATCTATTCATCAAGATTGATAGTCATTTTCGCTGGCGTTGCAAATCCTTGAATACAAAATGGAAAGCTGACATTTCAAGTATTAATGTTAAATTTTTCTTTTATAAATCAAATGACTTTCAACTTTCAAAGCATGCTTGGACTCAGCGTTGTTGGCAGGAAGCGTTTATTCGCTTTGCATTTAAGCCATGTCCAGACGACAATTCGATACAAAACTGTAGTCCAAGCATTCTCTAGACAATTCTTGGCACGTTTTTCAAGTAAAAAAATTAAGAATGTCCACGGTCAAACAATGCTCAGTCTAAATGAAATTTGAATAAGCGACCAATGAAATGTTACCACAGAATATTACCGATTCATCAAGTCGACTTTAACAACGGCCGTAGGTTCTGTCGATAAGGAATAATATACGATAAGAGTGGAGGATGCTATAAAACATGAAAACGTGTGACAGAAATGAAGCGTTGCTTGTACACGATGATAAGACCATCCATCATCGTCAACCATATGATATGAAGTAGTTTGTTATGGAATGGGTTGGCATTGGGAGTAATAGTTAGGAGTATTACCTGATCATTGTTGTACACGTAGGGGGGCGGCAAGGGCGGCGGGAACTGCCACAGGGGCTGCTGGCGGAAGGCCACGGGCTCGGGGACGAGCGCAGGAGCCAGGGCTGGGGGTGGTGCTTGCAGGATGACATCTGCGGGGTGCACGCTGTTGGAGTGCTCTTCCCTCTTGCGCAGCTTGCTGCGGACAATACGAATAGCCATCATAGTACCGTTGCTTCCGACCATCTTATATGCTACTCTTATGTGAGAATCACAAATGCTTCAAGTGTGAACTTTGTATCAGTCTGTTTCTCTGCTCGGAGAAACGTACGGCGGGTTCTAAAGTTTTGATTTCAGCTGTCTTTCGAATCGTTAACTTAACTAGCACCTTTGTCCGTATCACTAAACAGTTCCGATTAACGGATAGGAACGGTGGGTTACTTCACTCTGTTTCTGTCTTAATATATAAATACGTATAAATATATTATCACAATTGCTTTTTGTATACAATATTTATATATTGCACTTATCACTTTGTTTCGGAGAACGTTTATGAATCTCTACGATTCAAACTTCGGTTTACGCGAGTGAACTCTTTGTAAAACTGACTAGATTATTTTATAGTATGGGCGGCAGGTGCCTAGCAAAGCCGGTGCTCGTGCCAAACTACCTCGACTGCGTACTCCATGAATCTGGTTGGTGGCGCCTGAAATCGCGCTCTTTTATAGCCTCAACGAGGACGGCGACGCGCGACGTCACATGGGGAGGGGGCGGGGAGGGGCACGGGTTTGAACCGCGTCGCCTCCCCGCGCCGCACTCCAACCCGCCCTGAGCCTTAACGGTCCAATGACAGCACCGAGCAAACTGTACGTAGAATTATTGTAGAAACGTCACCGACTCGCGACTCTGACTCTAAACGCTTTATTTTGCTTTATGTAACTACCTACTTGTTCCCCAATACCTGCGAATCTCTCTTCGCAACGGTTTTTCCCGAACCGCGTCCGATTAACTGCTAGTGGAATAACAGTACCTAGTGGCGGTTACTTTCAGTTTGCCACTTTCAAAGAAGCTGCCTCGCCAGTTGCGGTGGTTAGTGGTCAGTGCCAGTTGTCATTAGCCACAGACCACCACCAAAGGCCACCTCCACACACAGCCATCAGCTATTCTAACTCAGTGCCGGCTAATGATCTAAACTACTCCATACATCTCAATCAAGGTCTGGAATAATGTGCATGAATGTCACCGTAACGAGCCAGTTGGTGTAGTGTAGGTATCTAGCTGCTATTTCCTTGCCAGTCGATGTTTTATCTAGAAATAAATATAAGTTTCTCATTGTTCGCCATGGAATACCTCAGCCAAGGTGGATGAGACAGGTTTATTGCGAGTAAGGTAATACCAATGTCCTCCGTCCGCCTATTAAAAAATTAAACAGGAGTACAAGTGAGTACAAAGACTTCTGGCGCGTATCTTTTGGAGCTACATTAAATTCCATGAACTAATAATTAAGCACACCATATTTTAACCACACTATTTACATACTTTATATATAATGTTGATATTTTACGTTTACAATCGAATTTATTACTTCATTTTCAGAACATTATGAACATTGATTCTGCGGTACCCATTAACGATGACCCGACAACTCAGAATCATGCAACACTTCCTTCGAAAAGTCATTAAGTTATTTAAAAAAAATTTAAATAGGTAACATTAGGTTAGGTTATGGGCATATGTTCATTTTTTATTTTTCATTACTTTTAATGACTTTTGAAAGGGGTGTTGAAATTGCATGTTTCTGAGTTGTAATAGAACCCCTACCAACACAACCACGAAGAAAAACTTAACTTGCAATCCATACTCATAACTAAATTTCCCTTACGTAACGTAGATACCTACGAGTACTTAATACCACATAGAGGACTTAGGTACTATGGACGTAAATATGTTTTAACGAAACATGCACAAAGTAAGCATACGCGTATGTATTTTACAACGGATTAGTTTAAATATAAATAATAATATAATGGCGAATAAAATAAGTAAATATTTACAATTTCGCCACACTCTTAATTCGCATAATTACCAACAACCGATACATACTTCGTTTCACCTCAATTACCCTAAAAAATACGATAATTACTGGAGTTGGAAAAAAATTCAATAAAATAGCTATTTCATTCAAATAAAAATTAATATTTTACTTATTTGGTACGATGTCCATCTGCCCTCTGATTATTATTAATAAAACCTATTTTTAGGATATTTTATCGTCTTTGTAACCAAAAGAAAACCAATTTCGAAAATATATTTTTATGTTCTTAGTTTGGGTTTCTTAAAAATATTTTTTGACTGAATTGTAAATATGTACTATGAAATATTTAAGTTCTAGCAAATGCTAACTAGCTACATTCGAGATGTTGAAATATTTGCCTGAAAAAAATAATTATATACACAATGTGTGTTTGGCGGAGGAAATTTGTTCTCTGAATGCCATTTAAGTAGACCAAATGCGATTACTATTGCTATAGCGAATTTAAATCTAGAATATTAAAACTTTTGAACAAAGGGCAGTAAAATGATTTGTTTAAACAATAGCCAGTCGTATAAACTCGTACCTTCGTTGAAAATTTATAGAGTGAAAGCATTTTGGGATCAGGTATTCTATTTTAAGAATAAGTCTGTGACAAAAGCGGCGGGTTTAAAATAAGCGAGTGAGATGTTGGTCCAAGAGAGGGATGGATGCTGGCAAGAGACAACATTTGCTGAGAAAATAAACGAAGGACAGACTCCTATCTCGGTCCATAACTTACTGCTGGTGCATATTACAAAACATAAGACCCTTGACAGAGGCCAATTCACGTAATGTCAATATAATGTGTCGAAGGTAGATTACATTAATTTTATTTTATCTTGCATTGAGCCGTGATAAATTAGTTAGCTCGCCTTTTTGAAATTATTTCTGAAAATTTTTATTTTGAGCTTGCGGAGGTTTTTTTCAGCCCTAACCGTCTACTAACTAACCGTCAAGGGATAGGCGGAGAGGATGGACCGAAACAACTAGGTCTTGGCACATACTCCTTGCTTCATTCACATTCAAACGTCTCTCATATATAGGTACCCTCCTGTTATGCTGATTTCTGGCGTGGACCGGCTCAAGAATTTGATGAATTTAAGACTTTGCCTTCTGAATTTCTACCGACACATAACATACCTCCCACTTTCAAGTTTTTAAGCTGTAAAAAAATATTTTTTATTTTTTTATTTTTTAGGATAGTGACATGAAAAGTTTCCTCGAGAGAATAAAGTATGCTCCGAAATATCCGAAAATCAAAAAGATACATGTGGCTCTGTTATTAATTTAATATGTTATGTGTATAAAAATATTCACGGTTTCTTAAAATCCTACTTAACTCCGATGTCAAGGAATTTTGCACTAATTTAATAAGTCGTGTTTTTATTAAAAATTTCGACAATCGTCGCTCAACACATTAATTATAACATTTATGTAATGTAATTCTCCATGAATTGTAATAATTCCATTATACATAGGTGAATCCGTTATAAACTACCTTCAGTGATCTTCTTCTTCTTTTTCCATGTTTCTATTCCTAGGGCGTCCCCGACTTAAATTTACAATAAAAATTCACAAAGATTTCCTACCTACCCACGAGATAAAGCTCAATGCACATAGGTATTAGAAACGGCGTAGAACATTGCTAAAAACTACCCTCCCTACTTTCAGTAAACTTTATCAAATTTTAATGTTTGAGTTATTTTTGTTATTTTTAAGTAATTGTTTTCATTGTTGTCGTTTTAAAATACCCTCTGACCTCCCCCACCACACCAAAGAAGGAGTAGAAATGTTTTCATTCAAATTGACATAAATATTTACCCCAATTTGATCATTATTGTTTAATAATATTTTCAAATGATAAATATTATTATTTATTAAATTCTGCGCATTTTTGGGTTGTTTGTAAACACGCTAAAGCCATTAATACATTTTTCATTGTTGTTGTTTTAAAATACCCTCTGACCTCCCCCACCAAACCAATGAAAGAGAAGAAATATTTTCATTAAAATTGACATAAATATTTACCCCAATTTGAACAATATAATATTTTCAAATTATATTTTATATTATTATTATTTATTAAATTCTGCGCATTTTTGGGTTGTTTGTAAACACGCTAAAGCCATTAATACATTTAATCGTATGCTAATTGCCTTCAATGAAAATAATAATATTCCCATTTCAATTACGTTAGACATTGGCAGATGAATATGCCAAGAGTTCTGTTTTTATATACTCGTATGCGTACCTACCTAGTGCACTTATTCCTGAGATATGTTTTTAGTATTTCATTATTAATTATTAATTATTTTAAATGCTTGAATTCCAGAGTTCTTTTAAATATTTATGTTTGTACCTAATGCACAGTTCCTCATTACGTTTGTAGTCCAGAAGAATTTTATATAAATATATGAAATGCAGATTACTTTGTAGATAAAATGTATATGTATGTAAAGCATGGTCGATGGCCAAATATCTTTGAGCCTTGGACTTGAACAGTAAATATATCACCACTGAGTGATCTATTGTTATCGTCCTGAACTGACAATTTACTATTATTAATTTGTTTTGTTTATTTTCTATGATATTCTGGAGAATTATCTACTGCAGTTTCTAGATAAGTTTCTAGAATGTTTAGTCAGGGGTTTGACGTCAAACCACAAACCAAAATATGATGGGAATAATAGCATTTGGCATTTATAGCGCAAACATGTCAATTATCATTTTCAGTTATTGGTTTCTATTAATAAACTCTGAACAAGTTATTTAGTTTTACCCTTGATATATTCAGAAACACAGTAGGTAGATTCAAGCCACGAAAATTGATACTGCAAAATAATTCTTTTTTTATTCCAGGTTCGACTCGAAGCTATCTCAGGTCTAAGGTTTATGTATGATATTAGTAAATAATCCGATGTCGGTATATAAATCAAATTGTTGGGCAAAAGGTTCCCTTAGTAAACAACAACAAAGAATTTTTTTTAGACTAAGTATGCTTCGGTTTGAACAAGGTTTTAGCTCTTGGGCCTTTCTAGGGTTAGGTTAGGTTGGGTTGGTAGGGACGATGTTCAGACGCACTGGGGAACGGAAGGGAAGATTGGGGGTGAAGAATTCCTACTGCACATTAGTGCATGTATATAGGCGGCCGATCCTTTTGTACATGGCTTAGATAACTTAGATGTGAAGCATGCAGCCAAGTGATAAACGGCGAAACAAATAGAAAAAACTCGTTGGATGTGTGACTTCTATAAAAGTCAATTCGGCCATAGAGGTATATACTGTATATACTAATATATCAATCAATTCGGAACATTATTATCAAACAAAATAAAAATATTAATGAATTACTATTTCAAACACAATTGGATACGGCAAAGTGCTATTGTGCTAGTGCGAGACTTTAAACTTTAGGGTATCGTGAAAAGATCGAAGTGAATAGATATGAAAAGTTAATATTGTATTTAATTAAAGTGAAGTGTACATTTGTAACATTTTACATAATTAGACTAAATGAAATAAATACTTTGCTTCCATGTAACTCAATTTCACTATTGGCCTGTTTCCGAAGAACCCTTTCTTCGTCGGCGAGACTTACCTACCTATTCGCAAAACAAAGAAGTATTAAAAAGGTGAATTAATTTATTTTTGGGGCAGTGTAGCGTCTGTGATTATTGAAGAGATGCACTTCGACAACATTGATTGTTCGACGAAAAATTTGAATACTTTTATGTTAGCTTGATGGTTTTTGTAATACGATTCAAGTAGGTACCTAGTCATCAGAGTGAAAACCATTATGTTAAATTTGTATGAATAATGTCTATTTTTCATTGTAAAATCCCAGTACTTGTGATTTTTCACAAAACAACGCAACAAAATGATCAAAACATTATTATTATTATTATTAGTTAGTATTTGAGACCGACAGAACAGGGGGCTACATCTGGCTTCAGGGCGGAGCGGAGGGTGGAGGGTGGAGGGGAGGACTCGGGGCTAAGGACCTGCGGTTAGGGGCTGGCGGCTCGCAGGGAGCATTGCCCTTGGGCCCTATGCCATTCTCCACCGCTGTCATGTTCCCAGGACAACCCGACACAAAGGATCTGTCTGCTAAGGAAGCCTTCGTCCCACTGATCCCACCGATCCTACCTACCTATCCTACCCGACAGATGCATCCTGTGATATTGAGGCCTTTTCAAGTTAGACAAATATAGGTCTGAACTTAGATAAAAACTTTCTATTAGCTTTACTTCTCCACATCTCCAAAGTTTCGATTCTCTACCCAACGATTGCATCCTACCATGCAATATTTATTATTATGTTATACGACGCCTAGTCAACTGAGTAAAAATTTGGTCTATTATAGGTAGGTACTATTATTACATTATTTTTAGTTTGCTATTTGGTTTGTCCCTAGATTTCAAGAATCTTATCGAAATTATTGAACAATCATTGAAAAAACAAGAAGCTAACAAATAATAATATTTGGATGACTTGTATAGCGCCGTTTTTGTGAAAAATCACCTCAAGGGCGCTGTACAAATTTATAAAACGTTTATACAATCTTATTTTAAACTATATACAACTTCGCAAATCTTATGGCTAAAAATTGCATCCATCGGTTCATCGATCACCGATACGAAACTATATGTGCAATGATTTGACCAATGAACGCGATGCTGCTGTAAAAATGCACTGTACAGGCAGAAAATATATACAAGACCATACTTACCTGGAGGGTCACTAGAGATTAACACTGTTATTGTTTATTTAGAGCAATTAAGACACAGTTCGCACGCAGAGGACATAATTGGGAACTATAATTATAATATATAAAATGTTCTGTAATGAGCGTATTTTGAAAACAAAAGCAAAATTTTATGATACTCCGATAGGTATTTTTATTTAAGGGTATGAGAGCCCAAAAAGGTACGTTTTTAATTTGGACCTAAATTCTGTTGGGCTTGTTATGCATCTAAGTTCCGGTGGGAGTTTATTCCAAGCCTTAGGTCCAGACACTCCGAAAGCGCGATCTCCAAATTTCGTATTTGGCTTGCGTTTAGGTTCCATTAGTCTGCCTATAGCTGATGATGTTGCTGATCTAAGGGTTGACTGCCTCAGACCAGTATTTTCTGGGACACATAGTTCAGAGATGTAAGATGGGGCCATTTCATTAATTGATTTAAACACCATCCAGCACAATTTGTACTGGATTCTTTGAGGGCACTTGAGCCAGTGAAGATTACGAAGGTGTTCTGAAATATGTGAATATTTAGAGACTCCGGTTATGAGTCAAGCGGCTGCAATTGTATTTGGCAGCATTGTATTTGGTTTTATTTGTGACAGTTAAGGGAATACTTCAAAGCTTCATAGCCTGTGATGTATTTGACATTTTGACCTTAAAATATTTGCGTAGTGCTAGATATTCCAGGAAGTAATCTGAGGGTTTTTTGGGAATAGAGATCGATTTTTTAGCATTTTGCTGTTCATTTAAACAGATTTTCAAACGTATTTGTAATATTATTATTAATAGTGGTAGAATAAAATGTGCGTTTATAATAAAAAAATATAAACACATTTTCATGCTATGAAACTGATGTAATTTATATTAAAAAATTAATCAGAAGTAACTAAAATATGTAAGAAAAGAACTTCTTAAATTAAGACTTTGATGTATTTACAAGTACCTATTTAGGTACCTACCGATTTTTTGACATTTCCTCGTAATAATAACAATAATAATAACGAAATATTTGTATAGCGCAGTTTTGTGTCATTTCACTTCAAGTGCGCTTAACTATAATAAATTTAAAAATAATCCTACAGTAATACTAAAGAAAGCATATACCTATAAACTTCAGTGAAACAAAATAAATGCATTCACGGACGATAACAAATCTGTCTATTTTTAAATAATTTAATATATTTTTTCCTTATTATTGTTAAGAACAAAATATATTTGTTTGTTATTTTGTGAACCAACTTGGGTCAAAGTTTATCAGGTTCATTCATATTCATTATTGTTTGTACTAGATAATACAAATTACTACGCATTACAAGAAAATTATATTTTACTTCGTAGTATAGATAACAATGAAAGTCGCATTTGCTCGTTAAGCCAACAGATAAAAGGAGCACGTTTCAAAAATGTCATATTGTTCGAGCTTAAGTTAAAATACTATTACGAGTTTCATTTTTGAAAATAAAGCCCTGTATAGGTAGTCACAAATCAAAGGTAAGATATAATACGATAACACCCTTCCTGAGGACGCTGGACGTGATTCTACCCTCGTTTCATTTGTATTATAATATAAAAATAATATTTGTGCCTGGGTATTTTTAAACAAGGTAAAAGTTTATTTAAAAGACTTCATTATTTAGGCATTTGAAAATGTTTTTTTTTCTAAAAATGAGTAACATTTTTCGTGGTTCTCAGTGTTATCGAAAAACTTTAACTTTATTTGGTCGGTTTTAATGGAATATTTTTTACGTAAAAACCGATAAATCATAGTTAACCATTCAAATATTTGAATATAATTCTTACAATAATATTTGTCATTTAAACCATTAATTTAAAACGCTTTTATGCAAGACTTGGGGAAATTTCCATTGAAAGCATCTGTTTTTCATCTACAATGAACATAAAATATACATAGGTATACGGTGAAACAATGAATAAAGACATACAACTAATGTGATATTATTTAGACAAAGCCACCGGCAAATATAATATTTGGACAGCTGCTGTCAACTTTAATAAAACTGAGCAAGCAAAAAAGCCGAGTCTGAATTATTTATTAGTGATGACAACCGTTCGCGGGGTCTTGCGTCTTGTGTTGCGGAGTTTAACGAAAATTATTATAACGACATTGACCACGATAAGTGAACTAATACACGGGTCAACGAAAATACCAACACTGCGAATTGTGTTCATAGACGACACACGTGCTTTTGGGTTCCCAGACAATTTTCCACGAATACTTTGTTGCAATATTGATTGACCGCTGCATTATTTTGTTCAAATGACAGGTGTAGAAATAAGGTCATGGCATCAAATTTAATACATTTACATTTAATATCTACGACGAAGCACGTTCGTTAACCTCATTTTTATTGCAGACGATTGCATTTTATGAAACACGTGAACTTAAAACAGACAGTTTCACGTCTACAAAAATAACAAACGAATACATCTAACTCTCAGTCTTTGAACACAATAAACCTCTATAAAATTTCGGATTAATCTCATTTTTATTGCAGAAATTTGCATTTAATGAAGCCGTGTTCAAAAATAACAAAAAATTCAAAATTACATCTAACCCGCAGTCTTTGAACACAATAAACCTCTGTATAATTTCGGACTTAGGTATACCTACTTAATATGGAAAATATACCTATCAAATTAAATATGATTTCGATAACCTAATTGGCATCAGACTATCATGTCTTACGTCTTACCCTTATTTGATCCTAAATCCGAAGAACGAGGTAGCCTTGAAAAAAACAGATGACGACGACAGGACGCTGAAAATCTTGACCTTCAAAGGTGTGGAAGCAAATTAGAAGACCAAAAAAGAGATCAACTGACTGCGAATACGAAGTTTGGAGTAGAATTGAAAGGCATGATGAATGGAGGCGGTTGGCTTCTTGGGACATATGAACCTATATTTCTCACTTATAAAATCGATCCTGGATAGCGTCTTGATAATGATTAAAAAAATAAATGCTTTCTTGTTTGATAGGGTCGTGTCTTCGTAAATACATCTTGTTTTAATGAAGCACCTGCGATGATTGACGTTATCAATGACATTATCTATTATTCCAAACTGCGCCATTTCGTAAATAATATAATAAAACATTCAATCAGCCAGGTTTGACAAGGAGATATACAGAGATTACTACAATTAGGTGGGGAAATCCTTAGAGATCACGAAGTGTGTTCGAAATCATAGGTTATGGTCCGTTAATCTATTGTATTGATAGCATTTTGCCGAACCAATTTATCAATATGTAATTTAATTATAAAGATAAAGTTAAATGTCTGGAACGCATTTAAGGTATTATAACAATCGTTATTATTAATTAATTGGACACTTACATAAAATAGCTAGATTACTTTCAGGAAGATTTTTTTTTAATGTTATCTAACAGAATAATTATTTAATTTACAATAATCAAAACACTTTTCGAAAATCGAAAGAATTCGCAAGATACCTGCAAGTAAATCATTTAAAAAATATCCTATATTTGTATATTTAAAAATGTACAATTTTCGCAGTAAAAAATGCAAGTACCGAACACACAAAATTTATACAGTTTACTTCTAGAAGTGCTTTAGATGTGTCAATGATTTTCCTGTACTTATCAACATAAACACACCGGAAGTATCTGTTTGAACGTTATGCCTTTAAATTGTGGGCTTTATTGAACTGTTGAAAAAAATGTGTATTGGTACCTAATGACCACGTATCTTGTGAGTAAAATTAATAAAAAGAGTATATACATGCTTAACATTAATCCATTTTACAGTACGTACCACCATACATCTGAATTATGAAACCTACTTAATTATTACTCAACGGCTCAACGGTTCTAAAGTGCACAATAAAATTATTTAATGAAGCTATGTGTGTGTTTTATAGTTCATAAGGAATCATAATTACAATATTACTTGTCTAAATACCATTGGCAATCGATACAACAATAATAATGATCTTTGTTCATGGAGTTAGCAGCAGGAATTATAATTATTTATCAATGCACCAAAGACAGAAGCACCGATTATGATTCTACGAAGGTTAATGAAGATAAATGTATTGCTGGATGTTAATGAGGCCAATAATGTCTGTGATTAGAAACCTTGATTTAACTGTTCTTTTGCATTTTGCAATAGCACGTTTTTTGTTGGAATAAAAGAATACCTCTAGGTATAATAAATTGAGAGAGTATTATTTGGGGTTCGGAATCTGCTTAACCCGCGCTAAGTGTTGGGTTTTCTTAATTGTTTTATAATGACGTTGCTATGACTCATTTAAATGTGTTATATTTTTTAGGTTTTGTAAACATACTAAGTAGTGGGGAAAAAATAATTTTCCTTACTTTGTTAATTATCGTCTAAGCAAATTGGTATAGCCGGTAATAAATCAATTTAGACACATTCAAAAATTGACATTTAAAATCGTATAAATAAGTCGTCACAAAGTGGATTAAACACAGATTGAAAATCGCCTTGTAAACCGAAACAGCTGTAACAAAAATACATACTAAAATACTTGCAGAATTTGATAATAACATTTCTAAATTTAATTTGAATTAAATAAATATTACCTAAATCCCTGCTGAACTCAAGACCGATAGCGAGAAGGAGCCTGGGAAGGCCAAGATTACGATGGAGCGACAATGTCCTTAAACATACATATATACCTATATATATATATATACCTTGGAGCTTCTAAATGGAGAGAGCTGGCCCAAAACCGAGACGAGTGGAGGAAGACTCTTGAGGAGGCCACCCACCAGGGGTTGTAGAGCCAAGAGTGATGATAATGATGAGAAGAATACCAGGCATTATGTAACATACAGTAGGTATATTATAATGATAACTGGATGTATTGTATGTATTTGGTTTTTTTATCTGATAAGCATACTAATGATAGTGATACCACTCCGGATTTATAAAGAAACTTTATTCCATAATTTATTGATAAATAAATTTTTCTCGTATCTTTCGCGTATTCTGTGGAAATCTAATGGATAATAGCAATGGTTGAATAATTATTTTTGGAATTGTAATATTATGTCGATTTATATTAACATATTTACAATGCTATCATTTCCTGTTCTTGAAGGAGGAATGAGGTTAGTTTAGTGTCGCTACCAAATCAACCTGCGGTTGATAAAAGTAATCGATATCGGAGAAAATAACCCATTCTTCGAAACAATGAATTTAATGCGTATCAACGTCCTACAAAACTTTCAATTAAATTTATTTTACTATCCAGATTTTCCCGAGATTTAAAACTTTTTTTTCCTATTGATCAATTACAAACGTGGAACTAAAAATAGGTCTAATTTTTAATCGATAAATTATTATTTATTAGTATTTCAAATCCACATAGCTCATTATGCAAATGGTATCGAGAGTTAAAAATATTTGCTTTGACCTGGAAATTCCATATATAATAAGGTTTGCATATTTCATGAAGCAGATCCGGCTCTTTTTTTGTGAATACAGCAAGAGAATCTTAACTGTCCGAAGCCAGTGGTAGGTATTATGGTTTTCCCCCAGTTCCACAGTTGGGGAATGTCATGAGATTGAACGGAGTGAGGAGAGAAAAGAGATGAGGAAGAGGAGGGTTGGGCTGGCTATTCAAATCTGATCACAAAACACGGATATAGCTATTTCAAGCGACGCCGCGACGCGACGTTTCGATTATGATTGTATTCTTAATGCGATATTGAGAATATGTTAGAGAACAATTAAAAAAAATTTAAATCAATTTTTGCTGGTGAGATCTCCTACCTTGGAGTTGCGTATAATCGGACTTTCGCCTCGATAAGCGATTCGATTAACGAGGTTAAAATACGATTCGCTTCGACCGTGGCACACAACACTTCTGCATACATTTTGAAACGACAGACACGAGATACCTTGGCATCGGACCCTCAATCTAACTAGGTACCTACCTGAATTAATCTCACTTCAAGTGGACGTACTGTGATCAAAATGATCACTCATGTATTTTGAACAAATTGAGAATGATTATCAACTTTGAATCTATCATATTAGTCGTGATAAAATGGAATCGCACAAAATTATTGAGAGCATTGTTCGGATAAAAAATACAACAGAAATTATGTGAAAAATACATTCGAAAAAATTAGCTGCATTTTTGTGTGGCTATAATACGATCGCAAAATGCTCGCTCATTAACCTGATGATGGCCGCCGTGGTCGAGGGGCAAGGCTCTGGACTAACGATCCGGAGGTCGCGGGCTCAAATCCCGGCGAGCGCAGATAAATTAAAAAAAACCTAATTCAACCTAACAGCATTCCTCTTATTTTTTTCTCCATTTAGCAGGTCCTGCATTCGCTTTATCTGTTTAGTTAGATTAGGTTAGATTAAGAAGGACGTGCACAATGCCATCGTGAGCTTATCAATACAAAAATGAAATTATTTTTTCTAATGTGTTTTGATATTGTGCATCCGAATGATATTCTCAATAATTTGTGCGGATATTCTCAGCATGGTCAAACTAAGGCCTTTATTAAATTAAAAAATAGATTCCAAATCGTATTTCCGCTACTCATAAGCAAATGTACTTTATTATGCTGGTATGCACATTTGAACCTTCATTCATAATGCATTTACCATGGTCGAACATAACCTTAGAAAACCTGCAAATAATTAAGTAAATGTGCAATGAAATTAGTATTTTTTTTTTTAATATCTATTTGTTGTAAATCATAATTACTTACTATAAAATGAATCACTCTATCAATCAAATCCCAATGTAGTTAGCTTTAATTTTTAAAAGGGTCAAGCAATCAATAATACTGAAAAATTTTACAGTTTTTGTGCTCTGTTCTCTGTTATTGTCTAATAAATATATTCAATTCAATTGATTCATTGGTCATTGTCATTAGTTATCAGACAATGATTGAGAACTGTAACGTGATAGCTGAATTGCGTCAATACTTCCGTAGTATCGACTTGGTTCACATTGGTCAATTGCAATATACCAATTGTGAATTGCGGATCTAACCTTATTGCCATTCTATCTTAAATTATCACTCATCTTTTGAATTCTGAGTGCAGTTTTCGTAATTTTGAAATAAGACACGTGGAGAGTAGCGAAAACCCTTGGTGCAAACCGGAAAATTTGTTTGTTTTGAAGCAGCAATAACACTCACCTGGCATTATGAAATTTGCTCTTCTCTTTCAGTCTTGGTCTAGGGTCTAGGTCAACGTCAACTCAGCTGCCCAATTTAAGCTTACTAGCAACAAGTATAGGTACGTCTATCAATTTCTTGCCTGAAAGCGCAAATTTTGAGTAGAAGGCGCATTATTAGGCAGGATAATCTCTATGAATCGGTCGAATTCTTTGAAACATGAGCTGTGAGACGTAGCTTAAAAATATGCCCGAAACTGTGAGGAAAATGGTCGTTTAATTTTTCTTTTTCTCGAAATTATGACTATGAAGGTATTTTTTTTTTTTTTTGTGATAATGAAAATTTTTTTTATAACGATTTAAAATGTGACATTTTCGATATGCCATCAAAACGACAAGTTGGTTTTTATTTTAGAATTCGGCGGCGATGACGTCACACCGGGATAACGTTGATGACAGCCATCTTAAAAGCTATTTTTTATAGTGGTGGTTTCTATGTCATAATGACGTTGTAGCCAATCGGAACCCTTTTCGAAATGTGGCGAAAATATTAAAATTACACATTTTAAGTACAGTGAACAGAATCAGAAAATAAACTTTCAATCTTCCACTCATTTTAACGGTATTCACAGTTTGTGAATATACCCCATTGTGGTCGGATGCCATATTGTTTTATTGTTTATTCCATATTAATCAATTAAAAATCCTGGTCGTAATCTACTATTTTAATAATAATGCATTGTATTCATAATGATTGATGGACAGTGAAGGTTAATGCGAATCCAGATTTAGTATTGAATTAATAAACTAATCAACATTTCCATTCTATTTCCGAAGCCATTATTTTAAAATAGCTTTATAACTTTACATGCCAATTTCCCTGTTATTATAACAAATTCCTGTGGCAACAGTTAATATGTGCAGTCAGTTTGTAAATAGTTTATTTATGAACCATTACTTTATCAGAGTTCCTAGAAATGGGCAAGTTTTATCAGAATTCCCTTTCAAAACCAACTTATCTTCTTCTAATCGTTATTATAATATGGCTCTAGCCGTCAATATCCTGTATTCCATTTTATCAAGAGTAGTGGCGTCAAGATAAAGCGTATTGATATATTCAATTGATAACATTCTTAGAAACTTCTCAAAATAAATAATAAACGATATTCAAAATTCATTTTGGTAACACAACATTGAGTATTAGGTAACAATTTGAGATAGGGAATAAATATAAAAGGGGTTATATTATAATTTACAATACGAAATATGCGAGTAGAACTTTTAATTTTCGGTTGTTCAGTTCACAACATGTTGTCAATATCAAACGACCGTTTTATTATATCGTAATTTGGTTCATAGTCACGGAAACGTAAAACGTCTAATAATTATAATTAGAGTAAGGTATAATAAAGGTGAAGACACGTTATATTTACTCGTCTGTACACTATTTTATTTTATATAGTCAAATTTAAAAGCTGGTGAAATTGGGGAGTGTCGGGATAGCAAATGGTGAGGAGATGGGTGAAATGATAACGCACGCTTTCATTCCGTTACAAAATATCCCCGACAAAATATCCTCCGACCAAATATCCTACGAACATCCCGGAACGAAATTTCTACTAAAACATAACCTAACCTAACCTAACAAGAAAATAGGACAAAAATAATACAGAAATTCTGTAAAGACAATAAATTATTGTTCAAAAAAGGTAAAATGGACCTACATACTCGTTTAACAATAATTTATTGTCTTTACAGGATAACTATATTATTTTTGTCCCATTTTTTTGTTAGGTTAGGTAAGGTTTTAGTAGATATTTTTTGGAGGGATGTTTTGTCCGTAGGATATTTTGTCGGAGGATATTTGGTCGCGGGATGAAAGTCGCGGAACCGGGTGGAATTTTATATCGCTAAATTCTCGAATCATACAGATGCAAAGGGATTTTTTAAAAAGGCTAAAATCCCGGGTTACGGAGTACCACAGTAAGCAGATAATATAATTTGTGTCGAGATGAAGGACTTGGCCAGCCGAAGAATTGAACTCGCGACGCCTGGGTGGGAACCAGATGCGATGTCAATTCAATTCAGCCTCTCTGAACGGTCTTTTACAGAAGAGTTTGCATGAACGGTTGAACGGTTGTGAAGCAAGAAGAGAATCCCAAGTTTACGCTGCCAACCTGGCTAAATGACTTGATTTAATAGTAAAATGTTAATTGCATAGCAGATTTTGGCAAGTGTTTTTATTAATTAAATTTATAAATTAGAAAAGAATTCAATGACAATTGAAAAACAATTCTTTGTTAATATATTATGTAATGCTATATGTGTGAAAATCACTTCTGATAGTGCGCTTATAAGAAAGTTACGAAAATAAAGATAAATTTTAAAAGGAAAAAAAAATTTCATCTTTTCTTAGTTTCAAATCCATATAATAAATTTATAAGTGAGGAACATACGTTTCGGAAACGAATATCTAGTTAAATCGATCGATTTTCGTAACAATATAATTTTATATGTTTTAACAAGTTCCTATAAGTAACCATTCATGTTTATTGAACCACAATTACGATCACTCGTAGACAAACCCACAACCTAAATTCCTACGGCCTTACTAAAAAACCCCGTGAAAAATTTATTCAATTGACAAACGGCCGCGGATGTGAAAACATTACTAATTAAAAAATTGTTCTTGGAAAAAAATACACGCCGTTTACACAGCCAGATAGTTTAACTCTGTTTTAGGGATGATGTCTGAACGAAATTTGGAATTTTCCAAAGTATTTTGAATGTTCTATATATTTCTTATTTTTGAAGGTGCCGTAAAAACAAATACCATTTTTAAAAACTAGATAAAATTACCTTTTAGATTTGTGTATTTGAAATACACTTTAGTTTTAAGAAACTGCCATATTTTAAGATTTAAACACGGAAAAAAATGTAAAATAATTTCTTACCAAAACATTTTTGATGAAAGTGTACAGAAATATTAAAAAAATTAAAATTTAAAAAATACAGACCTTTTATATAATGAATTTGAAATGAAACTGTCACCTCACTTTTTCCTCGTGCATACAATAAAAAAATGATAAAAAATTTCAAAGTTTTTTTTAACGCCAAAAAAATAACCTTAAAAATATCTCTGACATTTCAACAAATTTTTTGCCCCACTAAAGATGTTAATTTCTTTGATAAGTATACCAACACGTGAATTTGATATTAATATTTAAAAAAAACACCACTTTTAAGAAATTCTCATAAAATAAAGATTTAAAAACGTAAATTTGAACTTTTATGTAACCCAAAACAATATTTTGACAGTTCAACTTTTAAAGTACTTTTTGTTGTGCAATAACTTGATAAAACTAATGTAAAACCACATAAATAACACGGCAAGTATATTAATTACATGAATAGAAGAGTGAATCGGTCGCTATAATAGAAATCATTCAGTAAAATCTCAATATTAACTAGAAATATTCCCGCCACATAAAAACTAAACTGCTATTCTTTGCGCGGGCAAGATAGTAGAAATGTGCAGGCGCGACGCTATCACCATCTAGCTGCTATGAATGAAAACAAAAATTTTTTGTATGTTAAATTTGAAAAATTGCAGTGTTGCCAAATTTAAACGTGTTTTAGAGTGAAATTCTTTTTTAGTAATATTTCGTGTTTTAGTGTAAATGCGTTGTATCCATGATGCTACAAAAACACAGGTAATCGGTCGTGCTGTGGTTTTTTTTTAGTAAGGCCGCTAATGTTTAATGATTAAACATTAGGAATTTAGGTTATGGATTTATTTACAGGACTTTTTTTTATATAAAAAGAGCATTTTATAATATCCAGCTTTTTCCGGGTTACAACAAAAAATTACTTATATTGTATTGTTTATTGTTTTGTCTGTTTTCATCTTGGCAAGTGAAACTAATCCCGCGATTTTCTCGGGTATCAACTAGCATATTATTATCATCTAAAAATAATGAGTGTATGAATTTTCACCTGTTTTATAATTGCTCCAGATATGATCTAAAATCTAAATGTATTCAGTATTCGTGACGTCCATTGAAATCGAAACTTCATTTCATTTTCACGAGTGATTCGAATGAATTACATATTATCAAATCCACGTTTGCATTCCTTGTATGAAATTAGAATTGCATGCTCTTATATAGTTACACATCGCAAATTTTACCTACAGCGAATGTGAATAAAAACGGAGCGAATTATGTAAATTACCTGAGATTTACTCGGTGAAAGTTATATTCATTTTTCGATGAAAGTTTGATTAAATGATAATTTGAAATGAATAATTTACTTAAATATGGAGGTTTTGGTGTTAATGCCAATTGAAATCATCACATTAACTATGAAAGGTTTGGGCGTTAAATTTTGGAATAATTACTAGGTCCTATAATATTACAGAATAGTATGTTTTGATAAAACGCACTATTACGTAAACTTAAACTTTTGTATTTCTTTTATATATTCCATAATATGTTATTTAATCTATAAAAACAGTTTATCATAAACAAGTTTTGCGATGTAATTTTTATTACACAGAATTTGATAGTTTGATAATGTCTTCAGAGAGTGAAGCAGCTGACACGAGAGACAATTACATGGCAGAACTTGTTTAAAATAAACCGTTTTTATAGATTAAACAATAATATTATTGAATATATAAAAGAAATAAAAATTAAAACGGAGTTCTACAAAATAAACTTGATAACAATAAATAAAGAAAACGTTATGTTGACCGGTTTTAAGAAAACCGTGACGTTGGTACAATTATAACATCTCCCATTTTGTCATAAACGATGCATCTAATAAATAGAAGCTTTCAGCTACAGGAGCTCATAATTAGGGCACCATTGTGCTGAAACCGGTTGGTATCATAAATAAAGTTATTATCAAGTGGAAAAAAAGTCAAACTTAAGTAAGAAAAATCGATTACGAAGATCCTCGAGCCGTAACCAATTTATAATAGGGCTGACAATAAAATCATAACGAAATGTCGTAAATATTAATGGACAACATAATGAAGCAATTATTTTTAAAGTGGTGAAATTCTCGGCCACAAGAGTGCTTAATTTACTCGATCTTTCCAATCAGCTGCAAATAGTCCCACGGTTTGCACTTTTGGCTTCTCTCCCCCGGCCTGACATTTCGGGAATGGAGCCAATTGCCTACGTCAAGCCGAAATCGCGATTGTCACGTGAAGCTTTTGAAAGAATCCTGACTTGTTTCCTATTACGTCGCCAAATATCTCTGATGCGTCGTCGTCCCCGCCTATATTCATGTATTCTCCCCTCAAAAACATATTTACGCTCCGTTTTTTGGCGTTTTCTCGGAATCACTTTAACGCAGTGATTTTTTTTGTTGTGTTGTTTATTTTGTAGAATTTTTCACAGAGAACCGGCTATAGCAAACTTTGAAATCGACGATTGGAAATCAACAGTCAACAAGCATTGTTTTTGTTGTTATTTTTAACTGATTAGTGATATCATTTTGTAAATCCAGATAGGTACCTATAAAGTTTTTTTAAATAAACAAATAAGAAATTTGGGATTTCCCAGGAAGCGATTATCAAGATAAACATAATATACTCAGTATGCGGATAAACGTCATTTTTTTAAGCTGCTAACAAAAAAACGTACTTATCAATTTACGTTTAATTCCATTCTATGTGAATGTGATTTGATGTGGTCCGGGGTTCAATGTTTAGAGTTTAGGTATTTACAGAATAATCTGATTTATTCTATTATATGTATAGGTTTGAGTTACAGTCGTATTTGGTATTTTGACGGGCTATTTATTATGGATAGACAAATCAGGGATCCGTTATGCCAAGATATGCTGTTATCGAGTGAATCAAATACTTGATTTGGTTTATGTCAAGAGATGGTATTAAAAAAATAGAGTGTACAATTCATACGCGGTAGAAGAGAAGCCTTCAGAAAACTAGTATCTTCCACTTTGATATAAGATGCAACAGAAGAGTGCGAGTGCAACAACAATAAACTATACATAAGAATGAAACTAGGAGTAGGTATATTCTTAGACAGTTGAGTTTTATTGTGTTACATCCATTTAAAATTATCTCCAGAAAATAGTGTGATTTATTAATTAGAATATGCATTTAAACGGCATTACACAATGTTTCTAGGTATTCGAATGTTGCACGTATTCCAATGTTAACATAAGGTCTGTAATTCAATATCAAATACTGGGTATAAGATATGAAACTATGGAAATGTTACAATTTTGGACTTTTCTAGAATAATAAGTCACAGGCTGACAGGTTGATAATAAGACGATGTTGAACAAGTTGCGCAGGGTATCAAGTCACTTAATATTGACATCATACATAAAACTATCTTAAAAACTATCTCTTAAATATTAAACGTATGATTTAAGGAGATTGACCTACCATTAATTTAAATAAAAATTGACTTTTAGGTTTTTTGACATCGAGATCGTAGCACATGAAGAAAATACGGTTGTTTAATTATGGAAAATAGAGATGCCCCATTATTAAACGAAACACTGTAAATATGTGCATAGAACAAAACATTATTTAAAAATGATAACCGGTTCCGGAAAAAACGTGCTTTCGTAAAAACTGATGAAAAAAATAAATTATTTTAATAACCACGAGTAGATTAGTATGCCCTGACGAGGGATCATTTGTGATCAAAACATTAAAAAATTATGTAGTGTACTAAGTACACGTCAAATTTAAATGCTGTTTTAATACGATCCATTCTCGCGCAGATACAGTCACTTTACTGACTTTACAATGACCTTAAGCGAAATAGAAAGACGCGTAAAACATACGTGCGACAAAGAAAGGCGCGGGGAGGAATACCGTTTATCGGACCTTAAACTCACCTATTTCGACGATTTCTGTATGCATGTTTCTGTATACTGGCATTAAAGTTTAACGCTTACTATACACCTAGTTACATTGCTTTATTTAAAGATTATTACATTGTTTTGTCGGCATGCTCGCGATGATCTCAAAGTACCAAAAAAACCATCGCAACAAAACCATTAATGATTTCTTTCGCTCATGTGCCGACGCATTGTCGTGTCTATTTCCTAATTAATTTATTTGAATGGTTTTAAACATAAATTCGGTCAAAATGATCTATGTAATATGGAATAAATGTTTTGTCAGCATTAAATTCAGTAGCTTTTGATGACTGCGTGATCCAGACAGTTAGGCTCCCTCATTTAATTGTTTGACTTGACGTCAACTATTCTTTGTTCAGAAATCCTAGCAAAACAATTGTGTCGTAAGTAATCCATGTAATAAAAAACCTGTCAATCTTATCTCTATTTGTCTGTTGTAAATCAATCCAGTTCTGCATAATTTAAATTATTTTCCTTATGTGCTGCATATTTATTTAAACAAATGAGTTAATAAGACAATTAATTTTTTCCTTCCACTTACTACTCGACTAACTACCGTCATGATATGACGTATCCTCGTAGTCTGTAGAGTCGACAGAATGTCTCCCACCTCTCTTCACCATTGTACCGTTTGCATCAACCACCATCAGAACTCTTGTCATACACAATCGCCGGTTATTCCAACTCTTTTGATTCTCTCGGTCGTGCTTTCCAGCGATGTCTCCGTCCTCAGTGCAAAGAGCAAGCAACAAATAATATGGTATCGATAAAATATCTATACAATGCAATGGATTTACCTACTAGTTAATCTGTTTAACCACTTTGAAAATCATAAAAAAAATTTGCATAAATATGAGAAGGCCTTATAAATTTGCATACTTAATAATTTATAACATACACATTATTTCCATCTTTAACAATCGGAATGAAAAACGGTAAAATTGCATAAATCCGCGCCACGAGAAAAGACTATGTTGGGAGAGATGTTTAAAGTTCCTTTTTAATCATTGAGGTATATATTATCAATGTTTTTAATAGTTAAAAATTTCACGTGATTCGACAGTTTCTAACACCATGATTTTTCTTGTTTCTACCACCAAATGTATCTGACGTTTGTCATTGAGTTTGAAGGTTATAAAATAAGCATAAATTACTACAAGAACTCAAACTAAGAAGCTATAACCTCTTTTAGTTAGTTAGTTTAGTTAACCTATAGTTGTCTCGGGTAGTAATTAATTTTATTCCAATTGTTATTTTTATTATTGAAAAAAATGCGTACGAGATGGATGGATAAAATTTTACCGAAAAAACCATCCGTAAACCATTTAAGGAATTTCTAGGTTAGGTTAGAGGGTTTCTCTCGGAATATTGTGATCAGATATTGATAGACTTTATTATAAAAGCATTGTTAGAATCATACACAAACTTTGCAATTACCACTTCGATTTCTCAAACTATTATTTGTCTTTGAAAATGTACAGTGGAAGTTAGTAAAATTAAGATTTTGAAGCTGAATAATTACCCTCTCTCGTAGATTGATCTCTGGGTCCTCCCACATTTACACAAAATCACCTTATCCACCGCCAACACGATCACTGAATTGCAATCAGGCAGCATCCCTACTTCGCAATTCTCTTTTATACACTTCATCATACTATCGGGTCCCTGGGAGGTTACCATACACTAGTTTACCTCTCACTCCGAGTGCAAACACCGGCACTTTTCCAGTTCGATACCACAACGTGAATATATCTGGCTTTATCTGAAACAACCGGCGTTAGTAGCAGGAAAGCTTATTATACTGTACTGGTTCAATATCAAGCGTCGACTGGATTTGGATAGTGAGTAACAGTATAGAAGACGCGAAATCGACTCAAAGATAGACGGGGAAGCGGTTCACGTCACGGGCCAACCATATCTGATAGGAGCAGAGCTAGAAGCGGCGGTGGTCCGAATTTTGGCATCGTGTTTCGCAGCCAAATGGTCCACACAGGCGGCCAACGCAGATTTAAATTGCCCGAGTTAACAATTACCTTTTATTCCTAACAATTAAACGAAATGGGTGCTGACGCAATACGACATACGACCAAACCATCCAACCGTCACGGCCGCGTGCTTTTACGCCTGTCAAAATAACACATATTTGAAAATAATACGTCCAATAGATGTGGGACTATTTGCATTTATCCATCATTAAATCTTGAAACGCAATGAGGAAGAAAATACTAGTAATTAATCACGGATTATTATTGTCATGCAAAACCAACTGTATGAAGGAACGACGTGAAGAATTTAAAATATCTGCAGCTAAATCACAATTCTTTTCTGCGTGACTTTTCCGCTCAAATACGTAGTTCTGTGACGAGGGAAACCTAGCGTACACTGTCACGTATATGCAGATATATCCAACAGCAGGCACTTAAAAAGCCGTGAAAATAAAATAAGATGTTTCACGTAACTACATACATTTTTTGTATTCCTTCAAAGTTTGTATAATAGATCTTCAGCGCCGTTTATATCCGAACAGTGGGTCGGGGGGGAACTTTGCCAAACGACGCTATGTATTTTGGACACAATTATTATCGGGTAAAGTGAGAGGAAGGGAGACGCAAATACACACTAAACACCACACACCTCCGACAGATGTATAAAATATATAATATGTCCTAATCCACGCTAGCCCAGACTAGACGCAAACGTATGACACGTGATGACGAGAAATAACGAAACGAGTTGCTCGGGACTCGACAAGGTCGGGGAAAATGATCTCGAAAGCTTGATCCAAATTGTCTGGCCCCTGCAACTACTATAATTCAAATTGATCTGAAACCAAGTCACATATGTATAGGATATCCTCTTTAATCATTGAAATAACTGAGACACTTTGCTATTGAAAGTCGCCTAGACAAAATGCATTTGTAGCTGATGCCAAAAACATTTAACTATCGTCCCCGCAAAATTTCGAAATTCTTGCTAATTTCATATTAGTACAAAAAATAGACCGGTTTTTCATGGCTTAGGTGTTAATAAACGTCAAACGCGCAATTTGTTCACGTGTTAGTCTTTTGTAGACACTTACGAACGGTGGACTTATAAAAATAGCTTCTTATAATGGGATCCTCCCACGCATAGACCTCCCTAGTTCCTAGACAGAATGTGGCAAGTTTGGAGAACAAATTGTTAATATTTTTTTCCTATCTTGTCACTAACCTGATATTTAATAATAATAGATTGACATTTTCTGAAGCAAATGAGGTAAATGTGTTAATATGTCAAGAAAATTTTTCAGAAATAATTTTATAAAATATAATTTCCCGGTTACTACAAGCCATAAACTTTACATACTTACATTGTTATGCCTACTTCTCCTACCTCTCCTAAATATGCTTGATTGTATTTTTGTCAATCTCTTTTACAATCTTTATTTCGTATTACATAACTTATAAGAAGTTAAGTATTCATTTTCAAGATGTAACGTTGAATCTTTATTTTCACGCGCCGTGGGCGTTCTAAAAAAATCTCACTTTTATCGTTCCTGAGAGGTACGGTAAATATATACCGCTTAAATCAAACACAGGTATGAAACTATTAATGAAAATAATGTAAACTAATGTATGTATTTCCATCGATGCTTCAAGAGCCAATCGGTAACTTATATATTTTATCTTCAAAGATTCACCTTCACAACAATGTATTTATGAAGTGTGTTTTACATGTTATGTAAGTTGTAATATTAGCTCTTACTATTTTATTTTATTTTTTTATTTTAAAAAGAAAGACAAACATTCCCGGGTTACGAATAACCCAACAATGTTTGAAAATCTCCTACTACCACCACAGAAAGCCGAAAATGTTGCTTGTGTTGTGATGGAGGACTTAGCCAGCCGAGGAATCGAACATGCGACGCCCGGGTGGGACCCAAGCACTATGCCCACTCAACCACTGACCGGTCCACTGACTATTAAAGGCGTAGGTATACAATTATTTTTTATTTAGTTCTGGTAGTTATTTCAACTTAAATGGTTAAAACCCTCTATAATAAGGGTTAAAACTTACTAAGGTAAATTCTTTGACTTTCAAGTCTAAATTTTAGTTTGATCAGAGCAAATAGAGTAATTAACTTGATTTATTTACAAGCTTTAGCTCTTTAAGTCGGGGGCAGGGGGACAAACACCTCCCATTGACCTCAGTATTGCGTAAGAAAAAATAACAATAATAATGGTAGACTACATTCCCGGAAAACACAATTGCATTATTTGCATCATCTATTTTATACATGTGATGTAGATGATTAGATATGGTAAGTAGATGTGGCAAAAAACTTTTTAATTAAATTTACAACCCCCTCCCAACTTTCTCCCTTCCCTCTCCCCCAATGATCGAACCCTCCATGTGAATACTATAGCTACACGCCTTTGTTCCATCAAATCATATTCTCTTTGAGATTGAGCGTAGATATACAAAAATTATATTACCTTATTTGCTATCCATAATCTTGTTTTGGCAGGGCAGAAATTAAGGGGAAGAAGTTTTATTTTACGTGAGTACCGGGCAAGATTCCCAAGTGCCACAACTGTTTGGAGCCAGTGAGTCTATGGTATCCCCAAAATGAGTTCAGATGAGATTAACCTTTTTCCTTTGGTGCTCTTTTTCATCAGAGATTGTCTACCGTAAGGAACGCCCGATGCAAACAATAGTCCGGAACAAATTATGCGTAAGTGCGCATAACGCTTCGCTGCCATTAGATTCATAAGGAAATTTTATTAGATATGCATATTAATATTACTAATAAGTGTCACCACCTGCATCTACGTATATTGAAGGTTAACGACAATGGATGAGTTAAAAATAGGTTCCTATGTATGAACAAGTGCATACCTAACCTTGGATGAATAATTAATCCAAGAGCTACTAAACTATTCATGTTTTAAAATGCCCGTAAGATACGCTTGGTTCAAAACTAAGCGTAGCTACTGTGTCCAAATATATTGGCATTGATGTTCTTAAAATGTTATTTATTAATATATTTTATAAGTATCATCCACGGCTAATATTTTGCAGTGTCCAAATATTATATTAATAAGTGATACCCCGCGACAGAAGGTTATCTTAAAATAATTACAACGGCGACTAAAAATACTTATGGAAAAATTCGATACACATAAAGCGTGAGTTATTATATTTGGCTGGCGTTTCAGAAGTGATACAAAAATAAATTTGACACTGTCGTTGAGGTACTTTTTTAAATATAAATAAAATAAAAAATATATTAGCAGATTAATTGAAACTCTAGATTCAAGATCGAGCTTCAAGAGAACACCTTTTCATCTCGATGTTGGCAACTTGAGAAAGATTCCTTTTTTTAGACTACCTCTTTCGTTAAACTGTATGCAGGTGGAACGATGACAAATCTCTTCTTACAGCCCCTTCTTTACACAGTCGGATGGCATTAGTTCCCTGTTTGGTCTGTACATCGTGCAGACAGGCGGGCTCTTATGAAGTATCATATAAGTAAATCTTTTATTTTGCAAGATTTCCAACATATACCTACCTAATCTAAGAGGATTTGTTCTTATTTCTTTCGTAACAGGTACGAATATCTGTACCAAGTACCCACTTATGTTAACGTATTATCGTAAGACATAATAAGACGAAAAATGATAATACATAAATCAAAAGTGTTACGGACCTATTAATAATAATACATATTTTGTTGTTTTTTTTATCACTAATTCCATTAGGTGGGTAATGGGTTTTTGCATTAAATTTATTCTCATTTAGTTTCAATCGCCCGCAATATAGATATGATATAATATTTACCACGATTCTGAAAATTTGCTGAGAATTTCATTAAAAAATGAACTTTCGCTTTCCCGTAAAAGAAATATTAGCAATAAATGCAATCTCTGGTGATTAATTATGTTTAGCCCTCGCTTTTTATCATATCAGTTGGATATGATAAAAAGCTTGCCAAATAAAGGGTCCCCCCATACTAAACAGATCGCAATACTGTTAGAGCACCCACTGCTGTCAAGTAGAAAACTATGCAATTTTATTGGACTATCTTTTGAAGGTCTATCAATGTAATATATCATGGAAGACGAAGATAATACTAATAAATCTAAACTAAACATGAAACCTAACAATACACAGAAAAATAGAAAGAGATGCTATCTAGGTTACAAATAAATCTAGGTTCTATTGCATACTGCCTATATACGCAAACGGCTTTCAAAATTCAAATCCAAGCCTTGCATTTGGCCCGAATGATGACTTTTTCACAAATATTATTTTAGCAGTTTTGTCATTGTTTCATCTTCAGAAGATAATTCTTATTCGGAATCCAAAAAGGAAGTCGATTAACGAACTTTGTAATCATTCAAAGAGATAGCTGCCAAAAAAATATGGGTAAAATGAGTTAAGGATGATGTTGTTAATTCTGAATTTGAAATACGAGATCGATAAAAATGACTGAAAAAATATAGGTCCCAGTGGCCGAGTTGATTAAGGCGCTGTGTCTCAGTTGCGACCGTTGTCTTTTTTTCTGTATATTTTTCTGTTTCATCTTTAGATTTATTAGTATAATCATCCTCTTCAATTATAGAAATCCATAAGTTGAATACGTTATAATAGAAATCTATAATATAGCCAACATAGTAACTGCTAATACAGAATCTTGAACGTGGTTTCGTCACCATGCAGAGAATTCGTTTATTTATTTATACCAACGGGGAAAATGCAAAACGAAGGTTATCATTATCACAGATAGTTAATTTTATTATTGTGACCCCTTGACATCGTAATACAAACCCATAAAAACCAATCATCGCACCAATACACTTACTAATGATTTCTGCGTATCATCTACAATAATTTTACAACACCTTCGTATAGGACACCTTGAATTGATAATTAAAAAGATATACGTGTTTTCGTTAAGGTAAACTTCAAGAACGTCGCCAGTTTTAAGCGGTTAGAATTTTATCTAGGGATAACAGTTCTGTTCGGGGAATCACTTTTTTTTCACATCAATTACTTAATCGATTATCAGAGAAAATGTCTAGTTTTAACTGATTTTTGTTGTTTCAATGTTAAATCGTTCAAGACCTATTTACACCGCTGTTTAATCTGAAAGTTAATGGTGCCAGGTGATAAAGAAGTTACTAGTAAATGTAAGTATTATTTTAAGCTTAAAATAATGATAATGGGAAATTATTGCATACTTAAGAGTATTAAGTATGCAATAATTTCTTAAGTTAAGACCACCCATATGATGAGATATTTGTATACGCCATGTTTTTTATAAATTAAACGGTGACTCAGTCTGAAAAAAATTGTATTGATTTGGTAGAGAGATTTCCCATTTGTTAAAATGCTGTGAATATTTTATTACAGTTTACAAGTCGGTAGTCGGTACCAACAGAAGTTAATAAAGTTGCAAAGCAATTAAAACATCGTTGAAGAATAAATAATAAAATTCTAAAACCGGTCCAACGGATGAAATATTCACCAAACGATCGATGGGGGTGACCTATGGCATGATAGTCCCCTAATTGCATTACATTTCATATGAAAGTGTGTATTTACAATATTTACCCAAAGAAAACTTCGGACCTTGGGCCTTGACTTTCGTGAAGGTCGTGATATTGATTTCAGAATTGATAAAAATTAAATAATAAGATTATTTGTACCACGTGTGGTAAGGAGTGTAATTTGAAGCTTTCTTTTCTTCATTGTTAAATGATAATTACTGTTTGTTTACTTATTCATGTGATAAAGGATCGAGCTTATCACTTGCTAAGACCGGTAAAAGGAAGTCTAGGTAATCTGAGTATTTACATTATCATAAACTTGCCGATAGATTTCACAATCTGCAGTTAAGTAGCATACAGATAACGTTATCTACTAGACAAAATGGGTGGAAGTATTGTCTGAAGGATTAACTAATCAGAAGCTATCTGACACAATAAAGAATAGTTACTGATGTCTTATGATATTAGTGGAACTGTAATCCGTAAATATCCCCCCCCCCCCCCAAGGCGTAAGTCATCTTTGGGGATGATGTGTGAAGGGTATTTTTGAGAAAGGAAGTACGGGAAGTTCTGGAAAGGAAAAGGTATGAGCGATGGGTAGGAATCTGGGGTCAGTGTGTCTAGGAATGCGGGCAGATGAATCTTTCCCTCCCACTGCGGTGCAAGACTATGTTCCGAAAGAGGTAAAAAGGTCTCCCTCGACCAGTCTCTCCCGGTCCGGCCTGCCTCGCTGTTGGTGGGCATAGGCATCCAGCGCCAAGATCCGGACAAACCTTACTCCATGAACCCGAGAACCCCTGCCAGATTACGAGGTGACCTGTAGCAGCGGCGGTACCCATAACCATCTCCCAAATTGAAAATTGCTTATGCGGTGGAAATGAAAAAAATTATCATACAACAGCAGTAAGAACAATTATTGGGTGTTAAATTTGATATGTTAATATTTAAGATGATTTTGGTATGGAATGTCAATAAATGTTTTGCATACACGTACTCAGGATAACATTTCCATAAAATAAATGCAAATTCGTTCGGATATGCATCATTTAATAGATACGCAAATCGAACCGAACATCTGGGAATCTTTATGTATTTGTGATACACCGTGACGTATGTATATCCGTTTTCCGTACAAATAAAACATTTTTTTGTTTTATCTCCAGTCATTAAAATTGGTTATACCATTGTGATATTTTAAATTTACCGAATGCGTGGAAAATCTCTACTAAACTGAGTGCATGCAGTGTGAAGTTGAAACAAATTGGCGATAGCTGCACGGAACAATGATTATTCCTGTCTATAAACATTACTCTTCATCACATGATTTTTGTGTAACTTGACGATGATGAAACCACAAAAAAATTTATAGAAATTAAAATCATGATCGTGTGATATTGAATGACGAATATGGAACGAATTCATCAATTCAATCTACTACATAAACAAAGCTAATCAGGTTAGTATAAACAAAACATATTTATGTTATTTATTATTCTATTCAAGTGTGATTTTATGTTTTCCTTGAAAAGAAAACTTTTTTAAATCAAAATCATTGAATTGTTAATTATTGAGGTGGTAAGCAGAAATTACTAGTAACTTAAGTTGATTGATGTCAAGGTTGGCTGTGAGTATTTATTGGATAATGCATACGTTTGTCGAATTTTCTATGAGCTTTTCGTTTGTTTTTTTTCTTCATCGATTTCTGGGTGAATGTTTCATTAGTTATTGGCATGAAACACGGAAGCTATTGAAAGTACACGTTAATTATGAAGAAAATAATTCGGCCTTGATGGTTTAATGATTAAAATCAAACAATGACAGAAGATTAACTAACTGCAGTTGAGCAATCAATTTTTTTACATCAAAGTGTAAAATAATTTCTGTAATTCGATTCATATCTTTCTTTATAGGTACCTACCTACCTACCGAAAAAGAACTTAAGTATTCCTAAGGTGCATCGTGCGATCAGAATTATAATTTGTTAAAATAATCTGACTAATAATAGTAACGCTTAACTACTGTACTATGGTTGTTGTAGCTAAAATATTATTTTTTTCAAAATTTCAATTTAATTTTTTTGTATGAAGATTTTCAGGATTCTTTCAGTTTGGGGATGCACCGCATCCACAAACTGAAAGATCATTTATACAAAAGTTCGAATTTTGAAAAAAAAATAAAAATCATTTTAAGCTTTTATGAAAATACATATTTTTCAGCTGACATGTTTAAATAAATAAATAAATAACTAAAAAATACAACCACATCAATAACGTCGTATTTTTCAATATTCGCATTCTAACTCACTGAAAACTCACGAACCACCATTGCTACTGACTTTTCAAAGGAGGTGTGGAAGTTACATGATTCTGAGTTGTCCGGTCACCACCTGGATAATTTATGTACAAACTTTTTCTGTGAATATGCGTATAATGTACGTAATGATTATGACATATATCATATAACTAGTGTTATGTGCAAAATAATCCGTTTCCAGAGAAAACATCACACATTTCGTAAGTTACATAGTTGACCTGACAAAAATGTTGCTGTCTATATTTGCCCGTCAATAACACACAGTTTTAGAGCAATAAAAAAATAAATTGGTAAAATTTACCCCACGAGGGCCAAAGTAAGTACATTTTACAGTGCGCAAAGTAAAGAGTGCATTTGCAACTTTAATTATTTGTCATCCAAAAGAACGAGACATTAATTAGATAATAATATCCGTTTCAATATGGTAGTCTGACTGAAATCCAATACGAACCATAACCATTCTCAACAAAACACTGACCAGTCTGTAGTCAGTACCGTAAGGAGGTTAACCTCCGTGATTCGATTGTATGGCTTTGAATTTGAAGGTTCATTCATGGCGTAAGAGACCTGCATTATTCGAAGGAAAATGAAGATGATATCAACATTTTTACAAATTCATTCACCTTTATTATAAAAGCGTCGTAATTAAACTATTTTTAGAAGGTTTTCCTTCTCGAAGATTTAATGAGGTTATCTCTTATTTATTTTTATGAAAACATGTTATATCAATTTAAAGAGTCAATAATAACAGTAGCTACATTTAGATTTTATGGTTCCATGACAACTCAAAATCACGCAATTTCAACACTCCTTTTGAAAAGTCATTGAAAGTTACGTTTTTTTTATTATTTATAAACAGCCCATAACCTAACCTAACGTATCCTATTTAACCAATGTTTTATATTTTTGTTATCATTTTTTTAATGCATGGTTCTGAGTCGTCCGGTCACGGATTTTAGATATCTCAAAGATGAAGTTTTCAAAGTGAACATCATTTCACTCAGTAGATTGACAGCAGCAGAATATTCTTGTGCGCTTTACATAAAAGTAGTTCTATCTCCTTTTGTATTATGATGCGATATACGATTTGAGCAATCTTAGAAAGAGTCAACACCACGATTTATATTTAAATACCTATGTATGAAACAAAAAAGTGTTGAAACACTGTTAAAATATGATTAAATAAAAAAATAAATGATTGAATAGATTTTTCATAGCACCATGAAAGTAAAGCGGAACGAAATCAATAGAAGAAGTTATGCAAATTTCGTGACGCTATAGCTCACTGTTCCAGCGATTTCGATGTTTCGAAAATCATGCAAACAAATTTGGAAACGAAAAGCGAGTCGACAACCTACTTTATTCTTTAAATTGTTGAAAGGTATTTGTCCCATGAGGCTCGCAAAAATAAAATGTATTATTTTATTAAATTATCTTATACATATAACTTATCAATATTTCCATCCGATTTCGTTTGTTGGCCATCACTGGATTACACATATGTTGTGAAGTAAAGTTGTTCTTATGTTGTGAGATGAAGAATAGCAGATGTTGCATGATACATGATATTAATAACGAATATGTATAAAGTTATATATATGTGTGCAAGATACGATTTGAAAACAAAATCTGGAAAATCCGGATTCTTTATAAGATTTATGGGAATCGGCCTTTTTTAATATTCAAGTACCTACATCACACGATATCATGATTTTTCTTTTGAAAATACATTTTGCTCTTTTACGAGCTTTCGAGACATAAAAGATGATTGATGATTTGGAAGAAAATGCAGAAGAGATAGTTTTAAATTCGATGTCGAAGAACCGATTAAAAATTAGTTAGTAGAATTTCTAACCATCTGTTAAAAAATTATCTGGAATTGCAGTTAATATGCATTAAGTATAGTAGTATATATAATGCGGCAGTCAATGTTTACGTGTACTTGAAAATATCACGCTGAAAATATAAAACGTTTAATTCGGTTACATATATCCCGAGATCGTTTACAAAACCTGGCGTTTATTTACGTAGATTAAAACTAAAGCTACAAATATTGCGAACAAACGGTATTTTTCAACACGATTTCCTTGAAACGATATAAATTTTACATAAACATGGTCAGTTGATTTGTGATAACTTTATTACAACGGAAATATTGACATCACTTCAATTCCCGGTAACTTAGAAATGTTGTGAATAAAAATATATTCACGTATGACAGAAAGACATTATAATATTCACGTGGTAGATACGGGTATTATTAGGTATTGCAAATGGATATATTTTTATATCCTATGATAATCACTTAAAAAGGTCATGATTTTTTACAAACTATTGTGTTGTTATGACAACAATGTGTTAAAATAGGCAGGGGGTTGGATTCTCCATTTTGCAGCAGATGAAACTTATGTACATAGGTGAGCTGAAAGAAGTAGTAAGGGAAAATGCTACAATTCGTTAAACTTACTTGACCGATAGTGTTAGAGGTCTGGAGGTCTAGCATGGACGATCGATAAAACCCTAACACGATATTGACTAAATCCGTTATCTATAGTCCAGTTAGCAATATTTGCGAGCACGGTCGAGTCGGTTGACAAATACCCCATTTTTTAGCTCGACCTCCCGAGTGTCAGATAACAGATAAATATGCACAACTTTTTTTTAAATAATGTCGTTCGTTATGCAAAATAACTGGCTTATTAATGAAGGAGGTGAACTAACGAATCTCTTAAACCTCGATTACATTAAGCTAGTTTACAAGTTACTAGCCGGCGTATTCACTATTTGCTAGTAAACTCCTTCGGTGTAAAATCTGCTAGTTATATGGTTACACTGAGCTGAATACGCCGGCAAGTAGCTTGTAAATTTGCTCAAAGTAAACGAGACTTTAGGATAAAAAGAAATCATATACGCGATCCATAGACTTAAGTGATGTATCTAAGACGATTTGATAAATCAATTGATTTCTTTCCAGCTTGGAGAAACGAAAGCTGTTCAATTTAATCCCAAAAAGTTCATGCGAAGCACCAATTACTCAAATATTAAAGTTAGTATTTCAATTCGAAATTGTCAATTTATAAGTATTTTAAAATTTTTTTACTAAAATAAATCCATAGATATTTATAGAATTATAGAATTTATAGATATTATAGAATTTTAATTTGACATTTACTAATATAAATCCATAGATAGATCAGCCAGTGTCGCGATTTCTTATTTATTCCTAATATTTATTCTTAATACGAAGAGATTATCCAACTCACCTTATTTTTGAAGAATTTAAAGTATTAAAATTTAATGATCTAGTTCGAAAAAATATAATAATCCAAATAATAAAAGAAAAACAAAATCATAGCTTTTTAACTGAAAGTCGTACTCGTCAAAAACATATATTTCCAACACAAAAATGTAACACCTCATTTGCACAACATCATTACACATATCTAGGAAAAAAATACTTCAATAGCCTACCTAAAAAAATAAGAACAATCGAAGACGATAAATGCCTATTAAAAGCAATTAAAGAGCAATTTAAAGTAAAAATAAAAAATTGTTAAAATTTATCATCATAACTTATATAACTTGTAAATTTGTTTTTTTTAAGTATCTACCACAATTAAACTAAAAGATACAAAATATATTTTGTTAATATATTTTAAATATTTTCTCATCCCGATTCTCGTCCCTCTTCTAATCACAAGCGTCTGCTTCTATAGAAGAGAAATATCGAACAAAAAAAAAATCTGTGAAAATTTATTATGTTGTTTATTTGTATCAAAAAAAGGTTTTTTTGAAATATAAATATTATATTTTATATGTTATTTTTGCTGTATAATAATGTATCTTCTGTAATAAATAAATGAAAAAAAAAAAAAAAAAAAATCCCAGTCAATATCGGTACAGCTATCAACAGTGCGGCCGTTCTAAGAAAACGATATAAAATCATCGATGGTTAAGCCTATCGATCCGATATTGCGAAGCTAACCTGTGAGCTGCGAGACTATAGGGTTACTATCAGAATGAGATAAGGACGAGAGATGTGAGAAATTATTCACTGAAGTTTCTCAGAGAATTGAAATAAAATATGTTGAAATTATAGGGTTACTACCAGAAGAACATAAGGACGAGAAATGTGAAAAATTATTCACTGAAGTTTCTTGGAGAATTGAAATAAAATATGTTGAAATTATAGTGTTACTACCTTAAGAAGATAAGGATGAGAGATGTGAGAAATTATTCACTGAAGTTTCTCAGAGAATTGAAATAAAATATGTTGTAATTACAGAGTTACTACCAGACGAAGACAAGGACGAGAGATGTGAGAAATTATTCACTGAAGTTTCTCAGAGCATTGAGATAAACTATGTTGTGATGACCGAATACATTCAACAATGAGCAAGAAAAAATTAATACTTATGTCATCTCACGAGATTTTATTCTGAGAATTAATCTGAGAATGGTGCCGACCGGTGCCGATATACTCGTATAATTACATAATTACAAAAGTACTGAGGTTACATGTGATACAATATCTCTACTACAAAACACGAACAATTATTGTACAAAATACAATATTGTTTTTAAGTTTTTTAGTTTAAGTACCTACTGTGTTTTACTTACTTGAAAATCCTCATTACAGAAAATTTATGATCGCATAAACCTTAGACAGGTACCTAATGTGTGTACATATAATTGACCAATAACAACCCTACTACTTTTAATATATTTTTTAATTATGTTGTAAGTAAAAAAAAATATTGGTAGGTACTAATGTAGAAACTCTTTTTGTTGTTTATATGAAATCTGATAAACTGAATTAGTTCGAGGTTATTTAGAACTCTGCACTAGATAATAAAATGTTATTAGTCATACTTTGTTTGAATTCCAATATAACAGATAAGTTTTTAGATTTTCACGGCCAAAATCATTTTCGTTGTTAGTTTTTGGGGTGTTATGCCGTGTTGCGCTACCTCCTACTATAGCCGACGTTTCGGACAGCGTTGCAGTGTCCATCATCAGAGCAGATCCGGTAGATCCGACGATGTGATACGCGACACATCGTCGGATCTACCGGATCTGCTCTGATGATGGACACTGCAACGCTGTCCGAAACGTCGGCTATAGTAGGAAGTAGCGCAACACGGCATAACACCCCAAAAACTAACAACGAAAATCCAATATAACAGTTTGACACATATTTTTTTACTAGTGGCAGTGGTTTTGCGGGTGTGCGATTTGTGACCAATTTTATATGCGTAAAGAAAAATATTATATATATTATTTGGAATGAATGCAATCAAAACTATTCAACTCTGGTACAATGAACCCTGGAACTTGGATTTGCTTTGAATTTAAAAATCATTTTCAAAATTGAAACTGATTGTGAGAAAAATTCAGTTAAGACCTACCTATAATGTAATATTTTGAAAGAAAATTATTTTATTGTCTTTTTCGAAATTGAAATTATAAAAATAATAATTATATGGATTACGTATAGCTTGTATAGAGTAATACTCTCTGTAGTTACGCAGGAAAAATTATGCATTGTTCCGAAACCACATAGTAATAGATCGAGTAGTTTGAAAGGGTTTGTTACGTTTATCATCTTATTAATTACATTCTTATATGCAGGTTTAACATTGGTACGGTAAAGCCAAAGTCTTTTTAACTATATGTCTAAAATGTACTATGTTTACCAAACTTAACACTACCAAATCTGTCAATAACATTGCAATGAAATATTTGTTAGTAGGTGTACACATTTCTGTTACTAACCTCAGAACAGGTTACACCTAGTGAGGTAGTTTATTTAAAGCACGCCATTAAATACTATGCATAAATTAATTACGGTACGTACTAATGTTGTTTTTTTTGTGCGAAACAAAAATAATTATATTTCAGTAAACGCCGATTTATCGGCACTGAAATGAAAGTGAAAAGCCACCCTTAAGTCCACTGTGAGGCTGTTTTAACCATACTAAAGCCATAGTAATAATTCAAGTTTTCACTGCTCTGACCTACATGGCTACAAACCGTATGGGGGTTAGCATGAAGATGTAAAAAATATTTGATACGTGATATTCTAAGAATATTTTGAAACGTGTTAGGATTCTGATTTTAAAAAAAAGTTTGTATTCACACGTAAAAGTTTGCATTAGGACACTGAAAGTGTTCGCGAGAACGCCGATACGTTTTATATTCCAATTAATTATGTTAATTAATAGCATTCCCATACGTAGATGCCGCTGATGATCAAATGCTTGTAAACTGACGTCAGTAGCAGGTGCCACCGTTAATGTGAAAACCATATTTGGTAAAAACAAAAGGTTTGGTCCTATTTCGAAAACACCTCAATTGAGGCATATATTTTAAATAAATCAATAAATGCTTTGCTTTGGTTGTTTTGATTTACAATTTAAACTGGAGTCTAGAGATCTTCAAACTTATGTAGGAAAAACAGTAAATAATATAATATTGATCCCTTTTAATAAAATCATACCCCTCCAAACGATTGTTCCAAGAAAGTGATATGTTCAACATAAGGAATATCTGGAACCGAAATTGTATAATAAAATCCCCCCAGAATTAAATATTAAAACATGCAAAATTGCATGCATTGGTAAAATAATAACTAAATGTTTGATTGACTTAGGTAGGATTGAGTCTGAAAAATAATCAAATAATGTCACTTAAAACTTAAAATTATACATGGTTAACTATTAATGGCACAATCAGTAAAAACTTAGTATAGTATATTTAAACTTAGTGTATATTTAATCTACAAAAAAAAAACTTTTTTTCTTTTTCTTTTTACAGAATACATTTTTGGCATTTTTCACCAGCATTTGGTTCCTTAGAACAGGCAATCTGCCTAGCTTGGAACTAATGAGGTACAAGACATAATAACACATCTTGTGCACATTTTAAAATCTACAGTTATTTGAAATATTATTATTATGTAATTTTGCTGTATAAATGTAACTAATTTAATAATAAAATAAATAAAAATAAAATAAATAAGGCGAGTATTCAATGCCTAAAATTAATTTACAAGCTTCAAAACAATTTTATAAAAAAAAATTTAAAAAACATTTTTATAAAATTGTATATACATATGTTTATAAGATAGCCAATGACATGATACTTGTATGTTCGCAGTACCCCATTACAAAACCAAAAGGCAGATTACTTTTATTTCCCCTCCTACAAATGTACATTTCGCTACTTGCAACCTTTGAAAACATCACGTTACGTCAAAACCTTAACTTTTATAAAAAATACATTAAATCATTGCTAAAATTCACTGAAATAGATAAGTTTTTTTGCAAGTCTTAACAGTAATCATTAATCATGTAAAGTTCTATAATATGGTATTTACTCCCAGAAAAAATTTAACCTTTTTTCATTTTAATTAAATTTTATCTTGCTTATATCTCCGTTTTAAACAAATTTTCCCAGAAAACGAAGACTTTAATAAATATTTTGTGTATAATCTTCAAATCAATCACAGAATAAAAATATTATAATACCCACGCACAGGCTTGCCTTTGTGTGATTTTGCTTGCACTTATTTTTTTGTATTTAAAGATTTTCATTTTATTACCCTATATTTTATAACTTTGTCAATGTAACAAAAAACAAAAAGGAGGAAATTATAAATGAACGAGGCGGACAAAAGATAACTAATGGATGAACGAATGCATTTTTGCATTGATAGTATAAATATCTACATGAGCGTCACCCCACCTTACAACTGTAGCAATCTGTGTACACAAGTACATATTATGTAGATACGGATAAAAAACAGTTCCGTCGAAAGTTTCGTTCGACAGGTACTACCTCTTTTTGCCGCTTTCTCAGAAAAGTATGTAGATTTAACCTAAAGCCCATAGAAACAAGAAACACCATAGAACAAACGTGTTTTAAATTGTCACGTGGACGCGTCGTGTCAATACGTAGGTAGGTACTAGTTTTCCTTAGAAATCGCGATTCTGAGAAAAAACGTTTAGCGGGTTGTTTTTTCATACTAAGCCAATACCAAGGAATTCGTTGAACGTTCTCTGTAAAATGTGGCCTCATTTGAATTTGGAATCGAGTCAACTACGTGAGGACTCGATTTGTGGAAATGTTGCCATTTTATAAACACGTTTTTATTGATGATTCACAGTGTAATGACAATGACGATGACTTAATTGGCTGATAGGTATCTAGTACATTGATTTAAATAGACTATGTGACTCCATAGGATGCACACGAGTACATTAAAAATACCTCCTTAAATAGAATATGTTCGTTGTGGGTGCATTTTTCTGACCGGACTTGATTGTTCGCATTACGTGAATGTACCTTCATTTACCTGTATCAGCAGGTACCAGTCGGTAATTCTGATAAACAACCTGTATTGAAAACACCCATCGCGCAGGTTTTTCCTATTAACATTGTATTATTTCAGATGGACAGGGTTCTTCCAAGGAGGCTGTGTCCTTGCTAATTCAATTCGCAAAACAAACAGGTATGCTAATAACATGTTTACACATTAAAATCGCTTGATAAATCCAGATGGATATAAACAAATTCACGGGTTATTTCTATGATTTCTCCGGAATTCTACTATTTAGTTATAGATCTAATTATTATCTCTTTTAAATTCAAATCAGAGTAGTGGTTTGTTATTTGGTGTTATCAATGGTTTGCGTTAGATAATGAGTTTTACGATTCCAACTGCAATAAAACGGACAAAACGTGATTTTCGCACTTTGATCACTGGTTATTTATTACATCCGGTCGACTAGGTCAAAGACAATATTCTCGTAATTAAATGCTTATATTTTGCGTTATGTTACATCATTATTAATATTACGTGTGTTTTTTAAATTCTATTTGTAATACCTGAAAATAAATATTTATTGATGAATTTACATCTGTTTGAACACGATACGCATGTTAAAATAATACGCAACTACCGATTTATTTGTAACAGAGCATCGCCGATATAAATACAAAATAGTGAATCACCGATGGATAAATGAATAGGTGTGTATGATTTATTCTTACATTGATATCGGTCAGGCCCACCGTCATAGGAAGTGAACATGCAGACATTCGAAATAAAATCGTGACGTCTCAATGAAAAGGTGTGGATCCCCGCTTTAAATAACAAGTTTTTGAAATTGACAATTCGCGTCACAGACTACATGATTCCGTCATAGACGTTTCGTAAGGAGATTCACACTATTCGAAAGCAGTTAATCTTATTCTATTTAATCCGGGTTTCGTAGAAATGCGATTATTATAGAGCTCTTGTGATGGAAGGCGTTGGTTATATTAGAGTCATACGTCAATCTTGCCAACGCAGGCTATCATTAATCTTTATAAAACAAACTGAAATAGTTTACGTAGCCTTTAATTTGAATTCTTCAGAATCTCATCAAAATGGTTCAGGGGAACGTGTAGATAATTTCTTCCCACGGTAAGGGAAATAAAAAAAAATCAGCTCGTTTGAAATAACATTTCAAAGCATCGCTATTATTTTAATTTGGGATCTTCCAGGAAGTTATTATTCATTCTGACCACAGTTGTAGTTTGTAGGTGTCATTGACGTTAAACATCAATATGTTGTACGAAATTATACGTTACATCTACCTACACAAAAACATAATGACGTTCATCGAAAATAATCGGCACAAAAAAAGTACACAATGTGTTAATCATTTTAAACAAATAAAATTCACCCTCTTGAGAAGTGAAATACACCCTATTGACAGATAAAAAATGAATAGTTAATAATTTATTTACTTTATCTGTCTTGTGCTACCTCATTTTCTTGAGTTATCGTTTGTCCGACAGGATTGCAGTGTCATTTGTTCGATTTACCGCAGATCATCAGATCTCAGATCAATTTGAAAATGTATAAACTATTTAACTCATTCGAAAGAGATGTATGTTTTGAATTTATATCTTTACTAAGGGAAATGATCGATTGCGAAATAATTATTTTATATGGTTATTTAGCAACTTCTAAATTACTTGCTCTTTACTACTAATAATTTTACATTTCACCATACCTACCCCATCAAACCGTTTACGTGTTATTACATCAATGATCTACCCTAAATAATTGCTAGATTTTAGAAAAATACTGAAAACGCTTACCATTCGAATGCCGGTGTAAGGAAGGAGTTATCAAACCACATCATGAATATTTTTAGCACCAATAATTAACAAAAAGAAAAACGAAAAAATAACTTATCAAGAAAAAAGTACGTCAAATAAATAATGTCTATATGTCATTGTGATGATGATAGGAAATTTAAAAAACTTCCCAGATTAGGCTGGATTTACGTTTCAAAATAATCGCACATTTGATGATAGAAAAAACGCTCATTAAAACAGAAAAAAATGTTTAAAAACACTGAATCAGTTTCAATTAAGTTATAACTCGGCAACTTCCATTCTACAACTAACTTGCAACAAAAATTGAAGACTGTACTTAAAGCAGTAGGTATAACATTATAACAATATATTATTATTGTCAACAGAATTTTGGTGTTTGTTTAATCTAAATCAGAGGTTCCCAACCTTATCGGGCTTGCCGATCACTTTTCAAGTAATTTTTTTCAACCCCTGTCTCCCTCCCCCCAATTAAAAAACCATGACAGCATGCATATTCGGGAATTTCGAGGCGATTTTTTTTTTTTTTATAAGTTTGCAAGGGAAAGGTCATCACCCGTTTTGCAATATCGCGTAGGTAGGTACTGTTTTTATTTCTTCTCAATCCTTCTAGTTTAGTCCTCCATCATTGCACAAGCCACATTTCCACTTAAAATGAAGGAAGTGGGTGGATTTTCAATGTTATGTGTTTATTAAATTGTATCCCGGGAATGCTGTATTTGGAAATTTAAAAAAAACTCTTCCAAGGGTATTCATACATTATATTAAGGATTTTTGAAAAAATTATTATCTAAACAATAAAAATCTGATAATCCATCAATAATAACTAGTCACTAAATTAATGGTTTATTTGCAAGATGATTGCAATGATGTACCTACGACTTGGTTGTTTTCATTTGGAAAATGCTTTTTTTATTTAATTTCCTGACCCCCATTTCGGTCCTTTACCACCCACTATTTGCCCCCGAGCCCACCACCGCCCCCTTGGATCTAAATTATCTCGATGGACAAATAGAATTTTCTAGAGGGAGTATTAATATTAACATATTCCAATGCAAACTTTAGTTCGGAGACAGACAAATAACAGCTCTAAATAGTTCCTTGTGTATTTTTGTTTGTTTAATATTCCGACTTACGTTTATGCAAACAATAGTGAACTCGAAGGAAAATATCAATGTTATGACTGCACAAATATGTATAGGTCTGCATAAATTCATCGACTCTAAACAGGGGGACATGTCAGCAAATAACTAAATTAAATAATAACGCTACCAGAGGAGACATCCGAGCTTGATGACATTATTTCATCATCTCAGATGTAAACAATTTATTATTGGTGCTAATTTTACACTAAAATGCGTGTAATATATAATATTCGTGTTTCCTTCGTGATAGGTGGTTTTCATAACAAATTTTGCTGATATCCTAATCTATTTATAAGATGACAGTTGTTGTATCGTGTGAACACGCTTATATCGATTTAATTATTTGAATAATAATTAGTCAGCACTTCTTCCGACATGCAATTAATGGGAACGTTTATAATTTAATAGGAAGTTAAAACATAATATAATAATTCGGTAGATACTTGCAAAGAGGCTTGAAGTTGGGTTAATTTTTTGACTACTGTATCATTCAATCGTGCTAGCAAAACCTCTGGAAGCTAATGGGAATACCTTTATAAAAGCTCTTTCTCAAGTCAACTGAACACAAATAAACAAAGTTGTAAAATCTTTATTATAAATGAAAGACAGTATGTACATTCTGCTACGAACGTTTTTTCTTTGGTTTGAAGTATCATATGAGTGCAGAGCGCGTTGTATGAACTATTTAGTGGAGCTAAAATTCGAAGGCAAAATCTTTCGTCACTGCAAATGTTGATATCCGGCTTCTAGATGTTAACCGCGAACAAATAAACTGGCAGACCTAACTTCAAAAACTACCATCGTCGGATACATTTTCAAACAGTCCTAATAAAGCAATGTCTTTCTTTGGGAGTCTGCAGACTTAAACGTCTTTCAGATTAGCTCATTTGCTTATAGATGTTTTTTATCTTTATCGGCATGTTTAATCAACATTATTAATGGCACGGGTTTCTTACTTGATTGTGAATGCTAGGAGGACAATGATTAGCGCCACAAGCAACATGGCGATGAAGACTCCGGATATCATGATGGTTCCATTGTTTGGAGCATCTGCAACAAACAAAACATTATTAATTATTGCCTTAATTGTATAAATCTTCAGAAATACCACGGATAAACTAAATCTCTTGCAAAATACACTTTTTAATGGTAGATCCCACGATTTAGTAGGATCCATTCATAGGTACATGTACTAATATTATAATGGGTACTAGTTTATTAGTAAAAAAATCATACATATCAATGAAAACGCTGAAAAAGCTATATTTCAGTTAATTGCAATATTATGTACTCGACGTTTTCGAAATAAGATATTTATTTTGTTTCGAAGAGTTTTTATTTTTCAAAGTACATTTGTTGCTCAACTTGAAAAATGTACTTTGAATGTACAATGTACTTTGAAAAATAAAAACTCTTCAAAACAAAATGTCTAGAAATTGTTACATAGTAAATGCCCAAGAAGTACAAAAAATTAAGATGTTTATTTCTAATCCGAATTCGCATAAATGTACAGAGTTCAAAATACGTAAACATATTTCCGATCTTATTCTTACATAATATAATATTCTCAATATCTCAACCAATTTGGTCTTTCCACTAAATAACAGTTGTTTTAAATCAATATTCCTCCGTGGTAAAGTAATCTAAAATTCTAGTAAAATCCCAGTAAATCTGGCTAGACGTGATATCAAAAACTGGATCAAATCAGAGATGCACTGATAAAAAAAGCAATCTTCTCTATGACCTGGATTAATACTTATCAATTGGTGATAAAAGAAATAGGTTGGCAAGTCACATGCTTCTACAGAAAGAAACAATAAAAATACTTATTCAATGTTAAACTATTTTACTGCTTTGTTGTGTAGGTACCTACTAACAATAAAAAAAAAATGTTTTTATTTTCTCTACGCAAACAGGAATTTTATCTCTTTTGTACTCCTGACAAACAGTGTTTGTTTATTTCTAAGATTACTATCTGTAAGCAAATCAAATAGTAATTTGGTAACCGAATTTCTTAGTATCATTAGCTATGTAATTAAGGCAATCAAATAGTTTATTTACTGTTTAGTTATTTGTATAACAGATGTGTTTGTGTATCTAGCAAACCGGAGTTAATGAATTTACCCACAGGACAATAACGTTGCATCAATGATATTACAAACGTCATTGCGTTGCATTACAAATGAATACAAACACTGTTTTTCTAGTTCAAATATTGACTTCAAGATGCAAATCGTCGGAACAAACCAGGAAGTCAATTAACTATGAACGAGGAATGTTAGTACTTTGGGTAATTTAATATGAAACGATTAATGTTTTTCAGTCGTAATAACTTGTTTTCGAGTTCAATAAAGTAGGTGTTTCTGATGAAGATGAAAATGAAATTATGAATATAATTGATTGCTGTAGGCTTGTACTGAGTACTTAATACTTGTGACGTATCACAGAGTTATGTAAATGTTATTATTGTTAAAAATGTTATTGTATACAAAAAAACCCTTACTAATTGAACGTGTTATAAATTTTATACAATTGATATACAACCGTGTATGTGAAAACCTTACTATAATACTAAAATTGAATAAACTGATATTTAACAGCCATAAAAAATGTATACACTTTATTAACACATAGCGGAAAAGAGTAGTTTATTTGTTGTATAAACTTGAAATTTCTCATCGAATCACGGATTATTTCCGAGGCATTTCAAATGTCAATGTAAATAGATGTCGTAAAAATAATTACCATTTTAGAAACTAGATAATATTACCTTTTGGATTTTTTTATTTGAAACATACTTTAATATTTTTATAAATTTGCTTATTGTAATTTCAATCATAAAAATAGTTTGAAAAAACGACATTTTGAATACAAATTCCTTTTATTTAAGGAAACTGCATGAAAAATATCACTATACTTTTTATCTGTTGTTGTATGATGTTTTTTTAATAATAAGTGCCAGGGAATAAACCAAAAAATTACAATTTGGATCTATTGTTTACGCAATATTAACGTTGATTTTTTTTGATTTACATTCGTCTACCCATGCATAAGGCATGTTATTAAAACATCACTATCACAGAATTTTTAAAACAGTCAACTAAAAAAATTATATGTCAGAAATAAACTTATTAAAAACGGGAATCTCGTGTATCAGTTGCCAGCTCTTTCGCAGCTCAGTTACAGACATGTTTTTAAAAGTTAGAATTGAAATCAGAGCTTGTTCAGTCAATTTATTCAATGCGATAGGTGGAAGCTTGAGGGGCAATCGGCCAACGTTAAAAAAGACCATCTCGTTTAAGACCCCACTGAGAGACAGCCTGGGTTCTCATTGCCTCGCAAACTCTGGACCGCCATCAATAGAATAAGGAGCTCCCATAGCCGTTGTGCTCTCATGATGCATAGATGGGGCCTTAAAGAGTCGGCGATGTGTGAATGTGGTGCGGTGCAGGCCACTGAACATGTGGTCAACAAATTCCCGCTCCATTGATTCCCCGACGGGATTGATGAGGTCCACAGGGCAACGCCTGAGGCCCTAGACTGGCTCGCAGACCTAGATGTCCCCCTCTGACCCCACCATACGAAAGAAGAAGAATTCAATGCGCATCTTAAACACTGCATAACGGTTGGGAAGTGTTTTTTTTTATTATGTAGGAATAAATCAGTTTTTGTAGACCACATAGAGAAATACATCTTCCTTAAAATAAAACCCTTTTATTCGCTGTACGTGCGTCGTTAGTAAGATCGCAGATCACGTTTACGTCATAGGCACCAATATACGGGGTCCGCCAAATAACTTTTTTTTTTTGAAAATGCTATAAAAAAAAAACTACTGAATATTTTCTCAAATTTCTTTTTTTATTTATAAGTACAATCCTTCCGGTTAATAATGGAAAATAATTTCATTCAAATGGCTGCCTCGGCTGGCCATGCAGTAGCCTACACGATCGGTCCAATTTTTAAGCACATTATCGATTGTGTGCAGCTGTATTTCACCAATGGCTTCACGAATATTGTCCTTTAAAGCGTCAATTGTCTCTGGCTTGTCGGCGTAACATTTATCTTTGAGGGCACCCCACAAATAATAGTCCAACGGTGTCAAATCGCAGCTCCGAGGTGGCCAAACGACATCAGCTCTGCGGCTGATAATGCGATCTTCAAAAACAGGGCGCAAAACATCGAGTGTAGCTTCGGCTGTGTGGCACGTAGCGCCGTCCTGTTGAAACCAAATGTTGCCAATATCCTCCTCTTCAATTTTTGTGAACAAAAATTCGTTCAACATGGCCCGATAACGATCGCCATTGACTGTAACGGCCACTCCTTGCTCATTTTCAAAGAAAAATGGCCCAATTATGCCTCTGGACCAAAATCCGCACCAAACAGTGACTCGTTTTGGGTGTACCGGCTTTTCAATGTATGCGTGCGGGTTTTCTGTGCCCCAAATACGACAATTTTGCTTATTTACATACCCGCCAAGATCAAAATGAGCTTCATCCGAAAAGATGATTTTTTTGGCAAAATCGGCATCTTCTGTAAGTCGATCGCAGGCCCACTCAGCGAAGCGAAAACGCATTGGATGGTCAGTTGGCTTCAACTCCTGAACCAATTGGACTTTGTATGGCGTCATACCAAGGTCTTTATGCAAAATTCGTCTCAATGATGTCTCCGAAATGTTCAATTGTTGAGAACGACGGTGAATTGATGTTGATGGCGCTTCACGCACACTTTCTGCCACAGCATCGATATTCTCGGGTGTACGCACTGTTTTTGGCTTTTCACGCTTTGGTTTATCGATGAGGATGCCAGTTTCTTTCACTTTTTTCACAAGATAACGAACATACGGAGCTGACGGTGCTTCTCTTCTACAATACAAAACCGTACGCAATTTTCGCACACATTCTGCAACATTACCATGATTTTCAAAGTAATGTCGCAATATTTCCCAGCGTTGTTCAAGCGTATACACAACCATATTCGCTCAGCGGAAGGATAAAACTAATTATCTGTCAAATCAGACATGAGCTAAGTGTTACCATTCACGAAATAAGCACTAGTTGAAAAAAAAAACTTTAGATGGTACATTAAAAATGTAGAACAGGTGACAGTAAACTGCCTATTTATGTCTTTAAATTATTTATTTATACACGACAATTGGATGTACGTTCGAGGGTCGCATGATAGTTTAAAAATGGGTTTATCGGGTTGACAACTTCATCAAATAACATTGAATAGAAGTTTTAATGATAGACCATAATGATTTTTGAAGTGCCTATTATCGTACCCACCCATATATTATTTTTGTCTCTGCTATTCAATTCCTTCAATTTACCTAACATGAATTTGTTTTAAAATTTAAGAATATGTGATTCGCATTTTCACTTGAAAAAGTTTGTACAGCGAAAAAGTATGTATAGTGAATATATTTTTTAGTATTATTTTCCTGTGTTATGACAGGTCAAGTTTACAGATTGAAAATATTCACAATAAACTTTATAATAATTATTATTAAATTATAATATTGAGATATAAATATCTCGTATTACGGTGTTCGTGGTCGCACTCCTCCGAACCGGCTGGACCGATTTTTATGTTTTTTTTTTAATGTATATTTGGTATGTAGGAGAATAGGTCCTAAAGTATATTTCATACCGCTAGGTGATTATGGTGTTCCTATCCAGAACAGACAAGGGGCTGGCAAGCGGGCGTTATGGATTTGATTTGTATGCAAATTAACACATAGCGGTGTGAGTTAATTTATCGTAGTTATAAAGGTTGGGTAACCATCAAGTAGATGGCGTTGTGTTTTGTAAGCCACAGCAACGCGTTGCCCGGTCAGCTAGTTTATTTATAAATATTTTGTATGATAATTATATTAGGATATTTGAATAGATAATGTAAGACCTGCATGTATGAGGGGAGATTAGGTGGTTAAAGTGTAGAAAAGTGGAAATTTTTGAAATGTTTTACAGATGAAGCGATCCGATCCATGGCAGTTGAATTTCAATTTTTAAGTTATCACGTTATCGGGAGAAAGTTGAAAATTTTAGGAGCTATGTAGATACTTGTCTTTGTGCTGACGTACTATTTAGTGCCGGTTCATTATAGTTAGTGCCTGTAGACTGTTTTTTGAAGAGTATTTTTTGTTGTATTTGTACAAGAAATGTGTTAATTTTTGATGGATTTGATCTGTCTGTATTTGATTTAAGTCGTTATACTCGACGAAGGGTCGAATTGAGGAATATCTTGTCGGTCGCTTATTGGTCATACGTCATACGTATTACCATTTTTGTTTTAGCTTTTTGAAACTCGAAGAAACTGTTAAACTCGTACTTTTATCTAATTATGCCCTGAAAACTCACTCTGAAGTCCCCGGCGATGCCCGGGCTTTACAAAGAGTTTTCGAAATCAATTGAAGACAGTGACCTTCCTCTTGTTTTTAAGATCGCATGTGCAAAATTTCATCAACCTTGGCATAAAACTGTAGATATGCATACAAATCAAATCCACACCGCCCGCTTGCCAGCCCGCTCGTCCACCATATACAGACATTCTCATTTATATATTATATATTTCAATCAATTTACACAAAACCTTGACAAATTATTTATATACCTAAACCATCCCCAGAAATCACTTTACCTACTGTTGAAAACCGCATGAAAATCAGTTCAGTAGTTTATGAGTTTATCGCGAACAAACTGACAGACAGACACGGCGGAGGACTTTAATTTATAATCAGGGTATACCTACTACAATATATATATATATTTTTATGTAAACTTCATCATACAAGTTGCTGTATAAAATTGTATTTATTTGGTAATCCTTTTTCCTCCTAAAAATTATGCGATGTTTCATACAAAGATCGTTAAAAGTAATTTCTATGTATTAATCAGGTACGTCAATAAACACGTACATAGATAATATCATAAATTATTCATCTCTTCATTCAATAATCCCCGCAACTTCCTTACAACATTCTGTGTTACTTTATTATCAAACGTTGCTATTATTTATTATTAAAGACTTATTGTGGGCTTGCCTCACGCAATGCCATACTTGAGAATTACTGCTGACGTCACGAGTCATGACTTGTTAAGAACAGGGCAAAAGAGGAGAATCTTTGAATGAACTTACGTAGTTATCATAACAAAAAAATATTTCTCGTAATTTAACGCGTAACAAACAAGTTATGATTGAAAACGAAATTAATAACAGTTATTTCAAAACATAATTTATGAGTGCCTACGAACGTTCTACGTCATTCGTGTTATTCAATTTTGTTTTGGTTTTTCTGTTATATTTATTTACTTATTTACTCCATTACCCGGAGCAAATAGGGATATAAAATCTCCAATATTAAAAATAAGTAAGAAGAAGATCGGGAAGAGGAAGTCTAAGTAATTCCTGGCAAATGGGATCCTACCTTTAAATAAATTTAATTAATTATTATTCCCAATTTTTAAGGTGTTAAGGATATTGCTACCCTGGGAACTAATCATTGTATAACCAACACCACCCATAACCATAAGTCACCCCAAGTAGTTCGCTGCTTTTGGTGACGTGGCGGGTTCATGGGGTGATCGTCGAGGTCTTAGGGGTCGGGCCGGATCGGGAGATACCGGTTTGACCTCTCTAGATGGATTCTCTCGACTAATCGCATCGCCTTGATTTTAGAGGTATGTACTCATAATATGCCTGTCTCAACACAGGTATACCCTAGTGAGACAGGCATCGAATAATATAATGTAAACAGCCCGTATATAGATCAATATATAAATAAATAAAATAAAATATGTCCGTTACTCAGGGACATACTGATCCCAAGATACCTAGTTATCTTCATACCTTTTCCTTCCGAGAATTTTCCATCTTTTCTTTCCTTGAAAATACCCTCTCCTCAGCATACCCAAAGCTTACATAGGCCCTGAAAGAAACTGTTTTCTTCGGGGTTCCTGCATGGAGTATTTGGAAAATAAAATTAAAATGTCTGTATAAAAACGCGGTTTCATGCAACATTTCGATTCTGAACAGTGCGCGCTGGTCTCATTCCGTGATGATATTATGTATGTATACGAGTGACTTCCACCAGGGAACAAGGTGCAAAATACTGTATTTTATTAATAAATTACTTTTCCATAATATTATCATGAATTAACCAATAAAAAAAATGAAGCTGTTTAACTGTTTATCATTTTACAGCTTCCGAGATTTTTGAGCACTTATAAATAATACCTAATTAAAACATTTTAAATTATTCATACAAAAATTTACGATTTAACTAAATGCGCAAAAATAATGCGTGAAAACGAAGTAGGTAACATTTTTTTAAATCTTTGACCATGATAAGCGTAGGTTCATATTATGAAATTTAATGTACGAAACCTTCGAGCCGTACCTACTCATTCCGAATGCTATTATAAGCATTCAAGGATTATATTAAAGATACCAATAATTATTTTATTAAAAAAAATTATATACAATCCAATAGTCATGCACTCAGAATTGCATTGAACATAACACGTGCTTAATAACCAAGGTGGCATTTGAGCTAACAAAAGATTTACGAATTTATGGCGATATTGATTTAAAAAAGGCAAACATGTCTCGGATTCCTTTGACCTTTGTTTAGTATTTAGCAGTCTTGTCAAGAGGCTTTTGACAGGTGAGCAAGGTCAATTACTTTCTGTCTGTGAATCAGCATCGAGAGTTATTGACCCCTCAAGCCTTGATTCCGTCCAAAAAGCAATTTCCGTTGAGCCTAATGTTCGCTTCTATCGCTTGTTCAAACCGAAAATAATCGCCTTGTTTACTAGTTTGCTAAAATGTCCCTCTCGGATGATAATATTAATGAATCAAGCCTTGGGAGAAATTCATATGACAACCTGAAACTCGGGATGTTCGAAAACTTAGTGGCATTGTGCTTAGCAATAAAGGTATTAGACTTTCATGGTTGAAAGTTATTGCCTGTTATGTGACTTGGAATTATATCCTTTAAATGTTATATCATTATGCTGTAACATCATTATTTCATCTGATTATTAAGATTAAACCAGAAATCCACAAGCGAGTTGTGAGTTTCTTAAACAACTTTATTAAATTTACATCACATCATTTTGTGGCTATTATTCTTAGGGTAACGCAACTTTTTAATTGTCATTTCCATTTTAAGTTACGGAGCTTTCACAAATTCATTTCACCCTGAAAATGTAATAAACAAAATTCAAATTATTTGTTACATGTTTTTCATGTGCTCAATAAGAAAAAGATGTATAACGATTTTAAATTTTCACTGCCAAAAGTATTATAGTGATTTATTTTTGGGGTATTACCACGTGTTGCCCTACCTCCTTCTTTCGGACAGCATTACAGTGTCCATCATCAGGGTAGGTGTATAATCGAAGATTGTGGAGAAGGGTGTGCTTATACGTACATAACGTATCGCATCTACAAACATAAGCACATACTTCACCACAATTTCGATTACATTAATGATGGACAGCGTAATGCAGTCTCAAACGTTGGCTAAAGATGGAGGTAGCGCAACACGAAAAATAAATCATTATTAAAATCATTACTAAAAATTAAAATACCTACTGTTCAAATCTCGAGTAAAAGCTGGTAAAAACTATTGGCATCAAGTTATAATTATATATATATTTATATTAAATATGTATATATATTTTTAAATACCGGTATGGCATTGTCTACCAAGAAAATTGAGCAAATGAGTGATTAATGCGATGAATAAATATAAGGATTTAATTTTCTCTATGTATTAATTAACTTAGCACAATACATTTGGAGAAGGTTTAATAAAAAACCTGTAGAATATTCTTTCAGCATAATAAAATAATTAAAGAAAGATATAATAAATTACTACACTTCGAAGAAACTCGAGTTAAAGTGCAAATAGAAAATCATCAATATAAGCATGAAAAGAATTAACAAGTTTCGTTTTCATTGCCACAAAGATGAGTGTGTTTATTTGAAGAAGGATTTTGAAATCATCAAATGCAACATTATATTTTTCTCTAAGTATCCAACTCAAGTCTTGTTCATAAGAACTTCTTCTAAGGATTAGGTATGGAAGCTTCGTTATCTGAAACTTGCCTTGAGAAAAAAATAATAATGTTTGAAAACAAATATTATTTTTGTATAATGATGTTTGTCATAATGACAGATGACAATAATATTGTTTTATTTGCATAGTTATTCAAACATGTATGACACTGGAACTTCTAAGCGACAGAATAATATTATTATGTCAATTGAAAACAGAAGACTATAGGCTTTCAGTAGAGATTAAAAAAATCTTTGAATAAGTAATTTACCTTCTGAAGTGCGTACGCTTATAAAAATAATTATGACTCTAAGCGAAGGTACATATTTGAGAACATTATTCTAAGAAATTGCTTTTTGAAAATTTATCTCAATATGCTACCAAATATAATTAACTAACATGTAATTATTATCGTAACACGTCAAAAAATTGCTTTCTTATTTGTTAAATCCTCGACAACTTTGCGGACAATGAAAAAAAAAAAAAATACTTAATTAACATTTTATTCGAAGATAAATTTGGCACATTCACAAAGCGTGAGCGATTTTTCGCCGATATCCGATGGTAATAGAATAAAAGTCTTATTTTCGCTAAAAAATATTATACGACAAACTATGTGCTGCTAGTAGTTACCTACCAAGTACCTATTCAAATATGTTACGAAAAACTAGTTGGTACAAAAATATAATTTTCTCTTAGAATTGTATGCTTTTTCCTTACTTACTTTTTTCTTCCAGGTATTGGAAAAAATAACATCTCTTATTATTTTCCTGTTTCGCTTGGGTTATTTATAAAATTAAAATCAGCATTTCTACGAAAAGGCAAATTCCCCAATGATGGGTCCTAGCCAATGAACCTCGAGAAGAACCTAACCGAACTCCAAATATCCAAAAAACCTTTTTTATTAAAGAAACAAATTTTATAAAATAATTTTAAAATTATTATTTTGTCAGATAAAACATATTATTTTTATCTGTACTTCCACAATATGCATTTAAAGAACACATTATTAATTTATTTAATAATATTAAAAAAAAATTTTTTTTTTTTGGTGGTGGAAATGAATCGAGTAGTGTAAATCATCAATGCAAATTTTAATAAACAAGAGAATATTGCAGTAAAAAAGGTCAATGCTTTAAAAGATATTAGATTAATAAATAATTCTAGTTATTATCGATTAGACTCGGGTTCTTAGTCCATTGATATCTGGTTAAGAACTAGTTCGCTATCATTTAAAAAAACGATGAATTTAGGTTATGTTATATCGGTAATATGAGATATCGTATCGATATATACATATTATGTGTTTATATAATTGTTCCTGTCATCAACTCGTATTCTCGTATACATCTAAGCTGTAAGTGGGAATAATATCTATCAATACGAAAATCTAGACTTGAATGTTTCAATAGTCTCGAAGGTTAAAAGTTCGCGCTAAATATATTCGGTCTTCCTGTCTACACCGCATTTAAACTGATGATTTCTAATGTTTTATCAAAAAACTCATCACTTAAAACAACGTTGTTATGTAACATTATTGTATCTATACTATTGCACTTTCGTAAAACAGAATACAGATTAATATATTATATATAAAACAGAATACAGAATAATGATTTATCGGTATGGTCTGGGCATCTCTACTGTAAGTGTAGATGTCTTTTTAGTAAAGAGAGCAGAAAAATCGGTATAAAATCGTATTGAATTGAATAAATTAATAATATAAACTTGATAATATTACGAAACTCTAAGATTCAAACCGAACTCTAAATAATTTCCGACCTTGTGGTGGTCAATAGTCATATACGAGTATTATGATTTGTACAGTCCACTTTACACTCGGGAAGTAAGAATAATAAAGAGGTAGCTAATTCATACATGCATACGTAGTCTGAACAAGTCTTCTGAATGCCAGGTCTAATGTCATATATGCATTATATAAATATATTGTTTTATAAGGAAGATTTTACGTCAGTCCATCGAACATTGGAGAAGTATAAAAGGTACCTAACCTTGTTTTGTGCAAATAATAAATAACATCTACTTATTTTAAACAAGTTTTTTCAGTACAGCAATAATTATGTACAAGAATTAATATATCCCTTCATAGGAACATTTTCTTGTAAAAGAATGATAGTTGGCTAATTGCCTATTTGGAAGTAGATCACTATTTTTCACGATATTACCATTTTTTTTTTTTTTTTTGCTTTTTTTTTGCATGCCATCGTAGTGCTTTTCCATCGACCAACTAAATTCTAATGATGGCTTTTACAAACATAGTACATGTTGAACAATTATAAGGTAGAAAATTAGTAGGTATATAAGTTAATAAAACATTACAAAAATAATATGTGAATATAAGATCTAATTATGTGTATGCTACGATGCAGGACGGAGACCTTTGGAATATATCGCATAAAAACGCGCAAGTGTCGAGTTATACTATATGAATAGGTATTTAGTGCTGTGGTTGTCACAGTGGAAAATATGGTAGAGTCGAGCAGATTTAACGGGGATTCAAATATTTATAGCACTTAATATCCGAGAGCAGTCTATGAAGTTATTCATATTAAAAAGTAGTAACTACGCATTTATCGTCAGCTGCTTTACTAAATAATGTTTATTAAATACACATTTTAATTTCAAACATGTTTTTAATTTATGTAATAATATGCAGCATTGAATAATGCACTTATGTATATAAAATTTTAGATGTCTGGAATATTTTTGTAACTCAGCATTATATCCTCAAGCATAAAACCTTGAATCTTTTTTTGAGAAAAAATTTGAGGTAAAAATAACATTTTTTCAAAAATTTTCAACTTCGCTAATTTACAATTTTACTAAAGTGATTTTTCTCAAAATCAACTATGGAAAATATCATTTTCAAAACTGGGAATTATGAAAAGTGTTTTCCGAATCCCCCATTCAAACTTTTTCAAGTGTCGAACGACCGGTGTCGGAAAATATATTATCATGAATCGTTATTCAGCTCAATTTTATTGATTTATTTATGAGTTTACTAAACTTATTATAATATATGGTCATTAGAAACGATCGCCGATATGAATTGGACGTCTATTTGATTCGAATTCAATTAATTGCTCGATACATTTCTGCATCGGCCAACAATAAAGTTTGATTGATATGAACCTGTCAATTCCGTACAGACATTAATAATATGTCAACAAGCTAGAATAATTTGGACAACTGATAGGTACAGGAAACTTAATTCATGAGCTAAAGTAATAAACGTACAAGCTAACTAGGCATCAGGACATTTTCTGTATATAGGCAGAAATAATATAATACGACGTAACCATGCCTAGGCAGTCTTGACCCTCACGCTTCATTTCATTCACATTCATACATCGTCCCTTACGTAGTACTTATTCTCTTTAAGACTCTTGAAATGACCAGACTCAAATATATGTCTCCCTTACAGGGCATCACCAATATATTTATCCACCCGCACTTATGCGTACAAAAATCTTCTGACGCTCTTTTCTCCACCCATCTACTCTACACAGTAAAATCCCATCTTATTTATATATTTAAAGAGACGCAGTTTAAATTTTATATTTAAAGAGAGGCGAAGTTAGAACAGTTTTTTTGTAAAAAAATCATCTCAAGGGCGCTGCATAAATAAATATATAATAAAATTAATATAACTGGCTTACAAATAAGATTTATAATTATAATTAGTGACTTATATCTAAGACTTATAGCTAGTGACTTATGACTAAGACTTACGGACTTAAAACTATTGACTTAATGACATACATATTTACAAGTGTGAAGATAGAGATTTCCAACTAAAACAAAACTATTTAAAAATACTTGTTTTGAGTTAATATAATATGGGAGTACGTACAATTTATCGACTCATCTACTAAAATTTGAGGTAAAATATACTCAATCTACTGACCCGATAAATTAGTTATCCTAAATATTTTATTTATTTATTTATTAATTATAGTGTATTACAAAACCATGGTAAGTAACACATTATTCCCAATGAGAATAATGTGTTAGTTTAAGTTAATAATGTGTTAGTTAAGTTTATTTTTACTAAAACCCTTTTTGTAACTGTTTTTGATTTCAAAGAAGTGTCTTCAGAGTAGGTAATATTATAATCTCGTAATGCGTGCCTACTTTTGTGATATGTCAAATAACCTTCAGTATTTCACGTTACGTACTTTGATAAAAGTCTTAACTACATAATCATTTCATAATAATGCGTTGACGCCAAAGATATCATACTCCGCGTTGACATTGGTTTTATGCAAACCACAAATATATTATTATATTTTTAAATATATTGTTTGGGAACATTATTCCCCAACTTATTTAACCGTTGAACAAGAATATAAAACTTAAAATAATAACACAAACAAATAATGATTTTGTCGCTATGTCATATCGTCCAATTAACTGACCTTAAATATTGTAGGTAATTAGTAATTAGATATTGTATTACCATTCAAGGAATAGAAAATATATTACAATAATATTTTACTACATAATACTCTAGATACATAGAAGATAAAACCCGTATGTCCCCATTATGAAACCTTCATGAATTTAATGCCTGAATGTTCCAATGAATAAACCATGCATAAAACACTAACCATTACCATATTATTATTATCACGTATGTATTGACCGGTTGCTTCATTCTAGTAATAGCTGCCAGGAGATAGATAAGTCTTCGTTCTTAAAGGAATAAAGCCTTCTTTCATTGGTAATACCCACATATCTACAGATCTGACGTAGTGAGAGAGATTGTCGCCAAGCGTCTGGGTATTAGGTATTTCTTAATGTTTTCCAGGCATTTAAATTGCGTTATTTTCTACCTGCAAATTTCCACCTTTCGTTGATCCGTACTACCACTACAAATAAATATATGCGTAATTTTTTTCCTGGATTGTAAATACACGTTTTATATTTTCACTGGTAAGGTCATTTGTGCCTTTAATAAACCGCGAACAGGAGACTTGTTTATTTTGGTTTCGAAGTCATTAAATTTTTCGCAGATTTATCTTTTCCCTCAGTCCTCGCTGATGTTTAAAAAGCATACTTCGTTTTGGCACCAAGTGATGAACAAATTATACGACTTAGTTGAAGGAAATATTGAGTTGTTTGAAGATTACTGATGCAATAGACATTAATTAATGATGTAAAACATTCCATTCTTGATCTTATGGAAAACCAACTAACGATGAAAAATAAAAGCCTATCACGAATTAATTGTTAGTGGGGAAAACAGCGATTTCGTAATATTCTCAATTAACACCAGGTCTTACAAGGATACTCTGTTTATTGTTAATTCAATATTGACTGAATTATCATTTACAGTATCCGGTTATTAAGAAAATGGAATGTGAATTTAAAATCAGGAGAATGATTCACTTTTCTTGCAAAAATTTTCACCTCATAAGAAAATTAGTAGCCTACTCGTAATCAGAATTCCCAAGATATGCATGCCTTTATAAAATATTTTCGACTATAATAATTATGTAACTTATGACCTACCTATAACCTAACAAGGATGCGATTTATTTAGACAGACGCGTTGTAACGCCATACACATCTGTCTTTTCACAAGTTTCTTGCTTCATTATCTTCCGTACATCGTCTACTATTGTTATAGATACCCAAGTATTTGATTCACCTGATCGTGCCATGTTTTCCTGGAGTATTTTATATCGTTTCTCTCATCCATTTCGAATGATACTACAAGCAGACCAAGTATTTTTATTGTCGCATCAGACGCCGAAGTGAAGATACATTATTTTCAGCGTTCAATTCTATTTAGAAATTTTGCTTTATTTTAAGCATTTGTGAAAGGTTTCGAAACGAGTTGCTTTGCGAATTCGCGTGCCAAGTAAAAAAATCAAAACATTGAAGTGAATACATAACATCTCACCGTTGATTTTAGACGAAGGTCCCTGACTAGCGGCCAATTCTTTATATTTCTTTTGCAAACTTCATTTTATTTTATTTGTTTTGCTGACTTCTCGCGAAAAATGATAACTAAATACATTCGCGGAAAGATGAATTCGAATATTGTGTCATAGCCAACATAATGCTGGTAAAACATACAAGTTAATATTAATATTCTACCAACTTATCGTGTCATTTTCTCTCTTCTTAGAAAAAAACAGTAGTTTTGTAGATCACGTGTGAAGGCCGTTACAATATTGTGTAACTAATTTAAGGCAACTTGTAAAAGAAATTTCTTTAACGTAAAAATAAAATTTCTCAGTATTAAGTGTCGCAGTGTTGGTTAGACATATTGAAAATGTTAACGGGTAACGGGAACGAAATTAAATATGTATGTGAAGGACTGGATTTCGGAATAGAAGTTAAGGGGTTATAATATTTTTGAAGAATATCTGTATTTTAATTAACTTTTTAAAAATGTATTATTCAGAGCTCAATATTTGACTGATTCTCATTCTATTATTTGTAGCTGAATGATTGCAATCTGTGGAATATAAACATCTTTGGGAATATGGGTATTTGTGAAGCCGGTATTTTTTTTATTTATTTTTTATTTGATAAAATAACTTTACATATTTTAAAACATTATTTAATAATTTGGGCCTCACTGAATGCCTTACCGGTGTTGAGCTCCCCATTTTACAATTTAATAAAATAAAATAATTTTCAAAAAATTATGAAAAGAGAGTTGTTCTAATAAAAATTGAATATTCATTTAGACTTTTACAAAAAGGTATTTAGGTATTTCACATAAATAAAATCGGATATATTTATCCAAAACACTATCTAGGTAACGAACCAGTGCTTCGAACAATTGTTTCCGATGAAGAAGGTAGTTGTCTAAAAGATGTAAAAAAAATAGTCGAATATAATATTGTTAATTCTAAAATTTTGAATATGAGATTGATTGAATTTGGAATATGTATAAATTAGAGGTGGCAGAAGCCGAATTGGAAAGGCGTTTGTACCGGTAAGACGAGAGGTTCTGGGTTCGTGCCCCAGTTGCGACCGTTATCTTTTTTATTTTTCTGTGTCTTGTTCTCTTTTATGTTTTCGTTTAGATTATTACTGCTATCTTTTTCTTCAATGATATAAAATAATAATTTTAATACAATAAATTAAAACTAAGAATAAATAGATTTAAAGTTGTCAAGGAGGTACCGTTGTATATAACATTGTGTGCATTGTAATGGTACCTACTGTGTATTGTGTATTATGTACATACCTATGTGTTATTCTTTTATGTTATAAAACTTTTGTAGTATTGCCTTGTAAGGTGCTGCGAATAATAATTAGCAGCATTAATTCCTTCGGCACAGACCCAACAATTTATTGAACTCGTATATTTCTTGTATACAAAACAGCTCTTTTGCGATAGCCGCACTTACTAGGAGGGAGAAGAACACTGAGAAGTTCCTGGCTGCTCAGATGTAGTCACCAAAAATACGACTAAAGCCTTTTGAAGAAGGCTGTCATCGTGAATGGTGATCTGTCACCAGGATGTTATTCCAATTTAATTTGAGCATTACAACTCCTTACATACATATTATTTCCAAGACTTCATGTGTGGAGATTTGTATGCGTCAATCAATTCCAGCTCAAATTTGTATCGTAGATAGGTCATGTAAATCCGCTATGTTTATGTTATAATGCAACATCATGTATTTCAAACTGCATTCAGTCTGGTGCAACGGTGCATCCGCAAAATGCACCCACCGGATACGACGAACCGTTTAACAATATGGCGCCCGCCTGGGTTCGGCATTTCCGTTACAGACTACCCAAGAAAATAATATAAAATAACTTATTCAGCGAACACGCCTCGAATACGGAATATTATGTTTAATTGGCATGTGGCGACCAGGCATCGTTATTGGAATGAACTACTGTAATATTAACATGACATAATGTTATGAGCTCGACTATTTCTGTAACACCGCCAATATCCACATTTATTTTTGGTTAGTAACTGAATATCTACGATGGGGGTAAGATGGCCGTATTTTGTACATCAGTAGATCCTCATAGAGCAAATGCCAATCGTTTAATCCTCTCCCTCTTTCTCATAAACGACTCATGCAATAGAAAGAGAGGTTACAGGTGAACTCTCATCGACAGGAGCATATCCATATAACGAATTAATTTAATGTGCATTAAGTGTGCAATTCACACGCGGTAGAAGCGGTACCTTCAGAAAACTAAAGTAGACAAGAGTGGGGGGCTACGAAGCACCGCACAAAGAGGAGACCGATAGGATACGAGAAGGCCGATTATACTATCTCATTCTCTCGCAGGCTAAATCCTATAGACGTCGGTGGCGGTCCATGAGTTTTCAGTGAGCTAGAGTGCTAAGACTGAAAATTAAGATATTGCTGATGTTGTAGCTGAAAATGATTTTTTTTCAAAATTTAAATTTTTTGTATGAAGATCTTTCAGTATGTGGATGCGGCGCATCCCTTGACTGTAAGAATCCTGAAGATCTTCGAACTAAAAGTTGAAATTTTGAAAAAAAAAATCATTTTCAGCTATAACAACGTAAATAACGTAATATTTTTCAATCTCAGCGCTCTAACTCGGACCGCCACTGATAGATGTGTGTGTTTGTCTCTTTTTAGTGTCGCTGTTTTTCTTTTCATCGAGTTGCAAATCACAATGGTGCTAAAGACGTTTTCGCTTCCAAAAAGATACAATTAAAAATGGATGAGTGTCAGCAAAACTGAATAAGTTTGAGGTAGGACAAATTGGAAAGCAGGACACCAAAATACTCACAAAGAAGAAGAATACAATCATATGTTATTTATTATACTGTAAAGGTAATATTTTACCGCAATAATAGGTAGGTAATAAATCAGATTACAGCTGAAACTTATGTTACCTTCTCTTTCACTTACTCAAAGGTTGAAAGCTCTCAGTGAAAGTTTCCTTTGACGTCTGAGTTAATCTTCTCCTCAATTAAATATGCAAGCAATTCAAGGTTTTCCAGACTCATTTCTCAACATAATGTGAGCGGTTGGAGACTGCAATGAAATAATATTTAAATTGGAAACGGCACTGTTGCGTTATGACTTCGATTTCCACTTGGCATGAATTTGATTAAACGTACAAACTATAATAACAATGATTTTATCGCTGCGGTTATGACTATTTATTTTTAGAATTTATAACAAAACTTTCCCGTTGTGATTCCGGTCAATAAAATATTATGTGTTATTATTAGTAGGTATCTACTAACAAACATGATTTTTTTAATGATTGAAGGAAATTTTTTTAATTAATTATTTTAGCGACTGCGACTGTCTTGCATCATATAGATTTTACTATCGTATCCATCAATCTGAAATAGCTATGTGCCTTGATTGTGTCAAACTATAAACCACTCGTATTTGTGAAAAACTTGATCATTAGAAAATCATGGAACACTGAAGTTCTAATCTTGCTTAATCTTAGTTTTGGTTCAACAAAGTTGCATTTCTACACCCCTTTGAAAAGCCAATAACCAAATCTAACGTAACCTATTTAAAAAAGTTTTTTGTTTAGTTTTCATCACTTTTAATAATTTTTCTAAGGAGTGATGAAGTTGTACATTCTTAAGTTGTTCGATCACTCTTAAGTTTTATACTTTCCAAATCTCAATTACCCACGAAGGACATGATATAGCGAGCTTAAAAAGTTGAGTAAAGTTACGTTGATCCAGAAATTACAACTGAAAAATCGGTGCAAATTTACGCACATACACACACACATACTCCACTTTGTATTCGTTAACTGTTAGTATTGTAAATATCAAGTGATATCATTTTCTTAATATAGTATTATTGTCTTTTGTCTGGAAATCACAAAATTACAAATAAGGTAAGTGCTACCAGACTGGAATACTGTACAACTGAAAAATCAGTGCAAATTTACGCACATACACACACACACACACATACTCCACTTTGTATTCGTTAACTGTTAGTATTATAAATATCAAGTGATATCATTTTCTTAATATAGTATTATTATCTTTTGTCTGGAAATCACAAAATTACAAATAAGATAAATGCTACCAGAATGGAATACTGTGGATCTTACTTCTTACTAATATGATAAATGCGAAAGTTTGTATGCATGGATGTGACTTAGGTACCCTTTCACGCAATAAATATCAGATGGAATTTAAAAATTCTTTCACTAATCGAAAGCTACATTATTTGCGAGTAACATAGGATATATATATTGGTAAGCTCTGGCGTTATAAATAAGCTGTGGCTATATGAAATTATTTATTATACGTTTATTGGCAAATTAGGGGGGGGGGGGGGGGGCAAATATGCGAGCTAAGCCGGGGGGCAAAAGCTAGTTTATAATAAGGCCCTGGAACTCTGAAAATCTGGGCAAACATGTCAAGGTACGAAAATTCAATAGTTTGTGGTTTACCTAATCCTAAGAAACCCGCATTGCATCAAGAATAAACGCGCTGAGAGAATCACGCTCTCATTGTTATGAGATATGAAAAGTAGTTACACTGTCTGGTTGGAATAAAAATCAGACGATTTCATTTTTATTTCAGTATATTCAAATGACTGAGCATAAAACAATTAAAAAATAAAAATAATGTAAAAGCTGTCAGATAACAATTCAGACATATTTAGTGGCAAGCGTCTTTGTACATAAAATGTAAATATTTATTTAATTATTTAAATAAAAGATATCTCGTCTAGTTGAGATAAAAATCAAAATATTATTATATCTAATTAAATATTAATACAAATATTGCACCATTTAATGCTGGATTGCGGTAAAATTTACAAATCGTCATCCTAACAATTAATATTTTTAGCATAAATACGAAACTCTGTTCCTCTTCTTACTTCTTATTTCATGTTTAAAGTGGTTACATATGTTAAACAGTTTTGATTGATGGACAGGTTAAACAAAGGCAAGATAAAAATCCAAGAGTTTAATCATACACAATCTTCTCTATTGTATATATTACATTACGTAGGTATGTATTTTTTTTATATAATGAATTTGATGGGGCGACCTACATGAATGTAGAGAATTCTACGTTACTCTTTCTAAGTATAAAATTAAATTATATTTTCCTTGTAACCGGAAACTGCTCAAACGAGACATTAAGGTCACAATTCCCTAAATTAACTCGTTCTAAAAATACCATTGGATGATGTAACTGAACATTGACATATTATGTTGAGGGTCATTTTGCATATTTTGGCAATACAGGACGATGCAGAAGTTTATCACTTATTGACAAAAAAATTTTTTTTCAAAACGTAAAAAAAACTATCTAATGGAAACAATATTTTTAATTCAAATAAGGAATTATACAAATTGTTCAAAGAAATATCACCATCTCACTGAAAAAGATAATGGTCGCAACTAGGACAAATATGAGATTATCACGGTTTGACAGAAGGTGGCAATGGATGAATTGGTTAGACGAGAGGTTCTGGGTTCGTGTCCCAGTTGCGACCATTATCTTTTTCTTTTTTTCTGTGTCTTTTCTCTTTCATATTTTCGTTAAGATTATTAGTGTTATCTTCTTCTTCAATGGTATATTTGTATATTACATCAACTCAGTCCACCAAATAAACAATTGTACCTGATTACATCGCATGAATATATCTATATAATACCTAAAATAATAATAATTTTATTCCAGGATGTGGGGAGGATAGTGTAATCGACACGTCCCATATAGTTATACATACCGATAGTATGATAAAATTAAAATCCAATAAATATTAAGAAAAACAATAATCAATTATGTAGGGGGTGGTCTTAAGTGAGCTCGGGCCCAGCGCTTACTCAGGAGTGGATTACTCAGCTGATTCGGTAGTAACACATTGTTTCACTTTTATATAGACAAGTACCTACAAAACGTATTGAACAATTTTTTTTACGATAGTTATCATTTTAGTTAGAATACTGATATTTCTCCTTTGCCGTTCAATAACAACAACGTCCGAGAGGTCTTCAGTAATGTATTTAATACTCACCTGGTTTTTGACATTCACCTGAATGCCGTAATTTTCAATAACTTGCCCAACAAATGACAGGAAATGTTCTGATTTTAATCAAAGCAATATTGTTCGCTTTCTAAAAATTTATATTTGATGTTGTGTATCCTACATATTGTATTCAATCTTTTGTAGCTAATGCGTTTGACCGGACATTGTATATATTACTAATATTACCTACCGCGCAAAATGTCAAGGCATGAATCATGTGAAAAAATCAGAAATTAACAAACGTTATTGTACTATTATGGATGCACATTATGCATTGGTTTCTACAATGAATAATTGTTATTACAAATATTTAGAAATAATAATATTGTGGGTGTAAAGTCCCAGTTATTATGAGGTTTCCTGATATTTGACGTGATATAGCATGTGTGATATAAATTCTATTATTTCAAAGGGCAGTAGTATGACTAATGGTTCCATGACAACTCAGAATCAACTCAACTCAGTAGCTCTTTGAAAATTCATTAAAAGCTTTGAAAAAATAATTTAAAAATAGCCCATAACCTAACCCAAGGTAGCGTATTTTTATCATAACTTTTAATGGCTTTTCAAAGGAGGTGTTGAGTTGAAATCTTTCTGAGTTATGCAGTCACCATGACTAATACCTAGTTTATATTCGCGATGAATGTAACAAGAATTTATTTATTGTTAATAAGATTAATATGTTTGTAAATTTCCATTTTATTTTTTTATTATTTAAATAATACTATCAAAATTTCATTTTAAAAATAGTTTTATAGTAAACAAGTTCTGCTACACAATTGTTATTACGAGTAACAGCTTTTTCGCCTTCTGAAAGCACTATCAAACTTTGGTGAGGTGACTTATAGACGATCTATCTATATTATTTCTACGTAAAAATAAAAATAATGAGAATATAAGCAATTCATACAATTTTATGAAAAAAAATGTTATTGTAAAATTATAATAATTTAATTAATTATAATTTAATTGGTCTTTCAATCTTGATTTCTTATCCATCAGATACGATTAGAACTATTATACGATTAGAAAAACTATTTATGTTTTGCCAACCCTGTTAGAGGTGAAAACTTAAAATCAAGGATGCCAATTCTTCACTTAGTTCTAATCACGTTGCTGTGGCTATGGTCATGCACGAAACAACTGCACGTTCTTACAGCGATGTTTTTTGTACAATTTCAATCTCAGCAAATAAAAAAGTATCTTTCAATGTACCTTGAATACTTGAACGTGCATAAATATAATAATACTTCTGTTAATTTGTAAAACACCCGGGAAGTCACGGGAAATTCTTAAGATATTATTTTTATACATATTTCTCTTTTTCAACAAGTTATGGCGTAGCAAACGCAAGCACAACAAAGTAGACGGCATACAGAAAAAAGCCACAGCATGGAAAGGGACCAAGATGACTAGCATTACAATTTTACAGGACATAGTTATTAACTGTTCCTTTTTGTCAGCAACGTTCTGATTAATTTACACGAGGCAGACCACATCATCCAATGGATCGATTGAAAGCCCAAACTATTGGACAGATCTATAAATACGTTGCTCTTTTTAGCTTTTGCCTTCAACTTTATCAAGCAGATAGAAAGAGGTCACTTTTGATAGTAAAACTTTGTCCGACGTCAAAGGATCCTTCACAACGGTCTCGGGATTAAAACTAAAAGCAGCATATTTTGCAAACTGGATCTACTACCACAATTCCTGAGTCTGATGGATACCGCAGTTGAGATTTGGTTTCAAATTGCTTGCTAGTAAATGGAGTGAATATAGCAAATTATCAAATGATTTATATTGCGAAGATTTTGAATAGGTTTAATTGAAAGGGTTTTTGTGTTCGGTGGCCGTGTTCCAGTGTTATACTTGTTGCTTCGGCGTAGGGCTTTGTGCGTGTTATTGGCGTGACCGATATATTTCATACAAGTGTGCATGTCCTTCTGCAGTCCAATGCCTTTGTTTAGAAATTATTCTGATGCACGCTAGTTCTCCTCTAACTTCCAACAGTTAGTATGCGGGGCTGTGACCTCATTATGGCAGAGGACAAGGGACTGAACGCATTCAAAACCAGTGCAAACCAACGCTCCCATATTTTCCGCCGAGTTCAACACTCTTTTTAGAAATCTCGTTTTTTCGGTGTTGACAAACAACAATTATCAAGCAAGCATTATTATATATGGCGTCGATATATTCATTTATGAAATTCAAAAACTTTTCGTCACAATTGATAAAATCAATAATATTGTTTGGTCGATGAAATAATAATTAAAATCGATAAAATAATAATTAATATTGAAGAAACAGAAAACTTTAAAATAAATCTTATGTACTCGTAATCGTAATATTAGTAGATAGGGTATTTATTTTTAGTACTCACCTTGAACGTAAATGTACAAATCAACCTATTAGGTGGGTACCTACATATTTATTATCTATAATTGCTTCTGTTTTAATGTAATCGTTAATAAACAGGAAACATGAATTACCTTTAGCTTGACACGGTTGGCTTCGTGGTTAATCTTAAAGTCAGAGGGGGGGGGGGGTGCAAAAATCTAAGGAAAAAAAACAATGCCTGCACGGCAGTGTTTTAAATGGTACCTACTTAAGGGTTCACTGTCTTTATACTAAATTCCGAATAACATAATATTTTACCTACTAATAATAATAAATAATATTTGGACGATTTATATAGCGCCGTTTTTGTGAAAAATCACCTCAAGGGCGCTGTACAAACTTACCATACATGCCTAAAATCTAGAAAGACTACAAGCTAGACAAACAATTAAAAACAACTTATGGCTAAAAATTGCATACACCGGTTCATTGATCACCGATACGAAAATATATATACAATATTAATAATAAGAAAATATATATACAATACCTATCGAATGTACACATATTCGATAGTTAGGTTAGGTTGTATATAAAGCGTAGGAACGTCGCCACTGATGTGTATTCATGTATAGTGCGTGAGTTTTAGTACGCCCATGAGTTTTCAGTGAAGAGTGCTAAGATTGAAAAATAGGACGTTTCTAATATTGCAGCTGAAAACGTTTTTTTTTTAAATTTCGATATTTTGTATGAAGATTTTCAGAATTCTTTCAGTTTGGGGACGCGCCGCATCCACACACTGAAAGATCTGCATGCAGAAGTTGAAATTTTGAAAAAAAAAATTATTTTCAGCTTCAACAACATCAATAACGTCGTTTTTTTTTAAATTGTAGCACTCTAACTAACTGTAAACTCACGGACCGCCACTAAAATATATGAATATAATATATCAGCGGCGGACGTTTCAACGCTCTGTAGGGAACCTGCTTGCACAGCGCGGGTGTAAACTGTGCGACCTAAAGTTTAAGTTTAGACTTACGGAATTCAATACTTCGTTTATGTCGTCTTTGGGGCTGCTGTGTGGGGGATGTTTTTGAATGGAGAAAGGAGTGAACATCTGTGAGTCTCTTCAAGATTCATGTTCTAGAAGGGAGAAAAGCGAGCAGTTGAACTCAAGAACCATGGCTATGTTGGTAGAAACGACCCGTTCTCAGTGACAAAAATGTCAACTTCCTATATAGAATTGACCATATTTTAGTCTGATTCGCATGCAGGTACCTACATTTTAGCATGAAATTTGACCATTAAAGCGAACTATACGATAGTGTACATACCTGTCTACAATTTATTGGAATGGAGCCTAATTTTGTTCGTTTCTTATAGAGCGACAAGAATTTTGCTCTTAGGCTCACAGGTTGTAAGTTCAATACCCGCCACAGTTCAAATAATTTATTTAATTTTTTTTACCACGGTTTTTGGTAAAAAAATCATATATCGTCTTTCTGCAGGTATTCCTCACCAAATAAAGTAATATAGTTTCAGAACAATAATTTTTCGGTAATATGTCAAACCACAAAGTGACTACTTTCTACCATAATTTTTTTTTTAAATTAATTAAAATACGTTTGTTTTTTAGATAATTCGAGAAACGGATTAACTTCGATAACAGTATTCATGTCACGAGGGCAAAACCAAACATAAAAATAATTTTCATTTCTAGTTTCCATGTTAGATAATAATCGGAAAAAACGTGATTTTTATGCTATTTCCTATCTACTGCTATGACGGAAGTAACATGGTAACAATTTAATGATTAATAAAACTGTTTAAAACATTTTTAATTGGAGGGTAGCACGCACGATGCAAAAAGTCCAGGTAGGTACCTACTTAAATGAAATTAACCCGTTCTCCTGTAAAAAAATCAGTCTAGACATCCAGGCTGAAATTTATACGACATTTGTTGTTAGGGCGATTCCTTTTCACTGCGGTAGACCTCACAAAGGATAAAGTTTTCAGGAGCGGATTGAAGGACACTAAATTAAAACAATTTTTTCAATCATACAACTTGATATGTGTTTGAGAGAAAATATCAAAGATCATGCTTGTTTTTTCAGTGTCCTGTTCTATTGGGGTTTTACTATCACCAGAGCCCAGCCACACTGCAGGCTGTTACCCGAGGCAACTATAATATCAGCCACGTAAGTGTTCAAACCACGAGACCACTGACTTTCTCTATTGACGGCCGTTATTCCCAACATTTGGATCGATTAATCTAAGTGATTTTGTTGAGTAACGCTAGATACCCCAGTTGATCGGAGAGTTACGTTGGAAAGAGCATATTTGTGCATTTGCATATAATATCAGCCAAATAGGCGTTAAAACCACGAAACCACTGACTTTCTCTACTGACGGCCGTTGTTCCCAACATTTCGATCGATCAATCTGAGTCTCCGATCAGCTAAGTGATTCGCCAGTTAATCGGGTAGTTGCGTTGGAAAGACCGTATTTGTGCATTTGAGTATTCCATTAATCTTTCAGGATTTTTAGCTGGGTATTTTTGAATTCGCATTGACACCCCTCATGCGATAAATGCTTTACATGCAAAGAATGTTAAATCAACATGTTCTTAATTTTACAGCGCTTCATAAATTACATATTTGCCTGGTTATAGTGTTATTCTGGAAAGACTGCCCAAATTAATTGGGTCTTTCCCTTTTCGTTATTTTTATTAGTTATCTCGGAAATGGTGAAGCATTAGCAATACTTCAAATGCACCACTTCTTGTTTCAACCAATATTATAATAATTAAGGTCATCCCATTACTTTGTAACCCGGGGCTATAAAATACCTAGTCCGCTACTAAATCAAAAAAGGAATATTTAAAATCGACGTTAAAAAGCGAGGAAAAAAGTGCGGGATGAATGTCCGTTCTCTGTAAATGGCGGACAAAGGCACTAAAGCAGTTCAACGAGCAACGGGCAGTTGGAACTTGGAACGGGTTCAAAACGCGGAAACTTTAATATCCTATTGTTTTGTTTGAACCAGGGATAGAAAACAAGAGACCACGGCAAATTCAAACGAGAAAATAAGAAAAGACGGCGAATTTAAATCCGAAAACAAATGAACACAACGAATTTAAACCAGAAACTTTGGCAAATTCAAATAAAAACAAACGAACAGGAAGAGTTCGAATCAGAAAGCAAACGGCCATTTTTTGGCAACCAGGCCCCAATTTGCTTTAGTTGATTGAAGGCCGCCTGTTTGATGTATGCGATGTTAAACCAGTCAATCATCGGGATTTAATTTATTAATTTTTCGTAAACACCGCGAATTAATCTAAACAATGGCCGCCGCTTAAATCATTCTATAACGGTGATAGTTCATTCACGTCAAAATTTATACAGTGTTTGGATTGACCTGATGTACGTGCGTCCAGGAGTAATAATTCTGGTTCGTTACTAATGTTAGTATTATAATTATTATTCAAAACAAAACTACGCCAGAGTAAACTGCTTTTTTAAAACTATGCAGGTCGTAGCTTCTTCACTTAAAAAAATCTCTCACTGGACCTCTGCATATAACTAGGTACCTACATAATCAGATATGCAAAATTAAAAAAAGTGATGAAAATAAAATAAAACCTTACACCAACGGCCTGTTTCTTTCAAACTATCAGACATGTATGAAAAAAAAAACCCAAAAGAAGCTTGAGGCCTTTAAATAAAAACCAGTTATATTGCTTATGTATTAATGTATTGATGCTGGCCTTTAGTTATTGACCCCGAAATTCGCCGATCGCGTTCAAAGCGCCCTCTTTTATTTTATATTATTTGTGCCTTTTTCGTCCGTTTTATTTTTTGGGTCGATTCCACGAACAAGTGGCACGCCAAAGAGTTGGCCGTTTGAATAAAGGACCTCTCGGCAGCCTTTTGTCTGGCGAAAGAATAACGAACCTGAACCTCATACAACCTATTTTTTGTGATCGTAGGGCAGGGTTTCTGCGAAATACGTCTTGGATATAATGACGTCTGGAGCGAGACACGCTAAAACACCTTTCTATCAGATTTTATACTGCTCTGCGTGCATTATTTATCACACTACCTTCATCACAACTCACAACACTTCAGCCTTCTCTCCTCCCATAAAATAAATTGGAATACAAGTACCTACTTTCATTTTTGTAAATTTATCCGTAAACCGGAATTTAATTGCTGGCGCCTCTCATTGTGTAAAAAAACACATTTCCTTATTTAGGTACGTAATTAAGTTTTCAACAACCTATAAATAGTTTCATAATGCCGTAAAGTAAGTACTAAATTAACATTGATAAACCAATAATTCCAATTAAATCGTTTGACAAACAAATAAATTAAATCGCCTCAATTAAATTTGTACGATTTCATCTAAATGGAAAAGCACTAAATGAAGATGCAATGAAAGTGTTATATATTATTCCATACTTATCACGCGTGTTAGCAGTGGTCCCACAAACCGGAATAAACCGAGTATGTTTACCAAACCTCCCTAATGGCTTGAAAGGTTTCAGGGGTGGTTTCTGTAAATAGAATTCACGTGACCAAGCGTGATAGGTCACGTGGTGGCACGTGAATTGTGTCCTTGCATAGAAACACCCACGAGGCAAATTCATGGCTGAAAATTGGGGCGAGGAAAACTCAGCATGTGTGAGTAAAGAAAATCTTAACATTGCGTCACCCCATTTTGAAAGGGTTTTAACTGACGTTATTTTCAAAAATGACCTGTGGCCAAAACATTTCTTTTGCTTATTTCTATACCCAAAATAATTTTTAAAACAATCTGCGTTGTATTTTCACATGACAAAGTTCTAACAAAAAGCATTTTAAACGATCTTTTATTTAACAAGGTTCTAAAATCACTTAATCTTTTAGTTCGTCATATTTAAATGGAAAATATTTAAATGGGACGTGTTCCTAGCTTGGAATTGCATTAGAAAAATGTAATTAGAACCTTGCGCAAAGAATTATTATGCCCTAGCTAGTTGCATATGGTTATACATATTTGCATGTTTAGGTATGTTTTAAAATGGAAAGTTAACGTCCTATTTAAATATTTTCTTTTAAAATATGTTCAATTAATATACTTTGAACAAGATTCAACCTCAAAATCAGAAATTGGTAAATGAAAAATTTGACGCCTCATATCTCAGAACGAGGTGAAGTGAATTTAGATCACTATCCAAATGAAGTGACGATTGATTGGATCATCGTGTATGATGTTTAATTGTGATTTTGACATGATTTTTAAACTACCTTCATAATAAGATGACTACTTAAAATAACAATAAGACTTAACGATTTTTTTAGAGCAATGTAATCGCGATTTGGTAATGTTTTGTGACGATTGATTGGATCATCTTGTACGATTTTTAAATGTGATTTTGGCTCGATTTTTAAACTACCTACTTAAAAAGATGACTACTTAAAATAATAAATAGATTAAACGATTTTTTTAGAGCAATGAAATCGCGATTTGGTAATGTTTAAACATTTAAGAAATTTCTCTTAAAAAATATGACCCCTTTTGTTTTTCGTGTGATTATAAGTAGGTGTAATTGCGAGACGTAATGCGAAAAATCTCGGTCATTACCGGTTTCAACTGAATTCTTATTGGACACATGGCGGTCGAATCAATAATCAACAAGGATCTGATTACTGACTCCATCTAATTGCTGCACGAGCATTCCAATTAAATAATCAATAAAAATATTTTCTTCTCGGATTTAGTTTTATTGCCTGGTACGTTCTTTAGATTTTTGCACGTATTCATTTTACACTGCTATATTTCAATGAAAAACGTTGAATATTTTAATTAGTTTTTCGTAGACTTCAACATCACTTGTTTTTAAATATGAAACCAACCATTTCACGAATTTTCAAAAGCTCCATAGCATATGATGGAAATGATTCTCAAGATGAAGTTGACAAAGAAGTTCTGCACACGAAAAAAAATTGCAAATTTCATAGGCCAAAGTTCTACCCCATTCAAGAATTGTTGCTGTTTCACAACCCACTCTTATCTTCTTTGACGTTACATAAAATTCCAAATTAATGTAATTTCGGATATGATGTTAGAAAAATTTAAAAAAAAGAAAAGGTAAATAATTTTTATTATTTTTAGAAAACACATATAATTAATTATGCCACCGTTCTTACAATAGTTAATGGTGTAACAATATTCACCATAATAGCCTTTCAATCTGTTGATCGGGCTTTGATTCTCAGCCATGGAATTTTTTTTTTAAATGTTTATTTTTATATTTACATCTCATGATTTCTTCCGTGTCTGCCCTAGTACCGTATACTTATCTAATGATTGTATTAATAAGTATCAGGAAAAATATAATGGTGTATGCATTCTACCTTTTTGATACTGTATTTATTAAAAAGGCGTAGTTTTCCTCGTACAAATAATTATAATGAAAGTTTCCAAACACGTAAAATGCACGAATACCTGTTCGTTTCTCAACTTTTTTGAAATATTTTTATTTAGTATTGAGTACATGATACCTTTTTGTCCATCGCTAGTACTTGGCCAATAATCACAGAGATTACCAAGAGTAAGAACTTAGAAGTCAACAGGGACAAATTTATAACCATTATAAAGTAACACAAAGTAATACCAATGACAAAGTATTATTTGGCAAGAGTATGGAAATGCACATGTCTACTAGAATCTTTGTAAGCACAAAGAGCTTCCGAGGAAGCTTTGTTTTGAAATGAAGAGAGGTAGGCAGTTAGATGTAACTAATTTATAGTCGTTGTTGTTAGTAGTACACATTAATTGTATAAACCAGTTGACACTCTCGTAGACAGCTACGAAACAGATTTATATTCGGCTTTCGGACGGTTCAAGGAATTAAAACGTAGTGCAAATCTACAAATTGGAAGGCGCATCGCACTTTTGGAGTACCGGGCCCTAAAGCAAGGAATAGAAAATTACGTCACGTAAACATAATGAGCAATTGGTAAGTAACAAATACATAAATTAGTACTTGATAAAACCCTCACGTGATTTCAAAGATTAATTCAAAGCTCTAAAAATATCACCTCCGTAAAACAGCAACAAAAAACCTAAATAATATAACTTCAGAGTTATTCCGTAGTACACCTACCTTCTTCGCCTTCGTGGCAGTTTATCCTACAAATGTAACCTTTTTACAATCAGTGACAACATAAGAATTTTTCTTTGATTTCATTACATTTCTTTATTTTATTTCATATTTGTTGTTACTTGTCAAGTTGGCCAAATTAGCAATAAGAAGATACCACCAAAATGACGAATAGGAAAATTCGAACCACTCAGGGCTTTCACTCAAAGTCAAGTACAGTGTACGAAAATATCTGTTATTCTATCTATTTGGAAAAACCTTTACATTACCGGAAAACTGTCACGCTTAGGACAGCTGAACACTTCTCTCATTTAATGGATAGACAAAGTCTGATAACGGTTTCCAATCTGGCTAATCTTTACCATTTAAATCAATTGATTGCATTTTGAATAGGTTTCTAGAATAATACGATGAGATCTATTTATAATCGAAGAATCCCCGCAAAGTTATACACAAATCGCTTTCTGGAAAATAACAATGATGTTATTTAATCCTTAATTGCTTATTATCTGCGATAAGTCTGATTTTTAAATAGAATTAATTAGTAATGTCATTTAAGTGATTATTAATAATAAGAACGATAAAACAGTCAATCAATGATAATAAAGATCGACTATCTATAGATATTCGTAATATAGTAGTGATTCTCTCATGATTTTTCGAATGGTTTAAATCATAGGTTCTCAACGTGGGCGATAACGCCCCCTTGGGGGCGTTTCAGACCTTCAGGGGGGCGGTGGAAGACTAAGAGCAAATTGGGGGGCGTTTCAGACTTTCAGGGGGGCGGTAGAAGACCCAGAGAAACCCATCTTACCCCTTCAGTGCTCCAGATAGTTCGCCGGCAGGACGTACGTCTTGTTCGCTGCGCGCCGTAATTTTAAAATTATTAAAATGATTTACAAGTTTATCCTAATTGATATTAACGAGAAAACTAGTATCTGAGAAGTGGTTCTCGAGAGAAGTCATCTCGAATATAGAGATCAAACACGCTCTTCATAAGCGTTGGAAAACTGGAGACCTTCAGAGTGAATACAATCTGTTTAGTTCTTACCGAGTGTTAGTTAGGCGCGAGTTTCGAGTGGCCTATCGAGCCTACTTGTCTGAAATCGAGGAAAACATCACGCATGATCCCAAGATGTTTTGGCACTATATAAAATCCCTTCTGAATGATGGTAGTCTTGAACACACTATGATGAAAGGTAATCAAGAATTTCGTGGCTTGAGTGTGGCTAACGCATTTGCTGATCATTTTCAATCGGTCTACAATAAAGACCCTCCACTTTTAGACATTAATAATACGGCCACATTTACTACCAGAGGAGCTTCAAACTTTGATTTTGATATATTTACGGAATCTGACCTTATGAGTGCCATAAGTCTCATGAAGAACTCACCCTCTATCGGAACAGACTTCGTTCCCGTATTTTTTATTAAAGGGTGCACCGAGTTCCTAAAACACCATTATGTGTCTTATCATTAACTTCGCTATTAGAACTTCCAATTTTTCTGAACTATGGAAAGCTTTCAAAAATATGCCCTATTTTTAAGAAAGGTTCGAAAAAGTTAATCGAAAATTATAGACCAGTTGCCATACTATCAGCTCCTGCTAACACTAAACTATTTCAACAATTAATTTATAAATTCCTTAAAGGAAGATCCACTGAAACCAATCTGATGGTTTTCACCGACTATGTTGCTAGGTCCCTAGATAGTGGATACCAAGTAGACTGTTCGTATAACGACTTCCCCAAAGACTTTGATACTGTGAATCATGATATCTTACTCATAAAACTTGCCCAGTTGGATTTTTCCCTTCGGATGTTAAAGTTTTTTAAAATTTACCTCAAGAACAGAAAGCAATTTGTCACACACGGAATCTTCCAATCTGCTGAATTTTTCGTTTTTTCTGGGGTTTCCTAAGGATCGATCCTACGGCCTCTTCTCTTTTCTATTTTCATTAATGACATTGCTGGAGTCCTCCGTTTTTCTCGCTTTTTGCTGTTCGCTGACGATCTAAAATTATTTCTTCTAATAAGAAATATTGAGGACTGCCAGCGCCTTCAAGCTGATGTTGATAACATTTCAGAATGGAGTCAACGAAATATAATGGATCTTGGTAGTATGTATGAAAGTAAGCTTTATTAGTAATTTTGTCCTCATATAACCGTCAGTGTTTTTCGAATTTTTTGAAAGTAAGCTTTATTAGTAATTTCGTCCTCATATAACCGTCAGAGTTTTTCGCGATACCCGTGCTCTGAAGATTTTATACTTCTCCCTGGTACGCAATAGGTTGGAGAGTGGTTCGCTTATCTAGAATCCTCATAAGATGGGATGATCCCTTATGTTTGAAAGGGTTCAAAAAAGTTTCTAAGATTTCTCTACATGAGAGAGTACGACCACTATCTATGGATCTACCTGGCGAACTTTCTTCTGGGCATGCTGGGACTTCACTTCCTGCAGTTCAGAAGAGAGGGGTATGCCGCCACCCACTTATTCAGACTGCTGCGAGGCTATATTGAGAACTCAGCCATTTTGGAGCGCGTGAGTCTCTATGTTCCAGATGACTAACTTAGACAGCGTCATCATAGATTATTCGATCTTCCTGCCTGTAGGACTAACTTGCCAATGGTTCTCCCGGTAGGGAGGAGTATATTGCTCCTGAACCAAATCTTCTCCGAGATCGATATATTTGGCGTCAGTGAGGAGAGATTCAAAAGGGAAATTCTTTTGATTCTTGAAAGAGTCTCTCCACATTGACGAAATCTTCACCACCGCCTGAATTTTGTTTGAAATTGCATATTTCTTGCCTTATTTCTTATAAATAAAAAAGTCAAATTTGTAATGGTGTAAGAAATTAATAAAAAATATTATTCTTATATCCCATTTCGCCCCATCCCATTATTAGAAGAAATAATTTTAGATCGTCAGCGAACAGCAAAAAGCGATAAAAACGGATGACTCCATCAATGTCTTTCAATTTTTTTGAAATTGTCATATATCTTGAAAATCATTTTATGTATATACTCCCCCCCCCCCCCTCCCCCCATCCCTCCCCTCCCACCACCACCGTTGTGGTAAATATAAATATAATCGTGACGACAATTGTTGTTTTAGATTCACGAGTTGGGGGGCGCTAGAAAAATTAATATCCTTAAAGTGGGCGGTGGGCAAAAAAAGGTTGAGAATCTATGGTTTAAATAGATTGATATATTGTGGTTCTATTTTAAAACATTGATTCACAAGAAGAAAATATGTTTCATAAAAATACTGTAAGACCTACACAATTTTTTTTACTCTTTTTTTCGCAATCTATAATTTTATTGTAAACCTGTCATTTATACAATTATTATTTGTAGTTAAAATTAGAATAATAAAATTATTGGCAACTGGCAACTCATTTTTTTTCATCATTCTATTATTGTTCCGGTTGACAATCATTATTATTAATCTAGGTTACACGGATTTGGATTTTATCAATGTGCACTACTTCGGGAATTGAGTGATAAATTATTATGCAATTGATTTACGACTAGCTACAATGCTAACTAGACATTATTTTTTGGATTATAGACCCGTAGACAAGGCAGCAATTCGATGAACAAATATTGCCAAATATCTGGAATAACTGGAACTTTGTTACTTTAAATATCTGATTGCTACAGGTTGGAGTCCAGAACAACAGTGTTACGTATGAAATATTTTGCAGCTGGGAGATCTTTTGATATTTGATTTATACAGTGACACACGAAGCAAATTAGCAGTATGCCATTCTCGTTTTATTTTATATCTTGATTATTATTATATTTTCCAGACAGCTTTATGATTGGTTGGCTGTGATGACTCACCGTAGACCCACGGCTATCTAAAAACAGGCAAGAGTTACCTGATATAGCCAACAATGGAGGAAACACTTGCAACTTGCAAGGCGAGTAATCTATGGTTACATCACAATAATTATGATGCTAAATTGCACCTTGCAGAAAATTATTCACAATGTTTGAAAAAAATCCCCGTTTTTTGTGAAGTTTGACAATGAACGTTTCAAATAAAACAACAATGGTACGAAAAGAAACTTGAAAGTTAGGTTTCCGAAAATAATTTGAAAATGTCGAAAGATGATTCCATTTAGGGGATATGAACTGAACCCCTATAAGAGAGTTCACATCTTCAGTGTCTTATTTTGTATGTCCTCTCGGAGACCTCTAGACTCCCGTTGAATCCCCTTCAGTATAATTATCATTCTGTCATTGATTGTATTGCTGCCCGTATAAAGACTGTGCCCTGAAATATGAGATCGGTGATATCAATCATTTTTAGCGGGCAACCAGTTCCTTGAGGCTTATACTTGGATTATGGAGCCATGGCTTGAAATAATATATTTAATGTGAATAAGTCTCGAGGCGGGTGTGGGTTGAGGAAATCAAATAAGGGAAAGTTATAACGAACGAAACACATATATCGGATCTCTCACTCTACTTGGACATTGTGCAAAGTAGGTTAGACGAGTTGCTGACTTTGTTTTTTACTGCAACACATGCGGAGAAATCTGAAAGTAATAATATTTTTAATCACTTTTCTTTTTTTATATTATTTAAAAGTGTGGTCATAATTGTTGCCACGCTGAAATAAAAACATGCCAGCATCCTATTTCTCATATATTTATTTCAAAATAGTCTGTTTAATAATATGAGATGATATAACAGCAATCTGAAGCGTAACATCAGTTGCACTTGAAAATGGTGATGACAACATTTTTGTGTAAGCCCGAAAATTCTGGTTTACGTCTTCTTGACCCTGAACCAATTATGAAGAGTGATCCAATCGATTTCCTTAATATAAAATAAACATGCGCATAATTTACTACTGAACGTATGTTTAAACAAGGTATGTATCAATCAACAGATTGTAAACAAGAAATGTCTACCGATCGTCTGAAATACGACGTTACAATAATCCCTACACGGTGTAACATAATAAACATTAGATGCTGTACTATAAATACACTAAATCTTGCAGGTACAGTCCTTGAATTGGAGCTACTCGGTAACATGTACCTTATTTTTTTATATAATATATTTGTTCAGTAAGGCCCTGGCTGTTCTACATTCTAGATGTAGGCAATAGATGTCATGGAAGTCAATTTGGAGGCTTCTTGACTACTATTCACTATTCAGGTCAATGAATTGATAACTTTAGTCATTAACGTGAGTCACAACTTGTGCAATTGATTTCCCCTTCCCGAGTGACAGATGCTTACTCGTATATAATTATTGCAAGAGTAGTTCTTGAATATTTCAATTCACGACCGAAATGACTCAAACTAGATATTTTTCCATTGCAGCTCTCAACCCACAGACAATTTAAATAGATTTTGTCTGTGACTACGTCCGTACCAAAAAAAACTATCGGCATTACCGGTTTACCAAAACGAGTTAATTAAAACAGTCTGTCATATTATTATATCATAATGTATGCATTAACTTTGCAGAGATAGGTGGGATAGAAAAATAAACAAGTTCTTTGTTTTGAATATCAAACTTTACAGTTGCTAGGTGCTAACACAGAATAACTACTTGCTGTATCTCTTAAGTGATGAACCCTGATGAATTGAATATCTTAATTTTTCATTCATGAAATTTAAAAACAAGTCTGAAATCCGTTTTTTAAGATATTTTTGAACAAAGTGAAAGGCTTTTTTTTCTAAGTAAATGGCAATTGGGCGTTTTGACTGGATCGTGCAAACGGAATTGAATGCCTTGATTTTTCTTTGGTGAAATTTAAATAGTTCAAAATTTGCTCTTTACAATAACATTGAATAAAGCATACTATATGTCCGTGCTTTTCTGCTGATATTGTAAATTATCTTCTTAATATTTTTTGTAAAGTAAAATCTGCGGAGGGTTTTTTTTATTTTTGTAGAGAATGGTACAATGATTATATGTAGGTATTGCGAATTGACAATTAGAAATCTCACCTCAAGGCAATACAAATGCCAGTAAACTGGCGAGGCTATATGCGAGGCAATTAAACTTCTCGATCATGCAAGTCGTGATATTGTAGTCGTGCAAGTACATTTTCATCGAAAAAGGTATTGCAAATTGATCATGTATAAAAATAATGGCGACGGCGACATTTTTTTCATTGTTTTATGTGACATACGGATTCGATTATCATTTTTTTATTATCTTTGATTCCTTATCGCCCATCGGCGCAGACTGCATTGGAGGGGGTAAATTGATTTTTTTTGTAAACTGTGTTGAGATAACCCTTTTGCAAAATAAAACAGATGAGCATGATCACTATTTTTTGTTTCTACCGGTTAGTCAATCTCACCCCACCAAATATCAACCCTTTACCTTCCCCTAAAATAGGTAATAAAATAGGTAATAACTTAACTTATACAAATCTATACTTTTGTTCCGACATTGATGAAATTTTGCACACTTGACTTTCAAAACAAGAGGAAGATCACTGTTTGAGATGAGAGTTCGAAAAACTCTGCGAAAAGCCCAGGCAACACCGGAGACTTCAGCTAGTTATAAAATAAAACTCTTCAAAAAAACAAAACGTCTAGTTACATAGGTACCTACTTAATTCTTAAGAAATACAAAAAAACATATATAAAAATCTTGTACCTATTAATGTTCATTTTTGAGGAAAACCAAATAAACACTTAACTAAATGCTATTTACTCTAACCAACCTTTTAACATTACAAAAAAAAACTTGTAAAACTAAATTCTATGCAGAAAAAGCAATTAACGCTTTGCTATCGGACCTCGATTGTCCTAGATAAAATCTGAAAAAAGACAGGATGTTCCTTTTTAATGGATAATGACTAATAATGCCTAATGACTGAAATTATTAAAAAAATGATAATTAGATAGGTATCTAAAAAAGATTTTAATCAATGCAAAGAGATTTTGGAAATCTTACATATGTTTGTACATTTTTCAGATTTGATAAAAGATGTTCTGTTCAAAATTTCAGAGCGCTGATCGATTATTTTCACGAACAAATTCTCAAAATAATGATGATCGGCTTTTTCCAGGAATGTTTCTGTTGATAAATAAATTTTAATTTGTTCCCACGAATCCGCGGAACTAAATAATCATACATCTTCTAAAATGGCAATCGTAACGTTTTCAATTGCAGGAAGATCGCGCGTCAGTGATGTTCCAAATGTTTTTTTTTATAACCGTGGCATGGTTTATAAAACGTTACTTTTACTGCTGCCTAAAAAAACATTTCTCGGACTACAAATTTTCAGCCAGTCAAATATTTACAAATTACCTACCTAAATAATAAATAGTGGAGTTTAGGAATTCATTCTTCGACAAGATGATATAAAGGTGATACGATGTAAGAAAAACATTAACGTGGATTATAAGTGCCAGTTTTTAACAAACGTTGAACAATACATAAAATTTAAAAGTCAATTTTCAAGTCCTGTTCAAGTTCTGGCCAAATTCTGTTTTTATTTCAGTTTGAGAAACAACTCGCCAATAATTTAATAATAACATAACTTTGTTTTTACTTTTATAGATGCAATAATATTATCACCCAATTTATAAAATTATTATTTCACGTGACAGTTGTTTCGCTTTCCGAAGGCATTATCAAACTGACAACAACTGTCAAAACGTTTGATAATGAGATGGAGAGATATGAGATATGAAATTACGAATGTTAGAGGAGTGCGCTAATATTTAAAGCGACAAAATCGATGCGAAAATTGTGAAAATGTTTAATAAAATACGACTCGTTTAAAATAGAGCAAAAAACAACGTTTAAAGAAAAACTGTAAATTCTTTCATACACATTACTTGTAAAATAACTGAAACAATCGTGTTTATAATAATTTTTGGAGCATACTTTGCGATTTTTTTCTATCGAGGGAATTTTATATAATTTGCGTTTCGGCGCTGGGAATGTATACATAAAATATATTTTTTTTTAAGAGCTTTAAAACTTAACGTGTTTAAGGGAGATAGCGGCGGCTTCAGAAGGCGAAATAGCTAATTATAATTACACAGCAGAACTTGTTTATAAATAAACTGTTTTTATTAATTGATCAATAATATAATTTATACTATATAATGAAAAAAATGTAGTTCCACAAATTAAACATGATATCAATTCATAATAACAGAACTTGAATAGAACTTATGCAATACTTGAATTTAAACTTTGAAATTTGATGAATTGTTAAAATTTTGAAGGAACCGTTGATCCTTTTTTAATTTTAAACATATTATTAGATATTAATTTGAATTGTAGTAGAGTAGATGGATTTTTTGTTAAAATTTATATTATTACCTCTAGATTATTGATTGAAGGTTATATACCTTTATACACAGGGAACTATTTATGTGAATGTTATCTACTTCTTACTTCAAATAAAATAAAAATCTAGTTTTTAGAATCATTTCTTTTATCTTTGACGTTAATTCCTTTTCTTTAATTAATTGGTTTAACTTTATTCTCTGACTTTTACATTAGTGTACGTTTAACATTTATCCATCTTGTCTGGTTAAAACTAGTGTACCTATGGATTATAAATAATCTCCAATTATTTTAAGAATATAAAAAAAACTTCCTTGACCGAATTTTTTTATCTTTAAGTTTTGAGTAAGTACTTTCTTAATCTTTTGGTAAAAAAATATAATACTTAGAGTTACGAAGATTGACATTTAAAACTTCTATTTAAAAACAAAAATATTGTCAAATAAAGATATTTTAACAAGGGGCGCTTCAATTTCTTTAATTTAATTTTTGTAAGGAAGGTGTTTTATAATGATTGCTATTTTCTTTGGGGAGAAGCTTCGACCAATACGTCAATGGGGAGAAGCATATATACGTTTTTCGTTTGTCTCTCTATTATTTAGTGTGTAAGAAAGAGCTGCAGCATTCTTGTGATGAAGAACGTTTTATGCTTTTTTGGGTCGTAACCGTGGGAATTGTAAAAGCACCCTAAGTATTAAACTTTTTTGGTTTTATTAATGAATAAAGTGCAAGAAAAAATTAAAAGCAGGTAAGTTATATCACGCCCATATGAGATGGAATGATAAGGATAGGTACTATGATACATTCAGATGACAAAAGTGATAAGAGAGTCATCTTCAGACATCGTATTTCTTATCATGAATCGACATTACGGGTATCTACCGACAATTTGCAAATGATTTAAATGAAAAGATGACATGGTAGTTATCACGACATGATATAATGTTTGTTTCAATTTTCCTAGAATTCATGCTAGTTCATGAATAAGTATGCTAGTACCTATTGTAACAATGTTGTAATGTTTTTCACAATTAACATTTCCGCAATAAATTGTAGGAATAATAATTTTAAAGAGAGAGTAACGCCACAACCCTTGATAAAATTCATTACGACTACCTCACTTCATATCAATAATTACCAAAAACCATGTTTCTTTTAAGAAACCAAAATTAAAAATCTAAAATAACATTTTACAAAAAAAAAAACTTTGGTTCCTAATTTGAGTTTAATTCTTCCTCGCATTCGATAAATGCTGGCGTCCCACAGGGATCGGTTCTTTCTCCGACTTTGTTTCTGTTGCACATCAACGACCTCTTGTCATGTGCACCGATTCATTGTTACGCGGATGACAGTACAGTTCATGGTAGCTTTTTGTTTGACAAGCCTCCAAAGAGCACACAAACCCCAATAGCTCGGAGGGCTTTGAAGCAGAGAATGGACGGTTACCTCGAGAGTATTTTCTCTTGGGGTAAGAATAACCTCGTCGAATTTAATGTTTCAAAGACCCAATCATGTTTGATAACGTCTAAAAGGGATCGAAATGATAATCTAGTCTCCTTCAACGGAAGCATTCTTCCGAACAGGACCTCCATTGATATGCTTGTTGTAACTCTAAGTGACCAGCTCAGGTATGGGGGCTTAAGGGTCGACCGAGATCTCGGTCTCGGCCTCGGTCTCGGCATTCTCGGCTACAAATTCTACCGAGAACTCTGTCTCGGTTCTCGGCGATTTTTCGAGAACCGAGACCGTTGTAAGTAGGTACGGTATAGGATAATGGGATTCAAATCTACCGCGCGCGTCCAAATTCGTCACTTGGTGTCACGACAGCTCTCTCAAGCACTGCGTGACACGCAGTGCTTGAGAGAGCTGTCGATTGTGATTGGTCGGCTGATAGGAGGCGGGTTTTACTCACAGCAGTCGCAGTCACAGCTCACAAGTGCTGTAATAGAAATGGCGCTTGATAGCTTTCTTAAAGAACCAAGACTGCAAAGAAATGCTAATATTTTTGAGTATTGGTATTCGTCATCGTATAAAGTACTTAGGCCTGCAGCAAAAAAGTTTTTGTCAGCACCGCCTACTAGTGTAGCAAGTGAACAGCTCTTTAGCAGAGCTGGTCAATTATACGACATGAGGCGACACTCTTTGAAGGGTGAAAATGCAGATAAATTGCTATTTATGTGCTACAATATCATGTTATTCAATTTTGATTACTAAAACTTAAAACTATGTAAAACAAATTATTATTTCTTTTTCTTTTTTTTTACTTCGTGAGTAAAATCTCAAATTATTATTTAATTAAATATTTTATATTATATTACATAAAATCTCAATTATTTTATTTTTATTTTTAACATTGTGAGGAAAAATCTCAAATTATTGTTTAATTAAATATTTAATACTAGATATATTACATAAAATCTCAAATTATTGTATAATTAAATATTTAATATTAGATATATTATATAAAATCTCAAATTATTATATAATTAAACATTATTACATTCTTAAAAATATAGTATATTATGCAAAAAATAGCGCTATTTCCTTTTTTTGCTCAATTTATCTATTCTAGGTCTCGGCTCTCGGTCTCGGCCGAGATTTTAATTTATTCTCGGTCTCGGTCTCGGTCTCGGCCGAGAACGAAAAACCTGTCTCGGTCGACCCCAGAGTTAAATTAGCCTCTCAGAAACTGGGCGTACTGTACAGGGCCCGCAGATACATTAATTGTACACAACTGCTAACCCTGTACAAATCGCAAGTGCGCCCCACGGTTGAATTTGGCAGCCACCTCTGGTCTGGAGCTCCAAAATACCTTAAAAAAACCCTCTACTCTGTGCAGAAACGGGCGGTCCGTTTGATAGATTCTCCCATCTTAACAGACGGATTGCAATCTTTAGAGCACAGGCATCAGGTGGGAATGCTGTCCTTGTTCTACCGGTATTATAATGGAAAATGCTCCGAGGAACTAGCGTCATTGATCCCCTTGGCAGCGGTGCATAGTCGGGAAACACGCCAAACACGCGCCCAACATTTGTACATGGTTGACATTAGAAACATGAGAACGGGTCATTTTTACGACTCGTTCTTGAGTTCAACAGCTCGGATGTGGAACGATTTACCGGCCTCTGTGTTTCCTCCCTCCTACAACATGGGTCTCTTCAAGACCCATGTTCACTCCTTCCTTTCCTCAAAAAGACCCTCCACACAGCATCCTCAAAGATGACATAGGCCCTGAGGGAAATTATTTTCCTCAGGGCCTCGTGTGTGGAGTTAATGTAAAAAAAAAAAAATAAAAGGGAAAAAAGAAGTAGCCTAAAAACCTCTTTTGTTATTGTTAATAATTATAGATTAAATCAACATTCAAAATATTAATTTTGATTAAACCAAATAGCTACAAAAAATGCACTATTTTCCATCTCCGATAACTGTTTCTTATCGTAATTAAGTTGAAAAATAGTTAATATTTATAAAATAAAAATAAAATAAGAAACATTAAGTGCGGTGGTAGACGAAAACAACATTTTACACTTTTCCTTCCGTTTCTGAACATATCATAAATTAAATAAAAATACATTAAATATTTAAAAATAGTCTGCTGATGATGATCTCAATCGTTCACGGTTTGTACATAAAACTCAATAAATTTGCGTGTCCAGGAAGTTTAACTTTAAGTGCACTCAAAATTATCTTCGTTAAGATAAGCACAAATGCATCTCAAAATTACGACTATTTAATGGAAAAGTCTAAAAGGTTATTATCAACGAAAAAGTTCGTCAGAAATGAGAAAAGGAATGACTGCAGACAAAAAAAACAATCAAGAGTCGTGTGCAAAACATGTAACATCGAATTTTGCATCAGCGTAAAATTTGCCTATTATATTTTCACTCAAAACTAGGTCTAACAGAACAACGGTACATTATGTACCTTGGAAGCCCTTGACCGGTTTCTATGTCAAATATATTGCATTTCCTTATCAGGCAAAACAGCAAGTAACAAAAGTGAATTACGACACCCGTATATTACTCCGGTATAACATTCCTATCTTTTGTTTGAGCTTGATAAAACAGTACACCTAACTGGGTACACACAAGTTAAAACCTACAGCGGACGATGATACGTGACTAGTCGCTTTTCGTACCTAAATAATAGTTAAGAATAATCATTTTTTGGTTAATTCCTAAGGTAGCAATCATCTTGGTTGTAAATTAATTAATTTTAACACCGTGGGTGGGTTGTGACTGTTAAATTCCGAGAACGAGAGTGCTGATATAACTATGGAATACAGAGATATCACGAAGGTCCTGAGATATACAAATCTTAGGTTAGTATGTTACTGAACATTTTAGTTAAATTATCTTTAAAATGTTAGCATTTGGCTCATACAACAACGAAAACGGGTAACTACGTATTATTATACATAGATTATGGGGAGTGTGAAAAGGTTCGATTTCTGAAGTAAACTGTCCAAAATAATACACTTTATGTAGTCAAGTAGGTAATACAATAGTATAATACTATAGCACAATAAGAAAAAAAAAATTAAATCTTATATAAATTGCGGAGTTGCAGATTTTGCTTAGCTTTAAAAATATATATATTTTAGTGATCTATATAATAGGTATATTTTAGTTTTACGTTGGCTTGGTATGTTGTTTTATACAACAATGTCGCAATTAGCAGGAATGAATAAGTGCAAAACGTTTTTTTTTACATGAGCTCCACATAGAAGGCCCTGAGGAAAATAATTTCCCTCAGGGCTTGTGTCATCTTCGGGGATGCTGTGTGGAGGATTTTTTTAGGGAAATGAAAGAGAGGAGAGTTCTGGAAAGGAAAAGGGTTAAGGGGTGGGTAGGAATCTGGGGTTCAGTGTATTCTGGTCATCCGCCTCCAAGATATAGACAAACCTCACCCCATGAACCTGGGCACCCCTGCTAAATCACTAAACGTAGCGAACCACTCGGGGTGACCTAATGTCCTCCTATATCGAGAGGAATACATGCACAAATTATTGTGCATATTCTTAGCGGGCATCATATTATCACCACGAATATAGGTAATAGTCATAGACATACAAATAACTAGACGAGAACTTAGATACAGATGAGGGGTAAAAACCAACTATGGCGGGGCGAAGAGAGGAAAGAGACTTGTGATTCGCCAATAAATCAATCTTACAGTATATAGGCACCTCGCACTATAATATCACTATTTAGTTCTTGATAGTAAAATCTGCTTTTGAATGAATAGACCTTTTTATATGGGAGCGCGAATTGCATGCCACGGTATGAACAGATGTGTAAAATCCAAATTCGCAAAGTAAGGTTCAGAGTATTTTTATTTATTTATTTATTTATTTATACTGGGTTTTACAGATGTTTACATTTACATGAGAACAATCCACTTATAAAACTCAGTTATTATACAATTATAAAAATCTACAATTACGTACAATTAAATACAAATAAATACAATTAGAAAAACAAAAACATCACAAATTAAAATACAGAATTATATACAAGGTCACTTAAGTAACACATTACAATGAGTGGTAAAAGACATATGAAATACGCAAGCATGCATAGAGGGACAATTCACACAATATAATTAGTTAGTACTTTTTAACAGCGCTAGAACTTTTTTTTTAAAACTGTACAAATTATCAATGAAAATATCCACATCAGCGCACTCTATCTTGTTATACAGTCGACACATCTGGGTCAGAGGGCTGAAGTAGGCGATATTATTTTTAAATATATTAATATGAAAAATGTTATGGCGTCTTAAACAATGGGAATTGGGGACATTAATTTTAATACTGTTAAGACATAATTTAGTATCAAGATGGCCGTGAATAATTTTATGTAAACATATTAGATCAGTCAATTGCCTTCTAGTTTTAAGTGTATCAATCTTGAAGTAATCACGACGTACATCGTATGATCTGAGATGGTCGTGTAGTCCACATTTGAAGGATAACATTCTTAGTAATTTTTTTTGAACTGATTCTACAATGTTTTCATATTTACAGTAATGTGGATTCCAAATAGTGCTTCCATATTCAAGTTTACTTCTAATTAAGGCATTGTAAAGTGTTAGAATTGATTGAGGATCTTTGAAAGGTTTACATATTCTGTGAATAAATCCCATCATTTTTAATGATTTGCACTTAATGTTGTTAATATGTACATCAAATATGAATTTAGAATCAAGAGTGATTCCTAGATCCCTTATTGAAGAAACTTTTTTGAGAATAATATTATTGATAACATAAGAAAAATCTTTTATAATTCTATTTCTAGTAAAGTTTAAAATGTAACATTTTTCAACATTTAAGTGCATATCATTGACAGTACACCAGTTATTGAGTGTGTCGAGGTCATTTTGAAGCAGCTGATGATCGGAAACAGACTTAATTTTACGAAAAATTTTAAGATCATCGGCGAAAAAAGCATAATCACAGTTTAATTTCGAGCCAAGGTCATTTATGAATATAAGAAAAAGCAGGGGGCCAAGATTTGAACCCTGTGGTACACCAGAAGTTACAATTATAGGGGATGATTTGTATCCATTAATAAGAACTAATTGAGTTCTGTTATACAAATATGATTTCACCCAGCGTAATAGGTCTCCATGTATTCCAATTTGTTCAAGTTTTTTTAGTAAGATGGAGTGGTTAACTCTATCAAAAGCTTTTTGGAAATCAGTATAAATTGTATCTACTTGTAATCTTTCATTAAAAGAATTACAAACATAATTACAAAATTCCAAAAGATTTGAGTTGATTGATCTTTGAGGAACAAACCCATGTTGCCTAGTGCAGAGAAGGGGTTTAAAATGTGAAAAAATACTTTTATATATCAGAGATTCAAAAACTTTAGCAAAACAGGATAGTATACTGATTGGCCTATAATTTTTTATTAAAGATGGGTCTCCCGATTTTAATACTGGGACCACGTGTGCTTTTTTCCACAGATCGGGAAAAGTTCCCGTGGTAAGGGATGCATTAAAAATTATAAAAAGCGGTAAACATAAAGAGTCTGCACAGCAACTAACAAAGAAAGGAGGAATTTTATCAGGTCCTGGGCCCTTACTGGGATCTATTTTACTCAAAAAACATTTTATTTCATCTGCACTAATATGTATTTTACCCAAATTGCTTTGATTGTGTTCAGTTATGTTTGGCATTGAATCATTAGTAGATGATTCCGACTTGGTATAAACAGATGAAAAATATTTAGAGAATACGTTTGCTATGTTTTCACCGTCATTCGCGGAAATATCGTCAAGATGCATTACTTTAGGAATACAGTTATTTTTTCGTAATGATTTTGAGTACGACCAGAATAACTTTATGTTACCTTGCAGACCACTTTCGACAGAGTTGATATATGATTTATAACATTCGCTTTGTATTTTTTTTGTAAATTTCCTTAAATAAGAGAATTCCCTATAATCTGACTCATAACCATGTTTTTTTACCTTAAGTCTAACTTTGTTTTTTTTCTTAAGAAGAGCAATCAATTGCTGATTAAACCAGACAGGATATTGATTTTTTGTTTGAGTACCATATTTTTTAAAGTATTTGTCAATAATTTCCCACAATTTTTCATATAATAAGATTACCATGCTATTCACATTTTTATTTTTAAAGAGAGTTATCCAATTAACAGACAATAGATCCTGTCGACATTCATCAAAGTTTCCCTTCCTGAAGTTATATTTTGAATCGCTTCTATTCATTTCTAAGAATTGATCTTTATTTTGTTTCACTATAATTTCAAATGAAGGGTGATATTGATCCAATTTGGTTAAGCCTGGTGCTATATGTATATCAATGTTAACTTTATCTGAAAAAACAAGATCCAATAAATTTTCATTTCTATTTAGTACATAATTGAATTGATACAAATTGCAAATTGATGAGAGATTGACAAGACTATGTGCTTTCATGCTTTTATAATTAGAAGGGGAAAGTACATTATTTTTGAATGAATTGTCAGGTATCCATTTAATTTCGGGCAAATTAAAATCACCAACAAAAATAAACTGCGAATTGGAAGTTGAAAACTTTAAATACAGATCCTGTAATTTTTCAATATGTTTACAATAATTATCAACGGTTACACTAGGAGGAATATAGAGGATGCATATAAAGATGAGCGAGTTGGAACGAGACTTAATTACAAGCCACAAATCTTCATTGTCACTCTCCCACTCCGTTTTTCTTGACACAAGAAGTTTTTTAGAAACGGCGGCTAGAACTCCGCCACCTTCTTTAGACACAGATTTGGTTGACTCACGATCTCTTCTAAATATTACATATCTATCATCAAACAATTCTTCACTAAATACTGTTGAGTTCAGCCATGTTTCGGAAAAACAAATAATGTCATAATTATTGATTAAAATATTATTGCGCACACTTACGGTCTTTGTTCGAATACCCCTCACATTTTGATATAATATATTTAATGCATCAACAGCAAGTACCTCGCCATCTATTTCGGTATGGTTAGATGCCATAGTCAATGGTGGAGAGGTCCTTCAATAGTGCTGCTTTGTAGGCCGGGCAGTCCTTATCTCCGGTGGGGTGGGCACGTGAAGCTGCAGGCTTTCCAAAACGTGCGCATGTGGCGCAACTGGGTGCTGCAGCAGCAGCGGGGCAGGCCTCACGCGCGTGTCCTTCTACACCGCAGTGGGAGCATCTCTTTGTATCTTTGCAATACTTGTGCGAATGTCCGACCATTTTCATAGTGGAATATTTGGTTTCCGTAGACACTTTTACAAATGTTTCATGATTTACTTGACCCAGTAAACAGCGGCTTTGTGTTTCGCGTCGCTATGTATCTCGATGTCTAAGTATGTGTTTCATAGACATACAGCGTCCGTGCGTAAAATGTACGATGAGAGCACGACACTGGTCCGGACACGCCCAGCCGGTTCCGAAAAATGGTTCCAATGGGAGGGGGAAATAACACGTTTTTTAACACGTAAGGGCATGTCCATATATTTTGTACGTCCGTGGTAATAGTCATAAAAATCGCTTGGCAAATGGAGTCTAGGAACATTCGATTTTAGCGCAAAAGTAGTTTTATTTATTTTGTGAATAATTTTATAAGGACGAAAAAAAGGTAATCAAGGGAAAATGTCATAGATACTCTTAAACATAAAATTATACTTTAACAAAGTTTTTTCGTTATTTTTTTGGGGGTGTTATGCCGTATTGCGCTACCTCCTTCTTTAGCCGACGTTTCGGAAAGCGTTGCAGTGTCCATCATCAGGGCAGATCTTGCAGATCCGACAGATTTTTTTAAAGTTGTTTCTTACATACGTTCATACATTTCTTTAGTAGTTTAGGCTGATATTTTTCATGAACAATATTTTTTTTGAAAAGCTTCAAATTATCAGCATATTTTTGGTATTCAAAATGTAAACCGATTCGAAGAACAGATTAACCGAAAAAAGTCATTCTAATTATTATATTACTTATGATTATTATGTTTCGCATTAACAAAATATGTTTAGATCTTTGTCGTATTTTGACCAAACTAACTGTTTTTATTCACATTATCACAAATATCATATCTACTCGGAATTTAACAGTCACAGGCTGTATGAATCGAATTGATTATAATTAAGTACCTACAAATGCTTTGAATACCTCCCACTACGTTGCATTGTTCTTTGCCAAGAATGATTTATTAACATAGTAAATGAAGTCGCCGACACTTGCTATGCGAATGTTACATTATTCCTCATCACGTGTCGTGTTGCTTTCTAATGATGGTTCGATAATCCATCTGCCAGCTTTCCCTCCCGCAAACAAATCCTTTTAATCATGAAGTACCTGTGAAATATATTTGTAACTGTTTTTTAAAAGCTTTACTTTCAACCGTCCTTCTAATTCTATGTTAAGTACCCAATAAAAACCAATGTTCATCAAAAGAGTAGCGAGTTAGTAAAATCAAATGAAAAAACAAATTACTTTGTGTACACCGTTTATTTTATCAAAATTATCAACATGTTTCGAAATCAATGGTTTCTTCGTCGGGATAAAATGAAAACATTTGGTTTATTTAATTAAAAATTACGCCACAAAGTGTATTTGTGATAATTGAAGAAGTAGTAAAATCGATAAAAACAACATACATGTTGCAAAAACTGTCATCGAGGTGTAAATGCTAACATATTGACAAAAGTAGTTAAATAGACTAATTTAGAAAACAAAGAGGTATGTGGTGATTCTGAAGTTAAGGGGGAGACGAAGTAGATGGGAAAGAAAAGGGTGGGGAAGTACCTGGCTATTCATATCTAGTCATCAAACACGGCTAAAGCCGTTGAATGCAACCTGTTTCAATCCTGAATGGTGGTCTTACACCAGAGTTTATTTCACTTTGGAATGTGCCGCAAATATACTATACATTATTTTAATTAACAAGTTAGTTTTAATCCGTTAGTTGCATTTGCAACAGGCATAAGCTGGTTTTAATTAATTCATTGTGAAATTTCACAAAAAGTTTATTTGCGCACACCGGGATTTGAACCCACGACCTTCGGATTCCTAGCCTTTTCTCTCTACCACAGAGGCCGTCAAATAGCGCCCATAAAGTAGGTAACAATACAAAAGATTGACGTTTATTTGTACGTCAGGGTACATCCCAGGGATAAGATACTCGAGGTGAATGCGATGAAGATAGGATAGATCCAAAACATAGTCCCCCTCAGCACAGGATCTCGTAGAGATGACGATTACGAATATAATTTCTATTTATATAGTAAACCTAACATGTTTAATATAAAAATGTAGAAAATAAATAAATATATATTTATTAAATAAAAAAAAATAAAAAAGATACTACTGATTGGACGGAGAGATAGAGGTAATCCAAAAAACCATGATGCAATTTGGTGCATTTTTTCATCGTTATCCAAAGTAATCCTTCATCACTGATGAAGGGTTCTGACATCTGGGAGTATGATGAAACTGTTCCAATTGAAAATTTTCCTCGTTTAAGCTTTCGAGATATCGTTATTATGTAATCTATGACAGTACCAACAAGATTACTATTGATTTGTGTTTTTCCGGAAGAAATCGCTACATTAAGTATCTGGAATTAAAGTGCTGAGCTAAACGATGAATTATTATTGGAAGTATGTCAAATGATTGTCTGATTATTCGTGAAATACACATACAAATTATTACTGTCACAATAACATTGTTTATCATAAATCATAACAAAAAAATAGGTATTATTACTATAAATCATGTGCAAGCATCTAGAAGTTTTCTTTTGTATGTACTATATGTCTTATCATATGCACCATGATGGCCTTCTTGGTTACGATCTTTGGCTACGAATACGGAAATCAAGGGTTCAAATCCTGGCGTGTCCAAGTAAATATAAATTCATTTATGTATTTGTATTATATCGCATAATTAATATACATATATGTAGAATATTTGGGGAACGTTCCGAGTAATAGATACTTTCAGCATCACCCAGATGAAAGACCGCCTTTAAAAACTGAAATATGGCTTTAGCCGTGTTTGGCGACAGATCTGAATATTCAACTACTTCCCTACCCACCTTTTCCCCAACTCCTCCTCCTCAATAACATACCTCAATTGGGGATACCATGGTCTCCCAGGTTCCAGACGTGTGGTACCTACTCACATAAAATAAAATGAAAATCATTTAACCATTACGTACTTATTGACAGCCACTATGGTAAAGAGGTAATAGTTTGATTGTCTTGGGTTAGATTCTTGACGAATTTAAAAAACTGCATTACAATTTTATTTGGAGAAAAGAATATTGACGAAAATGGGGTAGGCATTAAGCTCTACAGACTTCTGGACCTCGCAAAACCCTTCACCAACAGCAATACGTCAAGTGTTGTTAATGAAAGATACTGGACAGTATAAATATTAAACTAGAACTGGACGTCTTGTCTTGAAGTTAGGGCTATTTTTAAAACTTCAATCTAGAAATAGATAGGTACATTACTCTTTATCCTCACAATACTTAATACTGAATCCGCTGGTACTCCACACGAGGCAGACAGGGCTTAATCACATGCACTCGTAAAAAACTATAATCTACTTTTTATATTACTGATGACTGATGATGAATGATGGCCAAATTTGCTTCCATGAAATATATTATCATACTAATAATGCTGGTCATGTAACAATCATTAAGCATTTAAACCTGTATGGTACGCACATTAAGCTGCCTAATGAGCAAGTACCAATCTGCAAAAAGTACCAAGGCAGCAATTATATCGAACTGTATTATCGATTACAAGCATTTTTAATTATGAACACGCTTATACTATCCATTATCTAACGGCACGCTGCGGTTACTTTGTGCTAGCTTTGGAAAAGCATACATAACCAGTAACTATGGAGAGAATTTCAACCATATTATTGTAATCCGCCGTGTCTGCAACTAGTTGTGTACTTTTTTTCCTTTTTCTATCATCGGGATGGTCTGATAACCTCTTTTACTGTTGCATGCGTCATTTATGAAAGAAGGAAGAGAGAGAGGTTAAATCTGGCCTATCTGCGTTACGCTTAAACACGATTTATCTAATAGTGCAGACTGCATACATCAACACGATCATGCTTCACCCTCTCATCGTTGGTCGATGTATTTCAAATTAGCTGATATTGACTATGCCAATGTATGTATATTAAGCCACCTCTGTCAAACCGCCTCGATCATCGGCAGCAAAAATCATTGATGAAATAAATATGTCAACAAAATCTAGACCACTTTTTTTATAGAAGACTCGGAAACTTTCCCTTTCACGTTAACAGTAAAGAAATCTTTCAAAGATGGCGATCGTAGCGGTACAGTCGTGACATCCATGCAATAGGAGGAGACGGAAGAAATTGAGAAACCTGATTGGCTCCCGGCAACCTGGTTGATTAACCTTTCAAATTAACTGTACATCTGATTGAGGTTATCGATTTGGCTCATCAAATTACAGTCTGGCCTGTTAGTTTTTTTATTCGGAAAACATCTCTTATTCGCAATGATGATGGCCGATGTCTGATGCACGAACATGACATCGAGGGATTTTAACAATAATTTATTGATGGATTGACCGCAGATCTTATGTCTGCACGTCTGCAAAAGAGTTGGCTTTCAAAGTTATATGTTTGAAAGTTTCTCTTTGGTAGGTACTTCTACTACTAATGTGAGACAATATTAAAACAGATTTTATCCTTAGATATAGAATGAGAAGCAAAAGGATTTTGTAATGGCATTAGGCATAATGTGGCTAGCTATAATTTTAAACTACCAGTTTTATATAAACTGTCACCCCATTCTTAATAATTTATAGTTCCATCTATCCTTTCTGTTTCCTCTTTTCCATTGCTTCCTGAGTAATAATCTTTCATTTCTTACTTAAAACGCTAAGTTTGCAAGACCCTAAGTATTTTTGTATGCATTTGTTGTAAGTTTAAAAAGAACCCCCAAGCCAAAAAAGTATAAATATTTAGTGTGCCCTATTTCACCACGAATATAATAGGGTTAAAATCGTTTAGAATAAAAGTGTGTTTTTTTTATTATTTTATTTTGTGAATAATTTTATAACAAAGAAAAAAGAAACTGTCATTCATATGGTATTGGTTTGTATATGCGTTCATACATTTCTAAAGAAAAAAAAAATTTTAGGGATTAATCCATTATAGTCATATTTTTAATTAGTAATTAACAACTTTATTTTAAATTCTACTCAACATGTTTTAACAAGCGGATTGCTATCTTTAGAGCGCAGGCGTCAGGTAGGTATACTATTCTTATTCTACCGGAATTACAATGGAAGATGGTCCAAACAACTAGCGTCATTCATCCTTTGCATGACCGGTGCATGTCAGGAAACACGCCAAACGCGCGCCCAACATAATATGTCCACGGTTGGCATTTGTCACATGAGGACCGGTTGCTCTTAGATTCGTTCTTAAGTTCAACAGCTCTACTATGGAATAATTTGACGGCTTCTGGGTTTCCCCCCTCTTGTTTTATATATCTAATAATTTTATAATATAAAGTTTAAAATATCTGAGGAAAAGTTTCCATCACGATAAAAGCATTTCCCGGTCCGTTTTTAAGACAATGTAGAGTTGATTACATCCCTCCAGCAAATAAAATGCTAATCTGTCAATGTCGGTACGACTAAAAGATATTTTAGTATCTAACCAGCAGCATTGAAAGTGTCACTATCAAACAAAATGAACAGAGTATAATTTCATTGATAATAAAAATAACAGCAAGGTTCCCAGACAAATGTTCCCAGACAGTTTCAAGACTGAGCAGAAGTGTGTAGGTGATAACGACGTTTCTTTCTTCAAGAAGGAATGTCTCTAATAGGAAGCGGCGCAATAAAGAAACAAGAACCCTCGACTCAAGACGGTACTTTTTTAGGTGTTTGGATTATTCCGACCACGACTCTTCTAAGCGCCAATGTTGCGAACGGATCATTCCCCACATGATGATTCCGCACATGGTGAATCCCAAAATAGATTATTCTGGAACAGATCATATCATATTTTTAAAAAAATAGCTTATTATGCCAAAAATCAATTGACATTAGACGTGAGAATCGTTACTTAAGCCGCCGCTACCCGAATTTCTACCAATTTCTTACACATCGCCCTTAAACATTTGAAGTTTTTAAGTTCTTTTGAAGATAATATCTAGACGCGTTCCACGCCGAAACGCAAATTATATGAAATTCCCTTAATAGAAAAAAATCGCAAAGTATGCTCCAAAAAATTATTATAAACACGTTTGTTTCAGTTATTTCACAAGTTATAGTTATGAAAAAAATCACAATATTTCTTTAAATGATTCTTAAGACGCCTTCCACAAGATTTTTGCTCTATTTTAAACGAGTTGTGTTTTATTAAACATTTTCACAATTTTCGCATCGATTTTATCGCTTTAAATATTAGCGCGCTCCTCTAACATTCGTAATTACATATCTCTCCATCTTCTTCTTTTTGAGCGCGGATGCAGCAAAATTTTTTTTAGTTCATTTTTATTTTATTTTATTTAGGCGAAAAGACAGATACTGACAGTAATTAACAATACAATATGCAAAAATAACTAGAATATGCGATTTCATCCAAACTATTTATCACGTATTAAACATGAGATAAATAAATATTTACAAATATTTTTTACATGTAAGTAGGGAAAAATATAAAACAAAATTAAAATTATTTAAAAAGTAGAAACAATGTATGTCTAGGTTGTTGTTTATTTTAATAGGAAGACAGCCTTCAGTTGAAAAGAGCCTTCCGTTGAAATTTTAATTCATGGGGCTTGCAAATAAAAATACGAGGTGGCGATCGTTTGAAAAAAATATTAGAGGCTAATACGTACTTATCCATTTTGCCCTTGATTACAGGTTTTCTGATAAGTTCTGTTATCTTTTGCATGTAGATCGACAAAAAGTTTTTTAATTCCATTGTTTGTAGTATTTAAATGAAAACAATATATTTTAATATTTTCTGAATAAGTATAGACAGACCGTCTAATATCGAATAGACTGGTTAAAAATAATACATATTAAGTACAGGGTTTTAACTTTACGCAATAATCTGAATACCGCAATATTCTTAGTCGGAATAGTCGTGGTCGGAATAATCACCGAACCATTTTTAATGGCTGCTGTATTTTTATATAGATCATTACTTCGAAGCGACGAAGTTCAACCACTCCTTTAAGGCAACAAAAAACCCAATACGTATAGTACTTTTGCACGAGTTCTCTGGACCTCTTCTGCCAATGAACTTCTTCGGGTTCATGGTCCAGTTGGAGGAAGACATAATGAGAAATATCACCGGTTCACGGCAAAGGATTTGGCAGAAGTACAGCAGCGAGACTTTTGGCAAAATTTCCGTTTATTTTCGAATTAAATGCATCTCGTTTAAAGATTCGTGCGGATAAAACGATTCTACCCACGGTCACTAGTTTTATGTGATCTTTAATTACTTTAACATCGCTCAAGGAAAACTTAATTTAATTATGTTTTCGACATTTTTCGAATTTAAAAAAGGTATCCCAGACTTATTTATAACCTGTGTAAAATATCAGTTTATCCTCAAATATACAACAGCGATACCACGCATTCTGATTATCAATTATCACTTTAATCGTTTTGGTTATTATATAAACAACGTAAGCGTTATTAATATTTAGTTTCACGAGAAGCCATTGGAAGTCAAAGACGTGGGATAAGCAAACGTTGGTAACAAAACGTCCATACTTGATTCAGGTCTACGTTTTAAGCTTTTTTTGGTATAAATATGTACATAGAATATGTTTATAACTCCGCGAATTTATTACAACGATACAAATAATTATTATTTATGTCATGCCCCCTTCTCACGCGCATTTTGTACAGTATTTCGTTTCTATACAAACTCCAAACAATCGAAGCAGCTGTTCTGTAGTGGTTCAGGGAACCGGAAAGCCACGTCTGGTCCAAATAATGATATTGCACAAAAGATAAATAATACAGTTGACAACATCGTTGTATAAGAGCTTATTTTTAAATGGTTACCAGTTTTTTAGCTGCATTTTGCAATGAATTTAAAGTTTAGGGCCACAATTTTTGAGCAATTTTGATTGGTGATAAGTTTTTTTTTTAAAGAAGGTATTCTTGTACCCGAGATCATAATATATATTGAAATTAGAATTTGGGAACCGACTGACTAGTCTGTCCCTAGACTCTATGCAAATAAGGGTGTTCCGTTTAATTAAAAATAATTGATTAACAATTGATCCATTTGATTTATCTATTGAACAAATGAATCTTAGGTTAGATTAATTCATTTAGTTTATTGTTAATAACGTAATCAATTTTAAAAGTTGTTCATTTTTGTGCAAGTTTCAAATGTCCACTGGGTGCATTTACATATTGTAAATAATGTAATACAAACCCAGTGAACATTCGCAAAGTCTAAAAATAGCTCGTAAAAGTCGACTTGCGGACTGGTTTGCAGCACATCCATATTGATGATCTCGTCAGTCCAGATTCCCGGTTCAGAGAAGAGACGAGTCAGTACCCACCTACTAATACAACCTTCCTATTGCAGAGGGCACAGTACCTGCGCAAGACTGATTGCCCTGAGGTAACCACGCGGGCATATTGCAAAATTGCACAAACCAGTTCACAAATTCTAAAGTAAAATGTGAAATGTTACACAAGTGCACTGGGAACACGATATTACGTCACGTTTCACAATCGATTTTCTTATATTTTTTTCAAGTGGACTTAAAAATAAAACCCAGTTGAGAATCTGATAACAGTTACATATGTACACTGGGAACACGATACAAGATTAAAAAAATACCCCCTAAATTAAAAATGACACCACCAATAATTGGAATCCACTGGGATCAATATATAAATCCCCCTTGATGCAATAAAAATCCCAGTGGACTTTCGCGTGATTCTTAAAATAGCCTTTAATTCTTGTTGATGTGTGGATAGGGTGGTTCGGAGGGTTGAAGAAGGAGGAAGTATTGAAGTAGTGAAGGGAGAGGAAAGGAGGAGTGGCTCGGGCAGGGCAATGCGCACCTGCGCAGCGCCAGGGCAATGCCACGTGGGTTACTGCACCCGCACGATGTCACCGCACGCCCCGTGGCATCGTCAGCGGCCACTCCACCGCACTTCTCAATGTACCACGGTGCGGTATACGGATGCACCCATACAAGTAACCTCATTGTGCTAATGTAACACCTATACACGCACAGTGGTGATGTTCAGCGGTCTTTGGACATCTGTTCATTCTGAGTACACGTGAACGCTTTTTTGTGAAGAATTATATTATGAAAAAGTAATAATAGCGTCTTACAGCTCGCAGCAGGTAAGCAAGGATAGTACGGACTAGTGAAGTAATCTTTTCTGATTAATTTGTTTTACTGGTATTAAAATTGAAGTGACCCAAAAGTTGATTCCCGACATTTGGCCCGCTCCGAGAACGTCTTTATATTATACTAGCAGACCCGGCCACACGTTGCTGTGGCTAACGAAGCACAACGCCATTACCCAACCTTTATAAAATTCACACCACCCGCTTTCCAGTTGCCCGCTGCCTGTAATAAGCATGTATTATACATATAAACCTTCCTCTTGATTCACTCTATCTATTGGGGAAAACCGCATGAAAATCTGTTGCGTAGCTTAAGAGATCTAAGCGCACAAACATTTTGAGCGACTTCAATTTATACTATGTAATGATTATGTAACGAGATTGGGAAGACTTCGGTGGCTGGGTCATGTAGAGAGAATGACTGAGCATCAAGCACCAAAGTCCCTGCTGAACTCAAGACCGATAGGGCGAAGGAGCCTGGGAAGACCAAGATTAAGATGGAGCGACAACGTCCTCAAAGATATATCTACCTTGGAGCTTCTAAACTGGAGAAAGCTGGTACAAAACCGAGATGAGTGGAGGAAGACTCTTGAGGAGGCCAAGACCCACCAGGGGTTGTAGAGCCAAGAGTGATGATGAGGATGTAACTAGATATAGCGTATTTCTCTAAACATAACGCATTTATAAAAATGTCGTATTTTGTTATTCGGAACACGACATAATTGTTATCAAAAAGATTTTATGTCTACTGAAGCCACGTGCAAACGTAAGTATATCGACTTTTGTTATACGGCCGTATATCCTCTCTGCACACTTATTTTACGAATGAAGACTTACAGCCGAAATAATCCTTTAAGGAATCAAGTGTACGAGAGACCATCCATCCAGGGGATGAACTGTAAGAGGGAAAACTGTCGAGGATAGAACTGGAAGGTGACCCGATGAAAAATAGTTATTGATATCATTAACACCAGTGAAAAACCTAAAAATATTAGAACATTATTCGTACATGGTTGAAATTTTGCCACACGAGAAAGCATCATTATAACGATTCGTTCTCATTAGACAGATCCATTGTAGAATGAATTTTCATCTCTCCTACAAAATTGGTCTATCAAAGACCCAGAAATCGATAAAGACTAAAGACAAGAACATAAGAATGGTTGAATTAATTCGTTCTCATTAGACAGATCCATTGTAGAATGAATTTTCATCTCTCCTACAAAATTGGTCTATCAAAGATCCAGAAATCGATAAAGACTAAAGACAAGAACATAAGAATGGTATCGTAGATAACCTTAATCGTAAAATTCGTCATAATATAGCGATCACCAATTATTGAACTTACGAGTTGGATATTCACAGCCAGTTGGTTAAATTTTAATGCTCTACCTTGACTCTCTCTCATTATGAAACCATAGATTAGTCACCAAATCATTTTAGTACGCGCTTGGCATCAATGACGCTTGCCCCAAAATTTAATTTCTTCTCATTGAAAAACTAATATAATAATAATTAAGGACCATGAGAATTCACAGACCAAAGACCCCAAATACTCGGTACAATCGATCAAATACTAACCGCACTGTTTCTGCAGCCATGGTCACCCCATATGGGATAGTCTCTCCGTGTAGGTCCGTTGGCCCCAGACCCGCATTCAATTTATTATTTTATCGTATTTCAAAAGGAAGAAGAGAAATAAAAGGCCGCGAACGAGAAACGGTTAGAGCCCGTTCACACTTCCGTCGTAATAACGGAGGTGGGTTCCGTCTTTACGACGGAGGCCCTAGCCGCTGTAGTGGCTCTATGGAGCTGTTCACACTTGCCGGATCCGGCGTGAAGACGGATCCGTTATTTTTTGCCGGAGAGTTCGCCTACGCAGAGTGTCCGTCGTGAAGCCGGAAAGGATCGCGCTGGCTCATACATTTCAATGGAGCTGTTCACACTACACGGCGGGACGACGGATCCGTTTTGAACCCCCCACACCCCGCTTCACACTTCACCACCGCCCGCTCCCAGACGCAAGCGAGCAGGCAAATTGTGTTTTTATGGGGCGCGCATTTGGCGTTTATAATATTATTATATAATATATATGTTCGTTCCAGAATGCGATTTTTTCTATTTAATCTCAAGAAAATATTTAGTCATATCATTCATGTGTTTTAGTCATTTTAGTTATAATAATTGCTGGATGATTTTCGCGTACTTTCTCCTTTTCAAGTATGCAAACAAAATATTCTCCCACGGTTGAACAAATAATTTCAGCTATAATTGGGTGTACCCAAAATTTTTCTTTTCACTTTTTTCCTTCTTTTTTATAAGTACCACATGACAACAAGAGCTTCATCGTCGTCCATTGCGCAGTGCGCACGACCGTCTACTGAAGAGTGATAAAATGTTTTGATCGTTGTTTTCGTAGAGTAGGATCCGTCTTGAAAACGGAAGTGTGAACAGGGGCCTAGGGTTTCCGTCATGACGACGGAACCCGTCTCCGTTTTTACGACGGAAGTGTGAACGGGCTCTTACGAGATGCCTTGTAAGAGGGTTCAACATCCTAGCCGTCATATTTCTGCAAATGGCGCCGGCGGCCATCTTTGGAGTTTGGAGTTGCCTTGTGCTGCATTATTATTAAGTACCTACTTACATGACGCGTTACTGTAAAAGCCAGAAAATTTTAATTTATCCTTGGTTTTTTCGACAAATCGTGGCGTTTACTGAATGGCTGTGTAAAAATCGGAAGTGGATGCATTTAAAAGGGTGACCAGACAACAAAAAACCATGCAACTTTTAACACCTCTTTTTAAAAGTGATGAACAAAAAAAAAGTTAAATATTTTTCATTTTTTCATAACTTTTTATGACTCTTCACAGGGGTGTTGAAATGCCACTTTGTTGAGTTGTCGTGGAACCGTTTAAAAGTTTAAAAGATTCTGAACCAAACTGACCTAATCTGGAGTAGTAGATACTCTCAATATTACCCTGGTAAAAGATCACCATTCGGAAATGAAACTTTGCTTGAATTTATTTAGCCATCTTTACTGACCAGGTCTGAAAAGCATAGTACCTACTGCCTTTCCCCAAATTATGGATGCCATAGTCTCACTGGCTCCAGGCCGTTGTGACTCGTGTAACAAAAATACAACCCTCAAAAATAGTTTGAAAAAACTTATTTTTCATTTTGAACGCTCTGTATAAAATACGAGAAACAAAATTTTCCAATAAAATCTCACATTTCCCAATTTTCAGGCTTTTACAGTATCTAACAGTAGATATTATATGAGTTACATCTCACTTCTCGGTACTGGAGGATACCGACATCGGCACGAGATTTGTTGCTAACCCTTCCGGTATTCAAAGTGTATCAACAGTATTTCTTATTTATTTATTCAAATTATTACAAAATACAACCCTCAAAAATAGTTTGAAAAAAACTTATTTTTCATTTTGAACGCTCTATATAAAATATTAGAAACACAATTTTCCAATAAAATCTCACATTTCCCCATTTTCAGGCTTTTACAGTAACAGTAGATATTATATGATGTGTTACATCTCACTTCTCGGTACTGGAGGATACCGACATCGGCACGAGATTTGTTGCTAACCCTTCCGGTATTCAAAGTGTATCAACAGTATTATTTATTTATTCAAATTATTACAAAAGATTTGACGATAATGAAATGTTTCGTACACACACGCCATACAAATAATGCAAAACACAAGAGGCTTTTCGACAGTGGACGTTTTGAGAATATCCGTTATCTGCGTGTTTTATAATCTACCGTCTATCAATGAAACTGATTCAAATGGAATTAATCTCATAAATATCCCAAAAAACACAATGTCTCTCCCTCTTTTTCCACAAAAAATAATGTGAGCTCTGACGTCGCACTGCTGTATCTATCTGGAATTTATATGTAGGTCAATGCAAATATTTTCAGCTCGCAAAGTTATGACTGTTAAGTTATGAAGCTGTCCAATATTTATTTAACTGTAAAATATACGGTACATTTATTCGTTATTTTTCCCTAAGGAAAAAGATAACTAAAAAGAATGTTCAAATCACGTTGAGTAGTACTTACATCCAGTGATTCATAAAACAAAAAAGTATAATTTAAAGTGAAGTGTATATGTGGTATGAGTATGTATGTCTCTTTATCGGAGGATTTACTAACAATAAAACATATTTTATGTATTCCTTTTTTTTAATAAAAGTAGGGATAATGACTTTATTTTTGTATATAGGTACCACCTCACTGGGCTGAGCCTATTCCGAGGTAAATTATATTAATTAATTATAAATATACTATGTAGTGTTTATTTTTTGACTGCAGTCTATTGGATTCGGTTACGGTATGTATTTTGTTAAAGTATATTTTCTATTTCTGATCTCCCCATATTTTGCATCCAATTTTGAAAGGTTTTTTTTTATTTAAATGTCACTTAAAGTAATCTCAATAAGTAATATCAAATCAATACTCGTAACTGGTTGATTAACTTATCTTTATTAGACATAAAGTGTTAGTAATAACGAATAACTTTAATAACGAAAAGACAGAGAAACGTGTTGCATTATTGCAATATTACTTACATGTGAAATATGCTCATTAAACGTCTAGCAAGTTAATCGAGATAATAGGTTAAAAGTTAATACGGATTAAATCTCGTAATTGCTAGTTTAGCGTATGAAATGCTGATTCTTATGTCATGTACCTGCTCATATGATATTAAACGTCACTAGGCAACACCCCAAAAACAAATAACGAAAATGCTTTTGGCCGTGAAAATCTAAAAAACGTATACGTCATTTGTACATTTATTTTTAATAATGATTATTACAGATTCATATGGTATACATTGTCATTACCTAGTTTTATTATTTATTACAGGGAAATTACCCAACATTTCTGGGTTTTGAGTTCATAAAGCTAAATGATAAAGAAACTCTCCCTTTCTCCATTGCAATAAAGAAATAAGTCAATTACATGTCTCACTATCGGATACCAAATTTTGTAAGTTTTTTAGTGGTAACTAAAATAGGTTGGGCTATGGGTTAATAGCATAACATTAGAAGCATTTTAGACAGTTGGCCAATCTCATTATTATTTTTGAAAGACGTTTTGAAAAATTAAGTATCTGACGGAATCAGACGTAAGCTCAAATTTACACTTTATTTGGAATTCATCCCGGAAGCTTTATGTTATTTTTCGAAGATCTTTACAAGTTCCTGTCTACTGAGGTAGGTACAGTAAGCAATTAGTATGCAACCCACGTTGAGAGTATTTTAAAGTGCATCTTCCTTCCTAATCGATCATTTTAAAAACCCGAGCACGAGTTGCTCACGCGAATGCCGAGCGAATAATTTAACTGACACGGTGTTGAGTGAGACCACCCTAAATATATATTTTTTTGAAAAGCCAAATTCTGGTTCAAAATTATCACTAAAACTTTCAGTGATGTAATTAGTGTACTTCAAATAAATAGTGTATTGCATTCATTTGTCTGAAACCTTTAAATTTTATTTGAAAGCAAGTTGGGATTAAATACTTTGAAAACATTTTGGTCCGAATGATAGTTTGATAATAATATAATAACAACTTTTTTTAAATGGATTGCAATAATTTTTAATACCTGCCTACCTTTCCCACCAATATATTAATTTTAATACGGAATTTCATCCATTTATATATTTCATACATAACATTCCCACTTGCAAATCGAAAACCTACATAATACGTAACTACTGATATATCCGTTGAAACATTTCCCTATTTCCCCCGCGACAATGTGAATGATTGGTGACCAGACAACTCAAAAAATTGGCAATCACTCTTTTGAAAGGCCATTAAAAGTGATTAACGTAATAGGTTACGTCAGGTTAGGATATGGGTTTTTTTTTCATCGTTTTTAAGGACTTTTTAAAGGAGTTTTGAAATGTCACTTTGTCGAGTTTTCAGCTAACTTAATAGTTTTATATAGGAAGGTACTCCTATTAAACGTTTTTATCATTTGTTTTGAATGGAAATTAAAATTACCCCCACAAATAATTTCTTTGCATCTATGTAATAGATCTTCAGAGCTCGTTAGTTAATTTCCTTTAGGCAAACGAACGACAAACTACTTCAGATAGTGATCTGATTTATTTCAAAATAATGTGGTGCTGAATAATTTGAATTCCGTCTGACAACTCCTTCGCAAGGAACTTACTGGCGTTTCAAGGATGTCTACGTAACCATTGAATTTACCACCGCCAATCATCATGATTGTGTTCGTATGGTAGGAAACCTACAGAGACCCTTATATTCAATTTGGCACAATGAATCATTTTAAATGTCGGCCCTCGAGCACCTAGGCCTAGGAAATCTACTAGATAAGAATCTGGTTGAAAATTATTCTATTACATTTCAAAAAGTAGAATGCAACTCTTAGAAATTGTAACAAAAACTTTAATATAAGCAATCAGGAAGGAAGTTATTTTTTAATGCACTACCAGATCTATTATTTATCTTCTTGTATCAAAATCGATTCAATTATGATGTTATTAAATTTTTCTTTAGGTTCTCATGCATTTGATTGAAAGAATTACAATCGAGCAATGTTAGTATGAGTTACAGCCAATTTCTCACAAGTTCCTATTTTGTTACGTGCCACTTTTTATATTTCCTATACAAACTCTCTACCCAAGATCTGATAGTAGTTGAAGCGTGAAATTATACTTCCCAACAGTGGCATTATTTGTGAACCTAGTTTTTTGTATGAACAACTGTTATAACTTATAACCATAGGTATTGGAATTACGTACAGTGTAACTAATTTAAATTTGCATAACCGCAACCAAACGGGTTTAAAAATAATTATTACTTATGTCCCTCAACTACAATCTATGGGAGCAGTTAGATAAGCCCTCAATAACCTCTTTAGCTCTAGTTAACAATTGTATGAATATTGGTAATTACTGTAATTTGGGCTATGATTAAAATGGAAGTTGCCCAACGTACTAAGGAAATGAAGATGGTTGGCATATATATAATTTATATAATTTAACAAATACGTGGCTAAAAGATGATTCCCATGTCCTAGTCATTGCAAACATAATGGGAGATCTGAGATGGAAAAGAGCATACCACGCAGCAATTAATACAGACTGTTGGTGCAACAACCTGATGAACTGGAAACCACGATTGAAAAAGGCCACCAGGAAGACAGACCATTTGAAAATTGCGCAGTACATAAATTGTTGGCATTAAAAAGAAAAAAGTAGGCTTATATTCAGTAATCAGCAGAGGAAAGCTAAATAACAAGAAAAACACATTATGTTGTAAACCAAAGGCTGAAAAGCTCTCCAGGTTTGAGACAATTTTGACACTGAACTAGCGAGTCTAGGAAAAGTAATATTCCCAGGATAGCGAAAGGTTTTATTAACATTTTTCATTTTTTTTTACATTATCTAAAAATATTTTCGCTAAGGTTCTATGTGATCTTTGGGCAAGCTGTGTAAAGGATCTTTTAAAGGAAAGGAATAAGAGGAAGTTGTGGGAAGAAAAAAGTATGAGGGGTAGATAGAATCATTGGAATCCGGGAGTCAGTGTGTCCAGGAGTGGCGGACGTACGAATCCATCCCTCCCATTTCGGTGAGTTAGTTGGCAGACGTATTGACTGCCAAGACCAGCTCAAACTTCGCCCCAGAGATCCCGGGCTTCCCTGCTGTGACACCAAACGTGGCGAACCTCTTGAGGTAACCGATGGCAGAGTTGTTGGTTGCCCACGAAGTTTACAAGAAATGCGGTTGTCAATGCCTGACACCATAAAAGTAAGGTACCATAAAACGAAGAAGGAGAAGCTATGAAACTAAGTAAGATGCATATCGTGATGTTTCAGATTGATCGACATGGTGACACATTTGGCACCTCTTAGGTCCGTCTTGGGCTTTCTATCTCCACGGAATGAAACACAATTTCGTGCCACTATTTTAGCACTTTATGGGGTTATTAAATACGGTTAGGTTTTATGAAGTCACGATCGCAATAATACAGCCGTTGAACAGCTTTCATATTATTTGCATCCGCCTTTTGTTGGACCGTTAGCGTATTCTAAATTTGAAGCACTATTATTAACAATGCATACAATGCATTCACAACTTTTCATTTATTTTTTTAATAACGTTAAGTTTGTTGAACCTTTCTGAGGCTTTACAGCTGTCGATGGGGATTGCAATGATAATCGCAGTGATAATGAATCGCTTTTATGTCACTCTAAAATAGATTTCAGTTAATCTCTCTTTGGCAGATATCTTGTGGCTGATGCAATAGATTTTGCTTTAAATTACTATTTTTTGACCAATCAATCAGTGAAAAAATGACATATTATGCGAAGCTGTTATGTTCCTTATCGATCAATGAGCCCAGAGGTCGGGGGTTCAAAATCCGGAAAAGTGCAAATAATTTATTATTTTATCAACACAATGAATTTATTTTTCAAATTCATTCTTTGTTTATAAGAGAATATAAAGCTATTCGAATTGCTCTGGAGGTATCAAAAGAACGCGTGAAATGATTTTTAATATGTTTAGTAACTAAATTTGGTTGTCGGGTCCTTTGCAATACCTAGTCTCCTCTCACGTCTCCTCTTCTTTTATATCTCACAACATTCCTAAACTGAGATGCCATACTTCCGCTGGCACCCTCATGGTTGTCACATAAATAAGACAACAAAACAATTATTTTTTTACTCGTGGTAGAAGCACTGGTGAAAGTTTTACAGATCGTGTAGGTAAGCACGTACGTAAAAGTACATTTGTATAACCTACCTAATACTGGGTACCTACCATATTAGGAAATACTAGATACAATGCCCATACTAAATAGGTACCATCCAGATGTAAACGTTTCAACCTCCACGTATTACAAGTAACAAGCCTTGGTGCACACGGGAAGGTAATATTGGGTAGGTACTGTCAAGTACCAAAGTTAACTGTTAAAGGATTTACGGTGTAGGTGACGTACTTTGACAAGCCTTCAATTTGTTTCCGAACGGACGAAGAAGTATCCGTTATTGTGCAAACGTCCATGGCTAGACACTAGACAGTGATTTTGTAATACGCACAAATGACGTCATATGAAATTGAATACACGTCAAAATTAATCCTTGATCCATAATTCGAATTCTGTCTTGTGACGTGCACGGCATATTTCATCACAGTTGTTCTTTCTGAACTTTCATAATTACAAACTGAATTAGCTGGTAGGTACGCTTATCTTCTCCAGCAGCCTGTTTGCCCAAATTAGATGCTTGATTGAAATCAATGCTACAATATTCAAGGAATCACTTACTATATAAACTATAAACTCTATTCTCTTCAACTGATATTCTTGGGGTATGTATATTCTCACTTCGAGATTTTCCTTACATCTGCAGTGCACCGGTATTAATTACTTGCATTGTTACTGATTGTATGGTGAAGGTTTGTCACGTGTACTCCGGCACGTGCATCAAAAACCGACATGGGATGCAGAGGAGGTAAGGCAAGCTGCATAGGTAGGTATGTGGTACATACGAATTAAAGAAAAATAGATGTAGATGCAGAGGTTATTTGAAAAGGTATTGAGACAGAATTGAGCCGAGGCCATCGAAGAAGTGCATGAAAACATCTGGAGACGCTGCGATGGGTCGTAAATTCGAGTGGAAAAAGTTGATGAAAATAAATGATATAATGTTGATCAATAGTAAAAGTACAGCGCTATTGTGATCTACATTATACTACACAAAATTATCTTTTATGAGGAAGAGATAAAGGAAATGAATAAAAATTCTACACCGCGTTTTACTACAGATGAGAAACGTAGCCCTGAATATCACTGTTGGTTATACAAAAAACATAATTTTATATCTGTGGTAAAAAGTAGAAACGCTTTCTTTCTAGACATTTTTTTCTTCATATAACCTAATAGGTAATCCAAGATGGAAAGTTAAAGTATTTTATTTGTCAAGTGTTTTTTTCTATACTAAACGAATTAAAAATAATAAACCATTGTGTTATTTTTTTATTAATCGTTAATACTGTTTGTTGTATTCGCGCACCTCAAAAGTTTATTTATTGCAAATTTAATTGTTTCCAAGAATAATAGATTTCCACATCACGAGTTAACGTCATTTGACTTAAACAAATTAACTGCAATTTTGGAGGTTATTTATAATTAAAATTCTGGTAGTAGGCCAAACAAAACACTGTCCACCGCTAACAATGTTTTAAGAAATGCAGAAATAAAAGTAATTCTGCTGTGTGAACTGTGCTTTCATGTGAAATGTACATTTCTGCAGCGATTCTTTGAAATGCAAAAGATACTTCTTTGAAAGAATTTGTCTTTTTCAAAATAAATGTTGGGAAGTTAATTTGACTTTCCTGGTATGAGCCAAAGCTTTTATAAAAGGCAGTAAGTAATCAAGGTGGGAGTCGATGACAGCGTGACTGTTGACACTAAGTAGTTATTTAGAAAACGTCTGCTCCAAAAATCATCATCGTTGCAAGAATCATCTTGAAAGCGAATTTGCTGAAATTAAAATTCACAGAACTCACGACAAAAAACAAAGCATTTAGAACTCTTGCGCAATGGCGTGAAAGTAGAGAAGATGGAAAATTGAAACATAATTATGTAGGTTGAAATATAAGATGTACGATGTAACGCATTAGTATGAGTCGAGCAACTACATCAAAAATATTCAGTCCGTTTTAGACGGGCCCTTATTCTAAGGAAGGGCCCCAATTCACTGAGATAATCTGGACAGGATGATTGAGTCATCACAGACTTTTGATTTTTGAGTGAGGTCCATTTTGAGGTGTGCATTACACATCGAGGTTGCATTCTCAGCAACTAGATTAGTTCAATTAACTACACAATGGTTTGTAATTCTCCGTAACAGTAAGCTGTAGGAACGACAGTTGAGATGGTACGGGCACATAAGACGGAGAACATCAGACCACACAGTGAAGCAGGCAATGTCTGTAGAGCTTCATCGACAGTCATCCAGAGGAAGACCAAAGAATTCCTGGATGACTCAATGCTCAAAAATACTTCAGAGAAACGGCCTGGATAAAAGCGATACTCAGAACCGAAGAAGCTACAACTATAAACCTGAGAACGAGAAGAGCCGACCCCAACAGCCTACCTAAGCAATGAGTTGGGACAGCATAAGGAAAAAGAAGTTTTGTAATTCTCCGTATATTAGGTACCTATTAGCCTTCCTCTACATGCTTTTCTGAAATACGTTTTTTCGCTATTAGGCCAAATTATTAACATTAACGATTTTTGTCATTAGGTAGCCCCAGAGGTTGAATGCAACTATGTCTTACACATTTATACATGGATATATGGTTCAGCTTCGAGAGTTTCTTTGTACTTTTTTATTACTTGTTACTCGTCATTTATAAGAAAGCGAGTTTACAACGGGGCTATCAACGGAACGTCTGTAGTGGTGTTTTAATGCCTACCTATAATTTGGATGAAAGTCTTGCTTATGTAAGTATGTTCTCATATTAAAAAGCAGTTAGATACCTACAAATAAAAACGGCATTTTTTTGGTGTTCAAAATAGGGGAAAATGATTGAGGTTGTTGCAAAACCGTTTCTGAGCAAACAAAGAGCATGTGTTCGAATTTCGAAACGTGCGCCCCTATCCAATACCACGGTTTATTTAGGTTATTCTAACTGCAAGCGTGAAATAATATTGAATTTTGTCAGTGATTATAAAAATGTCGAATACAGTCAATAATCCCGACGACCATAAAAGTAGACGTGAAAAACGCCATTCAACAGTTTTTGTTTTGATTAAAGCCTAGTTTCGTAATAAAACAAATTTCAGAACCAACTTTCAGGATAATCAGCTAATGTGAAACATGCAAGCATGAGTAGGTGGTTTAATGCTAAATGCCACTCTAACTTAATAATAATACACATCTATATACAGTTGTTGAACTCGTTTTGAAGTCTTTTCTTCAGAAAAACGACTCGGTGAATGGGGAAGAAGGCTAGTTGTAACGACATTCAGCAAATATCGTGGAAACGCTGCAATAGCGTGGCAGCCCAAACTTTTTTCAATGGTATACGTTATTGTGGTACACTTGTGATCAGCTTCCACTATAGGTTAGTTGTATTCGATTGAGAATTGCAAAGTATTAAGTAAACATGCATTTAGTTTTCTACAAGATTTTGTGAAATTTGGAGCGATGTAACACATTCTTTGATGTTCTTCCTCCATTGTATGTATTTAAGTCTGTATTTTAGCCATTGTGGGAGTAGTGTGAATGAGGTCTCTGGTTGCATGACCTAGATGCAAGAGCAACTGGTTAGCTGGTTAGGTACTTACCACGGTTGCAGCAAGTTGGTCGTTAGGCCACTCCGAATTGAAGGAAGGAGGAGTAAGTTGTAGGAAGACGATAAGTAATAAGAGACTTGACTGAAAATCCAACATGATTTAATTGTTTACTAAATGTTTGATAATTCAAGAAAATGAAGCTATTTTGAGACTGTGACAATTCAACTAAAACGAATTTATAAAATTCTTAAAAATAAAAATATGGCAAACCGCACAACTTGATTACTTTCTACGTAAATGGTTCTTAGTATAACCACTGGAACTAGAAGTCACCAATCTATGAAGAAGTCGAGATATATAATAAATGTATGCTCAAACATAAATTCATACCAATGATTTAATGTTTCTTTTCCCCTTATAGCCCTTGTAGGCGGCTTGGTATTTATAATACATATATTTATCTTTTTAAATATATAATTTGTCACCTTTTTGCATTATGATTCAGTTTGATTTAAAGTCATACAAGAACTTACATTATATTATACATATGCATATTTATAATTTGTAATTAGAGAACATTTATTTTAATTTTTCAATTTCACTTGATAATGTGTTGTTATTTCTATTTATCGTCTATTCTATGCCTCAAAATGTTTACGTAACTCTATGTTTTCCCAAAAATAAAATAACTTTTAAATAATTAAATTGAAGAAGACAATAATACTACTAAATCTAAATGAAACATGAATTAGAACAACACACAGCAAAAATACAAAGGTAATGGTCGCAACTGGGATTTGAACCCAGGATCTCTTGTCTTACCGGGACACAGTGCCTTAATAGACTTGAAAACGTTTTTAATTCATAGATGACCTCCATAAACCAAAGGACGAGAATTATCTGATTCTTTGCACGTCATTAAAATTAATCGGCTAATAAATTAATGCCAACAGGCTATCAAAAGCCGAATAAAACAAAATATTATCTAGATTTTATTTAATAACTATCCCAGATTTATAAAAAATCACAGGATATAATAATTGTAGGATTTGTGAAACTGAAAGTACTTATAAAGAAATTGCCTCAGGATTAAATAAACTTTAAAATATTATGACATCTGTCAAAAATTTTAACGAAAGAAATACATATTTTAAACGTAGAATTATCAATTAATTCATTCAAATAAAATAATACGAAAAAGGTGACGGACAACTCACAATAATACAACATCAACACCTACTTTGAAAAGTCATTAAAAGTGATGAAAAGAAAATTGTTAAATAGTTTAGGTTATGGGCCATTGAAAAAAAACTTTTAATGGATTTTCAAAGGGGTGTTGAAGTTGTATGATTCTGAGTTGTCATGGATCGGTTTTTACTACAGCATCGTGCATCTAGCCATTATGAATTAAAATAGTGAAACTCGTGAGCAAATCACCATTATTTGTACATCAGCCATATTAATCAGTAATCACGTCATCATGTCCCATTCGTATTTTGTGGTCAGTGAATGGCATTCATATTGATTTATAAGATTTATTACCCTTCAACGCACGTTTAACAAAAGAGTTTTTGCTGGCAATCCAATATAATACAAGCTAATTATAAATAATTATTAAAATCATTCATCTGAAATCATTATGCTGCTGGCTTTAAAGGTGTTGTATAATTTAAAAAAAAAGGATTTATAACTAAAACGAGACTGACAGCAACATTCAATCATTATCTGAAAATAAACTTGTTATTCTGTCTGTTAAAGTTTTCATTCAAATGAGCATAAAAAATATTTGCTTATCGATGTTTTCTTCAGGTATCGTGGAAGAAGAGGCGTCTTATATAAAACATATATAAATTAATACTTCGGAGCTCCATAGTTCATGATGGAACATGGAACTGACGTTGGTAGCTGAAATTCGTTGGATTGACCAAACAATTACAGAAAAGGCCGTGTAATTAAGCCAGAGCATAACCACTGAAGCGCTCTTTGCCACAATATGGCACTATTTAAAATACCTCGGATTGCTTTGCTGCCAATTTTGGCAAATTTTCCCTTATTTGTAAGTAATTAAATAGAAGTTTGTGATTTTTGCGGATAGCACATCTCTTATATTTCAATGTCTTTGCTGCTGACAGATCGATTTTATTATAACCCCATCCTTCCTCGTCAACAAAACTCTAAACAATAAGAGCAGTTGTAGCAAGAGCTCTCAATGGCGGGACAATATTGATTATTTGATGGGAAGATAGCATGATTTTGCTACATCATGTTTTATGGTGTAAAAGCTATGAACAAGTTGATAAGTCGAGTGATTGCATTATGGAAACCGCAGAGCGTTTCCAATCGATTGCTCTGCAAACAAACAAGCCGTTTGTTCTATGCACGCGATAATTCTTTTCATAATAGATAATAATTGATCTAGTAGATCGTTTTTCTAACAGTCTAATCCACAACACGTACTCAATGACATAAATTATAACACATTAATTTGACGAACAAAGCGATTGTTTAGTGCCGAGAAAAGAGTTGCCTTAATAACTTAAACCTATGAGTTATAATAACATGGAAGTCGCTGGTTTAAAGCACCCAAGAAATAAAAAATATATGTAGATACTATTAACTACACTGTCCGCCTATTTAGTGCTAATCCGTAGTATTCACATGCCCTAGCACATAAAAAACTATACATTACCACCCTTACAAAGGTGTATGGAAACATTTAGCGAGCTCCTTATATATTTTTACATTAGCTCCACTCAGAAGGCCTTTGAGGAAAAAAATCCCCCAGGGCCTATGTCATTTTTGGAGATGCTGTGTGGAGGGTATTTTTAGGGAAAGCAAGGAGAGGAAGTTCTGGGAACGAAAAGATGGGTGGGTAGGAATCTGGGGGTCGATGTGTCCAAAAGTGACGGGCGTATGAATCCATTCCCCCCACCGCAGCGCAAGCCGATGGGTCGAGAGAGTGCGGGTGGAAAGTTCAAAACTTCCCTCAATCAGTCTCTACCGGTCTGGCCCGCTACGCAATGGGTGGGGAAACGCATTCGCCGCCAAGACCTAGACAAACCTTATTTCATGAACTCGGGCACCTCTGCTAAGTCACCCAACGTTGCGAACCACTTGGGGTAACCTATGACAGGGGTTTTAGTTATCCAATAAATGGTTCCAAAATTGAGCATATTGTATTGTGTATTGTGATTATGGTAATATGATTCGACCGGTCAGTGGTTGAGTGGGCATAGCGCTTGGGTCCCACCCGGGCGTTGCATGTTCGATTCCTCGGCTGGCTAAGTCTTTTATCACAACACAAGCAGCATTTTCGGCTTTCTGTAATGGTAGTAGGAGATTTTCAAACATTGTTGGGCTATTCGTAACCCGGGAATGTTTGTCTTTCTTTAAAAAAAAAAGATATATATTGCTAAATATTCATAAATAATTAATCCTGTGAAAAAAGATTCAACGCATAAACGAACTAAAAACTCTAGAAGAGACGAAAGAATGCAGAAAGAGCAAAGCCAGAATAAAAAAATTAAATTTGTATTAAAAAAACAGTGAGTTTTTTTAATACAAATTTACACAATTGTTAACACAGCAAACTAGAAAGAAAAGAAACTTAACGCTATCTATGTTTATTTGTTATGGACTAAGTATTATCCGACAACAAATAATTTTGTAAATCACCACTATTTAATCAAATTATTTACATGTTTCGAAACCAAAGGTTTCTTCGTCGGAATAAGATTAAAGTTAATGTATGACATTACGTTAATCTTATCCTGATGAAATATGTAGATAATTTTGATTAAATTGTGATGTTTTAAAAAGGGATATGTTTTCATTTAATTAAAAATTACGACACAAATTGAATTTGCAAAGATTGAAGAAGAAAGTATTATCCATATGCTTGTCATATGCATAAAATTCATCAAAATGTGTATTTGTATTTTGACTCCTCCATTCCGGCACTGACATTAATACGTGTAAAATAAGCCACCAAAATCGTCGTTTTTATAATCCATTGCTGACACCATATCTAGTATCCACTTCCATCTAAGATCCTCGCAAAAATACGAATGTCTGCCAATTGGGCGACCGCCAAATTCATTGAAGAGGGTAATTATTACGTGAGAGTACTTGGGAAATAATGCGCGATTTAATAAATTTATGGTTATGAACTCGAGTGATAAAGTGAACACCTCCTATGATTGATGTGGGAACACAACGTTAATAGAGATGTACATTTTTTAGTACGAAGACATTAAATCTTTCATGATTCAAAATGACGTAAAATTTTAGGCTATGAATAAAATACAGATCATGTTTTAGAATAACTTAAACATTAGGTACCTATTAAATTCGTTAATATTCCCAAGTCTTAGTTTTACTGCCTATTCAGTCTTACCTACTTTCTTAGACATAATAATGTATGATATTTATATTTTAATGGGTAAAATACCTAACTTTGAGAGATTTTTTTCGGGCATTGGTTCGCAACATATGATTACCGAAAGAAGAGCTTCAGTGATTTTATTACAATAACAATTATTAAACAACTAACTTTTAACAGCAACATTTATTAAACTGTTAACTGGATTCGGAAAACCCCTTTCAACAAACAACAAACAAACGGCTCTTGTTGTCTTGATGAAGAGAGGATTGCAATATATATCTTCTGTTCGACTTGAGTATTTAACACATTAAACCTTTTATCGTTTGACGTTTACTAGTTAAACTAATTATTCATTTTATTATGGTGAGCATTAATGTAACCACTGTTTAATTTTAATATTACTTTATTGAACTGAAAACTTCTTTAGCACATCTGTGATTTGAAACTCGATGAAGCGAAAAATAGCGATACTAAAAAGAGACAAAGATATACATCTATAGGATTTAGCCTGGGAGAGAATGAGATAGACTAATCTGTCTCCTCCTAGTGCGGTGCTTCGTAGCCTTCCCACTCCATAGAGGCCTCACGTAGCCTTGTTTACTTTAGTTTTCTGGATGTTTCACTTCTACCGCGTTTGAACTGTATGCTCCAATTTATTTTATTTTTATTGGGAAAACCGTCAATTCCATTAATATTTTGACGTAGTTAAGATAGATATGAAATATAATAAATAGCCCGCAGCTTTGCAGAATATCTTTAGAAACGTAATATTATTTATATACTATTATCCTTAAATATTTTCTTATTAAATAACATTGATATATACATCAATGTTAAATACTCGGTAAATATTAGCATGTTTCTGAAAATAATATCAATGACATAATAAAAAAAGTAGAAATCAATGCATGTTTTCAAAAAACGAATTTAGCAAGGTCGAGGGCGCGGTTAATTCCGATCATTGGGAAGGAAGATTCAAACCTAGTCCAACAAAGACAAAGTTTTAAAAAACATTTGAAAATAGATTGTAAATAATATTGTAAAACACTTTCAAGGCATAAGCAAAGAATGAATTATCTTGGACGTTCAATTTTATTTTACTAGCGAAAATTAAGCATGTGTAATAAATACTTTAACGGTGTTCTGAAGTGGAAACTCTCCACGGATAGAAAGGTGAGACGTTCATAATTATAAATACATATTTTTTTAATGATAGACCACACAAGAGTTGCAACTTAACAATGGGAATGTTATGGCAAATGGACGTAATGACGTATCTGACACCTTTATGTCAGATACATTCCTAGCACAGAATGAAAAAGATAACTAGAACTGGATAACACCATAGAATTAAGAATACAACATTAGAAGTGCCTTCCATACAAATTTGAATGGAAACCAATGTTGCCTGACTGTGTCTCCTTTGGTTCTAGCCCATTTAGCACGCGCTCTGTCTCTCTTGTACTTGCCTGACATCGTATAAATCAAAATATTCATATCAGATATCCATTAATCTCGATCCCCGGACACATTTTAGATTCCTAAGAGTTCCTAACCAGTTAGGTATCTTGAAAATGTATTTATAAGAATAAGCTGTAGCACCTTTAATAGATTATGCACAGACATCGACGTGTTGTTTAATAATAGAAAACTTAATTTTCCATTGTTTTTTTTTGCTCATCACATTTCCTTTTTTTCTTTCAGAAGTTTGAATTAGAATAACATCATTTCCTCAAAGATATTATTGACATCCATTCCAAATGTAAATAAATGTTTACCTTGGAAATATTTGATAAAACTCTTTTAGTATAGGATGTATATTGTTTTATAATTTTTTTTTATTATAGTCTTAAACTTGAATGTCATTATTATATTCGTCAATGATACAAATATTCTTAACACTGCAATATACGAATTTATGAAGACTGTTTATAACGCTAATAAATAAAATAAAACAAAATAAAATAATAACAAATTGATAAAATTTATCATCATAACTTATATAACTTGTAAATTTGTTTTTTTTAAGTATCTACCACAATTAAATCAAAAGATTCAAAATATATTTTGTTAATATATTTTAAATATTTTTTCATCCCGATACTCGTCCCTCTTCTAATCACAAGCGTCTGCTTCTATAGAAGAGAAATATCATACAAAAAAAAAAAAAAAAAATCAGTGAAAATTTATTATGTAGTTTATTTGTATCAAAAAAAGATTATTTTGAAATTTAAATATTATATTTTATGTTATTTTTGCTGTATAAATAATGTATCTTCTGTAATAAATAAATGAAAAAAAAAAAAAAAAAAAAAAAAAACAATAAATTAAAATATCGCTATCCCATTTGATCGAAATGGAAATTTCATAGTGGTGAAGAAACACAGTATTTGAAATTTAAGCAAAAAAGAGTTTGACTTATGAATTACAAAATGTACACACAATGCATTTTTTTGGAATTAGGCAATTCACCCTTAAAAAAATGCTTTGTGAATGCATTTCTTGTTATTTTTTATTATAAAATTCCATGGAATTAAATCAGACATAGATGTGTGCTGTTACCACTTTTTCTCTTATTTTTTTATATTTATTTTTACCATCACGTAGAGTGAGAATCACCGCCCTGAAATTACTGCACTCTACCCTAACCTTGGGTAACGTAATAAAGTATTTACGGAAACATTGACCTCTGATTTTTTATGTAATTAGTGTTATGGGTTGAGTTACTAATTAAGGGTTTCAACTGATAACAGTGTATTAAAGAGTGACCTTTAAAAAACATACATAAAAGCGTTAAGGTTTTTAATGAAATTTTATTTTAATATTTAGGGAGTGCTTAATGACTTCGGATGGAATTAATTTCCAAGCCAGACAGAAACAAACCACGAATGAGGAAGGGAGTGTCTGAAATAGCTGACCGTTGATTATCATTAGTCATTGCAACTGTAACGGTAGAAACATGAGTAATTGAATTACGTAGCTACCAGAGGCAGCTTTTAGAAATAATATAAACTACGGTCTGATAGTAATAAATGTGGAGAATAGAATTGTTTTTTTTTAAATTTAATTAAAACAAAGTTTTACTCTATTTTTATAATGTAGTGAAAGAGTTTCTTTCCGCCGAGGTTCTGCGCATCAAACGACACGACTAGTAGCGCCATCTGGGCCGGCTGGTAGTCAAATGGTAGTCAATGGTAGCTGTTAGTTACCAATTTCAGAGAAATGCGTGTGTGTGCGTGAGTGCCACCAAGTGTTGACAGAATGCATTTTCGTCGACAACGAGTCTATCTGCCGAGTTTCAACTCGACCGAATGTCGAAAAGTGGTTTAATTTCCACTACCAAGATTTGAATTCATTGATTAATGAAAACAAAATAGAAATTCATAAGATTTATTTGAAAATAATTTTAATAGCTTTGTTATGTTATTGATAATAAAAAAAATACTGTATTAACAAATTAACTTAATGGACTTCAAGGTTTCGAACTTCATTTGGTTATTCGATTATTTTTTCATCTCGCAAAGTTCGAACATCAAATAAATTTCGATAGATTATTTTTAGAATCTATCACTTAGAAAAGGATATCTCGATTACGTTCATTGTATACGTATTTACAGAAAGTGGCTTTGAATAACGATGCTTTATTTACATTTAAACCACATAATGAAAGATTGCGATGAAAATGCGTATGATTTTTTTTTATTCTTTCGAAATTCTGATATTTATGATAATGTGGTTTTTTAATACCTGATTCATATTAAATTTAAAATTATAATTGGCATAGTTTGTGTTTGGACAATGACTCATTCTAATACTATAATCTTACTGATACTTTGTACTGGATACACTAGTACACAATACAGTATTAATCATTGTCGAATAAATATTGTGCATTATTTATGCATTAGGTTCAATTGATTGAATTGAGTGACATTAATATCAAATAATTTTATAAAGTGGACTTCGGTATGTTATCCGATATTTAATCATTTTCACAGAAACAATATTTGATTTTTTTTGCATAATATTATGTGCTTATTTGCATTGTCGGCATGGCGCCACGCGGTTTTAAAAAAAAGTTTTTATCTTGTTTTAAAAGTTTTATTTTGTTTTAAGTATCTAGGTATATGGATTATTTTAGTCATGTTACCAAGTGTGGATGTTATTATTTTACATGCAAAAAAATTACTAAGGTGACGACCTCCGTGAGAAAACTCCTTGGGTCCGAATCCAGAGGTCGCGGGTTCTTAACCCGGCCTAGTCTATCCTTTTCGTCTTGTTAGCAGGTAGGTAGTTTATTTGAGCAACGTTGTAAAGCGGAAAAATTAAAAATATCCTCTGTGTTGTTCTGGTGACAGATCACTACTAAAATTGAAGTTTTGCTGAAATGGCTTTAGCTATGTTTAGTGACCAGAACTGAGTAGCCAGATACTTCTATACCTATATGCCCTTCTCACTTTCCTTCTGTGCTTCATTTTCTGTTAACCATGTTAGAGGTTACGTTCGTTGTGTGATGATATAACCTAATAAATTAGGTTATGTTATGTTTTTTAGTACATAAATTAATAAAATGGCAATGTTGGTATAAAATTTAATTTTAACACGCGGTCCAATCCTGGCAGACATAAAATTAATAAGTCTAAAAGCAGGTTCAAAGCACACGGCCGTTTTAATATCTTCCGAAAAAGTTACATGATGGAAGCAAACTACTATTTTTTCAAATATAACCTAACTTTGTGTCACACCACGTTTCGCGTTGAAGTAGGTAGGTACTACGAATTTCTAGCAAGTGTTATTGGTTTATACCATTATTATTATTATTGATGATAAAAGCGCTAATTTAGCAATGGAGTGTAGCCATTCACAACTCGGGGTTATCGCATCGTGTGATTCAAATTATTGGGCCGTTTTGGAGTTTCATCGGACGTGCCCACATCCCGCCTAGCAACAGAGCGGCCAGACGACCCGAGCGGCATTCGTAATCGCTCGGAATATATCGGACGTATTTTAGAACGTGTATAAAAACGGCGAACCGCGGGTTGCTCCGTTGTAACCTGTTGATCTCTCTCTCTTTCTCAAATAGTGCTTGGTTACAATTTACAACAGAGAGAGAGTATGAGATAGAGAGAGGTTACAACGAAGCTCTCAGTGGCAGGACAAACACCTTTAAAAAAATTAAATTAAAAATATTATTTTACATACGCTACATTTTCACCGAAGTTCTAAAACCAGTAGCAACTTACGTGGTATAAAGGAGCCGAACGTGTTTCTCTAACAATTCAACACGTGGCGTCTCATAGCAACTAGTCAAATCGTTTAAATGATAATTGTGTTTAGAGGTCTCTGAACCGAGTTAATCATTTTTAAAATGTCTGTCTTAGGTCGGATTGTTTCATCTTTGTTAGAACCTAGATCAAAATAAGATTTTTTGTATAAATATTAATACGGCTAAAGCATGGCTAAAAGATGAAACAAGTGTTAAACAGACATTTAAAACTGTGGAAAGGTTGGGAAGGAGTCGCTATTTTCAACTATAATCGCAACTATCTTACCATCATGCCATATTCAATTTGGGAGGCGATTATGGGTAGGCGCTTTGGAAATCATTTATTGGATGACCAACACCTCCGCCATAGTTCATCCCAAATGGTCACGGTGCCCTGGTTCATAGTGAAAGGTTTGTCTAGGTCCTTTCGTCGAATGGACAGGGATGGATTCATACGTCCGTCACTCCTGCACACCTTGACCCCCAGACCAGATTCCTAAACACCCCTCATACTATTTCTTTTCAAGAACTCCCTCTTTTTCATTTCCCTAAAACGACCCTCCACACATCATCCCGAAAGATGAAATAGGCCCTGTAGGTTTTTTTTCCTCAGGGGATCCTGAGAGGGAATCAACTACCACACAGCTTTACCTTAGCACACCATTTTCCAAAGTGCGATTATTTTAATAGTGTTAAATATTCATTGCCCCTTTTTTCGAAGTTCGTTGAAATGATGTTAGAGATACCAAAAATAAGAAAAATCGATTCGCAACAAGTTACAAGAGAGGCAGGACAGGAAAGGGAAAGAAGAATTAAAATATTCGAGTTCTGTACCGGCGAATAAGTGTGGCGATGTTTATCGAGGGTACTAGGTAGTTAGTATAACCCGGTCTGTCGGAAATTCGGAAACCCAATATAGGGCATGCTCTGTATTCAAGAACGGTTTGTAAATACTAGCCGGACAGGGAGGACAGTTGCCACGCGAATGAATGACTGACATGGCGCGCGCCGCGCACCGAACATGAACGAACTTTCATGAATATTTCATTTCATATCAATATTAAGTCGGGGTTAAATGGAGAAATCCTTGGGATTCTGTAATGCATTTTTTTTATTTAAATTTAATTTTAATAATTGAATCCTTTATTATTAAATTATAATTAAGTTACAATGTTACAAAATAATACCTATAACATCTTCTCCTAAACACAAGCAGCTGGTTGTGTTTAGGAGAGGAGAATTAAATATTTTTACATTTATTGAAAATAAAAATAATATTACAAAAATTATTAGCAATTTTCTGAGAAAATACGATAAAAATAAAGGTTAGTTAATAAATGATACAAACGATCGAGCAAAAAGATAAATTTAAACAGTAAGTAAAGTTATGAGATGAAACTAGAGTATTTTTTTTTTTTATGTTTATCGTAGTTTTCTTACGATCTAGGGATAATTTAATGAATAATTTTATACCCTTGAATATAGAGTGATGCAGTGCCGTTGTGGTTTATACTAGTGGTATAGTTAGTCCTCCAACAGATATAATTCTTTTGCTAATATTTAATTGTGGCATAATATTTACATTAGAGAAATCTTTATGTAATTGCAGTAGTGCAATTTTGTCATAAATTTTTGTAAGTGGGGGAACCGGGAAATCTTGGAAAACATTTATTGTTGGGTAGTTATTTTTATTAATATTTTTTGAATTAAATCACTTCGCCTTTGCTCGTAATCATTTTTTCTTTGTAAGTTCCTATTCTGTCAATTCTTATGTATAAAAATGCCGCACGCAGGGCAACTAACTTAATAACTGCAAAAACAATTTAAAAAATTACCAAAAATTATTAAAATTATTATTGTCTTCGTAAATCAACTCAAAGTGTTACTTCTTGATTCTGAAGGAAAATAACAAAATTAAACATTCTATACGATATTTAATTTAAATTTAAGTTCAATTTGTTAAAATCCCAAAGAATATACCAAATTACAAAATGCTACTACTGAAGGTATGTGTGTAGGTTCAAGCTTCAATTTGGGAGGCGAGTGTGGGAACCGCCGCCCCGGGAACCATTTACTGGACAATCAATCTGCCCTAGGTCACCGCAAGTGGTTCGCTACGTTTGGTGACTTAGCAGGGGTACCCGGGTTCATGGCTTCAGATTTGTCCGGATCTTAGCGGAGGATGTGTCTGCCACCAACAGCATGGCAAGCCGGGTCGGGAGAGACTGGTTGCTGAAGATCTTTTGACCTCTCCAGCAGAACTCTCACGGAACATTGCCTTGCACCGCAGTGGGAGGGATGGATTCATACGTCCGTCACATCTGGACACAGCGACCCCCAGATTCCTACCCACCCCTCATACCCTTTTCCTTCCCAGAACTTCATCTCCTTACTTTCCTAAAAAGACCCTCCACACAGCATCCCCAAAGTTGACACCGGCCCTGAGTGAAATTATATTCCTCAGGGCCTCCTGTGTGGAGCTAGTAATATATTATACAAAAGGTACCTAATGGCCGTTATACACGACACCGTTTTTCAGCCCGATTCCAATTAGAGACAAAAGTCAACATTTTTTGATTTACGCGATCGCTATTTTCACCTCTATTTTTATATCTAGGATTTCAATTGTCATCACTGCAAACAACACACGAACCATACTGTTTGTTGTGATGCCTACTGAAATCATAGATATGAAAATAGAGATGAAAACAGCGATCGCGTAAAGCGAAAAATGTTGACTTTTGTCTCCAATTGGAATCGGGCTGAAAAAAGGTGTCGTGTATAACGGCCAATAGTACCTATATATTTAAAATTGTCTGTAAAAATTGACAAATTTCAATATAAAAAATAATGATTAAAAGTTAAATTTTTGTACATATTTATGCTGTATTGTAGAGGAAAGGAAGCATATTCGGAATACCATTTACATTTTAGGGTGCAGAAAATAAGATAAAAATGTTTTTACGAATAAAAGTCGATTTAAATGTTAAGAAACTAATAGTTTATTAGGAAACGAGAACAGAAATTAAAAAAAAATATTACAGTGCTTTTAAAAAATAAAAAATTAAAGAATGAGAAAAAATGCGTTTTTTTAAAAGTGCATGTAATTCGGAATAGTATATTCCAAATTATATTCACTTTTAATATTTCAGAATATAATAGTGTCTTGTTAATTATTTGCAATAATCACATACATACTCTTCTGTTTCGCATCCGGCACATTCATTGTGTACCCAGAGGTTGCACATTAGGCACTTGACCAAAAGTTCTCCCCTTACATCCTGACTGAAAGGACCATTGCAGAAAAAGCACACTGCGTCTTCATCGTTTGGTTTATTAGTTCCAGGAGGGATGACTATATCAGAAGAGGAACTGTCATCAATTACTTCCGATGCAAAATAATCCGAGTCAGTAGCAATATCTGTCGTTTTTTTTCTTTTTGGAATTTTTTGTACCCTTGGGCTTGTTCTTGGCAGTCCTCTTTTCCTGTTCATCTATTAGTTGCTTCTTGTATGGAGAACTTGATATAACGGTTGAAACCGCTGATTTACGCCCTCTATTGGATGTTTTTTTCCTAGTTTGCGGAATCGGGGAAACATCAAATGGGGTAATGATAGTGCGATTGGGTCTTCCACGCGAGGTCGACGGCTGGGGTTCAATCGCGACCAAGGAAGGACTTTGTTCTTCGGGTGGACTTTCCATTAAAGCTAATGGACGTGCTTCAACTTCCATCATGGGTGTTGTTGACGCTTCTGCACAATGCTGGACTTCAGACTCTTCAATTTCTGCAGCAAGAAAGTCAGCATCGCTAAAAATATGCCGGTTGAAGGGATAGATTCCACTAACTTTGAATCCATTTGCTGCAATCTCTCCGGTTTGGCATTTGCGATAAGCATTTCCAAATAACTCCGTTATGTCATATACTGACAAAGCTCGTGCGTTATTACGTAGCCACATACGAATTTCTTCGCTATAATAGGCCTTCAGAGGACTCATGAATGACCTGTCGAGGGGCTGAATTTTGTGTGTGCAGTGAGGAGGGAGTGATATTATGGAGACGTGATTCGCTCTAGCCAAATCTACAATCTCCAAGTTTTTTGTATGGCTATAATGACCATCCAAGATTAACAAAACCGGAGAGCTCTCGCTTGATTTAGTTTTCTCCATGAAATGTAAAAACCATTGGGTAAATAGGTGAGTTTGTATCCACCCAGATGGATGACATACTCCAACAGATCCAGCCGGGGCTCCTTTCATGAGCTGTAGATTCATATTTTTGCGGGGGAAAATTATCATTGGAGGCACATATATGCCTGATGCGCTCATACAAACCACAATAGTTATAAGAGACCCTCGTTCAGCCGAAGTTAGTGCACCGATTTGTTTTTTACCACGGCGTCCAATGATTTTCGGGATTTTACTTTGAACGATAGATAGTCCTGATTCATCTACGTTGAATATACGGTCGGCGGGGTAGTTTTTTTCTGAATACACATTTTCTAGTATGTCGTAAAATGTGTCCAATTTTTCTTTGGTAAAACCGATGGCTCTTGCAAACGAGGTTCCTGTAGGTTTTCTCATAGATAACACATTTTTGTGTCTATTTAGGAAGCCTTTCAACCAGTATCTGCCAGCAATTCCCGATTTAAAAGGAGTTGGATGATTATTTTTAACAGCCACTTGATAAGACAATCGTCGGATATCCATTTGTGTTAGACCATAGAATTTTTTTTCCATTACAAGGGTGTAGTCTACCAATTGTTTTTCGAACTCTGCACTAAAAACTGGTTTTCGGCCAATTTTCTTTGAGGTTAAAGTCAAAGGGTCCGCATCTTTTTCAGATACGAGTCGAAACAAAGTAGTACGTGGGACTTTAAAGTGTTTAGCTGCCATCAAATATCACATTTTTTTATTGCGAACAGCACTAATGGCTTCACACATATCATTCGAATCCCACTTCTTCCTTTTCTGGTACAAATTTGGTGACGATATCTCTGTAAAATTAAATAAAAGTACTTAAAAAAATGAATATAATTTGGAATACTATTCCGATTTTGCATCACATTCCGTATTCCGCATTAGCAACATATAACCTAAAAGATCTTTCTTATATCACATGTCAACGTATTAAAAAATGCAAAAACGAAAGCCATACTATAAAAATATAACTCTTTCTGAAGTGATTTCATTTGTAATGTTATAAAATAGTTTGGAATATGGGGTGATTATATTGGATTAAAAACTCACCGAAAAAGTTTTGATAGGAGCAACTTCACAAAACACGTCAGCATTCATCCGCAGACACAGGAGAACTATTATACCGGCCAAAATCAAGGCTCACAGCTTCGACTTTCAATAGTTATAATTATTACCGATAGATTCCGCCACCCGAACCGAAGATAAGACGGTATTCCGAATTACCAACAGTATTCCAAATACGCTTCCTTTCCTCTACACATACATTATCATCATCATCATCACCTTGGCTCTACAACCCCTGGCCTCCTCAAGAGTCTTCCTCCACTCATCACGGTTTTGTGTCAGCTCTCTCCACTTTACAATCTCCAAGGTGGATAAATCTTTGAGGACGTTGTCGCTCCATCTTAAATATGGTCTTCCATATATTATACGTATACAGTGGTTTAATCATAGACATACAAATAACTAGACGAGAACTTACAGATGAGGGGTAAAAACCAACTATGGCGGGGCGAAGAGAGGAAAGAGACTTGTGATTCGCCAATAAATCAATCTAACAGTATATAGGCACCTCGCACTATAATATCACTATTTAGTTCTTGATAGTAAAATCTGCTTTTGAATGAATAGACCTTTTTATATGGGAGCGCGAATTGCATGCCACGGTATGAACTGATGTGTAAAATCCGAATTCGCAAAGTAAGGTTCAGAGTATTTTCATAGTGGATATTTTCTTGCCGTAGACACTTTTACAAATGTTTCATGATTTACTTGACCCAGTAAACAGCGGCTTTGTGTTTCGCGTCGCTATGTATTTCGATGTCTAAGTATGTGTTTCATAGACATACAGCGTCCGTGCGTAAAATGTACGATGAGAGCACGACACTGGTCCGGACAAGCCCAGCCGGTTCCGAAAAATGGTTCCAATGGGAGGGGGAAATAACACGTTTTTTAATACGTAAGGGCATGTCCATATATTTTGTACGTCCGTGGGTTTAATAAAAAAACGATGTAAAATATTTATTTTGAAATCAAAACGAGTGTGAAAAAAAATTGATTAGATACTAAAGTGAACCCACTATGTGGAATGGATACATAATAGAATAATCTTAAAAAAAATGATTAACACCTTTTTACGATCCTGAACATGAATATTATCTGTATATAACAACATACTTTAAGTTACTAGATATACTATAAGTCTTAGTTGTAAGTCATTAGTTATCAAACTTAGTTATAAGCCACTTGTAATATAAAAGTAAAATTGAATGTGTAAAGCGTCCTTGAGGTGGTTTTCTCACGAAAATGGCGCGATAAAAATCATCCAATTATTATTATTATTATACCTACTATCTACGATAAATTCGGCATGGACATTCACATTGTTTTAATAAGTCACGATGCAATGCAATGATAAAAGTAAACAACATAAAACTGAACAAATAAATATATAAATATATTATATTTCGGCTAGTAACAGGGTAACTACCAACGCAAAGAGTGATATAATAAAAAGTAAGCCAGAGGAAGCTTCGTTACCCTTCCAGATGCCCACATTTCGTCTGCCTTTATCTCAAATTGCCGCTAGATTTGTTTTATAATTTATTGTGTCTGAGTTTTGGCACTGATTAGCTGTCGTAACTCTTGTTAACGGTTTCATTTATTTTTCAAAATACTCCAATATTATCTCAGTCTGTTACCACGCCAATAATTTTGCTACTATTTTCGCCAATTTATTTATATTTATCATTTACGAATAAACTACATGAGATTTAAATAAATAGTGTGTGAATTTTGCCCGATGAATATGATCCACGTGTAATTAAAGAACACATCTGATTAAAGAATTAGTTACGATTACATTTTGGACAACGTACAAAACTTATTGATCAAAATATTTTAATTATTATAAAAATATTTCGGTGGTGTGTCTCTGTGTGCATGTAACTGGGGTTCAATGAACTCTAGAACTATGGTTTTATTTTATTTTCCTCATTGGATTTGATTGTGGGAACGATTCATACGTAGGTATCAAAATTATTTTATTTTAAATTATTAATTAATAATTCTATGTGTGAAATGCGTATTTATTTCGTTTAAATTTTTGACTGTAGTAATTTTTCAAGTTTGGTAATGGTGTTCATTCGAAAGGTAAATTTCTGATCTTCTTTTGAAAGGCAATGATCCGAAGTCATTTTTTTAATAAATGCTTTCAGCTTTACAAATCCTGTAACTGTAATATCCCATGATTTTTCATGGGTTATTAAATAATACGGGTTATTAAATAAAACTAGATGATATTCAATGCTTTGATAGCCTTTTGACATTCATTTATAAGCCGATTCATTTAAATGACACATAGAGAAGCTAATAATTATATTCACGTATCTTTTGTTTTGTTTTATGGGGGGGTCAACTTTGAATTAAAAACGTGTTTACACGTGCCACATAATTAATTAGATTTGTCACGAACATTTGTTTCTATTTCCTGTATTTTGTTAACGCTTGTGCATTTTTATTAATATTTATCATTTCAATTTTTCCAAAAAGATTTACTACAAAATAAGTCACTGTATACATGGAATTTCGAAAAACCACCCCATCCCTATTTTCTCACCCCTTACAGTAGAATTTTGATACTTTTTGATGAAATTTTGCACACTTGACGTTCAAAATAAGAGGAAATTAAGCCTCAGCAACGCCGGGGACTTCAACGCGAAAGCTTTCTAGTGACAAAATGCCAATCACTTCTCCTTCTAAAACATCGTCTCGCCTCACGACTTGTAAGGCGATACTATGTCCCTAAAGTATTATAGTCAGGCTTGATGATAATTATAGTTTATTTACTTGAACTTAATTGATTAGTAGTATGTGTATGTCTTGTCTATCATATTGTAAGCGTGCTCTTAATTTGTAATTGATGAAAAGTAGTAAGATCATGACTTATAGAGGCGCTTGAAGTATCTCGATTAAGTTCATGGAATAAGTAGTCAAGTCACATAATACTTCATGGAATTAGCATTACACCACAGTCGCTAACTAACAGCGACCCAGATAACTGATAACAACAAACTAGGTCATAAATCAAGTACATTTTACAAAAATTAAACGTAAATGCCTAGAAATTTATAAAATACTAGAGAGTACAAACTAGTTTAATTCTTTTCATTGAAGTGCTTTTTTATACAGACATTTTTTTTCCGTCTGGTGCGTACACGAATAAATCAGAAGGTTTTCCTACGTGTGAACGGGCCATGTACGGCTGTCCATGTTAGAAGCATGGATTATCCAAATTTAACCCTGCGATCCCCTAATGCTATTATGTATCCTTTGCAATCCCCCCCTCGTCCTCCACCCCTCCCCTGTGAATCATTTTCCATGCTTTCCCGTTCCCGCCCCAGTTTCTCTTCCGAGGTAAATTTTTCATACAAATTTCATAACGCAAGAGCTCATTAGTACATTCAGAAACCTTCACGGGCGTGCATGCAACAACTAACCAGAGTTTATCGCAATCGATTAAAAATGGTTTAGGAACATATATGGGACAAACAAAGAAACATTCATTTTTTATGTAATAAGATTGGGGTAAATATCAATACATCATTGTCAATTGCGAATCTTTTATCAATTAAATATTATCTGTCACTCCAACCATCGTAATTACAGGTTGTAACATCACGTACCCGATGGATTTTAAGCTGAGATTCCTGAACATATTTGGACTCCAAAAGGTAGATGTTATGTTCCTGTCGATGATATATATTTTTTCCAATTTAAAACCACAAAAAATTATATTTCAATCATACTTCGCCAGTGATCACATTCCTACAAGTCGCGATGGGATCAGGTGATACGCGCGCTGTTTCGTGTGTTAGCGTGTTGCTTGAACGAGACGATTATGTACCGCGTGAACCGATAGGTTATACCCGACTAATCAGTTACGACATATGATGTAAAAAAAATTAAATTTTTTTTAATTAAAAAAAAATCAACGGTCCGCAAAATGATATCTAAATTTTTTATTACAAATATGCCCAGAAATCGCCGGTTAAAAATCCTTCGGAATCGTGCTGTTACACCCTGTGTAGGTATTATTAGATACAATGCTAACAATTTTATTTGTTGTGTGTTTTTCAAATTTTGCCTTTTTTAGATATCATAATATATTATTATGTATTTTTTGTAAGTAGAAACAAATTATGTCATGCAAATTAAATCGATTAATTCAAGAATGTGTAGGTACTTTGTTATTTGTCGTACACGGGTATTTTATGACTGTTTATAAGTTTAACCAACAACAGAATACAATGCATTAAAATCTTGTATGTTAGTACTTACCTACCTAAGAACAATTAAAATTGCCTATTATTGTTATGTGTTGACCTGTTATGCCTTAGAATAGAAAGAAAGGAGACGAGGACACCGAAGAATTCTCAAACATTCTTGTATTGCACTGTTGTAATATTTGGAAGATCTTTACCTTACCTCCTTCTACATTCTTCTTACTATGTAGATACTTTCTCCCAGGCTATGACTCTCTCAAGGGCGGATTCTCAACCCTCATATCATTGATCAGGATAGGTTAATGTCAAATTAAACAGGTTATTTACTTTAAAACATGTATTGTGAATCTGAAGCATGACAGTTATGCAAGTATTCCTACCTATATTGGCTCATCACGAATCTTATACAATAATGTTAATGGGGAAATCATACGCTTTGCCGTGGTCCTTTCTTGATGGCTTCGGTGGTTGTTGAATGCAGCCGATGATGTGGGATGCCGACGCCTGCAGGCTGAATGCCCAGACGTCGGAAGTACGTGAGCAGTTGGGTCTCCTCGCCCGTGGTGCAGAAGCTTCCCTATAAACTCACAACCGGGACCAGACCTCCGGTTGGAGCTTTAACGGCCGTAGGTATTTACGTGAATGATTACGTATGGATTAGTCTTTATTTTAACAGTCAATATCAGAGTCTTTCTGCGCATAGGTTATTAGCGAAATCACTTTATCATCACTTTGACTGAGGTCCGTATTTTGCCGGTACTTGGGGCAATAACACTCGCGTAGTACTTTCGTAATAAGTTTGGGCGGCGGCCCGGGGCTTCGTGCCCCGGGCGCGCGGAGGCGCGGTACGTGTCCTTCTAATTGGGAATTTCGGGCGCGACTCTTCGTGACGAAATTTAGGCGGCTGCCCGGAGCTCGTGCTCCGGGCACGCGGTACGTGTCCTTCTTCTATGGTACCCTGGGCGCAACTGACTGAAGTGGGCGATCCGTGGTTTATATACCCCGTCCAGTTATGCCTACGTGACCAGTGCTCCTTGGGACGAACCTGAGGAGGTAGCGGGCGTCGGGGAGTGAAGGGCTTCCTGTTACTGCTTGTGTCCAGCCGACGGTCTCGTGCTTCCTAATGGAGAAACATTCAATGGCTGCATGCTCTTGTCCCTTGTGCGGACCGGAGTGAGAAGCGGGGTGAAGGGTTTGTTTATTCATATCCTCGTTTTGACTGAAGTGCGGAGCGGTGCGCGGGGTTTCCTGTCCGTTACAATTGCGCTGTTTTATACTGATGTAACATCCTACGGTCGCATGTTTCTGCCCCTAGCGCGGACCGGGAAGAAGCGGGGTGAAGGGTTTGTTTACTCGTTCTGAATTGCGTTGCTTATGGTTTGCTTGGAGTTTTAACACATTACACTATCCCCCTTTTCAGGCAAAGTGAAAAAAAGAAAACAAAAAAAGAAAAAAAAAACATTACCTACCTAAGAGCCAAAACCTAATACTGCAACTAAAAGGTAACTACCTAAGAGCCAATTAAACTAAAATTATTCGAACTAAAGAATCTGTTTGAAGATCACATTAATTAACAGAAACAACTTAAATATTACTTATAGATAACTTATTGGTAAGTACAAAATATGGAATGCAATTGTAGAGGTTCGAGTGTCCCTTGTTGATTGATATATATATATATATATATATATATATATATCCTGCTACATTTGTTGCGTCCACCCCCTAAAATCTCCATAGCATTGCTGCGTCCACCGACTTACGGCGTCCGATATACGGACGCAACAATGTTTTGACTTCAAAATTGGCCAGATTGATGCTTACCCCATGTAGAATCGATTGGCAAAAATTGTCATGGAAGCAAAAAATCTATCAGAATGTCTGGAAGCGAATATTGAACGTTTGACGATTTGCCGCCAGGTTCGCGAAACGAAATATATTTCGATCAGTGTATATTTTTATACATAATGGCGGTCCTTCTGCGTCCCTGCAGAAATATATATATTTTTAAGATATAACGACGGTCGTGCTGCGTCTACACATTTGGTCCTTCTGGCGTCCATGCAGCAACATTATTTTTAAGACATAACGACGGTCGTGCTGCGTCTACACATTTGGTCCTTCTGGCGTCCACGCAGCAACATTATTTTTAAGACATAACGACGGTCGTGCTGCGTCTACACAGTTGGTCCTTCTTGCGTCCACGCTATTATCACGCAGCAATATTATTTTTAAGACATAACGACGGTCGTTCTGCGTCTACACAGTTGGTTCTTCTTGTGTCCACGCAGCAATATTATTTTTAAGACATTACAACGGTCGTGTTGCGTCTACACAGTTGGTCCTTCTTGCGTCCACACTATTATCACGCTATTATCATGCTATCATCACGCTTTTATCACGCTATTATCACGCAGCAATATTATTTTTAATACATAACGACGGTCATTCTGCATCTACACAATTGGTCCTTCTTGCGTCCATGCAGCAATATTATTTTTAAGACATGACGATGGTCTGCGTCTACACATTCATATTACTTTTAGTGCATAACAACGACAGTATTGCGTCCTCGTGGCCATTCACGAGTAGATAGTAAATATTGTTTGAGCTCTTGGTAAAGTAAATCTCTAGATTTGGCAACAGTGGTTTTATTTACAACGGTGCCGCGTGCCACTTACAACTAAGAAGCGACCCGCGCGGATGGACATTCTTATAAGATTTTTTCTACAGTGGACGATGAAATGATGTTCTGGCCTAAAAATGTCCAACCACACACTACGAGGGCGCAAAGCGGTGCGTTATGAAACAATACATTTTGAGTAAGGGCATCGCTGTAAAAAAACTGTTGCAGGCCTGCGCCCAGTAGGTACTTATTTTATACAAATGATTTATTTAGACTCTAACTATCAAAATACAGTTCGTTAGCATACATCGACATATTATCATTACTATTATTACCGGAAGATTATTATTACGAGTTATTCGTCTTCAACAATAATTATTTATACACATATAATACATACAAACTACATATATCGCACGGAAAAAAATAATTCAGCATGGGAGTTTTTTTTTCTGTACCTATCAGAAGATTAAGTAAGTTAGCAATATTCAAAAGACGTAAAATTTAAAAAGAGCGGAAGGAAAAGAAACTACATAAATATCTGTTTATAACATACAATGTATGTGCATTCGGACGTCAAAATAATATATTCGGTACGGACGCGAAAACTTCATTAAAACAGTTATCAATATACAGAAGACGTAAAAATTATATTAGAGTGAAAGGACGTGAAACCTATATTAGAAGAAACCTACAATATACAAAAAATATACACCCGGACGTGAGTATGTACGTGACGCAAGAAGTGTATGAAAGTATACTAAATATCAATTCCTGTATTTTTTACAATATTAAAAAAGTATGATATCAGCGATTAGTATGAGCAGTACATAACGCAATATTCACAAAAAAAATCTGAAAAAAAGAACTGGAACTGATGGACGCCCAAAGACGGATTTACGTACGGACGCAATAAGTGTAGTGGGACCTATATATATATATATATATATATATATATATATATATTTTTAATTTTAAAAGATGAATACAAGGAAATAATAGAAATTTTGTCATTAATAAAAACTGGTGAAAAAGTTGCAAGAAAGCCACCCAGAAAAAGTATGAAATGGTATTCGTTGAAAGCTAAGAGAAGGTAAATATTAGAAAGTAAAATAATTAAATATTTAAATTGTTATGTGGCAAGATCTGAACAATTATTTAAATTAAAAGTTATGTGAAGAAAAAAAAAGAAAAAGAACCTCTTTACAAATCGTGCTGAAGTATTATATAGACGATTAATACACAAGTAATGGTTATTATCAGATATTCAACTCTTCCTTATTAATTATTACATGAATGAAGGTATGAATCCTAAAACTAACATTGTTATTTATTTATTTGTATACATATATTTTTTAAACAACTTTAAAAGAGGAGAGAGCTGCTAATAATTGGGAACATTTTATTGTTTGTATTTAATCAGACTAATACCTAACGATTGTTGACCACACAGGTAATCTATGAAGAAGAATTTAATTACACTTATAGTAAACACCATGAAAATCAATTTTTTTTTATAATTATATAAACTAACGTTTATAAATTGTTACAAACATTACTCGCAGCTGCGATGTTCTCTATTCCCTTCAGGAATCATTAATAAACAAAAATTGTTGCCAATGGAGGCAACAGCTGACCTAGGAGATCACTTATAAATATTGGTTACAGGTTATTTGTAAAACTTGCCTACCTAACAAGAACCAGGAAAAACGGTAAGACGAATAGAAAGAACGGTGAAGAGAAAGAATGAAAACAAAAAAAAAAAAAAAAAAAAAATATGTATAATAACAAAGAGAAAAAACTGAGATTATTTTAAAAATATCCCGTTGTCAAACGTAGTAAAGTTTATAATTTTAATTGTCAGTTTCTCAAAAACTGAAATTGTTGACACCAACAAGCGTAAATAAGGTTATGATGAAATACACAAGTTAATTGTCAGTTTTAATAAACTGAAATTCTTGTATAAAACGATTATACGTTTTAAGTAAATATATAAAAAAATTACAACAGTACAATTAACATAATTATCGGTTTTAATAAACCGATATTATCTCATTAAACGATCTCACTTACATTATCGTATACAACGATATCACGTTATTCAAACGTTATAAAACACAATTACAACAATATCATGTTGTCCAAACGTAAAAACAATTAACCTAATTATCAGTTTTATTAAACTGATATTATCACACAAAAAGATTTTACTTAAATTATCGTATACAACGATATCACGTTATTCAAACGTAAAAATGGTCACACAGACTCACTTCAAATATAGGTCACACAGACACTGGAATAACTCCAAAAAGGCATCACGTTTTATAACTGAGCCAACAATAATACAATGATAAAATAAGGCACCACCTTACAGGTGTGTTACCTTTAATTAATTATGCATAAAAGATACGCATAATTATGACAAATTCAGAGAGAGCAGTCTCTGATTGATATGGGGTTACCCAAACACATATTTTGAGTAAACTTACGATTACAATTAGGTATTACCTTGACAAGAAACTGTCCTTATGGACGAATCTTCAATACCTATCTATGATATTTTTATAAAAAAAAATTATGAAGGGAAATAATGAGATGATGATGTGTGTAACTAGGTTTGATAAACCAAGTTGGTGAATTAATGGTATGAATAATGTTAATGATAGGCGAGATTATAATCCTGGACCTGCACGAGCCCACTGTGCGGCCTCTATGGAAAGGTAAAAAAAATCGACATAAATTTTACGAGCAAAACACAGGCTTGTCTGAACAACTCTGACGTTGTCAGACCTAGGTTAAAACTATGCAAATTAAAAGCCTATATGTGTATGCAAGACACTCCTGCGGGACACGTCCAGTTTACCACTTTTTGTGATAATATCATTACTCAATACATATAAAGTAATGATAATTACGATGGGGACTAATAAAGTTTTTCCACTCCAATTTTCTTTCCATAAAAATAGTAATACATATGTGTATACATATAGGGCGCCAACATGTCTTTTGTGTGTTATTTACATTATTAAAAATTTATTATTATTTATTTATTCTTTATTTTTTGATTAATTATGGATAGACATGTAAACCATTACCTAACTTCGCGATTGTTAGAGTAGATTCAGAGTTTATCGAAATTAATGCGTGGAGCGATAAAAGAAAAGGAGAAGAAAGAAGGAAAGGGAAAAAAAAAAACTCCGTACCCCCAAGTTTCGCCAACCATTCGGCAATTGGATCCTTATTGCCAAATAGCGGGGCGAACTTATTGATGGTGGTACATAATACAAACATACGGTAGCCAACGCTTACCTGTTCCGTCGCATCGGGGCGTGCACTCCCACGACACAGCGAAACAAGGAAACGCGCTGGTTGCTTACCGCATGTTGAAATGATACTAATAAGATACGTTTTCGTAAGATGGTAATATAAGGGATTCTATCCGCTGTTTGTACTAATGTTCAAAAATAACGTACCTACTTAAACCATATTAGATTGCGTTACTAAGCGGGAAATTTTGAACTGATATGTAAGTAAGGAGGTTTGTATTATTCTTATGGGGACTCCGATTTGATTATATCCTTTACGTGGAATCTTCCCGCGTATTTACCATTCATATCCTCCAGACAATAGACGGTATCTGATATCTTTTTTATCACTCTGTTGCGTACGAAACGTGCTGCTAGTTTAGCGGAAAAAAACGCACTTTTATCCGATTGGACATTGTTCCTTCTCCAAACGATATCACCGACCTTATAGTGTACCAATTTATGACGGAGATTGTATTTATTCGCGTTTTGCTGGTATGCTTTCGTTAGCGCATCTGCGACTGAATCATAAATTGCAATCATTTCTTGTAGGTTAGAGGCGCGAGAATCGGTCGGGTTTTTATTATTATTATTTGGTGGCGACAAATAGTGGGAGTAATCTGAGCCGTGTGATATAGGTTCGAAACCGTGCAACAAAAAAAACGGTGAATATCCGGTTGCTAGATTTACGTAATTATTTAGGGCCGATTGAACTATGGGTAGGTATTTACTCCAATTGCGGTGATCGTTATTCACTAATATTGCAAGTGAAGTTCCGACGGTCTGATTATACCTCTCTACCACGTTGTTCATGGGTGTGTAATAGGTATTATAATATAAATCGGGGACGCCGTATTTAGCAAGGAATTCTTTGAACTCTTTACTGATAAATTGTCGGCCGTTGTCCATTATAATCGTTCTTGGAACTGAGAAAGGGATGAAGATATTATTTTCTAATAAATTTATTATGGCTTTAGAAGTGGGGTTTCTCAATGGGAATAGCCAGACGAATTTGGTAAATACGTCGACTACGCTTAGAATATGCAACTTATTATCGTAACTTTTGGGGAAGGGGCCGATTAAATCAATACTTAATGATTGAAGGGGTCTATCTGTATTTTTCTGTTTAGACATATAACCGATGGGGGGTTTAGTAGAATGTTTGTAGGCTTTGCAAGTGAGGCAGTTTGCTATGAACAATTTAATATCTTTGTACATACCAGGCCAATAGTGTTTAAGGGACAATTTTTTGAAAGATTTAAAGGTACCTGGATGGATGGAATTATTAGCCGCGTGTATGTCGGACATGATAGGTATTCTATTTTCTATCGGGGGAACTAGTTTCCATTCAAAGTCCGCTAGTAATGAAAATTCTGCTTTGCAGTGTTTGTAAAGTTGGTTATTCTGAATAGTGTAGTTGGGAAAATTTTGAGGTTTATCGCAACAACCTTTGAATATTTTTAAGTACCATTCGTCATTCGTGACAGGTGTTATAATTGGTATTGAGACACTAGCGATTTCGATCCTAGATAAGGCGTCGGGTACGACATGAAGTGTTCCCTTTCGGTGAACGACGTTAAATTTATATTGAGATAATCTTGTAGCCCATCTAGCTAATCTTCCTGACGGATTATGAAGAGACAATAACCATTTTAAACTTGAATGATCCGTTATGACGGTGAATTCGGAACCCTCGATATATTCCCTAAAATGATATACTGAGTCTAAGATTGCTAATAATTCTTTTTCCGTTGTACTATAGTTTCTCTCTGCCTTACTGAGACTCCTTGAATAGTATGCTACGGGATGTTCTCCATCAGGGAACTCCTGTGATAGACATGCCCCTATGGCAAAATTAGAGCTGTCACACTGTATAGTAAATGGAAGTTTGAAGTCTGGGCAAGCCAGGACTGGTGCTGAAATGAGGGCTTGTTTGAGAGATTCGAAGGCCGCGGTGCACTCGTCTGTCCACAAAAATTTATTATTGCGTTTATTGCCGCCTGTTAATCTCGTCAGGGGTGATGCTATCTTAGAGAAATTATTGATGAATCTGCGGTAGTAGCCGCATAATCCTATAAAAGATTTTACCTGTGTCGAGTTTTGAGGCCGGGGAAATTTTTTGATGGCTTCTATTTTTCCCGGATCGGTGCGGAGGCCGTCGCTGTCGACTATGAATCCTAGGTATTTTAGTCTAGATTTGCAAAATTCCGACTTTTTAAAATTAATTGTTAGGCCCGCGTACTTAAGGCGTTCATGAATTCGGTTTAGCAAGTACATATGTGATTCAAAGTCTTCTGATATGGCTATGAGGTCGTCTAGGTATCCGAACACGTGAGAATCGAATTCCGGTCCGAATAACGTGTCTATTAATTTCTGTTGTTCTGCCGAAGCGTTACGGATTCCGAACGGGACCCTTTTGAACATGAAGCTACCGCGTCCGGGGACGACGAAACTTGTCTTCTCGCAAGACTCCTGGTCGAGAGGAATCTGCCAATATGCCCGGCTGAGGTCAATTGAGGAGATGTATCGGGCGTTACGTAAATTATTCAGAATTGTCCTCGCATACGGCAAGGGGTAGAAAACTGGGGATGTAACTGCATTTAAACGACGACTATCGAGACAAAGTCTAGTTGAACCGTCCTTTTTCGGTACTAGTATGACCGGGTTGGACCATGCTGAAGAGCTTTTGGATATTACTTTGAGGGCTAGCATTTCGTCAACCTCCTTGTTAAGCTGGGCCAGACGGACCGGTGATAGGGGATAGTACCTTTGCCTTATTGGTGGCCCCTCTGTTTTAATAGTGTGTGTTACTAAATGAGTGACACCTAATCCGCACTTTTCAAAAGATATGTCTTCGAATTTCTTCGTGACCGCCTCGAGTATTGTAACTTGTTCGGAAGAGAGGTTCTTTGCCGAAGAGATTGTGCGGATTTCTGAGATGATTTTAATATTATCGGTTGTCGGATGTCTAAAAAGTTGAGGAGCAATGTCGAATTTTCTCCAAAAATCTATGCCTAATATAAATCGGTCGCCTATAGAAGGGATCACTAAGAATTCAATAGTGTGTGTGGAGTTATTTAGTGTAACCGGCAACGATAATTTACCGATAATTTTTTGTGATCTGTTGTCGGCCGTGAAAACGAATGATTTAATCTTAATTAACTGGTAGCCAATTGTTATAAAACTTTTATAAGAGTTGCCGCCGATGCAAGATATACTGGCTCCTGAGTCTAGCAGACCCGAGAACAATCTATTATTTATTTTAAAGTTAGCGAACGGTCTACCGTCCCCTGTTGGAATACAATTTACTTCGGCCAATGACGTTGTACTGTAAAAAAATTTCACGAAAGTTAACCAATCAAGCCATTCCTGGTGCATTAATGCCTTTTCGGAAGCCGTGAATTGTTGATTGGTTTCGCGTTTTTTGAAGACTTATAATTCGGTGGTGGCCTGGTTACGTCGGGTAATCTATTACTACTCCTGTTGTTATCCCTTTCGTCTCTACGCGATGAGTATATGCATTGGTTGGCATAATGGCCGTTCTCGTTACACCTGTAGCACAATATTACGCGGTTACGAGGGAAATTTGTGTTTAAAACCGCGAGTTGGCTATTATTATCTGCCCGGCGCCTATGAAAGGTACGACCTGTAATTGGAGACTGCATTGAATTCATTTCGATAAAAAGACATTCGTTTTCCAATTGGTCCAACTTCGTAATCGTTTTATTACTCATTATCCCATCATATTTGGGCAATAATGCTTTTCGTATTATTGAGAGTAATTCTGTTTCTGAAAAGGGAGGATTTAACTTGCTATTTAAATTTTTCATGATTTTAATGAAGTTGGCTGCAGTCGAATTGTTAAACTGTTTTCTTTTCAGAAACTCTGAACGTGAGTAATCTTGACGGGTATACGTCAAAGGAGTCACATTAGAAGAAGAAGACGTGGCCGGGGTGTTTAATAAAATATTGTCTATCTCCGTGCATAATGCCAGGAGTTCATTAACGTTAGACGTAGTTTTTCCTATTTTTGCTTGTAGGTATTTCTGTGACAAACCTTTTAATATCAATTGATGGAGCTCCTGTTCTGTTATCGGCGAATTTAATTTAGAATTTATGCTAAGTGCTTCTAATATGAAGTCCGAGGCAAGCTCGTTGTCCGCTTGTGTCAAATTAAATAGCTTCGCCTTTTGGATCAATTGATGATTTGGATTATCATATTTATTTATTAACGCTTGACGTAGATCTTTCCAAGATAAGTTCTCATTAAATATTTTCCTATACCATGTTAGCGCATTACTGGATAACAAATCAATGAAACCTCGCGTTATTTCGGTGTCCGATACGCCCCTCGCGAATTTTAACTCCGAAACCCTTTCTAGAAATATTCTGACGTCAGACTTGCCGTCAAACGTCAAATTCCAACTAGCTAAGTTGATTGAGCGTTTAATAATATTATAACTACCTACCTGGTTGATATTCGAATCCGATGTTGTACTTGTTGTATTTGTGTTTTTTACCACCCGTATCGGAGAAGAATTCGTGATATTTATTACTGATTGTGTTTGCGGTGATTCATTGATAACAGCCGCGTTAGTAGGTTGGTTCGTCAGAACCGTTAATGAATTGTTATAATCTGTGCATTGCTTGCGTAAGGAGACCAGAGCTCGTTTGGGCGTTATTCCCTTACTTAAAAGCAATTTTTTTATCACTGTCGCGGAGCTTTTTTCAAAGTTTAGAATCGGAGTTTGGTGATCCATTTTAACTTTGTGTTAGTAATAAAAAAATTAAAAATAATGTGCCTAAGTGAGTGCCGTTAAACGATATTTATGGAAGAGAGACGCGGTGAAGCGGTAGGTATTAATTGACTTTACCTGCCGTCGGCTATTTTCCGCGGTAATTCTAGGTTCTTTTACAAACTTTACTTCAACAATATTACAAGGACATGATTCATAACATAATTACAGGTAATATTAACAATTATAGAAATACATATATTCTACAATATAATCTGTACAAAAACCTTTGCTGACACAATGATATGTTTGTTTACTTGGACGCCAGTGTAATATTTGGAAAATAAATTATTGCCCTCTCATATATCTTTGTCAGATAAAGGTAATTGTCAAATTAATACATGTTATTTAAAAAAAACACATTGCTAGATCTGAATGAATGACAGGTATAAAAATTCCTACCTATATTGGCTCATCACGAATCTTATACAATAATGTTAATGGGGAAATCATACGCTTTGCCGTGGTCCTTTCTTGATGGCTTCGGTGGTTGTTGAATGCAGCCGATGATGTGGGATGCCGACGCCTGCAGGCTGAATGCCCAGACGTCGGAAGTACGTGAGCAGTTGGGTCTCCTCGCCCGTGGTGCAGAAGCTTCCCTATAAACTCACAACCGGGACCAGACCTCCGGTTGGAGCTTTAACGGCCGTAGGTATTTACGTGAATGATTACGTATGGATTAGTCTTTATTTTAACAGTCAATATCAGAGTCTTTCTGCGCATAGGTTATTAGCGAAATCACTTTATCATCACTTTGACTGAGGTCCGTATTTTTCCGGTACTTGGGGCAATAACACTCGCGTAGTACTTTCGTAATAAGTTTGGGCGGCGGCCCGGGGCTTCGTGCCCCGGGCGCGCGGAGGCGCGGTACGTGTCCTTCTAATTGGGAATTTCGGGCGCGACTCTTCGTGACGAAATTTAGGCGGCTGCCCGGAGCTCGTGCTCCGGGCACGCGGTACGTGTCCTTCTTCTATGGTACCCTGGGCGCAACTGACTGAAGTGGGCGATCCGTGGTTTATATACCCCGTCCAGTTATGCCTACGTGACCAGTGCTCCTTGGGACGAACCTGAGGAGGTAGCGGGCGTCGGGGAGTGAAGGGCTTCCTGTTACTGCTTGTGTCCAGCCGACGGTCTCGTGCTTCCTAATGGAGAAACATTCAATGGCTGCATGCTCTTGTCCCTTGTGCGGACCGGAGTGAGAAGCGGGGTGAAGGGTTTGTTTATTCATATCCTCGTTTTGACTGAAGTGCGGAGCGGTGCGCGGGGTTTCCTGTCCGTTACAATTGCGCTGTTTTATACTGATGTAACATCCTACGGTCGCATGTTTCTGCCCCTAGCGCGGACCGGGAAGAAGCGGGGTGAAGGGTTTGTTTACTCGTTCTGAATTGCGTTGCTTATGGTTTGCTTGGAGTTTTAACACATTACACTGTTAAAGATGTTTGTTATTTAATGAATGTGAAATTGAAGTTCAAACCACTCACAAGTACCTTTGAAAGTAAGAGCTTTAAATTCCGACTGTTAAATGGTGTAAATCGAATGAAGGAATGCATTACCTCAAAGGTAAATATTTGCAGTTACGCTTGAGATATTTGTTTGAATATTTGAACGGTTATAAAACGGGCTATAAATTCACATTTAGTTTAGAGACTGGCCAAAACAACCGAATAGATGTGTATTTTTGGAGGTAACTGCTGCAAATTGACATATTACAGAATAATATAAGGTACCAAAGCGCACATCAAATACTTAGTTTGATGAGCGTGCTTTTGAAGTGTCAGGACTTGTAAAGCTGTAAAAGTGATGTAAACCCTGGAATGGACTGCCACATGATTTATGAATGATCACAAAACTTAAAACTTACCTTACAGACAGTCATATCTATAAAGTCGAAAACCTTTCCCCTATACCTTTGCCATCACTGCCCGCGATATTGTAAAAAATTAAAAAGCTTTTGTAAAATCATTTCATAAAAAATATCTAGTCCTAAATTCTCCAGTCTCTCAAAATAAATATAAGCTCATCTTTTGGCACTAACCTTCACGTAATAACAACGGTGATGGGGGTAGCAAATGTAGTCATGCAATGTCCGGTGTTTTAAATATAATGACCTCCGTCTACAAAAATTGTATCTTCTCCAAGCATAAGCTTTCTAATTAAAGTTTTTATCGGAAGTTATCTGCCAGGTTAGTATGGTTTTCGTTTCTATTTGTAAATAACAAAATTAGATAGAGCCTAAGAATTCATAATAAATTGTACAGCGTGGTGATTTATCACAAAACGGCGCTCTACAAATCATCCAATTATTATTATTATTATTGCACTATGGAAGGTTGGGAATTGAGGTTCTTTATTATCACAATAGCAACACTGCAAACTGCTGCAGTTGGTACCTACTCGTAAAAGTGAATTTAGGTCACTCGATTGTGTGAGATATGTGCATGCGAGAACAATTTCTGCAGATTTATTTAAGTTCTCACTTTTAATACTGCGTCGTTAACCTAATATACTCGTATGAGTTAAAAGTTTAGAAATGGACAGTTTTATTAGCGAAAGGGCAACGAACGGAAAATAGTACGGGAAAATACGCGGTACTTCCCCACTCGAAAATCTATGAAATTAGTAACATTCTTACTTGTATTATTATTCAGAAAATTAAAGTTTTAAAGTACTTGTTATTCTTTGCAATCAAACTTCGATTTATAGCGAATTAAGATTGTTCTAATTTATTTTCGCTCGCCCTGAAAAACATGTTTTAGCGTAAATTGGTATAGCACTAAATTACTTTTAAACACGTTTCTTTACTTGACCTATTCAATTATTTCTACATTACCCTCCTAAAAAAGTTTCTAGAACCTAATATTTCACAGTGCCAAATCGTCGCTAAATGTCTGATACTCAAAATACTGACATCATTTCCAAACCGAAGTCAGTTTAATACAATAAAACCACCCAAGAACCAAGACTCGACCGGGATGCGTAAATTAGAATTATGTCTGGACCATGTTGAAATATGAAATATTTTGATTTCTCAGAAACTTCAAGAAAATTTGCCAAGAACATGTCCTCTGATCAAATCATCTTATTTTAAGTAAAACCATGTTCCACTTTGCGATTCAACAACTATTATTGGATTTTCACTTCGCTTACGTCTATTATTTATTAAGGAGGTTAAACCAACATTTATATTGTAACCAGACGATGTTCAGATATATATTATACTAGCTTTTACCCACTGCTTCGCTCGCATAGTATTAGTGGGAAATTACTGGCATAATTATTGGCATACTTGTTATTATTCTTGCTATTTTGTCTAATAGAAAATAATTATTGTTTAATAGAAAATTTCAAAATTTGAGAATGACATTTCGCAAATAAAAATTCTATTTTAGAAAATATTTAAATTATAGATATATAAATTTATTTTAAGTACCTACTCCCTTTTTAGTATTTTATTCATATTTGAATCCAGAGTAACCTAAAAAAATAAGAAAATGACAGTCCACTTCAATCGCTATGCTTTATAGCAACGTTATGCTTTTTGTTCGGAGAATAAACATTTTTAGAGATATGTAGATATTAACTACGACGCCAAAAAAGTACTCTTTTTAATCACAACAAAGCACTCGTTTTAAGCCCAAAATTAAAAAAAAAAAACATTGTTTCCAAGGTAACAATTTGTTTGACGTTTGCAATTACTCGATTTTGTTAGGGACAGAAAACGTATGATACATAATTTCATAACGCCACAGCTAACGCCAGAGCTTACCAATATATAAAGCCGTTGTTACTCGCAAATAATGCAGCTTTCGATTTGTGAAAGAATTTTTAAATTCCATTCGATATTCATTGCGTGAAAGAGTAAGGACCATCCAACCAACCATCCATACAAACTTTCGCATTTATAATATTAGTAAGATAAGATTGCAGAAGATAAACATAATAAAAAAATCAGCAAGAAAAATAGTGCTTTGTGTATTGTATACTCTTTCTTGAGTTAACGTTTACGGACAATGTTACAGTGTCGATCATCAGGACAGATGTGTCAGAACATCTGCCCTGATGGGCACTGTAACGCTGTCCGAAAGAAGGAAGTACCGCACCACGTCAAGATACCCCAAAAATAAATCAAGATAATACTTTATATAACCATATCTGTATCAAAGTGTCTCAAACTAAATAAATGAAAACAAAAGTTAATAGGCCAAAATATATTTATTCAGAAAAAGTCTAATCGATCACTCGATCAAAAAAAAAACGAAAAAAAATTCGATAATCAAATGTTTATTTTAATATAGAAATTGTAAAAAGTTGGAAGAAATTGATTACTGAGGTGTCATATAGCCTAAAAGCTGAACTTCTCAAAAACTCAGACTACAATTTAAAAAAAAATATGAAAAAAAACAATTCCTAGTTGAACCCGGCTTAAAAACTTTTCTGATAATATTAGTTACATTAAAATTATTTTATGTTCAAGTATTCAAGAAAAATAATTTACAATCAAGAGATACACGGACACGGGACAAGAAATGCAAAACAAATCTTATATTGTCAAGATGGAAAAAATCTAGCACAAGGAAAACTATTATTTACCAGCCAATTCAACTAACTTAAAATTGAAAAATATATAATTTTTTTATTAAAATATATTTGACATATTTCAATAACTGTAATAAAATTATTTAGATCTACTTATGAGAAGAAACACATTAAAATCACTTTTTCAGATTGCTGCTATTTTCCAGATTAAGATTAGGTACTATTTATTGATTGTTTATAAATCAACTGCAGTTGCAAGTCATTTTTCTAATTGAAAAAAGTGAAATAAAGTTTGCTTTGAGTTATGTTAGTTATGTAATTTTAAATAATTGAAATCAGTTAAAACTTTGATTTAGGATTACAAAACAGATAATGGTAGGTTTTTCCTTTTAATCTAAAATAAATGTTCAAAGCATCTAATTTAGAAATATGAATAATGAAAAAAACTAGAATTTATCAGTATCATACAAATTATACCGACAATTCATCGTAATTGATTACGTTAAAGTATTGATAAATACCACAGTGACACATTAGTTTATATATTGTATATAAACCATGTGATATGATGACCAGACAACTCAAGACAATGCAATTTGAACATCTCCTTTGAAAAGACGCGCGATGAAAAAAAAAATTGGTTAAATAAGTTACCTTAAGCTGGGTTATGTGCTATTTTTCTTTTTTTACCTTTTAATGACGTTTTGTACCTTTTAATGACATTTCAATTGGGTGTTGTCTCCTCATTTGTCATGAACCACCTAATATAAATTAATATACAATTTTTGAAAACTGCAATAACAATCATCCAGATGCAAATTTCTTAGAACACAATTATAATCTGTATGAAAAAGAGATTTTAAGCTCCGAATACGAACTTGACTCTTGCAGTCAGAACCTCTTTGGTGGCAGACTAAATCTGTTTATAAAAAGCCGCCGATAAAATGGTTTCCCCGAGGCATTAATTCAGACGGCAAGTCTCCTCGGACCAGAATATATTACTCTCCTTGCTTGATTTATTCTCATTTCGGTGAAAATTATAATTTCACAGTCGGAAATGTCTTCCAGGAGTCGTCCAGTCTACCACGGTCCATCTAAATTCGCACACTTTCACACCTACGTAATATAATTTTATATTACCGTGATAAAATGGGACATTATTAAAATCTCGAGTAATGATGACAGCCTCTTGGTATTGATATGAACAGTGCCAAGAAATTGAATGCTTTGTCCAGTTAATTCATTTCTATTCTTATTCGATTTGAAAATGCGTGAAAATAGGTAGCGGTTTGTAGGCGACTTGCGAACAGGAAAATTTCAAATAAATCATAAGAAAACATTCGATTCCTGGAATTAAATCGTTTACACAAACAAGTTGATCGCATTTCCATGCAATCACTAAAACCTAATTACTGCTGTGGAAAATTTTCTAATAGTTTCAGCATTGATCTTCACAAACATTCTGTTATTGTTTCATCATGATTGAATGATTAATTTAATAATATTTTAACGATGTTTTGTTTTTGTTTTAACCAAGTCTGTTTAACTAATGTTGTTTGTGGAGATATTCCTTTGCAGAGAGGAATGTGTGTCAAAAAAACAAGACCAATTCATTCAGTTACTCATAGTGATAATACACTGCTGGGGGTGCATGAAAATAACTATTTGATAACCTTTAAACTATAATTAAACCTTACTTATTATGTTATTTCAATAATAAGTTATCGTTGCCTAGAAACAAGCAGTAAATTTGTTTGTTATTCGTGTCCTTCCCTCAGAATGCGAGTGGTTTTTCGCATAGAAACGATAATCATAATATTATTTCATTGGGGTTAATTATGTTTTTGAATACAGATTTCTATATTGTGTTTCCTTGTTTTTAAAATACGATTCACGTTTAACTGTTACAATCTACGTGGAAAATATTTTTGTTTTCTTTCGATGAAAAGCTCAGTTCTTATTTACATTAGGGTTTTTGAAAATTTTACTATATACGATATATATTATTAATTAATATTACGATTAAAATAAATAATTGATAACTGTATAACTTTCGGATCCCCAATAAATCCTCTTTGATACAATAATACACCAGGTAGTATTACTACCGAGTTTAAACAGCCTATTCTAACAAATGTAGCGATATATCTTCTAATTTGACAGATTTCAAAGCTTTATAGCTCATGATGGAAATTATGATGTGAGCAGTTGATCTGTAAATTGCAGGACTTAAATGTTACGAAAAAAGCAACAACTCTCAACTTTCGGAAATTTTTTATGGTAATGAATGGAACATAAATTTTTTTGAAGATTGATGTAGATTTTATTTATTTATTTATTAATTAATTAACCCCCTTTTTCGGGGCTTTTACATCGCTATATCGATTGTCCAGTTGATTATTCAGATATCTCCGAAAAATCAAAATTTGATTTGAGTGTTCAATTATATGTAAAAGTGTACCCTCTTTCTGGTACAATATTCTACTAGGGACTCATAAACACAACCAAATCAATTATAATGCAGAAAAACTTGTATGTAAAATGCAAAAAAAGTGATTTAAGCAAAATGTTGATATTTTCTGGGTCACTAGTAGGCTATTTCAAAATGTCATACTAATATACCTATATCTGACCGTTACGCCTCCCGGTGTTAATTTATAGCATATTTAATATGTAAAACACAGACACGTGTGAATGATATTTGATTTATGGTGAGCATTCGAATATTACTCTCTTTATCTCAAAACTTATTATTTGGAGATATCTGACTAATCAACTGGACGATCGATATATCTTGTATTAATTTTGATGAAACAACGAATCGGTGCGGTTTATTTTAGCTTTAGCAGTGAAAATTGGAAATTCGCAAGTTCCTTAACCTGTCTAGTTCGACGGGGCAGACAGACGGGTGCAAAATCCAGAGTCTATTTTCGTCGGCCACAGAGAGCAGAGATGCAGCATAGCTCGCGGTCCAGCTGCATTCAGGTGCGGCAAACTGCACCCGACCATTCTCTTATTACGACTAGACATCGTCCCTTTGATCTTTTTCTTTATAATTGACCAAAATGCTATTAAAATTAAATGCGTAATTTAAAAAAAAAAAACTTTGGATGCATCATTATCATTTATGAATTTATTTTCGGTCAGTGACCAATGTGACCATCTTTTTCAAATATTATTGAAAAATAAATATTTGTACGTGAGTATATACAGTATTAAGTATTCGTATCTCCTTAGCTATCCAATAAAACTTTTTTTATGACTTTTGTGCTGAAACCGGTCGGCATGTTTATTTGGTCGACGCATGATGCTATATGTAAGTACCTACCCTTTTTTAATAAAAATATGTAAAAAAAAAGAAAGATAAACATTCCCGGGTTACGAATAACCCGACAATATTTGAAAATCTCCTACTGCCACCACAGTAAGCCGAAAATGTTGCTCGAGTCGTGTAGGAGGACTTAGCCAGCCGAAGATTTTATTTTATTTTTTTATTTATTTGTTATAATGGTACAAAAATTACATATTTGTATACATCAATTAATTTTTCAAAAATAAATTAGTTAATACGACTTACCCTTTTTTTAAGAGTAAAACTAAATAAAGCTAATAAATGCGTGAATCGAACGTGGAACGCCTGGGTGGGACCCAAACGGGATGCCCACCCAACCACTGACTGTTGTCTGACATTTTAAATACGTTTTTTTTTAGATTTTTCATAATATAAACTTATGATTATGCATAGCGCGTATTGCCAAGTTATCAAATGCCTCAGAAGACGAAATATCACGTCACGAGTAAAAACGTTCACCTATAAGTTAATTTTCACAAATTAGACTAAAGTAGCATTGTTTTACGTGACTAAATTTAGTAGTAGATATCAAACAAAAAACAATATTTATGAAATGCATATTTGAGTAAACAAAATAAACAACTGAAACAAAACTTCAATAATATTATTATATACGAGTGATTGAAATGTGACGTTTTCACCCGAAAAGAAGAGTAGGCCAAAATTCTAAAGAAGCAAAAAATTTTGTCATTTTGTGAAAAAAGTATTTTTGTTTTAAAAACGTTGATTGTGCACAAGATCAGAAATTATTTTGCCGCATTTTCGAAGAGAAGGAAAATCATTGTTGTGGCATCGAGTTAGTAATCATTAGGTAACGGAAAACCACGAAATACATTATCAAATAGGGTAGATATTTAATGAACACAAGGGAGCTAAGTACTTTGTTGACTCGATCGACTGTTAGATTTTTCAATGTCAGCATATTCAATCCACGGACAATAATGTTACCTATTGGTTTTTCAATTATCATTGATTAAACTGTTGTCCAATAGTGAGGAGCTAATAAAAGCTATAAACTTCTAGAAATATCATAGTTATTGATTCGTCTTATGGAAAAACAATGAAATTATTTACTCAAACACGGAAATAGATAGTGTAAACAATGAAAAAGTAGGTACTACATGATTATTGATTGTTTTTGGTCTAACGGAAATTAATAGACATTCAAAATATTTTTTAAAAGAATTCATAAATATTGTAGTTTAAAAACAGGTGAGGCAAAACATTACAACGTGAGTCAGAATCGCCGTTAAATATTATCTAGGCACACATGTGTTACATCCGAAAACTGCTCATGAAGTACAGCTTCAAATGCACTTCTAATGGACTGTAAATACTAAAAACGAAACGAGACGAGATGGTGTTTGCTGGAATTTAATGATAATATATGTAGGAAAAATAAGTTATGCAAGAAAAAAAGATAACTAATCACTTAGTATCTCTGCGAAAGAGGACACGACACAAACAAAATATAGTTATATTTTAATAGTTCCACCGCGATACCTCGAGGTAATTATCGCAACAACAAAACGAATGAGTACAAAACGATATTATGTACTTCCGAGATTATCAAAATCCTGATTTTTACTTGAAAACGAGATTTGGCATACGATAAATACCAACATCTTGCTTCTAAGATAGTTCCAAATCTTTTTCTGTTTTCAAAACAAACGCACTCGAATTTGCACTATTTTTCCTGCCATTGTTCCAAATTTTAAATACTTTTCCAGCAAGTTGATGTTTAGTGAGAGATAGGAATTGAATAAATGACACCTTGGTAGGAACTAAGCATATTTTCATTTCAAAACCAAACAACATTAGATACTATACTTTATAATATAAGACTTTTTGATTCACAAATTTAAATTAGATTGGATTGAGATACGTAGTTTCAGATTTGGTTAAGGGTTAGGTTAAATTACAACTTTGAGAATATTTTATTATCGTTAGAAGATCGACAATAGAGTTAAACCGCAAAATTGAGACCACAACAACGGGGTCTGTGCCTAGTAGTTACATTATTAAAAATGACTTATTGTTCGTTAGTAATTCGTGAGGCATACTTGTAATCTAGTTGTTTCATATCAGAAAGATAATATATTATCATTTGTACGATCGCTTAACGTGTCATAAATAAATCCGCGTTAATCCTGTGGCGATATAAAAAAGGATAACAAACCCGTTTGGATGGTTATTTCTGTCAGTTCTTCGTACCGAAAATGCATTTGGTTTATTGCGTACATGCAAGCGAATTTATAGGACGATTATTTTCCGGGTTCATTGAAATGCAAGCCGCAATATTTTTGGTTCAAGTGGTGTTTCGATTATGCCCCGCGGCCAAACAGATATCGGAAATGCAAGCAAGCAGAAAACACTGTAAATTTATAGCTTATAACAAAATTTGCAAATTAATAACAAACGCTTTTGGGTTTACTTTATAATACGCCTTCAATGACTTGCCAAAATTGTTGCATTGACCGAAATTGAAAACGAAAATAAAGGGTTCATAAGAGTTACACTCATAATAATTCTAAGTTTATAGACATATATCCATACACGTTTTCAAATTTAGTTGACACTAAATTTATTTTTTCAAACATTATGTGATCTTTCACGTATACAATGATTCCTCCACCCAATCTTTTTGTACGACAATAGTGGTATGAGTTATATCCCGCTATTTTGTAGAGATTAATATTATTTTCGTTTTTTTTGTTTCGCATAGCATGATTATGTCAATATTTTTCAATGAACTAGAAATAATTAGGAGGAAAGTATCCCAATACTTAGACAAGAATGGAATATTTAAGTTAATGGCAGTTATATTATTTCTTAAGGCATGTTCATTTATACAGTTTTCAATATTTTGTGTGCGTTCATAATTTACTTCATCATCTTTCTCAATGTAGTTAGATGCCGTAGTCGATATTAGCTCAGTTGGTAGAGCACTGATCCGGCAAGTAATAGGTCCCGGTTCCGATTCCCAGATGTAACCGTATCTTTTTCTGATTTTTCTCTTTCATATTTTCGCTAATATTGTCTTCATTAAATAAATATTACAATTTGAGGTTTTACTCATTAAGTTAAAAATAAAAATATAAATAAATTACAATAACTTTGGTGATAAATTATAATTTGTATTTGAAATTTGAAACAATGTTTATTCGACATATTTAAGCGGAATTTACCACAAACTTGGAAAACAAGTTAAAGTATCCAATGCAAAATTTATAAACGTTTTAGATGACCTACATTATGATGGAATGCATAGAGTTTGGCAAACAAAACGACCACAAGCCCATCGATCTTGATAACTATAAACCTAAGAATTATTTTATAAGATGGTCGTAAATATCTTTCAAGAAATTTTGTCTAACGAATATTAAACACATAAAAAATATTGTAAATCTGTGTGTTAACCGCAAAAATTTCAAAAGACAGTCCGGAGTACACAAATCATAGTATTTTCCACTTTTAGATAGAAGAAAAATTGATTTATGTACTCAGATGGAGAAAATTAAACCTTCTGTTAGAACAAGAATTATAATTTGAAATTAATATTACTGAATTATAATTTGAAACTTACGAAATTTTTAATCGCTTTATTTATGCATAAAGCAGTAAGCCCATAGTAGATAAATACTGATAAAAAAAAACATAAAAATGTTTTATCGTGATACGCAAGAGTGTCTGTGGTGGGCATCGTGTATTTAATTTTTAGTCAAATCTATAATTTTGCTTACTTGACCTTCTAAACAAGAGGAAGGTCACTCTTTGTGTAAAGCACGGGCAAAGCCGGGGATTCCAGCTAGTAGTATGTACATTAAGCTATCACGGTACATAATGCGAATTCAAATTTTCAAATGAAATCAATTCAATAGAATTGCATGAAGGCAACTGTGACATTATTTCCGTTGTCAAACAATGAACCCACTGTTGATCCGATAGGCTTTAACATAACTCAAACAAAAGCAGTAATTGTATAAAAAATCGTAGAGAAAATGTTTTTTCATCACATTGTTTTTCAAAAGTTGTGTATTTTTTTTACCACATGCTTTTGTCAAACAATTGAAATCCATAAACTAATAACACATTCAGTTTCAATGACGTGAAGGTATTAGCAACATAATAAAAAATTGAAGCAAGCCCTAATTTTTGCAACAAATATTTAATGAATGGAAACCGACTGCACATGACAACAACAAAAAACAAATAAATGAGCTTGCCATAAAAATGCTTATTCTTATATTGCTAAAAGATCTTCTCGTAAAAAATTGACTTAGTCAGCAACATTCGTGACGTGTATTTAAAAAAATAAGAACGTTGAAAGAAGAGTTTTAGTAAATATTTGATGTATGGAAACCGATTAGGCAACGACAAAAAAATAAACGTGCTTGCCATAAAACAACGCTAATTCTTTTACTGCTAATAGATCTTCTAGTAACAAAAATTACAAAATTTGTGAAGAATATTTGTTTGACTAAGTTGCTGATTAACGAGGATATATCTTTGTAGGACGATGCTCTTCGAAATGCTACATGTTTTTCTGCAAACGAAGAAATATTTTTTCTTATCTTGACGTTTGTAACAACATGGATTAAAATATATACTTCTGCCCCCAGCAGAGATAATAAAACATATTGCAATTTGTTATTCAGCTACGAGCAATTAAATTATATGAAACAACTTGTTGTTAAGTGAATAATTATTATCCGTGCTCCTATAAGTTGTCAAGTAGAAATGTATAAAATTTGATGTTTTATGTCAGCTGGTGTGATTAGGAAAAAAGATTGTATTGAAGGTTCCTTGCAAAACATGTTTGGATAACTTTAGTCTATATGTTTTGTAATGCTCTGTTGAATTGGGTATTAAATCGGTCAACAATAAATTACGCAAAATATAAAATATTTTTAGGTAGGTACTTAGTTCTAAATACTGATAAGATGATATTATTCCACAAAGTGCATAGTGACACTTAGTTTGGGTTGTTTCAACCTCTGTCATATATACGATGGAAAATCAAATTTAAAAAAAAGCATTGCCTATTGCTTATAATGATAACTTAATCAAAGAAAACTGACATGGACTGAGTGGTGTAGGGAGTTTGGCGAAAACATCGATCATGGAGTGGAAACATGACCTGCAATAACCACCCAAACCGGGGTCTGAGCTACTGTCCTCGGGTTGAATAACACGAGGGTACAGTGTCACGAATGGTACCTTCGAAATACACGATCGCACCTTGGAAAGGGTATTTGTATTTAAATCTTAACCCAGCACTCGGGATCTGTTGGAGTGGGCCTTTTATTTCCCTAGATACTCGTGGAACCAAAAAACAAAAACTTAAACTAAAATCGATGATGGGGCATTGGGAAGCCAAGAGTGAGACCCGAGGGGAGCTGAGACCACCTCGGTGGAATCGTGAGGCCTTCAGGGAATCCAAACAAAGACGAAATTCAGATGGGAAAACTTTACGGCTACAGGATTCTCCAGGGGTCCCTGGAGACCTAGCCCTAAACAAACTCAAAGGAATTAGGCGAAATGGGAGATAGCACATTGGACCCACGATCTGGGTGCTCACGGAACTATATTAAAATAAAACGAGAATTAATGAAGAATGTTGAAAAAATCAATCATTTGTCGATCAAATGTGGCGGGATTTCAAACACCCCTGAAGTACGAAACGATTTCATGATTCAAAGTTTTTTTTTTTTTTTAAATTTCCGTTTGATTTTAAGACTATGCGAAACGGAAAGTGGAAATCTATTTCCAATAAAACAGCCTCGCATATTTGAATGCGACATTCGCCGTATATCACTATATATACTGCAAAGGGAATTTCATAAAACGATCCGCATTAATATTGTAAGATATTTATCATGCAGAATCGTGAATATGTGTTACTGTGTCATGGTTTCCGACCAAATGGGCCCGTTGCAACATAAAAATATTAACTTGGATCGATTCATGTAACAGCGGCTATTATTGAGTTCAGGGGTCGATTCAGCGGCGTTCACGTATAAGTGATAGATACTATCAGTATCACCCCGGTCAAAGACCACAATTGTTGTAACGTAAATTTTTTTGTGAATAGCGCACAAGATCACACTCAGACAATCTCAATTGCTTCCGATTTTCCAGGGCCAGTTGGATTATGCCATCCCTAATTGGGTATGTTGTGAGGCTGAATGGAGTAGGGAGGGGAAAAGAAAGAGAAGATGATGTTTGCGAAGTATTTGGCTCTTCAGATCTGATCACCAAACACTGCTAAAGCTATTTAAAGCAACACTTCGATTCTAAATGACGGTGATTTACCTGAGCGACATCCTCAACTTTCCCCTTCCCCATATCCTTCCTTTCATCCTCACAACATACCCCGATTGGGGAAGCCCTAGTCCCAATGGCTCCAGAGAGTTGGGAGTAGTTGGGCCTCTTATTCAGTATTTACATGAAAACAAAATAAAATACAAAAGATAGAAAAAATTACCACTCGACCTTCTTCTTTTAAATTTTATGGTTTGGTGGTTTGGTTTAGTCACGGTAAAGAAACATTGCTTTAATAGGAAAACAATACCAACTTTACGTGAGACCATTTTAACCTAACAGTGAAACAGGTAAGTAACTTGTCCCATGAATCGTGATCAAATTGTGAAATTTGTTACTACTCAAACTAACCGTTAAATAAAATTCTGATAATAACTATGATTACCTCTCTTCTGAATTACGCTGTATTATCAACCAATCGGAACAAATAAAAAAATAAACAATTTTTCAAAAAAAAAAACTTGTATGAAAAAGTAAACATTTATACAAAATATATTATAACATATACCCTAAGTAAAAATCGTGACTTCCTTATCAGGCACAAGATCTCCTCTATTCTAATTAGTTTTACATGACCTTAAATATAATATTTTCTTAAATATGTATGTATAAATTAATGTTACTCATATTCTTTTTGCTATAATAAAAAAAAATAAACTTTATATAAGCAATCTGTTATCTAAAATAACAAAAAAAATCTCGACCGTTAAGTTCTGATGTAATGAAATTTCGATGTATTTTCTATCGAGAATATTTAAGTAAACAAAGTTCGCAGCATCATTTCCATCGTGATAAATGGAATTGTTTGTTACATAATTTTCATTCGTTCAATAAGAAAAAAAGATTTCGAAAAAATTGTTGAATTATATTGAGAGATTAAATAAATTGTTTTCTGTTATCATTGCAATTTTGCAACACATGTTGAAAATTTATTTATAGTATATACAAGAGCTCAAATCCAAAGAGAAGATTGGATGTAATAAAGATAGTTAGTTAATAATTTATTTATTTTTTGTTATTTAATTTTTTTTTGCAATTTTATTAGTATAAATTAATAGAAGTAATTTTCTTTCTTAAGTTTTCAAAACAAATGCCAAAATATTTACAAGAATTTACTTTACGACATGGAAACTTATTAGTTTTACGTTTGGAACCATTTACATAGTTTAGTTATAGTGGTTAACGGTGTTGTAGATTTTTTATGCCAATGCCAGATTAATATCACACCGTCTTACTGATTAGTTTCTTGCACACCAGTTCAGTATTAGTATTAAACTGGCCTTAAGCCTGGTTTAACTATATGTACCTACCCCGTCGTTATAATCTTTTCACTATCCTAACCTAGCAGGGCTATGTTGAAACCGTATTTATAGTTTAATGGTAGATCGGTGAGCAGTAGACTTCGCGTAAAGTTGATAATTTTGATTTGACAGTGCGAACTCCGACGGAATACAAAGTTACTATCCGACACGGCTACCATCTTTACAGGATTGACCGGAGAGTAAACACATTTACAGGCACTTTTACATGCACACAGACCAAATGCAGAGCACTCTAGTAAAATCAGGACTTCACCATGCACTGTCAATAAGCAAAGGATATAATAGTTCATCTAACTAAAAATGTATCTCTATTCAAAAGTTTCTGGTCTTTCTTGTTTACCTCCTAGGAGGTCCCTACTAAACGACGTCGTTTTCATTTAGCCTTTCTGAATTAAATTGGCAGTAATTCCTCGTGAATCGTCTCCCGGGTTTCATAACAGTCTTGCTAAACTCTTGAATGTGATTGAGGGCCAGTTTGATCCGAGTTCAGAGTGTTGGCATTAAGAATTAGGGCCAGCCAACAAAGAAAGTCCCCCAGGCGTGTTCCATTTCCCCATTTCACGTGTAAATATAACTGCGATGACGTCAACATGCATCTGGTCCACGTGTGTCTGCGTTTGATTTGTGTTTTATAGACGCAGTTCCGCAACGGTCTAAAGTTTTGAAACGGTCACTCGCGGTACGGTTTTATTGCCTACGAATCGGTTAACTACACGAGACGGTTTCAGTTGTAACTATGATCGGTTATATGTACACGAAACTGTTTCAGATTTACCTACGATTTCATATTTACACGAAATGGTAAAATATTATATACTTACATTTGAATCAGTTTAGTACTTCTTCGTACAGAAACGGTTTTGCACGATTTCATATAATACGGTTATTAAAGAGGGGTTGTTTCACATAATTTAAACAATTCATCAAATTTCAAAGTTAATTTTAAAGTAAAAATTCTATTAAAGTTCTGTTATTATTTTAGTTTTGTAAATAAACTAAAAAAAATGCAATAATTATACAAAAACAGAACTTGAAAGTAACCTTCTCAGAACTTGAAAATTAACTTTGAAATAGGATGAATTATTCAAATTCTGCTAAAAAACCCTAAATTATGAATGGGTTGTTTAAAAAAATTTGATCAATTTCAAATATTGGAAGTTAATTTTCACGTTTTGTGAAAGTATTATTGATGTTCTATGATTATTTATATAGTTATCTAGTTGTTATAAACAACTGGCCTATAATGATATAAAAACAGAACTTTAACAAACAACAATTTTTGAATCAATTCATATGAAAATCATAGCATATAATTACCGCTGGAAATTCTCACAGTGGTTTTTTTCTCAATTTCACAAGGAAACTTTCACAATTTTGTGCAATGGTATACAAATGACAAAATATATTTGAATGTATAATGTATTTAAAAGTAGGTACCCATTTGCACGAAGCCCACAACTCAGAAATAAATAAAAATAATATTTATAATGAATAATAAATGACTTCGTTTAAACCACTATATAAAACAATATCAACTTGTTTCAATAACAATGTTCATCGGGACAAGATGTTAATTTAAAAAATAAATGACAAACAAGTATAGACAAATTAGAATAAAGACAAAATATTAAAAAGTAGAGGTGATTAATTGCTTAAAAAATGTTATAAAAATAGTTATACAAAATTAAATATAAAAATTATTTAAGGAAATATAAAATTGGATTTATATAATAAAAAAATATGTTGATATTGTTAATTATATGGTGGTTTAAACGAAGTCATTTATTAATAATTATGCCACAAAGTAATTTTGCTAAGTTTGAAAAAGAAAAAGAAAAAAAATTTCTGATGATTTTACATTTGACTCTTCGAGATGTGACATTATTTTTTATTTTATTTTTTAACAAAGTTACCCTATTTGAACGTAGCATTTTTTTGCTATTGAAATTGTTTTATTTACACTTCTAAAATTCTATAAAATATCATATATATCGCATATCGCTACCTTAAATTATTAATGAGATAGTGAAAAGTTTAAAAAAAAATGTAAACATTGTCCTAACTAAAGTTACTGTGCACACTTTGAATTAAGTAAAATAACTAATAAAAAAAGTGTGCACAGTAAACTGCAGCTTGTTATTTATTTTGATTTTGAATCAGAGACCGGATAGGTCAGTATTAATAATGTTTTACTATTTATTTGCATTATCTATGCTCTGTATGATGCAATATCCTCTCCACACACTGTTTTATGTTTGCAAGATTGCACAGTTAAAATGGAGTGTCCAGTTGCATCAGTCTAAATTTAACTGGATCCCGATTTAACTATGAACGGCTGGACGCAAAGACGTCACAACCTGCGGTTTATCAAAAGTCAAGACGTTAAAAAAAGAACACTGAAATACCCCGCAGCATGCAACCTATTCATTTCAAGGCGTTTTCTATCCATCCAAGTGATGAAAACTATGATCTACGAACTCCTACGAAATCTCATTGTTGCAGCTTATTTTAAATGTTTTGTTTGTTTTTGATAGGTGCCAAAAAATTATGGACCTTTGAAATAATGTGCGCTGAATAATTTTATTGGTTTTTCCAACCGTTAATCCATTTTCAGCTTTAATTACATGGTGATAGATTGTAAACAAAACGATTACCTCCGTGGCTTAGTGGTATGTTCCTCAGATTATGTGCTTACTCACATGATATTAGAAATAGTTCATTTTCATTTCATTTCAAAATGAATACTTTCAGCATCACCATGGTAAGAAACCACCATTCACAATAGAAAAGGCGTTTGAAATAATTTTTTAATACTTATTGACCACAGCTCAATAGCCAGGTTTTACATTAGTTCCACACAGGAGGCCCTGAGGAAAATAAATCCCCTTAGAGCCTTTGTCATCTGTGGGGATGCTGTGTAAGTGTTATTTTTAGGAAACGAAGGAGAGGAAGTTCTAAGAAGGTAAAAGGTAAGAGGGGTGGATAGAAATCCGGTGGTAAACATGTCTTAGAGTGACGGACGCATGAATCTATCCCTCCCCACTGCAGTGCAAGGTGATGTTGCGAGAGAGTCCTGCTGAAGAGGTCAAAAGGTCTGCCTCAACCAGTCTCTCCCGATCCGGCCTGCCACGCAGTGGTTAGCAGACGCATCTGCCGCGAAGATCCCGACAAAACCTCACCCCTTGAACCCGGGAACTTTTGCTAAGTCACCAATTCTTATCTCTCTTCCCCCTACTTCTTCGAAACTTACGACAATCCTCAAATCGGTGAAGCAATAGTACGATTATTTGTTTATTAAGACATAAACAGTACATTATTATACAAGTTAGAAGGAATATTAAATAAAAAATATTTCTGGTAGAGTACCTATTACGTAAGTCCGTAGAATATCATTAGGTAATTTTGCCTAGGATTTGAACGGTTCTTAAAACATAAGTATCATAACTAATGAATGAATGATTAGAGTAATGAATAGGAAGATTGTGTATGAAGGTAAATAGATATTTTTAGAATTAGAAATACATGCTCACGAATAGTAATAAAAGTTGAATGAAAACATAAGTGTAAGAAGTTTTAAAATAAATTATATCAAGCCAAGAAATTTTGTAAATTAGTGGTATGTTTGCAAAAAATCGTGAAAATGTCTAAGTGCAGTAATTTATCACAGTTTGTATAAGATGTGATTGCACGGGAGATTGGAGCCTTTTTTGCTGCATTAGGATTGTTGGCTTCTATATGAAAAAGCGAAGTGTGCCTGGTACGCCTCGTTAGTTTCAGAGAGAAGAGGGATTATAAAAATAGATGGTATGACATAACAAATCAGAGTGTGCAATTCACATATGGTAGAAGTGAAACCTTCAGAAAGCTAAAGAAGACAAGAGTGGGGAGGCTATGAAGCACCGCACAAAGAAGAGGCCGTTTATATTATCTCATTCTCTCGCAGGGTAAGCCTCCGCAACCCTTTTCTTACATATCTCCCTTTAACACTTTAAGTTTTAAAGCTCTTAAAAAAATATGTTTGTCTTAAAGATAATATCTAGACATTCCCCGCGCCGAAACGCAAATTATATAAAATTCCCTCGATAAAAAAAATCGCCAAGTATGCTCCAAAAATTAATATAAACATGTTTATTTCAGTCTTTTTACAAGTTGTATGTATGAAAAATTCTGTGTTTCTTTAAAAGCTGTTTAAGACAACCCTCGCGAGGTTTTTGCTTTATTTTAAACGAGTCGTGTTTTATTAAAGATTTTCACAATTTTCGCATCGATTTTATCTCCTCTAACATTCGTAATTTAACATCTTCTTCTTTTTGAGGCTGATTACGGCGCCTTAAATCCAAGAGATGTATGTGTTTCTCTCTTTTTAGTGTCGGTTTTTTTCGTTTTATAGAGTGTCAAATCACAACAGTGCTAAAGAAGTTTTCACTTAAATGTTTTAATCAATTTTACGCAAGGTCGTGAATCATAACAATAATTTCCAAGAAACGTCTAAAATTGTTTAAAGATCAAAAATATCGTTAGAGCAACCTTCGTGAAAGATTTACGATTGAAATTATAAAGTTCTATCAAGAGCATAACAGTTTGTCACACATCGAAACTAAAAAAGAATTATGTTTAGCAATTCAGTCCCTTTTATCTTTTCATTGAGACCAAATTCCTATTTTCATCTTCTCGCATTTCAAACATGCAATAATAAACTGTCTGCTGCGACGTTGGAAATAAGATTTTGAATTAATAATCGGGTCAGGGCGATGTCAACTTTAGTAATTTATTGCAAATATTCATTCTGCGCCGTTCAATAAGTATGCTAATACAAAATAAACAGTGTGATGAAAATTTCAGTGGAGGCTCGATCAATCTCCTCGGCTTATCGCTGTCCGGTGATAACCTAGTAATTAAACGAAATGTCACTAGAAACTAGATAATGATGTTTGTAAACAAACTAGTCTTCATCCTACCAGGTTAGTAATGAGAATGAGTAATGACTAATTATGTAGTATTTTCTGTAATTTAAGTATTAGATGTAGAAATGCAATGGGCACGATTTTATAATTGTTTATATAGTAGAGGCGTGTATTTCTCTTTGACCAATGGTCAGATCTTCAGTTTGTCAAAAAAGAGTTGACTCCACTCCACTCCATGGAGGGCGCCACTGTTGATCAAATGGCAATACTAAACACATAACTCATGGTGTTAAAGTAAAGCTGTGTACCTAACGTACATTTTAATAAAAAAATTAAAAGGCATAAAAGTGGAAAAAATATTTTTTCATTGCTGTATAGATACCCCCTGATCTCAAAATTACAATTGCAGGTAGGTATATTATTATTATACCTTTGTAATTTTGTGTTTACATAATGAAGAATAACGATAATATAATAAAATATACCTAAATCACAGTTTAGAAATTGCTCACATTTATTTAATACTAGCTTAAGTACCTAGCGTTGCCTGGGCTTTAGATCGTGTCTCTAATTTTCGATCTGAATATATTTTACTCATTCAGATGTAAAAGTAGTGTAACTAAACTCACCATTAGTGATTCTTCCATTCTATCTATTGTTAAATTAAATTAAAGCAAATTGCTTTATAAAACACCTTCTAATCATATTTATATCATGAAGAAAAAAATGTTATTTAAATGTGGTTTACTGTGTTCTATACATTTAGTGTCATTGCACTTTAAACAATATTTAATAGTTAAATTGGTTTTGCCAGCCTACAAATTTTGTAGTTCCATTTTTTATATTTTCTACTCTTATTTGACAGACTGATTGGTACCTGGTAGAGTCTTTGGTGATTAATTATTTAGTATTTTCTATAATTTATTAGAAGTAGAAATGCAATGTGCACGATTTTATAATTGTTTATACAGCAGAGGCGTGCATTTCTCTTTGACCAATGGTCAGATCTAGAGTCATTGGTATCCATACACATTTTGACACGTTTGACATTATCCGTAAAAACAAGTTGTTATTATGACTCGCTCTAGAGTTCAACAACTCATCTATGTAATGATTGACTGGCATTTACGCTTAACCCTTCCTAGATAGTGAATCTCGTGGTGAGGTTTACTATTTACGTAAATTAAATTACCTTCCACAAATTCAAAGTCCAAACAAAAAGCCCTGAGAGAAGTCTCATTGGGTTTTTAATTTAAAAACATTTCGTTTGTTTGCAAGACCGTCATAATTTCAATTCTGAAAATCGAGTACGAGTGCAAAATTTAACATATCAAAAACAATGAAAACACATTGGCAGATGTTTTTAGGACGCATTGAAACAAAACGCGGATATCCGCTCTGTTGTTATATTCCGACTCAAAGAAAACCGAACCAGTCTGATGAAACTGGATCGAGAAAAAATAGCGTTGGGCATTGACGTCATCAGTGGTTAAATATAATATTTAAATAATACTCCTCTGTAGAAGAAGTGGAATGGAAACTAAATGAGATTCAATTTACATTCAGTTATTGAAACACTCCGAACACTCTGAACGTAATGCATTTCAAGCACTTTCATCAATATTATTACATGCATCCACGGAGTGTATTAATATTATGTTTGTTGAGATTGCATGCAAGCATGTACGGCATATTGCACATAACACATATTACACAAGCCACTTGAAACCATTGCAGTTTCAATCTTATTTCGGTTATTTGACTAACAAAAATGGGAGTGAACTGAAAAAAAACATATTTCTTAGTAGGAAGGGGTCTTTCTCAAGATCCTCAACTCTTCATGATGGTGAGAGCTTGTCAACAGATCTGCAACTAAGTATTTCCGGGATCACAAATGACTATCATACTCAAGTCCCTATTTTTATTTGCTTTGTTTAAATGGTAATGCGACGGAATACAAAATTCAGTAATTTTTTTTCCGGTGGCGATGTTTGATTCAAACATTTAGCATCTACGCATAAAAAGTATCACAAGGCACGTGGTATAAAAAGGACCGTATAATTCTTTGTGTGTGTTTAAAAAATAAACAAAACTACGTTTTCGATAGTGCCAAAAATCTTTCCTTCTCCAACGCAAAACGTAGTTTTTTTATGTCAACATTAGTGTAATTCTGAGAAATCAAGATTTTGATGATTTTTATAAAGGTGAACTATTTTTTTTAAATGTCTGTATTAGAAATGCGTAAATTTTCGAATTACCTAGTTGTTTTTATTCGAGTTAATTTCAAAGCGACACACATATTTTATTTTGACTCCGATCATAGGTCCAATGAGGATCGTCCCTTCTAAGAAAAATGAAGATGAATCAGAAGTACCCATCAACGCGATTAGAATATGTCTCATAAGATGTTTCTAGTTTCCGTGTAAGATACATATTTAACATCTCTTATCAACTTTGTAGATAAATTTGTGAGACATTTTCTAGAACTGTGATTTAACTAGTGATTTATCTATTTACACACAGCGGGGTAGAGTAGTTAATGTACTCCATCTTATTAAAAATATCAAAAAATCACCCTTTTCAGGTCCTAATGTATAGAGCGATCTTAACTACCTTTTCTAATATTTTGTCGATTTTGCTGGAAAATCAGACGTGGAGTTCTACACGTATTATAAACAAGGGAATATTGGCCTAGCAACTATACGTCTAGTATAAATGTTTCATCAGCTGTTGTATGTAAAATGTTTCTTATACTACACTTTCAACTCACATATTTTTACATCTGTGTACATAAAGATAATTTATGACCAGAGCACAGAAGAAAAAATGCCTTATATTACTCTTATATTTCTAACAGTTAATACCCCACCTTACATTCAATACCTATATATACTTTTATAGAACTTCTACGGTTGTACAAAGATCCCAATTCACTATATCAAAGGCTAAGCAATTTTCCAATCATTATACCCTTCAGGGAAAATATTTCCCTAAACACGTCACGCTTCTAGATTACATGTTAATATGACAAACATAATGATGTGATATTATACAAACATATGTGACAAGTGACAACCGAGAGATCTGTGAAGGCTGTTGAGTCGTTATGAAATATCATAGTAGTCGTTTTGAAATTGATATTCTTATTTATCTTAACATATATTTTGAATAATATAAAACACATGTCAAACGTCATTTTGATGTCACAACTTCAACATAATAGTAAATAGATAAATATGAGAAATAATTAGTGGCCACCTAAATAACAAGAGTTAGTACCTACCGAAACTAGGTATGTGTACCGGGTATTGTGTTTTCCATATGCAGAAAATGGTCCCTTTTATGTGTATTTTACCGTTTTAGCGTAACCTGAGTAAGTACTTACCAACAGCTATTCTCTCCTGGGTTAGGCTTGACTTTTGATATAATGGCATTCAGAGCTCAGGGCCAAAAAGGCACCTTATCTTTTATCATGAGTATAAAATATATGGTTGTTGGAAAAAATATGTAATTTGTACCCTAGGGTAAGGGTAGCAAGCGTAGAGAATGCTTTACAACTCTGCATTGGTTCTCTACAATCGTGATTCGGTTAAAATTCATAAATCGTCTCATACATGTGTACTTTTCTTTTGATTACTGTTAACATGACCCTAGACTAGAATTTGATATTTTTGAGTTTGCCACGTATCTATTCCTGGGGCGTTTTAGAATTCTTATGCCTTTCACTTGTGCATTTTGTATTCAACTGTTTATTTTTAGGCCTGCCATGTTCAAAGGTACAAATCATCTGTGACTACGTCGTTATCTTCTCATTTCCAGGAATTCGAAAGGTTGTTGGAAAGTGTCAAACCCTACAAAATTGGCTCACCGATTCATGTGGCGTCTAGACTTAGAGATGATTCCTTTAAATCTGAGACACTGGTGACACGCGCGGAGTTTCCGGATAAGTTAGGCGTAATATATAATTTTGGATAGAAGTCAGAAAACCATTTTTGCGTCACATTGCTTTTTCATAAGCCCACATCACCACTTTGTTGAATGACGACAAAAAGTTCAAAATATAACGGGTTTATACTTGATTACAGCTTTTCGACTTCTCCAGTTTCAGAAATGAAATCTGATTTAATTTTTTTTTTTTTAAATTGATTTCGGAATAGATAATGGCGTGTCTTGTATGTTATGTTGTGAATCATGACTCATAATAACATTATCAAAACGCATCGTTTTCAGATGATCTCTTTGTTATCAAGTTTTATTAATTATTGGTGCAAATATTTAGGTACCTGATCACGGATGTCTGGCATTCATCCGCATGTAGAATGCAAAAAATGTTGTTTTTCAACGCTCGGTAGCTTATTATCTTAGATAAACTTCGAAATTTTCCACAATATACATAGAATCATTGTAATATTCCATTCTCAATAATGTTTGCAAACAATATGAGAACGAGCCTCTAAACTCCACGCTGAAATCATTTAATTTAATACCTCTATGAATTCTTAATCTGTCAGTCTGCCGGTCAATTGATTCCCCAAACTATAAGGCAAGTGATTTGTTGATTTTGAACGTGTTTCTATTAAGACTATTGGCGTATGTGACGCTCAGCACATATTAGAAAAAATGTGAGTGTCAAGTTCGTATCTAGCTACTTCTATATGAATACATTTATGTGTTTTATACATTATAAGCAACATCATCTGATCATATTACCATGTCTATCTTGTTCGTGTATCGCCGACAAATAATTTTACACATTTAGTTTGGAATACTAAACGAATACACGGGTTTGCTAAATTGAAATGCCGATGCGGCTACTCAGTAAAACAGATTTTTTAAATTCACATTCACCTGAAACTAGAGTCAATAAATATGACCACCTAGTACTATTTCTGACGAATTTTCTATATATAGTTAGAACCTTATTGATAAATAATCTTTCAAGGGTTGTTCATCAGTCGTGTAAAATTCAAAGCCCATTAGTAAGGCTGATAGAGTTTTAAATTTCCTACCACCATACTCAATGAAGACAGGTAGGTACACACTTGATATTAATTGAAGCATCAGTAGTTTTTTTATACAATTGATCTCACTTGTTTACCAAAACAACATCTGCATACCCGCCGACCTTCATAGTTATTCCTATAGTTTTAATCAAAGATATTTAAAGCGACAATGATATTCAATTAACGAAAACATATAATAAGAATAATTAATTATATTCTTATGCAATCAATACAATATTTACACTACTAACAACAACAAAAAACACCCAGTACTTGTCACACTTGACAAGTGACGAGATTCAGACTAAATTTTTTTTCCAAACCGTCCACCATGTAATATAAAAGATGAACAACGTTTTCTTTGCATTGTTCCATGACAGCCATAAATCTTTCAACAACTCTCAATTTTCCCCTGTTTAAAAGCTTAAGCTGTGGAAAGGTGCATGCCAAGCTGTAGGAAAAGAACGGATGTTACTACACCTTGAATGCGGAAAATTTATTGCAAGATCTTGAAAGTTGAAAATATAAAAAAAGCATCTCAAGTGATGCTAGTACGGAATACAGGAAGATACTGTCACTAACACTGAATAAGTAATTCGTAGAATTATGATCTATTATATGTATTTGAAAGAAAATTATAATTTACACAAAACGTTTCGACTCCTAGGCTTCAGACAGGCAAATGAATTTGTTTACTTGCTCAAGAAAGAATTTCGTTATTTGAAAATGTTTGATTACTTACAATAAATGTAACGAAAATTTGGGCTTACTTCGAGTAAATGTATTCTTCCAAAAACACTTTTTTAAATTTATCTCTTCAATGATCACATAATGTTCAATATCTTATTTTTGATTGTTTGACATAAATTTTGAAAAACAATCTTGCAATTGTTGACTGAACTAACTGATATCTAAATACGTAATTAAAAAACATAATATTTATATTGTTTATTTACGTATTTTATCACTTAAACTTTATTTAAATAAATAAGGCATATTATTTAGAACTTGTGAAACGGAATTAAAGATATTTCCCCGCAGCGATGATATAGCAAACAATTATATAAAATAAAAGGTGAACACATCTTGGCATTATCTATTTTGCATTCTGTCTTCCTGTACAAATGATAATGTAGGTAGAATATCGTGGTGATTATTCATCTAGCATTTCTGGCAAAGCTCACTATAATCTGATGCATGCATGTTTAGCATAGATTATGCTGTTCTAATGAAGTGTTAAAATTATTATTATCTTGGGAACACGTTGTTTGCCAAAACCACCTATCGGATCGTAGATTTCATGCAGATTTGGAGCAATGAAATTTTTGCACCAACAGTGATATTATGAAAAACTATAAAATATTTTTTGAATACTATAAACAATAATTTATATCATCATTGAAGACAATACTAGCTGCTATAAAACGAAAATTGGAAACAGAATTGAACCAAGGACCTTAGTCTTGGCAGTGCTCTGCTCTATCCACTGGTCTTATGAGAGCCTATTCAGCCTTCTGTCATATTTAATTTTATCATTCTTCGAATAAGAACAACAAACATTTTCTTCTCATTGGCTGCTGTCTTTAAGTATGAATGCGAGATTCTTCCCGAAGTAAATGCCATGTAGATAATATGTTGGATAGACACATACATTTTTATTTTAATGTGCGACGTCTATTGACTTTTTTAAAAGTCTAGGATGAATATTTGTTCATTTTCGAAATGACTTAATAAATAAGTTTTCAAATCATACTATTTAATCATTGAAGACAATATTGTCGTGGACAAAAGATTAAATAATTACAAAAATTTTCAAAATTTTAAGCAAACCCCGACACAAAAAAGAGCTGATGACCTTGGAGGCCTGAACACATTTTCATGAATTGTAGTTAAGAACCATCTCGATCACATAAGCTTTCGAACAAAACAAACCGCATCACAATCGGACCATTTGTTTAGGAGCTACGATGCCACAGACAGACACACAGAAAGTCAAACTTATAACACCGCTCCTTGCGTCGGGGATTAAAAAGGAACATCTTTTTATCTAGCACAATGAAAGCCGTAAGATTTTTTATAGTCAATGAGTCATTTGAACAAACTAATGGCATCATTAATGAATGTAAAGAACGTTGAGTCATAATTACATTAAAAGGTAATAATTTATACGAATGTCAGTCAACAAATATATCGACACCTCATACAAATTAATTAAGATCATTTGAAGAATTCGTAATACTTGTGAAAATACTAATTACTCCGAACGAAAGGCAAATTTAAAATGTGTTCAAAAACCTGTAAAAACATGGAGCCATCAATTAAAATGCAAATGTTTTGATTCACAACCAGACTCGAAGTCATTTATATCGTTTTTCCAGAAATTTACGTTGAATAATAATTCAATAAAATTTTGAATAAACACAAAATTGTACGTCGCAGAATTTCAGAATTTTTAAAATTGCAAAACGTTGTTATTTACATGAAAAATCAAACATTTACTATCCTTGATTCATACACTTTTAAACAAAAGTGTCAATACATTTAACTTTTGCATGTATTATGTATAATTGGCGTGTGTTGATTTGCATGCAAAATAATAATTTAAAACGCAGTAAAAACAGTTTTGATAATACGATTTTATTAATTACATACTATAAATGCGGATACATCGAACCTCAATTATTTTATATCAACTAACTACTTACTACCTTGGTATTATTGACAATATTCTCATAAATTATTTTTTTGTATTTTTTTTATGCGCACAACAATAAGCCAACATTTCTTTATTAAATCAATTGAAGAGTATAAAACACGCAATAATTTAACACCTTTATCAACAACTTTAACTCTGTTTTTCCACCATATCTCAAACCTTCTTCATCTCTTCTCCTATCTCATACACCACAACACCAACACCACTTTCTACAGTCTCATAACATTCCCTAAGTCGGGATCTTGTAGTTTTACAAACTTGGTAAATACTATTTTTTAATACTTTAACCGATTATTCTATGCTCATTAAAATCCATTTCAATATATGTACCTTGGATAAGTACAAGTACTTGTCTCACCCGGTGTCTAGACTAAATATTTTTGCTAAAAATAATAGGCAATGAAAGTTCCGAGAAACGCTTGTTCCTGTTCGTTTATTGTCCCTGAAAAGAGGTGAAAACAGATGGTGTTCAAATTTTCTCTTGTATTTTTAAGTCTGTTTACTTTCTTCAGTCTCGTCACTATTGCGTAGCGTTTTATTTTAGTTTCAGCGCCTGAAACTACTGCTGACCTCATAACGTGACACATCCACAAATAGTATCTATTAGGGATACCCTTTCTTCCCAAGGGTCCGCTAAAGGAAAATTGATACCTACTTTCGGACAATGTCGATATTTTATAATATGGTATATTATATTCAACTCAAGACCCAATGACAGATAGACAGATAGATTCTAAAGGGGGGAAGTGATAAAAAATACACGTTTCCACGTGTTTCCATGGATTTTATAGTATTAATAAAGGATTGCCATTTTATGATAAAGTTTAGTAATGATCTATGAATAGTTTTCTTTCACGTGGTTCGTCTAGACTTTAACGACTTGTTGTCGTTGCACAAAATAGGTTAATATAAATTTATAATAAATAAATATAAATATAATGATTATAAGAAGACGTAGTAAGGAGGAGATTTATAATTAGATTAAGTGCAGTTCCACGAAGATATTTTTTCTATCTTCGATGATTGAGGAGTGAGGTGCTTTCTGTATTATGATTTTAAAGAAAATAAATAGGATATCAATTATTTATGGATTACCGGATCAGGATGAGTGTAATCTATTAATTGTTTGATTATCAAACACTTAAGAACTAACTCAATCATTTCCAGAAGATTTGTATATATGCCATCAATTAATCATTGTTTATACGTCTACATAATCTAAATATTGTTTAAAAACAATTATAGAATCCATATTTAATTTCATAACGTCATTTTAAATTCAGTTTGCACTAATCAATTTTAATTTGGGAGGGGGGTATGGGTCCCGCCGTCACAGGAAAGGTTTATTGGATAATCAACACTCCTGCCATAGGTCATTCCAAGTAGTTCGCTAAGTTTAGTGATTTAGCAGGGGTGCTCGTGTTCATCGGGTTCAAATTTAAGCAATGGATTACTACAAATAAAACATTGAATATTATGTCTCAATTAAAAATTTTGTGTGTGAAAGTGTAGTTTATTTAACAGAACTTGTCAAATCGTTGCACCTAAAGAAAGTGTATCAGTGTGCATAGCTCAAGAATGAGATTATTTTCTATGTTGACACAATGCCCATTGCCCATTCTCACTTCTGCAGTGCCCCCTAAAAGCTAAAAATTTAAAAACGCCCCCCCCCAGACCTCCAAAACGCCCCCAGGGGGGCGCTGGCGCCCCCGTTTAGAATCACTGTTTAAGATCTTGACGGGGAATGCGTTTGCCCACCTATTGCGTCTCGGGACGGATCTCTAGAGTCTGGTTGATGGAGACCTTTTTGGCTGCAACTCTCTCGACCCAACGACATCCGTTACTCCTGGACACATTGACTCCCAGATTCCTACCCACCCCTCGTACCCCTTTTCTTCCCAGAACTTCCTAAAAATACCCACTACAGATCATCCCCAAAGATGTCACATGCCCTGAGGGTTTTTTTCCTCAGGGCATCCTGCGTGAAGGTGATATCAAAAAATAACTAAATAAAACCAACAAATTGTAAACATTTCATGTTTGTAATCACTGACGTCAGAAGGTATATTTCAAACACGTGTATAGCTTTTTATGGCGCATTGAAATTAGTCATTACAACAATATTCCTAATTAAAGGTTAAACCCAAGCAATATTAAAATAGGTTAATATATCACCCATTCAAAAGAACCTAATTAGTTTATATTAGCTTGATTTATCTTCAATAATAATGTAGTATGTTTATTATTGAGTTCGTCGCATTAGATTAAAAATAAGTTTTAATGTTTTTTATTAAATTAAAACAAGAAAGAAAAGTTTTTCTATAATAAAATATTTGAAAACCCATTATAAGTAAATGACGTAAAAAGTAAAAATGACTCAGATTATATTTATGTAGGTGTAGGTAGGTACCTTTCTAGAACCTCTTTATTGTAGAATTGGGATTATATTTGATACAATTTCGTCTATATATTACGTTAACTAGTACACAAATGAAAAACAGGGTCTAAATTCGCGATGACTACTGTCGTATTTACTCACAAATTTATTACGTATTTAGATTACTGAAATGCTTTTTAATTGAAATGCCAATTATTGATCACAGTAATAAATTGAGCAAGTAGGGTACCAATTATTATCAATATTCTTCTCAAACAGTTTATCTGTACCATGCTTATTAACTTGAGCTCAACAAATATGTGTTTATTTTATTTTAGTTTATTATGTTTAGGAATCAATTAGTTTTATTATGTTAGAAAACAAACAATAAGATGATAACAATCTTAAATGAATACCTATATGATAAACAATTCAACCCTTCTTAATCAACTTCCGTTAATATATAAAAATAAATGTTTATACATAGGCACTCGTCAATATTTGGCTACCATGCAATAATGTCACACGAAACATTAAATAACATAAGTTGTTAATTTTTTAAATTGGTAATGTTATAACTTTTCAACCTATGGCACCCATTTAAAAAATTATATCTTCAATCTATTGTTATGGTTGCCCATAATTCATACGAACATACTATACAAGCGGCAGGCAGCTGTGTGTCACGTGCTCAGTACATGTACATTCTCGCGTGATTATTGCTGTCCCTCTCAGGCTGGCAGAAGACATTACCATATATGGCTACACGGCGCGAAATCCAGCCAATGGCAGAAGACATTACCTTATAGGGCACGCGTTAGAGTCTTCCGTCTCGCTCATCACGGACAGAGAACTCCGGCCACCGTTCACCGAAGCAACAGACATATTTCAGACAACGGCGCGAGCGGTCGTACGCACTACTACGTACTGTCGGGCAGTATGCCACCCTTTGACGCGGCTAATTAAGTCTTCACTTACGATCTCAGTATGGCGCTATCACGACAGACGCCTGTATAATCCTACTGCCGCCTACTTTATACCATGGCAGCCCTGGCCGCCGGCTTTTAATCCGCCTACATTGCCGATAGCCGCTTAATTCACCGTTATCACCCACCGGTTCGGTAAGCTGACCGAATCCGCCCACCATGATGCCGAGAAGCCGCCCACGCACCCCGAGCCGCCCTGTTCCTGCACCCGATCTATGAGCTTTGCTCTAGATCTCTCCACTTCGTAGGAAGCTGCCTGCATCCGTACGACGCCACGTGAGATTTTAAACCCTCTTATAGTATTTCCGAGCCTAAATTCAGTAGTATTTCTAGTGCCTCTCTCTCTCTCTTATGCTAGGCCTTAAACAGCTTACCTGGTTGCCTGTAATGTTCACCCTTGCATTATTGAATACATTTGAATTGTGCCCAAACCTTGTTTCATTGGAGTCAACCATCGACAGCCTCGGAGGAGCCCTACGACCCTGAGCTGAGCCTTCCAAGCCGAGGCATATTGCCCCCGGGGGGCCTGCTTAACACTTGTTCCCCCCCCGGGAGGGACATATTTCTGGAGACCAGAAGTATAACACTGGACCCTACGTGGCTTCAGTATCACCCTGGCCCCAGGAAGTATGACACTGGCTTTCAACGTGGGGACCAGTAGCATGACACTGGCGCGCCAACTGGGCCGAAGTCTTGTCGATTGTTGTCTCCCTAGAAACATAATTATGTAATCTTAGCTATAAATATTTTATATTTGTGCTCCCATCAACAACGGTAGTTCTGTGTGAATTATTCTAAACGTCGCGAGTCCGTCGGCTAGTGCTATTCGAGTGTTAGGTATTTTAAACATCGCTTACTACCGTAGCATTCATTCTCATGCTATTACGTTTCTATCGCGGCAGTCAGAGTTGTTCGTCATTCGCGCGGAATTTTTTTTAATTGAGTAGTGAATCTCGTTATTTTAAAATCTCCGAGTGGCTGCTGTGTAAGTTGCATTATTTCTTCCTTGAAGAGCAGTGGTTGTTTCCAATAAAAGGTAGTGACTACTGTCGGATTGTGCTCGTTCACATCCGTTCCCCTGTAATAGGAAGTTGTAAATGCGACTGCCAGCAACTGCTCTCGTCTTATATTATTCGTCCGAAATTTTTTTTTGCTTTGTTCATTATAATAACGCAAAATCATGGAGGCCACCATACCAGTAATGGATAGAATATTAAATTTCGAGAAAGCAAACGCGTCGGTAATAAGAAAAATGTTGACAGATAGAGGCATAGTCCCCAAAAGGGCTTTGTTGTCTTTACGGAAACAATGTGTCGAGTTTAATGAATCCCTTAGTGGGCGGGTTGAGTCTCCTGCTATTTTATTAAATTCTCCAAGTGTAGCAACCACCCCAAAAACTAGTAATTCGGGAAACCTCGTTAACATAGTATCCTCGCCTACGCAAAATCACTATGAAAGGACTACCACAAGGTACGTTGAAAGAAAAATAGTTAATTTAACAAATTGGAAAATTTCTTTTGACGGGAATTCGGATGTCCGCGCTTTTTTAGACAGAATCGCCGAATTACAATACGCGAGGGGCGTTGATTGTCAAGATTTGGCTAGGGGTTTTGTCGAACTTCTCACTGGTTCAGCACTATTATTCTATAGGAAAATTTTCAAAACTAATCTAAAGTGGGAAGAAATTAAAACAGCCTTTTTGAAGAGATTCGAGGACCCGACGTTTCAAATGACTGAGAAGTCGAAGTTATTTAACTTGTGTCAGAAAAATAACGAAAGAGCTGCGGATTTTATTTTGGAAGCTTTAGCTATCAATTCCAAGCTGAATTTGCCGTTAGAAGAGTCGGAACTTTTATCGTTAGTCACAAAAGGTCTCACGCCAGATTACGCACAACTGAAGATCGGTAAAAATATCACCAACGTTTCGGAGTTACAAGCATTATGTGAGGAGATGGATAAAATCAAATTCAGTCGCGCATCAAGTAAAAAGGCAGTCGAGCCGGAGGTCGTCTCAAGTTATAAGGAGGTTGACAGTGATTTGGGAATTAAATCTAAAATTCACCGTTACAAGCAAATGTATAACGTACCGGTTCGGCAGTATGTAAATCTAATATCATCCCTGAATGATAAGTTATCATCACCATTGTCTGAATTAGACTTGGTTCTTATAATTAAAAATGGGTTGTTGCACAAATATAGTAAACTATTCTCGTACGATGTGCCCCGTACTTGCGCGGAGGTAATACAAAGATGCGAGATCTTAGAAGATACTCATTTCGATAGTTCCCAACAAAATCACAGGGTTAGAACTTTCGGACGTAATAAAAACTCACAGCTCGCGGCGATTTCACAAAGAACCACGGATATCGCTAATCGTGCTTGTTTTAAATGCAATCAAAACGGTCACTTTGCAAAAAATTGCAATAAAATTAACAGCAACAGCGTCCCGCGCCGTAGCCCACGATGGAAAAAGCCTGATTACAGCAGAGCAAACGATTTTCCTGATCTCTCTAAACCACCCCCGACTCATTGTAATTCGAATCAAAAAAACTTCTAGGCGGTCATTGCAGTCCAAAGCCATCAGCAGAGACAATCGAAAAGGAATGGAATGACTGGTTAGGTTACGTGAAGGTTTTTCTGAATACCGATCCACTCGAGGCAGTGAATGTGAAGTGTAGCGGAGATGGCCGGCCACATGTCACATTCAAAGTTAAAAATCGTGTTTTATCAGGTTTACTAGACTCGGGTGCGTCACTATCTTGTATAGGTGGGAATTTGCACAAACAATTCACGTCTCGTGCGCTGTCCCCTTGTGATCTGGTAATTACTACAGCAGATAACAAGAGACAGGAAGTTTCTGGCAAGCTGTCACTTCCAGTAGTTTATAACGATAAGTTGCAGACCATAGACTTTGTAGTGATACCTTCGCTCGGCCGGAAAATTATTTTAGGCGTGGATTTTTGGAAAAAATTCAACATAGCTCCAAATTTATTTACAGCAAATCAAAGTATTACGTATACTTCCATCTCAGAAGTTAACGTAGTAAGGTCAAAAAACGATCTCACACCCGCGCAACTAAAAACACTTAGTGATGTGATAGAGGAATTTCAATCCATATCTTTTGCTAAACGCGGTTTAGGTAAAACTAATTTGATCGAACATGTTATCGAAACTGAAGGAACCCCAATAAAACAACGTTATTACCCCCTGTCACCAGTAAGGTTGAAACAGCTAGAATGTGAGGTGGATAAAATGTTGGAATTAGGCGTAATCGTTAAAAGTAAATCTCCTTGGTCAAACCCGGTTATTTTAGTTCCCAAAAAGGACGGAACAGCTAGGTTCTGTTTGGACAGTAGAAGACTCAATGCTGTTACAAGGGCTCAAATTTATCCGTTGCCAAACGTTCATCGTATTCTTGATAACTTACGGCATGCAAACTTTATTACTTCCTTAGACTTGCTTAAAGCTTTCTGGCAGATACCCTTGCACCCTTCGTCTTGTGAGAAAACTAGTTTCGTAGTTCCAGGTAGGGGTACCTTCATGTTCGTAAGACTACCCTTCGGGCTACGTAATGCTCCTAGCGAACTGCAACGCCTCGTGGACACCTTATTTGGTCCAGAATTCGAACCCAACCTTTTTGCATATCTAGATGATCTAATAATTATCTCACGTACCTTTGAAGAACATATTGAACTCCTTAAAAAGGTTTGTAATATTTTAAAGGCCGCCGGATTAACATTAAATATAGAAAAGTCGGAATTCTGTAAATCAAGACTCAAATATTTAGGTTTCGTAGTGGACAAGGAAGGTCTCCGAACAGACCCGGCAAAGATAGATACTATCAAAAATTTCCCCCGACCTCAGAATACAAAACAGGTAAAATCATTCCTTGGATTATGCAGTTATTATAGACGTTTTATCAACAACTTTTCAAATATTGCAGCCCCTTTAACTCACATAACTGGTGGTAAAAAGAACCTACCTAATTTTACGTGGAATGAGGAGATAGAAAAATCATTTTCCGCCTTGAAGAATGCCTTAATTTCAGCGCCGGTACTAAGCTGCCCTGATTTTAAGTTACCCTTTATAATACAATGTGACAGTTCCAATTTCGCCATCGGAGCGTGCCTTTCACAACAATTTGAGGACGCAGAACACCCCGTCGCGTATTACTCCAGAGTACTCTCTAAAACGGAGAGAAACTATAGTACAACTGAACGCGAATTATTGGCCATTCTCGACGCCGTACACAACTTTCGCTCGTACGTCGAAGGGTCAAAATTCACAGTGGTCACGGACCATTCAAGTTTAAAATGGCTTATGTCACTCGAGAATCCAACAGGTAGACTTGCCAGGTGGGGGACACGCTTGTCTCAGTTCGATTTTGACATAATTCACCGTAAAGGCTCCCTTCATGTAGTTCCAGACGTACTATCTCGTATTGAAGTTACCCAATTAAATTCATTACTTGGCACGCCTGGCTCTAAAGACAAGTGGTACTCAGAGCTGTATAATAAGTGCGCCAATAACCCACAAGCTAGTCCTAATTTCTTAATACAAGGTAATAGGTTGTATAAGCATTGTAAAGCTGATTTTTCCTTACATACAGACTACGAATGGAAATTAGTATCCCCGGTAGAGGATAGACAGGCCTTAATCTCAGAATGTCATAATTCACCCACAGCAATACACCCAGGTGTGTTTAAAACCTTTAAAAAATTATCGTTAAGGAATTTCTGGCCCGGAATGTATAATGATGTAAAAAAATTAGTGTCCAATTGCAATATTTGCAAGGCTTATAAACATTCAACTAAGCCAGCCTTAGGTCATATGTCCCACCCCAAAAACGTAGATCGCCCTATGCAAAGTCTTAGCGTAGATTTGATAGGTCCCTTTCCGAAAGGTTACGACGGAAACTTTCATATTCTGAGCGTGGTAGACGTTTTTACTAAGTACTGCTGGTTATTCCCATTACGCCACGCGACGGCAAAAACCATAATAGAAGCCTTGGAATACAATATATTTTTACCAATCTCTGTACCTAGAACACTCATAGTTGATAACGGTCGCCAGTTCACTTCAGGTGCTTTTAAAGCCTTCTTGTCTCAATACGGCGTTCCTGATGTATTTTATAATTCTTTCTATACTCCTATGAACAACACGGTAGAGCGCTATAACCAAACCATCGGAACCTCATTGGCTATTTTGGTGGGCAACGATCACCGTCAGTGGTCAAAGCACGTCAGAACGGTACAAGCAGCAATTAATAATACGGTCAACCTTACTACTGGATACACCCCGTTTTTCCTCATGCACGGCTTTGAACAGACAGTGCATGGCACGTCACATTGGCGTATCTCCCCGGGTGCTAGTCAAAATAACACACAACCAGATACGGTAGTGGATTATGCAAATAAACTACAAGAACTTGTAGCCGTGTATGACAAGGTGAGCGATTCACTCGCCGCCGCGTATAAACAAAGTGCTTTTCGTTATAACACTAGACACAAGTTGGAATCCTATAAAATCGGAGACAGAGTTTGGAGAAGAAACTTCCCTCAATCTAAGGCAGGCGTATATTTTTCAGCCAAACTAGCACCCCGTTTTGTAGAAAACAGAATAAAGGAAAAAATCTCTAGCACGGTATATGTACTAGAGAATTTAAATGGAAAAATTGTCGGTAAATTCCACATTAAAGACATAGTAAAAAAGGGTAGTGACACCCCGGTCGTTGCAACCTTATAAGTGTTTTTATTTATGTTTTTGTTGTTATTTTCTCTGATTAGTCCGGTTATTAGTTGAGATATAATTATTACCCCTTAGGTACAACCCTAGGACGTCATGAACCCTAGTGGTTAGTACGAGGTTATAACGCATATAACTTAACCTTTGTTATTAGAGAAGTATACAATTCCTTTCTTAATGGATCGTCATCACAAGTGTTGACAATCCGGGACGCCGGTATGTCTGCACGTGAAGACTTGTGTTATTATTGTTATTATTATAAAAAAAAGAGGTAACTCACCTTACACTAGTGAAATCACTGATGCGATATTTAGTTCATTTATTGTAATGACTATTATTGGTAGTAATAATTTATTACTTTCTCCTAGTGCGTAGCCACTTAGGTTGTTTTTTTTTAAAAAAAAAAATTTTTTTTTTAAATTTATATATGAATGTGGTTACATAAGTATATAAATTCGTCTAAGAAACACGACACGATACACTGATTGAGGGCGTAGTTCAAGGAACCCTAAATTAGGCTAGGTTTTTCATTAGAAAAAACTGCGTTAGGTATTCAGTATCCTGCCCGGGACCGAAGTAGAGACCTAATTTCTATTTTCGTGGAACAATTTGCATTCTAAAAAGTACTTAATTTTAGATGCAATGAAAGAATATGCAAGCATATTCTTTTCTTTTCGTTGGCAAGAGACGGCATAAGAAAATTCTTGTACAAGTGGTAGGTATAAAGGCACCTAGCTCTCATCATACTGGGGTAGGTCATTGAGTAGTAAGAAACTTAGGAACCTTATGGTTGTAAATAACCTTGTGTATATATTAATATAAGGTCATGTATAAATGAAAATATCATTTCAATTATAATTTTTTTTATTTTTTGTCCTTTTTTTTTTTTTTCGGGTTTTTCAATCTCTTTCATTGTCGAATTATTCTCACAGGTAGGTTAAATCGTTATAGTATTGGACATCTCACACGTTGCGATATAGGAGAAATTGGGGCGGTAAAACGTTCACAATCGGGTAGTTACCCACTCCTTAACGGGGTATGTCTCAATTCTAGCGTATGTTGGAGTGAATTCACGATGAAAAGGCAATGTAATAATTATATTACCACATTTTTGTTATCAGAATAGGCCCAATAGACAACACTATTCGGTTCACATAGGTTGTGGTGGTATCGAATTTTAACCTTCTTCCGCGATCATATAACAACGGTTACTCGTTGTGTGGTATTATAGAGCTGTTACAAGTCCGATAGGATGGAACTTGGGTATCGACCTAACGTGTCATTCGGCAGGTAAACTATAATCCAAAGCGTGATAGGATGGCTAAACTCCTTAGAATTAGAGCAGAAGGATTGTTGGAAACGCGAATTTCCGAACAATGGAAGTATATATGATTCCGGTGTTAGGAAGAAATTCGTTACTCAATTAAAAAAAAAAAATTTTTTCCTCTTCTAATAACATTGTCGGTAGTATTAAATTTTCGTATTTTTTGGTAAAAATACGTGGCGTTGTTGTTATTTATTTTAATTTTTTTTTCTTCTCTCCTTACGTAGTCAAACCCTGAGAGTTTAAGTTGAGTTGAGACAAACTCGAATTGAAAGTTATTTAACAAAATTGTACTCACACACATAGAGTTTTTGGTGGGTAAACAAATGTATATTCAAGTGTTTTAATTATGATAAATGTAATTAATTAAATTACTATATAAATATTTTGTAAACACGTAATTGATTACTTCGGTATCAATATGGTAAGCCAGCGTGTAAAGTCCTTGCCATATCAGGACGCAATTGTACGGTGTTTTGTAACTTGCTATATCACTGTATTCAAATAAGGAGTAGTACTTCTCGTAGTAAGAAGATTTAAGAGTATGCACCCAGTTGAGTAAATTAGCTCGGTAATGTCATAAAGTTATGTCATTCGGGTCGTATTGTTCTTATTAGAGAATAATGTAATTGCACTTATGGTCATTACGGTTCGTCTGGTTATTTTGGTGGGAACACCTAGAGGGTGTCCTATGTGGTTTCGTCGAACGCAAGTTCACCGTGAGGATTCCAAGGGATCTATCCGGTTGTCTATGTCGTTGCGGCAAGGGTATATTTCTAGTATACCAAGTACAGCGCTGTACGGGTCACCGAGGGTGAGTCGAGAAAACATGAGAGGATTCATATTATGCCTGAAAATTAATATTCATGATAGGTTTTGTAGCATTACCTTACAATTATATGCGAACATGAGAGGATGGTCGTTTATGCCTGATAATTAAATGCAAACCAGACAAACCATGACAAGCTGAGAGTGCGGGAAACTAACATTTGGGTTGGAATTGAATTGTGAAAATAGCATAAAGTGTATAAAAACAAAGTTGTATAATTTTAAGAATTCCATTGTAAAACGCGAATATGAGTGATTTCGATCATTTCATGACATTGGTCAGCGTACAATATTCCATAACAGGAATAAAGTGTATAAAAACAAAGTTGTATAATTTTAAGAATTCTATTGTAAGACGCGAATATGAGTTGGTTTCGATCATTTCATGACATTGGTCAGCGTACAATATTCCATAACAGGAATAAAGTGTATAAAAACAAAGTTGTATAATTTTAAGAATTCTATTGTAAGACGCGAATATGAGTTGGTTTCGATCATTTCATGACATTGGTCAGCGTACAATATTCCATAACAGGAATAGTGTTGGAAATTTTTTGTCTAATTTTAAGATTTTTACATGGTAGTAATCCTTCTCGTAAGGGTCATGTTTTCTTTATTTCTTCATGCACCTTCGTTAGCGTGTCTTGTATCGCACTAGGTACGTCACATTTTTTTTAATTTCTTGAGAGAGTTGGCAACCTTTGTTCAGTTTTTTGCTAGTTTTTTTTAGCTTGGCTCACAGGTAGTTAAAATTTTGTTGGCTCTTAGGTAGGGAGTGTTTAAATCCTGGTGAAGAGGTAGCTCTGTACCTCACATTGTGGCAATCATCGCATCACATGCTGTATGGAAGGTCGTGGTCCCCTGCATCAGCCTCGCTGCCTTTTCCCTTCATTTTTCAGGGGGAGGAGGGTAGTGTTATGGTTGCCCATAATTCATACGAACATACTATACAAGCGGCAGGCAGCTGTGTGTCACGTGCTCAGTACATGTACATTCTCGCGTGATTATTGCTGTCCCTCTCAGGCTGGCAGAAGACATTACCATATATGGCTACACGGCGCGAAATCCAGCCAATGGCAGAAGACATTACCTTATAGGGCACGCGTTAGAGTCTTCCGTCTCGCTCATCACGGACAGAGAACTCCGGCCACCGTTCACCGAAGCAACAGACATATTTCAGACAACGGCGCGAGCGGTCGTACGCACTACTACGTACTGTCGGGCAGTATGCCACCCTTTGACGCGGCTAATTAAGTCTTCACTTACGATCTCAGTATGGCGCTATCACGACAGACGCCTGTATAATCCTACTGCCGCCTACTTTATACCATGGCAGCCCTGGCCGCCGGCTTTTAATCCGCCTACATTGCCGATAGCCGCTTAATTCACCGTTATCACCCACCGGTTCGGTAAGCTGACCGAATCCGCCCACCATGATGCCGAGAAGCCGCCCACGCACCCCGAGCCGCCCTGTTCCTGCACCCGATCTATGAGCTTTGCTCTAGATCTCTCCACTTCGTAGGAAGCTGCCTGCATCCGTACGACGCCACGTGAGATTTTAAACCCTCTTATAGTATTTCCGAGCCTAAATTCAGTAGTATTTCTAGTGCCTCTCTCTCTCTCTTATGCTAGGCCTTAAACAGCTTACCTGGTTGCCTGTAATGTTCACCCTTGCATTATTGAATACATTTGAATTGTGCCCAAACCTTGTTTCATTGGAGTCAACCATCGACAGCCTCGGAGGAGCCCTACGACCCTGAGCTGAGCCTTCCAAGCCGAGGCATATTGCCCCCGGGGGGCCTGCTTAACACTTGTTCCCCCCCCGGGAGGGACATATTTCTGGAGACCAGAAGTATAACACTGGACCCTACGTGGCTTCAGTATCACCCTGGCCCCAGGAAGTATGACACTATTTATACCTATCATATAATAATTATATACTCGTAGAAGTTAGGGTTTGGCGGCGGGCGACCGGCGTGGATTTAATTTTTAACCAAATAAGTTTTATTTCGAGACGATGAAATTTTGCACACTTGATTTTCAAAGCAAGAGAAAGGTCACTATTGTTTATGATATTTCTGAAAAATACCCTCCATCCTCTTTTCCCACCCTTTAAAGCAAAAATATGATACTTCATAAAGAAATTTTGCCCATTTAAGATTCAAAATAAGAGGAAAATTGCTGGCTAAATTGACGAGACATTAAATATTAATATTGTGACAGTTCATTATTATCGGCATGCTTTAAGTACTGGAAAAATTCCAAAAACCATTTTTTTGTTTAATATTTAATTAATAAAACAAACAAAAAAACATTTCAAGATAATAAAATAAAGGTTATCTGTAATTAATATTCAGAGTGGAAAAAATCTTTAATTGTCATTGAAATTTCATCACAAAATTCATATTATTATATAAGAAGATAAGTTTTGACGTGAATTTGTTCGTATAAATTTGTTTCATAATTCTTTAATCCGAAGGTTTTCCCCGTCACCAGCAGAGATAACATTCGGTTTTGTTTTCCGCTGGACATATAATTTCATGTAAATAAAACGTTATGATTGCGGTTACCAGATAATTATATTCTACGTATTAGTATATTGCAAAGTTCTTTGAACAATATTAAAACAAACAATGTCAAAGTCTTTTGATAAGTGGTCAGTTAAAATAAGTAATACATACCCAGATGCGAGAGTCCTGATAATTCTGAATCTGAAAAAATAAGAAATAATTAGTATTGGGAACATCAAATATTAACAATATTGCATGTCTATTCATATAAGAGGATCAAAGTGTTTATCAATAAAGTAAATGTAAACAAAAAAAGTAGCAGATACTCAAGACAGATGAAACTACAAACTGAAATAAGTATGGTAAAACTGATTCTTTTTGGTGCACTATTTTCGTTTACACGTCTACATAGTGGCATTTCAACGACCCTTTGAGAAGTCATTAAAAGTTATGAAAATAAATAATTTGAAAAATAACCCATTACAAGGTTACGGGCTATATAATACCCTAACCTAACCTAACGTAATCTATTTAACCATTTGTGTTTCATCACTTTTCATGACATTTTAAAGGGTGTGTTGAAGTTTTATGTTCCTAAATAAAAAAAATAAATATGAAAGGTTTCAACAGTTTCAATTTCAGTGAGGCTGGTATAAGTACCTACCGGGAACCATTTATTGGATAAACAACACGTCTGCCATAGGTCGCCACAAGTAATTTACCGACCACCCGGTTTGGTGACTTAACAGGGGTTCCCGGGTTCAAGGGTTGAGGCTTGTCCGGGTTTGGCGGCGGACGAATCTGCCTACCAACTGCGTGGAAGGCCAGATCGGAAAAGACTAGTTGAGGGAGACCTTTTGACCTCTCCATAAGGACTCTCTCGGAACATCACCTTGCACCGCTGCAGGAGGGATGAATTCATTCGTCCGTCACTGCTGGACATATCGACCCCCAGATTCCCATCCACCATACCTTTTTCCTTCCCAGAACTTTCTCTCATTGCTTCCTTAAAAATACCATCCTCAAAGGTGACATACGCCCCGAAGGGAATTATTTTCTTCAGGGCCTTCGGGGTGGACGTAATGTTTAAAAAAAAAGAAAAATACCCGTACTAATTAAGAATAAAATCAATAACCTTGCTCCTAGAAATACTCAAAGGCTGTATGCACGGTTAAATAGTGTAATATTACTTGTTATTTCCAGACGGAATTACCTATGCCTAGCTTTAGCTCATTAGTGTGGAGATATCGGTACCTGGACATAGGGTACTCACATACTTAGTAAGTAGCAGGTACCTATAACCTACAATGTAAGCATTTCTTTGCATGTGTAATGTGTAAGGACCTGCTGATATTTACACAACATGAATAATAACTTTTGATGCTTAAAGTGTGTAAATATGTTGTTAGGGAAATATGTTGTTAGGGAAATATGTGATGTGGATGGATATCTGCACTATTAATTTGTTTTTATTTTCATATTAGTTCCACATGGAAGACCCTGAGGAAAAAATCCCTCAGGACCAATATCCTCTGTGGGGAAGCTGTACGGAGGGACTTTTTACGGAAAGGAAGTTCTGGGAATGGAAGAGGTTTTGATGGGTGTGTAGGAATTGGGGGTTAACGTGTCCAGGAGTCGGACGTACGAATTCATCCTTCCCACTGCAATCTAGTTGGAGTGGTCAAATGGTCTCCCGTTAAAGTTTCTTTCGATCCGGCCCGCCAAGCAGTAGGTGGGCAAACGCATCCGCCTCCAAAACCTACACAAGCCTCACCCCATGAATCCGGGCATCTCTGCTAAGTCATTAAAAGTTGCGGACCACATGGAGCGACCTATGGAAGGGTTATTGATTATCCAATAAATGGTTCCCGGGTCAGTACCCATACCCGCCTCGCAAATTGATGATATAAATATATCGGACCAAACGTAGTGCATCATTTTAATAATTGATGGTCTATGGAAATTTTTAAATAATATTGATGAATCACTTCTATTTCCTATCGGAAAATTGCAAGCATTGAATCATTTCAAAATAGAAATAAGAAATGTTCTTAGAAAATAACTGATAAACTGATAACGAAATATTTAATACACTTGTGTGCTAACGTTAACTTTCCACGTATCAGGTAATACCTACTGAGGAAATTTAATCAACAAAATGAAGATGAGTTCGAGGAATATAATAATGCACAGATATAATATCTATAATAAGAGTGTATATTTTTCCTTTTCCGGTATCAAATCACGAGTCCATATCCCCAGAAAACCCCAGTGACATTTTCCTGGCTCTGTTATTCTTCGAAGAAAAAAGATCATAACAAAAAAATTATAAAAAACAAGGCATAAACCCACAGGTACCATAAATTTTTATGGTGTTATTTCCTTTAATTATTCTAATTTCTAGGAAGCTTGTTAAAAACAACAACACAAAATTCATTAATGAAAACATGTGTCGTTTAGGTAGATAATTGAACCTAATAACAGATAACACAAGGTAAATCCCCGGAAAATGTAAACAATATGCTCCAACTTTGGTCAATGAAAATTTGACTCATCGTGGAAAACATTTTGTTCCATATGATTGTGAAACGCATTACTCGTAGCGGCTTTATTAAAAATGATTCAAAGCAATTTCCTAACTTCGTGAGTCAGAAATTAACGGCTACGTACTTATACAAGGTGGCGCAAACGTTGTCACCCGATGTTCTTTGCCTGTAATTTTTTTAACGAATGAAAAATGTTGGTTCTGCTTTTGGATTGTGTTTATTTGATGTCTTAATTTTTTTCCACTAGGTCAAAAAAATGATCTGCCAAGTGGCCGCCGCCAAAATTGATGACTACGGGCCCGATTTATGGCATTTTATAGCACTCTTCTTGCCTGTTCTCACATAATTTTGACGGATATTTTCTTTAAGGGCTTCAAGAGTCTGACGCTTGTTGACATAGTGACTTCGATAAAACGCTCGTGACTTCGATAAACCCCACAAAAAGAAGTCTAAAAGGGTTAAATCAGGCGATCTTGCCGGCAAGTGCAAATCACCAAAACGAGAGATTAGGCGACCCGGTTATGCGTTTCTTCAAAAAAATTCCGCGTTCTTGAGGAGTATAGCGATTCATGTCTTATTGGCGTGTATTTTGTATCTGATTACTTCACAAATTTCAAAGCAGACCTGAAATTTGCAGCCATTTGTAAAAATTATGGCATCTTTCCATATGGTGATGACTTTTGCGCCACCTTGTACTTGTATTTTAGCGAAAGTCTGGCTATGGTTTAATGGTGCGCTGGCTGGGCTTACGTATTTAGTATTTTATAGTAATTGTATTTACACTCCGGTCACTGGTGAGTCTATCTCGCATGAGCTGGTGAGTCACTAGTTCTTCCAGTTAGTATAGCACGGTGCCCGGCGTGGTTTTTCAATCATGATTTTAAAATTGAACAATATTTATTGAGATATGATTTTAGATTTTCACGGCCAAAAGTATTTTAGTTATTTGTTTTAGCCAACGTTTCAGACACTGTAACGCTGTCCGAAATGTTGGCGAAAGGAGGAGGTAGCGCAACACGGCATAACACCCCGAAAACAAATAACAAAAATATGTATTGATTTCTGGAAACAATTATTGTGCAAGATTTTTAGATATTGTTTAACAGACTTGTGATACGAGTGCAGTGAATATCATAGACCACAGTAAAGCTTTTTGATGGAACGAGTGATTTAAAATGAATATTATCATGAATATCTTGAATTTGGTGGGTATGGGTTCCGCCGCCCCGGGAACAATTGATTAGATAACCAATATCTCTGCCATAGGTCACCTCAAGTGGTGGGCCTACTCGTGGCTCGACTCATCGCCTTACACTGCAGCGGGAGTGAAGGATGCATTCATCCATCACTCCTGGACACACTGACCCCTAGATTTCTACCCACTCCTCTTACTTTTTTCCTTCCTTTCCTTAAAAAGACCCTCCGCACTCTATACCTAAAGATGACATAGGCACAAAGCGAAATTATTTTCCTTAGGGCCTCCTGTGCGGTGTGAACGTAGAATATATATCTATAGCAATGATTTATTTCAGGTAAGAAAGTTAGATATTGTACGAAACTTGCCCACTACAGGACAGAAATTGTGTTGTGAAGCGAATAACGTAAAAAATAATGTTAAATAAAATAATATAAAATACATAATAAATATATATTATAAAAGAAAGTCCAAAAAAACGTACGGACCGCAAAAACGAGTCCCAGTACGATCAAGTGAGTTAAACGGTGTGGTAGATCTCTATCCCTCCTAGGGAATAAAGGTATCCGTTTTACCTAAAGGGCGTGCTTTTGAACATATAAGGGATGGAAGTTTCGCCCTCTTGAAATTTCTAAAACAGTCTTCCAGAAAGTTCCAGAAGGTTCCATAGAGCTATAGAAAGATCTGGAAGGAGTGGCGGAGTATGTCGTGGAATATTAGGGAATCGGGAACATCATCGTGAAACATTCCAGAACACTCTCGAATATTGTCCTGAGCGAAGCCGGGTACCCCAGCTAGTATAAACGCCGCGTTGCCGGCTATAATGTAAATTAAACAATAATAATGTAGGTGTCGGTAGATACCTAAACAGGTTAACAGTTGCGATATGTTAACCAAAGATTAAGCATTGTGTACGAAAATAGAATGCATGGAAAGAATGGAAAACTAAGCCCTAAAAAGTTTTATTTTTATTTTTATTTTTTTTATTTATTGCGTTTTCATGAAAACCTAGATTAAAAAACCGTGAATCCACCACGGGATAAAATTCAGATATCAGTTTGCTTAACGAAGTTCAATTTTATTTAAATTTTATTTTGGGTTATATTATTAGGTCACATTATTTACATCACTGTCCATTTATTGGATGACGCATAAAAAAAGATTAATATGGGCAATAGAATCAAATATTTTCTACATTAACCTTAAAATTAAATTCATAAAAACATGACTTAGGTATCGCACGTACTGAACAATATTATTTTCTTCCGATCTCAACAAACATGTTATTAAATATTATACATATGCAACATATCAATGCAAATATTTGTGTAATCATTATTATAGCAGGAAAATAACTATAGTTAATACATGTACACGGTGTAACGGCACAGCAAGGATTTTAACCAGCGATTCCTGAGAAAATTAGGATAATTTTTTTTTTAGTTAAAAACAATAAAAATAATTTCTTATCACACGTCGCAACTGAGTGGTCCGGTATAGCATAGCGGCGGGTCACATGATAAACACTCCATCTCGTTCTAACAACACGGTAACACAAGAAACAGCGCGCGTATCACGTCATCACGTGATCCCGTCGCTACTCGTAGAATAGAGTGCAATCAGCGACATGTGATGTGAAAAATTTATATTTTTGTTTTAAATAGAAAAAAAATATCATCAGTCAGCGAAATGACATGTACTTTTTGTACTCCAAATATGCTAAGGTATTGCTGATTAAAAACTTTCGAATACGTGGTGTTACACCCTGTATATCATATTATGTAACGGGTAGATAAAATATTACTATAATGGACGTTAGATAGAGGAATTTAATTATCATTTACATTTTTCTCTACGCAAGTAATTTTGTTTAATAAAATTCAATGTCATTCGGCAAGTTACAATTACCAATAAATTTTTCCAATAACTGTTCAAACAAAATATATTATTAAAGGTCACACGTCATACCTGGTATTATGGCTCTACTTACATTTGATTATGTAATATATTGTAATCCCTGGTGCTATTAATATATTGCCAAGCCCCATAGGCAAATACACATTGAGGTTTTTTTATATATTTAGCAGAAGATATCGAATATATCGAAAGCTTAGATAATAATATACATTTGGCAATATGATAATTTTTAAGAAAGTGTGATTCACTACACATATTTTTCTGACTACATAATACTAATGAAATATCAGAATTAATTATAATGAATAAAAATATCAGATATTAATTATTATTTATTCTATGTATTGTTTTACTCGTACCTTCTGCAATATTATTAGTATTTTATTGTCGCTGATTCATATTAGCTATTTATGAAAGATCAACTGATACGCAAATGAAAATGACAGATACTAAAAATAGAAAATCATGATAAAATAATATAAAGAAGTAATTAAATATAATTGACATAATTTTACAATAAAATATGATAATAATCAGTAAAAATAGTGATCGTAAAAGTCGCTATTTTTATCGTGATGTTGTGTGATATGCAAAGGCAATTATTTATACCATAGAATTAATGATAATATCAATAGAAGTGCCACTGAGTTAGTAGGTAGCTGGTTCAATTCACCAATCGGTCTGTCTCTCTTACACTTGCCTGAAATTGCATATCGCCATCCCATTAGAATTTCGTAATCATAGTGAAACTTAGTTTTATATGAAAATGTAGGTCCAAATTGGGCCTATAATTAGATCATGAAACACATCCACAAGGCACTTCTTGCGTTATTCTTTATTAAATGTATAATATAAATGCTGTGCTGGGCAGCATTCTAGCATATTATACATATTTTTATGTACCTACAAAAATCGATATTGTCTCATCCATTACCAATTTTGAATGTGAGAAACTATCTATTGGAGAGAAGCACATCTTTGGACAATACAATATATATTTCTCGGTGGTAATACAATATATTTAGTTATTGTTTTTGGTGTTTTTAGTGCATTATATTTATGGTGTTTTTATAATATATTTAGTTATTGTTTGAGGTGTTTTTAGCTACATAATAAAAATTTCCATCAAAGTGCTGTTTGCATGTTATAAATTAATATTACAGGAGATTCCATATTACAAAATGTAACTAATTACAATTCGCATAGAAGAATCGAGATAAAACAAAGCATTGACGTCAATGCATATCTCAAATCAAAAGTTTTGTGATACCATAGATTAGTAAGTCCCCCTAAAACAAGTTCAACTTCATAAAGATATGGTGCGAAAATAAGGATCCTTGTACAATTCTCCACATAAAAACGCAATATAAGTACCTATCCAAGGTTCATAGTTATAGTACCTGTTACCTATTATTTTTTTTTGTCATAAATTACAAATAAATTTTATGTACCGCCAAAGTAAGCAGGGCCTGTGTGTATGTGATATGGCTTGTGTAAATACATCATACCAAATACTCCAAAAATATACAATAAATTACAATTTTTTTCTAATTTTTCTCCAAACTCAGATTTATTAAGACGATTTGGTGGAAAAAATGAAGATGACAAGCTTTTTTTACATTAGCTCCACACAAGAGGCCCCGAAGAAAACAATTTCACTTCATCTTCTCTTCTTTTCTTCTCTTGGAGATTATGTCATCTTTGGGGATGCTGTGTTGAGGGTCTTTTTAGGAAATGAAAGAGAGGAAGTACTGGAAGGAAAAATAAATGAGGTGTACCCAGAAATCTGGGGGTCAGTGTGCCCAGGAGTGAAGGACGTACGAATCTACTCCCTCCCACTCCCGTCACCGAGACCTAGACAATCTTCATCCCATGATCCTGGACACCCCTGCTAAGTCACCAAACCACTTGGGGTGACTTATGGCAGGAGTGTTAGTTATCCAATAAATGGTTCCCGGGGCGGCGGTACCCATACCACCTCCCAAATTGTCAAAAATATTATTAAATATTTACCTGCACTCAATCTAATAAATTTAATTTGAATAATAAAAGAAGGTAAATTTATTATAATTTAAATAATAACCAGATATAATAAATGTCTAATGTAAGAAAGAGAAGTGTTTTAGAGGACAAAATATGAATAATACAAGCAGCGAAACAGGCCATTAATATCTTTTAAGTATTGACATGGTTTTAATGATCATGTATTCATATTTAATCAGGTTTCTTTTCGAAAATAAGAATTTAATTATATAATTATTGATACATTTAACACGACGCGGACGAGTGTTCGAGTAATTTATTCAATTATTGGGGACTAATTGATAATTGGAATATTTTTAATCGATTGATAATTATATCCGTTCGCTAGTAGGTTTACATTTCCAAAGGAATATTTTGTTAACCATTCTTTGACAAAGTGCTATTTATTTATTTAATTATAAGGAGTATTTTTAATATTATGACTCATGAAACCGGTAATGCGTTAAAATTAAAAATGCAGTTGTATATCTTCCAAGTTTATTAATTATTAAGAAAATATCAGGTGGCCGCAGAGTGACCAATGTGTCATTGTATGTTTTATTCCCAGATTCTGTATAAATAAATAACAGTAAGATCACCATTTTCCAAGTTTTTTCAAAGTAATATTCCAACTTGGTATTTTTTTTATAATAGCCTCCACTAAGGAGACCCTCAGGAAAACAATTTCCCTCGAGCTCTATATCATCTTTAAGGAGGCTTTCTAGGGAAAGGAAGGAGAGGATATTATGGGATGGAAAAAGGTATGAGGGGTGGGCAGGAATCTGGGGGTCAGTGGGTCCAGAAGTGACGGACCTAATGAATCTATTCCTCCCACTGAGGTGCAAGATCATGGGTCGAGGTAATCTGGCCAGATAAATAAAATGGTCTTCCTCAACCAGTCTCACTCGATCCGGCCCGCCACGCAGTAGTTGGGCAAACGCATCCGCCACCAAGACCTATACAAATCTCACCCCATGAATACGGGTACCCCTGCTAAGTCACCAAACGTAGTGTACCACTTATAGTGATCCACGGCAGGGGTGTTAGTTGTCCAATAAAGTGTACCAATACCCGCCTACCAGTCTCAACCGATCCGGCCCGCCACGCAGTAGGTAGGCAAACGCATCCGCCGCCAAGACCTATACTTACCTCATCCCATGAGCTCGGGCACCACTGCTAAGTCATCAAAGGTAGTGAACGACTTAGGGTGACCTATGGCAAGGGTGTTGGGTATCCAATAAATGGTTCCTGGGTCGGCGGTACCCATACCCAAAAATTGAGAGGTGTATTGATGTTAACGTCTGATAACTATTTCTCCTTATGAATAGTATGAAAATGCTTTTGAAACAAAATTCTCGCATGCAAAAAAAATTAAAAATAAAATTGTTGGTCTAGTTGTCTAGTAGGTATTTTAAGTTGGAGTGCACTGCCCTAATAGGATGAATGTAAAATTCTTTTCCATCATCTTTGAAGGCCCATGAAAAAACTAAAAATCTATTAAAAGAATGGTTTTTTCAGTAAAGTGCAATCTAATGTTTTTTTTAATATATTTATTCGGCGAACATTGAATTAATTGTAGGTAGGTTGTTGTACCACCTTGAATCGGAATCATTTATTAAACATTATATCCGCATTCGTCTTGAGCTCAGATGGACATAGTGGTAACCTAGGAAGGTAGGAATTGTTGAAACAGGGCTGTGACAAATCATGAGCAAATTTACTAAAAAAATGCACTTGATTTCAACCTTAATTTTTTTGCCAACCACTCAGGCCTTGAGCCTGCCTATTTTGTCGGAAGGTCAAAATATTTGGGCTTTGCAAGGAAATCCAAATAAATTGAGTATTTCTGAATGCATCCAAAAACTAAACATAATTTTTAAAGGTGATGAAATGCGCTTTTAAATTTTATAATTTGAAATAAACATATTTATTATTAAATATAAAACAGTTGAGTTCCAACATAAAAATTTTTCTAAAAACGTTACAACCTACGTTTTTTCTAACTGAAATTACTTAAATAAATAAAAACGCAGACATATTGTATTGTGAAAATGTATTGTAAATGTAACTATTTTCGTAATCTTTTATATAAAAAAAATAATTAATAAAAGTTCCCAAAAATTTATAATTTTTCTTTTTTACTAAGTTAATTAATTTTTTTTTTCTTTTGGTTAATTTTTAGATTTGAATAGCTCTTTCTAACGCTGCGCGCCGTTTAGATCATATTTCTAAACATTTTAGTATGGGAGAGACAACAAATATTATGAGATCTACATGAGTTGTTCCGAAAACCGAACAAATTAGCCTGTAGGGTTAAGTAACTCTTTACTTTTTGTGATCATTCTACACACTGGGCGATTTATTTTTTTCTGTAGAGGCATTCGTTGTGTTGCCTTATTCGAGGTACCAAATTCGATTTATTTTTCAAAATGACTAAAGTTAATAAAATATAATAGCATTAAGCCACAAAATAATTGTTCCTTCTTTTCAGTAGACCAATATAGAAAAAAATTACCCAATTTGAATTAAACAATATGTTTCCCCGTTTGGCGAAATCGGTCTAATGGAGCCTATTATATGAATTGGGAGGCTTTCATTGAATTTTAGAACGAAACATCTGCTAGAACCATTACGTGAAACTACGAGATATTAGTTTAACTATTTCAAAATTACGAATGACGCACGACGTAAATTTGAACTAAAAAAATTAGCAGGAAATCTGTTTTCAGGATGAACAAAAACTCGAAAACGATCAGCTGATGTCTTGAAATTTACATAGTTTTTAAGTCCGATATTTTAAGAGCTTGTATTTGACTTGCCTTGAATCTGACAAATTGTCAAATAGTTTGGTCCATTAACAAATTGTTCGACAAGAGAAAATACTTTAAAAAGTGTGATGATATGAAAACTATATATTACCTACATTATAGTATACTAGCTTTTACCCACGGCTTCGCTCGCATAGTATTAGTGGGAAATTACTGGCATAATTATTGGCATAATTGTTATTATTCTTGCTATTTTGTCTAATAGAAAATAATTATTGTTTAATAGAAAATTTCAAAATTTGAGAATGACATTTCGCAAATAAATATTCTATTTTAGAAAATATTTATATAATAGAAATAGAAATTTATTTTAAGTACCTACACCCTTTATTAGTATTTTATTCATATTTGAATCCAGAGTAACCTAAAAAATAAGAAAATGACAGTCCACTTCAAACGCTATGCTTTATAGCAACGTTATGCTTTTTGTTCGGAGAATAAACATTTTTAGAAATATGTAGATATTAACTACGACGCCAAAAAAAGTACTCTTTTTAATCACAACAAAGCACTCTTTTTAAATCTAAAATTTAAAAAAAAAAACATTGTTTCCAAGGTTACAATTTGTTTGACGTTTGCAATAACTCGATTTTGTTAGGTACAGAAAACGTATGATACATAATTTCATAACGCCACAGCTCATTCATAACGCCAGAGCTTACCAATATATAAAGCCATTGTTACTCGCAAATAATGTAGCTTTCGATTGGTGAAAGAATTTTTAAATTCCATTCGATATATTATTGCGTGAAAGAGTAACAAACATCCGTACAAACTTTCGCATTTATAATATTAGTAAGATTAAAAAACGTATTTTTTTATCGGGGGAAGAACAGACATTTTTAATTACTGAAACTTAGGCCTCTTAGTTTTTGTTTAAATAATAGTTTTATTTGCGTTTTTACGACCGTAATGTGTCAAAATGAGAGGTCAGATACTTAATAGACAAGGAAGTATTTTTTTTCGCGATAGACAGGTACATCCCTGGTTTCAGGTGACGCGGTGATTTTAATTTCAATAGACCAATATAGACAAGCGATTCCCAAGGCTTGAATAGTAATTAGAAGTTAGTTTGAGAGTTCCTATATAAAATTGTCGTCATTTTTTGCACTTAGCAATAATAACACAGACATGGCTTCTTTGAAATTACGTAACGCGTTAGAACAACTGTGTTTATTCACATGTTGCGAAGTTAAAAAATAATACCTACATATGTTTTTAAATAACCAAAATTATTTTAAAAAGGTTTACATAATAAGGGATTGAAATGTTTGTTCATCAAGAATATTCGGTCGAAGCGGCAAATGAAAGGACGACTTTTTGGACAGAAACCTTGCTTGAAATGGCGTTTAGTGACCAGATCTGAATAACCCAACATTACTTTTCCCATCTTCTTTCCCTCATTGATTATTTCACCTTCAAAACCTACCCCAAATTGCAGAAGCTTTGGCTATGGTCTCACTGGCTTCGGCAGTTGATTTGTGTGGTAACCACGTTAAAAAATATATGAAAATATGAAATTTCTTTTATTTTTTTTTTGTGTTTGCCTAGTTTGTAAAAACGTATTTTTCATAACTGCCATAAAAACCGATCACAATATAAATAATTAGCAACTTTTTATGAAAAAGCCTTTTCCTTTGTGCTGATCATGCTCATACTTACCTTACACAAGCCAGGAGTGAAAGGTACGATTGATATAAGGTTAGGCTTTGACGCAAAAAGGAACGATATCATTAAGAGTCTATTTTTCAGGTCGGAAGAAATGAAAAGACGTTTTTACAAAGTGGCATACATTTCAGCGGTTTGATCAGACTTGAACCGCTTGCATCTGGTTAAAATGATTTTAGAAACGTGGTTTGCCATTCTTCGAAGCTCGACTTACAAGATGTCATGCGTGCAGTAACTCAATGCCGGCTGTTATAAATTGTGCGTACAACTGGTTTAGGACACGGAGACTGATTGAGATGTGGTTTGGTCGTTTGATCCTCGGGTTTCTCTTCGAACGTCGCGACTTCAGGGTCGGCCAATATCGGCCGTGACATTTCTTTGTTCCGCCATATTCCATTTGTGCTGTAAGAGCGAATAAGAGGATTATTAAATCCCCCGCCGATCGGCGCTACACACATAGCTCCGTCATACCTGCATTATATCTTATAATACCTTACGTAAGGGGAATACTAAAGCTGGGAATTTCTACGGTTTCAACTTACAACAATGAACAACTGAAATACCCAAGCATTCGAAATACAAAAAATACATTTCATGAAATGATAAAATGTGTAGATACAGCTTGACACATTTAAATTTGCAGGGATGTTTTTACAGAACATTTACAGAACCTACATTATCAACGCCACTGACTGAGAAATTGAGTGTATGCATGAATTTTTAATTTGCACGTTTCCTTAATGAATTTCACATCCTTTCTTATTATACCAACAATCGTTTCTTAAAAAACGGTTTTGTAGATAATACTTGGCTTTTTGTCACCGGCGATTTTGAGCATGGGGTGGTCTAGCCCGATCAAATTGATATCGATCAAATTGATAACTAATGACAATATCCCGAGCACAGTTACGCTGTTGGCATTTTGTCAACCGAACCGATATTGACAGAGAATAAAAAAGAAATCGTTAAAAAGCACTGGCGGATCTCTATGGATTTACATTACCAACCGTCAAACGGCGACGTAAAAATTAAAAATACTAGGTAATTGACTAAATTGACCATTTCGAATTTTAACATTAACTTAAACGTACATTGCTACAATTTTTTTTTCATTTAACCCAACCGCCTAGCGTTACATCTCACTTACACTCGCCTGACATCGTAAATCTCCATCGCATTTGAATTTCGAAAACCGAAAATACAGGCCCCGATTAGGCAAATATTTGGAAAACGAAATACGCCTACTAGACACTTTATTATATGCTCAATACGGATGATGTGATGACCCTGATAACTGATAATTTTCCGGTGTTTTATTGATTCGCAAGTCTCAATAAAATTTTGGGGTGCGTTCCACAATAATTGCAATCTAGCACGGGCCGCCCCAGATTGTAATTCCGAAAATTTATTGTTATAGTTAATTAATTATTATATTCTGCTAAGTTGTTGTATATTTCGTCCTATGAAAAATGACAATGTCTTCGATGGTCGAAAAACATTATCAAAAATAATTTTAAGTATGTAACAAATAGTATTGTTTTTTATATAATAATATTTAAAAAAAAAAAAATTATTGTTAACATGACAACTGTGTTTTTATAAATATAAATTTGCAAACGTGTTACTAAATATAACAATATTATTATGTTGATTAATTGTTGCCAACGCCTCTAATAATCTACGTATGGGAAAAAAACAGGTTTGGTAGTTTTTTCGCCATGATTCACACAACTTCGATTGGCTGAAAATAAAATGGGTTTTTCCTCAAGCTTCTGATTTCTGATCATTAGCGCAGGAGGATTTTGGGTAATGCCTGAAACTAACTACTTAATGGAGGTTTATGACCATTGGACAAAAAGCGAATCTGGCATAATTTGTTTTTCATTACAGATATAAAAGTCGTTATGAGGAATTATTGTATGAAAACCGTTATTTTTTATTAAAAAAACCCATGTGGCTCCTAATTACCTACCATGTTTGGAATAATGAAATTATGTTTTTGAGTGAGGTTTGGGTTTCTAGACAGAAGGTAAAAAATGTTCGAATAGAAAAATACTGAATTTTTTTCTAAGCTTAATGGTTAGAAGGTAGCACTGTAGCCCACAACGAAACGTTAAACCTTTTATGTTCAGGTAAGAAGCAGACCATCTTGCACCTGTGCAAGTTTTAAGGGGGAAGAAAATATTTATTTTTAGATATTATGTTGGATCTATACATAACCACTGGAGCTTTCGGGTTTATATAATCGATTTCTTCTTGAGCGTTGGAGATTTTCATATGTTTGGTTTTGAATTCGCCCTAAAAAATCACACCTCCGAATGTTGATATAAAAAGAGATAAATATTATTAACTTTATTTTAAAAGCCTACAAATTTACCTATATTTCATAATATATTATTGTCTATAAATAGGTTTCATATAAAAATTAATTAAATTCACAAACGCGTGAATCTTAAAAATGATATATAATTTCATTATACTATGTAATAGTCAGTGGTGACCGGACAACTCAACAATGTGCAACTTCATCACTCCTTTGAAAAATCATTAAAAGTGATGAAAAAATCTAGGTACAGGTTAGGTTATAGGCTATTTAAAAAAATAATAAATATCATCAACTTTAATGACTTTTTAAAGTGGTGTTGAAATTCCACTTTGTTGAGTTTCCTTGAACCGTCAATATTACAGTAATTGACCATAATAGTCCAGTTCCTCGTACGAAGATGTGAATAACAGTGAAAGCATATTATGTTTGCTTGTTACTGATGAACAATGCGGGTCACTGGAAAAATCCAATAATAATGTTTTAAAATATTTCTTTAAATTGTCCACATTTTGGCCAGTGAACGCTCGAGGTTATTTGAAAATTGGCCAAAATGTGACCAAAAACGCTCCTTTAGGGTATTAACTTACTAAATTTCAACATTTGAGAACATCAATGGTAGGTAGGTACCTACATATTAAAGTTTTTAATTTAAACATAATGTAGGTAGTGACTACTTACCTACACTTTTTCTCTTTTAATTTTATTTCATAAAATGTTCATATATTTCCATCCTTTCTTATTTTTTTTAAATAATAATAATGATAATAATTGAATAATTTGTGGAGCGCCGTTTTTGTGAAAAATCACCTCAAGGGCGTGTTTTATAATGCTTTATAGTTATATACTAGCCAACGTGGATTACATTTCATTGATCAACCCCTGCATGCTGCATGAAGCCCGGAATAATATAATAATTATTATTATAGATTTTATAATAGGTATATTTTCAAAAAAAATAAATATTGATATTTTCATTATACTGGAGTACTAATTATATATTGTAAAAAATCTAATTTACTGTATTTAAAATCTGTATTTGAGAATCGTACGGATGAAAGTTCAAAACCCGAAATAATGCCGAATAATAACTATTTTTATTTCAAACTCTATCCTTCAGAGAAGTGGAAAGACAAAGATGATTTTATAAAATAGCGGAATGCCTGCCATCTTTTAAAAGTCTACGAAAACTAATCTTAATTTAGTTGCCAACTCCAACGCCAATAATAATGATTCAAATTATTCAACAGTAGAGACATCTGCATGCAAAAAACAAAAGCATTTCCTCAGAACGAACGTGTTTCATAAAAATAAAAAACATTGACGTCATCTGTGTAAATTTTTGCTATCAATAAACGTACACGTGACCTCCGTAGCGTACAATCTGACGTACAGCGACATCTATAAATATTAACGTGAAACAATTTAGCCAAGATTCACTCCCACAAAATGAATTATTTTACACCATCTATCGAAATTAATACAAAGCTACTTGCACTGAGCTTTGCAAATAGTTCGTACATGTTCTCAAAGATGTCGCGATTAAATGAAAGTGTTCTTTTTTTATATTACGAACGAAAAAAATTACCAGCGGGGGAATATCAACAAAAGATACAAAACAATCGGAGCTTATCAATTTTATCAATTCAAGTACTATAGGTGTGATCACAATATATTGTAAATAAATAAGATAATAGTGAGGTAAGCCATTTTTTACCTTGACATAATATTATTCATGTACCTACATCGTAGATAAAGTAAATAAATAATAAAAAAGACAAAAATTCTTAAAATTGTATGACGTGCCCCCGAGAGAAGAAACATAATTCTAAACTGGTATAGAAAAGTCCCCCTTGTTAATTATTTACGCAAATTCTTGAATGTGAAAAGTCACAATTATCACAATAATCTAGCTGTAGATTTGAATTGACGAAAAACAAAACACTGACTCAAAAATTGTTTAAATTTTTGAGTCAGTGTTTTGTTATTAATTATTTCTTTTTTGTTTAAATTAAGCTGAAAAATTTGAATTGTAAAATTGTAAATGGAACAAATATTTACTTATTACCTATCATACTGAATAAAAAAATCAAGTACAGTTCACAGGCGGTAGAAGTGAAATCTTCACCCACAAAATCTCAACCAAGGCACCATCCATAAATTACGTCACACAAAAATCATGATTTTTTTACCCCCCGCCACCCCCTTTTCGTCATATTTGTGAAACCCCCTCCCGCCTAGTGTGACGTCACATATTTAGTAATTTTACATCTAAAAATCAGTTTTGCTTTTACATTTTTAAGTTTTGCGTTTTAATAATTTCGATTTTTAAATGTAACACGACACCTTCCCCCCTAAGGTGTGACGTAATTTATGGATGTCCCCCAATAAGGAGCCCTGAAAATATAGCATCATAATCAAAGCGGCCAATGCGGTAAGGTTTCATTCTATCTCATTTTCTCGAACGCTAAATCCTATAGATGTATGTGTTTATCTCTTTTTAGTGTCGTTTCCGCTTCATCGATTTTTAAATCACAACGGTGTCAAAGAAGTTTCACTCCAAAAATCGGAGTGTGCAATTCACACGCTTTAATTAAAAGAAGCGAAACCTTCAGATAACTTGAGTAGACAATAGTGACGAGGCTACCAAACACCGCACAAAGAGGAGACCGATTATACTATCTAATTTCTCGCAGGCTAAATCCTATAGATGTATGTGTTTGTCTCTTTTTAGTGTCGCTATTTTTCGTTTCATTGAGTTTTAAATCACAACGGTGCTAAATAAGTTTTCACTTCAATAACTATGGAAGAGGCCCGACGTACGTTGCGGCCATCTTGGCCGCCATTCTTGAATAACAGTTTGGACAGAATGTTCAGTTTGTATTTGGATCGGTATGCCATGTCCTATTCTTATGTATTTTGTTAAGTCATTGAGTAAGATATAAATTAAAGTTAACAAGAGCTACGTTCCTACAAATAAAGTCATATCAATCATTTCCATGAGCGGCGCATGAACACTCGTGAGTAGGCAATTACTCTACATGTTGACCCGTGACTAACTGACTACTGAGCGGTGACCATCCGTGACCTTGCCAAGGTGACCCGCTGTACCTGCCTGATAGATCACGTGGTCAACCACAGTTCTGGCTACTTAGCTAGGTAGGTACTGTGGGTAATTATATACTGTGGGTAGGCACTGTGGGTAGGAACTGTGGGTAGGTACTGTGGGTAGGTACTGTGGGTAGGTACTGTGGGTAGGTACTGTGGGTAGGCACTGTGGGTAGGAACTGTGCGTAGGAACTGCAAGTAGGTACTGTGGGTAGGTACCGTCAGCTAAACAATTGTACTAACCTTAACTTAACCTAATTTTTTTTCTGGGATTTTTTTTTATCAAATATGTTTCGTTATCCATCACTCTTCGTAGGTACATTGTTTTTAAACTACGTTTTTAAAGTGAAGGATTTTGAAAAGATATCTAAGAAAAAAGGTGAGGCTAGAAGTTCATATTTAAAAGTTGCACGAATGAATATATACGTACATATATTTTAACATTATATATAAATATACTAGATGACGTCCCCGGCGATACCCGGGCTTTACACAGAGTTTTCGAAATCAAATTTGCAAAAATTCATCAACCTCGGCATAAAACTGTAGATTTGCATACAAATCAAATCCACACCGCCCTCTTGCCAGCCCACTCAGCCACCACATACAGACATTCTCTTTATATATTATATATTTCAACCAATTTACACAAAATCTTGACAAATTATAATCCTAAGCCTTCGTCATGAATCACTCTCTCTATTGGTAAAAATCACATGAAAATCCGAACAGTAGTTTTTGAGTTTATCGCGAACAGACATACAGACAGACGCGGCGGAGGACGTTCATTTATAATAAGTAGAGATATATTTTTTGCATTAGCTTCACACAGAAGACCTTGAGGAAAATATTTTCCCTCGGGGTCTATGTTTTCTTTGGGAGGGTCTTTTTAGGGAAAGGAATGAGAGGTAGTTCTGGAAAGGAATAAGGTATGAGGGGGGGGGGGGGGGAGAGTAGGAATCTGGGGGTCAATGTTTCCAGGAGTGGCGGAGGTATGCCATTACGCCTACAGCTTTGCAAGGTGACGCGCGACGGGTCGAGAGAGTCCTGCTGGAGAGGTCAAAAGGACTCCCTCAACCAGTCTCTCCCGTCCGGTCCGCCATGAAATAGGTGGGCAAACACATCCGCCGCCAAAGTACCCATACCTACACCTAGCAAACCATTTGGGGTGACCTATGGCAGGGGTGTTGGTTATCCAATAAACGGTTCCCGGGGCAGCGGTACCCAAACCCGCCTGCCGAAGAGGGTGCAATGAGAGATGCAAATTTAAAAGGGGAGATAATGTTGAATGAAGTTTGATGCAACTGGAAAAAATACCAAATAATATCAAAATAATTTCAGAAGGTGGGAAGGAAGAGAGCAATATTCGTTTTTATGTAAAATGTCTGTAAGATATGATATAAGATTGTGACGATCAATAGCGTCATCGTCACAGGGCAGATGCTCTATTGTCTCTTGTCTGTCCTGATGATGGACTTTATAAGTCAGTCCAAAATGTTGGTTTAAAAAGGAGTAAGAAGCGCAACACAGCTTAGTACCACAAAAGTCAAAGCATCTACATGGGTAAGTACTTCCCCACCTTCCTCTTCCCTATCTCCTTCCCCTCCCCACTACCTTCAGCCTCACAACATCCCCCAATTGGGGATGCCATAGTCTCACTGGCTTCAGACGGGAGCAGTTTGGGACTCTTGTGCGGGATTCATTTAAAAAAAAAGGTAATTTTTTTAAAGACGATAAAATCAGTGCTAACAACCTTTTTTAGTTGGATAATATAACAACATGATATATGTTACTCTTCCAAACAATGCTTGGTGCCCTTGGTGGGCTCCGTGAAAACAGGTCAAACATATTTTCATATCTCTAAATTCATTTACCATAGATGGTTGAATTACCAATAATAATAATAATGGTTGATTTGACCTATACCTAGACCTGTTTTGAGATCGTTTATAAATACAATAATTATGTTAATAATACGTTTAAAGCAAAGTTAAGGTGCTCAAGTGCATGTATCTTTTGCATATTTTGCAGGCCGTAGATTCCTTCAGAGCACAAGCACTAGTAAAATATTATTCTTCATAAATAACAGGAGCGTTTTTGGTCCCTTTTTGGCCAATTTGAAAAGGTATTTTAAAAGGTTTATTGTAATTAATTTAAAGATTGCCGCGCGTTGATACTTCGATCAATCACAAAGATAGTTTTGGGTTTTTTTTTTTTTAATTTTTCAACAAGAGATGTGACGAACTCCACTGAATTATTTATTAATGTCATTTCGAAAACCGAAATAATTGAAATATTTTTCCTTATGTTGATTATGTGTTATAGGTATATTTAAAAAATGCATGTTCAAATTTAAACTTACATCTGTAATTATCAACTAGGCTACAGACAACAATAACAATAACGAACTAACTAACCATCACGCCGTTTCCCGGCAGGGGTAGGTAGAGAGGACGGACCGCCAAACAACTAGGTCTTGTCACACACACTTTGCCTCACTCACATTCATACATTCTCTTATATTATTCTGACTATTGACATGGCCCGATTCAAGTATCTGATCCACTTGATTGTGCCATGTCTTATATAACGATGTTTTATAATTTTTATTTGAATTGTAAAATATGGGATAAATGCTTCGACCAAGTATACCCTAGACAAGCCCTCTCATAGTAACAATCAGAATAAAATAACGCCAGTAACAGTAATTTCGCAACAAAACTCTCCTTCCAATTCCGCCGTCTTGCATACAGAGTTCCCGGCAATAAACAACTGACCGCCAAGTTATCCTATTGTGTAATTCTGTCAAACTAATACATCAATAGTTGTTCACGGATTGGCCGCATGAACAATATCCACAAGCCGTGCTGTATACAGTGGTTTTCAAAGTGGGGGTCACGAGACATTCATAAATTTAATTGGAAAAAAATATTTTTTTACTTTATTTTGACAAGCGATTCAATTTCGGAGGCCAGTATGGGTACCGCCGCCTCGGGAACCATTTATTGGATAACCAACGCCTCTGCCATAGGTCACCCCAAGTGATTCGCTACGTTTGGTGACTAAGCAGGGGTGCCCGGGTTAATGGAGTGATGTTTGTCCAGGTCTTGGCGGCAGATGCGTCTGAATTTTTTTTCTGTTGGTTCGTAAGCTTAATGAGTTTATTAAAAAAACCAATCATCATTTGCTTGAAAACATTTACGAAAAAATCATCTTTTTACCGCCCATGCACCGTGGGCTACCCAAGTTGGTTGCTCATCATTAACACAGTGATGAGCAACCAGCGGTCCGCAAGCCCATTTACTGCTTTTCGGACTGACTACAAAAAAATATCAAAAAATTGCGCTAAAAATATTCAAAGGCTTCTGTTCCGTTTTGCAAAAGGTATTAGCCAAAAACTATAATTTCTTTTTAAAGTTTTGAATCAGCTACTCAAAACATTGAGTTTTTTGCGTATAATAAATAAATAAAAAAATACTGAAATTAGTGGATACTTAAAGCCCAGTAGTAAGCGCTCAAAAAGAAGAGGAAGGGGAGGTACGTAAATACGAGTGTTAGAGGGAGCGCGCTATTCTTAAAAACATGACTCGTTTGAAATAGGTCAAAAATGTCTCAAAAAGGATTTGAAAAAAACAATGAATTACGAAATTTTTCGTATACCTATATATCTTGTAATACGTGTTAATAATGTTTTTTGGAGTATATCTTACGATTTTTATCTATCGGGGGAAATTTCATACAATTAAATTATAAGTGTTAATTGTAATTGTTAATTCTTTAACTTGCGACCTTAATTAAAGAATTTTGCAACGATTTTTTGTTAAAATCTGTGTTTTATGTATTTTAAAGGTTTCCGTTTTACAAAATAACAAAAATTATCTTGACGAAATATTGTACTTATAAATATTGTAATTACAAACGAAAATAAACTAACACCATTTACTGGTTTGACCTTGAACGTAGTAAAAATTTTGTCTGGCAATTTTTGCCCTTTTTGAATCAACCGCCAAAAATTTAACATTTCCAAATGAAAAAAATCGATATCATTCATTGTTTTGGCATTGCGGATATAAAATTTTCAGCTGCGGCTTTTTTTTACCCTCTTTGATAGTTTAATTAAACAAATATTGTTTTATAATATGTAAAGCAGGTTTGCGACTCCACCGACAAAAAAGTTAACCAGGTTATGTTGTACATACCCTCCCACCAAGGTCCGCATAAGTACATAATAATAATGGATACATTAATAATACTTCGACTAAAAAGGTTGATCATTCCTAAAAAACAGCTGGTGGTGAATTGATGTAATTATAATTATAATTTTTGGAAATAATATAATTTATTTTATTACTAAAAGCGGGTCGCGCTTTAAAAAAGTTTGAAAACTCTTCCAAATTGTGATACTAGCCCTCCTTGTATGTATTAGTAGTCGAACACAGGCAGTGCGGTGATTTGATGACGTAGGAAACTTTGATGGCAACAAAAGTAATTCTGTAACATTATTACGTTTATGAAAACGCTGTCTAAAAGACATATGTAAGGTCTATTTTTTTGTTGTAGTCAGATAGCTGACTACATTTTCAAAAATAAAGTCCGCGGTGTGTACTTTGTACAACATTCGGAAGTTAGATATTTTTGTGTTTGAAAAAATTAACTCCGGTGCGGACGGCTGGAACACAAATTGGTTTCGGTGTAGACCTTGTAGACCGATAAAAGGTACAACACAAAGCACTATGCGATCTAAACGGTGCAAAACAATGCAGGCACTTTTTCATAAATGGGCCGTGAGCCTGCTTTTGCTGGCTTCTGGGGTCATTTTGCATTTCACAGGGCGCGTCTAGATATCATACGTCAATGGATAAATGGTTATTTTAGGTGCATTCAATGGCTCTCTAACACTGTAAGCAGTGTATACGAATCCGTATTAAAATTCAGGGATATTCTTCTTTTTAAACTCATTTTTTTACGGGAAGACAGCAAAAATTATAGTACTTAAAATATTTAGAATTTTTAATTCTGAACTATCAGCTACCAGTCTAATATATATAAGCCAATATAATCCAATATTAGCCAATAGGCCACTTGCATGAATTTCATAACGACTTGGAAAAAATCGTGTGTTAGATGTTTTTACTAAGATTACGAAAATGTTGGTAAAAATTTTTAGAAATGTATAGTTTTTTTTTTTTTTTTAAATAAATAAATCCATTTTTTGAGCTCGTGACGTCACTACATGTAAAATGTCCCGTCTCCAATTATGTTCCCTTAATTTTGTAAAATTCCACACTGATTAATTTTTTTTTTATATGGCAACATATTGAATTCCGGCGAATTTTTGAATTTGCGTTTAACGTTCACTAGATTTATTGTTTGTTCTATGCGAACTTATCCTTTGGTTTGATTTTTTGATAAAGATGGCGGTGTTTTTACAGGTGTTACGAAGAGAACCCCGTACAATTTATTGCTATTCGTGTGAAAAACGTTCTTTTTTTAAAATGATTTTCGGCTATGTAATTATCGTTTTTACGCACCAATAAAATTATGTCCCGTCTTTCCGGTTTATAAAAAATGGTCTGATTTTTCGGATTGAAATTTTCAAAAAATCGCCAGGGTTTCAAAAATACGATAAAAAAAATACAAAATGTCTTAGAATATTTGCCTAAACCGGAAAAAAAATTAAAAAATGTGATGCAAGTGGCCTGTTAGTAAATGGGCTAATATTGTTTAGCCAATTTACAAGCCAATAAATCTTTGGTAACTCTATTTACAGCCGTAAAAAATTTGAATCTGAATTTTTTAGTAGATACAAACAAATTAGACTTTTTTAGACGAAAAATAAACTTACCTATGAAAAAATTAACCTATCTGGAAACTTTAGTCCTAGAAAAACGGAAAAAAGACCGAACCGAACGTCAATTATTGTATTCAGTACATAATATAATACACACCTAATATACACTTTTGCATGTCAATGGACGCATAGACGGGCTCACGTTCTAAATTATTGTACTAACTAAAATGTACACATGTACTAAGTAGAGTCTATTTGCTTTTCTCGGAACGTCTAAACCTGTGCATGATGACGGCTGTAATAATTGCCAATAAACATGGAAAGAATAAGTGCACGACTTATGACTTATGTGTTGCCAAGCCCAATATTCTCAAACCGTGCCGAAGTACAGGGCTCTTGGAAAATTTTGAATTGCGCAATATTGAAAGAATAATTAAATTAATTATTTATTATTTCAATTAATCTTTTGTACATTCACCTTCGCTGTACGTCATAACACGTTTATTTCACAGCTGAATATTAAAAACGTGTTTTGAAAATCTGTTTTTTTTTAATTTTATTAATTGTTTATTGTTTTTATCGCAATGTAATAAAACTAACGATATTTTAATGTAAGAGATGTGCTATTTGCAGTTTTTAATGGGTGGGACTGCGCTTCTTGGTGTCACCGATATTGTTAACCAATACTCCTACACACCTTCAAAAAATCAACTAAATGATAGACTTCTTCCCGTATTCAAACTATATTGTTAACCAATACTACTGCTAACCTTAAAAAATCAACTAAATTCCTTATTCCAACCAGGACCATTAGACCGTAGTCCGCCAACAGTCGGGCGGCTATCATAGCATATCTCTTATATTGCAATATCTTTGAATAAAACAGTGTTTATATATTATATTTTTATACAACACTACGCGAGTAATTTTAAGCCAGAAAAGCACCCTTCAAATAAGCATTTAAAACAAATTTAATACTCTCTCTACCGAATATAGGGCATATACTTTACTTTATCCAGCTACCGGATATCCGGCCAGTACCTACCTACTAAGCTATAATTGTGCGTGCAAGAAAAGATGCGTTTAAGGAAATGATACTAAACATATACGCTGATATTTTGCCGGATAGTAATAAAGTGGCCGGATACCAGATAGCTACTGAATATCGTCTCCAGAGAAAAGTGTGCTCTTTTTAAAAAAAAAAATTAATTTGCCAAAATAATTTCGTGGTTTTGAGAATTATTTAAACTTTCCCAAAAAACAACATAGTATTTACAACATAGATAGGTTTTTAAAAGCCACCACTTCAGTAAGTATGTACGTCAATAATTTTACTTTCTCAAGTACAATTATACATATTTGACATAAAAAATGTATCATAATCTATCCAAAAGAAACAACCCTACCAACTATTTACTTAGAAGCAACTCATCTTATTTTTCCTCACCATCTTTTACAAATTTCCATAAAACCATATTTTAACACTACGCGACCAAGTATTGTCAAAAACGCCATCAATACAATTAAAAGAGTTTAAAAGTATTATTTTAAAATGTAGGCATTTTATTTAATAGTAAATAATAAACAAAAAAATTAAATTGCAAAAGTGACGCTTTCGAATCCCTCTGTAAAAGGCGGAGATGGCATGATGACAGCATCCCGGAAGATCATAAATACAATCGAAGTTCAAAATTAATTTGCACCAAAATTCCACAAAGTATAAGCAGAAAATGGATACTTTCGAGTCCCTCTGTAAATGTTGGAAATGGCATGACAGCGGCGAGCACTGAGCACTGAGCACTGAGCAGCAAGCAGGCCAGGAGCTTATTGAAAGATTATGGTAGTTGATTGCAAGATTACTAACCGGTGTCATTGAGGAGCCCCGTGATGTCCGTTGTCGACCCGTCCGCCGCCATCCCTGCAACAACACAACATAAATACATTAGCAACATACTACCAACAACATCAAACAAATACATCATCAAAATACACAAAACAACATTAGTGGAGGTGGGAAATAATGATGGCAACTAAAACAATACTGTACAACAATAAAATGAAAATAATTAACCACTCATATCTTGTCTTTCACCAAAAGACCCGTTCTCTTAAAGCTAGTTTTAATTCGTTTCTTCCTTTTTCAATTATGGTCAATATGGTCATACATTATAATATGAACAGATTTAGAAAAAAAGAACAGAGAGTTTTCTCTTTACATTTAAAAGTTTACTATAGAGGCTCCCGTATAGTTTAGAATAGTTATATGAAACAGAAACCACTGAACAAGGTTTGGCGGAATTCTGTTTTGAAAATGAAAATGAAATTTTGGTTTCCGGTGACTGGTTTTAATTTTTTTACAACTTAAATCATAAAAAAATCAGTATCTATATGTCGAAAAGTTAGGATCAAGGTAAGGGGTTGGGCGGTCACTAAACATAAAAAAGTCACCAAGAAAATTTCATTTACATTTTTAAACTCCAAATAATATCAGGAATCACTTGTGAAAGTTAAGTACGTCCCTTAACATCCTGTATAATGTCTAATTTCCTGCTCTGATGATAACCAATCCAATAGGAGAGGTCACAAAAAAAGAACAGTGCACATTTTGAAAAGATAGGAAATTCGTTAATGAAAAAAGAAAGATGTAGTTACTGAAAGTCCAATAATTTTCTTTTCGAGTTGCTTATCCTTTGGATGAAGGGTCAACAATTATCATAGGTACCTAAAATCTTTAAAAGGCGAAAAGGTCTGAAAGATTCGAAAGCAATCGTGCTGATATGTATTCATCATTTCAGATATTGTGAGGGAGTGAGAGAGACCCAGATGTCCCAGATACCATCACAACAAGGTGTTGACCCTGCTGACTTTGATCGTCATTGGGTTTGGCAAAGTGAGACTGATACCTTCATAAATAATAACGAAAATGAGAATCACAAATCAAAAAATAAAACTCATATATTTACAATCTACAGAGGAAGTATATCATTTCAAACAAAAACATTTATGGGCATGTTATAAAATTTATTATCTATTCAAAACATTTTCTTATTGCACGAATTTGTTCAGGTAAAACCTATCTCAAAAATTCTTGTCAATTTTCTATAACGCCATTTCTGTGAAGTGTGATTGTAATAAAACTATGTTTCCAGTTTTAGCATTTCTAGAAAGCTTGAAAATAACTTGTGTACTGTATTTCTGATAAGATTAGATTTACAAAGCTCTAAAAAATAATCCAGAAATTATTCCAATTCCATTATGCTTTATTCTATGACTAAAAATGTCAACACGATTGTGACTGTGAAAACGTTCAGATTTGCGGAATTATTTGTGGGAAAATTTTCCTTGGTATGTTTAATTGTTAATTTATATAAAATATTCATGTATACCACTAGATTGGGGTTTTAAGTACTTAATTATTTATCTAGGATTATTTACGAAGCTATGAGTTTATGCTGAGGACTCTCAAGTTGTGAGAAAGTTGTAGGATAAATGCGTACTCTATGAGTATGTTAAATATGATAAAAAAAATTATAAATATGTTTCAGGTTGATAGGATCGTAATTTATTTTGCAAACCATTTTGAAAGGGGGTTATTTTTTGAATTTGCATACCATTTTGATAGGGGTTTATTTCTTGAATTTGAGTTAGTTGAACACCGCTCAAGAGTCCCGACTGCTCCCAACCAACTGGAGCCAGTGAGACTACGGAGGACCGATGTGACTATACTAACATACTCCAATTGGAGTATGTTGTGAGGCTGAGGGTGGTGGGGAGGGGAACTAGATGGGTAAGAGGAAGGTGGTGACTATTCAGATCTGGTCACAAAACACGACTAAAGCCATTCCCAGCAATGTTTCAATTCTGAATAGAAGTCATACACCAGGGCGTTACTGTGAATATCTTTGACCGTGGAACGTGCCGCAAATATACAATATAATATTTTAATTGAATAATTGTGAAGCAACACAATTTAATCAAATAAAATTTACTTGGGGGCGTCGGGATTTGAACCCGCGACCTTCGAAATACTAGTCAAGAGCCTTACCCCTCTACTATGGAGGTCGTTACAATCTTACTCTTAACTATCAATTAAAATCGATCGTGATAATAAACTTATTACTATCGTACAACAAAACGTGTTTGAACGATGTGTAAATAAAAATAATTTTAGATAAATTTGTGAAAATTTATGAATTGTGGTAATAATTGACCACCCACAATAATGTTGTGGAATTGTTTAGCCATTTTTCGTAGAGTTTTCCAAAATTTTGTCTTCCTAACAAGAGAATTTCGCTGAATAAAATCATTGTGGTTTACAAGTTTAGTAACAAGACACAAAAAAATGATTCACAAAGATAAGGTCAGTGTCAAACAAAAACATCGATAGTTGTTAACAATGATAAGTATGCGGTAACTAGCTAAATTCCTTGTAAAAATATGCTTGTAATTGTACGTAAGTATGCCAAGATGAATTAACAAAATCTAATCAACATATTTTTTTATCAAAGACCTCAATTACTCACCGCAGTGGGATTATTTATTGAGAGGTCATGGATTTATGAACACATTGTATTTTTATTAGATAAAGTTTAATTTAGTAAGTATTATTTTATATGATTTTAGTTTCCGAACAGCTGTAATACCTAGCTACTGCTAACAAAGGTTCCGACTGGGAATTTTGGGAAACCAGGTCTTACGTTTATCGACGAAAAGAGAACATTTTTATTGTTATTGCATCAGTTCTTATCTTTTATGTCATTTCAATCTAAAATTAACTTTTGTCAAAAATTGGTTATACATAATATGCAAGTCATCATTCGTTAGATACGCGTGAATTAAAAATTACACAAAGTGCAATGGACAATAATATTGATGATTTTTTAATCATTTTTTTTATGAACACCAACTCAAGGGTTAACCGATGATTAAATGGTGAAATATGAATTTATTTTTTATTACTATTCGAGATATTATAAATTACTGAGACCAAGGCTAGCATTTTTAGTAATTTCGCAAAATTATATACCGGCATTTAAATAATTAAGATTTTGGATCAATATTTAAAATAAAAATCTGAAAACATAATATTAAATTTTTTTAAGCTTATTCGTCTCTACTTGTTTGTTTATTCGTATGTTTGTTAATTTTCATTATACGTTTATTCTGACGAAGAAACCATTGGTTTTGAAACATGTCGATTAATTTGATTAAATGGTGGTTTATAGGTTATTTATTTTCATTTTCAAATTAAAATGACACCGCAAAGAGAATTTGCAATCATTGAAGAATTTTTTTGTTATTATTTGCCTTGTGCCAAAACCAGAAAAAAACGCTTCGTATGCTATGAAGCTTTGAGAAAAAAACGTTTGAATGAAAAAAAACAAGATAATGCAATTAGCCCCCTTTTATTTATTTATTTTGCAGAAACAAACAGTACATAATTACATGTTAGAAAGTAGTTACAAGTTGTAGAATTAATACAATAATTGGTACCAATGGGCAATGACATGTCGCTGTTATATAATATATGTTTTTATGTGACAAATTATAAATTTAACCTATATTAAATTAGTAAATAATTGAGGGAGAGGTGTGTGTGTGTGTGTGTGAGGCGAGGGTGTGTGTCTGTGTGTGAATATGTGTGTATGTATGTATGTAAGTATGCGCATTAAACAATTTATATGATTGACATGATGCTCTTTTTAAATTTGGGTAGTGAATCGGAGAAAATGTCGATATTATAATTTAGATTAATATTATTGAATATATGAAGAGCACGATTGATTGGCGAATTAGTTGCTGCATTTGTCTTGTAATTAAGCGTGTGGAATAGTTATGTATGGCGTGTACGTCTTAATGGTATGTTAAAATTAATTAGGGAAAGTAGTTCAGTACAATTGATGTTATTTTTTAAAATTTTGTGTATAAATGTCAAATCAGCAATTACTCGTCTTTGTTGTAAAGTTTGAAATGTGCATTCATAATTATTGTTGAATTTTTGAATTTAAGATATTTTATAAATTTGTTTTCAATATGTTCTATGCTATCTATGTATAATTTGTATTGCGGGTTCCAAATTGGCGAGGGATATTCCATTATACTTCTGACTAATGCAAAATATAACATAACTACTGTGCGCGGGTTACTGAACACTTTACTTATACGAAGAACAAAACCAAGCATTTTATATGACCTGTGAACGATTGAGTCGATGTGATTATTAAAAATAAGTTTGCTATCAGCAAGATCTTTACATTCCGTTTTCGAGATGACAGGTTCATTGTTGAGTGAATAAGAGAAATTTTTACGGTGCTCCAGATTTTATGTCCGAGTTGAATCTTTCCCAAATGAAAGACTAAACCCTTCCACACACTTTTCCACAAATGAATATCTAGTAAATTCACGCAATGTAAGTGCACTATATAAGATAATAAATACAAAACAATACAAGAACAATATGTCAATCCACCAGAAACATAATGGGAAAATATTTCACCGACTCCAGATATTTTCATATCAGAGGGTTCGGCTCTGATGAAATCCTAACTGGTCCGATAAATCCTACTGATCCCTCAATATAAATATTTAAAAAATCTTTCGTAATCCTACATGTATTTAAAATAACCGACTTTTGCATTTTTATGAATAAATTTTTTGACAAATCTAATACGCCTAAATTTTGAATGAGAGAGCTAGGTATAATGCCAGTAGCCGAAATAACAAATGGTAATATTTTTATAGTCTGAGAATGCCAAATTATTTTAATCTCATTTCCTAAATCTGTATATTTTCTTTTTTTTTCAGAAACATTTTTCTGAATATTACAAGAATTTGGAAAAGCGACATCAATGATATAAGTTATTTTCTTAATTTTGTCATGTAAAACTATATCGGGTCTATTATGACTAATTGTTCTGTCTGTTAGAATAGTTTTATCATAATAAATTTTATAAAATTCATTTTCTAAAAATGAATTTGGTTCATATTCATAATATGGTACATTACGGCAGTCAATCAAGTTATGTTTAATTACCAAACTTTGGTGAATTATTTTTAAAACTTGATTGTGCCTAAATGTATACTCGGACGGCGCTAATACAGAACATCCCAATATAAAATATGTTCTATAGTTTCCGGAAAAGCCAAACATTTTCTACATAAATCATCAATTTGATTTGCATCTTTGATGATATGCTTCCTATAATTTTTAGTATTAATGACTCTATCTTGAATAGCAAGCATAAAGCCTTCTATTTCTGCGCTCAACTCTCCAATACTCAACCATTTGTTTGACGAAAATTTGTCAACATATGTTTGGTTGAGATAATTGAAGTGTTTTGCGTGAAGAATTTTATTTGACCAGGAATCTAATAATTCCTGGTTGGTATTTATAAGAATGCTGGCATTCTCGTCGTATAAATTTAATGGCGAAATATTTCTATCTGCCTTGCAAATTATTTTATGCATTTCTGAACTATCAGCTTTCCTATGGAAAAAATTTCTTAGCATTTCTACCTGATTATGTTTTAAAGATGTTATTTTGACTATACCTCTACCTCCTAAATTTCTCGGTAAATTACTTAATAACATTTTTATTTCTGGTGAATGTCATAGTATGACATTTGAAGTATGGCATAATAAGATAAATGGATCAGAAAGAATATTCGAAAAGCGCGGATAGCCGTGCGACAAAGATGGTCGTACACACTTACTCTTAAACACATAATAAAATTATGCTGGATTTAGAAACAAATCTACAAATTATATGTGAACAGGTGAAAAACATTATTCTTTTTTCATTGTCTTAAATCCCTTTGAAAAAACTCATTGACCAGATAAAAAACAGACAGTGTGTCTTTTATTTTGGGTAAATGAACCCTTCATGCAATGTATTTAGGTGCTAAGCTCACATAATACTAATTACCAGCGAAGTTGTTGTCTTATCAGTGTATTGCCGGAGGATTAAATAATTAAATTGTACTTGTTCTAAGATTAAGGTATACTGTACTATTGTCAATTTAAATCCCCGGCAATAAATCAATCAAATGATAGATATTGTGCAATTATCATTAACGAGACGTGGTAGAGAAATGATTTGTTAATATTATGTGGCCTAAGGTGGCTCGACGCCAAAAACGCGTTACGCGCAGGAATTAGTTCTAGCCTTACGCACCTAACGCCGTTTCTCTGCAGGGATAGGCAGAGAGTAACTCGGTCTTGGCACCAACTCTTTGCCTCACTCACATTCAAACATCGTCTCATACATACTCTTCCATTATTGTAAAGGTAAAACTAACTAGTAAAACGGGGCTGTCTATAATACCATTAACAATTTTTATAATAAAAGAAATAATTTCATTTCACATATTCAAATATCGAATTTCTCTCTTGCACAGAATAGGATATAGAGGTGTTGGGAAATTTGGCGACATCAATTTTTCTTTCAAATCGGTAAAGATCATCATTCTAGAGATTATTGGCCCAGTGTTAACATCACTCAGAATGGAGCATATTTCAGAATGGGTCCTAATTTTGAAAACTCTATTCTGAAATGTTCGAAGTATTTACCATCTCCTATGACTTCCTGGTGATATAATTTGTAGTATTTAGGTTTCTTTCATATGATCATACCACCGTGATTTTTAAAAAATTTCTCACTATCTACCTATCTAAAAAAATATTATGAAATTATCTACCTACCGAAGTCCTTTTGGATGAGAAAATTTGAAGAAAATTCTGAATTTCATCAAATGTTTCATCGATTTAAAACAGGTCTTTCACGAAATATTTTTTAAAGGTTCAAGAATTTGCAATATTTATTGCGTCCACTTTTATGTTTATCCTCCATATTTATATAAAATCTTCTTGATATGCATTTTAATAAACATCCAAAATTCAAATTAAATTTAATATGGATTCTAAAAATTTTATCTTAATATAATTAATTAACTAAAAAAATCCAAGGCGTGGATTGTTTGGTAGGTAGATATTTGAAATATTTGATTCAATGGTAGTCGATTCCCTGATAGTTGGCCTCCCGGCATACTTATGGACAATATTCAGTCGGTTTAGGGAAAATACGGAGTACATACCTACATACAATATAATTGTCCTCGAAGAGGTGTACCAGAGAGGATGTACCGCCGAATAACAAAAGTATGAAACATATTTTATAGACACCACCTCAAGGGCTAACGAGGGAATGATCGTGAAAAATGATTTTATTGATTTATTAGCATTCCAGATGTTCGAATACTATGGCTACCATTTTTAGTTATTTTTCATAAAATTATATATCGGCATATAAATAATATTTCATTATGCTTGCATAAAAATATAAAAAGAAAAAATATATTACAAAATTTATTTTATAGGTAATTATTTTTCCACACTTTTTTTTTTATTCTAACGTTTGTTAATTTTCATCATTATATACGTTTATCCTGACGAAGAAACCATTGGTTTTGAAACCTAGCTTTTGTTTGGTAAGAAGGTACCTGATACTTTTGATTTCATAGCAGTTGATTGAAAATACGATGTACATGCTTACCCAAAATATAACTAAGTGTCCCCGATGGGGTGTGCAGAGAGGATACACCGCCGAATAAGTAATGTATAAAACATATTTTCATTCAAATACATCAAGAATAAAACTATTTATCGAAAAGACAGGATATATCAGCGTTTAAGTACAAAAAATTGACACCGTAAAGAAATTCGTTTTTCATCCACACCAAATTATCATTAAAGGTATTTTTGAAGTCCATTTTAGATTTGAAATAGGTAAATAATACACAAAAATTATAATTTTGTCTCTACATACTCGTATTATAAATAAAAGTCCTCCGTCGCGTCTGTCTGTCTGTTCGCGATAAACTCAAAAACTACTGAACGGATTTTCATGCGGTTTTCACCAATATATAGAGTGATTCATGAGAAAGGTTTAAGTATATAATTTGTCAAAATTTTGTGTTAATTGGTTGAAATATATAATATATGGAACGTCTGTATGTGGTGGACGAGCGGAGTGGCAAGCGGGCGGCGTGGATTTAAATTGTATGTTGATTTCGAAAATATTCGATTAGAATAATTATAAATTCACACGGGAGGCCCTGAGGAAAATAATTCCCCTCAACCATTCTCTCCCGATCCTGCCTGACATGCAGCCGGTGTGCAGACGCATCCACAGTCAAGACCCGGACAAACCTTACCCCAGGAAACCGGGCACCCCGGCTTAATCACCAAACGTTGCGATCCACTTGGGGTGACCTATGGCAGAGTTTGTTATTCAATAAATGGACGGCGGTACCCATACGCGCCTCCCAAATTATCGGGATCAACGTTTAAATATATTGCCTGTATGAAAGTTTTATGAAACATTTATTGTACTACAGGTAAATAGATACAGCTCTTGAACAAGATCTTGATAAATGGCAATCGCTCTGGCCAAATTTATCGAAATCCACTTAGAAAAATAACAATTCAAGAATTAGTTAACTATTAGAATAAGTTAACAATAATAATCTAAACGAAAATATGAGAGAGAACAAGACACAGAAAAAGACAATGGTTGCAACTGGGAATCGAACCCAGACCTCTCCGTCTAACCGGGACGAGCGCGTTAACCAATTTCGCTATTGCCACCTTCTGTCAAAGCCGTCATATTTGTCAATCTCATATTTTTCAAATTTTAGAATTACATTACTATCAACTAATTATTTTTCTCCATATTACGGGCAACTACCCTTTTTCATTGGAAACAATCATTCTAAGAATTGGTTTGTAACCTGGATAGCGTCTCAGATAGATATATCCGAATTTATTTATATGGAACAATTGACTTTTTACGAAAGTCTAAATGAATATTCAATTTTTATAAAAAAAACTTTCTTTTTATACTTTTTTGAAGGTTATTCCCATCAGTGAAATAAATCATATTAGAATTAGTTTACAATAATAATCTAAACAGAAAGTTTTTCTTATAAAAATTAAATTAGTTAACTATTTAAATTTAACATTATTATGCATCGATAAAAAGATCTTTTAGTTATTATATGGAGTCAATTCAGCCAATTTACTCAAGTGAGACTCAGAATAAAGAGTTGCTTTACCTTGGTTCTTTCCATCGACATTGAGGAAACTTTGGTCATGATTGATTTTCCCAGCCTTCGTGAGGTCACTATACTTTTTGTAAACCATATTTTGTCGACCCTGATTCAACAGATAATCACCTATAACACAGCACTAACGTATAGAAAACAATCGATATTATTATAACGCGAGTATTTAAATGCTATTCCACTTTTTTGTATTTTTTATCACTGTCACAAAATGTCGTCGAGGGAGATTTTTTTACGTGCGCGTAATTCCGTTCGGATGAAGTAAAACATTTTGTCGGCTTATACTTCAACAGCCTGATTGGTACTGAGTCGATTGTGGCTTTTCTAATGATTTCATGCTTCTGCTTATCTTATGTTATCTTGATCTTAAGATGTACATATGTACAGTTTGTACATATTGGTGGCACGTGATAAGCGATAAATATTTGAGGAGCCAATGTGTGTATTTAGTGTGACACTCGTAAGCCCCATATGTCGGACATATCAGCAATTCATGATTAAGTCTGAGTAAATTAAAGATAATAGGCAATTATCATCAATAAACATTTTTTTTTTAAAACTAATACTCAGTAGACAGATGATTGCATGTGTGTACATTCGACCAACATAATACTGGTATGTACCTAGCATGGTGGTCGAAAATTCCCAAAATTATGTAACCATCAAAGCAATGAATAAAGAAAAAAACAAGTACCAATAAACGTGGTTTTATTTTTACACAACCGATAAACAACCATTGACCATTAATGGTTTGTTATCATTTGGGCGAAATATAAAACACATTAATTGGGTAGGACCGTAATTTAAAAGCACATAACTAAAGCGGTGTTATTTTTTATATAAGGTATATCGACAACGATTTTAATACAAGACACATAATATGTACTTCTGCTGAGAGCTCCGCTACGAATTCTCTTTCTGTTACATGTATCGTTTACGAGAATAAGTGAGAGATTACAACGTAATTATCAGTGGTCAGTATGCCTTTGATCTTATTGCTTCACAAAAGGATGGGAATTTCATTTGTAAGTTTTTAAACATATACTTTAATATAAGTACCGCACAAGAATCATAACTGATTTCAACCGCCTTTAGTCAGTGACACCGTAGCATCCACAATTTGGGTTCCATGCCAACTCAGAATCAAGTCAACTCAACACCTCTTTGAAAAATAATTAAAAGCTATACAAAATAATTTTAAAATAGCCCATAACGTAACATAACGTAACCCATTTAACCAATTTCTTACATATTTTTTTGATAACTTTTAATGACTTTTCAATAGAGGTTCTGAGTTGATCGGTCACCCCCGAATTGGGGAACTTTGTAAAGTTAGCGGAGAAAGGGCAGTAAACAGAGAAGAGGAAGGTGGGAAAGTTAGACAGTTAAAACATTTTTTTTAAATGTAGAACGATGACCTTCAATTTGACCGCTACCAAAAATGTGAACTTTTCTAGCACTTATGTTTTTGTCAACATGTTTATTACATCCAGGATGGCGATAATTTAGTATTTTTTTTTGAACCAATCATTTCATATTATTTATACACCCATCTTATTTAGGTTGGAAATTTAGTATCAACAATATTTAATACAATGACTACTTATAATTTATATCTTCAGAGATAATCAGTAAAAAAAGTTTGTAGATATAATGTAGAAAGAATGCTTCACAAGAATTTATCAGACAATAAACATTGATTAAAAATCAATACTTTCATCAAAAATCATAATAAATATTAAATCTTGTGTTAGGTACAATTACTGTGATACTATCCTGTAATAATATCATACATATAACATACCTACATAATAAAATAAATTAAAATAGTTTTTTAGCAATAATTATTATTTAACACGATGCTTTTATCGTCCGCCTTTTATATTTTACTTAGGTACAAGAAATTATTCGAATGGTTTATTCTTTACCCAGGATCTGGGCATAATTTAATATTTTTATGTTTTCAACGACTATTTTTCTAGCCCACGTCATTTTAGTGCAAAACTTAAATTAAATTAAATATTTGAAATTATAAAACGCGACTCTTCGTTTCGTTGTTCGCGGTCGGTTGTATCTTTAATGACGATCACATGATACTGACCAGTGACACATCATTTGTCATAAGTCATAAAGGATTTCAAATTATACTTAATTGTCCGGCAGGTGCCAAAAACCTTTTGATGTATTGAAAAATATTAATTCATATTGACACAATTTTATTAAACCTTTAATTTAAATCCCTGTTATCCACATATAGTGTTAGAATATTGGGAAACAAATCTAAATTATAATTTGAAAAAAATAATATAGAACACTAAATACTATCCTGAATAATATTAAATTATCGCTGTTATTATTGAACGGAGAGAGTAGATAAACAATGCGGAGTAGATGGCTAACTTTGAGATTTAATTAAACAACACGGTTTCGACGTTGAAAAACCACAATCGAGACATTGTTATTTGATACTTTTAACCACTTTATTTTTCAGTCAGTTTTATGAATTGCAATATTATTTTTTTTTTAATTTATTATCAGTACCGTCATTTAGATTTAATTTCACATACCGTATAGGTAGGTTTTACAGAACCTAACTTTTTTGACGCTTGTTTTTTGATTCATTGATTTTAAATGTGAAACTTTTAAGCTTTTAAGTTTTCAAAATATTTTTGAGATTATTGTTTTAATCATCATTTAGTCCAACCTAAATCTAACATACTTATCCTATCCTAGCCTTGCCTAAGCTAACATTGAACGCTGAACATGAGAGACATTACTATTAGAAAAAAATCCACTTTTTTGTCGCGACTTCTGACTCATAACGTTATCATATTTTGTCACGCTTGTCTTTAATTAGAATATTATTCATATTATATTTTCTAATGGTGTGGCGAAATGCATAATGAAAATGATAATCGAAATGCATAATGAAAAGTTTAAAAAGTCATTTAAATTTTAAAAACTGTTTCAAATGTCATTTAGCTTAACCTTGCTAAACCTAACCTAACCTAAAGTAAATCCTTAACATAAAAAACGTAAATAGATCAGGAATAATTTATTTTTTTTACAATAATGTCTCTATGGTGGTTTTCAAAGTCGAAACATGATTGAACGTTGAGTTAGGATATGACAGGTTTTACCCAGGTAGATTAAGTAAAAGTGATGATTTAAAAAAATATTTTATTGTATAATTCACCAACCATTATACATTACAATAAAAACAATACTTTGATGTATTTTTATCACCGTTTTGATGTTTTTGGACAATTGAAAAGCCTCAATATTACTTTATCATCACTTACACAGCGCCCTTTAGGTGATTTTTCATAAAAACAGCGCTAAAAAATCAGTCAAATATTAGTATTGTTATTATTTAAGAAAAAACGTAAATGTCGACATTCCTCAATTCCATGAAGTGCACTTTGCTCAGAGTGTCCAGTGCACAGCACCAAACAAAAAACCCGGAGTTTTCGAGACATGACGGTCATATTTCATTCGTCTCACGTCCAGCCTTCCGTCTCTCTCTGGCGAGGTAGGAAATAAATTGCCCGTAGGAGCCAATTATGGTCCTCAGGTCCAACCAACCTCCAAGGTAAATGCGACAATCCAATTCGCGTCCAATTGATGTGACGGCGTCACCCGGCGAACTAGCCTAACTAGCTGGATACCGTTATTATTGCTGATAATATCTACTTGGAAGAAGTTGGAAGTGACACTTACATTAGGATGCTGCTGGATAATTTCCCTTGGGCGATAATGAGCTGTAATTATTTGACCATTTAAGACTCGAAGAGCCTGTATTTTTAATTAAATACGTGAGAATAGCCTCCTATATTTCTCTTGTTGGGAATAATTCATTCCGCAAACAAGCTTTTTTCCTTTTTTCCGCGATTTTTCATTAAAAAAAAACTGAGTGTAAAAATTATCCAGACGAAAATAGAACAGAAACTAAAGAAACATGAATAAGAAACATACGCTTAAATAGTTTAATATCATAGAGCGGATGGTCGTAGAAAGGAGCGCCAGAAACATTATATACTCGAATAATCCAAAACTCAATGATAATAGAAGTCGGAGACGTCCGGGGAGAACATGACAGTATCAAGAGAATCAAATATTACAGTCAGGCCATGTCAAGACTCTTACTTCTGTTATCATTAATTCATTACTTCTGTTATCTGACTCAGATAACAGAAGTAATTGTACAGGTAAATCAGAATAAATAGATTTTTGCATTTATAGTGGTGTATTGAGTACTAGTTTGAATCAACTTGCGATTCTATCGGTAGGTATTCAAAATACATAGGTACATAAAATGTGCTCTATAAAATTATTTCCCTGTACGTGTGTTATAAAGTTCCCTTCGACACTTTTCACCTTTCACCTTTCATGATCAAATCAACACCATTTTACAACATGAGGTCATGGGTGATGAAGTGAACTGGTCAAGTACCTAGCGGATGTCTGGCGTTATTGTGCTTACTTGGAGTCGGGTATTTAACACTTTTGTTAATGGCTTTTTTATGCGTTGGCATAATGAACTTCGCTATTCGCTATAATCCCTTGAGTGGACAACTTTTCAAACAAAGGCGTGCTGTAGTTAACTTGTTGATCCGGTAAGGAAATAATTTGACCACGGTAACACGAGAACTCAGGATAACGATGAATTGCCGAACGGTGAAATATAATAATATAAATCCTAATAAATAATATGAATCCATTACATAAATCCCGTTGCAATACATTATTTACGTATGAATATGTAAAAATAATAATAACCCACATACAAACACCATATTCCGCTTTTGAAAATGGATGTTCCTATTTTGTTTTAAATGTACCATTTTCCAACGTAGGTACTATTTTCGGTTATGGGTCTGACTCAAGGGTCATAAAAATGTATTTAACAACAAATTTTGTACGAACCTTGGGTTTGTTCAACATTGGAAAAAGGTGAGTTCAAGATTGAGAAAAAACGAGAAGAAGATTTTGTACTTTACTTCTTGTGAATAAACCGGGCAGTCGGTCAAATGCGTTATAAAGGAATTTAATAACACTTTTATGGGTAGTCCATCTGATAAAACCATGTTTAACAGTAACATATTACTGAGGAGTAAGGTGTCCTGGATTGAAGCAAGTGTGAATCCATCCCTTCTAAGGTCGAGAAAGTCTAACTGGAGAGACCAAAGAGTCTCAATTGGCCTCCCTCAATTCGGAACGGATCTCGAATTCTCAACGTAGACGCGTCCGCCGCCAAGAACTGGACAAACTTCAACCCATGCTACGTCATCAAACACATCGAACCACTTGGGAGATCTGTGGCAGAGGTATTGGTTATCCAATAAATGGTTTCCAGGGTGGCGGTCTCCATAGCCGCATCCCAATTTAATTGGTTTGCAAAAATTTGAACAAATCAAAATTTAAAATAACATTATTAGGTTAACTGATATTTTCTCTTTTGAAGTCGAATAACAAGTTTGAATCTTGAATTGAAGTTTGAAACATTGCTGAATGCAAGTAAAGCATCTGTGTAAGTGCTGTGTTTAACTAAACATTCTCTACGATATCTACATACAAGAACCATGAATAAAGCCGAGAAATTAAGGGTGCTTTTCTTGCAATGAGATCGAGTAGGACCCTTCACAAAAGCCTTTTTTTGGCTTGACTTAATCTTTCTTAGCTTGACTTAATCTTTTTTTGCTTGACTTAATTAAACTTTGTATATAATATATATCTCTATATTTTATGTATAAGCGGTTTGTCTCTTACACATAAATAAAATTTAAATGGATATAATTATCAAATTGGATTTTCAGAACTTATAAATCTGAAGTTCGACGTAGTTCTTTCATGTAGCTGCCTTAGTTCTGGATGAGTTCAGTCAAGTTCAGTGTTCGCTTCTTGTAGAGTGAGTTCTAGATGTCACATTACTTTCGTGGCAATAATATTGTCACGCGGTGTCCCGACAAAATTACCAGCATTTTAGCACGTCCGCTTATTGAAAAGACCTACTATAGACACTTAGCTGTGTAACTGTACCAATAATACTAATCTACTAAAATGTACTGATGAAATCAGCAAGCATTTCTGTATTTTCCTTTATTCCGAAGTATGAGAAAATCGCCAGTATTTTTTTTTTCTTTTCTTTCTTTGGGTTTGCTTTGTGGGAGGTCTAAATGCTCGAAGATATTAATCTTAGTCTGGAAATATAAAATTACAAATACCTGAAGGAAATTATTTTCCTCAGGGCCTCCTGTGTGGAGCTAATGTAAAAATAAAACAAATCACACTTGGTAATGCCTTCTGGAGGCGAGACGTCTTGCGTATTATTACTTATTAAACGGCAGAACGTGTTTTTATAAATAAAACATTTTTATGAATTGAATAATAATACTTTTTAGAATAGCTCCCACACCGTAGCCACCAAGTAAATTCCCTTAAGGCCTGTAATATTTGGAGATGCTGTGTGCGGCCGGTCTAATCTTTTTAATACTTTAATACTTACTTATAGAATGTACTGGGTGCGGTCGGCCTAATCGTTTTAAAAAAATATATTATTATGTAGACATTGAAACGTTTCTACCTGCAGTCATGAGTTGTAGGTACCAATACTCATTTTGTACTTTCCGTATGGACTTACGACATGTACACACTTGCGTTCGTGGAGTGTTGTGGCGTGTCGTGGCGCGCCAGAAGCACATCGGTGGGTGGTTTGGTATATTTATGGCGCATCGGTTTCATACATTGTGTCGACACGCCACAACCTACAAGTATGGCGCGCCACGACACGCAAGTGTGTTCTGCCTTTACCATAGTGAGCTCCTGTTCAACCTCTCTTTCTTTAACATGCTTTATTTCGAAAAAAGAGCGAGAGGAACACACAATTCCCAAAAATGAAAATTTTGTGAAATTCAACGTTGAAAATTAATGGGGTGGGGGGGGGGGGGGGGGTCAGTGAAGCCTCCACCGAATTCCTCATTAGTATTTTCAATTCATTCGCGGTCGGTCAGGCGGGTATAACTCCGAGCCAAAACGTGGTCAGAATCTTTGGGTGACTTCATAAGTCCACTTCGATTTGTTTATGGTCACCGGCTACTAAATCAACCAATAGGAATCTTTTATTTTTGTTGCATTTTTCTGCTCTATTTACGTTTGATTGACAATTGACATTTACATTTCCGACGCAATAAGTAACGATTATGAATTTTGGGAATTCACGATCGAATGAAAAATGGGAGAACAGGACCCGCAATTGGAACAAAATTACAGGTGGGAGTCTTCCTTTGGTTGTTATTTCAGTGTTCCTAAAGTATTTTTTGAAATGTATCGCTTAATTGTATTTTAAACTTATGTACATGTTTCCGTTTTCAGAACATATTTATGTTTCACCTGGGATCTAATAATTGACGCTATCCAACATCACGACTACATCTTAAAAAGGTAAATATGTTTTCTATATTGCATTTTCTGTTCTTATTTTCAACATTTTTTTAATATTTTTATCAGTATATTAATAAATTTATTCATATTTTTCAGTTGAATCTGAAACGACAAAACTTTACTTGTTTACAATATAACATTCTTTATACACACTTCAATACATTCGCCTCTGTTTCAAGAGGAGGTTTAATGAGGTTAAGGGAAATACTATCAGTCATGGTGCATGATGCAGAGGTAATTATTATTTTTATAACTTTAATTTTACAAAAACATCAGTCAAATTTAATGTATTTGAGTAAGCTTCTTTATATAAGTAAGTAGGTATACTAGAACTTGGTTTAATACGAGAGTTATCATAAACTAAAAGTTAAAAGACATGGGAGGAAATGTAACTACATACATACATAGGAATGTACTATAATACAAATACAATAAAAATTGCATTATTTTACAAATTTCCATAACTGAACCAATGTAGTTTTTAGAAAATATAACTTATCCTATTTTTTATGATTTCAGGGAAAATATGGTGAGCTGAGCTACTTTAAATGCCAAATAAACAAATATAATGTTTTTTTGAGCCCCTTATGAAGAATCAAACATCTTATGCAAACTAATGTCTCCGTGGATCTTGGAAATATGATAAATTTATTTTTACCTGCCGAAAGATATAATAGGTACGTTCAAAAGAGAAATTTATCTTTAAAACAACGTCCTCATGTGGCAATTTGCTACAGAAATATAACCTGCTTATATTGTATTCTCGTTTAAAATATGTACATGTAATTCTGAGTTTTTAATTTTTCTGTTAAAAGATGAAAATATTTTAAATTCAGTAGTTTTGTAGGAACGCATAATCATATTTTAATTACATATTCTTGTATTTCCTTTTTCTACATGTTTATAATAAAATTCTTATGTGATTACGAGTTTTATTTTTAAAATAATATTTTAGGCCAATGATTTGGGTGGTATTGGGTAGGCCCCGAAAGAAAATAATATTGTCTATGGTCGCGCATTGTTCTGTTGCTGCTTACTCTATCTTCATCTATGGTGCGTGACGTCACAAGTGATAAGTAAAAAAAGAAGTCGAAAAATTATTGCATTTTGATGGTGAAATAGTGACCAAATTTTTCACGTACTAAAGCCCGAAGTTATCGATCTAGTGGGTGGTTTGGTATATTTATGGCGGGTGGTTTGGTATATTTATGCGGTTGGTCTACGGTTTTAGTAACTTAAAAAAACAAAGCTTATCGTTGCTTTTTTCTTTTTTTCCTTATTAACTGCAAGATACGATATCAAATCAAACCGTTATTGTAAATTTTACTTTAGTATTAAAACTCTTATTACACTTCGGTCAAGTTTGCCGAGCTGCCGCACTATCCGATGCCGGTGGAACTATGGCATTCCTCATTGTGGAACATTGATACTGCAGTGCATGAGGAAAGGAAGTAGATGTGGAAGGGCATTGTTAGGAAGTATGGCTATTCAGCAGATCTGGTCACCAAACATGGCTAAAGCCAATTCAAGTAATTATTTTATTTCACAATATTTCGAGTAGGTACTTATCTATAATGTTACGAAGCACAACAGCATTGCCATTATTACACGCTTATTTTGTCTCCGAATCATCTCAACAATTGATTGGTTAAAATGATTATTTTTGACGATTTATTTATTTTTTACAGTACTTTAATTTTTATTTTGATTATATGGAATATTTAGTATGTATTTAAAAATGTGGTGCAATAATTTGTAATGATATCAAGTAACGTATTTAAAATATTGTGCAACGGTAGTAGATGGGGAAGATGAGGGTTGGTTTGTCTGGCTATTCAGATCTAGTCACCAAACACGGCTAAAGCCAATTCAAGAGAGTTTATTTCATTTAACAATATTTCGAGTATATTTTTTTTACATTAGCTCCACAGAGGAGGCCCTGAGGGGTGGGTAGGAATCTGGGGTGGCGGAGTGACGGACGTATGAATCAATCCCTTCAACTGCGGTGCTAGGCGATGGGTCGAGGGATTCTGGCTGAACCCGGGCACCCCTGCCAAATCACCAAACTTAGCGAACCACTTGATGTGATCTATGGCAGAGGTGTTGGTTATCCAATAAATGGTTCCCGGGGCGGCGGTACCCGTACCCACCTCTAAAAATGATAAATCTATAATGTTACGCAATAAGCCTTGACATTTTGCACACACGTTTTGAATTACCATCTCAGTAATTGATTGAAATGATTATTTTATGACGGACTTTTTTTTTGCGGATTTTAATTATTTTGATGAGGAATATTTGAAAATGTTGCGCAATAATTGATTGTGATATCAGGTACCTTATTTAAAGTAGTTTTAGAATGGTTTAAAAGTTATCTTCATAAAAGACACCAACACGTAAAAATTAACAATATACTGAGTGAACCCGCCTATTTCGAATTTTGAATTCCTCAAGGGACAGTTCTAGGTCCAATATTGTTTATCATTTACGTGAATGAAATGCTTACAGTACCAAAAATGGGAAAAATCATATCTTTCGCCGACGACACAGTTTTAATCATAGAAAAAAAACTTATCGAACTGCGAATGTAGAAGTAAACAACCTAAAACAATGGTTGGATGACAACTACCTTTCCTTAAACTCTGAAAAAAACCTATTTCATGACTTTTACATTATCAGACAAATTCCATCCAACAATAAATTCCAATATTACTATTCATAACTTTTGTAATAATTTTACGGACAACTGCAATTCACCTAAATACTCAAAAATCACAAAAAAAGTAATATTAAATATTTAGGCATAATTATAGATCAACATGTGAAATGGACAGAACATATTGCACAAACTGTAAACAGAATACGTAAACTTTATTACGTATTCCTCAAACTAAGAAATATTCTACAAAAATCTTTGCGTTTGATTGCGCAGCAACGGCTTTCATTTTTTTTACATTAGCTCCACACAGGGGCCCTGAAGAAAAAATCCACCAGGGCCTGTCATTTCTGGGGGGGATGCTGTGTGAAGGGTTTTTTTAGGGAAAGGAAGGAGAGGAAGTTCTGGGAAGGAAAAGGGTATGAGGGTAGGTGAAATCTGGGGTTCAGTGTGTTTAGGAATGACAGGCGTATGAATCCACCCCCTCACTGCGGTGCAAGGCGATGGGTCGAGAGAGTTGGGCTGGAGAGCTCTTGATTAGGTCTCCTTCAACCAATCTCTCCCGATCCGGCCCGACATGCAGTAGGAGGGCAAATGCATTGGCCGCCAAGACCTAAACAAACCTCAACCCATGAACCCAAGCACTCCTGCTACAAGTTACCAAACGCAGCTAACCACTTTTGGTGACCTATGGCAGAGATGTTGGTAATCCAATAAATGGTTCCCGGTGCCGCGGTACCCACACCCGCCTCCCAAATTGAATTAACGACCCTTATTCAAAATATTGCATAATGTATGATTTCTTTGAAAATTTAGTCTGCGTCTTAATCGGTGACGTATTCGGGGAGTTGATCGAAGTTTTGAGAGAAGTTTCACCCCTCCCCTCCCTTCCCCGCCCCTCCCCGACCCGCCACGGGCCTCCCCGCCCCGCCTCTTCTCTCGTCAAGTTATTTTTTTTCAGAAACTACTTTTCATATGCGCCCGATTAGTCACAATGCTTAAAATGTATGAGATTTACGCGCATTTTAAATTAGACTCTCCAACTAATGGAGAAAGTAGCCATCATTTTTGGTAGCGGAAATTTATTCTTGGAAGGAATCCATATAATATAATTCTCATGTGAAGTCGAGGTAATCCTGTCAAAATAGGGGCGTTTAAATTTTTAGCATTTAGGGGGCGCATCAGTATACAAAGCGCGTTGATGAGCTGCTAAAAATTTAAAAACGTCCCCCTAGACCTCCAAAACGCCCACAAAGGGGGCGCTGGCACCCCCGTTAAGAATCACTGGTCTACATCAATCGGGTCCAAGAAGATATGCTACCTAGTTAGATACAAATCGTAATAAATAAGAAGCCAGAAAATTAACCTGAAGGTGTTTTTCTTTTAACTGTACAGCACAATTGACAGACTAAGGTGTGAAACATTAGTTAGTGTATACATTTATTTTTATGTTAGGCAACTGTATATTGCGTGCCAATATTCGTTAAATAAAATTCACGTGAAATTTGACTACCTTATTATAATAGTTGAAATTATACGCCATAAAAAAATGTAATTTTTTTTTTTTTTTTTTTTTATTTTTTTTTTAAAAGAAAGACAAACATTCCCGGGTTACGAATAACCCAACAATGTTTGAAAATCTCCTACTACCACCACAGAAAGCCGAAAATGTTGCTTGTGTTGTGATGGAGGACTTAGCCAGCCGAGGAATCGAACACGCGACGCCCAGGTGGGACCCAAGCGCTATGCCCACTCAACCGCTGACCGGTCGCAAAAAATACACGCAAAGTTGTTGTAAATTACATGACATCAAAAATTTAGTTTTTTTAGCACTAGTAAGTACGGTGTAAAACTCAGTGGGCAATGTGTACAGCCCAAATTTGTGGTGGGGATAATAAAAACGTGACATTTTTATAGCTACCTCAAATAAAAATACACAAAGATACTCGTACATCGCAGTCAGAAAAATAGAGGTAAAATAATAAAATAAAATATATTGTGTATACCAATTTTACAAGTCGTTGAAATTGCCCGTAAATTAAAAGTATTCAATATCCATAACAGTGCTTCTAAGGCCAATGCACTGAGTTAATCATTGATTTTTTAAGCCCCTGTTATTATGCAACAAATTTGCGTAGGTTGAAATAATAATGTCAGTGTACCTCAATCCGATATACGAGTATTACTTTCGTAATAACAGTATTAATGATATGTAATCAGACAATCGTTAATGTCTATAGACCATTGTATACAAATACGAGCTCATTTTTAAGTATGTAGGCGTTAAGTCTTTTGAAAAATAGTTTTATACTAATTTAAATCAATCATCAGGTGTGGGGAATCAAAATTATAAAATCATTACGAACCGTTATCCACTGGAGCGACAGCGCAATTAGAACTTTTTTCTCCCATTGCTCGAGATTTTTGGTATTCATTTTGAATATTTTCGGCCCATATAAAAAAAAATCATACCTCCGAATTTTAATATGAAGACATACAAACTGATTATAGATCTATATAGCCACTGTATTCACCTATTTTTTGACGATTATCAAATGTTCGTACAATTTATAAAAAAAATATTATAAAATCGTAAACTTCTACTTAATTAATTACAAATATGAGTAATTTGCCAAAATTGGCAGTAAAGCAATCCGATGTATTTTAAATAGGGCCATATTGTGGCAAAAAGCGCTCCAGTTGTTATAATATGACTAAATGACAACAGATTATAAGTACATATATTTATTAATTATCTGACGAGAGTTAATCCCCTATCAACCACTAACTTCGGGAAGTGTCAGGTGAATATTCAATTTTTTTAGAACGTCGAACGTTTCAAGTTAGTTTTCAGTTAAAAAAGGTTGTATTGTTTTACTGAAAAAAACATTCCATGGAAAAAGGTTTTTTTATGAATAAAATAACAATGCTTAAAACTTTTTTTATTTTATTTCTAACATCACGTATCACCCCCAAAGTTAGTAAACTTTACCCCCGGATACCGGCATCTGAGAAGATATATGAAAATGTGTATGTATATTAATCAGTTTAGATTGTTTTTTTTTATTACCGTCTATTATGTACTATTTATTGTCTAATTTAGGATTTTAAAATTAAATGAACATCTTTAAGTACCTACTTATAAGCAAATAAAAATATTTTCGGTCAGACACGTTTATATCAATAAGAAAAAAAATAATTATATATAAAATATAATAAATCTGAAAAAAATTACACCAAAAAGCAATATTTATATGACTATGCGTATTGATTTTGATACCATACTTGTACATCTGGTATTGAGTTAAGTGCCGAAAAATAGGCGTAAATTGAAATTTAATTTTTTTACATTTTCATAACAAAAATAAAAATATATCATCCATTAAATTTCTAATTGTTTGCTTCATGGTTCATGAGTAAAATTTTAACTGTTTTGAAAACATACATATTTACCCACAAACTGGCGATGCCTACGTGGGATTTTTTTTGGTTAATCTGCTAATTCTTTACTTTTTAAATGTTTATATAAAAAAGCTTGAATGTATTGTAAAATTATACCAATGTACGTACCAAAAAAATTATTAATCAAGAAAAAAATCTATTTCAGAAGGTCTTCAATTTGAATGTGATCCTTTCTCATTAGTCATTCAGTAACATTTTTGTTAAAGGATTATATATTATTAGCAATTAATTGCTTTGGTCTATTAGTCTCGTGTTTTTTTGTATCTATAAATTCAATTCAAATTCTTCATACAGGATTTCCTTGTGCAACAGGCGCAGTAGGTACGTCACCACGTAAGGAATGAAGTAGAATATGAAAAAAATTATAAATTTTACTGTCATGGATTCAATAAATTCCTTTGAAGAAAAAATTGAATGAAGATTCGAATCACAATCAATTAAGCTAATTCATCATTAATATTATCTACCTTAAATTATTATTAATTTTGCATATTTCCACTTAGCTTATCATTCAAATTAAATCCAAAATAAACAAGGCATGCGTTTTCCACACAAACCTTGACCGAAATAAAGAAAGCTATTTATCAATGAAAAACAACTATGTTTTAATTTCATATTTATTTTCCTTTCTCGCCTTTTGTTTTCGTATAAATTGGCCTTCAAGAATGTTGCAATATATATATTTGATACCATTATCAGTCACCTGTTGACTTACTTATATATTTTGAAGTGTTTTTTACATTGTTCTGTAATTCAACAAACCTCATAAGGTCACTGAAGGAATATCGAACGAATCTAATCAGAAAGGATATTGCCAATTTTTGCATTAAAATACGATAATATTAATTACTGATTGATGTTATTTAGATAATCTATCTTCAGTTGAATATCAATCAACATGTTAGAATTTATTTAGTTTTTAATTTAGACATAAATATGATTTTTTTTTGTGAAATTATTAACAAGTTCTACTGTGTTATTATTACTACGCATGACAGTTATTTCGCAATCTGAAGGATTATCAAACAACGGTGAAGCCACTTACAGACGATCTACAGAGGTACATTATTTCTATAATGATAATGATATTTCTAATTTGGGAGGCGGGTATGGGTACCGCCGCCCCGGGAACCATTTATTGGATAACCAACACCTCTGCCATAGGTCATCCCAAGTAATCCGCTACGTTTGGTAACTTAGTAGGGGTGTTCGGGTTCATGGGGCCCGTCAGATTCTCCGGATATTGGCGGCGGATGCGTCTGCCCACCAACTGCGTGATAGGCCTGATTGGGAGAGACTGGTTGAGGGAGATCTTTTGACGTCTCCGACAAGACTGTCAGCAAGGTTTGGACGGCAGTAGATTGGATGAATTCATTCGTCTGTCCCCCCAGATTCCTACCCAGTCCTCATATATTTTTCCTTCCCAGAACTTCTTTTCCTTCCTTTCCCTATAAAGATTCTCCACACAGCATCCCCAAAGATGACAGACGCCCTGAGGGGACTTATTTTTCTGTATGGAACTAATGAAAAAAAAGTAGGTAATAATGAAAATCTCTTGACTAATTTCTTTATTTTTATTACCAATGTCCCAATTGATTACTTAGTAAACTATCTGAAGTTATAAATGGTCATTAATTACCATGTAAGTTTCCCCATTTATCGTATTGTTTATTTTTGACTAAATGTCGTTAAAATGGGGCCATTTTGTTTTCCAAATTAATAATTTGGACGGCACATGGGTTTTTCCTGCTTAATTATACTAACGTATATATATTAATTATCATGGTCCATAAATGAACTAGGCTTCAAAAATAGAAATGTAGGAATGGTGAACTAAACTAATTATTATGTTATTTTATTAAATTAGCTTTTTGGGATTATTTATAGATTTCAAATTTAATTTGTAGAGCTTAATTTTAATATTTATTATATTAGTATTCATGGGATGAGGTTTATCAACAGTGCGTCTGCTCACTAGCTGCATGGCAGGCCGGATCGGGAGAGAACGGTCCAGGGAGTTCCATTGACTTTTCCAGCCGTACTCTCTCGGAACATCGCCCTGCACTGAAGTGGAACGGATGGATTCATACTTTTGTACACACTGACCCCCAGATTCCTACCACTTATAAAACCCTTTTTCTTCCCAGAACTTCCTCTTCTAAAAAGACGCTCCACACAGCATCCCCAAAGCTGATATAGGCCCTGAGGGGAATTATTTTCCACAGAGCCTCTTGCGTAAAAGAATTCATAATATTATTATTATAATATAAAGCCTTCGGAAGGCGAAACACTTTCAACGCTTAATAGTAATTATTATTATTTTTTTTACATTAGCTCCACACAGGAGGCCCTGAGATGCTGTGTGGAGGGTCTTTTTGAGGAGAGGAGGGAATGAATATTGGTCTTGAAGAGACCCATGTTGTAGGAAGGAGTAAACATAGAGGCCGCAAATCGTTCTACAACCGAGCTGTTGGACACAAGAACGAGTCGAAGAAGCGACCCATTCTCATGTGACAAATGTCAACCGTGTACATATGTTGGACACGCGTTTGGCGTGTTTCTATATACACCGGTGCCGAAGGGATCAATGACGCTAGTTCCTCAAAAATATAGCAGCACTTAATTGTAAAAAAATATTTTTTAAATAATATCATTAAATATTTAAAAAAATAAAATAAAATGGTGTTCCACAAATTAAACTGGATACCAATAAAAATATGTTGGAATTCCTTTAAATTAAAATTATAATATTGGAAAAGAACCTTCGACAGAGACCACAATCTCACTTCGCCAGATTATCATCTTTCCAGATTAATATCAATGTTTTTGAAGATAACCCATACACATATCTAATACCTACCTGCTTAATGCACGTGAAAAAATTGCTTAATGCACGTGATTTTAATTAATTTATCTCTATTTTTAACTCACTTTCCATCGTAAGCGAAAGAACGTTTAAATATACATTAAAAACAAGGTGCCAGGTTATGTACCTATCCGTTATTATATGTTTTCGAACGTTGTAATTTTTTTAAAGTTAAAGTTCAATTTATATAAAGCTGGGTAGTAGAAATAGTAAATAAAAAACTCAGTTTTTAAAGTTTTGTTGATAATTTGTTGCTCATTTGATGGATTAATGCATTTACTTGGAATAATTTGAATACACGCCATCAGCCTTCATACGTTCAAATATTGACCTGAAAATGTCACGTATGATTTGTGAGATTGAAACCATTGACATACGAAAACACAGACATGCCAATAAGGGTAAGGGGTGTAAACCAAGTTGGCGTAGGTTGAGGTGGCGTAGGCGTCAACCTTTCAGTGACTGGTCAATATATGAATCCGAAAATCTCCGAAAAAAAATTCTAATGAATTATTGGGCATTTTTAAAATGGCGTGCGGATTTCCAGCCGCAGAAAAATGTTATTGCATTTTCCAAATGACGCGAAAAAGTCCGGCTTGTTTCCAAAATTGAATATTTTATTACCGTATTTAGTTAAGACACTTTTACGAATGTACTGCGCTGCAAACCGTTAACTTACTTTTGCGAACTTTGTTTTTCTGTGCAAGTTCTGGTTATTTCAATGTTTGCTTGCTGGCGGTCAATGTACGAATGATGTCTTCGTTTATTCAAGATAAGCTGGAACTTTCCTGGTGACAAAATGTTGGTCACGTGGTTTGCCTCCGTCAACGCGATACTCATGTGATGGCACGTCTACTATTTTTTATGTCTGTGGATTGAAACGCATTACGACAGATGCGAACCGATCAATAGTCGTGATGAATTAGCTAATATAGGTATTGTTTTCAAATGCAGGTATTTAGCTAAACGAAATAGATCTGTGGTATGTTATAAATTATGATACATTATAATATTATTGTTTCTACTATTGGACTACACTTAGATTTCAATTTGCGTTTTCAGAACTTAAGTACGAAGACCTGATATCGTGGGACGGTTTTTTATTTTATTTATTATTACGCGTGAATGCTTATTTACCCTTCAACACTATTCTTTATTTTCCAAACAAAATATTGGATGACGTAGATACCTATTGTTGTGTGTGGATTCTTGAGAAAACTCTTTTGTCCCAACAAGTCACGTGTCTTTTATTCAGAATTAAACTCTTTTACAGGTGACGAGAATAGCCTGGAGACCAACGTGCTCTCTATTATGCTCACAAAATCTCTCTCTTTCTTGAAACCTCACGGCTCTCCCGACATTGATAAAAACCATGGAGGGGTTAACGGTGAACCGATATACTACTGATTAATCTGAACTCTATAACCTCTATGATATATCTAAACCAGAGCCATTTTTGTATCTTATCTAGAACACATACCTATGATACATTTTTTTTAATGACATACTGAACACAAAATCCATTTGGTCAGAGTGTATGAAATTATGGGACTCCTAACCGAGATCTATTTGGGGCTGAAGAAAGCTGGTGAGGGTATGAAAAAAGTGAAGAGGAGGTTTGAAATATGTACCTGGCAGTTTCAGGTCAGCTCACTCAACTTATCTAAAGCCATATCAAGCCATGGTCGTTGCAAAATGTCTCTTATCAGGAAAATACTAAGAGTAAGGATCTCTATTAAGAGCTCTACACTCCACACTCAAATATTCTAACATCAAACAGATGGAAAAAAACATCTTTTAAAAGGTTATATCTAGAGACACTGATTCATAGCATTAACGATATTTTAGCGAATTAAAGCTATAAATGGTGTTTTTAGCGATAAATACGTTAAAAAAATAAGTTAGAAAAATAAATAAATAAACCAACCACTCTTTACGTTAAAATTGTTCACAGAGAATTTGCTGAGGCGGTTCTGATGACTGTGTGGGCCCCTGTGAATAGTGTTGACACAGAAAGATTTTTTAGTCGCTATAATCTTGTATTGACAGATCGTAAAACGAACACGACACACTCTACTGTAGAAACATTTAGCATGTTCAGTTTCAATCAATAATACAATCAACATGTTTCAAGTGATTCTGCTGACTTAACTGTTTTTCCCCTCTTGTCGACTTCCAATCCTTGACGTTATCCTATTTAGCTATAAACGCTATGAAAACGCAAAATTAAAGCTATAAAAGCTATTTTTTCAATAATTAATGCTACATTTAAAAAAAATTAAAGCTATGAATCAGTGTCTCTAGTTATATCAATCGATGTCTGAAAATTGATTTCGATTACAGATATGTCATTTGGCTAATAGTATCTACCTTTCTCAGTCAAGTGACTACACGGCGCGCGGCGCATCGCTTTCTGTTCCGTCCACAAGGCGAGAATAAAATAAATAGGTATCCTTGGTATTGAAACAAAATTAATGCTGATATGACAGGCAAGGAGATTATTATAAATTATACACCTAGTCTATTTTAGTTACACATTCTATTATTAGATATAGACAAGTTACAAACAAGTTGTAGAGGCGCCATTGATGCGCCATTGCAAGGCAAACACTACTTTGGAAATTATTATTGTTTATTTTGTAGGACTTCATTGAAATAAATTTTAAAAAATAGGATATTATTGGTTTATTTAGTTAAATCAGGCATCGGCGGTATCAAACAATTTCGGAAGGTAAAATAGCTGCCACACGCAAAAAATATCTATAAGCAGCAGACATTTTGTGAAAATTCAAGGCAGTGACTATTTTTAAAACCCTCACTAACATGCTTATTTTTTACCCTACAACTAACCTCATAAACCTGGCATAAGTTAAGCATTTCTATTTTTTAAAAGTGCAAAGATGATTATTAAAATGAATTTAACTGCCCTATTTGATGAGGCTAAGATCTATCTATTTAGTACCATTGTATTTTGAGTTTTACTTTATTGCACGAATCCTCAAATCCGCGATATTTCCAAGGAAAGAAAGATTTCAACTTTAAAAAAGTTTATTTGTGCGAAGTTCTAATAACAGACATGACGATGGTTAAGGTTGGCATGTGAGATTAGGTTATGTTGGATGAGGTTAAGTTTGGTGAGGTTTCTCAAGTTAATAAAACATATACAAATCATACAGTTCACTATTTAATTCGTCGTTGTACTGCATCCTCTATTTAATCGCAGCTCTGTATGATTTATGGTGAACGTCACAGATCAATGTCACTGAGTAGTGCCTACCTCCCAATGTGCTGGCGGCACTATCAGAGAGCACGTGACGCTATCGGTCAGACTGAACATCGACGCCACGCAACGCCGCGTCGCGTCGCTTCCTTGTTTTAGTTTACACGAACGGTGACTTTATTATTAAAGAGTTGAGAACCAAACAATTACGTATAAGAAAATTAAATTGTAAAATAATAATAAACCAATTAAAATCTTTTAATCATCTATACTCTAATGAAATTAATATGTATATCGGTACAAAAATGTAAACAAACACAAAAAAATACAATAGTACGAGAAGTGAAAGCAGTAACAACCAGAAATTGGTTAAAAAAGTATGTATTAACAATTTAAATTTAATATTTGTAGAAATAGAACTCAGGACAAACAACAACAAAAAAATCGCGGTTTCCATATATTATTGTGATACCGCACAACTGATGAAACCAGTGAAAAACAAAACACGTGTGCACTTCACAAGCGGTAGAAGTGATATCTTCAGAAAACTTAAGTAGACACGAGTGGGAGGCTACGAAGCGCCGCATAAAGAGGAGACCGATAAGCTACGGAGCACCGTCCAAAGAGGAGATCGATTATACTATCTCATTATCTCGCACCTTTAGATGTATGAGTTTGTCTCTTATTAGTGTCGCTATTTTTCGATTCATCGAGTTTCAAATCACAACGGTGCTAAAGAAGTTTTCACTTCAGTAAGGAATACCTGTTTAGAAAATGTCAGTAAGCTCAAAGAAGTGAAAGTATTGAAATGTTTATATTTGAATTACTTTAAACAACCTTTTTTAAAAAAATAACAATTTACATCAACTATGCTAAGCGTCTGTACTGGACACTCAATTCAGTGACATTGAATATAAATGACCGGCTTCCTATTGAGGGTACCTTGAGCAAGGATTTGCAAATGAAACGTCGACTGTACGATCGTCGTCAAACAAATGGCTGGTAGACAGGTATTTATTAGACTGAAAGTGAACAGCATCTACACATGATTAGGTTAAAATATTATTTTCGCTAAACAGAATTAGATGGGAACCTATTTAAAAATGCGTCGGTACCAAAAATAAATTTTAACCGTGGATGCGGGCTTAATCCAGGCTTGAAAGATTACGGCAAACGTGTTGGATGATTGTGAAATGTCATGATAATTTCATCATAAACAAAAACTTCATCATAAAAATGTTTGAAACACATTTTTTTTTTATTATCAAGTCCTTTTGCGCTTTTTCCATCTTTAGGCAACGTAAAACAAATTACCTTAATTATTTCAAATACATGAATATTATTTTAGGTAAGTTTTGTATGTCTAAACTCCAGTTATATACAGCGTCGTTGGGGTGTTTTAGTTGCAAATTTTGATATATATATATATATATTTTTTTATGTTAATACCGCACAAGAGTTCTAACTGCTCCCAACCGCCTGGAGCCATGAGACTATGGCATCCCCAATTGGGGTAAGTTGTGAGGCTGAAGGTAAAGATAAGAGATTGGCAAAAGGAAGGTGGAGAGGAACCTGGTTATTCCGATAATTCAATCAAATAAAATGTACATACGCACGCGGGATTTGACCCCGCGACCTCTGCTTTCTAGTCAAGAGCCTTAACCATCGACTACGGAGGCCGTTAAATAAAATGTGAAAGACTATAATTGAAATTGCATTCAGATTTGTTCACTAAACTTAGCTAATGCGATGTAATTTATTAATTATCTCACCAAGAGGGTACTGACAGCCTCTTCCGCTCTGGGACACGAGGTGCAAATGCTCCTATATTTTAATTTTGAAATGTCAAAAAACCAACGCAATTTAAGGATTTATTTGCCCACATTTGCTGTTTGAGCTCCCAACTTTTGAGTTCTGAGCCACCTCTCTGCATCGGATATCGTAGTATTTGCTAAATATCGTGTAGGATTTTGGACTGTAGAGATTACATAAATTAATTTTTTTTTCCTATTTTCCTGGAAAACGTTTGATATTTTTATTCTTGTCTTATTTATAACTGGTAATATGGACTATGAATATCGACTTATTATGCAAACGAATTGGTGATTCTGCTGTTCTTATTAACATTACATGATCGCTACTTTACTCGCAGGATTTTAGTGCAAACAAGTCATATATTATAATTATTGTAGGTAGTTATTAATTAAACATAATGCATAAGTTTATTATTCATTAAATTAATTAAGTATTTCGCTATCGTAAATAATTACCATCATTGATTTAACGTATTGCACTCCGATAGCCAATATAATGGCTTTTGAACATTTGGTTGCTGGCTCCGATAGCCAAAATAGTGGCTTTCCCAAGCGGTAACTTTGAAGCTCTGTTTTCCCCATTTACCGATAATATTCTGTGAATTTTATTTCACAATGGTGTACATAAAGGATTAAATATTCCCTTAAATGTATTTATAGTCAAAATACATTATAGGATTAGCTCACATATTGTTTCTTAGAATTTTTGTCATTTTTGACCTACTTTGTATTTTTCTGTGTGCCGTTTTATTTAGTCAGTCTGTATCGGTACATTGTTCGCGGCGGAGCACCTCCCTATACTCTAAGAGCACCTCCTAGTGTGGTGACCATTATTCTGTGAAAGTTTCAAAACTAAAATAACAATTGAATATTTTTTAATATATTTTTATCACCATGGATAGATTTAATGAATATTTCGAAGAAAGTAATGAAAACGATGTGTTTAGTAATATTAACCAACAAAGTGAAATAATAAATCAAAGTGTAAATAATATTGAATCTTCCTTGAATAATGCTTTTGAAAACATTGAAGACTTCCAACCTGACTGTGATGATGACCTTTTGATATTTGATAATGTTGACTCTATTGTGAATAATTCTGTGTTAAATGGTAACGACTCAGATAGTGGAAGTGATATCGAAGTGCGACCAAGTAAAAGAAGGCGAGCTGTTTTTTCTGAAAGTGAAAGTGATACAAACAGTGAAACTAATAACTGGGAAATTTTAAGTAATATTTTTCAACCAAAAATTATTGATTTTTCCATTGGTAGCAGACGCGCTGGTCCTAATATTTCATCAATTTATAATGAGCCGCTAGATTTTTTCAAATTGTTCTTTACTGGTGAACTAATAAAATCCATAGTCAGTAATACTAATAATTACGCAAATAATATTATTTCAAAAACCCAAAACTTAAGTAAAAATTCTCTTTGGCATTCTTGGAGAGATTTGGATGAAGGAGAATTTAAAGCTTTCTTGGGAGTCATATTAAATATGGGAGTGAGACCACATCCCAATCTTCAAGATTTCTTCTCGACTGCTTTTGTCGCTTACTCCCCATTTTTCAGAAATGTTTTTAAAAGAGATCGTTTTTTACAAATATTTTGGATGCTACATCTCAATAACAATGAAACAGATAACAACGAAACCCTTGAAAAAAGAGTTGAAAAAGTAAATGGATTTATGCAACATATAGATAGCAAATGTAGAGAATATATGATACCCCGTAAAGAAATAGTGGTAGACGAATCTGTAGTCAATTTTAAAGGCAGGATTTGTTTTAAAACTTATAATCCAAACAAACCAAACAAATGGGGCATCAGGATATACATTTTGGCGGATTCGGGATCTGGTTATATTTATTCATTTGCTCCGTATTATGGTGCCGTAACCACGAATAGGTTAATTAGACCTGATCTCCCATTTACTTCAAGAATCGTTTTGAACCTATACAACAATTTATTAATTTCCATTCCTGAAGCTGAAGGCTATCACATGTTTACTGACAGGCTATATACAAGCCCGCAATTAGGAGAGGAATTGATGAAATTAAAAACTCATCTAACTGGTACAATAATGACGACTAGAAAGAATATCCCATTACCAATAAAAAATGCTAAATTGAAGTCAGGTGAAACGATTACATGTGTAAAAAACAATGAATTGCTTCTTGCTTGGAAGGACAAGAGAATAGTTACAGTATATACCAATCATTATTCAAATGATTTTAAAACTGTAAGAAGAATAATGAGAGGTGGCGAAGAAGAAACCATAATGAAACCGAATATAATAATAAATTATACTAAATATATGGGAGGCGTAGATACTGCAGACCAGTATACTGCAGCTTACCCATTTTTGAGAAAAACTTTAAAATGGTGGCGAAAATTATTTTTTTGGGGTCTCGAAGTTTCCGTTGTTAACTCATACATTTTATATAAGGAAACACAAAATCAAAAGAAACTAAAAGCTATGACACATCTTGAATTTGTTGACAAACTAATCATTCAATTAGTCGGAAATCACAGAGGAGGATTAAATTGTACAAAAGGCAGACATTGTCTTGATCCAGAACAAAGGTTGGACGGAAAATTACACATACTAATGCCTCAAAATGAAAAAAAATCTCGTGAGTGTATGGTGTGTTCGGATAAAAAACAACGAAAAAGGACCATATATTTTTGTAAAACTTGTGACAATAAACCTGCTATGTGCGTTGGAGTGTGTTATGAAAAATATCATACCTTAAAAATTTATAAGTGATTAATTTTAACATGACAATAGACATTTACATATAGTGTTAAGTTACATTTTTTTTTCTTTTTTTTTCAAATGTGTGTCAAACTGTTTATACCTGTCTCTTCAAAAACACCGTGTATCTGTTCAGATTCTTCCACATACCTGCTCCGCCTCCTGGGAAGGTCCATCTTTTGTTTTCGGCGCCATTTTCAAGTAAGTATCATATAATAACCCAAAACTAGAGCCAATGAGGATAGATATTCCCGGAATACAAAGAGCTGGTAAACCATTGATTTACAATCCAAGACCCTAAAAGCCGGACTCGCAATAGAGTGGTCGCAAAAAAACATCCTTACAAATATAGTTCAAATGTTTCGAACAAAAAGACACTTCTTTTAGATAATAAGATCTTCAGATTTTTAAGAAATATATTCCTCATAATTTAAATGGTTTCGTAATTATCTTGATTTTAAATAATCGCATTTAGTGACTTTCTTCGAATAATGTCGCTCTAATACGTTACCGCGCTGCATGGTCACCACATAGAAGAAACAGGTTGTCTAAAAAGAATGAGTATAAAATTTTTATTTTTTTAACTTTTATGGAAATGATGTAAATTTTTTTCAACCCCAGAGTAGACTACTGGTCATTAGTGAATCCAATAGTGTGTGATTGTGCACATTTTTTAATATTTTTTTAATTTTTCGAGAAAACTTCTTCTTAAAGGATTTCACACTGTGATGGCATTATTTATTTTTTTAACAGATAAATAACTTTGTTTACGTTATTTCATTTATACACAATTTACATAAAATATAAAATAAAGTGACTTAAACAAAGTTATTTGTATAATGAATAATAGATCACTATTTTAACCGATCTAATTTTGCGAAGTTTGAAAAAGTTATTTGTCTTTTAATAAAATATTTTTTTTTGTGTAAAGAATAACAAATCTGTCCAACGGTAGTGGAATTGTAATACATTCACATTATTTTTATTAACTATTAATATGCTTAAAAGGAGGGATAATATATAAATATAAAAAAACTGTACTCAACGTAAAGCAGGAGCTTTCTATATAAAATTCCAAAATGATGTAATTTCCATAATTTTGGAGCTTTTCTATTTCACTGTTAGATTATTTGTTTCATAATGAAAGTGCCCAGTAAGAAAAATGTTAGGTGGGTTATTGTAAAAATAATAATATACCTATATTTTATTCCAAAACTTTCATAGAGCTTTCCCCACCGAAACGTTCACATGGGTACAACAATTTATTCGGTTTTATAATTTTTTGTTTTCTAAAATCACTGGGCATCTGGAAAAACTCGAGAAAAGTCACTGTAAACTACGTGTCCTACCTACCACTAAGTAATTATTCATCGAATGATTCATTTAATATTATATACCTGCACGAATCTGTCAGTAAAATTAATGTCTGTCCTAGTGAACTGAAGTCAACAATAAATACATGCAGCTTGAAAAATACACCAACCTTGTATCTAGTTTATGCTGCTTTTATTATTATATAAACTACTTAGCACTTAGGTAATGGATTTCTAAGAAATCCACATAACTCTGTGTCATTAGGGCGAATAAAGGTCCTTCGTGTCTTGGGAGTTAAGATCCCACGTAAACCTGTTCTAGACTGCGGACTATCACATGTCATATTATAAAAAACATAATGTTTTAATACTACATAATACTATATTTGCTTCGGTCCTGCCATCGAGAGCTACGATGCATTCTCTCGTCTTGTAATATTCCTGAATAATGGATTTTTTTTTGTTTTGAACAAGGAACAATACTAATTAATCAAACCATCTCATCCTGCTGCGTAAATGTTAATCTAATTCCTGCTTGCAAATATTGTTTCACGGTCCTGTCACGATCTCCGTTGTAAGTTCTTCCTTTGTTCATTGCAAAAATCCCTACATATAGCAATTGGCAAATCGCCCACCGGGTATAAAAGTTTATCTCCTCACTTATTCACCTACATATCATATCCACAATTGACAATGGAAGAGGGAGGAATATTTCATTGCACTATTTACAAATATAGATAGTGAATCTACAAGTATTCCCAACAAAAGCTCGTACTGACGTCATGGAATTCGTCATTTTCCTTCTCACACGTCTCGTTTAAAAACTAAAAAGATACTAGAGTGATGATTTCACGTACTACTCTCGATGGGACTACTATACGAGGTTTATGCCAATACACTCTATTTCCATACATTTTTTTAATCACGCACGTGTTCGTATACTTTAATATAATCTGAACTCCCGCAGTCCGATTGCCATTTTTTAAAAGATATCAGATAATAATCGGGTGTTTTGAGTTAAGTAGGTGCTAATTATTTTTTTTTGGTAGTATCCTCGTGAAAAAGTGTTTATTCAAATCTTAAACTTAACAGCTGTAATTTATAATACAAGAGGCAAACTTATAAAAAGACTCATTTACAAAAGAAGAGAGTCAAAATTAGTTATACTACTCCAGTACAAAGTAATTTAGATTTAATTCATTCATACTTTATAGCTGATATACTAAATGTATGCACCTTCACTTTATGCATGTTGTATACTTGGACTTTGGTGTATTAAAAATAATGAGTCATGTTAATATAAACGCTAAATTTCCAAGTATATTTTCCAGGCATACTTTAACATGGGTATGGCAGGATAACCGCAAGAGTGCAACCTGTGTATTTTCCTGATGCTAATTAAATAATAAATAATTCGCTTCTAAACTAATACCATTACAATCAATATTATGAATAATTGCATTATTTTAAGAGATGGCAGAAAAGATAGATTATTGGTAGTAAATAATTAGCTCTCTAATTTATCAACAAGAGTGCAACCTGTGTATTTTCATGATGCTAATTAAATAATAAATAATTAGGTAATAAACTAATGTTGACATCAACTTAAATATATTATTTATCAATATTATGATAAATTACATAATTTTAAGAGACGGCAGAAATAATATTGGTCATAAATAATCAGCTATCTAATTTATCAGTTATTTCAGGAATTAAAAAAATAAGTACCTACCTATTGTCTGACTTTTCAGGTATCATGTTCACTTGTTTATTGTTGTCTTGTAAATATAGTCTAGTTACCACAATTATCCAAAAAAATGTACATTATAAAAGATAAAAATCGTTAAAAATAATTAATATTTTGACTAAATCTGCAGTCAGTCATTTGTAGTGCCTACAGACTAGGTATAGTTTTCACCGTGCTAACTGAAAGTCTTGGCCGCCAGAAGTCGCGGATTTACAAGAAATCGGAGCTTTGTATGTTATTGTAAATTGGGTTAGAAAGCACTAAGGAAATTGTGTTCGGAAACCATGTTGACGATATTATTTAAGTCGATATAATATTTATTAATCGGAAACAGAAGAATGCAATACATTTTAAACACTGATTTATTTAAATAAACATAGATAGAATTTCTGAATACAAAGAAGTTGGTAAATAGCAGAGTATACATATCATAAAATAATCCTTACTCTTAAATTGCCAGGTCAGTGGCTGAGTGGGCACCGCGTTTGGGTCCCACCCGGGCCTCGCGTGTTCAATTCCTCAGCAGGCTAAGTCCTCCATCAACATTTTCCGCTTATTGTAGTGGTAATAGGAGATTTTCAAACATTGTTGGGTTATTCGTAACCCGGGAATGATTCTTTCTTTAAAAAAAAAATAAAAATATATATATATCATGTTAATCTGTGTAGACGAAGCAGTAAAGAAATCGAAGGTGAGCTCTGATACCATGAAAATTGCACAGCTTTTCTTATGGAATTTCTAGGTTAATGAAACCGTCTTCTTGGTCGCAGCATGCATCCATCACACATTGCGGTTCCATGACAGTTCATCCTGTGACAATTCATCCGGCGACATTTCATCCGGCCGAATCTGTCGCCGGATGAATTGTCGCCGGATGAATTGTCGCCGGACGAATTGTCGGGTCACCCGCATTACATAGCTTTGTCATATCAACTTTTTGACAACGAAAGGAAACAAACACCAATTTTTCGAAGACATTTGGTACTTGTTGTTCAACGATGAAACTTGTTTGACAATATGTTTCATTCAACGTAATAAAATTACCGATTCGCTATACATAAATGCTGCATGACTCGTTATAACTTGTTTTGTTTATGTTTTTTTTGGTCCGGTGTAATAATAAAACCATGGATAATTGCTTTATTCTTCTCATGCTTAAATTAGACGTGTGATCGTGAATTGAATTCTTATAAATGTAATTCTTTAAGCGGTAAGTAGTCATAAAACAAGACAATAACTTTTTATTGGATCGTTTCACGTACATATCAGTCACCATCGGAGGGGAAACAATATCGCAAGAAGGAAGTCAAAATTGCAGTCAGCTGTGGTAACTAACGTTGATGTATTTCGAACTCCGTCATATTTGGTTGACGATCAAATTTGACGATCTTTGAAATATCCCAACCTACATCGAAGATACAACAAAATATTTGAACATGTTTGTATTGCCGTAATTTCTTGATTCAGCCACTAAATTTATCAAAACATATTAAGACTTTTTTTGTTTTCTTCTCTTTTTTAAAAGAAAGCCACACATTCCCGGGTCACTAATAACTTGACAATATTTGAAAATTTTCTACAACCATCATCGTAAGCGCAAACTTTTGCTTATGGATTGAACCCGCGCAGCCGCTGTATGGGAACTCGATGCATGTGTTCATTCATGTATATACAGCATATTCATAATAATAATTCAAGTCTCAAATTGAAATAGTTTTAATTGCCTCCCTAATGATAAACATTGAAGTTCAATGACGTAAATAAACATTGACGTTAACATTGATGTAAACGTTGACAATTTATATTGAACGTCTCCGGGCGTTTAAGCGATCAATTATCTTATCATATAATTAATATTAATACAATATTTAAAAAAAAAAAATAGAATGTCAATATTTCAATATTGACAATGCGATGATTCAAGAATAAAGAATGGGACAATTATATGTTGAAACTCCACCGATCGAATTCAACAGTAGTTATTCCCCGCATTGCCAGGTACGTACATGAATGCCAAATTTTACGGTTAATATACTAAACATAAAATTAGACCAACAAATTTATTTTTATTTTTTATTGTATTTTAGGATAATCATCTGTTTACAATTCGGTTTGTTTAATAACTGAGAAATCAATTACAGATATATTATGCTAATATATTATGTACTAGCTTTTACCCACGACGTCGCTCACATAGTATTAGTAGGAAATTACTGGCATAATTATTGGCATAATTGTTATTATTCTTGCTATTTTTTCTAATAGAAAATAATTATTGTTTATAGAAAATTTCGAAATTTGAGAATGACATTTCGCAAATAAAAATTATATTTTAGAAAATATTTAAATTATAGAAATAGAAATTTATTTTAAGTACCTACTCCCTTTATTAGTATTTTATTCATATTTGAATCCAGAGTAACCTAAAAAAATAAGAAAATGACAGTCCACTTCAAACGCTATGCTTTATAGCAACGTTATGCTTTTTGTTCGGAGAATAAACATTTTTAGAGATATGTATGTAGATATTAACTACGACGACAAAAAAGTACTCTTTTTAATCACAACATAGCACTATTTTTAAGCCTAAAATTTAAAAAAAAACCTTGTTTCCAAGGTAACAATTTGTTTGACGTTTGCAATAATCGATTTTGTTAGGGACAGAAAACGTATGATACATAATTTCATAACGCCACAGTTCATTCATAACGCCAGAACTTACCAATATATAAAGCCGTTGTTACTCGCAAATAATGAAGCTTTCGATTAGTGAAAGAATTTTTAAATTCCATTCGATGTTTATTGCGTGAAAGAGTAAGGACCATTCAACCAACCGTCCATACCAACTTTCGCATTTATAATATAAGTAAGATTCAAGAATTAAATAATATAATTTAATATTAAGAGATATTATAACAAAATACTCCATAATATCTAACATTACATTTTTATATTACCTTGGTTAATACATTTAATAAAACAATAAGAAAACATTTTAGGATATGAATATATTTTTAAAAAAGATTCTATATCTATTTTCGTTACACATTGAATATTGTTATTCATTGAATATAAGCATTTTGTTATGAATTTTTTACGGTGTTTAATAAACTTATTATCTTTTTCGGAATAATCTAAGGAAATCTTTTAACAGATCTTGACAACTGGATTAAGATCGCGCTTGTATTAAAAAATTTAATATTTGTATCTTTTTTTATAGCACCGTTTTGCGAAGAACACATCATGGGCGTTTTCAGTAAATCGTATAAGAGAAACATTCTTTAATTATTTTATGTCACACATTCTCAAAACAAAAAAATCTGCCCAAAACTGTAACTTACTTTGCAGCAATTATTTATAGCTAAGTAATTAAAAGTACCAACCCACAATGAAAAAGTTTGTAAGAATGCAACATACTATTGTCATTAATAAATGTGGTTAAATGATACATCACTTCATTATTCAATATATTATACAGGGTGTTATGAATATATTATTTAAATACATTCATAACAATTAATTTACTTAATTAATTTATTTTTTATTGTTATTTTACCTAAATACTTAAGTATTTGTATAAGAGATTCCTGACCTCGTTTGGAGAAAAAAATGTAGATGGCATGTTATGAAATAACATTTCTTACAAAAAGTCAGTCCTCTAATTTGTTCTAACATGCGCCGTCGTCACACGAATGTTTCCAATCACTAATTTTAGATATATTCCATTTCTATTCTTTTGAATGATGCGAATACAAAGCGGTAAGTGGGCACCTTTGGCTGGAAATTCACGATGGACTCTGGGTCAGTTATTTTTAAGGTTGTATTTCGCGAGAATGTAACTAGACTTATTTAAATGTCGAAAAAAGAATGGATAGTTCCCAAAGTAAATAATCGGAAAAGATTTTCCCTGATTCTTCGTCTACGAAATAATAACTATTCCGAGTTTGCTAAACATTTAATAGAGGAAGGCCATCATAGCTCCAATAAAGAAAAAAATCAAGTTTAAACATTCCAAAATAAATTCATATTTTTATTTATGAGCTTAAGAAATAAATAATAAATAAATCAAAAATTCATGTAGTTATTAAAATAATAGCATCCTGTAAATCACCCCGCTCCCCTGTAATTCTGACTCCTCCCACCGTTCTTCCCCTCCCCCAAAATTACCCTTCCCACTACCCCCACCTACTTAAATTTATTTATTTAGTATTTATATAGAATTTTTTGTTACAAAGTTAATGCCCAAAAAATACAAAAAATGGTAAAGATTTTTTTTATTTCATTTGAAAAATAAAAGTTTAAAAAAAAAAACAAATAAGGCACCGTAGACCAAATTTTCACCGACATTTTTTACTCTAAATAAGGTCAGGAATTACTTGCCAAAGAAAGATCAAGTACGTCAACACCCTGTACATTAAATAACGTGTCATGATAGTACCTATTACTAAACAGGTAAATAAATATCTTAAACTAATTTTCTTTATCGTATTTTCTATATTTTTCCTTCTATATCCAATCACAGGCCATTATTATTTTTTTTTTACGTACGTAATTAAGATTATTTTAAAATAACTTTTTTAAGTACCTACAATATTTTTATACACGTTATGGAGATTAAAAATATTTTGCTAACGTGAATACAGTTTTTCCTAAATTCCAACTACTGATAAAGTAATGTACCTAATTTCGCTGTCAACTTATCTAGATGGCCAACCAACTGTTTGCATATCTGAATACGTATTAATTGTGGCAGAAATAAAACAATAACAAAAGCATAACCTTTATCATTTTATTATTAACCTTCACGTAAATAATAATAATAACAACATTATGGAATGCTACAAACGTACCACCGCTGCTAGTAACGTGTAAAATATTAATTCGAAATTTTCTTCTTCTTGGTTATAATAATTTAAAGGTATTTATTTAAGAAAGAGGGCAGGTACTTAAGATTACTTAAAAAGAAAAAGCTTTACAAGAAAAAGATAACAAAGAGTTTGGGAGTGTTTTAGTGTGATTAGTGGACTGACCACTCCTAGATGTTTCGTGACCTCAGTTAAATCGATTTAAGTGGGAATGATTTCACTCTTAAATTTGGCTGATTTAGGAATGGTCGGACGCCTTGCGGGGAATCCGCTTACACGTCACTGTGTGCCCTAAATTTTAAGTTTATATTTACGGAATTCAATGCTTTGATTACGCGAAAGCGCTTTGAAAGAATAGCTAAACCAAAAATAAGTAGTATTCAATTTTATTTTATTGCGTAGTTTAAATAAGAAAGAAAGAGCGGTGGTAAAAGTATCAACGGTTAGCCAATATTTGATGATTTTGGAATCAGAACATGATGAAAAGCATTAATATCGGCAAGTCGTTTTCACTTTACTGCGATTTAAAATATTGAAACTGGACAGAACACCAATAGAGATTTGATTTATACAGATTTTAAAGAAAACATTTATCGCCATATTACACTTCACAAGACACTTAGGTAAGACTACTAAGTCCTATAGGTAAAGATCAATGAAATCAGTTTCAAGCCTTTTTTGCATTAGCTCCACACAGGAAGCCCTGAGGATAATAATTTCTCTCAGGGCCTATATCATCTTAGGGGATGTTATGTGGAGGGTCTTTTTATGGAAATGACGGAGTGGAAGTTCCGGGAAGGAAAAGGTACAAGGGGATGGTAGGAATCTGAGGGTCAGTGTGTCCAGGAGTTAAGAAGTATAAATTCATCACTTTATCTATGGTGTTAGACGATGTGAGGGAGATCAAAAGGCCTCCATCAACGAGTTTCTCTCGATCCGGCTCATCACGCAGAAGTGGGCAGATGCATCTGACGCCAAGATCCAGACAAATCTCACCCCTTGAATCCCCCGGGCACCCCTGCTGAGTCACTATAGCAAAGGTGTTGAAAGCAGGGGTGTACCCATAGCGCTCTCGGTATCTATAAATACCAATAAAAAATGCTATAAGGACATATTTCAGTAAGGGTATGTCCCTATTAAAGAAAAGAAATACTTTGTTTACAGCAGATACTCATATCTCCATATCGAGAGGAATGTAATCACCCCTATCTCATCTCTTAGGTATCTCCGCATGTACATTCTCCTACTTTATACTGCTTTATCTCTTATGTGATGTCATTTTGTTCAGATTATTTTTGGTACCAGATAATAAAATACGAGTTCACGACTGGGTCCATGCGCTCAATAACCGATTCATACATTTTTTTACACGCGGTTATGTAAATAAATACAGCACATTTCCCAATAATTTATTTATGTTCTAGTCTACATAAATCATTGTCTGTCATATATGGATTATACTCTTTAAACAATACCATTTGACTGTCTGTGTTTGTCTTAGAATGATTGATTTAGTCTGGTCTAAATCCTTTAATTGATGATTTTTTTAGTTCTGAAATCACTTAAAGAATATTTCTTATCTTGGCGTTCAATCATCTCGGTATTAGCAAATTATTTTACTCTTTTTTTCAAAGTATGTTTTTTTAATAAATAATACCTACCTACCTACTATTAAAACATTTATATTTTTATTATTTCTATTATAACTAGGTTCACTATTTCCGCATGTGACTCCGTCTGTCACTCAGGTTCAATGAATTTTAGAACTGATTGTGGAAACAATTTAGACAACCGAAAAAGAAGGTAACAAAATATATTTTTTTTAAATTTTTGACACGTTTCCTAATTTTTCAAGTTTACTTACGGTGTTGATTCAAAAGGTAAATTCCTAATCGTATGAGGAACATATGTTCTTAATAAATAATTTCAACTACACAAATCCTACAAATATAATATCCTGTGATTTTTCTATCATGTATGGAAAGGTGTTAATAGTTAATATTAAACACAAGATTAATATCATAAAGCTCCAAATAAATAAAAAAGAATTGAAAACATTAACTGATCCCCACCATCGTTAAATTAATTGTTATCCTACGATTTTAGATCATAGTTTAATCGCTCTAATTAAATCATTAATCTGCATAAATCTACTAAATCGTGACTCGGGAAGTATTCATGAGCCTTTGAATATACCTGCCTGCTAATTAAAACTAGAATATACTACGTATTGATTACAATATGCAATTAAAATCGCTACGCGCATAAAACAAAGTGCACGAAATATGTTAAACACATCGTTGTTATACAATCCAAAACAATAAATGACATCATATTTGGAAGTGCTGAGCAATATTTTGAATATCATCAGAAATGAGGATTTAAAAAAATATTTTTAATGTCGCTGGTGGGATTTTAGATTTAGCTCTATTTAGCGCGTGTTTATGGCATCAAATGTTTGCAAATCATACAAGACAATTCTTAACTTTAATCGACGCCTTTTATTAGATAAAGTTACATAATATTTATGTTTGTTCTGGCTAATTCCTGCCATAACTATTTATAATTATTTTTCAAAGTGAATAATTTATCTACAAGTAATTCGTATTACTAATAACTATGCTTATTTCATTGCAGTGGTGTTAAATAAAAAGAAACATTGTAATATATCATCAAGCTGAAAAGGCTGAATATTAAGACCAAATTGAACAATAACTAGCAGATCTAGAATACTTAGAAAAAAATTAAATAAATAATAATGAAGCCAAATTAACTATGTGTACTTGGATACATTTTTTGCAAAGATAAGACGCAATCTTTTCAATGTGATTGCGTTGTAATTCATTGCGCTTCTCAGCCCGTCGAGTTCGAGCAATCGCTACCTATTATTTGTAAGTTTCTACGAATGAAGTAAAATAATGCTTGTTGATTTTTTGTTGATTTTTGTTGATATTCTGTTTCTTTAATTATATGTTATTTTCTTATTGTACAATATTTTTGTAATATTTCACAGTATTTTTGAAAATATTATTTTTCCATTTTTGTAACTATGCATATTATTTATTACATATATATATATATAATTACATAGACTAGCTCCCCAGTTAGACCCGAGAATATTTCTCTACTAATTGGGTAACCAAAAAAAGTCTGATATGAAATGTAATATATTATTATTTATTGTAAATATTTACTTTTTTCTAATAAATTTTTTTTTAAAAAAACATGCAAATCAAAACGAAAAAATAACTCAATGTAATCAAATACCGTGTAACATTAATAATAAGTCCAACTCCACTAAAATATTGGTAGTATGAAGAACTTGCCGATAGGGGCCCTAATGTAGCATATTGCCGTTGACATTTCTTTTAATGGCGGCAAGTTGAATTTATTTGGTACTCTTGCGCTTTATAATTTATATTTTTTATCAATATTGATAAAAAATCTCTAAAAATGTACTAAAAAGTAGGTTATGTGTGTGCAGCTTACGGATGTAGTGATTACAAATAACAAAAACACACCGTCAAAAAGAGTCGTCTTTCAGGAGGCAAAAAACGTTGACAAGTTAGTTGGCGAAATATAATATGAGTTTGTTAAATCCTAGCAAATAAAATTTACATAAAAAGTGAACTACATTAAGAAAAATAAACAATTAAAAAAATTAAGGTTAATTCAGCAAAGCTGTGTTAGTTCCATGTAGCATTCTGTGTTGACGGTGAAGTTATAAAACATCGCCCATGTTGATATAAAAAAAAAACATTAAGATCCTATGTAGATTACCTAATTTAATAAAAAATGCTTTATATAATTTATTAATGTAAAATAAAGAAGTTATTTCATATTTCCATTAAAATGTCTGAAATAAAACCAAGATGCACAACTCACGCCACTAGGAAGCGCCAGTGTTGAATGCTGCCATCAGAATGTATGGGAAATGTCGCAAGTACTATTAATATTATTGGGTATTTGACGAAATCAACCTAATAAAATGTACATATTTGGTTACATGTGAATAATTTATTAGTTGGGTTTTTGTCTAGTTTCTGTGAACCTACGTATGATCTTGTCTTGCTGTGATATAAACAACAATCGTAATAAAAAATTTCGATTTACTATTGAACATTTTATCAGTCAGATCTATATCAGATCAAATGATAAAAGACTAACATTAAAATATTGTGAATAAAACACATGTGTAACGTTATACGTCATTGGTAAGCCAATATTTATTTTATTTATTACTATAATATATTATATACCTAGGTACTTATACGACGAGAAAAAAACAATCGTCAAGATATCAAGGAAATGAACAGTAGTAATGGAATATTATCATTATATTATGAACTCCACTACGAATATTAAAAAAATCAGGTTCGGTTCACACACTGTACAAACGAAACTTTACCAAAAACAATTTCAACCAATAGGAGTGTTTAAAAGTGTGGTCATAATCAAGGGGCCAATGAGCGCAGACCCAGCGTCATTTCCGTTTCATATCTCAACTAATATAATCAAAGCGGCCAGTGAGTGCAGTTAGATGCTTCTCAGGTGCTGTGATGCGTAATTTATGTTTCATCCGAATATCAAATCACGACTAGGCTAAAGAAGTTTCAATTAAAAAAACATTGAAGTACACGGAATGATAAGAAAAATGCGTACGATTAACAAAAACTGTCTAAAGAGCCATTTTGGTACGAGTAGCGAATGAACGCTATTCCAGAAGAAATAAACAGGGACGTTTGAGATCAACAACCCGACTCTGTGCATAAACAAGATTGTGTATAACTCACAATATATTGTGATAAATTGGTATTTCTCATATATTTATGAAATAACACACTGCTAAAAAATTAAACTCATAAAACCGTTTTTTGTATGACTTCTTTAAAACGTTATTAATTGTAACCTTCAAAACACGATTCATCACACCGTGACTTCATAAAGATGACAAGCAAATTAATTTGTATGAATCCCACGTAAAGATGGTTAAAAATTTGTCACTTTGCAGGAGTGAATTTCGAAGTCATTTTAGTCCTTTATTTTATCTGTCCGGAAAAATTTAACTTAAAAAATTTATTTTATTCAGACGGTGTCATCTTTTTAATTGTGTGACTTGCGGATATGAAAAACGTTCGAATAAATATGTAGATATTAGAATTGTTTTTTTATGAAAAACATTGTCGTAAGATTTCAAAGTTCTCTCCTATCATGAAGTAAAAAAATTACATATTATCTTTTTTACTATGAAGACATCGACGTAATGGATGAAAGAGATAGATAAACACCTATCGGGTATGGAGGAAAGAAATTAGGAAATGGCACGAAATCTGAGAAGATCAAAGCAGATGATGTGTTTCTAGTGTGTTTGGGGGTCATTTGCATGACAGCTATGTAATTCAGTTTCTAAATTTAATTATTTTAAGATTTAAAGGCATTTAAAAATACATATGTATATATTTATATATATATAAAAATAAGGTGGCTGAAGTGTGAAGAAGTTAAAATAATTGAGAAAAGATTATGCAAATGTAAATGCCAAAAGGAAAACTTGGTAAATTCTAAAAAACCTCAACTTATTTCAAACTGTTTTCGTATTAATGTTTGTTTACAAATAATTTTAAAAGAATAAAAGTGAAATAAGTTTTAATGTTTAATTTCAGATTAGCGGCGTACGACCAAAATGACAATTTTTGTCGAGTTTTCAGAGGAAGAAAGTTAGAACATTACTTAGTGTACTCGTGCTTATTTATATCTATATTGGTATTAAAATAAAGTTTTATTCAAATTGGACTAAACTCTCGATTAGGAAAGATATCAGAGGCATCACCTAGTCTGATGAAACAAAATCTTAATTGCATTCACGATAATTTTTTTGTCGTTTTATATTTATCTCTCAATACAGCTCCAATACATTTTTTTTAACTTCTTATCACTTGGAAATCTATGTCCAGACGTTATTGAGCAGCACAAAGGCACGATAAAACATTGAGGCAATTATTAACAAACTTTTGTAAAAAAAACTGTCGTCACTTTATAAGAATAAACAATGATTTGACAGCTGGAATGACCCCCAAGACACCACCGCCAGAGGGTGATTCGAGCATTCCAGATTACCCGCTATTACAAAAATTACGCGTTTATTAAACGTGCTTTCGCATCACCTGCATATTAACGTGCTTGTGATGCTTAACAACCAGAACGCAATGGGCAAATTTATTTCTGCGGTTTCATAAATAATTTTCATTTGTACAAGTCTTAATAATGTAATGACTCTAATTACCCAATTATCTTAAGAGTGTTGTGTTTTTTTTTTATAAATCACATTACTTTCCGTGACGCAATAAAGAGACACCTTGTAATTACAGTTGGTGTTGATTTTGTTGGTTTTTCAAGAAACTCCATAGAAGTGTTGGTCTCTTTGTACCATTTTATGTGTGCATGCGTTCAATATATTGCATTATACATATTTCGTAATTTATTGATGTAAACCAAATTTCTACTTCGATTGAAAAATGCTACGCATAATGAGGGTTTAAAAACTTCCTGCTCCATTGAAACCTCTGCTTTTTTGGTTGCGTAATTAATTAAAGAGGGATAAGTTAAAGGAATAAGAGTGGTACATTTGCAATTGATGTAATTTTTCTAAATTACCAATTTTAATTTAGATTATGAGTAATATGTACAATAAAAAACGTTCTGCGTAGGTACTATATAATACAATATTTGTAATTTCGATAAAGCTTACTCAAACCGACAAATACAAATAACATCGTAAAGTTTTTCAATTTACAAATAATATTATATATCAATAAGTAGATCCTAAGACAACCTCCATGGTCGAAGGGTAAGCCTCTCGACTAGCTTCCCGGAGGTTGTGAGTTTAAATCCCGGCGTGCACAACTAAATTTTATTTTTATTTTCCAAATTTTATTTGATTGATTTGTATTACTTCAAAATTTAATCATTAAAAAATATTATAAGGCGTTTATGCGGCAGATTGTGGAAGATACTCATTGTAAGACCGTCATTGAAAATTGAAACATTGCTTGTAATGGCTTTAGCCGTATTTGGTGACTAGAGCTGAATAGCCAGTTTCTTCCCAATTTTCTTCTCCTGAAATGCTCCGAGGAACTAGCGTCATTTATCCCTTCGGCACCGGTCCGTAGTCGGGAGACACGCCAAACGCGCACCCAACACGGGTACACGGTTGAAATTTGTCACATGAGAACGGGTCGCTTCCTCAACTCGTTCTTGAGTTCAACAGCTCGGCTGTGGTTTGCCGATTCGGCTGTGATTTGCCGGCCTTTGGGTCTCTTCAAGATCAATGTTCATTCTTTCCTTTCCTCAACAAGAGCCTCCACACAGCATCTTAGATGATATAGGTCCTGAGGAATATTAATTTTCCTCGGAGCCTCCAGTCTGGAGTTAATATAATTTTAAAAAATTAAAGAAGCCATAGTTTCACTGGCTCCAGAGGGTTGGAAGCAATTGGTACTCTTATGCGGTGTTCCCATAAAAAAAAACAACATAAAATAAGACGTGTTTTACCATAAACGAGAAGCAGGCAGGCACGGATAACTTTTAAAATTATTTCTGATAAGAAATATTATAAAGTTCGAATGGTTCCCAACCTCTTGTGAGCAGCTGTATGAATTATGATACCTAACGATATAGCTGGTTGTAGCGTAAAGATAACTGCAGGTATTTTAATGATTCTACCTGCCGGCATCTGTTCACGATGGTACTAAATTCAAGGGCAAAAATTTAATACCGATTGTATACCTTCTGATAGCTATGTAACGTTCGTTGAGATTTCATCGTGTTATTATGTTGTTTTGTATAAGTAAATGATACGCTTGCATTTACGAGTATTTCCTATTTGATAAACTCAGCAAAGTACCTACCTAATCACGACTATTGTTTTGCAATGGCGTATCAATAATGTATTATCTTTACAGTGGTGTAGTGTTTTACTCCCGGTAGTTATTTAAAATCGCGAGCCGAAAAGTGAGAAAAAAACTACAATCAAATTACAGGAAAAATCTGGTTTGCTTCTCAAGCCTTCCACTATTTGGATAATTGATGAAATAAAATTAATTTGTGCTTTTTTTATCAACTTTTTAAAGAGGATACTTTATGGAAAAGACGTATGCTTATAATAGAAGTTTAGTGGCACAATTAAAACTAAAAAAGAGAGAAATACTTATTATATTTAAATTTGAAATCTGACGGTCTCCGTGGTCAAGGAAGGGGCAAGGCTCTAGATTAGCGATCCGTTGATTGCGGGTTCAAATCCCGGCGTGCGCAGGTAAACTTTAATTAATCGATTTTGGTTTTCATAATTTAATAATTTAAAATAAATTAAAGTATATTTGCGGCACGTTCCAGAATGGAAGATACTCTCAGCGTCACCTTGGTGTAAGACCACTATTCAGAATTGAAACGTTACTTTAAATTGCTTTAGCCGTGTTTGGTGACCAGATCTGAACAGACAAATAACCCCCCTTAATCTTTCCCATCTCTTTTCCCCTTTCCATTTACATTCAGTATCACAACCCCAATTGGGGATGCCGTAGTCTCATTGGTGTTTGAGGGTCGTATATAATTATAATGCGATTTTAAATATAATTTTAGAAGTTTGATAACAAAATTTAAGTAAAACAAAGAAATAAATATTTATTTAATTTGGCATATTCATAGACCTTTTTTCTAACTGGTTTCTAAATGGTAATTGGATTTGCAATTGGATTTACCCCTTTGATTTAACATCTATAACAGTCACTATCATTAACAAGACAATTATACCTTGGATAAACCTAGTATAAAAATACACAAATGTAACAACTCATAAAAAGAAGGTAAGTATGTAAATTTATTACTTACGCTTATTATATAAAATACATTATATAATTTCCGTTGAATTTTTATGGATGGAATATTCCTCACAACTCGTATTTAGATCATCCAGCGGATATGCAACTGATGATTACACTGTTTTAGTACCTGTAATAAGATTATAAGAATAATAATTGTTTATGCATGTTCTATAAATCATTAGACATGAATCTAGATCAGAACAACCATCGCGAATGCTATTAACAAATAATATTACAACGAAGAAACTTAATTCAAATTCTTCGTTAAATGGTGAATGCATTTATATTAAAGTCATTATGTACCCCCTTTTTACTTCCTTGACAGTCAATTCTTTGGGTTCATTGAGAAATATTATGTTTAAGTGGTATCTTATCTTGATCTACTTGCGTGAAGAGTTCACACAGGAACGTGATGGGAGGACTGGCAAGACTATCCGCTAAGCTATCTACTAACTCCTAAGTGATCTTATATTTCCATAGAAATAGTATATAGAAAGGTATAACAACTACAAATTGTGTGGCACAATTAGATATTGATGTCAGAGTTCAATCTTAGATACATAAAAAAGTAAAAAAATGTTATTGCAAAAATTTGAAACTATGTTTTTACAACACTTTTGTCAAATTAGTCGTAATTTATATAGAGCAGAGTCGTGGACAATAATTCTGGCTTAAAATAAGTCATTGGAATGATCCTAGGTCAGATACATACAAGGTATTGCTGTAGAAACTTAGTTATATAGAAGCTATTAAAACCTAGAAAGAAAAAAGCATTGAGATTGTGCATGAAGTCTGGTTCCAAGACAGATGAACAGAACCGCGTTTCATGGACAATGTTCTGGGTAGCATTGGAAGAAAAGGATTGCTTGCAGCAAACAAATAGATATTCGTAACTAATTTGGTTTTCTATACAATGGAACGCTGTTGCGGCGGATCAAACAGAAACGCAAAAAATCAAAAATCAATTAGAGTGCATACAAGTTGACACAAGTACTTAATCAAAGATCAACAATAGTCGTATCTGTATTTTTATAAACGCAAACTTGCAAAATTAACATAACTGATTTTAAAAGATAACGATATGATTTTCTACCTCGTGTCAATAAGATAAAAAAAGTGAACGAAAAAAAAATAAATTGATACACATATGAGAAGTGAATAATAAACAACATACATACTTAAAATAATTTTACTTATTTGAATGTGGGTTGGTAAGTTCTCATTTAATCTACTTATATGGGGATAGATATCCCTCAGCAAATATTTTAATAATCCCTCAGCAAATATTTTAATATCTTAATGTTGTTTGGAGAGTTGTTAACATAATTACGCTGATCACTTAAACTCTTGATTTTTAATGGTTTTGCAGATGGAATCATAAAAATAACACTGAGTGTCGTTTACAAAGAGATTATTTAAATATTGGTTTATGCATTTATCTCAAAGATCAAGTTTTTAAATTGTTGGGTTTCTTTAACCATACACATACGCTTTGTATTAAGTGCTGTGAGTTGGTTTGTATAGTGATTTGTATGTATTCTATAAAAATACATTTTGTTATTTGCCACCAATAATATAATTATCGATTAAATAAACATAAAATTTGATTGACGTCAAAGATCTTTTGAAATTAGGAGTCAGATAATTTGACAAATAACTTGCGAGAAACAATTTTTTTGTCGACGAATCGATGTCTCATACTTTTTAGGACCTTCCTTTGTTATCGGATAAATAATTTGATACCAAACATGGCAAGTAACAACTCTATTTTTTTTATTATTCCAACTCCCCGAATAACAAAATAATAAAAAAAATATCTGTAAGATGAAATTAAGCCAACAAACAAAAATGTTTCAGTATATATTCTGACCCTCAAACACCCAAATGGCGAGCTAAAATTAGCTATTTAGCATTCTCAGTCTCAAAATAATACCGGAACGCAATTATTTTTAGCTCGCAACGACATTACCATTGTCTATTAGGTTGAAAAGTGTATGATGGAAAACGAGCCAAGGGTAGTAAAAATTACCTGAATGCAAAAAAATTGTCAATGTAATCTTTTCGACTGTCAATGCATTTCTCGCACGATGGTACAACATCTCCCATCGGTAAAAAACACAAATTTTGATGAATAATTACATAATAATTACATAATAATACATTTAAAAAAACATTATTTTTATAAATTAAAAACTATTGACTTTCGCCACCTTAGGTTCATTACCTTCAAACATTTTATACGTTAGGTGTTAAGGTAACATATTATTTTCAAAGTAAAATCAATCAAATTAGATATTTAATCACCGAAAAAACAATGTATTTGGAAAAGAAAAACATACTATGTTTACATTATATTGTATGAACGCTGTTATTTTCTAATCTGTACTTAAACCTTCTTCTGCGGTATATAAGAAAGGTTCGTATGTAATATCTTAACCGTACGTTAGCCGCAGTACATCCGTGTACTTTCAACCAGACTGGTTGGTTACCTGTTGGAGATAGTAATTTTATGAACAATATGAACTCACTTTCCCAAGTTCAATGCTATGGGTTATTGCAACACACAAATGACTTGCAAGGTATCTGCTCATTCAATAGAAATAATGCTTCAATCATTAATTTAATAAAAAAAAACGAATAAAAGCTGAAGTGATTTTACGCGGTGTACGTTTATTATATTGGAGAGAGTTGTGAAATTTCACCGTTTATTTTTCTTTCACTTGACGATTTTTTGATGTGGTCATGATTTCTACGGTGGCATCATGCTTGTTAATAAATATTTTTTTTGATGCATGACTGTCATTCGGAAGTAAAATATAATCGTTATCAACTGAAAAATCGTCAAAAATACATTTTTTGTTCGCTAATTTTGTGGAAAATCCTGAATACCATTCCTGTCAAGAGCATGTCAAAATCGACTTAAAAGAAAATTTATATGATTTGCCACATTATCGCTAAAAGGGTTTAAAATGCATCGATAAAAGGGTTTAAAGACTTTAAAGTGTATTTCAAGGTAAAGGGCACTGGAGAACAAAATAACAAGTAAATTTATTATTTTGAATAGTTGGATTCAAACTTAATAAAAACGGAAAGATTGTAATCTCAAAATTCATTTGAAATAATATACCATAAGTGGTTTTTTTTTACTATTTAACTTAAAAATGTTACATTATTTCTATTGTTTATTAAACAATGGGTTTAACTTCCTGGGATGATTGTGGACTTCCGGTCATCTGTTTATCACGTCGTCTATGCTTTACTTGAAAGGTAATAGTTAAATATCATATTATTTATGGCTTTTTTCAATGCCATGGTAGCTGTCTACCACGTTGCACGAGAAACGGTATTATTTGTAATGTGCTACAAGTAGTTTCCTTACTGCATATTATACTTCTTTGTGCCGCATGCCGAGAGCCACTCGTACCATGTAGTGCTATATCTGTCACCAAATGACACTTCCTCACAAGACTCGTTTTATCTCCTTTTCTGTAATGGTCAGACATATTATGAGTGTAAACAGATTTAGATAGAGAGAACACATAACAATCTATAACACAGAAAATCGATAAACGGTTAACCCGGTCAAATTTTACTAAATTTTTAAACATTTAAAAAAAATTAATACCGCACAAGAGTTCAAACTACTACCAGCTGTCAGGAGCTGGGGAGACTATGGCATCCACAATTAGGGTATGTTGTGAGGCTCAAGTTAACGGGGAAAGGAAGGAGATGAGGAAGAGGAAGGTGGGAAACTGGCTATTCAGATTTAAAAGTAATAATGAAAACATTTATTCATCAATAGATTTTTACAACTTAATACATTTTGCTTATCATTGATTCTATTGAAAAAAGGTTTGTTCTATTGACAACAAGCTTAGCTATACATTCAGGATTTATCCTGGATTGTATCAGGTTTTGAGCAGTGCCTCTAATATAATACATAAAATAAATAATTAAATTAAAGTAAAATAAACACAATTAAATTAAATTACAAAAAAAATTATTAAATCAAATCCATATAATGCCATTAATATTTTCCTATGTGGCGGTAAACCGTAAGAATAAAAAGTAATTATAATTTTAGCATTTTAAAAATAAATTCAGTATCTAAGTGGCGCCAACGGCAAACACGAAGAAAAATAAATAGAGTATTACAACATACAAGGAGCGGATCATTATTTGAAACAGAACTTAATCTTATAACTATTTTGCGGCTGGTAGTGTCTCATGTCTGGGATTGCAGAAAATTGTTGTTATTATGCTAAATCTAATACACAGCCATTAAACACTGCCATATACTACAACCTCATGTTTATTTATGCGTAAAATTGTAAAAAATAAGTAAATACAAACAAAGAAACAACATTTTTATTCATGGCTAAGTAGGTAATTTGGTTAATCTTAAAATCGTGACGAGTTGTTGAAACGTCATGCAAAGGGTAATTTATTTGCTAACCATGTTGTAAGATTAGTACAATATGATCATGTATTTGTCGTCACCAAACATTTGATTAGTTTTTTTTTTCAAGTCACACATCTCATAGAAAAGTTAAGTCAAAATTTACTATTTTTCGTTTTATCTCTGAATATCAAAATGATGTTGCCCCACGAAAACCGCATTTAATTATATTGAACCCACTCCATCTCCGCAAGATGTCGGTAGTATCTCGTTTCGACGGAACCACCTTGTTTATCATTCATTAATTTATTTTCAATTTACTGTAAAATTAACTTTTTTGACTTACGATACTTTTCTACCGAATGTGCGAATATATATATTATATATATATTTAAAATTAGCTCCACACAAAAAGCTCTGAGGAGAAAAAATTCCCTCAGGGCCTACTTCATCTTTAGGGACGCTGTGTGAAGGGTCTTTTTAGGGAGAGGAAGGAAAAAGGAATGAGAGGTGGGTAGGAATTTGGGGGGTCAATGTGTCTAGAAGTGAAGGACGTATCTCTCCCAATGGGGTGCAAGGAGATGTGTCGAGAGAGTCCGGCTGGAGAGATCTAGGTAAGGTCTCCCTAAAACAATCTCCATGATTCGGCCGGCCACGTACTATGTGGGTTAACGTATTGGCCGCCAAGACCTAGACAAACGTTACCCCTGTTAAATCACCAAACGTAGCGCACCACTTTGGGTGACTTATGGAGGTTGGTTATCTAATAAATGATTCCGCGGCGGTACCCATGCCCGCCTCCCAAACCATAAATAGATAATTAAAAAAAAGACATTACAAACAGGTTCCGTTGTGAAATTATTATTACGCGCGACAGCTGTTTCACTATCTGAAGGCATTATCAAACAGTGATTAGGCCACTTACAGACGATATATTTATATTATTTCTATATAGATACTTACAATGAAAAACTAAATGCTTTTGTTTTTTTCACTAAGGCCTTTTTGATTCTCGAGTAACATGTCGGAAATTATAAATGGTTATTAATTATTCATAGTTTCCCCAACTACTGCATTGTTTAAATTTGAATAAGGGTCCTTAAATGAGGTGTTTTCAAATTATGACTCAGGGGTTTCTTTTTCCCAGCATTATTATGTATTTTATTGTTCTTTAATTAATCTGATAAAAATTCTTATCTTCCCCTAATAAAAATGCATTAAAAAAATATATATTATTTTTGGTGGCATCTCGTTGTACACATCTAATAGAAATATATTGATAACAAATTTATAAGAAATTGGTCGATCTTTCTAACAGATGAGACCATAGCCAATAGTTTTACCTTCCACAAATCATTCACGAGTTTGAAACTTGATACAACTTGAGTGCAGCACTTGAATGAATTTTTCAAAACCCTAAACGAGAACAACATTTGAAATAAAAAACTACACATTTTTGCCACTGCCGGGGGATCAATAAATTGTCGGGTCATCATCATCACTTTTAAACTATCGATTTGTAACTACATGTATTATTAGGGTAAGGTTGCGATCATTGGACCGGCTCTTTCTTTGGACCGCTTTGATTTCTCGGAACCGAAGAACTTTAAAAATCAACCGTTTGCCCAAAACGCTAGCTGTTTGAACTTGTACCAACCCCTGCTTCCGCCAGTCTCGCCGTGAGCTCCGTTAGGGAAGGACGTGTGTCGCAGTATTTCGCGCGCTCCCGATGCAATTATCTCGTGACACAGTTCACCAGGTAAGTGCAGTTTAATAAAGGTTTTTATTATTTTTTTTGTGAATCGCACGCCTTATTTAGTTATTTAAGTAGATTTGTAATTATTTTTTGATATAGTTCACGGATTTTTATGTATTAATTTTTTTGTCTTTATGCTACGAATTGCCATCAATGGACCAGTAAGTTTCTCTTTAATTGGACTGGTCCATTCATAGCAACTTTTAAAATTGAAATTTTAATTGATTATTTTTTTTATTTTAGCATGGCAAAACGAGGGGAATACTATGCGTGAAACGAAGAAAGCATGAAATTGGCACTGCAAGCTTTAAGTTAACAAGAAATTGGACTTAATGAGGCAAGCAGGATATATGGTGTACCGAAAGCGTAAAGGAAAGGCGTAAAGAAATGTTTTTGTCCGTCATGTCACTGATTGACCTCATAAACCAAAAAAAATATGTTATTTTAGTACCCATTCTATTCTTTATGTTTGCTGAGATTTGTTTTAAGACATATATTTTGAGTTTTTTTACTTTCATTTGCTGAAAAACGTTTAAAACGTGTTTTGTTTAATGTAACTTTAAGTAATATTTTTTTTTTTTTTGATTCTAAGGGTCATGTAACCTGCATATTTTCTTACAAATTTAGATAAAGAATATTTAGTTAATGTTTCTGTGTCATTTTATTTTATAAAACGTTTACTGATTATAGAATTTAAAATTGATTGTTATTTTATTTATTTGAATTCTCATGGTTTCGTCGAATGGACCACTGCAGAAAATTTCCTAAGTCCAATGATAGCAACTCACTGGTCCAATTTAAGAAACAGTGGTCCAAAGAAAGCAATCATGGCAAAACAGTTTTTTTCTATTTTCTCTCTTTATGGTTAATGCTAAAAATCATAAATGACACATGCAAGTTCTTATATGTAAGGCTTATTAAAATATTGAATCACGATTTTCCTATCTATCACAATTCCGCTGTTACGCCATTTTAAAGTTAAGTGGTCCAATAGTAGCAACCTTACCCTATTATTTATTGGAAGAGTTGAAAAACGCTCTCGGAAGGAAAATAAACCGTTAGTTTTATAAAACTTAATATTGGTAGCTTTGATCATAAATCCGACTGATATATACATGTTTTATGTTGTATTTTATTTTGTATGCTGATATCTTTATCTTCAAGTTCTGTAAAAACCGTGTCTGTCAAGTTGTGGTTACCTAGTCAGAATAACAATGATGTGAACATGTATGGAATATGGTCAGAGCACGTGCTGGGCAAAATGACGGTTTCACTTTCACTTCGATGAAAGAAAAAGGGAACCAGCTCTGAATGTTTGCTAACGTTCCACGTGATTAGAAGAATATTCAGAGCAGTGGTACCGAATGGTTCAACGTGCAATAAATTATGATATCTTCTTTGATTCCTTCATTTGAGCAATGTTGGACAACATTCTATAAAATTTCTCCTGGTTCTCAGTCAACTGCAATAACCCCCCTCATCGTGTCATGTTCACTAGCAAATTTGCCGCAAAAAATCCCTACGCTTCAGACCTATTGTTCTTTGATACGCGGGGTAAGTGGACGCGTCGATGTTTGTGACATTCGTCCGTTCTTTACACGCGCTCATTACTCACTCTGTAGTGCTTACGGTCGCCTTGAATCAGATCGTGTACGTTTGCGATGAGCCCTACGTAAAAAAATCAAGAAAATTATTTTCTTCATGGTTTTCTCATTTTTTTCGTCATGCTATTCAACACTTAACACTCATTTCGGAAACTGTAACACTCTCCGAAAATATTTATTAATATTAAAATAAAAAAAAATGAAGAGTTAAAGTATTTCACAAAACAATGTAGACATAATTTGTCTCAACGCCACCTAGTGAGAAATTTGCACTTACAATTCCTTTCTCATATAAATAAAGTTGGTTGTTTTCAGGTGGAAATGAAACACTAGTACATATATATTGAACAATTTGGCGGGTAGGAAATAAACCGACGTAGCTCGGTGACCGGAAATCAGAAGGACGCGGGTTCAAGTCCCGTCGGCGGCATGTATCTTTTCTCGGGAGATTTTTTCAATGTAGATGAGTGTTTCAGGCTAATAATTATTGCTTATAATAATTGATTTAATATATATCTGTCACAGAATAATTTTAGTCCATCATCCTTTCTCATCCGATTAAAGATTTGACGATTGCGAGATAATTTTTTTAAAAGTGTGTGTTGAGTTAAGAAGATCTCTTTATCAACATCAGTAATAGAAAAGAGAATATATTATTATCTTCTGAATGCTGGACAAATTAAGATTGAAATATTTTGAATGATCTGATATGTATGTAATCCATTGAGAATCTTGATCAAATTTGAAGATAAATATGATAAGTAGGTATAATCAATATATCTATGGAAACTAATTCAAACACTCAGCAGTGTTATATAATTCAGGTTAATGACCATTAAATGAACCAAGTGGGCAAGAAACGTTACTTGCGTTGATTTAATGTAAAAGAAACTCCTTGTAAGCCAACCCAATCGATAAAGCAAATATTTGAGGTTCTCGAAAGGTCATTCTTATAAAACCTTTCAAATTATGCCTAAAATATTTTGGTTCGTCTGGGATATTTAAATCCAATCTTTATCAATGTTGTACATCGCAATCCAGTGAAAAAATCTAAGGTCATCGGTGTCGTGTTGAAAATATCGAATTCCGCAGTGTTGGCGTGTTCTTGACCTATCAACTGCCAAATAGCTCTTTCAACCCCATGAAAAATTCCACCATTTCTTAGCCTCGGACAGTACAAATCACTTGCTTTTTTTAGGTTCCTGATTTAGATAAGCCCAGCAGGCGGATATACACAATGTATAACATACATTGTACATTATTTGTATGCTTTTTGATGGCAGTTACCATTTTATTTATTGTTATCAAGTTTATTTTGTAGAACTCCATTTTAATTTTTATTTATTTTATATATTCAATAATTTTATTATTAAATTAATAAAAACAGTTTATTTAAAAACAAGTTCTGTTGGTAATTATTATTACGCGTAACAGCTGTTTCGCCTTCTGAGGGCATTATCAAACTGTCGACAGTTTGATAATGCCCTCAGAAGGCGAAATAGCTGTCACGTAATAATAATTACCAGCAGAACTTGTTTTTAAATAAATTGTTTTTATTAAGCAGTTACCATTTCTATTAATTTTTTTATTAATTCTTCTACAATTGGTGATGTGCTGGGTCTGTCTCACTGGGAACTCCTGTGTTGAAAAGGCGCAGTTTATAACTCTTGTCTATTCTTAGAAATCTATAATCAATAATAATACAAACATTATTGCTTGCATCGGGGATTCAATGAGAGGCACAGCGATAATAACCAATAAACACAATCTATACAATAATTTTGCTGTTTATGTAAACAAAATATGAAGTATTCTACAAATAAGTTTTGTGCAAAACTTATGTAGTAATTATGTTTTTATTACCCCCGATCATCCATTAGATAACAAGACGTACTACAATAAACCTACATAATATCTAAGTAGTGCTTACACTATCTTAAACTTGCTTATGAAATGAATACATAAATATTACACAAGAAAACATAAAGCCAGTTTAATATTTTGACAAATCTGTTCAGAATATAAATTTGCCTTAACGAATTTCAAATGTTACCATTAATCAAATAACACTGTAATAAAACTAGAGGCTTAACACATTTAAACAAAGGTCACCAATTAAATGGCCTTAGTAACCAAAATTTAACAGCAAGTACTAAAACGTATTCTAACATCATTAAATCCAGTTTTATGAGAGGTTAGTACAGACGTTTTCCAAAAAATAGAGACACCTCGCAAAAGCTGGTAATTCAAATACTGATTGGCGTCCGACTACATGTATTTTTTTCGTAACCTTTCTAACCATGGGTAATTTAAACCTTTTTTCAATTGCTAGTACTCGAGAAATGCTTAGTATTATTATACATCACGTCATGGTGAAAATTTTGATTGTACCGATAACCATGACTTGAATATAAATCCTATGCATTGAACTCCGTTATGTCGTAACTAAATAAGTTGATACCTATTCAATAAGATATAAAAAGTCACGTGCAATTGTGCAATGCTCGTATGTATTCTCAGAGTGCAAGGGATGCATTCGAAATGTAAGAGAGTTGTACGGGTATCGAAATATTCTTAAACTATCTACAGTGCACCTTCCACGTACATAATGTTAGGGATCCTAGGAAAGTAGCGAAGCTCTGCATAGTAAAGTTGACCAAAAAGACTTATAGGTACAATTGATGGACACATACCTTTTTCTTAATAATGCCTCGTTATTCTGATGCAGTATTAAAGAAGATTTTCTGCTTACCTGAAACAATGAAAAACTTTTTTATTAGAGAATATCTTTTAGTGTGCAAATCATGTTTATTTTTTTTTTACTCTTGTTTATTATTTTATGGATCTCATTCTTTAGAACTTTTAACATAGGTCTCACATGTCAAATATGTAATTCTTTTTTTAAGTTATTGTGTAGGACGTGTAGGTAATGCATTTCACATATTTGCTTGAACTTTCATTCACATATTTCTTGTTTGATTAGATCACGGTTTTTTGTCTAAGGATACTCAGAGCATTTATAAAGCCATGAGAAATTCTCAAATCAGATTGCTCAAATTGTTTATAAATTGTTGATATTTAGACTGATTTAATTTGTATAATATTCAAAGTTACCCACTTGTATCGTGAATCAATACATTTTTTCTATAAAGAAATATTATTTTCGAATTATTTAATTTAATTTATTTATTTATCAATACGACATCACGAAAAAAAATAAAATATCGGGAATACCGCGAAAAGGAAGAATTAATTAATTAACCTGATAAATTAATAAGCAGGTACCTACCCGCCTACACAATATTTTTTGTGTGCATTATGAATGAATTTCACTGTGATGCTTTTTGTATGGAATGTTATCAAGGTGAAACTCGTATAAATAAATAATAATTGAAGTACAGTGCATACGGTCATTACCACATAAACCTAAATTAAAAAAATATTTCTTATCTTTATTTATTCTTATTAATTGATCAAGCTGTGATTTTTTAACTTTAACACTACACAAGAGACCCTTGAAGCGACACATGTTGAAGGAGAGAAGAATCAACGAGTCATAGATATAGAGATTCCGAGAGAGACGTATTTCCCAAGTATGCAGAAGTGCTGAAGGAATTCATTATGCTAGTTCCTTGGAGAGTCTTCCATTGAAATAATGGTAGAACGAGGACATCATCACTTCTGCTACCTGTATTCTAAAGATTGCAATTGAATTGTTAAGAAAAGTGAATCTATCAAACCAATTGCCCGTTTTTGCACACAGGTATTTCGGGGAATTATAATTATAAGTATATTAAAATTAATACGTGAATGTATTCAAATAATTTTATTAAAGTCGAATAAAAAATACAAGAAACTACTATTTAAAAATTATGCTAAATTGATAAATGAATCTCGTAAATTCTTTTTAATGCTCAATTTTTTAGTAGGTTTTATAACACATCTCCACGTAAATTTATAATACGCTATCGTATTTTAAAAAAATCAGTCATCAAAATATAAAAATATATGACGTTATGTTAAATGAATTACCATGGTACATATTTACATAAAGAAGAGTGTCTGTGACGGGCGGGTGCGTGGTTTTGATTTTTACACAATCTGCAGTTTTATTCTATAAATTATGAACTTTCGCATACTTGACCTTCAAAATAAGCGAATCTACATCTGATTTCGAAAAACATTCCTTAAAGCCCAGGCAACTTTAGCAAGTAAAAAATAAAATAAAACAATGTCGTAAGGTAATAAAAACAGTATTTATAAACAAATTCCGCTGGTTATTATTATTATTAATATATTATTATTGGGGCATTATCAAACTGTTTGATAATGCCCTCAGAAGGCGAAACAGCTGTCACGCGTAATAATAATTACCAGCAGAACTTGTTTATAAATAAACTGTTTTTATTAATTTAATAATAAATATATTGAATATATAAAATAAATGAAAATTAAAATGGAGTTCTACAAATTAAACTTGATAACAATAAAAAAAAATGCGTAAGGTGTTTAAAAATTGCTAGTGAAAAATTATATTTTTTGGAAGGGGTTGCCCTGCATTTAAAAAATCATTATACATATTCCAAGAAAACTTTTCAAGTTAGCCAAAGGCTTTAACTTCAAGTAACAAACTTCACACGAATATAGTATTACTAGCTATAAACCCTAGCCGTCTATGAATATATTATGAGTTTGTTGAACTCAGATATTTCTTCCCCGTAGGTACCACCTCTGGCATTTTATAAAATAGCAACACTCGCAGAGCTTTTCGTTATTTCGACCTCAACTAAGGTCAGCCCGCAGACCTCACAGCGCGGATATTCTCGAGTATGGTAAGTGTGCCTGTGCGTGTATATTGAATGTGTTTTTTATACTAGTTAATCTGATCTAGGTATATATTAATTGTTGTTTTTTTTTTTAGGATTATCCAATTTTAGTTCGCTCGTAAGGCACTGTTATTGTTATCGTCGTTTAAAGTAGCCACTTTATAATATATTTTATATACAAATTTTCGTCCCTTCGAAATTCAAATAATTATTTTTATTATTTATAATATCACAGTACCTACTTAAGTATTTTTACACACTTATAAATTAGTGTCATTATGAGTGTCTACATAACAGTTTCTTGTATGTAGCTTGTGGAGCGGAAAACTATCGAACGGTGAGTTGTGGCCTCATAAAATTTGCTTTTCTTTTCTTCGACTTCTAGACGTCAAAGCAATAGTTTTCAAGCTTGCAATGGTATCTAAAAGAGGAAAGAATTTAAATGTGAGTTAAATATACAAAATATAAAGCAATACGCAAAATGCTAGTTTCTTAGTTGTTTTTCAATTGTTTCCCAAGATAAATGATTTCATTGGTCATTTTATATCAACATTTTTATATTACAAATTTACATTCTTAAATACACAAAATCGTATACAGGGTGTTAAAGAACGTACTTGACTTTTTTGACCAGTGATTCCTGACATCATTTGGTGTAAAAAATGTTACTGAAAATTTTTCTTCTTTTAAAGTCTTTTTTTTCAAATTTTATTTCTTCAAAATTAAATAAAAAAACTTTTACCTCGCCCCAACTGTCAAACACCAACTATTTTTTAAAGTTTTTTTGGAAAAAAAATCAAAAATGTCACCGGAGAGTTTCATTTACACTTTTTTCCCCAAATAACGTCAGGAATCACTAGTTATAGTAAGTATAGTACGTCCCTAAACACCCTGTATAAACTCTAAGCCTCGATACTAAACTCGTTTAAATAAATCAATTCGCGAATGGAGGCAGTTTTTATTAAATAAAAAAGCTTGCTGGTACCTACATTTAATTGAATAACAGTTTTTTCTTCTTCTAAAAATATGTATATACACACAACACACAATATACATAGCGATATTTGAATATATTTGGATTGAAACAATATAGACGTCATTTTCCTGTCTGATGATTTTGACTCTTTTCAATTAAAATCAAAAACAAATACATTTTCCTTCACATGTCGCAACTGAGTAGTTGGACACAGCCTTGCAGGTGACGTGATACGCACTCCATCTTGTTCCAGCAGCACGGTAACATAGTAGAGAGAGAGCGCTTATCACGTAATCCCGTCGCCACGTGTAGCAGTGTGATGAGCGGCTAAGTGTGATAAAAACATATTTTTTTAGTTTTTGAATGGTAAAAAATATCATCGGAGAGCAAAATGACATCTACGTTTTTTACTCCAAATATTCTCGTTAAAATTTATGTACGTGCTGCTACACCCTATTATATATACCTACGCCAAATATCTATTACCAATACTATCAGTTTGTTCGTGAATTCAATTCGATCGGTTATTTTTTACACATCTCGCTTCTGCAAAAATCGGCTATTGTCTGCTCATTGGCGTTCGATGATCCGACCCATAAATTACTCCTGCGTTTTTTGCTGCCCTGGTATTTCACTGTTGGAAGTTTGCGTGTCTCAGGCCCTGCGAAGGATGCTGCAAAAAGCAGATGGCCAGCCTAACGAGGAATTTAGAATTATCAACGAGATGGCCGGCCATTGTCTGGGGAACAGAATGCTTTATATCAAATGCTGAATAAAAGGCTATTGATTTGGAAACAAAATGCTTTTATTGCATTCCCATAGTGATGCGAACATTGACTCGAGAAAGTTATTTAGCTCTAGGTACCTTCGTAAACTTTTCAGCAAGATGACAAGGCTAAGTGATGATGCTGTAAAATACTATAAGCCACGAGTATTATAGCTAGAGAACCGTATATATGTAGGCCCATATTTCCGTTAAAAATTAACTACCTACATATTTAAAAAAAATCCCTATGAAATATTTATTGTCATTATTTTTATTTTCATTTTTATTACCATTTTTTTTTATTTTCATGTTAATACCGCACAAGAGTCCCAACCTTCAATTTGGTTATTTTGTGAGGCTCAAGGTAGGAGGAGGGAAGGAGATGCAAAAGAGGAAGGTTGGGATTCACCTGGCTATTCAGATCTGGTTACCAAACACGGCTAAAGCCATTTCAAGCAACGTTTCAATTCTGAATGATGGTCTTACACGAGGGCGATATTGAGAGTATCTTCCACGCTGGAACGTGCCGCAAGCGTACTGTACAGGGTGTCCGGGGGTAAACTGCACAAATTTCGGAAGGCGATTCTACATGGTGGTAGAAGTAAAAAAAGATAAATAGATACCTACATTTTTTCGAAAATCCAACTTTTTCCCCAACAATTTTTTTTCCATGAAACAATTTTTTTTCCGTTCGTACGATTCGACTTTTTTAAATTGTGGAATTTCGGAAAAAAGTTTTGTTTTTTACTTGTAGGTACTGTCAAGTAGAATCACCTCCCGAAGTTTGTGCACTTTACCCCCGGACACCCTGTATGTTATTTTAATTGAATCTTATCTTATCTTATAGATATTATAAAGGCGAAAGTTTTTATGAATGAGTTTTTATTATAAGTTTTTATTTCACGCAATAAACACCGAATAGAATTTAAAAATTCTTTCACTAATCAAAAGCTACATTATTTGCGAGTAACATAGGCTATATACATATATTGGTAAGCTCTGGCGTTATGAATAAGCTGAAGCGTTATGCAATTATTTTTCATACGTTTTCTGTCCCTAACAAAATCGAGTTATTGCAAACGTCAAACAAATTGTTACCTTGGAAAAAATGTTTTTTTTTTAAATTAGGCAATTCACCGCAAAAATAGTGCTTTGTTGGCGTCATAGTTAATATCTACCTATCTCTAAAAATGTTTATTGTCCGAACGAAAAGCATAGCTTTGCTATGTAATTATTTGACGTGGGCTGTAATTTTGTTATTTCTTTAGGTTTTTCTCTGGATTCAAATATGAATAAAATACTAATTCCTACTTGAGGCGAAATCATCAGAATAAATTAGGGGTGTAGGTACCTACTTAAAATTAATTTCTATAATTTAAATATTTTCTAAAATAGAATTTTTATTTGCGAAATGTCATTCTCAAATTTTGAAATTTTCTATTAAACAATAATTATTTTTTATTAGACAAAAAAGCAAGAATAATAACAATTATGCAAATAATTATGCCAGTATTTTCCCACTAATACCATGCGAGCGAAGCCGCGGGTAAAAGCTAGTAGATAATAAAATAACACTATTCAATCAATTTTTTTTTTTTTTTATATTTTTTTTTACATATTTTAATATACCTGCGCATTAGAACTTGGACCTCCGGATTGCTAGATGAGAATCGTACCCCTTAACCACGTACACCGTCAAACTTGTATAGTTTTGCAAAAACAAGGAAACGTAGATTTTTATATTACATGCCAAAGTATTTTTATATTTATGTCAAATGCACGCATCAAAGCGCTACAGAGAATGTCGTAAACCATCAAAAGATTGAAGCATAAAGTTTATCTTATTTTAAACCCGATTATGTTCCGTTCAAACAATGCAATCCGGTGGCGGGAAAGCATATTTATTATTGGCCATAATGGCCATACTATATCTGATAATCAAAAAATGTTCCGAATCAATAAGGGAAAAAACATTATAAATACGTGATAATTTGATATTTTTGTGATGATGTGGTAACCTATTATGCTCACAATATCTGTATCTTTCTCTCTGTTACTATAATAATACTTGATAATTTATATTGCGCCGTTTTTGGGAGAAATCACCTCAAAGGCGCTGTACAAGTAAGTCATACTTTAATTCATGCCATCTCATTGTTCATTTATTTTGTTTTATATTTTGTTTTGCTCTATATGTATACCATATATAAGAACACAAACATAATGTATTTTTTGATTAGTTTAATTTGTAAACTGATAATGCTCGTGTTAAGCGAAACCGGTCGGTCTTAATAAATCAAACACAATTTTCGTGGTCATAATCAAAATTTTTGTTTTATTTCATTAATATTCATTTTGTTAAATATTTTCCATGGTAACAAATACTCATAGGTAATAAGCCTAGGACTCTAGGACGTTTTTTTACTAACCATCTTGACTGCAGATTATATTATAATCCAGTGTGTGCATAAAACTTAAGAATTTTGTAAAAAAAAGGATGAACATAATATCGATGCTGATAGAAACATAAATTGAAGTGAAATTTGCCATATGAAAATTACCATCGATTAATCTACACTTGGTTCGGAATGGTGTCGGTGTCGGAAGCTCCAGAAATATTTCTTGATTTAGAAGCAGTGACGTATTCATTTTCAATAATCGACGTAATTATATAATAAGACCTCTCAAATATAAGTTATGTTGTCATACTTCCTGGGGCCAGGGTGATACTGAAGCCACGTAGGGTCCAGTGTTATACTTCTGGTCTCCAGAAATATGTCCCTCCCGGGGGGGGGAACAAGTGTTAAGCAAGCCCCCCGGGGGCAATATGCCTCGGCTTGGAAGGCTCAGCTCAGGGTAGTAGGGCTCCTCCGAGGCTGTCGATGGTTGACTCCAATGAAACAAGGTTTAGGCACAATTCAAATGTATTCAATAATGCAAGGGTGAACATTACAGGCAACCAGGTAAGCTGTTTAAGGCCTAGCATAAGAGAGAGAGAGGCACTAGAAATACTACTGAATTTAGGCTCGGAAATACTATAAGAGGGTTTAAAATCTCACGTGGCGTCGTACGGATGCAGGCAGCTTCCTACGAAGTGGAGAGATCTAGAGCAAAGCTCACAGATCGTGTGCAGGAACGGGGCGGCTCGGGGTGCGTGGGCGGCTTCTCGGCATCATGGTGGGCGGATTCGGTCAGCTTACCGAACCGGTGGGTGATAACGGTGAAATAAGCGGCTATCGGCAATGTAGGCGGATTAAAAGCCGGGCGGCCAGGGCTGCCATGGTATAAAGTAGGCGGCAGTAGGATTATACAGGCGTCTGTCGTGATAGCGCCATACTGAGATCGTAAGTGAAGACTTAATTAGCCGCGTCAAAGGGTGGCATACTGCCCGACAGTACGTAGTAGTACGTACGACTGCTCGCGCCGTTGTCTGAAATATGTCTGATGCTTCGGTGAACGGTGGCCGGAGTTCTCTGTCCGTGATGAGCGAGACGGAAGACTCGAACGTGTGCCCTATAAGGTAATGTCTTCTGCCATTGGCTGGATTTCGCGCCGTGTAGCCATATATGGTAATGTCTTCTGCCAGCCTGAGAGGGACAGCAATAATCACGCGAGAATGTACATGTACTGAGCACGTGACACACAGCTGCCTGCCGCTTGTATAGTTCGTTCGTAGCATTTATGGGCAACTCATAACACTACCCTCCTCCCCCTGAAAAATGAAGGGAAAAGGCAGCGAGGCTGATGCAGGGGACCACGACCTTCCATACAGCATGTGATGCGATGATTGCCACAATGTGAGGTACAGAGCTACCTCTTCACCAGGATTTAAACACTCCCTACCTAAGAGCCAACAAAATTTTAACTACCTGTGAGCCAAGCTAAAAAAAACTAGCAATAACTGAACAAAGGTTGCCAACTCTCTCAAGAAATTAAAAAAATGCGACGTACCTAGTGCGATACAAGACACGCTAACGAAGGTGCATGAAGAAATAAAGAAAACATGACCCTTCCGAGAAGGATTACTACCATGTAAAAATCTTAAAATTAGACAAAAAATTTCCAACACTATTCCTGTTATGGAATATTGTACGCTGACCAATGTCATGAAATGATCGAAATCACTCATATTCGCGTCTTACAATGGAATTCTTAAAATTATACAACTTTGTTTTTATACACTTTATGCTTTTTTCACAATTCAATTCTAACCCAAATGTTAGTTTCCCGCACTCTCAGCTTGTCATGGTTTGTCTGGTTTGCATTTAATTATCAGGCATAAACGACCATCCTCTCATGTTCGCATATAATTGTAAGGTAATGCTACAAAACCTATCATGAATATTAATTTTCAGGCATAATATGAATCCTCTCATGTTTTCTCGACTCACCCTCGGTGACCCGTACAGCGCTGTACTTGGTATACTAGAAATATACCCTTGCCGCAACGACATAGACAACCGGATAGATCCCTTGGAATCCTCACGGTGAACTTGCGTTCGACGAAACCACATAGGACACCCTCTAGGTGTTCCCACCAAAATAACCAGACGAACCGTACTGACCATAAGTGCAATTACATTATTCTCTAATAAGAACAATAAGACCCGAATGACATAACTTTATGACATTACCGAGCTAATTTACTCAACTGGGTGCATACTCTTAAATCTTCTTACTACGAGAAGTACTACTCCTTATTTGAATACAGTGATATAGCAAGTTACAAAACACCGTACAATTGCGTCCTGATATGGCAAGGACTTTACACGCTGGCTTACCATATTGATACCGAAGTAATCAATTACGTGTTTACAAAATATTTATATAGTAATTTAATTAATTACATTTATCATAATTAAAACACTTGAATATACATTTGTTTACCCACCAAAAACTCTATGTGTGTGAGTACAATTTTGTTAAATAACTTTCAATTCGAGTTTGTCTCAACTCAACTTAAACTCTCAGGGTTTGACTACGTAAGGAGAGAAGAAAAAAAAATTAAAATTAAAATAAATAACAACAACGCCACGTATTTTTACCAAAAAATACGAAAATTTAATACTACCGACAATGTTATTAGAAGAGGAAAAAATTTTTTTTTTAATTGAGTAACGAATTTCTTCCTAACACCGGAATCATATATACTTCCATTGTTCGGAAATTCGCGTTTCCAACAATCCTTCTGCTCTAATTCTAAGGAGTTTAGCCATCCTATCACGCTTTGGATTATAGCTCACAGCCGAATGACACGTTAGGTCGATACCCAAGTTCCATCCTATCAGACTTGTAACAGCTCTATAATACCACACAACGAGTAACCGTTGTTATATGATCGCGGAAGAAGGTTAAAATTCGATACCACCACAACCTATGTGAACCGAATAGTGTTGTCTATTGGGCCTATTCTGATAACAAAAATGTGGTAATATTATTATTACATTGCCTTTTCATCGTGAATTCACTCCAACATACGCTAGAATTGAGACATACCCCGTTAAGGAGTGGGTAACTACCCGATTGTGAACGTTTTACCGCCCCAATTTCTCCTATATCGCAACGTGTGAGATGTCCAATACTATAACGATTTAACCTACCTGTGAGAATAATTCGACAATGAAAGAGATTGAAAAACCCGAAAAAAAAAAGGACAAAAAATAAAAAAAAATTATAATTGAAATGATATTTCCATTTATACATGACCTTATATTAATATATACACAAGGTTATTTACAACCATAAGGTTCCTAAGTTTCTTACTACCCAATGACCTATCCCAGTATGATGAGAGCTAGGTGCCTTTATACCTACCACTTGTACAAGAATTTTCTTATGCCGTCTCTTGTCAACGAAAAGAAAAGAATATGCTTGCATATTCTTTCATTGCATCTAAAATTAAGTACTTTTTAGAATGCAAATTGTTCCACGAAAATAGAAATTAGGTCTCTACTTCGGTCCCGGGCAGGATACTGAATACCTAACGCAGTTTTTTCTAATGAAAAACCTAGCCTAATTTAGGGTTCCTTGAACTACGCCCTCAATCAGTGTATCGTGTCGTGTTTCTTAGACGAATTTATATACTTATGTAACCATATTCACATATAAATTTAAAAAAAAAATTTTTTTTTTTTTTTAAAAAAAACAACCTAAGTGGCTACGCACTAGGAGAAAGTAATAAATTATTACTACCAATAATAGTCATTACAATAAATGAACTAAATATCGCATCAGTAATTTCACTAGTGTAAGGTGAGTTACCTCTTTTTTTATAATAATAATAACAATAATAACACAAGTCTTCACGTGCAGACATACCGGCGTCCCGGATTGTCAACACTTGTGATGACGATCCATTAAGAAAGGAATTGTATACTTCTCTAATAACAAAGGTTAAGTTATATGCGTTATAACCTCGTACTAACCACTAGGGTTCATGACGTCCTAGGGTTGTACCTAAGGGGTAATAATTATATCTCAACTAATAACCGGACTAATCAGAGAAAATAACAACAAAAACATAAATAAAAACACTTATAAGGTTGCAACGACCGGGGTGTCACTACCCTTTTTTACTATGTCTTTAATGTGGAATTTACCGACAATTTTTCCATTTAAATTCTCTAGTACATATATCGTGCTAGAGATTTTTTCTTTTATTCTGTTTTCTACAAAACGGGGTGCCAGTTTGGCTGAAAAATATACGCCTGCCTTAGATTGAGGGAAGTTTCTTCTCCAAACTCTGTCTCCGATTTTATAGGATTCCAACTTGTGTCTAGTGTTATAACGAAAAGCACTTTGTTTATACGCGGCGGCGAGTGAATCGCTCACCTTGTCATACACGGCTACAAGTTCTTGTAGTTTATTTGCATAATCCACTACCGTATCTGGTTGTGTGTTATTTTGACTAGCACCCGGGGAGATACGCCAATGTGACGTGCCATGCACTGTCTGTTCAAAGCCGTGCATGAGGAAAAACGGGGTGTATCCAGTAGTAAGGTTGACCGTATTATTAATTGCTGCTTGTACCGTTCTGACGTGCTTTGACCACTGACGGTGATCGTTGCCCACCAAAATAGCCAACGAGGTTCCGATGGTTTGGTTATAGCGCTCTACCGTGTTGTTCATAGGAGTATAGAAAGAATTATAAAATACATCAGGAACGCCGTATTGAGACAAGAAGGCTTTAAAAGCACCTGAAGTGAACTGGCGACCGTTATCAACTATGAGTGTTCTAGGTACAGAGATTGGTAAAAATATATTGTATTCCAAGGCTTCTATTATGGTTTTTGCCGTCGCGTGGCGTAATGGGAATAACCAGCAGTACTTAGTAAAAACGTCTACCACGCTCAGAATATGAAAGTTTCCGTCATAACCTTTCGGAAAGGGACCTATCAAATCTACGCTAAGACTTTGCATTGGGCGATCTACGTTTTTGGGGTGGGACATATGACCTAAGGCTGGCTTAGTTGAATGTTTATAAGCCTTGCAAATATTGCAATTGGACACTAATTTTTTTACATCATTATACATTCCGGGCCAGAAATTCCTTAACGATAATTTTTTAAAGGTTTTAAACACACCTGGGTGTATTGCTGTGGGTGAATTATGACATTCTGAGATTAAGGCCTGTCTATCCTCTACCGGGGATACTAATTTCCATTCGTAGTCTGTATGTAAGGAAAAATCAGCTTTACAATGCTTATACAACCTATTACCTTGTATTAAGAAATTAGGACTAGCTTGTGGGTTATTGGCGCACTTATTATACAGCTCTGAGTACCACTTGTCTTTAGAGCCAGGCGTGCCAAGTAATGAATTTAATTGGGTAATTTCAATACGAGATAGTACGTCTGGAACTACATGAAGGGAGCCTTTACGGTGAATTATGTCAAAATCGAACTGAGACAAGCGTGTCCCCCACCTGGCAAGTCTACCTGTTGGATTCTCGAGTGACATAAGCCATTTTAAACTTGAATGGTCCGTGACCACTGTGAATTTTGACCCTTCGACGTACGAGCGAAAGTTGTATACGGCGTCGAGAATGGCCAATAATTCGCGTTCAGTTGTACTATAGTTTCTCTCCGTTTTAGAGAGTACTCTGGAGTAATACGCGACGGGGTGTTCTGCGTCCTCAAATTGTTGTGAAAGGCACGCTCCGATGGCGAAATTGGAACTGTCACATTGTATTATAAAGGGTAACTTAAAATCAGGGCAGCTTAGTACCGGCGCTGAAATTAAGGCATTCTTCAAGGCGGAAAATGATTTTTCTATCTCCTCATTCCACGTAAAATTAGGTAGGTTCTTTTTACCACCAGTTATGTGAGTTAAAGGGGCTGCAATATTTGAAAAGTTGTTGATAAAACGTCTATAATAACTGCATAATCCAAGGAATGATTTTACCTGTTTTGTATTCTGAGGTCGGGGGAAATTTTTGATAGTATCTATCTTTGCCGGGTCTGTACGGAGACCTTCCTTGTCCACTACGAAACCTAAATATTTGAGTCTTGATTTACAGAATTCCGACTTTTCTATATTTAATGTTAATCCGGCGGCCTTTAAAATATTACAAACCTTTTTAAGGAGTTCAATATGTTCTTCAAAGGTACGTGAGATAATTATTAGATCATCTAGATATGCAAAAAGGTTGGGTTCGAATTCTGGACCAAATAAGGTGTCCACGAGGCGTTGCAGTTCGCTAGGAGCATTACGTAGCCCGAAGGGTAGTCTTACGAACATGAAGGTACCCCTACCTGGAACTACGAAACTAGTTTTCTCACAAGACGAAGGGTGCAAGGGTATCTGCCAGAAAGCTTTAAGCAAGTCCAAGGAAGTAATAAAGTTTGCATGCCGTAAGTTATCAAGAATACGATGAACGTTTGGCAACGGATAAATTTGAGCCCTTGTAACAGCATTGAGTCTTCTACTGTCCAAACAGAACCTAGCTGTTCCGTCCTTTTTGGGAACTAAAATAACCGGGTTTGACCAAGGAGATTTACTTTTAACGATTACGCCTAATTCCAACATTTTATCCACCTCACATTCTAGCTGTTTCAACCTTACTGGTGACAGGGGGTAATAACGTTGTTTTATTGGGGTTCCTTCAGTTTCGATAACATGTTCGATCAAATTAGTTTTACCTAAACCGCGTTTAGCAAAAGATATGGATTGAAATTCCTCTATCACATCACTAAGTGTTTTTAGTTGCGCGGGTGTGAGATCGTTTTTTGACCTTACTACGTTAACTTCTGAGATGGAAGTATACGTAATACTTTGATTTGCTGTAAATAAATTTGGAGCTATGTTGAATTTTTTCCAAAAATCCACGCCTAAAATAATTTTCCGGCCGAGCGAAGGTATCACTACAAAGTCTATGGTCTGCAACTTATCGTTATAAACTACTGGAAGTGACAGCTTGCCAGAAACTTCCTGTCTCTTGTTATCTGCTGTAGTAATTACCAGATCACAAGGGGACAGCGCACGAGACGTGAATTGTTTGTGCAAATTCCCACCTATACAAGATAGTGACGCACCCGAGTCTAGTAAACCTGATAAAACACGATTTTTAACTTTGAATGTGACATGTGGCCGGCCATCTCCGCTACACTTCACATTCACTGCCTCGAGTGGATCGGTATTCAGAAAAACCTTCACGTAACCTAACCAGTCATTCCATTCCTTTTCGATTGTCTCTGCTGATGGCTTTGGACTGCAATGACCGCCTAGAAGTTTTTTTGATTCGAATTACAATGAGTCGGGGGTGGTTTAGAGAGATCAGGAAAATCGTTTGCTCTGCTGTAATCAGGCTTTTTCCATCGTGGGCTACGGCGCGGGACGCTGTTGCTGTTAATTTTATTGCAATTTTTTGCAAAGTGACCGTTTTGATTGCATTTAAAACAAGCACGATTAGCGATATCCGTGGTTCTTTGTGAAATCGCCGCGAGCTGTGAGTTCTTATTACGTCCGAAAGTTCTAACCCTGTGATTCTGTTGGGAATTATCGAAATGAGTATCTTCTAAGATCTCGCATCTTTGTATTACCTCCGCGCAAGTACGGGGCACATCGTACGAGAATAGTTTACTATATTTGTGCAACAACCCATTTTTAATTATAAGAACCAAGTCTAATTCAGACAATGGTGATGATAACTTATCATTCAGGGATGATATTAGATTTACATACTGCCGAACCGGTACGTTATACATTTGCTTGTAACGGTGAATTTTAGATTTAATTCCCAAATCACTGTCAACCTCCTTATAACTTGAGACGACCTCCGGCTCGACTGCCTTTTTACTTGATGCGCGACTGAATTTGATTTTATCCATCTCCTCACATAACGCTTGTAACTCCGAAACGTTGGTGATATTTTTACCGATCTTCAGTTGTGCGTAATCTGGCGTGAGACCTTTTGTGACTAACGATAAAAGTTCCGACTCTTCTAACGGCAAATTCAGCTTGGAATTGATAGCTAAAGCTTCCAAAATAAAATCCGCAGCTCTTTCGTTATTTTTCTGACACAAGTTAAATAACTTCGACTTCTCAGTCATTTGAAACGTCGGGTCCTCGAATCTCTTCAAAAAGGCTGTTTTAATTTCTTCCCACTTTAGATTAGTTTTGAAAATTTTCCTATAGAATAATAGTGCTGAACCAGTGAGAAGTTCGACAAAACCCCTAGCCAAATCTTGACAATCAACGCCCCTCGCGTATTGTAATTCGGCGATTCTGTCTAAAAAAGCGCGGACATCCGAATTCCCGTCAAAAGAAATTTTCCAATTTGTTAAATTAACTATTTTTCTTTCAACGTACCTTGTGGTAGTCCTTTCATAGTGATTTTGCGTAGGCGAGGATACTATGTTAACGAGGTTTCCCGAATTACTAGTTTTTGGGGTGGTTGCTACACTTGGAGAATTTAATAAAATAGCAGGAGACTCCACCCGCCCACTAAGGGATTCATTAAACTCAACACATTGTTTCCGTAAAGACAACAAAGCCCTTTTGGGGACTATGCCTCTATCCATCAACATTTTTCTTATTACCGACGCGTTTGCTTTCTCGAAATTTAATATTCTATCCATTATTGGTATGGTGGCCTCCATGATTATGCGTTATTATAATGAACAAAGCAAAAAAAAATTTCGGACGAATAATATAAGACGAGAGCAGTTGCTGGCAGTCGTATTTACAACTTCCTATTACAGGGGAACGGATGTGAACGAGCACAATCCGACAGTAGTTACTACCTTTTATTGGAAACAACCACTGCTCTTCAAGGAAGAAATAACGCAACTTACACAGCAGCCACTCGGAGATTTTAAAATAACGAAATTCATTACTCAATTAAAAAAAAATTCCGCGCGAATGACGAACAACTCTGACTGCCGCGATAGAACGTAATAGCGTAAGACGTTACGGTAATAAGCGATGTTTAAAATACCTAACACTCGAATAGCACTAGCCGACGGACTCGCGACGTTTAGAATAATTCACACAGAACTACCGTTGTTGATGGGAGCACAAATATAAAATATTTATAGCTAAGATGCCACGATAGAAACGTAATAGCGTGGGAATGAATGCTACGGTAGTAAGCGATGTTTAAAATACCTAACACTCGAATAGCACTAGCCGACGGACTCGCGACGTTTAGAATAATTCACACAGAACTACCGTTGTTGATGGGAGCACAAATATAAAATATTTATAGCTAAGATTACATAATTATGTTTCTAGGGAGACAACAATCGACAAGACTTCGGCCCAGTTGGCGCGCCAGTGTCATACTTCCTGGGGCCAGGGTGATACTGAAGCCACGTAGGGTCCAGTGTTATACTTCTGGTCTCCAGAAATATGTCCCTCCCGGGGGGGGGGAACAAGTGTTAAGCAAGCCCCCCGGGGGCAATATGCCTCGGCTTGGAAGGCTCAGCTCAGGGTAGTAGGGCTCCTCCGAGGCTGTCGATGGTTGACTCCAATGAAACAAGGTTTAGGCACAATTCAAATGTATTCAATAATGCAAGGGTGAACATTACAGGCAACCAGGTAAGCTGTTTAAGGCCTAGCATAAGAGAGAGAGAGGCACTAGAAATACTACTGAATTTAGGCTCGGAAATACTATAAGAGGGTTTAAAATCTCACGTGGCGTCGTACGGATGCAGGCAGCTTCCTACGAAGTGGAGAGATCTAGAGCAAAGCTCACAGATCGTGTGCAGGAACGGGGCGGCTCGGGGTGCGTGGGCGGCTTCTCGGCATCATGGTGGGCGGATTCGGTCAGCTTACCGAACCGGTGGGTGATAACGGTGAAATAAGCGGCTATCGGCAATGTAGGCGGATTAAAAGCCGGGCGGCCAGGGCTGCCATGGTATAAAGTAGGCGGCAGTAGGATTATACAGGCGTCTGTCGTGATAGCGCCATACTGAGATCGTAAGTGAAGACTTAATTAGCCGCGTCAAAGGGTGGCATACTGCCCGACAGTACGTAGTAGTACGTACGACTGCTCGCGCCGTTGTCTGAAATATGTCTGATGCTTCGGTGAACGGTGGCCGGAGTTCTCTGTCCGTGATGAGCGAGACGGAAGACTCGAACGTGTGCCCTATAAGGTAATGTCTTCTGCCATTGGCTGGATTTCGCGCCGTGTAGCCATATATGGTAATGTCTTCTGCCAGCCTGAGAGGGACAGCAATAATCACGCGAGAATGTACATGTACTGAGCACGTGACACACAGCTGCCTGCCGCTTGTATAGTTCGTTCGTAGCATTTATGGGCAACTCATAACAATGTCTAAAAACAACATCACCTAAGAGTAATTTCTTAATACAACTCCCCATATTGATGTAAATTTTTTGTACAAGCTTCTAAAAACGTATGCGAAACCAGCGAAGATCGTTCATTTTATGGTAAAAGTGTTGTCGTAATTTCTTGAATGACGTAGTTGTTTTGCTAGAAATAAATGTGAGATTTTTATCACTTGTTAATTTAATCGAAACGCCCCTAGAAGCTTCATTATGATGGGTATATATTTTATTATTCATATAGCTGATTAATTTGAAAATGATAAAGGCCGCGAGGGTCCCTACCTAATATATTTCCAACTGCCTCAAATTCATGTTTGAAATATAATCTTCGCCGCTAGTCCATTTTAAAATATAATATGTACGAATTTACTTATATATTTATTAAAGTTTATGTACTTCTAGACAATACGAGTCTTGCACTTATAACAATAATACATATGAATACGTTTGTACGTTCCCCACTCCACTGTAATATTATTATTTTTCAGTCTCTATGGGATTGTTTGCATTGTGAATACAGCCTCAGTGTTTGCTCGAGTCCATCTTTGTGTTGTGTAATTTTATTGACAGGAGATTAATTTCGCGCGTATGAATTCTTCAAGTACATTTCACATATTAGATATTTCACTCTTATCATTATCGAAGGTGATTGAGTGTTCAACATTGAGTGGGTTTAGCTATGCTAAGTGTTGATTAGGGTGATAGGATTGAACAATGACTCTATATAGTCTATACACAATATAACCATGATGGATTTCTATTACAGAATTACGGTAATTAAAGCATAAAACACAGAAAATAATGCAAATACAATGTATCCACTTAGCTACAACAAACTCTTACAAAACAAAGGCCTAGACAAACTAAACTAAATGAATCCGGGCACCCCTGCTAAGTCACCAAACGTAGTCAACCACTTAGGGTGATTTATGGCAGGGGAATATATATCCAAATAAATTGTTCCCGGGGCGGCGATACCCATAGACTTGAAGGTTTAATATATCATTAGGAACTAGCTGGTTCCCGGCATGCGTTGAATGCCAAATTCAAAGAAATAAATTGTTTCTTCTTCCACCTTCCCCACCCACCCTCACCCCTCTCCCGCTCCCTCGTCCCGCAAACCTCCCTCCCGCGTTCCATATATTCAGTCCCACTACATTCAGTTTTCAAACAGCTGCCACGTATTACATTTTTTTTATTCAAATTTTCATTTTTCGTATATTAAAAATATTCATTTTTTGTATATTGTAAGAACAATCAGTTAAATTTGGTACCTAACATAGGTACCAAAGTTTTTAGTAAGTATTAGAAAACTTTAAAAAAAAAGATGAATGAAATAGGTAAAGTCGTTCTGAAGTTATGGCGCGACCAAGGATAACAGGAATTCATTTTTATTTATATAGATTTACCTGCTCAAATGTGTTATGCACCTGTCATACATCAATATATTTACTTAGATATTATCAACAATCTATCACAAAGCATGTATGATAACATAGTTTTATTGCTTAACATCACTTAATGCACGTACCGTAATACAATACAGCACGTAATACAACAGATTTTTAAATGATAATTATCAGAATAAAAGCGCCATATTGTTATATGGGCAAACATTAGAAATTCCAGGACTCTAGTCAGGTACATAACCTTTCCTAATCTTATCAGTAATGAGGTGATTATTCGAAAATATTGCACCTACCTACATGGGTTATTAAACTCAGATTTCCGTGTGCTTTTCTAATCGAACTTAACAACTTGAACGATAATAAATCGATGACTCCATTACTTAACCATTATTATGGAGTCTTCCGCCAACACATACTTAAGTTTTATTTTTTATCATAATATGCTATGATTCTTGTGTTTACAATAGATTACTAATGAATCTATTTCTTTTTAGAAGTGTCCCATAAAAGGTTTCCATTAGTTGTCATATGTTTTTTAAGGATCCATTACATTTCAACAAAGTGTTACTAGAACACCCCTTTAAAATGCCATTAAAAGTGATAAAAAAGCGTATAACCTAACCTAACGTAACGTTTTTATCGCAGTTATTTTTTCATCACTTCTAATGACTGTTCATAGGAGTGATGAAGTGATACTTTGTTGAGTTCTCCGGACACCGTATTTTAAACCAAATTTTACAGGGTACCCTATTTACCATATTTATTTATAAAAAGGGTGATAAAGATAAATGAACTAAATTTGAAATGGGTGAAGTAGATGTTAATTTTTAAAATAGTGCTCAAAAAAGTAAATATATAAGTCATGAAACGATTCGAGATAAACGCTTCATTTTTTAATGCTGTTGATATTATATAGTTTTATTAAACGTACCTACTAATTTCATTTGTTGGTGCATGGGTAAGATGAATGGTAAGTAAGGTGAATTATGATTCCTGCGTAACATTATTAAGTTCAATGACCTTTTCATTTTCAAAATTGGAACTACTTCTTACCACATCCGACAGGCAATAAAGTATGTAGCAACATTACTTTATGAATTAATAATTCGTTGTACGAAATGTGTATTTGCTTTATTTACATGTTTGAATTTTCAGATGATTTTCCCAGTACCAAAATATTAAAAAAGTGAGGTTAACTCTAGTTTTAAATACCTAGTGCTTATTTGTATTTACATTGCTATTTAGCGTTATTAAATAATGCATTAAGAAGAATATAAACGCTAGAAATATTTCGATTCTCATGCCTGCAAAATTTAAAATCGAGCGTCTTATTTGCGCGAGGCAAGCAAGCAAAAAAGTGGGTTTTATTTATTATGTGCATAATTTTATAAGAATGAAAAAAAGTTAGAACATAGAACACCTCAAAAATAGTCTTAGCCATAAAGGGTATTTTTTTAAAAATTGTTTCTTGTATTACTTCATAGTAAAGTTTTGAAAAAACATTTTTTTAGTGGTTTACGCTTATATTTTTTGTTACGTAAATAATAATTTTATTGTACTTCCGATACATGGAAAAGCTAGTAAAAGCTTCAATTTATCCGTGGTATATTTTTTGAGGTTCATACTGCAATCCAATTCGTCGTAAAGATTAATCTAAATAGTATCTAAAAAGGATTTCACGTACAACTTCACCTTAAGAAATATAAAAAATAATTGAGAAAAATGAAGACTGATTTCATTTATAACCGCATTCACACCATTTTACATTATTCATCCCATTTATTCAATCCATTTTAGATTATTTTACTGATGAAGGCATAAGGTATGTATCCACATACACTTTTAACAGAATAAGATGTAAAATAAGTGTTGCTGTTTTTAAATTGTCGGCGACAGAAATAATAATTTTCAGCCGATTTTCTCAGCGCCAAAATATTGAGAAGTGAGTTTAACTCGAGTTTTAAATAGTGCTTATTTGTATTTATATTGCTATAAGCGTTATTAAATAACGAATTGAGAAATATTAATGGAAAAGTAATTGAGAAAAAGGAGAACTAGGTTTATTTATAACCGACCCCAATTTAGATTAATGTCCGGGTGAAGGTATGTATCTTCAAATACTTTTAACGGAATAAGATGAAAAATAAGTGTTGCTGCTTTTAAATTGGCGGCTTAGGAGAGAAATAAAAAAAATCATACAATTTTGTAAGCACCAAAATAATTAAAAGTGAGGTTAACTCAAATTTATAAAGTGCTTAATTTGTATTTATGTTGCTTTTAAAATAGAGTTTTGCTCTAAGATTTTACTTATGATTATAATAGATTCCAGAAGCATTACGTAGTCTGTTAGAATATAGGTTTATATTTATGTATTTTTTAGGTCGGCGTAGCGCAGCGGTAAGACGCTTGACTCGCGCACCGAAGGTCGCGGGATCGAATCCCGGCGTGGCAAATAAATTTTATTTGATTAATTTGTGTTATTTCACAATTTATTCATTTAAAATAATAAATAGTATATTTGCGGCACGTTCCAGAGTGGAAGATACTCTCTGTATCGCCCTGGTGTAAGACCACCATTCAGAATTGAAACGTTGCTTGAAACGGCATTAGCCGTGTTTGGTGACCAGATCTGAAAAGCCAGGTAATTCCCCACCTTCCTCTTCCCTATCTACTTCCACTTCCCACTACCTTCAGCCTCACAACATACCCCAATTGGGGATGCCATAGTCTCACTGGCTCCAGACGGGAGCAGTTGGGACTCTTGTGAGGTATTCATGTTTAAAAAAAGGTACAATTCACTTTTTTCTTAACTGTTTATCACTTGAAAACTAATGTCCAGATGTTCTCGAGGAGCATAAAGGCACAATACAATACTGAGACATTTTAATTACTAAGCTTTTATTTAAAAAAAAATCGCCATTCTGTAGGAATAATGACTGGCGTGATATCCAAATACACTAGCGACAACCTGCGATTCGAGCGTTTATATTACACGCCATTTATAATATAAATTGTAGCGATTTCATGCAAGAAATATAATGCTTTATTATCATTTAAAATCATTAAGGGATATTTAGACAGCCCTGACCTGGGGAGTACAAATAATTATAAACCTACCTATGAATGCAATACCAAACTCAATGCTACATTTAATGCAGTTGCTTCTCGCACTAATTTGACGTACAAATCTTGTTCTCAGAGAATGTATTATGTGGGAAATGAAACTTGCTCTGTCGACATATTTAACTATGTATAATAATATTCCACGTATACATGCTGATATGCAATAATCCATTTGCTATTATGTAAGTATTATTATTTATTAATCTTTGGGAAATCAACCGTTAAAGAGTATAATTTTTTACAATTTTACATTAAGCATACCAAAAATACAACCATTTGTAGATTTCTTGCGTTAAGAAATTGGCAACATATTTATGGAAAAAAAACATAAGATCACAATATGATATGAAAATAATTAAAAAATATCATAATAATTACCTATATAAAACAACGACAATTACAATTGAAAAGCGATGTAAAGTCATGAAAAGTGAAAAAAGAAAAATAGGTCACGTTAGGTTAGGTTACATTACAAAATTATTATAACTACTATGAAGAAATGTATCCTATGTAAAAGCCCTATGGATGTTTCAATATGATTTTTAAATGTTTAGACTTGGAGGTTTCAAGAGTAATTTTAGGCAAGAACTCTAAAATATGTATTATTGTAATTGTTCTTTTCTTTCTCGTTTAAAGTTATGTATATCTTATGTGTATTGTAATAGGATTATATTAATCTGTAATGCACAAAAAAAAACCAATACAATAAAAATTGAATATAAACTTTAACCATAGTTATTTAAAAATAATAACCATAAATTTTAACCATACAGAGAAGAAACGGTAAATTTTTTTCATGTTATCGTAATGTATACTTATCGAAAACAATTAGGTACTATACGGCCTACAAGTTAATGCATTAACTTGTAGGCCGTAAAAACTTGTAGGCCGTAACAATATTTTTCGTAATAAAGTGTATGTGAGTGTATGATATTAATATCTTTGTATATGTATGATTTTAAGGCTCCGTTACTGGCCCCAAAAAGAAGAAGATGGAGAGATATGAAATTACAAATGTTAGAAGAGCGCGCTAACATTTACAGCGATAAAATTGATGTAAAAATCATGAAAATCGTTAATAAAACACGACTCGTTAAAAATAGAGCAAAAATCTTGCTATAATTGTCTTAAGTTTTATTTAAAGAAACGTTGTGAATTTTTTCATACATTTAACTTGTAAAATAACTGAAACAAACGTGTTTATAATAATTTTTGGTGCGATTTTTTTTTCTATCGAGGGAATTTTATATAATTTGCGTTTCGGACTAACGAATGTCTAGATATTATCTTCAAGAATAACATATATTTTTTTAACCCTTTGAATGGCAGGAGACCATATTTGTCCCACCGCACATAGGTCTCGTATAAAACGCTGTAACTCCCTTACTATCATAGTGGGAAATATGTTCTAAACGGTGTTAGAAAGGGAAAACACCACGCTTTATATTCCAATCTATAAAAAATTTCCACCAAAAAAGTAAAATGTACACTTTTATGTATACAAAGTTTTGAATCGCAAATCGAAAAAACAATTTGAAACTTCAGGAATTTTTTATAATTTTTTTTTACATAGAGCGGCAAAAAGTGAGATAACAATTTTGTTTGTTTTACGTTTGTCTAATAAAATATGTACGTGTTTTCATTATTTTTTTTTATCAGTAACTTAAGTTAGAAAAAACGTAAAGTGAGCCATTTTTAAAACTTTGTTTATGTTTGTGTGCAAAAATTGTATAATTCAAAAATATATGTTTATTTTGAATTATTTAATTTGAAAGCGTATTTCATCACCTTTCTAAAACAGTTTTTAGTTTTTGAATATGCTCAGAAATACGTGAAAAAATATTTTGACCATCTGAAAAAAATGCCAATTTTTTGAAGGGTTAAGAGCTTACAAACTTCAAATGTTTAAGGGAGGTTTGCAAGAAATCGGTAGAATTTCACTTGTTCATTGTTTTACAGTCGTTAATTTTATAATCACAGTTATGTGAGGAGGTTAAAAGCCCCTAAAGCCAACAAAACACAAAGAAAACAAAAACATGGAGATACGGTTACGATTTATTTTTCACAAATCAACAGCATATCTGAATGTCTGAGAACCATTCATAAAACAGGTAACACGGACCGGACCAACCACTTCTCTCTGGTTAAATCTGGACCAAACTACTTATTACGTTCTGTCCAGACGAAGACGGTTAAGATGTTGTTTAAATGCGTAGGTTCAAGTACTTAGTTGAGGTAAATTACAATAATTATATCATGCAGAGGCGTTCACAGAGTTTTTAATCAGCATAGGCAGTAGGAAAAATAGCAAATAACATACTACAAAAAAATTACCTCGCACTTCGCAAAGAATAGCTAATCTGCTGGATTTAGTTGGGTTGGTTGGTAGAAAGGACTCTGATCTAATTTGCATATTCAAAATTATCAATAGTATTACTGACACACTTGCTTTGTTACAATTAATCCAGTTCAATATCCCTTCTCGTAGATTCCGAAATAATGAATTGCTGTTCCTCAATCAACATTAGAATAATTATGGATATCATCATTCTCCTTTTTCCAGAATGTCGAGACTAGTCAACGCAAATCAAAGCATCGAATTTTTTGGTGTAAGCCTTAATGACTTTCTGCAATCGATACGCAATGTGATTTTTTAAAGCCTTTTAAATCCATCTTTAAGCTACTTGTAGTTATCTTCTATATGTACTTTTATATGCTTCCGTCCTCTCTGCATACCCCTGCGGGGAAATGGCGTAATGGTTAGTTAGTTAGTTAGTTAGTATTTTGTCAATGCTCTTCATCTATATGTACTCCCCTTTCGTTGTCATCTCTTTTTTTATTCGTGTTATTGTTATATTGTTAATGGACTGTTTGTCCATAAATAAATAATTTACCAATCAATTTTCTGTATAACTGCTTCATTTAGACATAAACTAATATCACAAGCCAATTACTTGACAATAGAAATTACACATTTTTGCACCCGCTTAATTGCATGAAAAAAAGCCAAAAAAATTAAATTACTTCGTTATTAAAGTTGTACTAATTCATTAGAGGTACCAAAACTCGCAATGATTGCTACATTTGTGATTTGTTCTGAAAGGCACGGCCTTTATCAGACGGGTCTTCCCTTGATTGCACATTGCGCAACTTTTTTGTATAGAATATAAAACATTTAAATATTTCATGTACTTCTTTTAGTTTACTTATTTCCTGCTTTTGACACGTTATATATAATAGGGTAGTCGTGGGGACGCGCGCGACTCTGCGATCGTGCCAGGTAGTTCGCGCGTATAGATTGATTTCTTGCAATAAGTTTATAAATTTTAATATTATTTATGTGTAAAGTAGGGTACACAGTGCCTTTATGCCTATATTGAATGCAAGCCTCTGATATCATGATTGGCTACTTTGTATTCGACGCAATACAACATTTTATAGTAGCTTTTAAATCTCGACTTAACGCCAGCTTAAAGGAAATGAATGTAGGGTAATAACCTTCTGAAGCCTCCAACCTAATGTTGGTATACCTTCTACATATCTACATTGATATGTGAATTAACAAGAAGGATTCTGCTTTTAATTAGACGCATAAAGTGCACATGTGAAATTACATCGCTGGTACGAAGACAGTTAATTAAAGTTTTCATGTTAAAAAGTTGAATTGTTTGCAGGAAAAAAAAAATCTTAAGTATTTGAAAAAAACTGATATAATTCACAAAAAAAATTACTATCTTTTTTAGGTTTACTAACATGTAGAATTACTTCACGAATTGGAGCAGGATACCTCCTGGATTTCCTGTATAGAGAAATATAGAAACATAATTTTTAAGTAAAGGGTTAAAAACTTTTGAAGCCGGTTCTGCTAGCGACCAATTTTTTTTTCTCAAATTGTACAAAAAAATACCAGCTTCGGGCTCAATTTACTCGAAAACGAAAGCTCAAATTAAAAGAATTAAAAATAAAAAATCGACCCGAAATATGATGTACATTCACCAGTTTCCCGTTCGTACTAAAAGTTTCTTGACGCCTTGCATAGGTAAATAGTAGATATTTATTCATTTGAGGAAAATAATGCAAGTTACTTACACAGGATAATAAGTATTTTTTCACAAAGAGGGAATGCAAATCGGAAAAGGTACACCTTCCGCAAAAATCTTAAAAAACACCCATTTACGAATGTATTATTTAAATTGTATCTAATCTAAATAAACTTTAGCGCTTTAGCTATAAAAAATAAGCATTTGAACATTCATTTTCCAGATAAATCAGGTAGACATTTAATGAGGTTCGTACTCCGTAGAAAACATTAAGAACCGCTGGAACACTGACCATAATTTACAAAGAGTCAATGCACCAAAAGTGTTGAGCTATTGAATTTTTCCATTGTCAATAACTCAACGAGATGTTCAATAGGAATTCTCGCAGAAATTAAAAAGTAAAAAAAAAAAACATAAAATTCACTTGAACTTTTGTGCTAATATATTCTTGCATTTACTTTCGAACACTTATACAGTCAGATTAAACACATTAAATATTGTTTGTTTACATTCATCTGTACACGGATTTAAACAAGATGATTTCAATAGTTGGGAAAACCTTATTAAGTCGACAAGAAATAATATGAATAAATTAAAACATGTTTACGTTAATACCTGTTTGAGACAGTTCTAAAAACTTGACCATTGTGTTGCTCACTTTTTGGGTCATATTTACGGAAATAACTTTATTTAGGTAAGCAACCTAAGTCCTAAAATAAGGTTTTGAGCGATTTTATTGTTTTTATTATTAACATTTCAACGAATTTATTTGACCGAAACCAAAGTTAAAACTAAAGGACCATAATTTAATTCATATTTTTTTCCCTAGTTACCTTCATTCATTTGCACCGTGTGGATTTTTTATGTTTCTTAATTAGTTTTTAATGAAAATTCCCTAAAAGACTAACAGTTCTGGTGAGCCTCCGTCATCCCCAGTCGGGGTAAACTTTACCAATAGTCTGAAATTTTAAAGATGAATGAAAAGAGACAATTATTTTCACAACGTTTTCGTTGAAATCTTTCACGGTCTGGTTTGACAAGTTATTAAGCATACAAGAGCATTTTTTTAAACCTCTAATTAATTACTTCTTTAATATTTGCTAATTGACTTCCTGGCGTCATTTTAATTAAATGAAAACAAATCACATTGTAACATCACTTATTTAATCTAAATTATCAACATGTTTCAAAACCAATGGACTCATGAAGAAACCATTAGTTTTGAAACATGTTGATAATATTGGTTAAATAAGTGGTGTTTTAGAATTGTTTTCATTTACTTTTAATTAATTGATTAAAACAAGCGTTTCTTTCATTTAATATTTTCACAACATTTATCCATAATCCAATCCAGTAATTCGACAAGGCGCCTCCAGATGTTTCCATCTTATGGCATTTCGGTGACCTTGGTCTCTATTTATTAAAGTCTAGTTTTTTTTTAAATTCAGACGCCATTTATGCCAAAAAATACTCCAGTGTAAATAATATTTACTCTATGGGTACCTACTGCTTATTACATTGAAATCTTTTATATGTGATGTAAACAAGATCTTTTATTGGTCATGGAACATAATAATAATTATTATTATTTATGTAGGGCAGGGTTTTTGTTTAATGTGTCTGAGATGTAATCAGTAAATAATAAACAAGATTTTTGCAAGTGGTGGCAGTACATATGTTTATTTAGAGTGAAGGAAAATAATATAATAGTATGACTAACATACCTTTTGGTTGCTTCGTAAAAAGGCGGTATTTCTAGGTAAGTTGTTTAAAAATGCAAGTGTTCATTTTGTTTATACATCGACATTCCCTAAGAACAATATCGGATGTGCGATTTTACAGTTTTACAGTAGAGCTGGTTAATGTTTCGTTTCTGTATTTTTACTATTTTGCGATTAAGAAATATAGTGTTGTTTTGATTTTTTCATTTCATTAAAAATTCGAAAAATACAGTCTTTTAAATTATCAAAAGGAAATTAAAATAAACCAAGAAAACGATTTTCAATTTTAGCAGATCCGAGGAAACGAAATCCGGACCGAAGATATGTTTATGTATTCTGATTCATGATTCATTGTTTGAATGATTGTATATATCAGTATATCATTGCAATCGATAAAATATTGTTTTGAAGATAAGTATTTAATCTCATCATTTTATTTTATCCGTCATTATTCACGAATGTATCTAGGTATTAAAATCACTTACAAAAAATGTCGTGCGTTGAAGTTCCTTATTTGTTTTAGTAAAAACAAATAAATAAATAAAATCAGCGACTTCGCGAACATATGGCAAAAGGTTCCTGTATTATTTCGTAAATTCACTTACACTTATTTATTTGAAGAACACATGAAAAACAATAAAGCCGACACAAATCATAAACTTGTCAGCAGTGTGAAGTAGAATGTTATCTGTAATGAAGGTAGTACTACTACCTCTAGTTGTCTAAATTAGCAACGCTGTAGAGATAATGAACACAGAACAGGTAAGGTAATTACTAATTACCAAGCTGAGTTAAACAGCAATTACGTACAGTTCATTTTCCAGATGATAAAATGACAAATATTTAACGTTATTTTCATTGTGTTATGTTCCTGATGTAGTAGTTATCATAATGTAATATTCACGATTCCACACCATTTTGCCTTGAATGTAAGATTAATAAATTGTTGTACACATCTTCATGCTGGACTTCCGACTGCGATTTTTTAATTCATTCTAGCAGCATTTTTTTTACAACGGCTCCACACACGAAGTTCCGAGTAAAAAAAATCTCTCAGAGCCTATGTCATCTTTTGGGATGCTGTATGGAGGGTCATTTTATGGAAAGGAAGGAGATAAAGTTCTGAGAAGGAAAAAGATATGAGGGTGAGTAGAAATCTGGGGGTCAAAATGTCCAGAAGTGACGGACGTACGAATCCATTCCTCCCACTGCGGTGCAAGGCGATGGGTTGACAGAGTCCGGCTGGAGAGGTCTAGGTTAGATCTCTCTGATTTGCTACCAAGATCAATGAACTCGGGCACACCTCGTCAAACAAAGGCAAAGCTACCAAACGTCACATACCACATGGGGTGACCTATGGCAGGGGTATCGGTAAGTCAATAAATGGTTCCCGGGGCGGCGGTGCCCTTACCAGCCTCTCAAATTGGCATGCTGAGTTTAATAAGTTGCTACTTTTGAACAAGACCTATTTTTTTATCCCACTATACACTAGAATGGTGAACTCTGGCAATATGAAATTTCCTAAACTTTTATTGTACGGAACTGGCAGGTCAATTGTCCAACCCGATTTTTTTTCGATAAAAGTGTTTCTGGAATAAGCCAGAAAATAACTACTAGAAATTTCATAATCTTCTCACGAGAGTTCCACTAACAAGAGCAATTTCCCCCCTTTGAGGTCCACCGCGTACATTATAATACGCCACTATCTACCCACTGCTGAAGATATAAAGAATGATGAAGGTCACCCAAAGCTTCTTCGCCACTGCCACGTATTTCCCCAAATTTGTTTATTCGACCCCATCGACCATGAGCCCTTTTAACTCGTCGGAGTATTTATTACCAAATAATAATACCTAATACATATTTTGAAAGGATATCAAATGACCTGCCGTTTGGGTTTATTTAAAGGTCAAGGCGGTGTAAATATTATTGTTTTGCTTGGTTAACCAGGCCACAAGAATGGATATAAAATACCAGTTCTCAGTAGGTGCAACCCTTCTTCGTTTGTTTTTAGCCAAATGCCAGATTAAACCAATAAGTTATTTTATTCGATAAAATTAACTTCAGATTTTCTAATTTGCTCTTCTGTTGAACTTTAATGAATTTACAATGTTATAAATTTCTTAAAAAAAATGAAAAAACCACCGGAGACCTAAATTTAATTTACATTTTTTACTCCAAATAATGTCAGGAATCACTGGTACAGTACGTCCCTTAACACCATGTATAAATATATATACCTACATTAAACAGTAGGGGAGAAATTGTAAGGGTTTGTAGAGACACACATAGATAAATAAACATTTATTAATAACTTTACCACATAAAAATAATCTTCTTATACATACTTTACCAAAAAGAAAACCAACTTTGCCAATGAACATAACAAAACAAATACCCGGACAAGGTGATTTTTCCTTCTTCTACGATAGACAAGCTCTGCGAGGTGCACTTTACACATTTAAATGCTGAACCGTAAGGTCTATAAAACGAAAACACCATTATTAAACATTACATCGACATTCAAATTATATCATTTTATTTTTGTTACGGGAATCGCAAATGCAACCTTTACACGTTGACTCATATTTTTATGAACGAATAAAGAACTTAACCTTTGAATTCCCTTGGGTTGAATTATGTTAAAGGGGTGTTAAAAAAACATTTCTAATCTTGAAAAGATCTATAAAATTAAATCTAAAAATCAGAATAACTTTTAACCTAAAACTACTTATACTGATATTAATTTATTACGTTTAATATATGCAGCATGTTTTACCTGTATTAATTATCGTGATTACAAAACAAAGAGTACCTAAAGCAGATATATTTTGCCTTGTTATCGACAGAGTTGCAGACGATTTTCGTACGTCATTCAAACTTCCGCGTTTTACAATAATTACTACATAATGTTCATACTATAAATATTTTATCACGAACACGAATCACTTTAAGGTTATGAATATTGGGTAAATTATAAAAATATATATAATTTGTGACCAACACATTATCAAGATCAATAACATAATTAATTTATTCTGATTTATGACTGACTGAGTGGTCTCTTACATAATGGAATATTTTAACACAATAATATTTTATTGATGTATATTCACATCGTAAATTAATTGAAGTGTAGAAGAATCAACGTCGTAGGTATTATTATTTTGTATAATTTTCCTCAGTTGCAAGCTGGGTAATAATAAGTTTAAATGAAACTCCTTACATTACCTTGTAATTTCAAATCCGGCATTACTTAGTCTTTGGCTTACGGAGGTTGAATAAAATTGTAAACTTATAAAACATCTGTCAAAATAAATCGCGTGACAACTTAATTACAATATTATTTGTTCATCGTGTACCAGACGCTCAGATTTGCATATTTGAACACATTTTTAATGACACACTATTACACTTCAAGAAAAGTTTACAAAATTCCAAAATATCTCCATATTGAACTAAAAATGTAAACGTTTGGTTTTTTCCCAAATTATTAAGAAAATGCTTTAAAAACTTTCAATACAAAAGTTTATCACATGGCTATTGAAACAAAGTAGGTACATACCTACAAATGTTTTCTTGTGAACTTAGCTAAATTATATTATTTCAAAAATCGCCTTTTCGCAACTTGCCAAAAAAGATGAGATCATAATTATGATAAGCTCCAATTCTGAACGGGTAATTAGCTTTTCCTCATTCATAGAAGGGAAAAATGGTTCTCCAAAATAAGAATCCAAATGTACTGTAATTTATAAAAAATATTGAGAAAAACTATTTTAAATGAAAGGAAGTATAACCATTTTAAAAAAATCCAGCAGTAATTTGTGCTATTATTAAATAATAGTATAGAAAAAAAAATCATCATTATATAACGAAAAAAAAAAAAAATTATAACATAAAATAACACGAAATATTTATCACAAGTATATTTTTTTCGTAATTATCACATGTATGGAAAAAATACATTTATTAATAACTTTACTAGATTGAAATAATCTTCTCATACATATTTTACAAAAAGACAAACAATTTCTTCAATGAACATGTTAAAATAAATACCGGAGTAAGATGATGATACCACATATTGGTGTTTCATTTGCGACTTATACCATTACATGCATATTAATAAGATCTATAAACTGTATTAATATGCAGCCATTATCAAACAACATAAAGACATTAAAATTCTATCATTTTCCTTCTGCTACGGGACTAGTAAACGCAACCTTTACACCTTGAATTATATTTTTATGGACGAACAAAAAACTTAACCTTTAAATTCACTTGGGTTAAATTTAATTTAAAGTCGTGTTTCAAAAACATCTCCTTAAATTAAGAATTTGAGTAATTTTTAAACTAAAACTACTTACTCTTAAATTAATTTGTTACAGGTAATATTTGCTGCATCAACTGTGTTGATGTAATAATTAAAGACAATATTTCATGATGCTTGTTTCACATTTGTTAAACTAAATCTCGGACAATCCGGCTAATAAACGAAAAATTTAATGAATTATTAATAATATCATATGACGTATAAAATAATATTATAGGTCGAAATGCGTGAAATTCCAAATTATGTAAAACGATAAAATAACGTGTCTAGCGAATAAAAGTTATTGTATATTATCGATTTATTTGATGTAGTGGCACTGTTGAAGTTAACACAATGAAATTAAATTAAAGTAGAGTTATAGTAGAAGGATCTAGGGCACCAAGGATCGAGGTGATTTTTCACAAAAAAACGTCGCTTTACAAATGAACAAATTATTATTATTAACTCACCGATATCAGTTGGGACATCTGTTGTCTCGTCTATGACAACAGACACCGGGTCTGTCGTGTAATCCAGCTTTTGATTTATAACTTATTCTTGATGTACTCTGTTCGACACGTGACTTCTCTAAGACAGGCCACGTGGTTCACAGTCGATCTGTCATCGGATAATAAGTCACTTTTACACTGGTATATTATTAAATTCTCCTGATTTTATATCTTTGCTTCTAAAGAAGCAAGAACATGTACAAAGTTTCGTTTAACAATAACAGTTCTTGACTTATGTTTTGAAATAGCTTAAAACACGGATTGATTGAAGTAAAATTATGTTATTTTTTTCACAAAGCTTATAGATTTAATGGTTGACACACATGTGTGTGTTAATGCTATTAATAATGTGATGAATCATGAATTAAGATGATTTTTCACGATGCTTGAAACGGTATTATCAATGTCGGAAGACCAGATTTCAATAGGCATGTGCTTCCCAATTCCTACCCTACCGGCAAACTTTACTAACCTCGCAACAATGTCAGACTGGATTTGCAATTGGGATTTTTGCTGTGAAGTCTAAATATCTTTATCGGCCAGGAAAGACTGTTCAACGAGTTATCTCTACACTTTCATATTTATCTCGATCGATACAAAATCTCTATTCGTTATTATTTGGACTTTCAATGTTTAATATTATGATAACGTTTTGCAAGGTTAACGTAGTAAATTATGGGTACGGAAGACCACAACAATCATACAATTATTGAGTCGTTGATGCTTCACAAATAAATTCATATCACGTATTTTATTCAACAATGAAATTATCAACATGGAATGAAAGAGCAATCATATAATATACAGATTCATACATAAAGCTTGGCAACAGTCAACGCAACAAAATATATATCAATATATATATCAACGCAAACAAAAATGTTACATAAAAATCTTTTTTATAAGTATTTAAAAATTTTTACAAATAACATGTTTTTCTCTAGAAGGGTTTTAGATCTAAATGGTCATAAAAATGGATAGAAATATGTACTATTTTCAATAAAGTTATTTTTAATTCGTTTTTTAACAACCCCAGACAAAATCCGTTAAGAGCTACGCCTCGTACGTTAATACCAAATTGTTACCAATGCCAATTTGATTTAATTCCGTTCTTACTTACATTTTATCATAAACATGTACCTATCGAAATTAAGCTTATTCATTAATTAAAATGAAAAATTAACTATTGTTAATATAAAATATTTGTCATCTAGCATGTCTCGATATAAGATATCCCTAGGGGGGCAGTACAGGTGTAAACACATAGAGATATACTATATCAATCAAACACATTGATATAGTATATCTCTATGTGTAAACACTACTTATATGGGTGTACCTAATAAATAAAAATAAATTAATACCTTACAATGGGGTGAGCCATTCTTGTGAATCATTCATTTTAAATAAAATATAAAATAACAGCAAAAAATTACGGGTCTATCTTATCAACACAAAAAAATGGTTTCCATGTAAAAAATTAGATCAGTGTTACTCAATGACTGAAGTGATTTTTTTATTAAATAACTTTTGTTTCATTCTGATGTCTGAAAATAACAAAAAACTCGACTCTACAACAATAAATTAAAAACAGGAACAAAAACCGTTGTTTATTATCATCACAATCAAATCATTTTCTTTTGTGCTTTATAGTAGTTGACAATTCGTGTCATCTTGTATCGGCACAGAGACTTTTTATTATCGTATCCGTCACGTAAGCAGAACAAAGTTATTTGCGCCAGGAATGGATTATTTTTAGGCTTATTAATTTTAAAACTTTTGAAGTTTCCGAAAGTATAACGAACATGTGTATAACGACTTATTACTTCATATACAATATGAAAGGGAACTTCTTTTAAAAACAGGACTGTTAACACTACTTAACTCTTTACGTGCCAGCCTTGCCTAGACACATGGTAAAAGTCTATAAGGTAAAAAGAGCTTCTTGAATACAAAAAATCACATTCAATTGGCAACAAAATAATATGCCTATATCACAAAATATAACCCTAGCGTTCCAAGGTTTAATCCATTGCCCACATCTTTAGGAAAGAAAAAGAACTAAAATAACTCAAACCAGAGCCCACAATGTCGTGTCGACTCTTTGAATGTTTGTGGATTTTAAACTAAAACTTGGAGTGCGCTACCAGAAGTTAATGCAGCTTTTTTATTATATTTGGTCTATTGATGATGCAATTTTGTAACATCCTCTAATTGATGATTCCTTCATTGTTCAATAGCAATTGAAAGATTAATAATTGAGGAAGTGTGAATTTCTTTGTTATTTTGGAAGGTTGTGAGTTAGGTATCAGCATGTGTCATCAATAAAACCACCGTCTAAATAATCACATAACGCCAGAGACCTGCTTAGACTTCAGAACATCGTACCATACGTATTTGAAGCCAAGAAAAACAAAATTATTTACACTACAACAAATTAAACTCACGTGCTTACAGTGATTTGTTAAAATTATCACTTTGGGAATACATTTCCAAAATGAACAGGGAAAGCGTAAAGACAACAAGGCAATTTGCGATAACAAGGTATGATACGATAACAAGATAAAATGCGGTAACAAGGCATGTTTTGGTAACGAGGTAATACGCGGTAACAAGGTAAGCCCTGAAAGCAGAGTGCCACTCTCAAGAAATATTTCTAAATTCAGCTTTAACCTGTGACCCGGACTGGGACCGCTAGAAAAATTTTCGATTTGACATCTTATCTTACTAATATTATAAATGCGAAAGTTTGTATGGATGGTACTTACTCTTTCACGCAATAAATATCGAATGGAATTTAAAAATTCTTTCACTAATCGAAAGCTACATTATTTGCGAGTAACAACGGCTTTATATATTGGTAAGCTCTGGCGTTATGAATGAGCTGTGGCTTATGAAATTATGTATCATACGTTTTCTGTCCCTAACAAAATCGAGTTTTTGCAAACGTCAAACAAATTGTTACCTTGAAAACAATGTTTTTTTTTTTAAATTTAAGGCTTCAAAAAGAGTGCTTTGTTGTGATTAAAAAGAGTACTTTTTTTGGCGTCGTAGTTAATATCTAAATATCTCTAAAAATGTTTATTCTCCGAACAAAAATCAAAACGTTGTTATAAAGCATAGCATTTGAATTGGACTGTCATTTTCTTATATTTTTAGGTTACTCTGGATTCAAATAAGAATAAAATACTAATAAAGGGAGTAAGTACTTAAAATACATTTCTATTTCTATATTTTAAATATTTTCTAAAATAGAATTTTTATTTGCGAAATGTCATTATCAAATTTTGAAATTTTCTATTAAACAAAAATTATTTTCTATTAGACAAAATAGCAAAAATAATAACAATTATGCCAATAATTATGCCAGTAATTTCCCACTAATACTATGCGACGAAGCCGTGGGTAAAAGATAGTAAAAAATAATTGGTTCTATGATAAAACAATGATTGAAAACCTGTACTAGCAAGGCAGATATTTCCATCCATCTTCTAATCTTGGCTATTATTTTACACTTAAAATATCATTCATTCATAATTAAATCGGTCAGCCTCACGCAGGTACATCACATACTATTGTGATTTTTTAATGAAGATGATTATATCGCCACGGTTATATGACATGCGTGATCTAATAATTCTAATATGACAATTATTTGATTGATAACTACGCTTTGGAACGGATGATTGGTTGAGTATACTCCCTTTGTTATTAACTCCCGTCCAATGGATTAGAGTAACAACTAACGCAGAAAACTTATCCCTAATTTTAAAAAGCAAATTTCTATGGACTATAGCTTTTAGCTCTCAAAGTGATATGAGAGGTTAATATGAAACATGTATTAGGTGATTTTCAGAACCTTACACATGATAAACCTTCTGGAAAAATTCTTTACATAAAACGCCTTTGCATGTGGTCAGTGTTATTCACTGAGGTCAGAAATGACAAATATGGCTAAATACCTGCTGTTGTAAATACTGTTATATAAATAAAATCACGCCGGTAACCTAGTGATAATGTTTGGCGCAGAATACTGATTGATGACGATATGATTTTCAAGATCATTCGAGAAACTACCGTGATTCATAATGCATATTGGAATAAACATATTTAAAGAATAAATAATATTAACATTTAAGATTTTTAAACTAGATCGGTGTAAAATGGTTTACTTTATTTAGAACAAAATCGCGATGAATGTTAACATTTCATGTATTGTTAGTTACAAAGGAGTATATTATCACAGTAAGATAGCTATGCTTAATTGAATATGCTTACGTCTGTCTTTCCATATTGATAAGTGCGTGCATTATTTACCTGTTGTGCTATGAAATTCATTATTTACGTACTATTAAATTAATTCATATTAATAAAGCTATTGACCTACTCATCTCAAAGTAAGCAAGTTAGTAAAAAGTCAGCGGCGTGCTTCAAATCCAGGTGGCGACTAACTTACACGCGATAGCATTCTCAATGTCAAACAAATCATAATTGTTAATTAGATTACTAGATTTTCACACCGTAATTATCCGGTGTTAAGATTTTACTTTGACCAGACACAAGTCTGTATTTATCTAAGTCTGAACAAGAATTTGAAAAGAAATGTGGATATTTTGTTAGTTATTGATTGGTTGCCTTCATAAAAACTTTCATAAGGATGACTTCCGTGGTCGAGGAGCAAGGCAATCGACTAGAAATCCGGAGGACGCGGTTTCAAATCCCGGTGTATGTAAATAAATTGTTTTTGATTGATTTGTGTTATTTCACAATTAATTAATTAATATATTTGTGGCATGTTCCTAAGTGGAAGATACTCTTAGTATCGTTCTGGTATACGACCACCATTCAGAATTAAAACCTTGCTTGGAATGGCTCTACCCGTGTTTGGTTACTTCCTCACCTTCGTCTTCCACATCTACTGCCCCTCCCCACTAACTTAAGCGTCACAACATACCCCGTTTGGGGATGCCGTAGTCTCACTGGCTCCAGACGAGAGCAGTTGGGACTTTTGTGAGGTATTCATAAACAAAATCTATATATGAAAAAATCTCGTGTCACGGTGTTTGTAGTCGCACTCCTCCGAAACGGCTCGACCGATTTTTATGTATATTTGGTAGGTATGAGAATAGGTCGTAAAGCATATTTCAAATTGCTAGGTGATTAGGGTGTCCCTATCCAGATTTTTTCTATTTTTTTAACAAGAGTAAGCAAATTTTTTTTTCTATTTCTTTTCTACCTTTAACCCCAAATTTTTACCCTCCTGCCCCCCACCTTCCCATTTTTTAATCGCGATTTTAGTTTTTTTGTATGAACAAATTTAACCGTCGTTCAAACAGAACGAAATTATTTATATTGTTGAATGACAGATGGCGCTACGTCCGCCTCATCAAACTTTCATCCACACATGCGCAAGACATTCACGAGAAGCGTCGCGTCATATTGACCCTTCATTCGGCAATTGTTATGTATCACAACGCAACTGACATAAAATATCATACACTCAATTGCTCTTCGAAATTAATATTGATTTTCTTTTCCTACTTTCGGATAATAAATATATTACTTTTTTTACTTTACATTTAAATTTTAAGAGATCAAACAATGAATATATCCGTTACTTTAATGAAATACATTGAATTGAGAAAATGAATGGTGGGTGTTTTTTTTTGTTTTTATCAACCGTCATATCTACAGCGCTCCATTCCTCTTTCTGTCATAGATCCCATCTCCACACACTTACAAAACATCTGATATTTTTTAGTTAACAACCAAAATATTCAATAGAAATAATTTGTATGGCAGAACAACTTTTTACGGGTCAGCTTGTATATATATATATAAGAGAAAATACAAATTTCAAGAAGTAAAGTTTTAGGCACTCCAAGTATCGCCCTGGTGAAAGACCAACATTCAGAATCGAAACTTTGCTTAAATTCACCCTTACACTTCCCAATCTTCTTCCCTTCCCCACTGCCACATAATAAGGTTTTGAGGATGCAAAAGTTCCTCTGGTTTCAAATAGTTTCGAGCAGTTTCAAATGAAGTTTACATTGCAAGAGAATTCTGTATACTAGCGGAACTAGGACATATGTTTTAAAACATTATTGCAAACGTCAAGAAAGATATGATGTATAGCGGGTAGCGGGTATATTCAAGGTAAAGAACAAAATCGTGTGATAGATAAACAGAAGACGGTGATAAAGCACTAATACCACACGAATAATGAGTGTCTAGGGAAAAACACTATTCCACTCAACTAATAAATTACTCATATTTTTACGCTCTGCGGGCGTACCTAAAACAAGTGATTATAGAACACGACAAATTTTAGTATGCTAATTTTAAAGAAGCGCATGAATCCCCTCGAGATAAAATTCTCTTACGTAATATACGTAGTATGTGTCAAACATTGGATCCAACCATAAATTAACAGCTCAAGTCTCGCAAAAAAGTTACACATAATAACATAACATTAGCATTGATTTGCGCTTATAAATTTGAAATTTATTAATAATACAGATTGATATGCAAGTTTAAAATTTACATATTTTCCGATCGCTCACTTATTTTTTTAAATTGATCACTGTCACTCTTATATTAATGATTATATTGTAGGTATTTCAAATCAATGTAACGCACTTTGGTTGTAATCTTTGGAAAAGTGTATATTGTACGATTTTATAAGGCGCGACTCATACTGGACCGGCACGCTCGACAAAGCCTCGGAAAACCGCTGGCTTTTCTTGCCAGTACATTTAGAACTGAGGCAGTGTTGAAGTTTTCCAGCGAGCTGTCCTATCGCGTTAAGCGGGGAAGGGGGGAAGGGAGTTGAGCGTCAACCACGTGAATTCTAATGTATACGCTTCACAGAGCACTCGGACAATCCTGAAATCACTTATAGCGATGCATGTACACTTTTATACAAAGCAAACATTTGTTATGTATTATTTTAACGTAGAATATAATTTTATTTACACACATATTTTAATCAGCATTATAAAAACTTTACTTTTTTTAAAGTTCAGAGTCTAAAAACAGTGTGTTTTTTTTATATTTCACTAGCTGGGTTACCCGGCTTCGCTCAGGATAACATTCGAGAGGGTTCTGGAATGTTCCACAACGATGTTTCCGATTACCTGTTCCCGAATATTCTACGACATACTCCGCCATTCTTTCCAGAACTTTCCGGAAAACTGGTCTTGAAATTTCTATAGGGCAAAACTTCCAGCTCTTATATCTTCAAAAGCACGCCTTTCAGATAAAAACGGAAACCATCTTCATGGATGAAGGGTAGAAGGCTACCACACCATATAACTCCCTCGATTATACCGTGACTCGTTGCTGAGTTTTAGCAGAACGCACATTGTGGTACACTTTCTTTTATAATACATTTTGATTAATACTGACAAAAAATATTGGCGCTTAGTAAAATAAATACCAAAATCATTTAATTCTCGTAAATCTTTGATAAGGTACGTACAATGTTATGGAGTGTTTTTCGGTAATAGTTTTGAATTCAGTTCTGTCTGAATTTGAAGTTTTCAATTTAATTCTGTCTCGACACAGGTTTATATCCTAGGCATCAAAAAACCCCATGTAAATATACTCTTTATAGATAAATAATTAAAGAAAAGTTAATAAAAACTGTGTTCTGAGAAATTATAACTATAAATTTGTAAATCTTGTTGTATTGTTATATTTCATTTTATACACTTCTTCCTGAAACAATTTGCATATTGTTTATCGATATTTATAGGCGCACAATTCAAAAGACGTAAAAAATAATGCCTGCAGTTTGTGCTAATATAACGACGCAAAGACATTATAATTTTTCCAGAAATCATTAAAAAACCACATGAACACGCGTTTTCAAAAATATTTTGAATTGTTTACAGAGTGCGCAGTGTGTTTACCTTTACAGCGTTAAGAGAGTTTTAACAAAACATGCACAAAAGAAATGAATATGTTCGTTTTTCCCATTCAATAGTTGTATGTTTTCAATGTTATTTTTATGACTGAGCCTATCGAAGTAAACATTTAGTTATTGTTGTCGTTTTATTGTTTTACAAATCGTTAAATTATATAAATAACTAAACCATTTAACAATAATGTTTTTTTTTTCAGTTTTAAACGAAAAGAGTACCATAGCAAAATATCGCGGATTTTGAATTCTGCTCATATTCCGGCAAACGAAATAATGAACAAAATAAGTTAATTAATACTGTTTTTGCTTGAATGAATTAAAGCATTTTAAGATAAAAGCTGGAATCTTGGATTTATGATCACAAAAATATGATTTTCATTCTGCAATCATTCAAGATACATTTATGGAATTTCACAGGAAACGCTGAATTTTCCACCGCTGTGTTAAATACATGAAAAGCGACTAAAAACTTAAATAATTCATAACACAAATAGTGCTAAGTACGGTCACGACAAAACAAACGTTTACTTAACTTTTTGCACATCTTGAGAGAAACGGCCGTGAATTGGTTGGGCAAAATAGGAACGTTACAAATCACATGAAAGTCACATGATATTTTTGATTCAGGTACTTAGTACCTATCTGCAATCTTGCATAAATTAGTAAACTAGATTGAAACCCGGCGTTGCTCAAGAATCTACTAATTAAGATGGTAAACAGGTCTGGATCAAATAATCGTGTTATCTTTATGAAGATAGACGTTTTTTGCGTGTTTACTTATGCAGAAATTAAATTTTCAAGCCCTTTTTTTGCTGTATCACGTCATTTACCAGACAGAGAGGATGGACTGGCACATATTTCTTGGCTTTGTTCACATCTCATATAAACTGGTCTGTTGTACTTTACATGATTTGTTACAATGTCTCTTTACATTATTAGTGTGATAACTTATTTGTGACAAGACAAACTACAATTACACACATAATAAAGGCCTCAAAAGTTTTACTTGCAATATCGATTAATCAGACACTAACATCACCCAGGAGGCTCTGAGGAAAATTAAGGCCTTAACGTAAGGCCTATGTCATGTTAGGGGATGATGTTTGGAAGGTCATTTTTAAGGCAAGGAAGTTCTTGAAATGAAAAGGGTATGAGAGGTGTGTAGGAATATAAGGGTCAGTATGTCTAGAAGTGAAGTATGAATCCATCACTCCGGCTGCGGTGCAAGATGATGGGTCAAGTGAGACCAGCTGGAGAGCTCAAAAGGACTCCGAAAAACCGAACTCTCCCGATCCGACTCGCAGCTGATGGGCAGGCGCCAAGACCTGAACACACCTCATCCGAACCAAAACTTCTGTGATCTAGGAGGTTTTGTTCGAACACATCTCACCAGGCTAAGTGGCCAACCGCAGCGAACCTCTTGGGGTATCCTATAGCAGAGATGATGGTTACCCAATAAATGATTTCAAATTATAGTGAGGCTGAAGATATCGAGGAAGAGGATGAGATTTAAAGGAAGAGGGTTGGAATGTAGTAGCTGGCTATTCAGATCTGGTCACCAAATATTCGTGATCAGGAGACCAGGGCGATGCTGAGAGAATTACCACTTGCAATATCAAATGATTCAATATGTTTATCGCTTCTTTATGCTTTATGGTCGGATATTTACAGTTCATTAATAATTCTTTTAAACGGTCTATTGGCGAACAAAACATTCCTTTTATAATATATGAAACATATCACGATAACAAACTCGTAAATAATATATGCATAAACCTGCCGGCAAATAAACAAGAATGTGAAATGATGAGCCTTCCCATTAACAGTACATTTAATGCACGTTTGAGAATTATCATTACGTACTGTAGAATGTAGCTATTACTTAAATAAACGAGTAGGTTTAATTTATGAGGCATTAGTGGAGACATAGCTTACGGACAAACTAATTTGTCCCCATTAGAATTTTATTTGAAAGGAACTTATCCGATTTTAAGTGCAGATACACTGGGTCTATATTGTTTCATAATAATTATATTGTGACCTTTTGAAAAGTTTTATTACACATGTAAAATTGTTCCTTGATTTTTATTTATCAGCTACCGGTTTCAACACCCGAAATCACCCATCCCTGTACCCTCACCTAATAAAATCTATTTCTGTAATTTTAAGTTAGTTTTAAGATTGCTAGTGAATGGCACAGATCCGGATGTGTCGAAATCGGTAGCAGATAATTAAAAATCAAGTAACAAATATAAATATGAAATAAAACTCTTCAAACAAAATGTCTAGAAATTGGTACCTTTTATTAATCTTCGCTTAGCCAAAAATATGATATGAACACAGAATTTAAAAAAAACTTGGGTTTTGACGGTGGCTATCGTCTGGTATATGTTCACCCTGAATCTAGCATCCAATAACTAAAAATTTAATTTTTGCATAGCGCACAACTAATATTATGTTAACTCATATTATGTGTTTAATTAAATGAAGACAATATTAGCGAAACTAAATCGCAAATCTGGTAACTTGAGGTAATCTAACCGCTTTCCCGCCCTGGTATAATTAACAGATGGTTACTCCTTCTCTCACAAAGACTCTTATTTTTTTAATAAACGAAGCTAAACCCTCAAATGTCCCTGTAAAACACGAGTGTCTGAGAGAATACGATTAATATTATAATACAAAAGTTTTTAGAAAAAATAAAAGAAAAATATAAGAAAAAAATAAAGCCATCACTCAAAACAATGGAAAAATAATAACTGTAAAATTAATAAGATTACAAGTAAAGTCACCTGAAAGATACAGGGACTGAGGTGGAGTACACAATACAAAATATAAAAAGTTCCATGAACTTTGCACAACCAACATCAACATAACTAGAATGATACACAGCGATATCACAATAAAAAAAATAACAAAAAAAATCTTGTTACACAAAATGAAAAATATAACAGAAAAATCAGAAAAAAATATTGGCACCTCTGGGACTCAGGACTTTCGGCTTTCCGGGCCGCGACTCTACCAACTGAGCCGAGGTATCCCTATCCGATTCGGTCATTTTTAACTGTATCATACTTCGACTAAGAACTACCAATATTATCTTTATTATAAACCTACCACGAATGTGTTCGCGATTATCCTACGAGAAATTGTCGAGATTTTAGACTTCCCAAAACTTAATTTAAATGCACAAAAAACAGCGTGTTTAGTAAAGGACAAAAACTTTTTTAATTGCCTTCAAGTAAGTGATAAAACCAATTATGCTTACCGATATTATTTTGAGTTACTGCTATATCGATTAATATTATTTTTTAATCTGTATTTCTTAGAAACTTGGGCCTTACTAAAAAGCGTATTTTAAGCGTAAGTGTATATGGTAAATGATGTAAAATGTAAATCTTGTTTATTATTAAGGGGTTAGAGTGTGTTTTTGCTCTAGTTTCCGTGGTTCGTTTTACTTTATTTTGCATGCATACGTCTAAGTAAACGTTTAAAAAAAAACTAGAGCCCATCTGTCCAGGAAATGTAGAGTACCTAAATATATTTCCAAATTTCAATTGAGATCTTCGCGCGAATGCTTGGTTTAGTATCAAAATTTCAGTTCAAACAAGGAGATGTTTTATTAACTTATTTGAGTAAAACTTAGTAAATATTTTGAATGCAGGTGATTAACTATCAAAAATATTCATTATTTGACCCTATATATTATAATAATGGTATTTATGCCGACATTTGTACGTAAGTTATTTAGTTCAGGACATACATACCTAGGTAAGTACTTACTAGAGTGACACTTGTGAATGTTGAGTTATTTGCTTTGATAGCAGGTCTTAAAAACATTGAAAAAATAACATTTTCGATATAACATGAGTTCCCACTCCCATGAGCGAAAATGAAATGCGTTCTAAAGAAATCAAAAGCAGAACGAATTACTATTTACAAATGTTTAAAATCGTATTAAATTATATTCAATAACACATACCTACCTAATGTTTTACAATCTCATGTAGTGTAAAAGGATTGAAGTTGTTTAAGGGCAATAGTTTGTTTTGGAGGAGTGTCGAGAGAAATATAATTCGCTCACCACTCGTAGATATGTTTAAGCTAAATTCAATTTTATTAGAGACCACAAAAACACTTAATTATGCAGGGAAAAAGAACCCCCTGAGTAATTATTCGGAAACACCTCACGATCTTTAGTGAAATTTAAACAATGCAGCAATTGGAGAAACTATAAAGTGTACTAACCGTTAAAAATTTCTGAATTTTTACTCTGAAATCAATAAGGGCGCAGGTAATACAAATATACGTATAAGTAATAAATTTTAAGTACCCGTATCGAAATAATTTAAATTTATCGTCTGAAAAAAAATTATAATATCTAAACAGGCCTAATAGATAAGGCAAAACAGTTGTCACGCGTAATAATAATTACACAACAGCACTTGTTTACTAAACAACTATATACAATAATAGTATATTATTGAATATATAAAATAAAAAGATTGTAGTATTTTTTCTTCAAACCCAAAATATTAATAAATGAAGGGAAGTAATTATGCGCCTTCAGTGGACATCTTCAATTTATTAGTAAATAAATATAATAGGCGGTTACTGAGGCAATTCAGTTAAATAATTTACTTGTAAAAGCCCCCAAAAAGGGCTTTAATAATAATAAAAATAAAATAAATAAATATTATCCGATCATTGTCACTTATAACGAGCGTTGTTTTCACGAATTTTCCTTTGCAAAAAGTAAACGCTGTGTCTCTATGTTATTCGAACATGCATCAATTCAGCATTTGAATATCACGCACGGTATAACAAAATAATGTTTCAAATCATTCCTGTTGCATGTCGAATTATTGATACAAAGAGCGGACATTATGAGAAGCACCTTGAAAAAATGGTGCATTCAGTTTTACAATAGCTTCCCCTACACGGATCATTAGCAATGCCTATCAGTGATGACGGTAGGATAACAAAACGGGGATCTAACGGACATAAGTTTTTTTAGTGCTCGTAAGTATAGGGTAACACCAACACAAATTAAGTTTCACTGGAAATTTTTTTTTTGCATTCAAATTGTTAGGTGTTCGAGACCAAATAATTTTACGAAAATGCAAATAATGGGTTCTATGTAAATGCGAGTAAAGTTTGGGTATATGTTGAAAGACCGATGAAGCGCTTTTTTAAATGGGTTTATGCAAATTAAAGACAGAAAGAATAAACTGTGTTAACCTGGCCATATTTTATTGTCTGAAACCGAGAAACCTGTATTCCATTTTCATTTCAATACAATAAATGTGAAAGGGGCAATAATAACTGATAATGCGCGTTTTCATCCCGCGAAAAAATATGTCCCGACAAAATATTCTCCGACAATATCCTATGGATTAAACATCCTCCGACAAAATATCAACTAAAACCTAACTTCACCTTTTTTACATTTTACTATTTTTCAACAATAATTTATTGTCTTTACAGGATGTCTGTATTATTTTTCACCCATTGTTTGTTAGTTTAGGTTAGGTTAGGTTTTAGTAGATATTTTATGGGATTTTGTGTCCGTAGGATATTTTGTAGGAGGACATTTTGTCGGGAATATTTTGTCGCGGGACGAAAAGTCGCGGAAACCTAATAAATCACCAAATTATATATCACCATTAGTCCGTTTTGGCCTGAATTTTAATTTGCAAAAACACACTGTATCCTAACACATGTTTAGAATTCACTCCTATTTGAGAAATAAAAGAATGTGGCACTCACATATCCTTTACAGAAAGAAAATTCGTTGAACTTTCGTACTTCGGTATCACCAATTTATCTCAGTTATACGAACATTATGAACATTTATGAGATCACCATATTTAGCTAAAAAAGTTAAAGGTAGCTATGTGTGGCTTCATTAAGGTTTTGTGAACCTTCTCTTCTACTCTCCCTCATTTCTTTCCACCTTCATACCAACGTTCTATAATCGGTGGTGTGATGGTCCCATTGGAGAAGTCCAATTATTTATTGTTATTCTATGTTTGATGTGAATTTTTAAAAGTATCATCCAGTTGATTTAATGTAACTAGGCTAATGATATCGTATTGTACCCACGATTGCAAATTATAATATTATCTAGATTTTGATAATCATCGGTCTATCGCTGATAATGCTGTTATTACTGCAATATTGTAGATAATACTAATAAACAAATTCGTTGGGAATTTAATTTTTTTACATAGATACATTTTTTTTAAATGTTTTCAGTCATTACAAATTTATTATACCAACATACTATTATTTTTATTTTACTACAGCTCAACAATTTTATTGTAGTGTGTATAATTCTTTGATTGCTTTTACTTTAAAAGAAAATTTGAATTCCGATTTGAATGAAAGAAGATAGTACCTTTAATTATATTGATGAAATGTTATCTTTTTTAGTAGCAATTGTCACGCCTCGATAAACCAAGTCCTAAATAAGAAGGTCGTTCCTTACGGTGGATAAAAAAAAGTCCAGTCATCTGCCAGATTGATAATTTAATTCCACACATGCGCGTATGTACGTTCTCGTTAACGTTAGTACGTCATCAGGTTAGAAATACCAGTGAATTCCCCCAGCTCCCTAAAGACTACGTGAATTTTGTACACGCGCATTTAAAACAATTTGGTTTATATTAACTGCAAACGTCACGAACAATTTAATTAAATCAATTGTGTTCGATAACAACAACAAAGACGAATAAAATTGATGTTAAATAAAATGGACGTTGGACGAAGGAAGAAATGAAAATGAAATTTTGGTCTCCGGTGACTTTTTTGATGTTTTACATTTCAAGATTTTTTTCTTCAAAACCAAAGAATTTTTTCTTTAATCACTGGAGAGACAGCGCAAATTAAAAGTTTTTTCTCCGATTGCTCAAATTTTTTTGGTATACATTTTGAATATTTTCCGCCCACATTAAAAAAATCGTAAACTTCTACTTAATTACTGAATTACACTTAGCCAATGAATTCACCAATCTTTTGACGATTATTACATATTCGTAGAATTTATAAAAAAATATTATAAAATCGTTAACTTCTACTTAATTACTTAATACCTCCGAATTTTAATACGGAAATATACAAACTGATTATAGTTCCATATAGCCAATGAATTCACAAATCTTTTGACGATTTTGACATATTCGTAGAATTTATAAAAAAAAATATTATAAAATCGTAAACTTCTACTTAATTACTTACAAATAAGGGAAAATTTTCCAAAATTGGCAGCAAAGCAATCCGAGGTATATTAAATAGTGCCGTATTGTGGCAAAAAGCCCTCCAGAGGTTAAAATATCATCAGTGGTCACTCAGTCGAGTAACCGTCAAGTACGTTCCACAACACCATACATGTAATGTTACCATGTTCACGCAGGTCTTAAAGTTTGGCGTATACTACACATACAAATGTCAACTTTATATTATAAAATTAATGCAAGAAACGATAAAAAAATTACAGCACTCAAGGTAGAAGATTACTTACACAAAGTAGAGAAATAAAACAAAGTACATTTTATATGTGTGATGTTTTCTTTGTATTGTATTTTTTATAAATATGTGTGCTTTTATTACCCTTAGACGTAGGATCAAGGATAGCCGTTAAACTGTTCATATACACAACTTAAGATATTCATGGTTGATGCAGCTTCATTCAACAATCATGAAACCATAAATACACATACCTTAATGCTTAGGAATATTTCAAGGCTTTGTAAATGTGTTCTTTAAATAAATGTTAATGAACATAAAATAATTGCGAATAATAATAAACCAGACAATTAAAATTTAAAATCTTCATAATTACGGTTACAGAGCTTTCAGAAAATATACATTAAAATTTTACGAATATTCATTTTAATACAAGAATCAATGACGACATTAATGAAGGTATAAAAATTCAAATAACATTTCCTTAGCAAAAAGTATTTGATCATAAAATTTGTTTTCAATCTTAAAACATTTTTGATGCTAAGTGATTAAATCATCGGTAGGCACTTTAAATATGAGATAACGTTACTTATCTAAAAAACATAACAAAAATCTAGATTTGGTCTGAATAAACTCGCTCGAGATGTTCATAGATAATTTATAAGCACTGCAAACAATGTGACTTGTCCCACGAAGGCTGTTCAATGTTCATTATTCACGTTTGACAAATAAATTACCGGTGACCTAGCACGGCTGTTGAAATCATATTGTGCCCGTCTCAAGTTCACGCACCTTACGTGCTGCTAAACTGTACCTCGCGGTCTCGGGCTAAATCTAGGTACTTCCGTGTTGCGAGTTATCATATCATATCAATCACTAGCTGAAATCCCCGGCGATGCCCGGGCTTTGCACAGAGTTTTTGAAATCAAATTATGAGAAGCACCAAAATTTCATCAACGTAGGCATAAAACTGTAGATTTTACCCGCTTGCCAACCCGCTCGTCCACCACACACAGAAAATCTCCTTTATGTATTATAGGGATATATTAACCAATTTACACAAAACCTTGAAAAAATATATACCTGAACCTTCCTCATGAAACACAATATCTATTTGTGAAAACTGCATGAAAATCCATTAAAATCCATCCAAATGCGAAAGTTTTTATGGATGTATGTGTTTTTGTTACTCTTTCACGCAAAAACTACTGAATGGATTTTAATGAAACTTAACAATAAAATAGCTCATACATCAGAATAACATATAGGCTACATATAATGGTAAGCTCTGGCGTTATGAAATTTGTATAAATGAAAATGTTTGTATTTCATATATTTTAACGAAAGGGAGGAAAGGCATGGGGAAGGGTAACGGGGGAGGTGGGGTTCGCGGAGAGGGAAGAAACGAGGGAGGGGTAAGGCGGGGAAGGTGGAAGGGAACGGGGACGCACGAGAAACGACGTGCAGGGAGAATCAATTTATTTCTTTTAATAGCATTTCAACGCATGCCGGGGACCAGCTAGTTTATAATATGATATTTAGAGGTTGTTTATTATTCCTATGTATCCGTATTCAGCGAATTTCACGTAGACTTTTATGGCCCAATATATAAAATCAGTGAACATGAAACCACTTGAGTTTGAAATATTTGAGTTAGAGTTCAAAAGTCTGCAGGTTTGAATCCCATTCCTTATTAACATGGAATTTCAATTTCTTGCATATATGGGCCCTGCTAGGTCTTATTCTTGATTGTGAAGACTGATGAACTTTACAAAGCAGTTTTTACCGCTGTCGTTAGGAACAATGATAAATAAATTAGTTATTTAGTCATCGCGATTCTACGATTGGCGTACAGTTAGCAAATACATAATATATTGTTGACTTCAGTAGTTTTCCATTTTCACATTTTGTAATATCTCCAATGTTCTCTTCAGAACCATTGGTTATTTTTAAGTACTGGGACCAGTATTCTCCAGTTCTGATTCTTATTGAAAGACTTAAGTTCTTTGAATCATTGTGACCGTTTATAATTCTGAAAATTAACGTCCTTTCTGACCGAAAGCTAGGTTTTGTCTGCAGAGCTCTAGAATTATAATGACTCTGCTCATCTACCTTCGGTTACCTTCGGCACATTTCGGAAAAAAAACCATGTGACCCAAAGACCCCATAGACAGCCAAAGTAATGTGAGATACATAAACTAAAACATAAACGTAAACTACGATACATTACATTTTTTAAACCTTATTTAATCGTTTTAAGTAATGTTCTTCTCTTCTATTTTATATTCAATAATACGTTAATAAGTTGATTACACATAGCACGATTGTAATATTACATTTGCATGGTAAAAGTAATGTTTTTTTCAACGTGGCGTGTTTTATATTGCACACAATGCACACACCATGCAAACACGCTGGAACCTTATCATAATAATTATTAAAATGTAATTTATAATACTGTAAAAATTGATAAATCATTATCACATCAATTTATAGTCCTCAAAACATTTCGTATTTAAATGTAACCTTAAATATACAGACATAAGAGGCAAATGTACCTACATTTCTCGTAACTTCTGTAAAAATACGTGTAGTAAAACAATAAAAACAGACAATATGTACAAACGGTCTACTAATATTAATTCCTTGAAGTTATAAAGTTATTCTCGACGAGGATTAAAGAAGGTAAACACAATTTGCATAAGAATAATACCAGGGGGAAATACCTCCGTGCAGTTCCACCACCTACGACATGCTAATTATTCCGATTGCGTACAGTAAAAACGTTTAAAATATAATACCAACGTTCTAGAAAAAATCTCACAATGCTGGTATGAGAGTAGGTACCCTGTTCTAAATATAAGTATGAGTATACCATAAAATTATGAATATACATGGACATACCTACACGACTTATCTATGATTATTTGGAATAAAATAATATTATGAAATTTTGGTTTCCCGTGACACTGTCAATTTTTTTTTTCAATTTTAAACACAAAAAAATCTAGTTATTGGACAGCAATGTTTGTGGTGAGGGGTAAGGTGCTTACTTGGCTGGGTGACCAGTAATGAAATGTAGAAGTTTTTTTTGGTTTGGTTTTGAAGAAAATAACATTAATAACAGTCACCTGAGACCAAAGTTTCATTTTCAATTTATGTCAGGAATCACTTGATAAAGTTAGTCGGGTATAACACCCTGTATATGTATATGTTTTTGGATAAAAATCTTCAAGATTTTTTTTCCGTCACAATAACAAAAATGAAATATTTGCAGAAAATAATAGCATAATTAAATTTATTTCACATAAATTAAAAAAAAAACTGATAATTGACTTAATATATATGAACCCAAAGTTGGTACAAATGTAATGAAACATTATTGCATACTGCTTTCGCGGATGTATTCAGGGGTTTGAAGTTTGCATTTTTCGCCCGTCATAAAAATCTCACTCTTTTGTATATTTTCTCACTTTTTTTTCAAACACAGCAAACTAATTTCTTGACATCATTATAAATAATAATCTCTTTTCTTATTTTGATGGAAATTATGATAAAGAAGCGCGTAAGGTTTTTAAAGGTAATGGTTTCTCGGAGTTATTTTTAAATATTTATTGGAGAAAAACCATACCTTTGTTTTTAAAAATAGTACAGAGATTTTACACTGCAATGTATTTTAAAACAAGTGATAATTTTTATCAGTATGTTTTTTGTGATAATACATTGTCCTATGAAAGCTTGAATGCGAAACCAGTAGGCTATTCATATATCAAAAAATAGTTCATTTCATGATTCCTTTTATTAATACGAGTATTTAAACCATGGCTTAAATAATTTTTCCAAATCGAAAAATTAACTGAGAAAAATTTTCACTGAATATTGTTACGATATTTTTTTTATATTTTCATGAGGCAGGTCAAAGACCCGGAACAAACAGTCAACATAAAAGTAAACAAGATGTCGTGGATGTCTGAAGTGAGTAAACAAAGGTTTCACTTTCACCTTGAATTAAAGTTATTGTTTGACAATTCAATTACTCTGTTGATACAAGTTACAATAAGTGTCTAATGTAAGCAATCTGCAAATTTACTCTTAATGTATTAATGTAGGAAAAAGGTAAGGTTTAAAAAGTACCTACCTTTTAATTATGTAAAGTGCTAAATAATGAATAACATTATTAGAGCATATCGTATTGACTTTTGTCAAATCCTTGAAACTCAACGCCTGGTCGATAGCGAAACCCTTCCGAAAATATTGGCAACCTTACATTAAAATAATGAATAAGTTTATTTTGTATAATAACCACGATTTAATTAATTTATTGTTAATTACTTTTATTCTATTTCCATTTAGTTTTAATATGAAGATAGTTTTCATCTATATTAATTTTGATTTATTAGCAGCAATTATAGTTAACAAGTAGGTAGTCTTGGATCCTAAGTGTCAAATTATTATATTTCAGTCAATTCTGTTTTTACCCAAACTCATAATATCTATTTTTATTCATTTTTATTTTTATTCTTATTCTTATCATTTTTTATCCCATCCTCGTGCACACACTGTAATGTGAAGGTTTAAACGGTAATGTGTTCTATTTTTTTTTATTTTAAACTGATTTTCCTACACTTTTTAGAACTTACATTATCCTGTACATTTTCCTGTATCCTTTTGTAATTTTACATGTATTTTAAATATTTTTTTCTACCTATTCTCTGTAACGTACACCCGAGTAAACACAGAATTAAGTATGTTCGATTAATTTACGAAAGCAATGAATTTTTTTTAATTGTCATTTTACGAAATTAAAGCGACATGAAGAAATCTTGCAACGACGTCCTTTGCAATATTTCTACTTTTTCAATTGTTTGCCGAAATCGTCTTATTTTTTTAATAAAACAACGACCTTTAGTTGGGTTGAAGACATTTACAATGATGCTGTAAAAAAGGTAAAAGTGTAGGTAGGTACGTAGATACCTAATCTTTCAGAGGCTACACATGTGAGTTTCTGTTCTGAAAACTAATAAATTTACTCGTACCTATGGCTACAATAACGTGATATTATTATTACGCACTTTTAAGAAGAAGTTCGTAGGTAAGTACTTAAAATAAATCACGGTGTACATCGACAATATCAGGAAGTTCAAAATTAACATCTTAAATTGAATTAACACAAGAACCTTGTTTCTTTGTGATGAGAAGAAGCTTTTATGATTTGACTTTATAATGTATTATATTGTGAATAAATAATATTATTATTATATTTTCCGTTAAAAAATACGTATATTAAATAAAAATAAAACAAAAATTAGCTCTATATATTGATGAAAAACGCATGAAAATCCGTTGCGTAGTTTAAAATATCTAAGCGTACAAACAGCGGGAGCAACTTTGTTTTATACTATATACAGATTTTTTTTTACGTATTATTGTAAAATACATTCCATTTAAGATCATTATCACAATATTTATCATTAAAAAAATGCTAGGAAAAAACATTCTGTTCATGGAATGTTACATTTAGCACATCAGTCAATAGTTTCGTATAACCTTTTAGGTAAATCAACCTGACTTCCGTGCTATTTTGATCTTGTTTTTTTTTTTAATTTAGCGTGAGACTTGTGTTCGTTCGTACAAACCATATTTTATCAAATATTCAAACATTAAATTGTTTTGACCGAATTTGAATACGTTTAATGATGTATAAGTAGTTTTGTTTACCGGTATTAATTAATTAGCTTTAAAAATGTTATCTCACAGTGTATAATTTATTATGTCTACATAGCGGGCCCTTTATAATATTCAAGTAGGTATAACAAATATATTTTCCACATATGTCGTCAATATGACTCGATGACTTTCAAAGGACAAATGACATGTCGGTGTGAGAGGAAAAATATTTATTTTTTTGTTGAATAAATATGAATAATCTTGCTAATTTCAACGTATGTACCAACTACTATGAAAGTAAGTTCCTAACAAATTTAGTCAATCAAAGCAAATAATAAGGATAGATGAGTTCACAATTAATAATTTCTTTGTTTTTAGCACTTTTATTGTTTATAAAAAACTGACATGTTTCGAGAGCGGTGCTCACTTCCTTCGGGTTTACAAATATAAATATAACAATAGACTTAACGGTGTCAATGAAAAGGTAGGATTGGGAAGGGGGGCAATTTGGGCACACTTTACAAAGGGAACAAGTTCAATAATATGTGTGGTAAAATTAAGAAATTATTAATTTTGAATTAAAATAGTGGCACAAACTAAATTTTGGTGTGTTTGAAGAAATATTTAAGAGTTGTTTATTTATGTGATTATGTTATTGTTGATGTACATCTGTATCATCATGTATACACATCTGCCCTGATGATGGACAAAACGATGAACATGATCAATGAATGATGAACACTGTAACCCTGTCCGAAACGTTGGCTTAAAAAGGAGGTATGGAGGTAGAAGTACAGCATAATACCTTAAAAATAAATCACTACAATAAGATCATATCTGACGAGTTGTTTATTATTTAGGTATATCTCCATTACTTCGTTCAGTACTATAATTTAAACTATATTAGGAAGAAAGTAAATACTTACTTTCGTTTCATAAAAGAAAGTAAATACTTACGTGGTTAGGTTTTATGGAGCCAAAAAAAACCATACACGTTTTAATGGCCATCATTCTTAAAGTTCATTTGGTTTCTAACCAGACGTGTTATATATTTTTTCTCTTAGATACCCACGTAAATAACATGTTTTTTATTCTTCGGTTCATTGTTAAGGTTAGAGATATCGTGAATTCTAAAATCTGCATGGTCACACTCCTGGACGTGATAATATTAGACGGTTTGATCTCAGCGAGTTTTTTTTCGTGAGAAATTATGCATCTTGTTGTAGTGCATGCACCACAGGGCCTTAATTGAGGCAACGAAAAGGTTTAGTAATTCGATACTAATTGTATTTGTGTTTATTTCGTAGAACGTCATTTAATTTTTTTTTTTAAATTTAATTTAAATGAAATCATAATGTTATTATTAAGTTCTGCAATTAATTTTTTGTGACGGCTGTTTCGGCTTACAAGGCCATTTTCAAACAGTGGTTAAAGCACTTTGAGACAACTTATTTATATGATTCTTCCCAATTTCGGGGAAAAACAGATTTCGAAGTACCCCACATAATAGAGTATCTACTGTCTCAATTATTTTCTCGGTAAATTGGTTTAACCAGTAATAAATCAATTCAGAGACCTTAAAAAAATGAAATTCAGAATTACTTAAATAAGTACTCTCAAAGTGGTTTAACCACAGTTTGAAAATGGCCTTGTTAACCAAAACAGAAATAAAACTAAAATACTTGCAGAATTTCATAATAAGATTGTTAAATAAATATTTTTTTAAATAATACATTTAACATAATAATAATATAATAATTAAGGTTTATTTATTTAAAAAAAAATAAAAAATAAAATACGTGCATGAAGAGAATACTTCAGCCATAAGTCTCCAATACTTTCTCAAGATACCTCATGAGAGAACAGATGTTCTAACACAGCACTTCACAACGAAGATGAATGAAATTGAAAGACCATTAAGAGGAATTTAAACGCTAGATATATTTCGATTCTCGTGCCTGCAAAATTTGCAATCGAGCGTCTTATTTGCGCGAGGCAAGTAAGGGAAAAAGTGGTTTTTATTTATTTTGTCCATAATTTTATAAGAGTGAAAAAAAGTTAGAACATAGAAAACCTCAAAAATGGTCTTAGCCATAAAGAGGTATTTTTACAAAAATGTTTCTTGTATTACTTCATGGTTAAGTCATGAAAAAACATTTTTTTTAGTGCTTTACGCTTATTTTTTTTGTCATGTAAATAATAATTTTATTGTAATTCCGTTACATAGAAAACCTTGTAAAAGCTTCAATTTATCTGTAACATATTTTTTGATGTTCATACTGTAAGCCAATTCGTCGTAAAGATTAATCTAAATAGTATCTAAATAGGATTTCACGTATAACTTCACCAATCAGTGGACACATTTATTTTAATAATCTTAAAACTTTTATCTTCCCAAACGTTGAAAAGGTTACAAAAAGAAATCTTCTACTGTTATGGATCAATAAATGAATAAAAAAATATTAATAATGGATATATACCACGATAATATTTTTTTAAATCAATTCGAAGTTAGCGAAAATAATCATACATAATATAAAAGTGATTGGGCTATTGTTTTACAGTGTACATCAACAGGGCAGATGTTAAGAATTAAATATAATATACATTATGTTTTTATTAATCAAAACAAGTTTAACGCTTTAGTTTATCTCTTCTTTGCGAAAGAAATATGCAAATTCAGCTAACGCGCTAATTTAAATAATTATATTAACTATCAAGTTTATTCATAGAACCGTATATTATAAAAAGACAGTGGTTTCCACCACGGAAACCAACGATTCGACTAGCAGATTAAAAACATAGTTAAACATCCAATTTTAGAGTACAATGTAATCCGAGGTAAAAAATCATCCGAGGTGTTTTTTCCGGTTGCTTACCGACCGGAAAACAAGCATTAAAAGACGAACAACCACCATCAGTTTGTTAGATTGACAATAAACCATTATTTGCAAATATTTTGATGACCATATTCAAATGATTCAAATAGCCCTGTGAAGCAAATACATATTTTCAACAACCGCGGTTTTTTGCCATTTCGAGTAATAATTGCAGGGTAATTTAGTTTGCGTGTACATTATAACCCATTTGCACGAATACTCGTACGCAAATGGAACATCTATGCATCGATTAAATAATAGACATTTCAGCCTTCAACCAAAACTTGATTGACTATCATCAAAATTTATCAAAGTTCAATCCAAAAAATTACTGAAGCGTAACAGTTGAAAAACAGCGTGGTCGACACTCACGTTAAAACTCACTCGTAAAAAACAGGGATTATTATATAAGGTCGTGATTCTATTCTTACACAACCAAAATTATTCCAGATCTGGTTTTGAAGAGGATGTATAAATATATATAATGTTAGTGTACAATATAAATCATTTACTTAGAAGCAAAATTTGATTAGAAGTTTAAAGCAATACAGTAGATATGATTATTTAATTACTACTTTGTTATAAACTTCGTTTTCGTTTCTAATTCAATAATTACGTATTATACGAAAAAATGGCCAACTTAAATGTAACAATTATTACGAGTCATTAAAGTAATTAAAAAAAACGGAAATTGATAGAACTGATTTGTTTACCCATCAAGGTAACAGCCATGGATCTAATTGATAACTCAGAACCGTGAAAATATGGTTCACATTAAAGTAAAAAATGTATAATTACTGACCTTAATCGAATAATCGGCGAATCAATAGCACAATATATAAGAAATTAAACAAAACAAAAAAAAACAATTTTATTTAGTTCTGCAATATTATTTAATGTGATTTAATAACTTTTAATTAAATGCAGTTCTTGATATTATTGAGTTTTATTTTTCACTAATTACCAATTAAAATTACTTTCTGTAACAAAATGTTTCACATTGTCTCTGACAGCACTTTTAAAAATGTAATTGTTTAGAAACAGTTATGATATGGTCAAGGAAGTATCAGTTCAGTTGATACACTAAACATATCAAGAGGTTTACGTTTCGATTAGTATGGATCCTTCGCGGACTTTAGACTTGCAGAATTCACAGGTGTATTGAAGGGATTGAGGGGAGGGGGTTCGGAATTACCGATATGCAGAGTAGATATAGAAGACAAACTAGTAAAAAAACTTGCCCAATCTAACCATTAACTGAATTCACGATAAACGTGCTGCTTTGCGCAAAGAATTTAAAAACCATAAAGATTTTTGCGCAAAGTAACACATTAAAATTGATGTGATGCTCTTTTCCCATTCTATTAAATAAGTATAGGAGGTTATTGTCAAATGTGTTGATTTGCGCAGAGATACACTATAAATATTTATGCGCAAAGTAACACATTAAAATTGTTGTTATTAAATTAAATTAAACACATTAAATTGTTCCTATTCTATTAAATGGATATAGGAGATTAATATTAAATTAACATGAAATTCTTCCTATTCTATCAAATAAATATAGGAGATTAATAATGATAAATGTGTTGCTTTGCCCAAAGACATATTATGAAGTGTTTTTCCAAAGCAACACATTTTTGTTATTTATGCGTACCTACTTCTTATTCCGTATATTAAATAGATAAAGGAGAAGAGAGGGACATCAGATTCATCAGAATTTGAAAATCAAGAATTAATAAGGTTAACAAAGTGAGACGGAGGTTATAGGTATTTGCGTTGTAAATACATATTTTAAAATACCTACATAATTAAATAAAATAATTCCAAATATCTTTCGACTTTTTTGTGATGACGTAGGTACATAATCAGTACCTTTGATGGAATCTAATAATATGTAATCGTAGGAATTTATGCGTGAGTTTTGGACACAAACTGTAATAAGTAATCAGTTACGATGTCGACCCTATGGAATAACAAGGTTCCAAAGGGTCGATGTACATCGAATAGTAGTAGTTGTAAACAGAATAGTTTGTTATTTTGATTACGTACCTAATTTTTATGTTTTAACTTTTTTAATTTGTTTGGAATTTATCAAACGCTTTCTTTCTAGTATTCATTCATTAAAGTTGTATGTAATGATGTTGTTGGTACATTGTACTGTACGTGATTTCACAAAGTATAATGGTACGTAACAAATGTTCGCTAGATATGGTAGTTAATAACTGGAGTTACGTAACACACTGCGAATCCGTCGTACAGTGTATGATTCATCACCGCGTAAGTCATCCTGAAACAATGACAGCATTTGATTGTGGAAATAGATGTAAATTACGCAAAAACGAGTAGGAAACCTATACATAGGTAACAAAAAACGCATGATGAGTAATGGAGGTTTGCGATATATATATTTAAATGTGCATCAAAGAGAAATCGGTAAAATTCTGTATTTATTGTGTGGTATTAAGTGGTATAATATCAAGGGTTGATGCAGTATAATTATGAAACTATTTCTTCTTATTGATAAGCATATTCTTATATGCTCATGTGAGAAATGTTGGTTTACATATAAATAAAAGCGAGCATCTTTATTTATTAATTGTTTAATGCCCTCTTTTACATAATACTCGGGACTTTTACATATAAATGGTAAGAAATATACAGTATTTATTGTACATAACTGAACTGACTAAGTAACAATATTTTATATTTGTTTAAAGATACATTGAAGAAGTCCACTGACTTGGTATACTTGTTTCCTTCCATTAGTATTGGCAAAGAGGAAAACATATGATAGTTAGTCCCAGAATTTCTGCACTGAAATAAATCCTGACTTCTAGTATTACGCACTGAAATTGAGTGAAATTCGGAAGCTTATCAATTCAAGCAATACCGGACGATCAACTAAATCATTTATTATCTTTGCTGGTAACGTGCAAAACAACATATTATATTTCAAAGTTAATTTAATATAATAATATGTGAGTACTTCTTAGTAATTACCTACAAATATTATTCAACGGACATTAATTTGAGGAAATGGAACTATAACGATATAAGTGTCGTCGCAAATTTGAAATGCGTGAAATTGTTTCCGGTTTTTTGTCTCTCGAGTAATATTGACAAACGTGAAGTACACAGGGCCGGCCCTGAGCCAAACGACGCAAAAACCTCAAGGTCGCTGTATTAGGTATCAGAGCCTTGGCTCCTTGGGCTCTTAATAAATTGGTGCCTGAAGCGGACTACTCCAATAATCACAAGTTGGGAGGCGGGAATGTGTACCGCCGCCCCGGGAACCAACACCTCTGCCATAGGTCACCCCAAGTGGTCCGCTACGTTTGGTGACTTAGCAGAGGTGCCCGGGTTCTTAGGGTGAGGTTTGTCGAGGTTTTGGCGGCGGATGACCTGAACACACTGAACCCCAGATTCCTATCAACCCCTCATATCATTTCCTTTCCAGAACTTACTCTCCTTCCTTTCCTTAAAAATGCCGTCCACAAAGCATCCCTAAAGATGCATAGGCCGTGAGGGTAATCATTTTCCTCGGGGCCTTCTGTGGGGAGCTAATGTAAACAAAACAAAACATTGATCTTGCACAGGGCCGGCTTTGAAAGTACCCAAAGATTTATGCACGTCGATGAGATATGTGCAGAACAAAATAAATAACGATATAATGTGTGTGTCTTGTGGCCAGATTCGTTATATTACGACTATTACTGTAAGTAATACAATATATTGTATACAATGCGTCTGACGTTGTAAGAGTCCAGTGTCACAGATCTAAGAAAGATCTGTCGATCACTACACATAACTATGCAAATAGTGATTTTATGACACGTTATCTTATACGTGTTATTGCAATTATTGGTATTAACTCTCGTTAACTACGTGAATATGCGCATACATGCCGTAGATACATACGGATACATTTACACGTATCACTATGTAAAAGTTCAGTGTCACACAGACAAGAAACATCAATCAATCAGTCCGGAGAACGTTGCCAAGATCACCGTGCAGTAACTTTCAAACGTATATGGTGAACTGTAGAGGTTGAAATACAGTGAATGAGTATAATTAAAAAGTAATAAATTATTTAAAAACCTTAAATTGTTTTATTATTATTATTGACATACATTACATAATAATTTTTTGGAACAGTATCACGAAGTATAATATGCTATTTTAATTATAAATAACCCTTTCAGAAGTTCCAAGAAAATATGGCTAACTGCATGCAATTTGGGTGCAAGCGAGTATTTAAATGACTAAGTCCTGATATTGTTAGTGCAATTAAAAATAATTTTAGATGGAGTAATTCTTGTTGGTATGTGGAAGGTAATTAGGCTTAATAAATCAGGGCTATCTATAATCCCATAACAATTTTTTATTATAAAAGTCAAGTCGGAAAAAAGTCTTCCATATGATAAATTTAATAATCTATATCCTTAAAAATCTCGATAACTGGCATCATTATATCTCATAAACCAATAAGACATTTTTTCCACATTAACTTAATTATACTTATAAAAGACTGGACTGTATGTAATATATACACGTGTTGATAAACAGTTTTAATTTTTAAAGAAAATATGAAGGTTAGTAATTTTTTTTTTTAATTATGTGAATTTTTCGCGGGAAACCAGATTTTAGTAACTTAGATAGGTAAGGAAGACAATAATTGTCTTAATGTAATTATGATTTGTTTTATTTTATTTATACTATGTTACACACACAAAACCCAAAAGCCTTTTTTAGTGTTTGACGTTACGCATCTCTTTCTTCTTGTATCATTCTCCCTACTTCGTCACTTTCATCTTCCCATCTCCATTCCCTCCCCGCTACCTCCAGCCTCACAACGCAACCCATTTGGGGAAACCATGATATCTCTCGCTCTAGACTCTAGACTCATATTTTTTTGTTGGTGATCATTAAATAAGTAAAATATTATAAATAAGTTATTTAAACTGATGATTTTTTTTCTTCTATGAAAAATTGTTTAATGTCTCATTACTATTTACCTCCTCACGGATATAGAAATTTCAACATTTTAAAACATAATGATAACTTTTTATGCAGGTACATTTTTTTGTGTAAGCCACAATTTTTTATTTGATTTAACCCAAGGAAACGAAAGATATTCGTGTGGGTTTAATTGGGACAGTTCTGAAAGAGAACAAAACATTTCGATCGTATGAGTAATTAAATATATGGCAAAGAAAATGATTTGTGCAATGCGCCTAAAAACTTATTTACATATTTTTCTAGGTACGCCATTTGAAGTTACATTAGAAATAATGTTTCACAAACCAATTTGAATGTGAACCAACTGTGAATAATACAAATGTAAAAATATTTTTTCAACCTGATAATCTTCCGAATCTGAAAAACATGATGTGAATTTTAAATACTGCTTTTTCTCAAGCGAACGAAGATGATCTGTAGCTTTAAAAGTGTTTGTAAGTATAATATCCATTAGCATAATGTTATGGTCCAAAGATCTTCTCTTCCTATCTCAGAAAACGTGAATCATGACACCTTAAAAATAATAAACGTACCCAGATCAATCAAGTCTAAGAAACATAGGTATTAGGTACCCATTATTACGCCGGTAACTCTTCTCAGAATCATGATATTTACGAAGTCTATAGAATTCAAAGTTCATCCTAATACAAAAATTACGTGTTGATATTACTGAGTTACGTTTAGGTAGGTACATAATTTATCTGAATAACAAACTGTGATCATTTGGTAATAAAATTTATTTATAACTTCTTTATCTAGTAGCAACGTTTTAATGCATTCTTAACATAGATGTAATAATCTTAAATATAATATATAGAATTTACAAATAATGAATGTACAGATGTCAAGGGTTGTAAAAATGGTTTGAATTTGGAGAAAAAAATGGTTTTAATTTGCGCGATTGTACGACGAACTCTCGGTACGGATCGACCTTCATGGCTTACTCATGGATAAGGTTATTCGATAATTTTACTTTGATGTCGTAAATTGCTTCAAAACAGGCTCATTTTACAATCACAATAAAATATGTTTACTTGGTTTTATGGGTCAGATTGTTATATCAAATAGTTGGTTTAATCCAAACGTCAATTCAGTTAAATTGCTAAGTAGGAAGCCTTCGAATTACTTATTACATTATCTCCGGAACTACATATTTTATAGGTACCTACTGCATATTTTATATGCTTATATTTAAAAAAAAATACGTGCGGGCTTAATACTTGTATATTTAATGATAAAAATGACAATGATAACACAAATGAACGTAGTATGTATATTAATTATTCTTAATGCGAAACCAGTATTTATAAGGGGCACTGAAGGTACGAGTACTTAATACAATATATGAATTCTCTTCGATTATTCACTATAGGGTCATCACAACATGTTATTCCGAAGGTTACTACATAACACTGCAGCATAAAAATAAATAACCGACAATTTTTAACAATTCAATATTACAATATTTATTTTATCGATGAAGTCCGACAAATTAAACACACATCCCTTATTCATCTATAATTTTTATATAAGTGCTTTATAGCAGAGGGTAAAAGAAACGTTGTGTTCTTGACCTATGTTCATACTTCATACGTAGGCAGTTAGACGTTTCAGAACAACTTCTTTGTATTATTTTGGTGCTATCTTTTTAGTGTAGGGGACTTCTATTGACTATAATATAATTAACATATAATTAATATAATGACGATAATATAATTAAGATTTATCAAAGAATCTAAAATATTTTTGAATACTATATCTTCTACCTGACAGAAAAATTTGAATAAAAGTTGAAATCAATACAATTTTATCTAATTAATAATGCATAAATTAAATTTAAGTTGGTTTCACCATTGTGGACGACTTGGGAAGCGGGCATGGCGCCACGGGAACCATTTAATGGATAACCAACACCTCTGCCATTTATAAAAACGATCCTCCACACAGCATCCCCAAATGTATCGTGGCCACGAGGGAAATTATTTAAGCCTCCAATGCGGGGATAGTGTAAAAAAATAAATTGTGTGAGTTGTGAAAATTTCTAAACAACAATAATAATAATGAATAACTGACTGAGCGAGATGACTGGCAGGATTCTGTGCCAACCCTGATTCCACTTCCGGAGTACGGAAGAGACGAGACAATACGGCAATGTCGCAGTAATAAGGTTAACTCTGGGAGGCATACTAAAGAGCACTTAATATTTGTTTAATCAAATTTTCGTCAGTAGTTAATTGTTAATTGAACATATTTTAACTCTTTTTTGCTCTTTTGCTTTACTCTTTTTTGTCAATATTTTCAATAGGTTTGTGATATTATAAAGCAATATTTTTTTTTTATTATTTTATTTGATTATTGGTTTCACTACAGATAAACACAGATTATCAAGGGATGAAATATCACATGAAAATAAAATTTGATAAAATTCAATCAATAATAAAATTTAAATAAATTAACATTATTGTTTTATTAGTGAAATCAATGATTTCTCGAGAACAAGATATTTTCAACTTACTTTTGTGAAGGTCTTTTTTCCACAATGAACAAAATAAAATAATGGAAGAAAAAAAAACAATTTTAATTTAATTTAATTTAATAAAATCACTTAGTTCCATATATTATGATGTAGTATAGGATAATTTGTTCAAAAAAATTGTTTGTTTTTCGATGTTTTTTCCATCTTTCTAAAAAAAACAGGTCTGTAAGGCCTTCTATCGTATTTTCATTGAACAAAAACATCAATAGTCCAACCTTTTTTTGACTGTAACCATTGCATTAATAAAATATTAAAATTTATAAAAATCATTATTCAACGCAATACTTAATACGCACTTACAATATAAAAGACAAAACAAAAAAAATAATAAGTTTTTAGCAATACGTGCCAATAATGCTATGTAAACTTTCAAAGATCGGTCAGTTGCTGATTTGGCATCGCGTCTGGGTTCCACCCAGACGTCGTGGTTTGATTCATCGGCAGGCTGACTCCTCCATCATGACACGAGCAACAAAATGTGGTGGTAGTGGGAGATTAAAGTATTGTCAGATTATTCCTAATCCTAACCCGGAAATGTTTGCATTTTTTCCATCTTTAAAACAATCAATTATCGAAATCTTCTTTAATATTCGTATATTTCAGAATATTATTATTCAATTTATAAAAACAGTATATTAAGTTCTGGTGTGTAATTATTATTACGCATGACAGCTATTTCGCTTTATGAAGGCATTATCAAACTGTCTTTGGCAAACTGTCAAAAGTGTTATTAATTGCACGGCAGAACTTGTTTGTAAATAATCTGTTTTATATAAATTGAATATTAATATTATTGAATATTCAACAGGAAAATAAAATTAAGTTCTCTAATTAAAATTTGACAACAATAAATAAATCAATCTACATTTGCCTCACTCTTTTCTATCATGCTCATTCTTTTAATTAAAATAATAATATTACGTATTAAAATAATTAATTTTATCTTTATATACACTTGTATAAAAACAACTTGAAAGTTTTCATTGGTAGTATTAATTCACTGTCTACTGAACTTGATCTTAAAGTTTAAGGTCGGAGCTGTGAAAGATCCAGAGCTCCTCGCCACGGAACTGTAAGTCTGTTGTCTGTTGCAAGCGTAAGTCATTGCTGGACCACCTTGACACAGTTTCCGTACCATAATCTGGTCCAATTTCGCCTAATTAAATTATACGCTACGTACTTCCTGAAAAAGCCTCACAATGGTCGACAGTAAATGATTTTCTTTATTTATTGGTCTTAATATGACGTACTGTAATAACGTTTTATTGGTATCGAAAAATACATTAAAAATGTATATTGTAAAAGTAATGTAAAAAATGTTGTATTTTTTGTGTTCTACGTTTTGCTTGATCTTGAATTAACTACAACCTTATATGAAATAAAACTATCACTATTTTACGAATCGCTAATTTAAAGATACTCCTTTTTGTCGCCTTTGGGTTTCACTTATTTTTACAATAAACTTTTTTTATCCGAATAGCACACAATATTTAAGTTATAAAAATTATGGATGACTGTACTCACATTAAAATTAACTTAAATTAACTGCTAGATTGATGCGAACTTAACAAACTGTACTAGACGTTTTGTACATAAATTGCAAAAATAGGGAGCTGGACACAACTTGGCACGCCAATGTCCTTAACTTCTGGATTTAATGATTCTAAGTTAAATTAGCAAAAACTGACTCTATAACTGTTGTAAAAACACTTAAAAGACTTGCAGACTTTTGGAGACTTTTGGAGACTGTTGGGGTCAGGATAATGGGATACTGAGAGAAAGGTAGAACAGAATTTAAACTGATTAAAAAACACTTTTAAAGTAGGTTAGAACTTGGAGACTTCAGTTTCTTGGAGACTTGTGACTTCTTGGCTGGTAGTTTTTGAACTGATTTCCTACCGGTTTGCCGTTTGTTTTATAGGGCAAATCCGGGTTGGACTTTTGGAACACAGAACCTCCCTGTTTCTGAAGGGTGCTTGCGTTTACGTATTTTTCCCAATCGCTATGATTTTCGAGCAGATGTGTTAAAAATCTGTGTGATAACCTTTGCCAAGACAGTCCTGTTCCAATAAACCGAAGTCTCACATAATTTTTATTGTTTCAACAAGAAAAGGTACAAGTTTACAAATGTGATACAAGATACAATATCTAGAAGTAAATATTTTCTTAAAGTGCAATAATCACTGGTAGACGACAGTTTTTTGAGGTGTTATTGTAGTATATACCTATTTTTAGGTGATGATATATATTTCTTGATTCAAATTATTCCCGATTTCCCGAAATTTAGCTCCGAGTTTTTCGGAATGTAAATTGGCTGTCGTAAATATTTACGATTCAAACATTTCCTTTGTTCAGCATTGACCAATGGCGCCGCGTCTGGTAGCAGGGTGGGGATAACGTAAATACTCAATCATTTCCTTGATTTTGATCATTGCTGTCTGGGGTCCCTGGTGGAAGTATTACGTGGTTATTCAGATGTGTTTTCGAGTCCAATGATGCTGCAGCATGTATTTATTATCAATTGCGTTTATGTTTTCAATTGATAAGTTAATTGTAGAATGTAATAGCATTGTAGACATCATTCCAAATGCACAGTGTTTCGTTGGCCAATGAGAGCACTCCCTTTGTTTCGTAGGTTATTGGAAGGGGTAACGCGCAGCGGCACGGTATTATGTGGAAGCGTAAATTCCATTCTTGAATTCTCAGGGTTGTCATACGCTTTCGTCGACACGTTCGATACACTCCCCCCAGTGCAGTCTCGACTGTGCTCAGCTACTTCGTCGGGCGTGTCCTTTTCCGATGTCTGAGTTCTGAATCGGGTGTCTTCGCAACTGGTACAGTTTCGTTAGTTGTTGGTGTGGCAGGCAGGATGACGGCGATTTTGACTGCCGGCCTTACGTATATCCCAGTACTGGTTTGGATCCGAGCAGTTCTGACTTGTCCATCAGCTGCAGGTGTTGCTTCGAGGATACGGCCACGTGGCCAACTGTTTCGAGGCAGTGCTGGGTCCATGATGATCACTAGGTCATCCTTCTTAATTGGTGTAGTTGGATGGTGCCATTTTTGTCGGGCAGCCATGGTAGGTAGGTATTCGCGCAGCCATCGCCTCCAGAAGGTGTCTGCAAGTTGTTGTCCGATGCGCCACTGGCGGCGTAGGCATACTTCCTCTTCTTTTTTGTCGTAGAAGGATAATTGGGGGCGCTTCCCGGCCGATCCCAGCAAAAAGTGGTTGGGTGTTAGAGGTTCTTCATCACGCGGGTCGACTGAAATATGGGTGAGTGGTCGGTTATTTACCACAAACTCGGCTTCTGCAAGTGCTGTGCGTAGAGTTTCTTCTTTTGGTGCTCTTTCTTTGAGTGTTGCGCTTAGGGCTTTCTTTACTGATCGTACTAGTCTCTCCCAAGCTCCCCCCATGTGGGGACTCAGCGGTGGTATAAAGTGCCACTCGATGCCCTGGGTAGCTATTGCGTCAATCATTCTGGCGTCTTGACTTATTGACAGCAGGGCGTCCCTCATCTCAGTGTCAGCTCCGTGAAAATTTGTTCCGTTATCCGAGTACATGGCTGTGGGTTGACCTCTGCGGGCGGTCATTCTTTGAAGGGCCATGATGGCCGAGTCGGCAGTCAGTGAAGCGGCTAGTTCTAGGTGAATGGCGCGCGTTGAGAGGCAGGTGAAGATGGCTCCGTATCGTTTTTCTCGATGCCTACCGACCGTGATAGCCATAGGGCCGAAATAGTCAAGCCCGCAGTGTGTGAATGGACGGACGTGATGCATCAGGCGGGGTGGTGGTAATGCGCCCATCAGAGGTGGAGTCGGTTTGCTGCGTCGTATGAAGCAAGTGGGGCAGACGTGCGTTATTTTCCTGATTGTTGTGCGTATTCGTATTATGAAGAAATGATTGCGTATTTCTGCAATTGTTTTCTCAGTACTAGGATGATCCGCCTTTTTGTGGTAGTGACTGATTAGGAGCCGAGTGTAGGGTTCGTCGCCGTCCAGTATTATGGGGGTTCGGGCCACACTCTTTGTTCTTTCCAAGGCTCGTAGTCGGGTCCCCATTCGTAGAAGGTCGTCTGGTCCAAAGAAGGGGTTCAGCGAGTTGAGGCGACTGCCAGTAGGTAGTTTTTGACCTTGTCGGATGGTGTGTAGATCAGTTGTGAAAGCGTTTTCCTGGGACCTTTTGATCCATTTTTGTTCTGCTGCTTTTATCTCCTCGGCTAGTAGTGGGCCTTCTACTGGTTTGTTGGGCCCCATCTTGCATCGTCTGATAAAACGGAGGATCCAAGCTGTGGAGCGGATTAGCCGGTGCCATGAGGAGAACCGCTCTACTAATGGGAGTGCTTCGCCCTTGGTGGACACAAGGCCAACGTAGTGAGGTTTTGACTTCTAGTGTTAGGTCGTCAGGCCTGTGGGCGGGTGCCCGTTCTTTCGGCCATGCACCCTCCGGGGAAGTGAGAAAGGCTGGGCCGGTAAACCACCTTCCTTCTGGTGTTAGGTCTGGCACCTCTAAGTCTCGTGTTCCTATATCAGCTGGATTGAGTTTTGTGGGTACCCATTTCCAGTCGGGTATGTTGGTTTGTTCGTCTATTTCGCCCAATCGGTTTGCCACAAAGGTTGAGTAGGCGCGTGGGTCGGTGCGTAACCAGCATAGTACAGTTGTGGAGTCTGTCCAGAAGCAGGTGCGGGATATCAGGGCTTTGCTTTCCTTTTGGATCGTCTGGGCTAGTCTCGCTGCTATGAGGGCGGCTTGAAGCTCGAGGCGTGGAATGGAGAGAGGCTTCAGTGGTGCTACCTTGCATTTACTTGCAAGGAATGTTACTCGTAAGGATCCATTTATTTCTTCGGTGAAGTAGGCCACGGCACAGCAAGCTTGCTCCGATGCGTCGCAGAAGAGGTGTAGAGTTACGTTGTTCTGTTTGTTTGAGAGGCAACGTCTCGGGATTGAGATGCTGTTTGTGTGCAGCAGGCTCAGCCAGTCTGTCCATCTCTGGGCGTGTTCGGGGGTAATGGGTTCGTCCCAGCTGACGCTTGAGCGCCACACTGCTTGCAGTAGCATCTTAGATCTGATGGTAAGGCAGGCAACGAAGCCGACTGGGTCAAAGATCTTCATTACTATGGATAATAGTTGCCGCTTGGTAGGTTGTGTGGCCGTGTCGGGTGAGATTGCCTCGCGAAATGAGTACAGGAAGCGGTCTGTGGTGGGGTCCCAGATCAAACCAAGCACTCGTTCTGTCTCTGGACCTCCACTGCTAATCTGTATCGCGGAGCTGGCACGGTCTTCTATGGGTACGCCAGCTAGGGCCACCGGGCTATTAGACGCCCAATTTGTCAAGTGGAACCCTCCTTTCGCGAGGAGGGCACTTACGCTTTGGGCGAGTGTAGCAGCTTCATTGGGTGTGTCTGTTGCATCTAGGTAGTCGTCCATGTAGAACTTGGTGCGTACGGCTTTTGCGGCGGCCGGGTACTCGTGCTCGTATGTTTCGGCCACTTTATTTCGGACGAATTGGGCACTGCTTGGGGAGCAGGTGGCTCCGAACATCATTGATGACATTTGATAGGTGTCTGGTTCATGATGGGGTGATGTCCTCCACAGGAAAAGCTGGGACGGCTGGTCTTCTCGCCTTATTTTTATTTGCAGGAACATTTCTTTGATGTCTGCAGCAATGGCGATGTTTCCTTCCCGGAAGCGTATTATATTCCCCAGGAGGGAGGACAGCAGGTCAGGACCAGTAAGCAGCTGATCATTGAGGGAGGTTCCTCGGCATCGGCTTGCAGCATCGAATACCACTCTGATTTTTCCTGGCTTATTTGGGTTGATTACTGCGAAGTGAGGCAGGTACCATTTGCGAGGTGTGGTGGTGGAAGCTTCATGGCCTGATAGCTTCTTGGCATAGCCTTTGTTGAGAAGTTGACTTATTTTGTCATTGTAGGCCACTGCTAGATTTTTGTCTTTTGCTAGCTTTTTCTCCAGAGACAGAAGTCGCTTCAGCGCACACTGCCGATTGTCAGGTAGCGAGGCTTCTGGATTGCGCCATAGTAGACCAGTTTCCCACTTCCCTGTAGGAAGAGGACGGGTAGTTGCATTCATAAGTGCAATGGCCTGTTGTTCGCTTGCATTGACTCTGGTGGCTGATGTTACTCCGAGCGAGTCGATGGCGAAGTTGGTTTTTACTAGCTCCCTCAATTGTATGTCTGCGGCCGTTTCTGGTTGTAGTGCCAAAGTGGTAGTCGTGTTATTATCTCTGGGGTTGACTCCCCCATGAGCGATCCATCCTAGTGCGGTGCGTGATGCTATTCGCGTAGTATCATTGCATTCACGAACTTCCCTTGACACAATTAGGTGAGCGTTGTCTTGGCCTATTAGCAGCTTCGGGACGACAGACCTTCCTTGGATCTGTTGCTCCGGCAGGTTGAGGTTGCTTATTGTGCTGGCAGAGATGTGGTATGTATTACTGTTGCCCGCACCTCGTATTCTTAGTCTCACTCGTTGGGAGAGATTGTCAGAAGTGCACATTCCTTTGGCACCGTGGATTCGCAGTCCGTGAACTGGGCCGTTTGCTCCGACTTGTATTGCGGTGTCAGTGTCAACAAGTGTTACTGTGGATCCTTCGTCCAGGAGAGCAAACACTGACACTTCTTCTTTGTTGGGAGCGCTTAATATTACTGGCGCAATTTTTAACAGTACTCTCTGTCCGGAGTCCTGGCGTCACAAGTTGACATTTTCCACGGTGCTTTTTCGTACGAACTCGGGATTATGTAGCAGGGGGTGGTGTGGGGATCGGCAATCCCCTACTTTGCACCATTGGTTTATTTTGCAGCTTCGTGAGTGGTGTTTTTCTAAGCACTTGCGGCATAACCTTCCCATGCGTACAGTTTCCCATCGAAGTTCAACATCTTTGGCTGCGAATTCTTTGCATTCGCGGGTTTTATGATCGCCGCCACATTGGGCGCAGCTTTCGTCGGCTGTTTTTCTTTTTCGGCTTGGTCCAGGGTAAGTATGTGCCTCATTCATTTTGCGTTTCATCGGGGCGATCTTTTCTTTTGAGCCGTCCCCGATTTCTTCTTGATGTCCGGCATGTATTTGCTCATGGCTCGGTAGAAGTCGCATGCGATCACTATCTTCTTCCTCCTGGTACCCGGCATGTATTTGTTCACGGCGTGGTCGGGATCGTATGTGGTCCACCATCCCGCTGTTTGGAATTGCGTTTGATACCTCTTTCAGAAAGGCAGCGAGCTGGGTTATGGTGGCCGGGGCATGTTGTTTGCGGATCTCGATTAGCCATGCCAGCCGCAGGGAACTCGGCATTTTGTCAGTGACGTCGTTCAGTAATGCAGGATTGGTGAGATAACCTTCGGTTTTCAAGATCCGGAGGGATGCCACCAGGTTTTGCACCGTCCCGGAGAAATCTGCCAGGTCCTCGAGTGATACCTCGGTCGTGAGGTAAGGTAGCTTTTTAACCTTGTCTAGCATAAATTTTGCTATGGAGTTAGCGCTGCCGTATCGCTGCTCGAGGACGCTGATGATCTCTGGAACTTGCGCAGGATCCATTAGTAGGGGACCCACGGTATCTCGCGCCTTGCCTTTGAGGGCACGCTGCAGCCGGATGAGATTTTCGCTCGGAGTCAATTGGCAGGTGGCGGTGGATTGAGCGTACTGTGCCTTCCAGGTAGGCCACTCGAGGGGGTCTCCGGAGAAGGTAGGCAAATCTTTTGCTGTGGATTGCCTGGCGATTAGGGCTGCCATTCTTGAGTCATCTTCTAATGTGCGAGGGCTATCTTGCGTTCTGGAGGAGCGGAGCGCCTCTGCCATCACAGAGGCGATCTGGGCCAGTGGGTCGTTGCCGTGCTGCAACCATTCTCGGGTGTGCCGTGCTGTCTCGTTGGCTGTATGCGGTGGTGTAAACAATGGGGAATCCTGGCCGGAGGAGGCTGGCTGTTGCTGGTACCCCGTTGTATTGTAAAGTGGGCGCTCGGGTCCGAGATGGCTGTATTCGGTCGTAGGGATGTTTTTTGCAGGGCCCGTCAGTAGTGTGTAGCCTTGGGTGGCGGCATATCCAGTTGGATCGGTTACTGTAAATTCATTGGTAGGCTGACCGACTTGTGTGTGCATTTGAGTAGTTGCATATCTCGTTGCAAACTCTCCGGCTGGCCTTTTTACTTGAGTGGCATATCTCGTTGCGAACTCATTAGTAGAAGGGCCGGTCGGTGCGTGCACTTGAGTTGTTGCATATCTCGTTGCAAACTCTCCGGCTGGCTTGTTTACTTGAGTGGCATATCTCGTTGCGAACTCATTAGCAGAAGGGCCGGTTGGTGCGGGCACTTGAGTTGTTGCATATCTAGTTGCAAACTCTCCGGTTGACGGACCGTCTGACGTGTGTACTTGAGTGGCATATCTCGTTGCGAACTCATTAGCAGAAGGGCCGGTTGGTGCGGGCACTTGAGTTGTTGCATATCTAGTTGCAAACTCTCCGGTTGACGGGCCGTCTGACGTGTGTACTTGAGTGGCATATCTCGTTGCGAACTCGTTAGTAAACGGGCCGGTTGGTGCCTGGACTTGAATTACTGCCTGACCGAGGTTGGCTCGCAGGGTCGGGCTGGTTGGTGCTGGCTCCTCGGCAGGTTGGCTGACTGCTTGGCGTGTCGCAGCGTTCAGGGCTGCGAGCAGATTGGCTGTCTGCTTGGCGTGACGTCTGTCCCGAATGCGCATCTCTCGGCGCAGTAATCGCAGGGAGTCTTCAGTTGATTCAGAAGTTGTTTCGCTGCTTTTACTGTTGGATTCGTGGAGGCTCTCGGAGACAGATTCTGGAGCTGGTCGGTCAAGCGTGATGAGATCAGAGTTCCTGGCTGGGCTCGCACTAGATAGATCGTGGACCTGGCGGGGTCCTCTAGATGGCGTCTCATCGGTGTCTACGGTGTGTGGGCCCGGGGTCCGTAGGGGCGCCACTGGCATATTTCGGCTTGTCCCCGGGGCGTCAGGTTTAGATTTAGACAGCGATGTATCAGAAGATGTCGGGATCTTACGGCCACTGCGAAGAGACGGCATTTCCACTGGGTAAGACTGAAGGCGTGTTATGTGTAGATACGGCTCGAAGGACCAAATGTACTAGACGTTTTGTACATAAATTGCAAAAATAGGGAGCTGGACACAACTTGGCACGCCAATGTCCTTAACTTCTGGATTTAATGATTCTAAGTTAAATTAGCAAAAACTGACTCTATAACTGTTGTAAAAACACTTAAAAGACTTGCAGACTTTTGGAGACTTTTGGAGACTGTTGGGGTCAGGATAATGGGATACTGAGAGAAAGGTAGAACAGAATTTAAACTGATTAAAAAACACTTTTAAAGTAGGTTAGAACTTGGAGACTTCAGTTTCTTGGAGACTTGTGACTTCTTGGCTGGTAGTTTTTGAACTGATTTCCTACCGGTTTGCCGTTTGTTTTATAGGGCAAATCCGGGTTGGACTTTTGGAACACAGAACCTCCCTGTTTCTGAAGGGTGCTTGCGTTTACGTATTTTTCCCAATCGCTATGATTTTCGAGCAGATGTGTTAAAAATCTGTGTGATAACCTTTGCCAAGACAGTCCTGTTCCAATAAACCGAAGTCTCACATAATTTTTATTGTTTCAACAAGAAAAGGTACAAGTTTACAAATGTGATACAAGATACAATATCTAGAAGTAAATATTTTCTTAAAGTGCAATAATCACTGGTAGACGACAGTTTTTTGAGGTGTTATTGTAGTATATACCTATTTTTAGGTGATGATATATATTTCTTGATTCAAATTATTCCCGATTTCCCGAAATTTAGCTCCGAGTTTTTCGGAATGTAAATTGGCTGTCGTAAATATTTACGATTCAAACATTTCCTTTGTTCAGCATTGACCAATGGCGCCGCGTCTGGTAGCAGGGTGGGGATAACGTAAATACTCAATCATTTCCTTGATTTTGATCATTGCTGTCTGGGGTCCCTGGTGGAAGTATTACGTGGTTATTCAGATGTGTTTTCGAGTCCAATGATGCTGCAGCATGTATTTATTATCAATTGCGTTTATGTTTTCAATTGATAAGTTAATTGTAGAATGTAATAGCATTGTAGACATCATTCCAAATGCACAGTGTTTCGTTGGCCAATGAGAGCACTCCCTTTGTTTCGTAGGTTATTGGAAGGGGTAACGCGCAGCGGCACGGTATTATGTGGAAGCGTAAATTCCATTCTTGAATTCTCAGGGTTGTCATACGCTTTCGTCGACACGTTCGATACACAAACTTTATCTAAACATTAGTAAAAGTCACATAACGAAATTTTTCAGAATAAATCAACCTTTCAACTATCATTTTTTTCAAAATCGAAGCCAGGGTTAAGTTAGCCTCTCAAAACCTGGACGTACTGTACAGTACAGGGACCACAGATACTTTCATAGTACACAACTGGTAATCCTGTACAAATCGCGCCCCACGGTTGAATTTGGCAGTCAACTCTGGTATGGAGCCCCCAAGAACCATCGACTCCTGCAGAATCGGGCGGTCCGTTTGCACGAACGGATTGCAATCTTTAGAGCACCAGGCGTCGGGTGGGAATGCTATCCTTGTTCTATTGGTATTTCAATGGAAGATGCTCCGAGGAACTAGCATCCCCTACGGCATCGATGCCTAGTCGGGAAACACGCCAAACGCGCTCCCAACATGGTTGAGATTTGTCACATGAGGACTGGTCACTTCTTCGACTCGTTCTTGTGTTCAACAGCTCGGCTGTGGAACGATTTGCCGGCCTCTGTGTTTCCTACTTCCTCCAACATCGGTCCCTTCAAGACCAATGTTCATTCCTTCCTCTCTTCAAAAAGACCCTCCACACACCATCTCAGATGACATAGGCCCTGGGGGAAATTAATATGGGCCTCCTGTGTATAGTTATATGTAGTTAACCATGTTTTCCACTCTATCAATGAATTTAATGATCTAGGCAATATTTTGGCAACAATTCCTTTTAAAATAAAATTTAACATTTAATGAGGACAAATCATTGCTTCGGGAAGCCAAAAAGATCAATTCAAAACACTGTCTTAAGTGTGAATTGTTTCGGATACTGTTCAATACATCCATTAAATATTAAAACTATATAATGAGACAAGCGTGAAATATTACACATTCATTTCCTTAAAATGTTGCCCCTGACTAATAAATCATGCAATGAATCATTAAAAAAATTATGCACCACGTTATTAATTTATTTAATTTTATTAAACATGACTAAAATATAACTACGGTACATCCCAATGAATAACGCAGTTTTCCATGGACGGCACGTGTTTTCCTCATTATCTTAGCTTAGCTATCTTTTGCGGTTGGGCATGAAATCTCATCAATAACCTAGGAAACATGCAGAATTTTTATAACGAGTTTATAAAAAAACCCAATGAATTTTTAAGCCAACTTAGTTATAAGCTTTCGAGTCAAATCAATAACCCAGGAAACTAAGATGATTTTCAAAACAGGAATTTTGAGCACCCAATATTATTTTATTTTAACTGGGGTTATGGTATCGAGTCAAATGAATAAGCCGGAAAACAAGGGTAATTTTCAGAATATAAAACACTGATTTTTTAGCTTCATCTTACGGATTTGAGGCCAAAATACTAAAGCCAACTAAATTTTTTTTTTTGTTTATATGAAGCAGACACTTTGGATGTGACATTATAATTTAAAATAAACAATAATTTTGTAAACACCACTTTTATTGTTTTATACTTTATGCCGACTGGGTTCGCTACAACCGTAGCTTCTTACTAATACTTTTAAGTTACTGTGTTATAGATATTACATGGTTTAAAACAAAATGGGGCTGGACTCATCCAGTGAAGAAAGAAATAGGCTTAAGTGTAGATGGAGAATTAGGAAGGGAAAGGAAATGTTCTTTGTCAATAGGGAACAACATTAGTGTTTGACTTTTATTTAAATTTATTTGATTGTTAATTACGTAACTATTAATGTTTTTGGCTTTCCTTAGTTCTAGTGCTTCTAAGTTATTCAATCTGATATAGTATGATATATAGGGTGACGCCTGAGTTTTTATCGAATTTATGGTCTGTTTCAATAAGATGGTTTGCAAATTCCGAGAAGCCATTACTGTGTAAACATCTTAGGTGTTCTTTGAAAGTATTTTTGAATCAAAAGGTATTGTAAATATCTAGTAAGGACGTGTGCTATTTTATTCATTTTGTTTTTAAATTATTTAATATAGGTAAGTAAAAAAATCAATTTAAATTTTGTTAGAGTCAGCTTTTGCATTTTTTTGTGAGTTGATTGTTATTGTAAAAAAATTAACTTACTCTACCTTCTGAGATAATGTAATGAAAAATAAATTAAAATAATTAAACATCACCGAAAAAGCATTTCTTTTTGTAGAAGTATTAATTTATATATGACAAATGTGTGTTATTAACGTAAATCTGTCGTTTTTAGTTTGCATTTACGCCCATTGAAATGCTTTTTTTTATTTTTTACTTTATATTCCACCATATTACTATGGTAAATAAAGTAAAATAATTTTTTTAAATAATTATCAATAATTCACAAATAATTACCAAAGTTTCCTCTAAAATCACGAAAAATTGATTTTATAGATACGTATATTTTATAAATCAAAACCCAAATAAATAAAGTAGCAACATCAGTACTAGATATTTGCTATGCCTTTTGGTTAAAAAAAATAATTTTGAAGTTTGGTTAAGTACAAAGTAAGCCACAAATCCTAAATTAAGTTTTATTTTAATTTCTGCGCAGTCGTTCACCTTAAGGATTGGAATGAAAAAATATTGAACCCAGGAAACGAGGAAAAAATATTGGGAAAGAATATTGAAGGCTGAATTGAATTAATTAGTCTAGTTATAAGTTATAAGTCTTCAAGTTGAGATAGATGCATACATTCAGAACACATTTAAAGCTACTGTGGCATTCAAGTACCTACACCAGTCAACATTGAATAATAGTTTATGGAGAACAATGCAGAGATCATGGAGGTACACGCGAATCCTTAATGAATCCATCCAGAACCGAACCAGACCTGACCAACTAATCTTGCAGAATTACGTGGTCCGCTTAACTAAATAATGCTCATTGTGCCCATGCCGCGAATTCAATGGCTTAGCGAGAAATCATACGCCCCCGGGGCAAGCTTAAATACGAGCTGTCAGATGTAGAAATGTTATTGTGCACATAACATACAAAATTAATAACACTAGGTGCTAAAAAAGCCAAAAAAATAATATCGTCGTAAACTTGATTGTGTATTTTGTGAAGAATGTGTGCCTATTTGTATGTCGAAAAATGTATTAACGGAGCTCTTAGTGCAATGGGGTATTTTCACTCTTTTTATTGCTTAAAAAAATTAAGCAAAATTACGATGACTACAGCATTTTTATTTTATTTATATGTTAACGAATAAATTTTCTACAGCGAGTCATTTTTGAATTACCGCTAAAACGATATTTTGGGGCGGAGCTATCGTGTGACGTCATGAGCACGGACGCTCACTGACAGTGTTTATTTATACTGGCCAAGCTGAGCGACGCTTGTGACGTCACAATCCGATATGCCAACTATGGGCCGTTTTGATTTCGTCAGTTTAAAATCGTTTTTAAAATCAATAATATTGAATGAAAACATAAAAAACAAAAATTTTTAGTGGTATGATTAAAATCAGAAAACTTATCTTTAAATATTCCCTACATTTTCAACAGAATCCCTCGTTTGTGGAAATACCCCATTATCACGGTGGCAGGTACATAGCCACATACATTTGCGAGAAACTGCTGAGAGACACCGATGCAACATTTCCCTCTCTCTTATAAAAGACTCATAAATTTAATTTATTGTAATCGTACAACAGATTAAAACCATTCATTATTATCCACCCCTAATACCTTAGAACCTTCCTCCTCCATCCTCACTTTCCTTAAAAAGACTTTGGAAAGAAAGTGGCCTCCTGTGTGGAAGCTATTGTAAAAACAATTGGGAAGATTCGCTATCCAAAAAAGTTTTAAGGTTACCTATTAGAGTTATTAAATAAATACACTGTTTCAAAAATTTCATTCCTCTTCACCTGATATGCTGTGCTCTAGCACATGGGATGTTCGAACTTCTGTAGGTACTGCTGTGCCGTATCTTATGACGACATAAAGAGAGGTAAAAATGCATCTCACAGTGGTAGGAAGAAATATATTTGAAGCAATTTACATTACAAACAACCATTGATAGATTGGTTGTAAGCCGAAACCTATCTATCTTCCTAAAAAGCGACGTCCCCAATGAAATAATATATTCCTACATAGCTCTCAATAACAAAACGCAAGACCACATTAAAGGTAGAATATTAGCAATCTACATTGCGAATAATAGCATGTTATTACACTCAGCACTCACGCGCTTTGATTACGTAAAAGATTCTAAGTGGAAAAGATCACTTTTTCGACTAGTTTATTTGCAGCTTCGTGTCTATTGTTTGACGCACGAACGTCTTATATTTTTACATGCAAAAGTGATCTAAATAGACGATAACATTGTATTCCATACTCAGATATAATTTTACATAGGCTTGTAGTAGGATGCAAATCAATTGCATTATCAAAAGAGATACCTAATTAATTGGCGTGACGCCATGCAGTAGGCCCTGAGGAAAATTGTATTTTTCAGGACCTATGTCATATTTTGGGGTGTAGATTGTCTTTTTATGGAAAAGAGGAAGAGTAAATTCTGGGAAGGAGAAAGGTATAAGGGGTGGGTAGGAATCCAGGGGTCAGTGCGCGACGGAGTGACAGACGTATGGATTCATCCCTCCCGCTGCTATGCGGAGAACCTCTCGGCAGTTGGTGGGCAGGCGCATCGGTCGTCAAGATCCGAACACACCTCACCCGATGAATCCGGTAACATTTGGTAACCGATCCAGTAACCGAAACTGTTGCCAACAAACGTGACCAACCACTTAGGATTACTTATGGCAGAGGTGTTGGTAATCCAATAAATGGTTCCCGGGACGGCGGCACTTCGTCAATCTTGAATATACCCTATTATTCATCACAAGGTCATATATTTATGAACTTAATAATATTATCTTTAAGTAAATGGTAACATAATTACTTCACAATAAGTTTAGCACTTCCTTCATGCAATCTCACTATGAAAACATAGAAAAAAATATTTGGAAGACTGGCCCTTAAAAATCAGGGATTTTGGATTACCCCATCTACGCCACTGAACAATTTAGATAATTAAGTATCAAAATTCTTCATCCAGGATTTTTTTATGAAGTGTTATTTAAATGGTAAATTACTATACTGCCCAACATAAATACTTAACCAGAGCGATATGCCAAAATATATTGGTGCGCCCAGTTTGATAACATCTTAAAATTTTATGCTGCAAAACTATAATAATGCTTTTACCAAATTGAACAAAAAAAAAACAGAAATGAATATTAGATGAAAACAAACAAATAACTTTGTAAAATCCACAATGTAATCAATATTATCAACATGTTTCGAAAACCAAAATAAACCGAATAAAAATATTAATATCAATTTTTTCCTGACGAAGAAAACTTGGTTTTTGAAACAAGTTGATAATATTGATTATGTAGTGATTTTTACAAAGTTATTTGTTTTCATTTAAAAATAATATCACAAAGTACATATATTTGCAAAGTTTGAAGAAGAATTTTATACATTTAAAACTAGAGTAAAAACATGGCTGAGAGAACAGAGTGATAAAATCAACTTATTAACATAATGTAAAGACAAATAGAAACCAAATAAAAAATTATTAAAAAACTATAGGCTGCCGCAGTGAGGATTGTGAAAACTTTGAATTTATACCTATATTATGCTTTATGCTTACATCGTACACAATTTTTCCATTGAGCTTAAACAAAAATAAAAATAAAAATAGCGGAGTGTGCGAATTCACACGCGGTGAAAGTGAAACCTTCAGAAAACAAAGAGGCTACGAAGCACCGCACAAAGAGGAGACCGATTATTCTATCTCATTCTCACGGAGGCTAAATCCTATAGATGTATGTGTTTGTCTCTTTTTAGTGTCGATATTTCGTTTCATCGAGTTTCAAATCACAACAATGCTAAAGAAGTTTACACTTGAAAATTTCTTTTTACTCATGTAGCTCATTTAGAGTTGATAAATTTAGATATAATCTGAGATCAATTAACATAATAATTAATTAACAGCATGGGAAGTTTATGGCGCAGACTACGCCAATCGAAGAATGCAATCATCACCGCCATGACTACCTGGTTGGAGTCCCCCCTGATGGCCCTCTGGAGACGGGAGACTATGAAATACCCTCCGTAAACAGCTGCATGAATTAATTTTACTGTTTATTATTATTTTTCTCATGTTTTTCATGCTTATTCGCTTTTTTTTTAAATTTATTTATATGTTGTTTTTTACTTTATTTTTATTTTTAGATAACATTAACCCATTTTTTGTTTCAAAATATGGAATGTATTGCATTGCACTACCCCTGCATACATTCTGGAATAAACTTTTATTATTATTATTATTATATTATAATATGGTTTTTGTCATTCAAAGGTCAAATAATAATTATTTTTTTATTTTTTTTATTGAATTTTATTTTAGTAATTTGTGCATTTAAGGTTAAAAATTTCCAATTAATTATAATATTTCATATTGCAGCTAATTAATTATAATATTTCAAATTCACTATATTTTTTCTTGTTTTATGTAGCTCCTACAATACATCTTGAACTTTTTAATAGGCCACTTGCATGGAATCTATCTACATGATTTTTTCACTAAGATTACGAAAATGTTAGTAAAAATTTATAGAAATGTATAGTTTTTTTTATTTTTAAATAAATAAATCCTTTATTTGAGCTCGTGACGTCAGTCACTACATGAAAATATCCCGTCTCCGATTATGTTCCCTTAATTTTGTAAAATTCCACACTGATAAATTTTTTTTTACATGGCAACACTTTGATTTCCGGCGAATTTTTGAATTTGCGTTTAACGTTCACTAGATTTATTGTTTGTAATATGCGAACTTATCCTTTGGTTTGATTTTTTGATAAAGATGGTGGTGTTTTTATAGATATTACGAAGAGAACCCCGTACAATTTATTGCTATTCGGGTAGAAAACGTTCTTTTTTAAAAATAATTTTCAGCTATGTAATTATCGTTTTTTCGCACCCATAAAATTATGTCCCGTCTTTCCGGTTTATAAAAAATGTTCTGATTTTTCAGATTGAAATTTTCAAATAATCGTCAGGGTTTCAAAAATACGATTAAAAAAAAAATACAGAATGTCTTGGAATATTTGCCTAAACCGGAATTTTTTTTTTAAATGTGATGCAAGTGGATTATCGGTGAGGACTTTAGAGTTTCTGGTAGTGTGTTATATAACTTAGTTCCTTTGTACAGAAAACTGTTTTGCGTATTCGTCGTCTTTTTTGTTTAATCTTATTTCCTAGCACGTCCTTGTGTAATGTCAGTGAATGTCATTATTGTATACGATTTTATTTGAGAAGTATTTTGGTAACATGTTATTTAATATTTTTTGAATAAATATCAACGTGTTCAAGGTCAGCATTTGTTTCATTGTTAACCAATTAAGTTCCTTTAACATTTTAATTATTTTTGAAAATCTATTTCTTCGGAGATTATTCTCATTGCTCTGTTTTGGAGAAATAGAAACATATTCTGTACTCTTTCATTACACAGAAAAAGAATACTTGAACAGTAGTTGATGTGTGGAGCAATAATTGAATTGTAAATGGTGATGGCAGTTTTTCTGGAAATTTTAGGACGAATTCTTCCCAAAAAAGATATCTTTTTGCCAATTTTCTTTTGGGTATATTTGGCATGTCTATTGAAGTTTAGTTTAGAATCTAATATAACTCCTAAGTATTTCATTTCAGTAACATTTTCAATAATTTCACATTCAATTTTAATTTTTCTTTCACTGGATGTCTTCTTATATCCAACCACCATGCATTTTGTTTTTTTTTGGTATTTAATTTAAGATTATTTATTTTTAGCCATCTTGATAATTCATCTAGTTAATTATTTAAAATATTTATAAGTTCTTCATAGTTATCTCCAATTAAGTATATAAGTGTATCATCGGCAAATAGTCGAGAGTATGAACAATAGGGGTCCAAGGACCGATCGCTGCGGTACTTCTAATTCATTTTCCATTGGTTTTGAAAATTGATTATTTATTTTTGTTTTCTGTTTTAAACATTTTCAAAATTAACTTCGGTGATAATATTATTAAGTTTATCATAAAAATATTATTAATAAAGTGCATTGAAACAAAAATGCGGAGAATAATCTATCGTTGTAGACCTAGACAATTCGTTGTCCACAAATAAGGATAGAAACGTTGATATTACTCAAGCTAAGAGGTTAAGCTGAAGGAGAATTTAGACTGGTACCCCTTGATTTTCGTTTTTCTTCCACCCAAACATTTTTCCTTCTGTCTGAAAGTATTAACACAATAAAAATATAAATTAACATAATTTCAATTTATTTTATTATTCAGACATGTTTTAGCGTAGAACTTAAATAAATAACGAAAACTTAAAAGGGTGTAAGTGCCACTTACAAAAAGGAGTTAGACGGGAATTCAAAGTACGCTCAAACATTCAACAAGAAAACACTATTTTATTTTTTATGCCAAATGAACTAATGAACATAATAACATTTGTTGATTAGAAATAAAAATAAAATAGGGTTTACTTTAAATTAAAACCGAACTTTAAATTCAGGTCTACCTCCTTTTTTGTAAATGTCACTTAAAAACGTTTTAAGTTTCCGGTATGTTATTAGTTAGATTGTGTTCAACGAGGAACTTATTCTTCGTGCTATTTGGGACACAAATAGTTCCCATGCGCGGTGTTCACCTTAAAAAAAATTGCAAGATAAAAAAAAAACAGCGATATTAGTTCATGGTCACCTAACGCTTCATGCCAACTGACTTTGATTGGAGATCGTTTATCCTTGGCATTGAAAAATACCTTGTAATTTATATCAAGCCGAATGCTGTAGGAAACGCTCCATAATATTATATATTAAGTGTTGTTCGGTATTGCTTGGCTGATTTATTGTCTATTGTTATAGAACAATAAAACCAATGAAACATAAAGAGTTCTGAGGAAATGTGCAATGCATTAAAATCTGAATTCTTGGAGAATCTACCACAATATCGACGTATGAATAAGACCAGCGCCGGATCTGCGATACGTTCAAAAACGTGCAAAAACCTGGCGCCAACTCCGAAGGGGCGCCGCGAGGGGCGCCGTGAGAAAATAAATATTGTATTAAAATTTAGTTATAATATTCCCTGAATCGTTTAAAAATTACCCGTAGTACGAAATAATTATTACGCTCTAGCAACACTTTCCAAAGAAACAGAATGCGCACGCATCAGGTTGGTATCAACGGCTTACGAATTTATAGTCAGTTACAGAATTTTTTTACAAATTCCATATATTTAGTTTAAACGTAAGATCTATTTTTCCATATATCTTTTACGACGAATGGGCGCGATCCAAATTCAATAACCAATCACAGCGCGGTATATTTGTTCTAGAGAATCAAACAAACCGACTTGCGCCTTTCAAAATGCTGACAATTTTAGTTAGTGTGTACGCTCGCTATTGTTTTATTTTGTACGATTTAAGACTCTAGGAGAAGGTAGTTAAAGACCATTTTCTTATGAAATCTTCAGTAAATTCCATTAACAAAAGCATCGCACGGTTTGCAGGATTTGCAGGTTCAACGTGTTGACAGTTATTCGAAGTTCGTTATATGTATAATTAATATTTGTTAGATTTGTTGGATGTTGGATTTGTTATTTTACGGTGTCAGTGTAAGCGTCTTTCGTAAGCCGTTGATACCATACGTCAGTGTTTAGTGTTTGTTCGCTCAATTTGGTGTTTGTTCGCTCAATACAGGGGAAATGCAAGGTACAAATTTGAGGTTATATTCTTATTAGATTTTTAAATTTATTACTAAATTTCTATTGGTTGTTAAAGGTTATAAAAGTACCGTGGATTACAATGAATAGAATAATAATTTTAAAAAAACTTTCAGGCTCGCAGAATCTAAAACGTAGAATTAAAGAGCAGAATGATATTAAAAAACTCGTTTCCATTGGGAATTTTTTTATTTCAATTTCTCCAGCACCGATAAAAAATATGTGTCTTGATAAATTAGTGTAAAAAAAATAATTAAATAAAAAAAAATTAAAAAATGGGGTGAACGAATTTTTAATCAAAATAAAAATGTAGGGGGGGGGGGGCGCCATTGGTACCTATTGCACAGGGCGCCAGATTTCGTTGATCCGGCCCTGAATAAGACGAAAATTATTATACCTTCTTATGTAAGGCAAAGGAAATATTGTTAAAAAATATATCTACTGATTGGAATAAGAGTCATGTATGGCATAGGTACTGTCTTTCGATAATATCGCGGTATATGGTTTTGATTATTCAGCTATTTTTTCGAACAAAGGTAATTAAAACCATCATTTTGTCGACGTCTCATAAACCTTAACAATTCTTTTTAGCAACCAAAACTGACTAAGAGCTAAGTAAAAAATAAATCAAAATCGAGTTTAATTCAAGCACGGCAGAAGTGAAACTTAATCCACCTACACAATCTCAACCAATAGGAGCCTTGAAAAGCGAGCTCATAATCAAAGCGGCTAATGCAATAAGGTTTCATTTTCTTATATATGTAAATGACATTTTCCAACAGAAAATTAAAGGCGAATTAATCTCTTATGCAGATGATACTGTATTATTAATAAAAGGTCAAACATGGGAACTAGTTAACAAAATTGCAAACGAAGATATTAATATCTTAAAATCATGGTTTGATAATAACCTTCTCACACTTAATGCTAAAAAAACAACATACGTCTTATTCTCCTTACAGAAAATACCTAACCAGAAAGTTAATATTAAAATCCACGATGAAAAATGTGACAATGTAAGCTGTAAACAAAATGATCCTTTTTGTACTGTAATTAACTCTTCTACTGAAATTAAATATCTCGGTGTAATTATTGATCAAAACCTGAAGTGGAATAGTCACATTGCAGAGCTAGTAAAGAGAATAAGGAAATGTATATATATATTTGTTAGATTACGAAATATATTGAATGTAAAAATAATCAAAAATGTGTACTATGCCCTTGTTCACTCTTTGCTTATCTACGGAATTTTAGGTTGGGGAGGTTCTTACAAAAACAATCTAAACTCAGTAAAAGTTTCACAAAGAACCATCATTAAAGTAATCCTTAAAAAAAAAACTACCTTCTCAACAGAATCACTATTTAAATTATTTCCAGTACCAAATGTCGATGACATATTTAAGCAAGCTTCTATTATTAAAATGTGTAAAGAAAAAATAATAAAGAATATGAAGAATTTTACACATTAATGAGAAATGGAAATCAATTTATTACACCAAATTTTAAAACAACACAAATGCACAACCATTATATTTACCAAGCTATAAAAAACTACAATAATCTTCCTTCTGAATTGCGCTGTATTTTGAACCAATCAGAACAAATAAATAAAATTAAACAATTTTTCAAAAAAACTTACATTAAAAAATAAATATCTTATACAAAATATATTATAAAATGTAACCTAAATAAGAACTGTGGCTCCCTTATCAGGCACAAGAGCTCCTCTTTTCTGATAAGGTATACATGACCAATCATGACCTTGAATATGATATTTTGTAAAATATGTATAATTAAAATGTAACCCATGTTTTATATTAAATAAAAAAAAAAAAAATAAAAAAAAATCTCATTCTCTCGCAGGCTAAATCCTATAGATGTATGTGTTTGTCTCTTTTAAGTATCATTTCCTTTTAATAGAGTTCCAAATCACAACAGTGCTAAAGAAGTTTCACCCCAAATTTTTTTTTCATTTTCAGTTTTTTCATTTTTTTAACGCAGCGGTCACTAAGCATATTCAAATTAGGCTATGGTGAGAAAACAAATAAATTTTACATTCTTGTCCTTATCCCATTCTTATATACAGTATTATAAGGGAAATCCTTGACTTACTTTAAACAGTAACCATTTCTTATATAATTTTGTGTAAAAAAATGAAAATGAAATTTTGGTATTCGGTGACTTTTTTGGTTTTATTTTTCTTTTCAATTTTTTTACTTCAAAACCTAAAAAACGCCCAACCACTTACCCCGATCCTAATTATTCAAAACCTGCCGATTTTTTGTGTTTCAAGTTGAAAAAAAGAAACATTCAAAATGTCACCGGAGACTAAAATTTCATTTACATTTTTACTCCAATAATGTCAGGAATCACCGGATAAAGTGATTCAAGTATGTCCCTGCATAATATATATTTTTTAATAAATAATTCGGAGGCTAGTAAAGTCGTTGTGCCAAGTTTAACCAGACGTTTTTTCTTACTCGTAACTATATAAATATTTTACTAAAATAAAGATAGGTGTTGTGACAGTGACACACTGAAGGAATAAATAAATCGTTGCAGGAAACCTACGTCATAAAACTAGGAATGTAAACAAAAGGAGATAACAGCATAATACCTACGTATTTACTACTGATACAAGAAAAGCCTCATTAACATCTTTTTGCTGATATTTTTGCTATTTTTAGAAAAGAGGCTCATTGCAGATCAACTGATTGTCGGGCTAGATTATGCTAGGAAGTATGAACAACTAATTAGAAATACGCAAGTGAATATGATACCCGTAATAATCAACTACAGAGAAACGAATCTCTATTAACATGCAAAGTTATAAATAAACTTCCAATTTTGAAGAAGACAATAAAATAATTTTCTCTTAAATTATTACTTTATCGTTATTTCTTTATCTGAATTAGTCTTCACACAATCAGTTTCAGTTTTGAAAATCACACTGAAATTCAAAACAAATTTATTTGGAAGTGTGGTCACAAACAATGGTCACTTTAGTTATCTTTTAGTCACATGCCTTTTCGTTATAAAGTATGAAAACAACTATTGGGAAAAACCGTTCCAACTAATAATTACCAACACACTAATTACAGTAAAATTTCCTTTTCCTTCTCTTATATAACATTTAATATCGATAACTTCTTGTAAACCTTATATTTTACCTGACAACTTAATATGTATAATATCTATCTTCAATACATGCGGTAAAATATTTTTTATACCAGTGATTCTTAACCGAGGCGCCAGCGCTCTTTTGTGGGCGTATTCATTTTTTTAGCATTTAGGGGGCGCTGCAAAAGGTCGAGTGGACATTGTGTCAATATAAAAAATAAACTTATTCACGAACTATGTACACTGATTCACTTTTACATTTTCTTTAGTCGCTTTGATTTTTTAAGTTCTGTTAAATAAACCACACTTTCACGCACAAAAATTTATACTGAGGCAAAATACTCGACGTCATTGTGATTAATATAAAATAAAGTCCCATTCAATAAGGCTTGAGTTTTGTACAGTCCGAGGCTCGATACTTCTTACGTATATGTTCATTCGTTAATATGTAGCAAGATCAGTAGTATCCGTACGAGAAGTGGGGGAGGGGATAATTTTACTGTGGTAAAGGAGGCGATTCTTACAATGCGGTTAAGAAACATTGGTTTATACCAACGAGTTGTAAGCTAGATTACTCACGTTATGTGAAGACATTTTTACTGTAGGGGTAATTTTACTATCGTATAATAGTGTTATTTAAAGGGCACTGCTGGTTTTGTCAATCACACATCCAATCATTTCCTTTTATTATAATACAAACAGAAAGACGTCGGTCACAAGCTGTTGTTCGATGAGATCGCAAAATTGAAGAGAAAAAATGAAGTCTCGTAAACACAAAAGTAAAATGTTTGAAATGATAAAACAGGAATCTACAGATCTCTCCATTAAATGAAAGAAAATAGTAAAACAAGAAACTATACATGATATTGATACTTAAATTAAACACACAGAGACACCTGATGACAATACTTATTATTGTGCAAAAATCTGGATATTATAATTATTATTTCGTTCAGACCTTAAATTGAACAAATATAGATTTCGGTTAAACTATTTGAACGAAGCGAACTTATTTTGAACCTCTTGGCGTAATGGATGTATCAAAAAATATTAAGAAATGTTGAAAAGGGAAACGACAAAACTTTGCATGTTATTCCCGATTCAATCATTCTCCTTCTCTCTTTATGTCTGATTTCTTTCGATCACAACTTTTAAAACGCAATCCGCTCAAACAATGAATAACGTAAAGTTTCTCTCAGTAGAGGAATCTATGTCTTGGAGCTAATTTTACTTAACGATGCGGAAATTTAGCAAGAGACACACGAAACTTCTAAAGAAATTCGTAGAATTCTCTTCGGGCGTGGAAAGTCGGAAGAATAAATTAGTATGCGCATTCGACGCATTGTTCTTTGATAAATAACTTAACTAAATTAATTTTCAGTATTGTGAGAAATTGATTTGATTACACCGCGGTGATTGCGATCTAAGATAGAGATTCTGTTTTACGAGGCTTTGCGTGTAAAATGCATTCTCTTCACTAAAGAAACAACAAGCCAACAATTATACGCGCGGTCTGGGTTTAGTCTGGAATAATTAAACCTATTGTGGATGAAAACTGGGGGTGATTCTGGTTTTGATTAAGGATGAAAAATAATAAAAGTTGTGGTTAACATAGGTACCTAATTATTATTTCTTTTTCGCCATCAAAAGTCGTAAATTTTAAGGTTAAGAACAATTCCTTAACCTTTAATAGAATCGGAATCGCTCCTCTGGCATTGTTTCGTAAGTTATTTATTATGAACATCTAAAACGTTTAATAAGAACTGATGGCTTATTTTCTGCAATACAATATAATTATAATGTAATTAAATTTGAATATATATGGAAACCACTCAGTGATGAGATGATTAAATTTCGATTAATCACTGAGTCCGCAGTTATTTATACTTTTTAATATTACTGTTCCTAAATGTTGTATGCACTATTTGTTTCTCTTGTATGCCGATGACATAAAAATATTTGCCATTGTTAGGAAATTATATGATTGTCTGCTCATCCAAAGATACTTAGTGTCATGTAACATAATATCAGTCTATGATCAGTTCTAACATGGTTTCCTGTTATCTTTGCTATATTCGGGTCACATGGTGTAGGTTACGATGTGTGTCGAAGGCAAAACATTATTTTTCGAAAGCTCTTTAAGCAAAATCTAGCTTCCGAGTTACAAGGACGAGTGTCTCCTTAAACCATATTTGTGTGGTACATAATGACAATAAACAATCACTGCGATTCCAAAGATCCAGAGGTATTAAGATATGTACTAGCCAATACCAAAAATAAAATACAATATCTCTGTAGACGACTAGAGAGTTTAAACTTGGTAAGTCACTAAATATATCTTGCCACTTGGGGTGAACTATGGCAAAGGTGTTGGTTATCCAATTAATGTTCCCTGGGGGCGGCGGTATCCACATCCGCCACCCAAAGTGTCATCTTTCGTCTAATTCGTTTGACAACAGCCTAGCCCCTATTTAACAGGGTTCTCATTGAGCGCTTGGCGTTGACTCATGATTCCACAACATTACTATCTGTGCCTTCTTTCACTATAGGTGAAACAAAGAGACTATTTATAATTCGGGTTTCTTCAACACCTCCACATTTCAAACATCTCTATCCAAGTTTAAAATATATCTAATTTATGGACATGATGGTAGCAGATTGACATAGACTAAAACGAGTGAAAAAAACTTGAAATCGCAGTGTTTATTTTCTGTGGCTGAGGGGTAAGACTCTCGACTAGCAATCCGAATGTCGCGGGTTTAAATCTTGGCATACGCAGCAAAATGAATTGTTATTTCACAATTTAATAATTTAAAATAATATAAGGTAAATTTAAGGCACGTTCCAGAATGGAAGATACTCTCAATATCACCCTGGTTTAAGACCACCATTCAGAATTGAAGTGTTGCTTGAAATGGCTTTAGCCGTGTTTGGTGACCGAAACTGAACTTCCTCTGCCCCATCTCTTACATCTTCCTACTATATTCAGCCTCACAACGTACTTTAATTGAAAATGCCATAGTCTCACTGGCTCCAGGCGGTTGGATGTTTGGAAACAGTTGTGACTCTTGTGCGGTATTCACATAAGAAAAAATAAACCAAACAAATATTATTATGTCGACTAGCCAGTTGCATGTATAATTAAAATTTTATAATTAAAATGCAGTTAAATAAATCATTGCCAACATTCTCAGCTCCTCGTTCTCATCTCTTGGGTGTTTAATGACGTGGGCAATTAACTGCAATTAAATACCTACAGCGAAGTTAATTAACCAAGAAACAAAAGGTAACCATAAATAATGTGTCATCCCAGTTTCTTTGTTGTTACCAATAAACCAGTATTATCCAGCATTTAAAAATTTACATGTTAATTAGTTGCATGACACGATAATAAAATATATACAGTAGTGGCGTGCCGTGGCTTACATGGTGACCGGACAACTCAGAATGAAATCAACTCAGAACCTCCTTTGAAAAGTCATTAAGAGTTATGAAAAAATACATAAAAAAATGTTAAAATAGGTTACGTTAGGTTAGGGTTACGGGCTATTTTGAAGTTATATTTTTCATAGCTTTTAATGACTTTTCAAAAAGGTGATGAGTTGAATTGATTATGAGTTGGCACGGAACCGACTTACATGTATCCTAAGCAATTTTCCTTCACAATTATTTAATAGTAACCAAAAATATATACTTTCATAATATTTTCTCCTAATTATATGTATAATATTTTCTTTCATAATAGATTCGAAATTTCAAAATCTATTAATATAGATTTTGAAATTTTGAAATCAAAATCTATTAATATAGATTTTTGAAAAAAAAAATTCATCAATAATTGGAAAATCTTAATCGAAATACGGAGGTAACTAGTGGGATTTACCAAAATAAGGCTTTTAGGTTTTGAAAACGTAAAAACTTGCTCCCTCCAAACATCGTGATTTAAATTTTACACAACTGATAACCTATTTAATGGTAGTTTATTAGTTGTTAAAACACGTTTATTAGTAAAGCCCATAATTTGTGCATCTAAGTGTGCAGCATTATCTGTGTGACGCATTGCGCACCACAAAGTCATTACGTTCAAGAACATATTATTGAAATTAAAATGACTTAACAAAAGTACATCTCATCACCGCCAGATAGCAGCAGCTTATATCCTGAGGATACAATATAAATATTTTTTAACAAAGGATCATTAAACTATTTCTAATACCGTACATGTTTATTAAATGTACATTATGGAAAATTAACCCTTTTATACCCGAATGAAAACTGTCAGTTTTTTATTTGAAAATAGTTTTTAATTGTGGTGTCTTTATAAAAACGTTTTTTTTCAATATTTGGAGGTTATTGCTACTTTTATTTGAAAGAATATTCAGTCTAAGTGGGCGTATTTTACGTAAAATGACAAATCGTATTTTGTAGGTACCTATCCAAAAATATAACATTTGGTTCAATTAAACAAAATCACATCAAAATTAAACATTCAAAAAATACATTTAAAAAATTCGACCGAGGTTAAACACAAAAATCACATCTCTAAAGGTAAAACTGGCTACCGTTTAAACTGGTTGCTAAAATCCAACAAAAAAGCGCCGAGCAAAGGCAGTTATACCAGAAATCGGATAACGAAAAGCACCAATTTTTATTAGTTGTAGATAGTGAGGAAAAAAAATCTGAAATCTATGTACACTGGGTCCGTAAGGGTTAAGGTTGGTATTTTTATGCACGTGGTAGCTATTAGTTGAGATGTTCCCGTGAAAAAAATCATCGTTCTTGCAAAGTGGTAAAATATCTACTTTAACCCATGAATTATTCTTCCGTTATATTGATTTACAACATATTAATTTATTTACTACAGGTTTATTATTAAAGGTGACCCCCCGACAATTTATCCCTAGAAATGATATTTACTAACAAAATATAATTTTTGTGCATTATTTACCCATAAGCGCGCTCTACACTCGCGGCGCGAACGGCCGCGAAAGCCGCGAAACACGAGTGTGGATCTTGTTCAAGCCTTCGCAATCTTCGCATTCGCGCTTCGCGCCATTCCCCGATTTTTTTCGGTTTTTTTGCCCGCAACAAAAGTTTTGCGGCGCGCGAACGCCGCGAACGTGAACGCATCCACACTCGCAGTTTTCCGCTGTAGCTTACAAGACATCGTAGGGAGTGGTTGTGCGTGCGTTGGCGATTGGCTTTCCTAAAGATGAACACTACGTGGTATAATGAACTAGAACTGACCTTCAAAGGTAATTGTAAAACGCAATTGCAAGCAGTGACACGGCAGCAGCAGAAATCATGTCATGTCACGGCGTGAATTCACGGCGCGACTTCGCGCGCGAGTGTAGAGCCAGCTTCGATGTTCAGTACGACTTCAAAAATACCCTTAATAATAAGTTGGTATGAATATCAAAGGATTTTATACACAATCTCGATTTTTTCGCTTATGCGCTGGTACATACAGTAAATAGAGAAGCCGATTTTTCCTTGATGCATTTGAATGAAAATATGTTTTATTATTTTGTTATTCGGCGGTACATCATCTCTGCACATCCCTACGGGTCACTTTGTTATATTTTGTGTAATTAGGTATAACGTATTTTCATAAGTTACCAATTGTCGGCGGATCAACTGTCATGGAACCATTATTAAAGGTATTCGCTTTATTAGACTAAATGTTGACGGCAAGAAAAGCTGAAAAAAATAAGTTATCAAAAAAGGTACAATTCAACACCTTTTTATATTTTAAATCATGGAAAAACATTATATTAGATAAATAATTCGATTGGTGCTAGAGACTGAGACCGCAGACAAACAGATTGTCTGTGTTTTATATGTTGTTTATCATCAATTTTATTTGACCAATGTAAACTCGTGAAAACAATTACCAATATCCCAATGCTGTTGAAAAAACAAATATTAAAACGTTTTTATTTTTATATCACGAGGCGCATCATTTATATAAGATGATGTTTTTCTTAGATAACCTGTGGAAATACCGCGATATGCATTTTTGTGGCGTCACAAACCACAACATTTCTTTTTCCATATATTGCAAAGAAAAACCTTCCTTGTTGCCTTAATTCCCATGTGCGGTTGGAAGATATCGCTATACTGCCAGTGCTCTGAAAAAATTACAATTACAGAACATTTTAAACAAATCCTTACAGATATTTCGTAATAAGGGCACATTAAAAGTTGCACAACTTTTTTGTGCAAAAAACATGATTTTACATAAGTTCTCCTGTAAATGGTTTTGTTTACTTAATTATACACATCCATCTTATTTTTAAGATACTTATGCAGCGTACTTTTAAGTGGCCCCGTAGTAAGAGTTAAAAAAGAAGAAGAAGAAATTTTGAAAGGGAGATATGTAAATACGAATGTTAGATGGACAATTATAATTAATAGACGTAAGCTAAAATATTTAATAAAGCATGACTTATTTAAACTTGAGGAAAAATCTCTAGACACATGTACAGGGCAGCATTTAAAGAAACGCTGTGAATTTTTCATACCTATGACATGTTAAATAACAAAGCAAAATGTGTTTTTAATAATTTTCGGAGCTTCTTTGCGACTTTTTTCCACTGAGCGAATTTCATGTTATGATTACCGAGACGATAAGATAGATTTTTAAGAGCTCAAATTTTAAAGTGTTCAAATGAATTATGTTATAAATCTGTAGAAATTTGGAATGCGGGAGGGGTCCAACCCTGGCACAGGTATGGCAACGCAATTGTATTATTACCGAAACCTATAATAAAACGATCGAAAATAATATTAATGATATAATAATTCGTGTTTCATCAAGAAATGTCAATGGTTGTGCTAATATTTTCATGTTGGAATACCCAAGTCTTTCATTAGCCTAATAAAGTATGCATCTAACGAGGTGTGTTCCACGAGGCGTAAAATGTATGCCTTTTTTCTTCATAAATAACTTATAATATCATAATTCGGTTCGATTTAATTTGTCTATACCAGTGGTTCCCAACTGGTGGTCCGCGAGATCTAAAATGTGGTCCACGAAACATTTATTCATTTACTACAAAACGGAATCGAAAAGTATCGAAAAGCTGATTCGTAACCCTTTTGGTATTAATGATGGAGAGGTAGCTGAAGAAGTCCAATAAGAGCACATTGAATTGCAAAATGATAGTAATTGCAAGGACGAGTTTAATTACGCCTTTAACAGTTTACCATTATTGTACCTTGTGGTCCATGTGGGAACAAATAAATGTAATAATGGTCACGGGTCAAAAAAAGGTCGGGACGCACTTGTCTAGAGTGTAACAGCAGATACCAAAAGGATTTTAACCAGCGATTCCTGAGCATATTTCGAGTACAAAAAGAAGATCTCGTTTTGCTGTCGGATGTTATTTTTTTCTATTAAAAAACAAACAATATTATTTTCAATCACACGTCGACGCGTCGCGATGGGATCACATGATACGCGCTCTCTTTCGTATGTTACCGTGTTGCTGGTACGCGACGGAGTGCTTATCGCCGTGATCAGTCGCTAAGTTATAGCTGAATAATCTAATCAGTTACGGCGTGTGTTGAAAAAATATTTTTGTATATTTGAAAAAAATGTCATTGGATAGCAAAATGACATCTATATTTTTTACTTCAAATATGATCAGGAATCGCTGGTTAAATAAAGTCACAGTCAGTCAAGTAAGACAGGTACCTGTTTTAAAAAAATATATTTTTCAGATATTTGTTTTTACAATTGTATTTTACGAAAATCTTAAAACTGAGTAATATTTAGTTCGATAGTAATATATCTCTTCTTTTTCATATTTATTTGTTTATTTAATAGGTATTATCAGTAAGTTTTATTTCACTTGACACTTATTGCAATTTGAAATAAAAGTACAGTTTTATTTGGGCAACAATTTTTTTTCTTAAAGCATTTTATAGCAAAATATTGATTAGATTTTATTTTTAATTAATGTTTTCTACGGTACCCACGGAATTATGCATATTGCATAATATTATGTATTCATACACACTTCGGTACTTGTTTTTACGTTCTACGGAAGTCAAATCATTTTTCAGTTATTATTTTAGAAAAAGATGTCTCTTTTTTATACCATCGTAAAAAAGAGACATCTATTTCGCGATTTATCTGCAGCGTGCTGTCTGGATCAGAATATTTTTGATAAACAATTCGGAAAAAAACGTTACTTTTAATGGTTAAGACAAATCTACCTATTTTGTGATGCACTTTGAAAGGGAAAAATCCACGTGTATACGTCGAATAAATAATACGCAATATATTTTATATATTATAATGTACTTTAATCTATACTTTACTGCGTAATTACGTAAATAAATAATTCTTACTATATTTTACATATTATAATGTTTTCTAATATATAATTTGCTGCCTAATTACAAAAATAAATAATATCTACTAACTATACTTTACATATTATAATGTTTTTAATATTATGGTTTACTGCGTAATTCGATCATCCAGTTGATTAATCATTAGACTTCACGTTAAAATACAATACAATAACTACAACCTAGGTAACACTGGATTCTACAGGAGAAAAACATCAATAGCTTTTCTAAATGGATAAATTGATATAAATTCGCAGTGGAGCTTCGAATCAATAACGCCGCCATAAAGAAATAACTTCTTACCGAACTTTATTGCTCATTATTGTAAAAATTCACCCACCACTAATTAGTGATTAGTTTATAAAAATCTCAAATATTTCTATTTTCCACAATGATTTTCGGGGAATGATAATATTCCTACAGCTGTGCGAAAATATTCCTACGTTGGTGGATGCTAATAGAACTTACTAGAATTAAAATGTCAGCTATTGTTGACAACTGTTGTTGTGTCATTTATTTTTGTTGGTATTTCACATTATTCGTTTCGTATTTTTGTTGGTTCATAAGAGTGCATTGCCCCTCGGTTGACCTCTCAAACTATCACTGATAAATTTCATTCAACAATAAATTATTTATCATCGGTAAACAACATCTCCTCGGCCCTTGCAAAAGATGAATCTGATATGTAACTTATACTTGCTTGAAATGAAGACGATCGTGTTGTGTAAATTCTTGGTATGTATAATATAACAAATATATTAAACCTACGTAGTCCTTTAACAGGTTATGCAAATAAACAACAAAACCAGTTAACGCTACCCAAGAGTACAGTGGATGTGATTTAAAAACACATACGGTACCAGACCTTACAATCAGCTCCATGGCAACTGCGACTCTTCTGCTTTGTTTCAACCACCTGCTAGTTATTAGCTGCTAAGACTTTTTACTCAGTGCAAAAAATGTTCACAGAGTCAACCTTTTGTATGACTGTGAAAAGTCCATGCAAGCCCGTACAAAATTACTACGCACGTACATTACTGCTTTCGGTTGTGCTGAACTGGGGGACTTTTTTTAACGAGAAAGATGATGTTTTGATGAGTTTTAGGGGGACAAAATATTTTTAAAAAGACTTCAGGTCCATTCAGGTCAAAGCTTTTGAGCAAATTTCAACCACGTAGAAGGTGCTAGACAGCTAGAGGTTGCACATCTCCGACTGAATATCAATGCGAATATGATCAATGATGCAAAGTTTTCAGTGTAGGTATCTAAGATTGATAATTTAATTGCTCGATTGAGAGATAATAAATACACAAGCATTCCCACCTATCGCCAGAGATTAATTGATTTTTCCCGTCTTTTAAGACCTCGAAATCTTTTAGACAAATTGTCCTTTTTTACCGAGTTGAAGGTTTTTTCAAGTAGCTAAAAGCTTCAGCATGGTTGCAAATGTCTTGAATGCAGTGAACTCAAGATTTTTACTGAGTGAATAATTCTGTAACATCATGTCCTATTTGTGGTAGTCTGTACATTGTACAGTACGCCCAGCTTCTTAGAGTCTAGTTAACTCTGGTTTCAATGGAGCCCTCGTGTCTGGGTTGACCGCGTAAGGTCACATCGCGTAGGTCAATGGAAGGTATGTTGGGAGCATTGAATTTATGTAGTATCAAACAACTTTCAGAGTTGTTGGGAAGAATAAATATTGTCATGAACTATTGATGTTGTCTTTTCACTGTAGCTTATAAGTTGCTTTAAACTTAAATCCATTTGAATCACACAGGTAGTTATAGTAAGGATAGTTAATTTATAGATAAAAGTTGTTTTAAATATATCTTTTTGATTAATTGAATACAAATAACTTTGTACACCACTTATTTAATCAAAATTATCAACACGTTTCGAAGCCAATGGTTTCTTCGTCAGGATAAAATTAAAATTAAAGCAGGGGTGAACGGGTGAAGTTTGTCTAGGTCTTGGTGGCAATGCGTTTTCCCAACTTAATTAAACAATTTTAATTTTACCTGACGAAAATACAGTTGGTTTCGAAACTTATTGATATTTTTTTATTAAATAAGTGGTGTATACCACGTGATTTTTTTCATTTTTTTTTAAATGACTCCACAAAGTGAATTTGCGAGTATCGAAGAAGTAAAACATCTATTTGAGTTTCACATTTGTTTTCGTGAATGAATGAATGAATGCATATCTTGGAAGTGGAAATTAACCCCCTTCCTGACATCTGATAGCTGAAACTTAGCAGATAGACTCATTGTCGATGACAATGCATTTTATGAACTTTTGGTGGCATTCACACGCACACACACGAATTTCTCTGAAATTGGCTACTAGCCGGCCCAAAAGATGGCTAAAAAATTGAAAATATATGTATTGTAGCAAAAAGCTCTGTTTTAATAATTGGTTGACTTTTATAACAAAATATATGGCATTAAACAATTTTTTTAATAAATGGTTCGCAAGAAAAAGAAATAATCATTCAAAATATTTGATTAAAAAAATGACGATCGAATTCTTTTAGAAAACCATAATGACCGATTAAAACAACAAACTGGACTTTTGAAGATGTAAAGAAACGTTCAAAACCCCTCATTATGGCATAAAATTGATCACTATAAGACTAGTAATTTTTATAAGCCGACCTTACCTCTTCCTGACAATGAAATATTACCAATATGTTATGGCAGCTAAAAACACAATTTTGTTTTAAAATTTTTGATTAAAAAAATGGGATAGGTTCAAGGTTTGGGCTATCAAATTGCTGTTTGATTTATGAACCGAAAAATCTTTGTTTTAATAGCTAATTTATGAGCCAACATGAATCGAACAATGTGCTCGTTGGTAGAAATCTAAAAATAATTTTTTTACAAATTTATTTCTAATTTGCAAATTCACTACTAATGAAAGTACCTTTGAATCTGAAACATGCAGATATTTAAAAGAAATTAAAGTAGTGCTTTCAAATAATTACCTATTTAGTTTTTTATAAGAACCACTCTCTTTTTATAGCTTTTGAAGTTTATTCCCATCAATTCTTTTTTTTTTTAAAAAAAAGAAAGACAAACATTCCTGGGTTACGAATAACCCAACAATGTTTGAAAATCTCCTACTACCACCACAGAAAGCCGAAAATGTTGCTTGTGTTGTGATGGAGGACTTAGCCAGCCAAGGAATTGAACACGCGACGCCCGGATGGGACCCAAGCGCTATGCCCATTCAACCACTGACCGGTCTATAATCATATAAATGTCAATGTAATATATCAGTAAAGACGATGATAACACATTAGTGTTATCATCATGTTAACGATCTAAACGAAAATATTAATGAGAACAAGACACAGAAACATAGAAAAATATAATGGTCGCATCTGGGATTCGAACCCAAAACCTATCGTCTAACCATATAAATAAAATCCGATATATTAATCCGAGACGCTATCTAGGTTACAAGCCAGTTGTTAGAACGATTGTTTCCAATGAAAAAAGGTAGTTGCCCATGATATGAAAAAATTAGTCGAAAATAATATTGCTAATTCTAAAATTTTAAAATATGAGATTGACAATATGAATCAATTATTATCAATATTAGACAAGAGGTTCTGGGTTCGAGTTCCAGTTGCAATCATCATATTTTTCTATTTTTCTGTGTCTTGTTTTCTTTCATATTTTCGTTTAGATTATTAGTGTTATCTTCTTCTTCAATGATAAATTATTACTAATTCTCTAATAAATATTACTTATTCTCTTCATTTCCTTTATAATATAGGAACTATAATTTGACTAATAACCTCTTTGTAAATTTTCACAATACATTATTCTACCCCCAAAAAATTCATTCATCTACTGAATCCATTATTTTTCCCTTCAATAAACCACACGTTAAAGTGACTGCATGGATTTTTTCACAATATTAAATTAATAGAACACATTCGAATATTCAGGAAAAACTAGTAATAAAGTAGTTGCCACAAATTAGTTCGATACTGCGTTGCATAACCATTGCCAAAAGTAATTATTTTGCCAACATAAAAATTATGATCTGCATATTATGGAGTTCTTGGGTCTGGAAAACTTGTTACTGATTACACAATACGTAAAGTCGCCTCGCGTTAACTTTAACAATAATAATAAACTTACTGGAAAGTAAACATAACTCACATAGTACTGTGTTCAATAAACTTCCTTGCGGGGTATCTCAAATCAGTTATTCCGACTTTCTTTTGCATTTTCTTCGTACAATCAATCAATTATTTTTAGTAGCGTTCATAATTGTGTACTAAATTCAGTAAAATAAAGGTCTGAAAAATTGAAATAACCCTTTACACCAACTTCAAAACGGTAATGAAATCTTGCTTACAAGATGGATATTAATTTATGATATTCGGATACTTTTTATTTGTCAATACATACATATATCCATTTGAATTTCGATTTTGTTTTTGTGAATGATGAATGCAAATCTTGAAAGTGGAAATTGACTCTCTTCCCGACATCCGATAGAGCTGAAACTTGGCAAATTGCATTGTTGAACTTTTGTTTGCACTCACGCACTTAGTAGCCGGCTCGAGAGAATTGAAAATACATTTATAATAACAACGAAACATTACATTTGATACAGCAGGAATAGAAAACACTTGAATTTAGACAGATCACGCCAGGTATCATCACCGCATAATGGAAATAGTTCATCGAAGAAAGGTGTACATTTTGACAATGATTTTCTTTCCATCCCGTTTTATTCTGGTCCGACAACTTCCAATGAGACAAGCAATCGAACCCGTTCGAGCAAAACTGTTAAGAAACCCGATAGATATAATCTATCGGATTATAAATAAGTTTGTTCATTGTATTGCACATTGTATTGTTTTGTTTATTATTACTATGTCAATGATGTACGATAATTTTTCACTTATTTTTCACTTGTTTTTCTTTATTAGGAAAAGAGGGATGTTGGTGTTATTGTTTATGCTCATATTGTTTATCTCATATTATTGTCTATGTACTTTTCTACCTTATGGTCTGTGGTACGCTTCCTGTCACGTAGTTACTTGTAAACTGAAGGTCAGCTCAGGAGGTTTAATAAATAAGTTACCAAATATAACCCTGTTAATTAATATTCACCACAACACAACAGATATTAAGGATTTTTATATTAATGAAGGATTTTTTTTTCGTTTATTTATTGATATATATATTTTTTATTAAATATTAAACTAAATAACCATTATATTATTAGATATTTTCATCGCTGATCCAGTTGTACGCAAGTTAATCTTGATGTTTGTTAATAAAACTATCGTTTTTCAACTTTATGACACCGTTGGAGTTGTAAATGTTCAATAAATACAGAAAACATAATAAATGTGCATTATTAAAGGTTTATTTACACACTATTAAAGATGCATATATTTTTCCATACGCTTCTCCCATTTCAAATCTTTAGAATAGCTGCCTAGTAATGTCGTAGAATTTGCTTACAGATTATAAGGTTACTGTTCGCATTTTTTAAATACAAAATATAACCGTAATTTCAAAGCATCTTTTTATCATTTCAATACAATATTTTCGACACAGACATTTTATATTTTACAATTTTTAATCATAATCAAGATGCTCAAATATCCAAGTATATTTAAAACATCGAGTTAAAAACAATTTGAGAATACCGCACAACAGTCCTAAATGTCCGGGGCCAGTGAAACTGTGGCATCTCAAATCGGGATATGTCGTGAGGTTGAAAGTGGCGGGGAGGGGAAAAAGATGGGGAGAGGAAGGTGGGGGAAGTACTTATCTGTTCAGATCTGGTTACAAATATGGATAGAGCTATTTCAAATCTGTGTGGTGTTATTACATCCGGGCAATACTAAAAGTATTATCCACGCTGGAACGTACTGCAAATATACCGCATATTGTTTTAAATTATTGAATTGTGAAATAATACAAACCAACCTAAGAAAATGTTTTTATTATTTTTTTAATTGATAAACTAATGTTTAAGACAAGATTTTTATGCATAACACAAAGGGTAGTAATTGTTGAATGAAACACTAGCACATATTGAATTATTTGGCGGGTAGAGCATTTGACCGGATATCAGAAGGACGCGGGTTCGAGTCCCGCCGGCGACATGTACCTTTTCTCGGGAGATTTTTTCAATGTAGATGAATGTTTCAGGCTAATATTTATTGTTTATAATTATGAAAATGTTTTTGTTCAACCACTAAGGCCGTCAATGTACAGGTAAATATTAATATTTTTTTAATGGTAATAATCAAGCTGAAATATATTATGTGGCATTCGACATTACAGAGGTCTTTGACCGTTTATGACACAGAGCGTTTGCCAGTTAAATGTCGAACAAACTCTTGCATGAACCTTCCGAATCCTTGTATTCTCGAATTGCAAAATTAAGCGTATTGTGAATATACATAGATGATTATAAAATAATGCGTAGTAGTTCTTCCTCGCAGTCAATAAATGCAGGCATTCTCCGATGGTCTTGTTTCCAGCATAATAAGATATGAATTTTGCCGACTTTTCGTTATTACGATTGTGCAGTTTAAGTCAAGTAAGTTCTTCAATGGAAAGGAAGTAAAGGTGGAATATGGGTGACGTGTTCGAGCACAGAAGGGATATTTTATCCCCAATTAAACTAACCTATCAAAACTGAACTGAAAAACTGAACAGAGTTACTTTAAAACTACACACCACTTGATTCTCAATAATTTCAGAGTTTGTTATAATTGATTTTGAGTTCCTAAATGCCCGATTCAAACATTACAAATGGACAATCAGTCTTATGTATTCTGAGCTGAGACTTACTGTGTGGAATCAGGTGTGTATGTTTTATCAGTATCACTATTAAAAATTAAGAAAGGGACGCTCAGATGGTTTGGGCATGTAGATCGAATGAAGAAGGAAAGGAGTGTAAGGAGAATATATGACGCAAATGTGAATGGTCGAAGAAGTCGAGACGCCCTAAGAAGACATGCCATGACCAAGTGTTCAGATACTAGAGTCGGGCCATGTCGGAATAATAGAAGAGCATGTATGAGACGCTGTACAAAGTGAACGAGGCAAGAAGTGTGTGCCAATATTGAGTTGTTTGGCGGTCCGTCCTCTCTGCCTACCCCTGCGGAGAAACGGCGTGATGGTTAGCTAATTTACTATTAAAAATGTACCAAAAACTGGCGTCACTTATCCCGTCTGTACCGATGCAAATCGAAAGATGAGGCACATTCTTCCTTTTGCTTGTACCAATGCAGATTCCTGTGCTCAGTTGAAGATTTCCGCATGGCAGAAAGTAGTTTTTCACGAATCCTTATTACTTGCAAGCTTAATTCGGGTTCAGAACGATCACCAGCTTTCATGATTATTATTATTCTTACTACATACAGCATTAAACTCTTCCATACTGATGTTCTCAATAATAAAAAAGGCCTTCTACATAACATTACCAGATATGACATAAAAATAAACTTAACACTTAGAATTTCAACACATCGAAACTTCTATTACAAAGTAGGTACTTGTAAAAAATCTTTAAAACAATACTTCATGTTGAGAAATTTTAACTTAAGACAGCAATTATTTTTCATTTGATGTTTGTCACCAAAATGGTGTCAAATACTCTTTAGCTACCATATTTTGCTGTCAACTGTAAGAGTATTTCAGATTTATTGTATGTTTAAGCCATAACTACAAAATCAATAAGCTTGAAGACGTCATAAGTTTTCAGAAATTTCCAGAGGTGGTCTTTGATAATTCTTTCGACCAACAAACACGAAGCAATGGCGGAGTTCGTATCGTTCGTCAAATTCCACAAAATTTAAATTTGTTTCGAAAGAACACATATTATTTATTTTAACATGTATTTTTTGTTAAAACTCGTGGCAAAGCTTTGATATCCTTGGCCGTTTTGGTCGCGGGTTCATGACAAAATAACGAAGATTTTTTTCATGTAGATAGGTGTAATAACGTTTTGTCTAGATCCTTCAAATAGCCACCTTGGAATGAAAAAAAATTAACTCGGCATACCTAACGTTTACGGTAATTACATTATGCTATTCGGATTAATATCAGAGATGAAACATTTTTTTTAAAACTAAACAATATTATTTTATCCAAGTTTGGACGACGGTTGATTAGAACAGTGATTTCCTATCTGGGCAATATCTCCCACAAGTTATATTAGAAATGATTTGGGAGCGATTTTATGTGATTTGGTGGGTGGTAGGCAATAATGGCATACATACTCTGTGCACTTGATTATTTTAAATGCTTAACATAATTCAGCGCTTTTTTGGACTTACATTTGACGCAATTTAAAGGTTTCCATTTCATAAAACTCCAAAAGATTTCGCGACGTACATTCTCTTTGAAATCTGACTTTCCGAATAATTAGAAACAAGATCATTTATTTATTGGTTTGCTTAAAGAAAAATACACTCTAAAAGTAAGCATTGAGTCCAAAAAAGGTTGGCAACTTCTGGATCAGAAGTATCACTGGTAAAAAGGTACCTACGTCTTTGTTGAAAATCCGTAAGAGGTGCTAATACTGTTAATATTGCTAATGGGTAAATCGACCCGAGTTTTATGCAATTGAGCATGTGGTTTAATAATAATAATAATAATAATAATAAGTTGTTTATTTCAGCCGAACAGAGCGGTGGGTGCAATACTCTGTCAGCCATAAAAAAGTATACATTACATAAAATGGATTTACCAGATAAAAAATAAAATAACATGAAAAAGATTAAAAAATATATATACATCTACATATTTAGTAGGTAATCGTATATCTACTCCGGGGGCTTCAGATGAATTCTCCATGTTTGGTGAAGAGGCGCGCCCTGCCACTGGGCCACGGCCTGGACGAGAGTGTTCTCCGATCTTTGGTAGCGCTGACTCACCCCGGCTATTTTGTGGCGCATCAAAGCGGCGAACCCATGAACCCTTCCTTCTGCGAACATCTGCGAGGCACTGCATCGCCAAGGTAGGCCGAATAGCGCCCTATATGCGTTGTTGTATTGTGGTCGAAGTGAGTTCATGACGCCTTGTGAGTATCTTGTCCATAGTTCGCTGGTGTAAAAGCTCATGCAGTAGCTCTGGAATATTTGCTTCTTCACCGGAGAACTGCACCTGTTGAATCTCCTGGCGAGCATGTTGGCTCGAACGCTGAGTACTCTTCTTTGGCGTTCTATGTCATTTTTATCATTTAGGTCATCAGTGACGACATGCCCCAAATATTTTATTTCCCTGCAGATTTTGACAGTGTCTCCGCCGAGGAGAATAGGTGGAATGACAGTAGGACCAGTATTTGATTTAAACACCAGCAATGATGACTTTTTGGCATTGTACATCAAACCATGACTATCGACGTATGCTTGGCATATGGCAAGAAGTTTTCTCATTGCCCTTACTGATGGGGCTAGTATGACCATGTCATCTGCATAACTTATGTTATTCATACATACTCCGGCAACGTGGCATCCGATTCTTGTTTTGTTCAGTATTTTACTAAGTTCGTCCATATATACATTGAACAGCACTGGGGACATTGAGCCTCCTTGCCTAACGCCGCACTTTAATTTTGCTGCTTCTGACAGGCTGTCATTCCATCTGACGAAGTTTTCCTGTTGCTTGTACCATATACTCAATATATTTACAATTTGTGGTGGTAATTGTCGGTCGGTCAGTTTTTTCCATAATTTATCATGACAAACCATGTCAAAAGCTTTGCTTAGGTCTAGGAAGCATGCATATACCGATGTTTTTCTGGCTTTGTAATATTCTATTGATAGTTTCATGCTATATATGGCTGTATCAGTAGAGCACCCAGCTTTGAAGCCCATTTGGGAATCCTCTGTAATGAGCTTGTCTTCCGTTAAATTTAAAATCACCTTTTCAAATATTCTTGCTATTATGGTGGCAAGAGATATGGGCCTGTAATTAACGGAGGATGTCAGGTTTAGTTGGCGACTTTTTGACAACTTTTGTTTTATATGGCACGATATGGCCATATTATAACTAATGATAAGTAGGAATTATAATATCGTGATTTATTTTTCGGGTATTAGGTATACCTCGTTATACTCCTTCTTTAGCCAATATTTCAGACAGCGATATAGTACGCTTATGCATGTAAATGCGATAGCGTGTCGCGCGCTCCAGTCTTCTAACAGTTGGTATTACAATGTAATTAGTTGTTTATAATGGTTTTCTGCGTTTAGTTTTGGTGTAGCCATCAATAATCGGATACCATGAACTATTGAACCTAGCCTGTGTCGTCTTTATTAATATTAATGGGATTTTTGTGAATTTGAATTGCCTCTGTAATTAGGTGTGCTCGGTACAAAGTAACGGCCAGTTTCAATTAAATGCTCGACAATTGCCGGTTTGTCAGGATGGCCGAGTTTCCACTCTACAAAGTATTGTGAAAAGATGAACTTTGAAATTAAAACATCTTCTTCTTCAATGGCGATACAGCCCATTTCGAGCCTTGCCCTCCTTAAAAATAAGCCTCCACCGCCCTCTGTCCTCGGACTTCGTCTTACAATCTGCGACATGAAGTAGTCCTCTTGCATCCTTCCTGACATCATCCTCCCATCACAGCCTAGGTCTGCCCGCCTTTCGTTTACCTCCCGGGAGTCCTGTTAGGATCTTCTTTGGTACTCCTGTGCTTGGCAATCGGTGCCGGCCCATCATAGTCTTTGGAGCCTTAGATGGATGGAGAGTCTGGGAGCTTGGTAAATATCACAGCAAGAAACCTTTTAGTAATTTATTGTTTTACGGATTTCAAGACTCAAGATTCTATTTTGTTTATTTTCGGTTTTTGTGTTTAATTACAAATTAAAGCTACAAGCTTTTGTAAATAAAGCAAAAAAGGGCTAAAAAAAATTAAAGAGCAGACATATGATAATTACAAAAATATAAAAAATGTTCATCGTCAAAAGCTCTGTGCTTAAATTGTTTTTTTTTTATTTAATAATATACATTTATTACGATAATACATTCATTGAATCTTTTTTAACAAAACTTAAAGATTCTATGTAAGTATAAAAATGTAACTGACATTTCAGATGCACTTCCAGCACCATACCGGTTCAGTTTTACGTCCCGATTAGATCCTACTTTAAATCTGTACTTTAATGGTTCTTTTAACGAGTCAATAAAGCGCCGGATGGATTCCACTTACTCTTGTCCGTACTGAGATAAGCATTACACAGTTTCACAATTAATTCAGTAATTGAGAATACATGTTTCAAAATCACTCCAATCGTTGGGTAATCGGAAATCACATAGTTCAGAGAAGGTAACTAAACCAATTTACAATAAAGACGAGAGAATGCATCTGATTCCGAGAAGATACTGTCCAATCAGCTTCGTACTAATCGTTTGCTAATAAGTTAATCGTTCAGTTAATTAATAGTTTAAATATGGGGTTCACGCGTTTGAATTTGAGTCGGCAGGTTGCGTGTTCAATTCTCGCGTAGTTCAGAAATGTGTTTGAAAGAATTGTTCATTTTTTACTTTGGCGCTGTACAATCCGCTTATTATAATAAATCAACCCGTTAAAAACAAAGTGTTTTTGCCGTAATACATATATTTTCAAGTGTCTTTTTGGTTTGATTGGGTTTTGAACCTTACTTCCCAGTGATCCCGACATTTATTTCGTGTGTTAAAAGCTATAATTTATTTTAATTTCAGAAAAATACGTATATGTACGTGTGTTTCTGAGTGATTGCCACCAAAGATTGCTAGAATCTATTATCATCGTCGTCAAGTCTATCAAGATATCGGAAAGTCGGTGAATTTCCACTTCTAAGATTCCGCGGCATTTATTCACTCCAATTCAGAAAACAAAAGTGAAATTCAAATAGATGTTTTTTAAAATGATTGCACAGTAAAGGGAAAAATGAAAATATATTGAATTTTTTCTTTAAATTGTCATTTAGATGTTTTTTTCGTAACACAATTATTTTTCTTTTTTGTGTTTTTTTGTGTTTTTTCCGTAATATGAATATTTTCCTTAAATGTATCTTATCAAATATACCATTTGGTTTTTGCTGATTTGACATATGCATTATATTTTAACATCAGCAACGCAGAAGAGTTATATACTCTTAATGATACGAATTTGTTTTAAATAAAAAATTTAATTAGCTTCAGAAGCGGTTAATTCTAGTCAAAATAATTAATTTTATTGCTATGTTATAAGAACTGATCAAAACAATTCCCTTTTTGTCATTCTTTAATAAAAGGAGAATAATCAAATATCAATAATCATTTCACATAGTTTAATTATATTTAATTGTATTAATTAAAAGTATTGGAGGTATTTTCGTTTTCGGGATACGAAATAATTCAAAAATAATAAGGGCGTTTGAAAGATACCTGCTTATGATGTATTGATTTATAATGTATTATCAAAAATACTAATTTCCGTTATCTGTGCGCCTGCGTAACCCTGTTCAATGAACTCAAATTTGCTTTAAATCCATGAAAAAAAAGAAAAATTCAAAACCGAAACGTATTCGCTGTGTTTGGTGACCAGATCTGAATAGCTAGAAACTTCCCCACCTTCATCCTCCCCACCTTCTTCAGCCTCATAACATACCCCAATTAGGATACCATAATCTCATTGGCTCCTGATGGTTGCGAGCAGTTGGGTATTGAAACACAGGAGATGTTTAGTGGGTTTCCTTACTTAATTTTATTTTATTATATTTTACATGTTAATATATTTTATAAGTATGTATGTAAAAAAAATATAAATGTATGTAAGTATGTGTACACAGGGAAAATATTAAGATTTTTTTCGTTGTATAATATCCTTAAAAAATATCTATATTACAATTGAATTTTTAAAATTTACGAATCTATCTGTAAGCAATATCGCTGTTTAATAAAACTAAAAATAAAACGAAAAGATCAAAGGTTTCAACATTGAAGGGGATCTTTTGTTTTGGAATATTATATATTATCTGTTTTAAACTTGTTTTTTTTTATTTTTTTTTTTATTTGCACCTCGGCGAATTTTGAACCCGCAACCTTTTTGCCGCGAGCCAAAGCCGCTCTGTCACGGAACACGCTTTGTAAATAAATGCGATAACTTACCAACTCTTAAACGTGGGAATATTTTCGCAGTCTCCGACCCGTTGCATGTTAAAACTGCTCACGAGAATCGGCAATCATTATTACACATTAACTCTCAAATAAACAGGTGGAAGAGGTCTGCATCTTTGTGTTTATTTTTCGTTGATCTTTTCTCACAAGAGTTCTATCTGGCGGCGTTTCGGCACCGTAAATTTTATAAGTGTCATTAATTATTTAAGTAAGGATCCGCACATTATTCGGAATTACCGGCGTTGATGGTTAAATTTGCGAAAATACTGCAATACTATTACTACCATTCAACTGATAATTTGTTAAAAAAAACACCAAGCAATTAGGGTTGAATTGCTTATTTGTAAGAAACCAAGTTTTCTCAGAATTTATAAATGTAATTTTACTGTTTCACCACACGAACGCTCGAAGCGTTTAATATTACAGCACCTCCAATTGAGGATTCTGCCCCGATGATGGACCCTGTAACGCTGTCCGAAGCCTTGGCTAAACATTATATTACATATTTCTCTGACTTGCTCAACTCCTGCGCAGTTTAAAAGTTGAACAAAAAATACACATTCCATTATTCATATGAGGGCCGGGCTCCGTCCTCAAAAGCTTTCAACTAATGTGGGACGCGATTCGTATGCAAAATTACTAAGCCGTTATGTAATCAGTTTTCTCGGAGGCGTATTGGCCTGTGCAAGTACAATACGAAGGTAGTTTACAAGTAGTATGTAGGTTAGAGTAAATATTTTTACGAACATGTTTAATGTGTTTTTACTGCATGTAAATTGGCTGAGATCAATATTAATAAGTGATGTTGGAAATCTTATATTATTTATGTAGCAGTAGTATAGGCTTTTTTTGTAATCGTTGTTTTTGATGTTATTATTTAGAGGCGATATTTGATCGTTTCTTCATTACTATTCCTGGACCCCGCTTCAATTGCGCCATGAACCGGACTTCTCATCTCAACACTCTTGGTGTTGCATGGAGACACATGGACCAAGTTTTATCATGGTTTATTATTAAGCGTTACACCGTAAAACCTCTCCGAAACGTTGGCAAAAGGGGGTAGCGTATTACAGTATAACGCCTCAAAAATAAATTACGATAGTACTTTTAGTCGAGAGAATCTCAAATCATAATATGGACAAAGGTATTTGTCAAATGCTTGTGATGCTTGATCAGTTCAACGCATTGTAGAAATGCATCCGTTTCCCACAAATTCCACTTTACCAGTGATCTCCAATTCCTTATGCCTCACAGCCATACCCCTGCCTTAGTCCCACTGGCTCCAGGCAGTTCAGACTCTTGTGCTGTTTGGCAGTAAAAAGCGATGTTTTAAGCTAAAACTTGTACCTAAAAGCGAAATATTTTATTCGCGTTTTTTTCCACGCAACCCCGATAGGCAATAAAAAAACAAATAATAAAGTAGGTATACATACAGGAATCCGTTTTAGGGCATTCCTACATTGCACGAAATCAATTAATAATTCATGGATTTCTGAGTTATTTATGAATTATTCATAAATATTTATCATGAATGTCAGAAACGTATATCAAATTATTGCACCTAATTTTAAAACAACACTAATGCAAAACCATTATATTTTCCAAACCATAAAAAACTACAAAAATACCCGTTCTGTATTGCGTTGTATTATCAAATAATCAGAACAAATAAATAAAATTAAATAATTAAAATTTAAAAAAAAAAACCAATATTAAAAAACGTTATTATTTCATACAAAACAAAATATTATAAGATACAACCAAAGTAAGAGTCGTGGTTCCCTTACCAGGCACATGCTCTCTCTTTTGTGATAAGGTATAAGTGACCAATAATGACCTTAAATATGTTTTACAATATTAAAATATACATATTACAATAAAAAAAAATTAAAATATGTGTAGACATTTCAATGTAATAAGAATAAGTACGAGTATTAAGGTAGATTGTTTTTTGCCTTATCAATACTTTTGATATTTCCATTTCTCTGTGGTTTGAATTCGCGATCTCCTAATTATCTGATGATCGGCATTACAATATTGATTTATCAACGATAATAACGTAAATATATGACGTCACGCATTGATAAAATCACAGTTCATCGAAATCGAATTTAGAATTTCCATCTGACGTCACTTGGACAAATTGGACACACAAGGTACAAGGTACAGACAGATCAGATCAGAGTGTATTGCGATTACTCCAATTTAAGATAGGGACGAAATAATATTACACTTTTAATAAAAGTATATAAAGTATATAATATACAACATAAAAGTCTTCGGCGGTGGTGACGTCACCGCAAATAGTCACATATTTTTGATTAACTAACGGTGCAAGAGATTACATGATATAATCTTCAATTAGATCTTCTGTATACTTTCTCATACAGGAAGGTGTGTTTTTAGGAAAATTTAGTTCCGTTTTCCTGATAAGTATGATTCCGGATGAAATATGAAAACAATAAAAATTCAGTTGTCATGTTCGTTTTTGTTCGCGAAGAAAGTCGCGTCAACCGTCGGCAAACGTCGGTAACAGCCGTCTTAGAAGCCTGTAGCGTTTAGTACGATACATCATCTAACAGTGCACGAGATTACGTGATATAATCTTAAATCAGATCTTCTGACAGGAAGGCATGTTTTAGGAAAATTCAGTTCTGAAAACAATGAAAATGCATTTCGTTGATTTCTCAGCAAAGAGGAACTCACAGTGACAAAGAAAATAAATAAATAAAAGTTTGTGAATCTATAGGAGGCGGGTTTGTATTTATTTTGCATTGTTCCTTCTCACAGCTATTAAGCCATTTTTGAACGGTTCATCAACACAATGAAAATTATTCACAAAGCCCAGACATGACAGCGCCCATATATATTCGATGAAAAAAATTATTCATCAGAATGATCCGATGATGTTTTATAGGAGAAACCCGCCAGCAATGTGCATTGTTGTTCGTTTGCATTTATTGTTCGCTCTATGTTTGGACTCGCAGAATTCAATGTTTCGTTTGTTTAAAAAACACTAGGTACGAAACGATGAAACAGTGTAATGTTATTTTTAAACGTTAACAATATTTTGAAACAACAAACATTTTTATAAATGTTGTTGGTAAGTTCTTTTTATTTATTTCTGAGAGGATGTTTAGAATTTCATCATAGGGGAAGACGTAATGGTTTTATTAAAAAAAATGTACGTAGTAAAAGTACAAGGTCCGGGGGTAAAGTGCACCAACTTTGGTATTTTTTACATTAGCTCCACACAGGAGGCCCTGTGGAAAATAATTCCCTCAAAGCCTATGTCATTTGGGGATGCTGTATGGAGGGTATTTTAAGGAAAGAAACGAGATGAAGTTCTGGGAAGGAAAAAAAGTATGAGGGGTGGGTAGGAATCTGGGGGTCTGAGTCTCCAGGAGTGGAATCGTATGAATCCATCCCTCCCACTGCGGTGAAAGGCGATGTTCCGAGAGAGTCATGCTGGAGAGGTTAAAAGGTCTCACCCAGCCAGTCTCTCCCGATTTGACCTGCCACGCAGCTGGTGGGCAGATGAATCCACAGAACTGGACAAACCTCACCTCAATAACCCGGGCACCCCTGCTAAATCACCAAACGTAGAAAACCACTTAGGGTGGCCTATCGCAGAGGTGTTGGTTATCCAATAAATGGTTCCCGTACCCGCCTCCCAAATTTAGATATTAAAGGTGATTCTACATAATAATAAAATTAAAAAAGATTATTAATTTTTTCGAAATTTCTAAGTTTTTATTATTACTTTTTTCGAATTTTCCAGTTAAGAAGAAGAGTTTGTCTGGAAAAAAAATTCTTCAATGGACTAATATTTTTGTATTGAATAAAACAATACAATTTGGAAAAAAATTATTTATTTTATTTACTTCCACAATCATATAGAATCATCTCCCGAAGTTGGTGCACTTTATCCCCGAACATCCTGTATTATGAATAGTTGGATATTGCAGCCAAAGAGTAAAGAAACAATTTGACCTCAGTGATTGTACCTATCTATTGAATACAAACAAAATAATATTTTTTTTCAATCATTAACTTATTTAACATTAACAATTTTCAATCATTAACTTATTTACTTCCTTAATCATGTAGAATCACCTCCCGAAGTTAGTGTACTTTATCCCCGAACACCGTATTATGAGTAGTTGGATATTGCACCTAAAGAGTAAAGAAACCATTTGACCTCAGTGATTGTACCAATCTATTGAAAACACAAAAAAATATTGTTTTTCATTTATTTTCCGTTATTCGTTTACTTAAAAACTCGTCTGCATTCGATGCATAAATTTAATGTTTTCCAATAAATGGCTTAAGAAAATTTCGAATATCATTCGTGCTGTTAATACTGCATTAATATATTGTTTTATTATTTGCCTTCAACGGGATAATCTTAAGCAAAATAGCTTTACGTATTTTTTCTCATTCACATAAGTTGATGGTATTTGATATTGCTTTTATAAAAAATCACTGTTACGTAGAAAGTATTAAAAAAGTAAATAATGTTAAATTCCTGTTTGAAATATGGTCACAATATTATGGGGTTGCTGATATACTAGGTTAAAAACTATGCAACGCCAACTCAATGTTCTAAGTGTGTGACGACATTTAGTCTATAATTCCCTAGTATTTACTTATAAGTTAAAATTTAAAAAAAAATCCTGAATATATATTAAAAAGTGTGAGTATTAAAAGTACAGTTTACTCTATACTACGAGAAGCTGCAACTATTTTAGGCTTCCTAGGACAATTATATATGGAACAAAAACAATATTTATTATGAAGGGTTTCAAATGTTCAACGAACTCCGGAAGCTCATAAATAGTCTTGCAGTTTTTCGTGGGTTAATGTATCAATGTTGTAAAGTAAAAATTTTAGTACGAAGGTAATAGAATACTATTACAGTGGTTTTAGAATAGATGTACCTACAGTTGAAATAAGATATAAAAATTTTAGAACTAAAACTAAAAACTATCCATTTATATCAAACATTAATTTCCAAAAAGGTATGTCAAACAGTGACATCAGTATGATATTTAGAAACGAATAACTTATGGAGCGTGCTTGTTTTTGCGAGTTATGTTTTTAGTTTCTGTTTGATTATTTAATTATTTCTTACGAAATTCGTTCGATTGTAAAAGAGTTAAGCATCGTTTCTAAACCAATTTCCTGTTATAAGATAAAATAATTATGCATCCTCTCATTACTGACCACCGATTTTGGTGCTGCATTGCGCCGATTTCATGCCTGGTTTAATCAGTAAAAATCTAACCGGATGTCTCCCACAATAATTTATTTTCCACCAACGCAATGCCTCAATGCCTGCCACCAAAAACATTAATTTCTGTTGAAATGGAACTGATGTCCAGTACTTACTTGACTTTGCATTACAACGCATTGGCAATAATAATGAAATATTATATTACAATATACATTACAAACACAATTAGATATATTATTTGTAAAAGTTTGAGCTTCTTTCATTTTTTATTTAACATCTACTTAGTTAAACTTAGTGATGGAGATAAAAAAGGCACATTACGTAAAATCCATTGGAAATTATAAAAAATCTCAACAAAGAGAACTTGGATTCATACATCCGACCCTCTAGGACATACTGTTCCCCAGATTCCAACCGACCGCGACCCCTCATACCTTTTACCTCCCAGAACTTCCTCTTCTTCCATTTTCTAAAAATACCCTCGCCACGGCATCCCCAAAGATGACAAAGACTCCGAGGGAAATTGTCTTCCTCAGAGTCTCCTGTATGGAGCTAACGTAAAAAAAAACACTTTGCACACTCATTAACAGCATTATCAGTCTGCAAAATCGTCACCATGATTAATTCTCATTAACGAGGACATAGGTAGTACTAGAATAATTAATTCTTGATAATTTTATATTATCCACGATAGATGAAATCGAGGCATTACTTACAAATGATTCTAAACATTTCATGGATGAGCACAGGAATCTTTAAAATGTAATTATTTTTTTATCCGTGGACATTCAACGCATATCCCACAAGAATAAAAAAATATGTCTTTACAAATGTGCCCGTACTGAGTGCTCTTTGCTAAATATAGAATTGGCATAATGAATTCGCAAGGTCTTTTACAGGTTTATAACGAAGGTATTGACTTGTTTTATTTAGCAACAGAAGACGTCACAGCGAAGGTGTGATATTAAAATTATGCAACTTTATTTACAAAAGAAATATGGCGTGAAAAGGCGTTAAAAAGAAATCGGCGCAAAGTGGACCCATACGAGTAAAAATTATTTTATTTTTAAATTTATCTCCACAGTACGGTCAAAATTGTATCTAATTCGCTACTGATTTATTTGGTAACTGGAAGCACACGCTTCGAGCAGGGAAGCTTTAATATATAAGTAGGTTTCGAATATCCATAAGAATGAATATGAGCTACCTAGGTGTATTAATTAATTATTTTATTTGTATATTTATAATCCAATTTACAATAAAAAATTACGAAAATTAAAAAAAATAATATATATAAGAGTAAATGATGGTATATGAAAGCAAAGACAAAATCGGAGACAAAAAAAAAGAATATGGAAGTAAAAGGTCAAGCCAAGACTTAGCTAGAAGTCAAAATAGTATCTTCAATTGTTTAGTGACCGACAAAAATCATTTAGACTTATGCCAAAAAAGTGACTTGAGTTCACCAGTCTACATATTCTGGACAGTAATACATACATGCCCTACTTATTTATGGGGGTAAAACGAATATGTATATATTTTTTTTTTTTTTTTTTTTTTTTTTTTTTTTTTTTATTTAGCTTATAAAATATAGTATACATTTATATAATGTTATAATTAGTATACATGTTCATGTTCGAATGTTAATACCACTCTTCCATAGAAGCATTAGCTTGTGTCTGGAAGAGTAGTGTACATTTTTAATGCTATATTATGTTATGAGTTCTTAAATTACTATGTTAATGTAAAAAACAATAAATTGTAAGTTCGGTGATATGTAATTAAAAGTATTTTTCTACTAATAAACAATTTTACTATTAGAATAAAGTATCTTGAGTTATTGTAATTAGTTGTTAAAAACAAAACAAAATTTACCTTATTTGAAAAACGGGGTATCACTTGGAAACTGAGTTATAAGTTGTTCTTGAGATTAGATTAGTCGGAAACTTTTTTTTTGAGATTATCTTTAAAAATTTTTTTAACAGTGTTTATTAATTGGATTTTATCGTTAATTTTTCTAATTTCATCCGGTAATCGGTTGAAAATAAGTCTTCCTTGATAAGTATAATAATTTTGTGCGAAGGATGTGTTTAATTTTGGGCATGAAAAAATATATTTATGTCTAGTACGATTTTCAGTTATAAATTGATACTTCTCTTTTTCTTTTATAATTTGAATCAATGTATTTCTATTGTACAGATCTTTGAAAGAAGGTACTTGGAATTCCTTAAATAATTTATCCGTTGGGTAGTCAGATGGTTTTTTTAATATGATTTTAATAATTAGCTTCTGCACAACTTCAATTGGGGAAAGATTAGTTTTGTATGCGGATCCCCAGCTAATGATAGCATATTGTAAAGTTGATTGAACCAAAGCGTAATATATTAGATATAAATTTTTTACAGATAAAAAATTTCTGATTCTTAAAAATATGTAAATCAATTTTCTAATTTTTTTTACAACTTGACAAATTTGTTCCTTCCATTTTAAATTTTTATCGATAATAACTCCTAAATATTTTATTGTGTTTGTTGTTTTTAATATTGTGCAGTTTTGGATACAATAATTTTTACTATGTGTTGTAGAATTATTATGGATGATGATATCAATGTTTTTAGGGGTATCATTTTTGTGTATTGCAAATGGAATTACAAATGTTTTATCACCATTTAGTGATAGTAAATTTACGTCGAAGAAATTCTTTAAAATATTTATGTCTTCGGTGGCTTTAAATGTTACTTTTTCCCAAGTTTTATCGCTAATTATTAGTACCGTATCATCGGCATATGAAGTTATTTGGCCATGTAGTGGTTGAAAAAAAATGTCATTAACATATATGGTAAAGAGGATATGTTTATTATATTATTAGTTATTATATAAAATTTATTGTAATTTATATATCTTTTTGTGAATAAAAAAAAAGAAAAAAATAAATAAAATATCCATAATTAGTCGAGTGTTAATTTAAGAAAAGCAGTTCATTATTTCTGAGTCTACGGGAAGGTATATTAAAACGGATGAGTTTTAGTATTGTGGGTGAATCAGTGAACACAATTGATAATTTTGAAGAAAGAAATGAGATCAAATTTTTCCGACAGTCTTCTTAAAGAGAAATGTTTAGAGTTAGTTCAATTTTATCAAATGAGTAGTTGCCTCTTTCTCATTCTAACCTCCTAGCAATCCCTCGTAAGAACCGAGGTTGAACGGATTCAATATGACGAATATAGCATAAAAAGGAAACCAAACAACACAAGCGTATTTAAGATCAGGGCGAACGAAGATTTTTTTTAACCATTGTTTCACGTCTGGTGTTGACAGAAGATTTCCTGAAGCGTTCATGAGGTTGTGAGTGCCATTTAAAATACCTATAAAATGTTTTAATATTCTCAAAAAAAAAACTCACTCACTTTTGTGCAGGTCCTTGTAACGGTGTGACCAATTTAACAATGTACGTATAATTTGGATCACGCAAAGGAAATTGGCACCTAATCAAATAAAATTAATTAGATCACACAATAAGGTATTTTCATTTGATGTTTTTACTGTCGAAAAAATACGATAGTGAAGGTATTTTTATTTTATTTTTTAGTTTTTTATAACGATTCAAAATGTGCCATCTCGATTTGCCGCCAAAACGAAACGTTCGTGAATGAGGTGTAACCGATGACAGCCGTCTTAAGCGCGGGTCACATTATGCTGGTTGCCAGCTGCTGCTTACCAGCGGCTGGTAGAGGTACCAGCTAGCAGCGGCGGGCAACCTGGTCACACTACTGTTGCTGCTACTCGCGTCTCGCACTCTCCAGTTAGTCATTCACTATATGTCGTCTGTCGTTTCACGTAAAAAGCTAATTAAGCAGTTGTTGAGAGAGGGTGTCAGGGAACTTAGTTTAGAAATGCTTAACCGGCTTCACCGCAAACAGAGACGATGGTGGGTCAGGCCATGGATACAAAGAAGGGAAGAATTAGGGGCATCGTCAAGACTTCTCCAAGAACTGAAAGAAGAGGATCCAGAAACATACAGAAATGTTTTAAGAATGACGGCCCCTCAATTTCAAGAATTGTTAGAATTAGTTGAACCTTTAAATAAAAAACAAGATACAGTATTCAGGCAGGCAATTCAAATAACTTTAATTATATCAATTAAAAATTATAAAATAGTCACAACTAAACAAATTCACAAAAAAACACGTGTTTTCTCGTTGCTGATAGACGCAATATTGGTCAGACTGCGCTGCCGGCTGGTGCCAGCGGTCACGTGATTGATTTTTCGCCGCTGCCTGCTACCAAAAGTTAAACATGTCCAACTTCGTCAACCGCTGACAAATACTCGCCGGCTGGCGACGCCAGCGCCGAATTTTGTTGTCACACCAAGCTGATCGACGGCTGGCAGAAGCGGCTACTTCAACTCGCGGCTGGCAACCAGCATAATGTGACCCGCGCATTACCAGCCAGAAGCGATTTTTACGTCATAATTACAGTGTTAAATGTCCAGTTTTAGATCGTTTTTAAATCAATAATTATTAATTATGAATAACATTTAAAAATTACAGATTATTAGTCCAATATTTAATAGAAATATCAATCAGAAAATAAACTTTTAATCTTGAGAGGTGTTCGTTTACAGGTTGTGAAAATAGCCCATTATATCAAAGAAAGAAGATTTACTTCTTTGTAGATGACAGCTGAGCTAAATCAGATACAAATTTTAATCAAATTACGATTAATTACTTAGTTTAATTTAAGGTTTCCTGGGAAAGCGCAACAGAGACTTATAAATTATAACCCAAGAACAAAGGAAGAACGGCAAAATTCAATTTACCTCAGTCAATAGAACGGTCATATAATATTGTGTGTTGGTTATGGCGACAAGGAAGGTGTTAAAACGGAGCTTTTTAATTAGCGGTATATCTTTCGAGTAGCAGATACCTGGACCATATTTACAGAGAATATGACATGACTGCGTTATTGAATATCTGAGGAGAATGTTAAAGATTCGTGTAAACATGCTCTCCCGTCGTTTCTACAAATGTAGTGCGGAAGTAAAGTGCGTTATTTACGAACTTTGACTTACAGTCCCGATCAGCGATGCATAACCCGCGGCCCGTGGGTACCATTTATTGAAAAACAAACACCTTTGCTGTAGATCACCCCAAGTGGTTCACTACATTTGGTGACTTAGCAGGGGTGCCCGGGTTCATAGGGTGAGGTTCCACTGCGTGGAAGGCCCGATCTGGGAGACTGATTGAGGGAAACATTAAATTTGACCTCTCCCGAAGGGCTCTCTTGGAAAATCATCTTGCACCGCAGTGGGAGGGATGGATTCATTCGTCCGTCACTTCTGAACTTCCTCTCTTTCCTTTTCTATAAAGACCCTCAACACAGTATCCGCAAATATGACAAACGCCCTGAAAGGAATTGTTTTCTTTAGGGCCTCCTATGTGGAGCTAATGTAAAAATAAAAAAGGTGGTGGTGAAAGTAACTATTTTTAGATTTATTTATCTATCGAAAAAGAACAGAAATATAATATTCACATATCCCTCACCCTTCGCGAAAATCAAAATTAAATATTTAATTACTTTAGCTACCCCTCCCTCCAAAGTAGGTAAAGCGGTCCTTCTGGTACTTATATAATAACATGGATGAAAACTATTATTTAAACCCCTGAGCAATTGCAACGCTTCGACGATATTTTTCGAAGCCAGCATCCACGATTTTGAATCTGTCTTAAGAAATTGCGTAACAAGAGCATTTCCTTGAGACGGAGCGTTGATCAACAGACAGTACATAGATTTTATTGAGACTTGTTTCTAGTCCTTAATTTTAGAGCCTCACCTTTATGAGGCAAGTTCGACTAATATATTACGTCCAGTCCATTTGTTACTAAATCACAAAATAATGTTCTTGTCAAGTTGCACATGTGCGTTCACCGGAACTAATCCAGCTACGTTCTATGAAATCCGATAGCGTATATTGAATAACACAGAATCTGTAGTTAATGTTGAATGCATAATAATTCGGATACGTGATATTACCATTTGAAGGTATACTACAATACGCATTACAAGTGAAATTAACTACAAAGTAGCAGCGGGCAGTGGTACCTAGTACAATAAATTTGCGTTTTGTGATATAATCAGATCGTTATTTTAATGTATCCAGTAGTCAGTACCCGCCTGAATCTGTTTGAGGAAGGTGTTAAGAAAATGTTACATACGCGGTGTTCAGTTGTTGGTCGGTTATTTAAATATCAAAGGCGGAAATGCGTACGTTGTAGTTGAACTTAGTAAAACATTCACAATAGATAAACCATCTGAATATGCATCAGGATTACACACCTCCAGAAGTAGGATCTGATTAAAATCTATGACGTTACTCTAGGTACCATAGTGGAAACAAATGAAAAATGTCAACGATTATACCCAGTGTCCGGAAACTCGTTGAACATGCGGGACATCTCACAAGGAACTCAAAAACTTCTTTTTGATTTCAGCTTTTCAAATATTTTTTAACTTTTTGAATATTTTTCGGAAAGTAAAGGGATAAATTTAATATGGCTAAGACACATCTGATATTTCACACGCATCAGAAGCTCCTCTGGCATTAATATTAGGAAAAACCAGGGGATTGGAAATCTATATCGACCCTATTTGGGCAATGTCGAGAGCCTGATTGATTGAGAAAGGGGCTAAACGAATGGTATTCTGCGGATATTACAGTGGTCTGTATAAAATGGTAAGAATGATCTGAAGAAATAGTTGGATCTACATGTAAGTCATTTCACAAAATTACTATTTGCAGAAACATCTTATTCTCACGCTGCTGACAACATCTGTGAATCAATAAAAGCTTGTTCTGCTTGTATGTAATAAATATACAAATATGTAAATGAAAGATTCAGATGTTGGGTAAAGAAATATTTCCACTAATAACTCTCTTCGCCGCCTTGGACTATCCAAGGCTACCGGAAACTCCATAGTTAGTCTTATTTTCATGGACTCCTTGGAAAAGGTAATGCTTTGATTTTCTGTTGGCCTTTCTGGCACCAAAATACCAGTGTAACTACAAAAAGGTAAATGATGTGAAAGAATTACTTATTGGTCAATTTATCGTGTGGATTTTCAGCGAGGTTGTTTTAATGATTTTATTTTTTATTTTAGTCTAATGAGTTATAATCTTTCTAGTCAAAACTTCCCCGGTTTCGAATAATCTGACAATATTTTAAAAATCTCATCAGATTTCTGAGGTCATTTTAAAATTCGAGAACTCAAAAATTAATAAATCAATAAAAATCAAGAACTCAGCCACTGACCGGTCATACATATGTAATTTTGAGTGTTCTAACCCGTTTGACAAAACATGAGTTAAACACCTTGAAAACATATGCTTTTCAATTCGGCTAATAAACCGGACATAATATACATTTTATCGATAGTATTAATGACAGACCGGCTCAAACGAGCGTCCTCATTTTTTACACAAATAGCGTGATATAAATTAATTCAGTGACATTATTATCGTTGCAACCAAAATATAGCATTTCAAATCAGACACAACACATGTATATGTGTAAATACGCTAATCCGACAGGTTCCGATTTACCAGTAATTCCATGGATTATTATTAATATAAGTAGGTACTCAATCAACTTTCTCGCAGTAAAACAAAACAATGTTGACCTACATCAATAAAGGCATTCAAATATTTTGTCTCGAAATGGCGTCTACCGTTTTTACACTCATTGAAGTTGAACGAATTTATCTCAATGAGTTCGATAAACGGTTCATGAAATAATTCGCTTTATTTTCATTCATTATTTCGAGAAATTTAAAATAAAATTTATCTTTATTTATTTATTGTTTCTTTACATGGAAGGTATTATTGTTTACAATAAATTTTTTAAACTCGCCAGGAGAAGCCTGTGAATAATAATATATTAAGTACAATTTCGTTACATTAATGTTTCTTACAGATAATGGGTACCAACTACCAAGCTACTAAGCTGAACGAAGCTAATAAAGTATAGTGTAAACATGTAGGATGACCATGTGTTGAAATTTGATTTGAAATAATGTGCTATTAATTTAAAAAATAACAAAGAAGAGACCTATATATGAACAGTAATAATTAAAACATAGTATTTAATTTCATAAATATTTTTTTTATTATAAACCTACATTATATTACATTGATATGAAAATTAAATATTAAATCATTGATTCATTAATTTTATTTATTCTATTTACGAGTATTATATTCTTTAAATTTTCATATAAAATGCCGTAATAATTTTCTCATCATCATCAGAAATTCTCTTAATTACCTAAGTCTTATGTGTAATAATTGTTTGACATTCGACCTTTTTTACGGTGTAACTAAAATCTCAGACTTGCAATGGTGTGAATACTGTGAATAGTGCAAGAATTAAGTGGACGTCTTAAGCCGAAATACAAATGCATTAATACGGGTTGAATAAACTGTATTTCTCTCAATTTCACCACTGGGTCCAATTTGCGTTTTCTCTTACAAAGAACAGCATAAGAGTGCAAACACGGCTCGTATATTATCAGCAGACTTAAACTGGATGCATTGAAAAATCTGGCAAGTATAATACTACTCGGAAAGAAATTTTTCTCGCGTGGTATTCAATGGATGGCGTGGTACATTTGAACTTTTATTTTGATGTGGTGGCGTTAATTTTGCTAATCATTGAAGATCACGGAAATGACACAAATTAACAAGTACGATGTATTTGTGCGAGAGTGTTTGACGAATAGAAAAGGCTTATTTCTATTGTCTCTTTTGATTTGCATGTAGTTAGAAGTTACTCAATTTTATATAAATATTATGAACTGACTTCACACCTTGCGTGTGAAGTCAGTTCACTGAAGAAATGAGGCTTCATCTTTACGACGGCAGATTTTAATACTCAAAATTAATGATAATTAATTGGTATTTAAATTTAATGTGCTCACCAAGAAATTCTGTGTCATACGCAGGGTGCAGCATTCGAATATATTCAAAAATTATATATTAAGTAGGTACTAGAGTTTAGTGCTGATTAGAGGAGTGATGGGGGCTTAACGTAGCTGAGCAAAGACAAGACAACGGGTAGAGGAAATTTGAGAAGCAGGTTCATTAGAATCATTAAATGATAAATAAACATAGCAGAAGTTATTTTAAGCAACATTTCACTTCTTAAAAGTGTTTTTTTCACCGGAAATATATTGTCATTTTCTTCCACTCTGGAACGTGGTATTATGATTATAATTGCACTTGCGAAGAGTTCTAAATTTCCCCTGGTTTCTGACTTATGGAGACAATCGCTCCGCAACATAGGACGTCCTATAGAGGATGTCGTGACAGGCATTCATTACGAAACTTTACCAATATGAACCTATTTAGTTTCCTTCACATATCGTCCCACTCCAAAAAGTTAAAGATTTCTATCAGAAGAGAAGAAATGGCATATTCCATCCAAGCGAATGAAGACGAGTAGGAATTTAAATACAAGTACATTGTAGGGAGATATATTATTCCAAACACTATTGAATCTATGCATTCCGATGGAAATAATTGTACATTGGCATTGGTTTCCGGAAAAGCCAGGAATGTTGTTGCTTATCTTTAATCTGTTAATTTATTTCTCATAAGCCACGTGGAACGATTCAATGAATAGAGTGGAGCACATATGGTTGACGTACTGACTAGTAAATTAGTCGCATAATAAAATGCAAATTTTGTTAATTACATGCACTCACGCAATCCATGATGAGCTCAGCCTATTCTACTTCCTACGTAATACAGTATAATACAGTTTCCACAGTAAAACCAATTTTTTGTGACTTTTGACTTAGACGTTAGAAATGATAAAGAATCAAATTAATATTTTGTTTTTGAACACAAGTGATATAATGAATTTTTTTAACTAAAACTTTAAAAATATAATAAGTTATCTTTTTTTTTAATTTACAAAACGTACATAATATTATCACAAAAGTAAATTAGGATAAATCACTAATTTTATTTAATTTCTTGTATTAGTTCATTTTACTATATTTCTCTTAGAGTTAAAATGTTTTCAATGGCCACGACAAATTAATGGCAATTTTCGTAATTTTTTATAATCAGCTGAAGTTCGATGTAATTTTAGATTTTCACCGATAAATCTGGAGCGATTTGTTTTTGGGGTATTATGCCGTGATGCCCTACCACCTGTTTTAGCCCAAGATTCGATCAGCGTTACAGTGTCTATCATCAGGGCAGATGTAAGCTAACCAGTCGTCGATACATCTGTCCCGATGATGGACACTGTAACGCTGTCCGAAACGTTGGCTTAGTAAGGAGTCAGCGCGACATGGCATAATACCCCAAAATAAATCGCCTTAACCTTTGAAGTTTGACTGATACTTGATCCTTGAGTCTTTCTTGTAAATTCTGACGCAGGCATGTAATATTACATATTTATGTGATAGTATTGATATTTACATGCAATAGGCATACAGAATAAACACAACCCTTGAATTAATGTTTTTTGGATAATAAGAATTCAATAAATTTATTTTTTAATGTCTTCTAGTGCGCTGTGAGAGTTTTCCAAAATACAACCTGTTAAAATTTTATAGCAAATTAGTGGACTTCTCCTTAGCTTTATGGACCACGCATTGGATTTTGAGTCTCGAGTGTTCGGGAGTTCCATTCCTGGCGCAAATTAAAAATAAATAATAAGTCTTCAGAAGTTTATGAGTTCATATAAAGGAGATTTCGGCATTGGCACTAAAATGTTAAGAAACCTTAAAATTCATGTAACGTGTTGTAAAGAAAATTGAGAGATAATTAAAAATTCATTAGATTTTTTATATTATTACCAGCCATGGTACACTTGGAAAAATAATGAAAATGAGAACCAATATATTCAATGTGTTTGTTCTGAGTTGTAATTAATTATATTTATATCGATAAACTGGTAATTTTAGATTAAAATATGGTTTGGTTTCGTGGAAGCTGTGGGTGTTTAAAGCACTACACGACATGGCGCCACCCTACCTGTCGGAACTGTGCATTCCAAATGATGTCAATACTAGGCAAGCAACCCTTAGATCAGCATCTTCAACAGCCATGGGTAGACTCTCAGTGCCTATGCTCAATCCCAATACCAATTTCGGAGACCGGGCGTTTGCAGTAGCAGGCCCAACAGCTTGGAACAAACTCCCTTCACATTTGCGAAAGATCGACAGTACATCTGAGTTCAGAGCAACGCTCAAAACTCACCTTTTCACATTATCATATCCCGATAATAACTTCATTTTTTCAGTAGTATTTCATTACTCAGTCCATGGAAATTACCTAGATTGATGTATCTTCATTACCAGCTTTTACGTTATTACGCAACTTTTGACATTGTATTATGTACAACTTATTATGCGAAAGCTTTTTTTTTTTGTAATATTTTTCATGACTTACACTGACAGCACGGGCACTAACATAACAACATGTGTTTATAAACGTAAATAAGTATGTTAGTCGTAACAGTTGCAAATCATAATGCAAATAGAGCAGTAACAATACTGCTCTATTCATATTATGACTTCGTATTATGACAGTAATCATAACAATATGTGATTATAAATGTAAATAAGTATGTTAGTCGTAAATAACTAATTTTAAGAGAGTTGCAGGTCACATTACGAATAGAGCAGTAACAATACTGCTCTGTTCGTTTCGTATTGCATTATGGCTTGCGCAATTACATGTACAAACTCGGTTATAAAAATAAGTATAGTTATAAATCACTAGTCATAGAAGTCTTAGTTGTAAGTCATTAGTTATAATATAAGCCACTTGTAGTATATAGGCATAGATTAAATGTATAAATGAATTTATAAAGCGCCCTTGAGGTGATTTTCTCACGAAAATGGCGCTATAAATATCATCCAATAATTTTATTATTATTATTATTCACGAGGAAACCGTGCAAGATGAACATAAGATGAACGTAAAATTAGGATACAGGTGTGAAGTGACGTTTTCTAAAGATTTATTGATCTTGATTTCAGGAGCCTCGATGTTTTACGATTACCGACACGAGGAATCCGGTAATATAATTAATTTGGAATTTAATGAGCTTTACAATCGTCCCAAGGGCAGTGATTTTATAACATAAACAAATAACCTTCAGCACAATGATGGTATCATGAATCAAGAACATCAATCTTTCATCATATTATTAATTAAATTATTTAACCATAATTCATGGGAAAAGTTGAGTTAGGTTTATTTGATTTATGTGAGGTTGAGTTAAGTTAGGTTATTAAGTGACTTCTGATAAATTTCACCCTTTGAAGGAGTTCCCTGTCAAATATTCTGTGGGTTAATTAAGTCTTAATTAAGAATTATAAAAAACAATATGTGTAAAGAAATGAAAGATCAAATCGAATGGTGAGCTCTGGAGTGTAGAGGTTATAAACCACCCGTAGATCATTGTTGACTATATTAACTCGAAAAGTCATCTGTTGCCAGATTTACTTTTCAGCTTCAAATATTCCGTATTAAATTTTTCAACGAGAAAATAGATGGATAACGGCCAAATCCGAGTACTAGTACTAGTGATATATTGATTTAGTTTTTTAAAATGTGATTAATCGTTGTACTTTCTGACAGTGTTTCAAACTAAGAGTGACGCGATTTCAAAATACATATCATATCATCAATTTGTGGGTAGATAGGGATGCAACGATTAACCTCTACAAACGAGTATATTTACATTTTATTAAACGAAGTTAAAAAATTATTTCTATTTGTATATCTCCTAATCCCAATGATTAATACTACTTAAAATGCATTTGGAAACTTACTAATAAGACCGACGTTCGTTGAGAATAGAAGTTGCTTTATTTATGATATCGTAAAGTTTAAAATGAATATTTAACTGAACTAGACGTAGGCTCTAAGTTATTCTGAGGATCCAAATTGCCAGACTGATTGTGTCAGCCTAACTACCAAATGCTTTCGGCTATCACCGGAACCGTTCATAAATTAGACACGAACGACAATAGATGATACTTTTCTATTATAATACTTAACTGACAATTTGTTGGAATATCACAAAACTTCGTATAACTAACTCTACTAACAATTATATTAAATCCTTTAATATAATTATATTATATTAAAGGATATTGAAACTACCTGACTAACTTATACACTGCGCGAATAGACATAAAATACCCAGCACTTCAAAAAGAATACTTAACTGACATCCATTGGAATATCTATACACTGCGCGAATAGACATAAAATACCCAGCACTTCAAAGAGAATACTTAACTGACATCCGTTGGAATATCTATACACTGCGCGAATAGACATAAAATACCCAGCACTTCAAAGAGAATACTTAACTGACATCCGTTGGAATATCTATACACTGCGCGAATAGACATAAAATACCCAGCACTTCAAAGAGAATACTTAACTGACATCCGTTGGAATATCACAAAACTTCTTGTAACTAACTATACTAACAATATCTATTGAAGGATGCTGAAACTAACCTACACACTACACTTATAGACCCAAAGTACGCAGCACTTCAAAAAGACACTATAATGTGTCTTACAAAAGATGCAGGTTTATAATTTCGTATTCGATAAAAATCGAAGCCACGACCTCCGTGTCAGTAAATAGGTAACTCAGCGGTTTACCGCTAGACCACAAAGGCCGCCAATAATAATTGAATAACTGCAAAAATTTCGCAGTATTACGCTCCATACACGATACAGATACATCATTAATCAACTTATTCGTGAGAAGATAATAACGTTCGTAAAGTCTTTGACAGGAACACAGTGTGCATAGTTACATCTAAGCAGTGCTAACCATGGTACTGCTTCTACTTGAAATGCGAACATATTATATTTCTAGTGCCTTCTCTTACCGAAGGTTGGCTGTGATCAGGAAAATCGACTGCATTCCGGAACAACTCAACGGAACTACAATCGTACCAGTCAAATCGGTTTCGAATCCATAAGGTGCAGCATTCTCCTCTGCTACTCTTTCAGTTCAGCAAACTTGTTATTAATTTAATCTTACTTTAGAAATTCAGATGGAGAAAGGGAGTGTTTTGTGATCAAGACCTGAGATTTATTTTATATTTTATTGTTATTAAATATTGCAGCATTCGTAATATATTTATGCGAACATATATTTGTAGTATATACTATACTTTTTCATACCGATCCCCATATGGACCATACCCGGACCCACATGAAATTTTTTTATTTTCATACTCACGATTTTATACAAATGGTTACATCATACAAAATTTTGGGACGGTACCAAATCGGCAAAAATTGTAACACCTTGAACATAACCGTATACCGGCAAATGATAAATAATCAGACAACCGGCAGGGGTAAGGCGGGATCGAATTCCAACGTGGCAAATAAATTTTATTTTATTAGAATAAGTTAACAATAATAATCTAAACGAAAATATGAAAGAGAACAAGACACAGAAAAAAGACAATGGTCGCAACTGGGATTCGAACCCAGACCTCTCCGTCTAACTGGGACGAGCGCGTTAACCAATTTCCCTATTGCCACCTTCTGTCAAAGCCGTCATATTTGTCAAAATCATATTTTCAAATTTTAGAATTACATTATTATCAACTAATTATTTTTCTCCATATTACCCTTTATAAAAATTGAAATTTTATTTGATTAATTTTTGTTATTCCACAATTAATTCATTAAAAAAATAATACAGTAGGTATATTTGCGGCACGTTCTAGAGTGGATAATACTTTCAGTATCGCCCTGGTGTAAGACCACCATTCAGAGTTGAAACGTTGCCTGAAATGGCTTTAGCCGTGTTTGGTGACCAGATCTGAATGGCCAGGTACTTCCCCACCTTCCTCTTCCCATCTCCTTCCCTTCCCCACTACCTTCAGCCTCACAACATACCCCAATTGGAGATGCCATAGTCTCACTGGCTCCAGACGGGAGCAGCTGAGATTCTTGTGATGTATTCACATAAAAAAAGGGGTGATGAACAAGGATTTTATTCAAATAACATGGATTTTCCCATATTGTGGAAAAAAGTTTAAAATTGTTTTAATATTATATTATTATTATGGAATCTCACAGTACAAAAATAGAAATGTTAATCATGTACCTAGTTGGCGCTTATAGTGATGTCATAACTTTATGTATGTTTATGTTACGTTAGGTTGGGTATTGTACGGTTATGAGTACCTCCATTTCTTTATTTTGTGAAGGAAAAAATGGTAAATTAATAGAATGTAACGTAATATGTATGTGTTTTTTTTAATATAATTCACTAATAGTGCACCGTTGGCAAGCAAGACATAAGGCCGTAATATGAACATTGAGGATTACAACGGTGGATCGGTTATTGTAAATATATATGTAAAACAACATTCATCGGCAAAACGTCGAGTTCCGTGATCTGAAGGTTGCGTTTAATTTATCGACAGATATTCAGCCAATACGAAGTTAACATCGGGTTGTTAGTCACTGTGTTCTCAGAGGCCCGTATTTAGTACAATCGCACTTTAACTGAAAATGTGTATTCACAGATTAAAAACTTAAATTGGTATAATCCACCTGTTATCAAGGAATTACATAAAGGTATGGCTGTCGATGTGTCGATGCGTCATAATTTTCCAAAACGTTTGTTTGTCGAAGTTTCGGGTGCTTTTGTATTCGTTATCTAATTATTTAGTACAATATTTTCATTATTTTGCCTATAGGGATTGAAAATTATAATTTAAAATATTTTTTGTAATATATGGGCTAAAAAAAATTATCAAAATTTTGCGGAGTTATTGTTTTTTAAAGGCTTTATCAGACTTATTTAGTTTTCGATATTATGACGAACATAATTTCATTTAGAAATTCATTGATTTTTTCCAGATAGGTAATGTATTTTTTGTAATTATGGTAGATTAACAGATTCTTTAAATTTCAACAAATTTATTGAATTTTATCTGTTCTATTGCAATTTAACTATTTTATTAAAATTTATTATTTTATATTGAAATTTAAGTGTTTTATTGTAATTTAACTGTTTTATTGATATTTAACTGTTTTATTGAAATTTAACTGTTTTATTGAAATCAACTGTTTTATTGAAAGTTAACTGTTTTATTGAAAGTTAACTGTTTTATTGAAATTTAACAGTTTTAATGATATTTAAATATTTTATTGAAATTTATTGATATTTATCAATATTATTGAAACTAAACAAAATTATTAAAAGTTAAAAAATTTAATCAATTTATTAAAATTTAACAATGTGGTTTTAGTTTAATCATTCTGCATATATTTCACAGATTTATTGAAATGTTACGAAAATTTATAATTAACATATCCATTGAAATTTTAGAGATTTAATGTATTTTAACAGATTTATCGAAATTTAACACTTTTATTTCTTATTTATTCAATAAATGTTCTAAACTAAATCTTTATAGAAAACCTTGTGATCTCGATTTTTTCTCAAATATAAGCGAGTTCTTAAATCTGTTAATACGCCGTATAACTATAAATTATAATCTCCGACCTTGTCCGAATTTTCCTTCGGTATTGTTTTCACAGTCGAAACCGACTAAATGGCTACAAACAGGTGCATATTAATACGATAACGCAAAATAGATTTTGTTATATTTCAATAGATTTTTTAGTCCAGCGTTGTATAGTTATTGCGTACTGTACCGACATAACGTGTTAATTGGACATGGCCTTAGAAGTAAGGTAGCGTCGAACCAAAGATTTTTGGCATCACCGCGTCACGTTTTAGAAAGTTCATGAATACGCTACTCAGCTGAGGCGTGCAGGCGTACCGCTGATAGTTCCGTTGTAACCTCTCCCTCCTTATGACATACAACGCTTGTAATAGAAATAGGTGTTACATCGGAGCTCTCGGTGGCAGGACCATAATCGCACTTACCGGCACTTGCTCGAGGCAAGGTGTACACCTGATAGCTCAGTCAACTTCTCCCTCCTTTTCATTAACGATGCGTGTCACAGAATGAGAGGTTGCAATGTATATCTTACTGACAGGATTGCGTACGTACTTTCTATCACATGGTAAGCATCTCAAATCACAATATGTACAAATATAGTATTCGGGCATACAACATGTCCATAAATACCCTATCCCTATTAAAATGCTATTGGCTTATACAAATGCATGTCTGAAAACTTCGGCCGTAGTCATCACCACTTCTTGTTCAACAGATAATACATGAGGTACAGCGTAGCATGACAAGAGGAACTGTGGTATTGAAGGAAATTTCTAATGCTGTAGAGATGTTTTATTATTGTTTAAATAACCACGAAAATTCTGTAAGAGCTCCTCTTCCCAAATAAGAATTTTTTACTGTAAATGGATGATTAATCTGCTGCACAAATAATTTAAAGAAAATTATTTTATTTTCATATTAACACCTCGAACGAATCCCTGTGATAAATCTGTGTTTTTGTGACCGTATTATTTACGTGTGGGCGCATAATACGTTTTACGTACTTACATACGTTATGACTCGACGTTTTGAAATTCTTGATTCTTCAAAGTTGTATAATTCTACCATTTGCATTCGGTGAATCCCCAAGAACATTTCAATAATTTACTAGTAATTTTTCTGTTATCTATGTTCCTTGTAACATACGAACTTCATTTTTTATGAGAGTTTCTTAAATAGTATAAGACATTGGCAAAAGCATTGTATGTGATGTGTCTATATGCCATAATAATATATTAATAGCTGACATTGATTCGAATGATTTTAATATCTAACCGAGCACTGGGGATCCCCATATAAGGGTCTACTGTACAGTTATGAACCAGACATGGTCGTTGAACCCCTGAATCAAACAACGATCGTTTATTTCCTCGTAATTTTACTACTAATCGTCCCGTATTTTACTGAGTATGTGAAAAGACGGTGGATTTGACTGTGTGCCACATATCATAATGTAATATTTAATCTTGACAGGTGAGGTTTGATTAATGGTCATAATATTGATCTGTGCAAAGGGGATCCCATGAGGGTATCTATCTATCTATGTGGGTTTATTGTATCTACCTTATTTTTTTTGCAGTTTACTGTAAACCACAATGACGAATTAAATTTTAAAATGAAACTTCGAAATTTTGTTTTGCCAGATTTGGAGACGGTGAACCCCAAATTAATTTAACTAGGTACTTATATAACTTGGATTTCATGTAACTAATCTGTATATTTATTAAGAGTTTTTTAATTTATTTTACTAGTTGGGTTATTCTATGGTTAACATTAAATGTTTTACTAGACTAAATTTGCATGTATTGTTTGTAAACCATTGTTTTTTTTACTGTCTGCAATTTAAAAAAAGTTAATTAAACATTTTTACAAAGAATCTAAATTTATCCGAGAAGAATAAAAATGTTAATTAATCGTACATAGAAAAAATATATCGTGGTTAGCTATCACGTGATATTTCAACATATGTTATTTATGAGGTGATATTTCACAAAACGTCGATGTACCTACAGTTTTCCTATTTATTTATTAGTCTCATCCTTTTATCAGAAACATAATTTAGACAGAAATAATGCTATTGCAGCAAATTATTAAATAAATGTTTTTAAATATGAGTAAATTGTTGGATTATTTAAAACCAAGTGAAAACTTTTTCTCATTCTGATAAATATGAATTAATAAATATAAATTAATTTAAAAAACTAGTTTCGGATACAATACGCTTCCGCGTATCGTTTATTGTTAACCTAATAAAATTTAGTCAATTTAAAAAAAAAATCTGAGAAAATTATCTATTTATATATTTTTATAATAAATGGCCTCCGATTACTGTTGTTTCCTCATTGGTTTGCCTTGTACCATAAAAACAATTATTCCTATTTTCCTAACAGCATATAAATTATTAAATCAATGTTGATAAAACATTTGACGTTTTAAATAATTTTATTAAGTAATTCCTGAAAAAACAGTGATGTTGTTAAACAGGTATTTGTTATTGAACGATTCTGAATGTCTTAAACAAATCGACGGTACCATTTCATTGTTAACTACCAGACACATTTCACAGCTGGCAAACTGTTGTGGGGTTCACCCCAGTTTAGGTCACCCCAAGTCGTTCGCTACGTTTGGAAGGGGTGCCTAGGTTCATGGTGTGAGGTTTGTCCGGGTCTTGGCGGCAGATGCGTCTTCCCACCTGCTGCATGGCAGGCTGGATCGGGAGAGAATGCTTGAGGGAGTCCTTTAGACTTCTTCAGCCGTACTGTGACCCCCCGATTCCTACCCACCCCTAAATACATTTATCCTTTCCAGAACTTCCTTTCCTTTCTTTCCTAAAAAGACCCTCCACACAGCATCCCCGATGATGATATAGGCCCTGAGGGGAATTATTTTCGTCAGGGCTTTCTGTGTGGAGCTAATGTAAAAAAAATGCGCAGCGATACCCATAACCCTAGGCTAATGCCAATGTTGTAATAAAGAGTAATTTAAGAATGATTGAATTTAGAAATATTTATCACTACTACAATTTTTACTATTGAATATACTTCGTCACATCATTTGAACAGGGTTCTAACTTCATTTCACCATGTTCTGAGATATAAGCTTTCAAAGATAGCAAAGACGATTTCCCATTATCTATTTACCAATTTCTGATTTTGAGGTTGAATCTTCCGTGAAATATTTAATTGAACATATTTTAATAGGATGTATACTTACCATTTTAGAAAATATCTAAAATGCGATAGAACCATAAGCAACCAACTAGGGCACTCTAACTAGATGCATAAGGTTCTAACTACAGTTCCCTAATGCAATTCTAAGCTAGGGCCACGTCTTTTTAAAATATTTTTTTCCATTTAAATATGATAAACTACTTTACACAAGATTGACCCTCAAAATCAAAAAGTGTTAAATATTTTACAAAACTTCGTCTTTGCAAACTTCGAAACCTCAGAACAAGGTAAGACGTAGTTAGAACCTTATCCAACCAAAGTGATGAACTACAAAACGCCTCGTAAAAACGATCAACTATCAGATACAAAACAATAGAGGTTATGTATCTAACCTTGTAAAATAAATGGAGCTTGATTTTAGAAAATTTTCATACAAATATACGGCTCTGAAAATTATTTTGGTTATAGAAATGAGCATATGAGCAAGTTTTACAAAAAATGTTAGTTAGAACCTTGTTCAACTGACGTGACGACTTTGCAGGAAATGCAAAATTAATGTTAAACACTTCCAACACAAAAGTTAATGCAATCTCTCTGCATGATAGCATCATCGTTAATTGAGTAAGTATGCAATTTAAAAAGTTGTCTAGTAATTATCTAAATGAGATTGGAACATGGAAGATGATTGGTTTGTGCCACCCATAAATAAGTACAGAGCAATAGCGTGCTAACTGATGACTACGTTCGTTATTCATATTGACTGGGGGAAAAATAAAATAAAAAGTCTTTCACAACGAAATGTGCTCGTAAATTCATTGATTTTAATTTATTTACTAGACATGTTTTTTTAAAATTACTAATAGTTCCGTGAACAGTAGACTTCGAGTCCAAAAAAGTGTGCTTCTAATTCTCTCGCATTTTATAAATTAAAACCAAAATTTCCTCTGAAATCATAATACTTGTTATAAGTTAGTTGTAACTGGTAAATACCTACTTTTTTTCAAAAACGAAATTATATGACATTATGAAGAAAGTTTCCACATCATGGTTTTTGCATTGGGTTATGCAAAAACAATATTCCACTTGGTAGGTATATTTGTACATCTTTGGACAGTAGCGTCATTTCGATACTTATACGGGGACGCCCGAGGAAGACATGGCATGATTAAGTGAATCAGAAAGGTACTTGAGTCGGGCCATGTCAAAAGTCAGAATAAAAGAAGAGAATGTATGAGACGATGTATGAATGTGAGTGAGGCAAAGAGTGTGTGCCAAGGCCGAGTTGTTTGGCGGTCCATTCTCTCTGCCTACCCCTGCGGGGATCCGTCGTCGTGGTTAGTTAGTTAGTTACGATTTCTGGTAATTTTTGTTCAAGAATTGTGAGATTTAAACAAGCAGGTTTTGTAATTTGATGTCCTATTTTGTTCGTTTCCAAAACCATCAATATTCTGAGTACTGCATTCATCTCTTTCATCATATAATCTTTGCGACTACCCACATGAGATTTCAACAAAAATCAAGTTAAAAAATATTTATTACCAATAGTCTCTTTTAGACAAAGTATAGTCTCGTTCTATAATATTTTTTGCACATATTTTTTTTTCCATTTAGGTAACCTAAAGTATATATCTAGACAGGGCATGTGGATCTTAAAAATGACACCAGCATCAAAAAATTGATCATAAAAAAACATCATCACACAGTAAAAGATCGCAAGGAGCATTGGTTTTTACCTTTTTTTGGTCTGCGTGGAGCAAATTTGTCTTGCAGCAAGTTCGCAGCAACGGAATCCCTAACTTTGTGAAGATCATTTTTCAAACACGATATTGAGGCAGTAAGAAATATTTTAGGTATGGGCTAACATTAACAATGTAATCATTTATGAAAATACTTAAAAATAGGTGAAGTAACAGATAGATTCGAGGCAACGCCATCGTGTCGATAAAAATAACATTTGATAAAAAATATTTAATTTCTTCCTAGCAAAACGACTATGTCACACAACAGATGCGATGGAATTCGATGGTAGTTGTATTGTGAAAATACTCAAAGGTAGTGTTACTTTTGGATTGAAATTAGGGAGAAGAGAGAAATAAGTTACCAGATTATGTATATGAAATCCAATATATATATATAGTTATTATATCGATAAGGTAACTAAAAGGTAATTTAGATAAGTGTTATTATTTTGGTATTGTATCTATGAGTGCTTTCTTTCGTTGTTTTCGATAAATATTATATATCGTAGGTATGGCATGGCATGACTACTAATCGATTGGACTGCACGCCACTGTTTACTAGACAGTCATATTGGTAGTGACTTCCTTGAATATATTAGATTAAAAGGTTATTAGTTCTTACATGAATGTTAAGAAATGCATTTGATATTATTAGAAAGTGACACCTAATGTGTCATTCACGTCGTTGGATCCACAAGTCCATGACATGTGTCATTATAACGAAAGCAGATAATGTGAACTCAGTGTCAAAGAATGACACGTAAATATAATACTCATATACTCACTATTTGTAAGATAACACCCACACGGATATTTTGTTTGTTATAATATTTGTGAAGAATCAATTGGAAGGTGCTTTACAAAGCTCTAAAAAGTTACATACACCTAGAGAAAATTTGATAAAACCGACGTTTTTGCCTAAATTATTTGAATCTGACAGTTGGCCCCCTGAAATTATAATTTTTGTGCATTATTTCTCAACTTAACCTAAACCTAAAATCGACTTCCAAATACCTGACTTCAAGGCCCTGAATGAAATTATTTTCCTCGGGGTTTCCTATGAAAAGGTTGGAAAGGACGACTCATATTGTTGGATTATCTTTAACTATTTATAACTTTCAATAAAAGAAAGTATGAAATGGATAACAATGTTATAAATTATAACACGTGAGAAAACTTTTTAAATTACATCCTCCAACAGATAATTACATAATATAATGTTTGCAGAAATAAGGTACTTCTACTGTTATAAAGGAACCAATAAAATATATTTTAAAATGTACAACATCATGACGTGTAAAAGCTTCAAATAAATACATGTAAAGTATTAGTCACAGGTAACTTGGTGACAGGAAATTTGGCGAGGAATGTAAATTTGGCGAAATATTTAATTATTTAATTGTATATAAAAACAACAGGACACTGGTTACAGTGATAAGACAATTTACAGACGTTAAGTAATATTTCATAGTGGGTACCTATGATGTGTTTCTTTGTAGTGTCTTATTTGTGGTATGATATTTAGTAATTACCGGTTGATGTGCGTAGTGGGTAGGTGTGTGTGTGTGTGAATGTGTGAGTATGTTTGTAGAAGTGAGAAGTGGTGATGTGGGAAGAGATATGTATGCGCATTGAACAGTTTATATTATATACAGAAAAATCACCTTGAGGTGATTTTTCACAAAACGGCGTTCTATAAATTATAAATTATTATTATTGTAATGATGCTCTTTTTAAATTTGGGCAGTGAAAGATAAATATATATTTAAATAAATATTATTATGAGTGAATCTATGTGTAAGTCAAATATTGTAATTGCCTCGGATACTATAAATTTGATAAATGTATTTATAAAATTTTCCATGGAAATATTAAACACGAGCGTGTCCATGGATTGTTTTAACAGATCATTTATTTACAGCAGTCTGGAGTTCAAATTCCTTTCCGGTAATAACCTTTATCAGCGACTAGCTTGAAAATAAATAATACTTACTTGTTCAATATTTTATTACCATATAATTATCAATATTTATTTAAATATGTCAAGTTCCCCACATGTGAGTTGAAGTTAAATTAATGTTTCGAAATTGAACAGCTAGGTATTAACAGTTTTCAATAAAAACCGAAAAATGTGTTGGATTTAGACCACGGCGGGTGCTAAATTGTTAAGATGATTGACGTTGGGAGTCTAATCGTTTTAAAATAAATATTATGTTTAGTATAGCTCAGAAGAAAGATACAAAATCTCCCTTCCTTTGTCATAGTATAAAGTATATATATATAATAAAGTATATTATATCGTTGGGGCTGTACCGGGTCCGGGTCCCTGCGGTCACCGTACGAGAATGGCGTAAACTGAACTTTTCCGACCGCCCTACGTTTTCGGAATTGCCAGTTTTTTCAAAAGCAATTTTATAACTAACAATAAAGAAGAGATATATTCCTAATTAGTCCTGATTATTACCTGTGTAGCGACAGAGTAGGTTAATACATAAATGAGTTACTAGTTTATGTTTCATTATATATATTATTACAAGTAAATAATATGTGATATATTCATTATTCATGTCATAATATCACAAGTCGATAACCTTCTCTCATTTGAAACTATTCAAATAGAATTTGTGTCAGATAACTTGTTTACTCGGTTGTATTATTTCTGCATGATCTAGTAGTCATAGCTTTTACATGGAAAATGTTTGCAAATAAGGAAAGTTGTATAATAAAATAAGACAAACATTATTTGTATACCGTAACATTTGTTTGTTGTCGTTCCAACCATGCGCGATTAACGTTTAGGTAGGTGATATAATTAATATTAATGTATTTAAAATTAATTTTCATATTTGTGGGTAATAACGTGTCTCTACCTACCTAATATCAATATTTTTTAATAATATTCTACTACGACGTTGATATTTTTCAAACGATCAACCTACTTGTGTAAACCAACGCATAATAATTAATATATGCAACCAATTGAACTGTAAACTTGCGTAAAAAGTCATCAATTATTATTGTTTAAATAAGACATAAAATATTGTACTTCTCTATATGACACATTACGTATTTTTTGTTAATGTTTATTACAATCGTTCACCTTGAGAAATCGATATAACAATTATTTATGATCAATTTTATTATTTGTTAACTCACTAGTGAATTTGTAAAAAGTTACGATATTTAGATAATGTTGTGCCAAATTAATTGGTAAATAAATAAAATTGAAAATAATAAAGATATTTAAAGGAAGAAAATAATGTTCAATTAATGAAGAGAATAGAAAAATCAGAAACAGATACGGAACCTCTGGGTTCTCTAAAATGCTCTATTAACAAACTGTAAGATTTAACTGTATCATTCTTCGACCAAGAACTACCTGTGTTCATTATCTTTAAATATGAATGCAAGATTCAACCCGAACTAAATGCTATCTAGATAGTGTCTTGGAAAAATTTATCCATTTTCTATTTAATATGCGACATCCGTTGACTTTTCTACTAGTGAGGATGAATATTTATTTTTACTCATTAAGTTTAAATTTGTTCAATTGCATTGCTTTCTGTTTATTCTTATCACAAATCAAATATTCAGATTGTAAATAAGTAAGTACAGAGATTTGACATCACGGCTGATATCACGGCCAATTACCTACTTGTTAAAGAGGCGATGGTAATGAAATATAAAAATGAAAGTCAATAAATTACCCGGAGAATGCCGGAGAATATTTATAAGCACCGAAAGTAAGCAATATTATTAATTCCTATAGCCCAATTATTATCGTCACTATTTTTATGAACGGAGTAAAATTTATCTAAGTTTGAGGTTTATAACATTATATCTCATTATGGCACCCACATAAATCAATTATTTAATGCATTTATTTAAAATTCTTCATGTAATTATGTAGAATAGTTTTGATATCAGTAATGAAGTAAGCCACAGTGTGTTCGTTGACCCCAATTACCTACAGCATTCGCACGTTTTCCCCTGAAATATCTGCTTTTAATCGCTCTCTGAATTCGCGGCGCGCAAATCCCGAGACAACAACGCGCGAAATATGAAAAACCAAACACCTTTTTTCCCTTTCTATAAACCCGCTCGTTATTAACTGCGAAGAAAACTGAATTTCCAGCTCGCGATAATAACATTTAGCTCGGTGCAACGCGCCAAACATCTGGCCGCCATAATAAGTTGCACATGCGCAGCGCTCAAGAGAAAACCACCATCCTAACAGGTTTCACTGCAGCCCGTTTTCAAATACAATTAATAAATTTACCTCGATATATCATCAGTTTAATCCACTCTTATGTCAATTAGAATAACGTACAGTTGAGTTCATAAAACCCATCAGAAATTAGACTAGCGATTATCACACATTATCTTATGTATTTCAGAAAGTAAGGTGAAATTCCATGTATCAATTTTATTCGACAATGATGTATCGTTAATTTATGGTTTTGTCATTAAGTTAGCGACACTTTGATTTACGAGTCACAATTAGTCGGATCACAAAGGAAAAGCAAATTGCTTACAATTAAATGATTGCAAAATGTCTCCTTGCCGACACATACTGCCATCGAACGAGTTGCTGGTGAGGTCAGTCAATGAACGATTTCTTCAGTTAGCGGCTTTATATGCATATGTAAATAAAAAGTGGTTTGAGACGTTGTTTATGGTGGTTCAAGTTTGGAGCTGACAATGCAAGAACGAGGTTTACCTAAAATTATCGTAATACTTCCTGGCTGCTTTGCGAACTCGATTATAACATTCGTTGAATTAAAAGTTACGTATTGTTCTGCCTTTCTAAATAAACTCATATTTACATTTCACGAGATAGAGTCATTGAAAGATAAACAAAAAACACGGTACCTATTTCACATTATCGTAATCATTATTTGCATGCAGAGTTCTGTTTTTGTTGAACATAAAGAAAGTTGGTTTTGTTTTGGAAATAGGTACCTAATTTTTTTACTGAATGTAATTTCATTACATCGATAATTTTTTAAACATTGCAGTGATACATCGAGTGATGTTCCCAAAGTTAGTTTTAAACGTTTGTTTTATTACGAATGGTTTTGTGCTGAAAATGGTAAATGTGTAATGTGTAATTAGATGACGGTTAATAAAACTTACCTTGATCTTGTGCATTCTGCAAATGATGCTGCATGTGATGGAGATGAGCATAGTAATGATGATGGTGCAATATGCACTCCAAATCCGTGCAATTTAACATGGTTGCACTCTGTCAGTGATCCGTTAACAAACAGACAAACCGACAATCTCGCTAACAAGAGACACTCACTTTAAACTGCAATGGTTATATTCCGGTGGCACTGACGTCACCTCAGTGCGGTGAACTCGATCATTTTAGAAAACACACACGGTTTAAAAACTGATAACACCACAAAGCATTGATCGTAAATTTTATTTGGTTTGATTTTTAACAATCACTCGCGTAAAGGTCGAGACTCTCGACAAACACTCGCGCACGTCACAGACAGGTAAATAAATATTCCGAGTTGAGTTAGGCTCTGCCGGTTATAGACTTCGGAAACGTCAAATCCACGTGTGTTGTTGTTTTTCGGTCGGGAGGTGCACGTGGCGTTGGCGTTCTTGGCGCCTTTCCGTCTCAGACTGAAGGAGTTGAGTTCGACGATAAGGTCTTGGCGTGATTCGGCTCCCAGCGAGTAGTGTGTAGTGTGGCGAGCAGCAACGAGTAGCGGAACAGGCTGGAGGCAATGCAGGTTGCCTGTTGCTTATTGCTTGTTGCTTGCTCCACTCGAGTGTTGTACCGTCGAGTACGTGAGTGCCTAGGCAGCAGTTAGAACGCGGTTAGACTCGTTGTCCGCCCGCGGTGGTAACCGCCGGCTTACTATCCGAAATCGCTGCACTATTTGATGACGTTAAGGTCAACAGACACTGACTTTGAAAGTGATTTTCGTCCAACGATGATGATGATCGACTCTCCAAATTCCTCCGGTGCTTCACGCGTAAAGCCTAGGTACGGTTGACGAATCTGGAACGAGAAAAGAAAAATTTCACTCGCCGATACTAGTTATTCCACTCCATTTCTAATATGAATTATTTACAAGGTCTTTTTTGTTTCGTTTCTGATGTCAGATAAGAGCCCATAAAGCGATATACAGCACAATAGTATCAAATCACAGTTTTTTTTTCATTGGGTAATTGTTTCTTTAACAATGGTAATTGTGCAACGGAAATTTGCATATGGATAGATAACTACTTTTATGCTGCAATTCTGGACCTGTAAATGCAATGTTTAAAGATATCTTATTTTTTTATTATAAAAGCAAAAAACTAAATACAAAAATTTCAAATAAACTGGGCAATGAATTGGAAAAAACGCATTAAGTTAAAGCAGTTGCAATATTAGCATTACAAATTACAATCAAGGTCAACGTAATTAAAAAAGTATAAGTACAATAATTTAAAACAGATACGTATTCCGTCTAACCAAAAATTATGTTCTTTAAGTATGGATATTTTACGCGTGATAAATGTAGTAATTAATTTATTTAACTCCGTTAGAGCCGTTATGTTTACAAACATAATACAAGTCGAAATTTTACATAATGCATATCATTGGGTATAATAAATATTTTTCATGTTACTTTGTAGTTGATTAAGAAAGGTACATTCAGATGGTTTGGGCATGTAGAGCGAATGAACGAAGAAAGTAGTATAAGAATAATATACGACGCAAATGTGAATGGTAGAAGAAGTCGGGGACGTCCGAGGAAGACATGGCACGATCAAGTGAATCAGATACTTGATTCGGGCCATGTTAAAAGTCATAATAATAGAAGAGAATGTATGAGGCGATGTATGAATGTGAGTGAGGCAAAGAGTGTGTGCCAAGACCGAGTTGTTTGGCGGTCCGTCCTCTCTGCCTACCCCTGCGGGGAAACGGCGTGATGGTTAGTTAGTTACTTTGTAGTTACATTATCATTTGATGGCCGACGTAGTCGAGCAGAAAGGCTTTCGCAATCCAAAGGTCGCGGGATCGAATCCCGGCGCATAAATTAATCAAGTAAATTTTATTTGATTAATTTGTGTTATTTCACAATTAATTCATTTAAAATAATACTGGTATATTGGCGGCACGTTCCAGAGTGGAAGATACTCCCAGTATTACCCTGGTGTAAGACCACCATTCAGAACTGAAACGTTGCTTGAAATGACTTTAGCCGGTGACCAGATCTGAACAGCCAGGTAATCTAGTTTTATATTTTTTTATTTTTTTTATTCCAGTTAAAAGAAAATTACGTTTTCACTCATTTAACTAGAAATAATTATACACATTAAGATAAACTAAATATTTCAATACAGTACAATACAAAAACGAAAAAAAAATTGGGTAAATTTAAAAAAAAATTATTAATTTTTATTCTTGATAAACAAAATAATGAAATAGAATAACGTTATTTCATTATTTTGTTTATCAAGAATAAATATTAATATTTTTTTTTTGATTTACCCAACTTCTTTTCGTTTTTAATGTCAGGTACTTCCTCTTCCCCATCTCTTTCCCCTACCCACTACCTTCAGCCTCACAACATACCCCAATTGGGGATGCCATAGTCTCACTGGCTTCAGACGGGAGCAACTGGGACTCTAGTGAGGTGTTCAAATAAAAAATAATAAAAAATTGAGGTCAACAAGAGAATAACTTCAATAATTCAAAGTTTTACTAAAATAGTCTTTAATAGAGACATTTGTTTGTTTTATACAATACCAAACACAACCGGAATTGTGTCATTTTTAAATCAAATTTTTGACTTATGGAATGTTTTTCACAAAAAAAATACTTAAATTGATTTCGAAAGATTGCTATTTTATCTGGTAAACTTCTGTTTTTATTATTTTTTAACATATTTTTTTTATTATAATAAGGATATACCGCTGGTCATTGGCATTTTTGTTAAATTTTCAAACAAAATGTTGTATTATACAACACACATTTCAAATCATGTAACCATGCAGTAAAACAAATCAATAAATTATCTAGAGAAGCTACTTTTCAGACATTCAATTATAAATCAAATAAAATCAGTAACAAAAATCCACGCACGTGTTTTTCAAATAAAATATTCCATTTGGTCTGTTTGTTTACAGTTTTAAAACTAATATATTTCAGTTTTTTTCTACACACTTATTTTGTTTAGATATTATTAAAAAGCTATAAGCTATACCTGCTCACTATCAAAAAATGCATAATTTTATCATTATGATGTTGATAATTTTTATGGTTAACTTGAATGAAGGTTTAAAGCAAATTTTGAATGAAATAAAATCGATATTGAGTTATAAGTTAAAAATGCTGGTTTGGAGAATAATTAATCTTTCTCATCGGAACCGCCCTGTATAGTTGCAAGGGTATGATCGCTAGACCATCTTTCGATGAAATTTGATTTCTCGGCCGCTCGTTAATGTGCCTAATAATAAACGAGAAAGAAATATACTTTTTTTAATTTTTTATCAGCCGTCAACCAATAGCGGAAACCGTTGGCGGACGTGTAAAAATAAGTATTATTTACTTACCTGGCACAATTAAAAATCTATATTTAATACAGTTCTACAAAATCAATACATATTTTTTAAATTACAAAGTCCTTACAAGACTTGTCTTCTGAAATCTTCCTGGTTTTCAAAGTAAATAACACTTGGTTTAAGCTTCTCAATGAAAACGTACGTAAATGACCCATTTTATTTTATTGTCCCAAAGTGATTTTGAATGCATAGGTGGTTTTTGAACTCAATTGAAGTTACCTCGGATGGTTGGCCAAGGTTAGTTCGGAGTTATCGCCGAGTTGATATCAGTTTGTCTAATAAACCATTGAGCCATGAAACCAAAGGTCGGCTCGTCTCACGCAACACTAACGACATCTAGCGCCATTGACCAACATTGAATAACAATTTTCTTTTCCCAATCGATACCATTCAAGTTTTATTCCTCCGCTCAGCATCCGATCGCTGACACCGCTGCAAAGGTCATTGAATAAATTAACACGATAAGTTTATTTCTATTTTTTTTCGTCAGTCGCCGATTGATTTACTATCCCAATGAAAAATAAAATAAATTTGCTAATAGTAATTATATAACTATCTTCACGGGTTATTAATTTGCTAGTAGTAATTATATAACTCTCTTCACGGGTATTACCTCTTTAAGAGTCTGTTTGTTACTCAGGAAAAATTACAGCGGAACAAAATCGGCAGTACGTATTATTTTGGTAATTAACGCTCTGGAGTTCTGCCACGAAAATGCTAACTTTTAAGGTTTTATAAACTTAATAAATGTTATTTTACATGAATTTCTGTACTTTTGAAATCTTTGATCACTCTTCTTTGATTGAAAAAAGTTATTTCGTACTCTAATCTTACTAATATTATAAATGCGAAAGTTTTGTATGGATGGTTGGTTGGATGGTTGGATGGTCCTTACTCTTTCACGCAAAAAATATCCAGTGGAATTTAAAAATTCTTTCACTAATCGAAAGCTACAATATTTGCGAGTAACAACGGCTTAATATATTGGTAAGCTCTGGCGTTATGAATGAGCTTTGGCGTTATGAAAATCGAGTTATTGCAAACGTTAAACAAATTGTTACCTTGGAAACAATGTTTTTTTTTTAAATTTTAGGCTTAAAAAGAGTGTTTTGTTGTGATTAAAAAGAGTACTTTTTGGCGTCGTAGTTAATATCTACATATCTCTAAAAATGTTTATTCTCCGAACTAAAAGCATAACGTTGCTATAAAGCATAGCGTTTGAAGTGGACTGTCATTTTCTTATTTTTTAGGTTACTCTGGATTCAAATATGAATAAAATACTAATAAAGGGAGTAGGTACTTAAAATAAATTTCTATTTCTTTAATTTAAATATTTTCTAAAATAGAATTTTTATTTTAGAAATGTCATTGTCAAATTTTTAAATTTTCTTTAAAACAATAATTATTTTCTATTAGACAAAATAGCAAGAATAATATCAATTATGCCAATAATTATGCCAGTAATTTCCCACTAATACTATGCGAGCGGAGCATAATTTCCGGGGACTGGACAACTCAACAAACTGGCACTTCAACACACCTTTGAAATGCCATTAAAAGTAATGAAAAATACTAAGTTAAATTTATTACGTTAGAATATCGAATGATCTCCATACATGTGGCTCTGAGGAAAAAAAATCCCTCAGGGCCTGTGTCATCTTTGGGGACGCAAGGGGAGGGACTTTTGAGGCAAGTTCCAGGTTCTTGGAAGGAAAAAGGTATGAGGGATGGGTAGGAATCTGGGGTCAATGTATTTAGGAGTGATGAATGTATGAATCCATCTCTCCCATTGCGGTGCTGCGCGTAAGAGACCGGCTGGAGAGGTCAAAAAATTTCCCTCAGCCAGTCTCTCCCGATACGCCCAGCCACGCAGTAGGTTGACAAAAGCATCAAAACCCCATTCCATGAACCCGGGCACCCCTGCTAAGTCACTAAACGTGGCGAACCACTTGGTGTGACCTACGGCAGAGGTGTGGATTATCCAATAAATGGTTCCCGAGGGGACTGTAGTGATGAAGGTGCTACTTTGTCGAGTGTCGTGGAAACTATTTTTTTCCTTTACTTTCTCCTGGTGATTTTATTTGATGTTGTTATGTACTCTGTTCCATGCTTCGGTTTTTTGAAATATAGCTAAAAATATTAAGATTATTGAATTCCCATGAAAACAGAAAAATTAATTATATTGTTTTAGTAAAGGAGGAAGGTCATTTCCGAAGTTGATTTCATCTGAACCGTTATTTCCAAATGTCATCTAATTTTATCAATCAATTAATTATGTTAAATCAGATAGCAGAAATGGTGTTGCAAAAATAAAAATAATCCATTAGTCGAATGAATGATAGATTATATAAGCGTCAAGTGTTTGTTTGAGACCACATTTGCATAGAGAGAAATCTCACCAATTAAAAAACAGCGAATCTGCGAAGTGAATGGCTTGGAACCGAATAAATGTTCAATGATTTCAAAAGAAACGCATTATGTTTAATGCAGCTGTGAATCTATTTTATTTCTCGATAAAGAGAAACATAAAAATCATGGTAAATCTTCTAAGCCTATTTATTACTTTATCTAATTTAAGTCGAATTTCCGCTAAACCACCGTTTGCATTTTATCCCAGCTTTCTATGCATATTGTAATAAATTAGTTAGATTGATTGTGAAACGGGGAGTTAAACAACGCCATTATTATTTATTACAGAGCCCTCAAAGGAATTATAAATTTAATCAATCAATTGGATATGGTATAATATCAAAGAACCATTATCCAACGGTTGTTTCTGAAGAAAAAAATGTAATAATTTTTAAATTTATTTTAAAATATGTATTTTAATGCATATATTTTTAATACAAATATTTTTAATACAAATACTTTATTAGATATTTTTTTAGTATAAATTCATATATTATTAATACATATATTATTAATAAATAATTTTTTTATCCATATATTTTTAATACATTTAATTTTAATATAAATGTGTATATTGATTTTAATATTTTAAAGCATATATTTTAATGCATATATTTTTAATACATGTATATTAGATACAAATATTTTTGATACATAGATTTTTAATAGAAATATTTTTAATACATGTATTATTAATAAGTTTATTATTAAAACATCTATTTTAATACACATATTTTTAATACAAAAAGTTTTATAATATAATAACTTATTCCTGTACTTAGGCTTACTAAGATTTATTTATTAACTGTTTGTTTTATATCCTATGACTTATAAATCCAAAATATTGAAAATTTCTTTGATCTCTTTACGCCATGTTTTTATTTTTTTATTTAAATCGTTTATTAATTGTTTTCTTTATTGTAGTTGGAAATGAATTATAGAGATTGGTGGAGAGGTGTTTTGAGCTTCTTTGTCCAAAAGCACTTTTAAATTTGGGTAAATTCATAATGTCATTCTATAATTACTAACATGGTAATCATAAAATTATTTTTACAGCTATAACAGAGAATTTGCTTTCTTGAAATAGAACAAATGGTGAGCTCTGGCATCACAAAATATTTACAAAGATATACACTGCTATTTTGTTTTCGCTGCAGCTATTCAATTCCATCAGCAGTTATACTGGCTATGAAATATTCACATAAGTGTCAACAATTAAAAAAATAAGCTTTTTATTGCAAATTTTCAATAGTAAAATGAGAAAAGCGGATTTCGAAATAATTGCAACGAAAATTCTGACGAAGCAAGATTTTTTTTCCTTGTTAAAATGGCATTACGTATCGTAGGCGGTGTGACTGGCGTAATTAAAACACATAAAAAATTGCGTGTATTTATAAATTATACAGTTTGCATAAATTATTAGATGCACGAAACAAGTGTCTAACCTTGGACAAGTAGAAAACATAAGTAGAAATTACCATAGTAATATCAAATAGACAATTAATCAGATCGGTTTATATGGCCCTGTCGTTCAACCACTGGGTAAAAGTGTTCTAAAGTAATTGATTTATTAACATGGTTTCTTTGTCAGGCAATTACATACTTGATTTTAGGTGGGTAATTGATTATTGAGTAAAGCCTGTGATTTATTCGTAATTGTAAATTCATCATGAATAGATGATTAGATCCATAATAATTAATCAAGGTGCCGAAAATTATATTTTTAAAATTTTGTTTTGGTTAATTCACAGATTTTTTAAATTTTTCTTGTTTACCTAACATTGTTTTACATGATGAGAAATTGAACCCGCTAAGCTACTGCCGTCGCGTTACAGCTAAATGGTACCAAACGAAACAGCGCGCTTATCACGTGATCCCATATTAGAAAAAATATATCTTCGGACACCTACATTTATTAATCCAAATATGCTCAGGAATCGCTGGCTAAAATCCTTAGGGTACGTGCTTTTACATCCTGTACAAAACAACACTAATATAAAACATCATCAAAATAGAAGCACAATAATATTAATAGCAATTAAATCCTTATTGAAATATCCACAGATATCACATATCAAGGAGACCAACATATTTGCTTAAAAGATAACATAATAAAGAGCGAAATAAGATCTTAACTAACTAACTAACTAACTAACCATCACAGGGTAGGCAGAGAGGACGGACCGCCAAACAACTCGGTCTTAGCACACACTCTTTGCCTCACTCACATTCATACATCGTCTCATACATTCTCTTCTATTATTCTGACTTTTGACATGGCCCGACTCAAGTATCTGATTCACTTGATCGTGCCATGTCTTCCTCGGACGTCCACGACTTCTTCTACCATTCACATTTGCGTCGTATATTCTTCTTACACTGCTTTCTTCGTTCATTCGCTCTACATGCCCAAACCATCTGAGGGTCCCTTTCTTAATCTTACTCATTATGCATACATCAGCCTTACATTCTTTGCGGATATCCACATTTCTCACACGATCATACATTGTTTTACCACGCATACGCCTCAGAGATCTCATTTCAACAGCATTCAGTTTACTTTCATCCTTCCTCTGCCAATTCCATGCCTCACTGCCATACATCAGGGTAGGTACCAGGACTCCATTGTGGACTGCTAGTTTCGCTTCTTTTGACAGTTTTTTATTAGCGCCAACGGCATTCAGTCCTCCATTAATGGAGTTACCAGCATTCACCCTTCTTTCAATATCCCTATCAGCCTTCCCATCTCTCGTAAACATACTACCCAGATACACAAACTCATCCACCTGCTCCAAGTATTCATCATTCACAACTATATTACATACTGTTTTCGTACTCTCTCTTTCAAACACCATGACTTTAGACTTACTTACATTCATCATTAACTCATTCTTCATACATACTTCGTTCATCCTAGATACGAGAGACTGTAGATCTTCCATGGTATTAGAAATCAGCACCGCATCATCAGCATACAACAGGCAACATACTTTCAGATTACTCAATTTCGCGCCCAATCCCACTTCTTTCAATTCTTGCATACAATTATCCATGTACAGATTGAATAACCATGGTGACATTACACAGCCTTGCTTAACACCTTTTGTGATGTCAAACCACCCCGTAAAACCACCGTTCACCCTAACACATGCAACGCTTCCCTTGTACAGAGACGCAATTGCCTGTATGAGATTTGTATTCACTCCATACTTGGACAACACCTTCCAAAGCTTTTTCCTATCGACTCGGTCGTATGCTTTTTGTAGATCTACAAAGGCGCAGAAAAGTTTCTGGTTTTTCGCCAGAAACTTCTCAGTGAGCATACGCAAGGAGAAAATCTGGTCCATGCATCCCCTTCCACTCATAAAGGCACCTTGCACATCCCATATTTTATCCTTTGTTTCCATTCTTACCCTTTCAATCAATATTCTTCCGTACAGCTTACCGACTGAACTTAGCAGGCTAATAGCCCTATGATTCTCACATTCCATACGCGACCCTTTACCTTTGTATAACGGCATGATTACAGCCCTTCTCCAATCTAATGGCGTGTAACCCTCCTCTAGACACTGGTTAAAAAGTTTGCACAACCATGTGAGAATAATATAGCTATCTCCTTTAAAGTATTCGGCAGCAATATTGTCGAAACCAACAGCCTTACCATTCTTCATGCATTTTATCGATTTTTTAATTTCATCCACGCTGATTTTAGTAACATTCACTCCGTCATCGTTCATACCCGATTCACCGCTGGTCTCACTGTCACCCGGGTTGCTTTCGAAGACTTCCTAAAATATTTCATCCATCTTTCTTTTATTTCTTCCTCATTCGTCAACATTCTTCCATCTTTCGATTTTATCACTTTCACACTTCCGTTCTCTGAACCACTTCGGGACCTTTTGACCTCCTTCCAAAACAGTTTAATGTTTTCTTGGAAGTGTTTTGTCATTTTTATTCCCTCTTCCTCTTCCAGACGTTTCTTTCGTTCTTTCACTCCAACACTTACTCTTTTCTTGCATCCCTTATATACTTCTTTCGCTCTATCTCTCTCTTCGCTAGAAGCGGTGCCAGCCGCTATCAGACATAACCATGCTTTCTTCTTCTCTGAAACCAATGCTTTGATCTCGTCATCCCACCATGCGTCACCTTTCTTCCTACCTTGTTTACTTATTCCACATACATCTCTAGCAGATTCACAAAGACTCACCTTTATGTGGTTCCATGTTTCATCAATGCTTAGACCGTCCATTTCCTTCTCATTCAATCTCATCTCTGCACAATTCTCATACTCACTTCTGACATTTGCCTTTTGCAATTTTTCTACTTTGACTCTTGTTGGAGTCGATATCGTTTTCACTCTAGAGCGCCAGCCGCGAAAGAGGTTTACTCTCGACACCACCAGAAAGTGGTCAGTTTCAACCTCCGCCCCTCTGAAAACTCTTGTGTCCTCGGTAACGGCTCTCAACCTAGAGTCAATTATCACAAAGTCAATTATTGATCTTTCATTTCCTCTTTCCCACGTATATTGGTGGACACCTTTATGATCGAAAAAAGTATTCGATACAAACAGGTTCCACTCTAAACATACTTTAAGTATTCTGTTCCCATTGTCATTCGTTCTTTTATCCCCGAACTTACCTAAGGCTGAATCAAATCCGTCACGTCCGATTCCCACCCACCCATTCAAATCGCCCGCCATTATAATCCTTTCATTCAAATTTTTTAATCTCATTACGTCGTTCACACCAGTCCAAAAATCATCTTTCACTTCGTCGCTTTCAGAATTGACAGGAGCATAGCAAATAACCAGAAACACCCTTGTCAAACCAATTTTGAATCGGATCCACATTATTCTCGGACTTACACATTCATATTGCAACATACATTCCACCATTCTGGGAAACAGTAGCGCTGCAACACCCTGACAAGCCCTCTCCGTATCTGGTCTCCCAGACCAGATGACGAGCCTATCGTTATGCTGCATTGTACCGCTCTCTTTTTTCATACTCTCTGTCAAACAAAGTACGTCCAAACATTTACTATCCATTGTATCGCATAATTCATTCATCTTTCTTTCCATCCCTCCTCTGATATTCCACGTACCAATTCGACATTGTTCACGTTTCGTCCTCCTCTTTGCGCTACCAAAGGGTTGGCGATGTGATGGGTAGCGAGCCTCATCGACACCTGTGTCGGCCATTCCCTTCGTCCCAGGACTACACATAAAAACTACCTTAACCTCATAAAAACACCGTTACACATATTCAAACCTACCTCTAATAAATATACAACTAATACCTAACAATAGTGAAAATCAAAACAAACAATTTACTGCACTGCATTATCAACTTAATTAACTTACACCAACGAAAAAATATATAATGTCTTATCACTATAAATGTTTTTATTAAGATCTTAATACATATATAAGGTCACTTCCAAAATCCCAAGATTTTAACGTCAGTGAGAATTTCGTCATGGATCAAATTTTTAATTCGTGTGGCAGCTTATTGAATTTTATTGCTATTATGTAATTTCTTGCCTTTGAAACATTACCATGGCGTTTTGTAAATTCAATTTTTTAAAAGAACAACTCTCTTTTTTTATAACTATTGAATGTTATTCTCATCAATGTAATTTATCAATAAAGAAGAAGATAACATTAATAACCTAAAAAAATACGAAAAAAAAGAAGACAGAAAAATAGAAACCCGTCCCGGTTAGACGAGAGGTTCTGGGTTCGTGTCCAAGTTGCGACAATTATCTTTTTCTATTTTTCCGTGTCTGGTTCTCTTTCATATTTTCGTTTAGATTATATTATCTCCTTCTTCAATGACATCTGTAAATGTTTTATGTTGGTCTTATACGAGTCTCACCAAGAAGTTATACTATCTATCTTGCAATCGATTCTGCTAGAGACAAGATATTGGAAATTTGAAAGTCATATTTTATTTTACAAGCCTATAATATCGGTATTACGTAAATAACTAGATCCATGTTTACTTTTGCAAGCACAGGGCTGTTTGATTATCTCAATTATTTTACGGAAATTACTGTAAAACAGAGCAAAATAAAATTCACCATTTTTACTTGTGGTAAGACATTTTGTTAATGAATGTCTGTATTTAATATTAATGCAAACGCAATTGTAAAATACCTAAAACATAAAGGCTTCAGTAGCGATATTTAAAGCAAATAATAAATCAAGAAAAAGATAAAACTAATTAATCTAAACGAAACATGAAACAGAACAAGACACAGAAAAATAAAAAGGAAACGGTTGCAACTGGGAATCGAACCCAGGATCTCTTGTCTTATCGGAACATAGATATATAATAATAAATAATAATTATTTTGAAAATGTGTCAATATACTATTAAATACATACTGTAAATCTAAACACTAAATTAATAAATTTTATAAATCTACATACTACATGTAGGTAAGTCAGATAAATTTATTTTAAAGATAGTCAAACATACCCGCGTACAAATATCCTGTCAATTAAGTATTTGATTCCTACTAACATATTTAGAGACACTGATTCGTAGCTTTAAGTTTTAAGAAATGTAGCATTTATTATTGAAAAAATAGCTTTTATAGCTTTAATTTTGCGTTTTATAGCTAAGTAGGATAACGTCAAGGAATGGGAGACGGCAAGAGGGGAAAAACAATTAAATCAGCAAAATCACTTGAAACATGTTTATTGTATTGATTGAAACTCAACATGGCACATGTTTCTACAGTGGAGTTTGTCATGTTCGTTCTACGATCTGTCAATACAAGATTATAGCCACTAAAAAATCTTTCTGCGTCAACACTATTCACAGGGGCCCACACCAGTGGCGTAGCGTGCCTTGGAGGGGTCCTGTACCAAAATTAGTTAGGGCCCTTATTATTGCTCGGTACAATACGTGATCAGGTATTTTCATGTATTGAAGGTTGCCATTGTTCTTTCTAAATCAAAATTCACCCTTCGCTACTGGTTGATAAATAGGTAGTACTTACCATTGAAATCTAAATCACTCACAGAAGCTATTTTTTTTATAACCTCCTCCCTTTTTCTGTTTACTTTTTCTTATCATAGCTCCACTGGGATAATCTCTTTTCCTTTCACTCACTCTTTTCACAAATCAAACTATTTAACCAATAAATTATCAGAAGAGCAAGATTGTATTATATTACAATGTAATAAATAACGTTTGAACTGGAATGAAATAAAACGCGTAAATATTGCTCTCCGTGGTTTGTCTTACTTTTTTTGACTTTCGTCATTTCTGACGTGAAAACTCCGTAGGCACGTATGACAGTTTTTTCCCGGGAAGCACAAGATTTAGTGGATAACATTTTACTTTATTTATTATTGTGGATAACATTTTTCTATTTTTTTATTTACACACTTTAGGGGCCTCTGTCGCCCGGGGGCCCCCTATCATTGATACGGTTGATACGGCGGTAGCTACGCCCCTGGCCCACACAGTCATCGGAGCGCCTTAGCAAATTCTCTGTGAACAATTTTTACAGCTAAGAGAAGCTGAATTATGTCTACAATGACTCCATCTCTCACTTGCTCTACAAGCTGTCTTTGAAAATAGCTGTTACCTTCCAGGAATTTACTGTCATCAACAGATTCGAATGTTGGTAAAAGCATACAGATAAAAATCTGCTAAAAGAATAGCGTCTGATCGCTGGACATTTTGACCTACAATCGCAGGATTGAACATTTTACCTGCGTGCTCAACAAATAGATTAGTGCTGTTGTCTTGACGGTTCAGCATATGAGATGCCAGTTTTACAGAACTCCCCTGACAAATCTCTCTTCTTTGGGTTTTTATTCGTATTAAGACAACTTGGCTTTAAGGTTTTGGCAGGGAAAACACCATCACTCATTTTTTTAAAGTAAGGCTTGTGATGATCTCGCCTTTGGGCCTACGAAATAATTCCTTTAAAATTGAGAGATCGATTTAGAAATATATTCAATTGTGTAACATGGAATGTTTTCAGCATACGATTCTCTGTTTCCAATTCATGGGGGTGATTTATGGGTCCTTACCACTAAATAACCACATGTGTTTGCGTAGTGAATTGAAGTGCGCCACTGAGCTCTTCTTTTAAGCGCTATTGGGATAATTTATGACTTCGGCGCAGACAAAATTAGTTTGTATTCTGTTATCTAAAGGTTACACACAAAAAAATAGCAAACATGAAAGTTGCACTGATTTCTTGGAATTTGGGATGTAATGTGACAGAACACTATTAAAACGATTGAAATATGCATATTGGGAGATGTGTTTATCACTTAAGATTTGAAGAAGTGGAGAATATATTATTGAAACCACACAAGTAGATGGATGGGAGTCAGGGGGCAGAGAGTTGGAACAGGACAGTGAGGGAAGGAACCTGGAGGCGCGCGGACGGGATAAAAATCATCGAGTTTTGATAAACGGCAGAGTAATAATTTGGTGCGCGTAAACCGGGAATAATTCAGATAGTTATATATAATAATAAAGACAGTAGGGGAGAGACGCGAGAACGGACGAGCTACGAGTTTTAAAGGCCGAGCGGGGTAGCTGTAGCAATGTAGTAGCATTTGGAAATCAAGAGGTAGCCATTACTTCGTAGGGGGGGGGGGGGGTTTATCACAGGCTTAGGGAGACCAAGTCCTCCCAAAGTAAATGAGCGTATTGATATTTTGACCCTTTTAATACATTTATCAATTTGACAAATTGGCCACATACTTCGTCTAGAAATGTCAAATGAATACATATCAATGTTGCCTTACTACTTATCTGTAAAACTGCTCTAAAATGTAATCAATACTCGAGTTTTTGGGTTAATTTTGCTTACATTACTGAAAAATTCGCATATTGTTGAGTTGTGTCGTAAAAATCGTCGCTATTTCGCGTTTTAACGTATTTATCGCTAAAAACAACATTTATCGCTTAAATTCGTGAAAATATCGTTAATGCTATGAATCAGCGTCTCTAAACATATTTAAAGGCGAAAAGTTGCTTGTGCAATAATGGATGGGTAGCCAGCAGAGGATTTACCATTAATTAAACATTATTTTAATTGGAGCCTGATGCATTTGACTACTAATCAGTTAAATTAAACTACTTTCACTATTTCTATCTCAGGCAATACAGCGACTAAAGTGTACGTAAGATGGATAATATCCGAAAAATAATAATGTGTTATCGAGTTCTAAATAATTGGATTAATTTCATACCGCTATCACTTCACCCAATAAGTTACTGACAGTATGTTCTGCCACTAATTATTAAAATATACAGGTGTTTTTTATAAATAATTCATTTCTTTAAAATAAAAATCTTTGTAAGTTTCTATATAGATACATGATTAGATTTGCAATACTGATATGCAAGCTTAGATACAATAAATAAATTGAGTTTATGAAAACTTCACGCTGGCAGTTAAATATGTATTATTCGAAAAATCTTCTAAAACAATATTTTTCTTTTTAAAAAAGTTTAAAAATCATTAATGTATTCTGCAGATTAATAAATTAACCTATCTACTACAGATGGCAGAGTTTGATAAATATTAAAAAAAACTGGTTCACATTTTCAGCAATAACACTGAATACGATTTATCTTTGTTTTCAATTTTCAACTGTCAAAAAAGGAAGTAAATTTAATAAAAATAAGCCTTTCGATGGTATTTATAATAACTTTGCAAGGTGGATAAAAAAAATCGTTACCTCAGTCAAAGATAAAATATTGCTTTGTTTTTTTGTAAATTATTTAATTGCTAGGTCTGGAATAGACTGTTTTAAATTGTCTAGGTAAATACTTTTAAATACTTAAAAATATAAAAGAATTATCAATATTTTCCTTGAGTCTCAAAATAGTATCCTTATATTCCTTTCTCCTATTCACACTTCGATTGTCATCGTTTGACCCCATACCATGAACTTTACATCTGATTGTATGAACGGTCAGCCCATAAATATTGATTAAATGATTTGGTTTTGTCAACGTTGTCTAAAATTTTTGGTATTTTATTATTTAAGTAAATAAAAACTTATTAATTTGATAGATTTAATAACAACTCGTAGGTCCCAACAAATATAAAATGATTAAAATTAAACCTAACTGAGTCAAGATAGAAAAACAATGTTGTAATCAATCTCCCTATAGTTAGTTCAACGGATTTACACTTCTTAGATATATGTTTCCAATAGAGTAAATACTGATGCAAAGGTCCCACCAAAATAACTAAAAGATGTCGTGGGGAGTTTTGTCCGTAGGATACTTTGTCGGGGATATTTTTATCGCGGGATGAAAACGCGCGGTACCCCAAAAAGTGATGGAGCACCATTACGACATTAAGTAGGTTAGTGGTTGATTAATTGTCTGAAGTTTACGAGATTTAAGTAAATAGCGAGTCAAAGATCCAATAAATTACTTGATGGATAACCTTGCTTGTAAGGGATTGATAATGTTAAGTCAATCCATGGTTTACGTTGGTTTTAGCCATCTGAATTGTTCGTTTTTGCGATTTACAAGTGGATAAATGTGATACAATGATCCCTTCATATATTTGATTGTAGCTGTACTGTATCACATTATTCTATAATTTAGTACATACTTTAGCATTAAGTAGTCTACAGGTTCTTCGGGTCATATGAACTCGATGCCGAGTTGTGCAGAAGGCAGATTTACGAAGTCTTTAAGTTTTCATGAGCTCTTCAGATAAAAACTAACCTTCAGTTTGAAAGGACGCATGTTCTCAGAAGTACCATTATAATAAATTATAATACGACAATAAACAGTCATTGTGTTATTACGAACCTAATAATTCAATTCAAAAGTCTTTGAATCAAATATCCTTATATTTTACAAGGATAATAATCATTGGAGATACAGGTTCTAGTTCTTACCATGTGAAGATATTTTCTGGAGAGATAATAAAGGACATAACAAATTGGCGCAGCCGGTAGGATAGTTAATAAAGTTATGTCAAACCGTGGTTTATATTAGTAAATTGGGTGAGTTAGTGAGTACACCAGCACTAACGAGTCGGCCTCACCGACCGCAGCACAGTGCCGAGGTAAGGCGACCTAGAAACGGCCAACAGAGCGTCGCATCGGTATACTAAACAATCTGGCACGATAACATATCGTTCGTCGTCCCCATACTACTTGGTCTACCAGTCTACTGTATTCAGTCTACCTATCTCATGGACTATTCAAGAAGTTTTACTTTCCAAATTGTTGCATTTTCAGAAGCGAGAGATCATTATTTAGATGGTATCATATCGTTATAATGCCACTGGTTATAGATTAAAGATTCCGATACGGTATAATCAATAAAGCTGTTAGCTGGTTTATAGTCAGTGTAGACGACCTCTGTCTAGGAGCGAATAAGGTGGGTCTCCGGCGCACAAAATGTTTTGTTTTTTTTTTACATTTACACAAAACACCCGAGCGGAGAATTTTTTCCATCTGTCGCATATTGTGACCATGCCCCAGTGTTTCAATTTTTGGGTGTAAATATATCGAAAAATAAAACATTTTGTGCGCAGGAGACCTTCCCTTAGAGACTATTGGCTTTGAACTGTATGGATTTAAAAAAAAACAAATGGATGAAACAATTTCTAAATAACACATTCAGATTCTAAAATCTGATCCAAATGATTTGATCTGTTTTTGCTGACCATGTTTAAAGAGACAGGTACCTATGTACTTACTTCCTAATCTACTTTTTCTTCTTTTATGACCCGTACGTAACTTCCTATTAGATACATTATATAAAGGACGTACTTGACTTAATGTAACCAGTTATTTTGATATTATTTGGAGTAAAAAGATTTTAATGAAATTTTGGTCTCCGGTGACCGGTCACTCAGCCGGGTAACCACCCAACCCTTCCCCCGACCCTACCTTATTTTGTGTTTTAGGTTGTAAAAAAACTTGAAAATTGTTACTGTATTATATACGTATGTAGTGCCACTGACTCCGGGAAGGACTTATATGGTAAAATCTATTATCTACTATCTTCTACTACACTATATAAATAGGTAAGATTTGTTTGTTTGTTTGTTTTTTTGTTTGCATTGAATAGGCTCCGAAACTACTAAACCGATTTGAAAAATTCTTTCGCTGTTGGGAAGCTACACTATCCCTGGGTAACATAGGCTATATTATATTTTCAAAAAAATAGGCATCCTTACTAAAACATCAATAATGCAACCCAAGGTGTAAAAAAAATACCTAAAATATTCTTTACATCGCGTGCGCTGCGAAAACTATTGATGATAGAATAAAATAATGTACAACGACTTTGTAGAACACATCATTATTTACAAAAATATTATATAAATATTTACAGCATATGTCTTACTATTATAGTTATGCCACAATAAGTATTCTTCTATTTTAAAAATTTAATTAAAATGTCACCGCTTGAAAAGGCACTTTATTTGTATCTTGGTTTTAATCCTTATCAAAATAAATTACTTCATATTCAAGACAGCTTCAATACCTTTATTTAACTTTTTGAATTTTTCAATTAGGATATTTAATTAGAAAGATATCACGAGTTTAAAAATGTTAGTATTAGAAAAAAGTTTCGGCTACGGGCCGGGCGGGAGAAGAGTCAAGAAATGAAGTGCCAGGGGTGTTGACGGGACGGGGGAGCGGGAGAGCGGTGGCGGGGAAGGTGGACGTGGAACGCTGGAGGGGAACGCACGGGAAAGGACATGCAAGGAGTAACATTTTATTTATTTGAATATGGCATTGCAGCGCATGCCGGGAAACAGCTATATATTATAAAAGAAAATAAAAAAAACGTGCGGACCGTAAAAACTCAGAAACCAGTCCCGGTACGATTAAGGGAGTTATATGGTGTGGTAGATCTCTATCCCCCCTAGGGAATAAGGGTAACCGTTTTTACCTAAAGGGCGTACTTTTAAAGATATAAGGGGTGGAAGTTTCGCCCTCTTGAAATTTCGAGAACAATCTTCCGGAATGTTCTAAAAGGTTTCATAGAGCTCTAGAAAATTCTGGTAGGAGTGGCAGAGTATGTTGTGGAATTTTCGGGAATAGGGAATCGGGAACATCAGTGTGGAACATTTCAGAACACTCTCGAATGTTGTCCTGAGCGAAGCCGGGTAACCCAGCTAGTGATTAAATAAATAAGTAGGAATATTTATAAAAATCTAGTACTTTGTTTAATCTTACATAAATGGCTTTACGGCCACTGGTTCTTAATAGGTAGGTAATCATCGATGGAAACCTTGTAAATTAACATGCATGGCAACATTATGAATCACGGCAATGAAATACGGCCATTGCACTAAGATAAAAAATAATAATAATATATAATCGATCCATGCCGAAAAATGACGACTTTTTCCTTAAAATAATCTGATAATAAAATAAACTCTTATTAATTTAGCGGTGTAAACATTAAAATTCCATTGCGAAATATGAAACCATCATTATTCATTCTAGCGAAATAACCTAGTTTGGTTAGTTAACCCTTTGAGGCTCACTCTTGATTTTAAATAACACGGTTTTAATTAAAACACAATGTATATATGTCTTATTTATGTATCTAGTTTTGAATATTATTTATTGCGTTAGCAAACTACTGTGTCTTTTAATAATTGTCGAAAGGCGATTTTCTGTAAATAAAAAAAATATTATAATAATATTTGATCTCCTCTTATTATATAAAATTGTTCATTCAAGGTTGGACTGCCCTGATGCTATAAACTTGTTATACTACCTGTTAACTTGTTACATAAACCTCCAAAATATACTAGGCGGAATATTTTATTTTATAACAATAACTTCGCTATGTGTGTTAGAAAGAATTCATAGATTGGGCAATGAACTAACTAGTTCATATCGCTGACATATTCAATTTAAACTTTAAAGCTAAATTAGTCCACCATTTTTTAGCTGTAAATAATGAATGAGAAATCATTTTATTTTAATTCCATCTTCTTTCTTTTGTTGTTTTTATTTTTATTGTTCGTATTCTAATTGCGTACGACGAGTAATTAATTAAAAATTAATGAGTTCGATTTTTTTAATGTTTTTGTTGCTTGTAGGTATATTAATTGTACCTACGAGTTCTCTAATGTCATCCATGTGGAATTAGCATTAGATATATTCTTATTTATTATATTGAGTTTATGAGGGTGAATGCCGGTAACTCCATTAATGGAGGACTGAATGCCGTTGGCGCTAATAAAAAACTGTCAAAAGAAGCGAAGCTAGCAGTCCACAATGGAGTCCTGGTACCTACCCTGATGTATGGCAGTGAGGCATGGAACTGGCAGAGGAAGGATGAAAGTAAACTGAATGCTGTTGAAATGAGATCCCTGAGGCGTATGTGTGGTAAAACAATGTATGATCGTGTGAGAAATGTTGATATCCGCAAAGAATGTAAGGCTGATGTAAGCATAATGAGTAAGATTAAGAAAGGGACCCTCAGATGGTTTGGGCATGTAGAGCGAATGAACGAAGAAAGTAGTGTAAGAAGAATATACGACGCAAATGTGAATGGTAGAAGAAGTCGGGGTCGTCCGAGGAAGACATGGCACGATCAAGTGAATCAGATTCTTGAGTCGGGCCATGTCAAAAGTCAGAATAATAGAAGAGAATGTATGAGACGATGTATGAATGTGAGTGAGGCAAAGAATGTGTGCCAAGACCGAGTTGTTTGGCGGTCCGTCCTCTCTGCCTACCCCTGCGGGAAAACGGCGTGATGGTTAGTTAGTTAGTTAGTTAGAGTTTATGCTTTATTTGTATATTTTGTAATATTTTTATTTATGTTATATCGTTGTCATAAATGAAATTTGTATATAATTAAATACAAATTTCAAATAAAAGCCCAATAGGGCGTCACTAAATAAATAAATAAATATAAATTTATACCTAATATATTAAATTTGTGAATATAAGTTATTTATGTAAATAAATCGATTGATTTTTCTGTGGTCGGTATATTATTTAGGGTTCTGACCGAACAATTCATCAAATCTGAAAGTGAATTTTCAATTTCTGTTATTATGTCAGTTATGTGAAACAACTAGCCCATGTTGATATAATAACAGAACTCGAACGGATATTTCAGAGAACTTGCAAATTAGCTTTTAAATTTGATGAATTGCCAAAATTCTGTGAAACAACCGCCCCTTAATACTCTTATGCTTAAAATGTATGTATTTGACATCACGCTTCTTATTTTTGTAGTGTGTTTATTTACGGGTTTTATAGTGCACTCACCGCAAGCCGTAATAAAAATGAATATAATAACTGTTGTGTTTTGATATCAAGTGTTTAATTTTTATCGGAATTTTCGTTTCAATTTTATTATTTATTATTATTATTTTACGACAATCCAGCGAGTTGAATTACTAAAAAATTCAAATTAACAAAATTTTCCAAAGAATTTTTAGATAAAATATGTTAGGTTTCAAAAATTGATTTGGTTCTCGGAGGGTTAAAAAGTTCCATTCCAGCGGATGGCTTTTATATTCAATTAATTAGCCGCAATGGTTTATGACTGAGCTAAAAAATAATTAATGTATTCATTACAACGAGGTAAAAATAATTATTGCTAAACACATTTTATCAATTTCACCATTAACACCAATGAAATGTGGTATTACGCCTACTGAAAATGGTTTGAGTGAATTAAATATTATAAAAAAACGTATTTTTAAAATCATCATAATATACCGTATGGTCAATTTATTATTTATTCCGATTCTCGGGGTTTATTAAAAAAAGGGTTTTTCGGATATTCTATACAAATCTTAAGGACTCATCAATTAATTGTAAGTAATAAGGCCCGGCATTCTGCATTTCTACCGATTTATTAGATATTTCCCTTAAATACCTTAAGTTTTAAAGCTCTTAAAAAATATATGTTATTCTTGAAGATAATATCTATACATTCTCCACGCCGAAATGGCAATTATATGAAATTCCTTCGAAAGAAAAAAATCGCAAAGTAATCTCCGAAAATTATTATAAACATGTTTTTTCAGTTATTTTACAAGTTATATATATATGAAAAATATCATAGTGTTTCTTTATATTTTATTTTAGTAAATTCCCAGGAGATATTTGCTTTATTTTAAACGAGTCGTGTTTTTTTTCTTTTTGAGCCGGTATACCGCGCCATAATGATAGTACTCGTAATTATAATTATTATTTATTTATTCCGTAATGTGGGGAGGTTAGCGCGTACATGTAAGAAAGTACAAATTACAAGGTTATTATAATATGATATAGTATATTTTACCTCCATAAATAACAATAGTACATAGCATGTTGGTTTTGCAATTCATTAAATAAAGCAAAATTAAATAAAATAATATAAAAATAACATAATTAAAGATGTTAATGGTTTGTGATATTTTAGATTGTTTGGGAGAAGAACGAGCTATCCGTAATAGTAAAAGGTTAAAATTACTGGATAAAGTATTTGACGGATAAAAGTAAGTTCAATGTAGCTAAAGGAGTGATTTTAGGGGGGAGTCTGGTCTAGCCGATCCAAAAATTCTACTTTTTGCTTAAAAATCTTCCTATACAAGTAGAGAGTACATTCCTAAATTTAAAGCATCATATTAACTCTTTAAATACAGTTAGGAGCGGTGCGCGCCAAGCAGGTAGAACGGAGAACGGAGCGGCCCGGTTGCAAGCGAAAACTTTAAACGCGTTTTTCTTACAACTGCATTTTTCAAGTTGGTTGGAATCGTAGATCATCGAATTTTCATCCGATTCACTTCATTCTATATACGTTTAAATTAGAAAAAAATATATATGCGAATGAAACTCGACCACCACTCGCCCGTTTTAATTTTTTTCAAGAAAATAATATCTACAAAATGCGTTTTTTGCTTAATTTTGAAAGGTTCAGGCACAAAAATTTAAATCAGACAACCGAAAACTTAATTTTGGACTTCAATTACTAATTGAAATCTTTTACCATCATTTTCTAAAGATTTTAAATTTCCACATTATACAATTGAACTTTAACAGAAAAGGGATTTACAATTGGGAGATTTTTAGCTTTAAAGCAGTTTTTATAAGTCTGTTTTTTAAATGGGCTTATAAAAAGGCTACTAAAAATAATCCTCAGTTATTTTAAATTCAAATTTTTGTTCTGAATGCAGTATTTAAATAAAGTATCTAAAATATTTTACAATAAGTGATCTAATTTTCAATTTGTTTGTTCTAAATGCAGTATTTAAATAAAGTAGTTAAAATATTTTAAGCGATTTAATTTTTAAACCAAAACACACTAGCAGTGCATCACCTTAAGATGCAGAAAAATAAATACAGATTGTATTGAGGCACAATACACAATAGGCTAAGATGAACTAAAAACGATAAACAAAAGAATGTCACTGGAATGGACTGCACTTTAACGAGGTTTCTTCATTTTCAGCAATGTGTAATGAATTCATAGTAATTCATCGTGCGGCAGACAAAGTAGGTTCTTCGTTTATCCGCCTTTGCCGGGTTAGTAGATACTACTGGCAGTTAGTCGGAAAACTTAATGGGAACATTTTAATGTTAATGCCAAGATGCCATTTACGTCTTGCGCAAATACAATTTTGTACATAGACTCATAAATTAAAAAGGATTTAATGCAATTTGCAAGCGGTTATATCGTAATCACCTTTGAAGAATACTTACTACTTAATGATTACTACAATTTTCAAACAAAAAATACTTTAATGAAGCTGTGGCAGAGTTTTTTTTATACTAAGTGCACTGTGTTATAATAAATGAGCTTTATGAAACGTAGAATAAGAAAAATAAATGTGCAAGTACCCATATTCGCCCTCCCATTAAGATGCACTTGCATATATGTACATTATTCTCTATCATTATTTAAAATAAATGCAATCCATATGATACAACAACAAAAGTTATCAATTTAGTTAAACGCATCTATTATACAATTATCTTTATCCACGTCACCTTTCTAATGTAATGTGAAATTTCTAATGCTTGCAATTAACACTAGTCAACACCTATTAAAAACTAATTTGCTAACTAGAATTTTCTTCAAGATACATAAAATATATTATCTATTACAATGCATTAACATTGGCAAGCAAGAGCGATAACCGTCATTAGAAAGTTAAGGAGTTTATGACTTTTATGGATGCACCAATAACGACCAATTACCTCAACGGTGAATTAAACATTAAATTAAAAATTATACAAACCAGCGTAAAGAAAAACTAGTAAGAATTAAAAATTATTACACAAAATACTAGTGAGTTTCAAAGCCACTTAATAAAGAAACGGATTCTCCCTGAGTGACCTTTACCATTCGTCCCCTTCCCCTACCATGTTCCTTCTCCTAACGCATTCCCCCACCACTTTCCCCCTCCCCTCTCCTGCTTCCCCGCCCCGTGAACTCCCCTCCCACGTTCTCCTCTCTCTCCCGTTCCATATTTTCGGTCCCGGTACATTCAATTTTCAAACACGTGCTGGCGAGCCACCTATTGCAATTTTTTTATGCAAGTTTTCATTTTTTATATACCTAAATATTACAAACATTAATTTTTAAATATTTTTTATAATATATTATAACATAGGTACCTATTTAAAATACCTATAATTCTTGATTAGGTACAAAGTATTCAATTTGGACAAGTATCATAGGTGAGTACTTCAATCAGATTCATTAATTTAAAGAGTTTTTTTCGAAAATTGAATTTTTTTTGAACAATCGATGATTTGCATAATTTCATTCTCAAGTGTGACATGATTGACAGCTTTGTAATAGTTTTTTTGATTAAGTTAAAAAACTTTTCAGATATTTTGTAATCATCTTGTTGTAATAATCCAGATACCTTCGCGAGGGTGGAAAGAAGATATTTTGTAAGTTTCAAACATTTCCTATGCTTATATAATGTCTGAGGTTTGTAATTAAACACAAAAAGCCGATTCATATATGAGACGTTTATTGACACTGTTAACAAGTTCAAGGTTATCTATCAAGTGAAGTGACAGACCTGCCAACTATCAGAATGTGACAGCTGATGCATACTATTACCAACATAACATCCTTTCCTCGTCCATTTTATTTTTATTTTATTTTTATATAAAACCAAATAACAATAACAAGGAAACTTAAGAGTAATCACTATGACTAAATCGTACAGGAGGTTTCACAACTCTGCCAGACCTAGTTATAACATCATTATTTCCACTAGTGCTGGGTAAAGGTTCAATAACAATTTTATTTTCCTGACTTCTAACGTCTTGCCATTTATCGGGATTCTCGTAACTTGATTTTGACTTAAGACAACTTTTTTTTATTTCGTTAACATGAACCTTTTTCACCTCTCCTCCGATTAATTGAATTAAATACACCCATGAACTTAATTTTAATTTAACAGTTCCCTGAAACCATTTCATAGGACCTTTCACATGTCTTAAATAGACCAAAACATTATCATTTTCCTTAAACTCTTTCAATGTATTTTTTCTCGATTGTTTGACATTTTGTGATTGTTTACTTTTATTGACATGATTTTCTTCAGACAAAATATGTAGTGGTGTACGTGGCTCATATGAAAATATTTTAGCCATTGGAGATACACCCGTAACAGAAGTAGGAGTGGAACGATAACTATACAGACAATCTATTAGACGTTGAGCTGGCGACAAAAATTTTGAATTTTTCGAAAACATAAATTTAATTAATATTTTTTTGAAAGTTTGAACTGACCGTTCTGCTAATCCATTTGATTCAGGATTATACGGTGGACTAAATAATAATTTAATTGATTTTTCTTTACAAAAAATAGAAAATTCTTTGCACGAAAATGGAGGGCTATTATCACAAACAATAGTTTTCGGAAAAGCGAATCTGGAAAAAACTTCACTTAATTTAGATAACAAATCCGAATATTTAGTATTTTTCATGTAAAAACATTCTATCCACTTTGAATATGAGTCGCAAACTAATAAGTATTTAGAACCTTTTAAATCAAAAAAATCCAAATGGACTCTTTCCCATGGACTTTCAGCAATAGGCCAACTATGGCGCACATTTTTGTTAGCATTTTGTACAGACTGACACATTTCACATCTAGAAATTACATCTTCAATATCTTGATTCATACCTAACCACCATACATATGAACGGGCAAGAATTTTTGATCTGACTATACCAGGATGACCATAATGTATTAAATTTAGGACTTTGGACTTAAGAGATTCTGGTATTACAATTCTGTCACCAAATAAAAGACATTTTCCTTTGACTGACAGTAAATTTTTAAACTTAAAATATTTTTTAATTTCTGGACTTGACAAGTTTTCAATCCAACCGATTGAAACATACTTAATGACTTTACATAATATTTCATCTTTTTCAGAATGACTTTCAACTTCTGAGAATGGAATTAAAGGTGTAGACATGTATACAAAATTACATTCCTCAGTATTGAATTGTTGTTTACTTGGTAAACGTGACATTACATCCGCTTGAGGAATTTTCAATCCTTTTTTATATTCCAATTTATAATTGTACGCAGACAATATTATAGACCATCTTATAAGACGTGATGCTGCTAAAACGGGGACTTTTTTGTTTTCAGCAAATAAAGACAACAATGGAGCATGATCAGTATATATCGTAAAATGACGACCAATTAAATACTTGTGAAATTTCTTTATTCCAAAAATAATTGCAAGGGCTTCCTTGTGCAATTGACTATAATTTCTTTGAGCTGAATTTAATGTTGCAGACTCAAAAGCTATAGGAAATTCTTGATTCTTTACGACATGACTTAAGACACAACCGACATCGTATGCACTGGAATCGACTGTTAGACACAATGGTTTTGACGGATCAAATAAAACTAACATAGTTTTATCTGACAAAAGAGACTTACTATTTACAAATGCCTTTTCGCATTCATCAGACCAACACCATTTTACATTTTTTCTTAATAAATTATGAAGTGGTTCTAGCACTGTAGGACACATAGGAATAAAATTCCTGTAAAAATTCAACATTGACAAATATGACTTTAGTTGAGTAACATTTTCTGGACACCCAGTAGACTTAATTTTCTCAACTTTCGACAAAGACGGACTTTTGCCTTGACCTGACAAAGTGAAACCTAAAAATTCAAAAGAATTCACAAAAAATTCACTTTTTGACATATTAATTTTTATATTAAACTCATTTAATTTTGACAAAACTTTATCCAAAGTATCAGAACACTCCTTTTCGTCTTTACCACCTACACAAATATCATCAATGTATGCAGCACAGTTCTTTATGCCACCCAAAACTGTATCATCAATTACCATTTGAAATACGGCAGGAGCCGATGATAATCCGTAAGGTAAACGATTATAGACATATAAACCATAACATGTATTAATTGTAAGTAATTCTTTACTAGAATTTGACACAGACAACTGTAAATATGCGTTTGTTAAATCTAATTTACAGAATACTTGACAACCTGAAAATTTATTAAAAATATCCTCTGGACGTGGAATAGGATATTGATCAATTCTCAATTGTGGATTGACTGTAGATTTCAAATCTGCACATAAACGTAATTTTCCATTTTGTTTAGGTACACAAACTATTGGGGAAGACCAATTACTATATTTTACTTTTGAAATAATGCCTTCGTTTTCAAGACGAGTTAGCTCTTGGCAAACTTCAGCACGAAGTGCGAAAGGAACTTCATATGCTTTGTGGAAAACAGGAGTAGCATTATTTTTTAAACTTAAATTCACAGAAAATTCTTTAATTGGTAAATCGTTATTAGTAATCAAAAAGAATTTAAATATTTTTGTGACAATTTTTTGATAATATTTGATTTATTTTTCTCGCTGGCAGACACTGAATTTACAGTATTATTATTCATATTTGACACTAAAGAACTTATGAAAGTATTTTCCCAAGATGGATTAAACACTTTTAACCAATTTCTACCCAGAATAGCATCAGACGATAGATTTTTTATAACCAATACTGGTAAATCTATTATAACATTAGAATCAACAACATTTACTTTTGCCATAAAAAATCCAAAACACAATAAATTTTGACTATTTGCTGTAAACAAATTACCGTAGAATTGCTTTAACTGACAAGTTTTGAATAATTTTATGTACATTTTATGACTTATTAATGTCGATGAACTTCCTGTGTCAATCATGAAAGAAATTTGGATACCATTTACAATTAAATTAATTTCCGCTGTATCAGACACTGACATATTTAATACATTTATATTATTGACACATTTTACGTGATTGATGATTGATTTTGCACTTGGACAAAATTTCGACGTATGACCGTAAATATTACATTTGTAACATTTCCACTTTTTTGATGGACATAACTCCGGTTGGTGAGTTATAAAACACCTCTCGCATCTTCTGGACCCTTGACGTGATGGAGATGACGGATGACTTGATGACCTTGAACTCCTTTGACCCAGATGAATTCGCCTACTCGGACTATGCTGACGTGAAGGGCGATCCTTTGAGACATGACATGTTTTTTTACGTGACATTTTTGACTTGACTTCACAAATTTCCGATGTATAATTTTCTTTGTGTAAAATTTGCTCTGAGCTGTGACTTACTGTCTCAATGTTCTTGACAATTAATTTTGCTTTTTCAAAAGTTAACGTTTCGTCTTCAGATAGTAATCTTCTAGTCATTGCATCGTTTTTTAAACCACACACCAATTTGTCTCTCAGAGCTTCGTCTAGAAATGCACCAAAATTGCATGATATTGACAGACTTTTTATATCCGTAATATAATCATCTATTCCTTCGTTAGAATGTTGTTTCCGGTTATAAAATTTATATCTTTGGGCAATTGTACACTTTTTTTCTTCATATTTACTCTTCAGTGTTGTTACCATATCGTTGAAGGTTAAATCTTCTAGATTTTTCGGATGCACTGTCTCTTTTAAAATTTTAAATTTTTCTGCACCGATCAACATACATAAGTAACCAATTTTTTCTTTCTCTGCGATATTAATAATCTTCAGATAAATTTGAATGCGTTCCAAAAACATATTGAAACTTTCGCAATCCGGTTCGAAATAAGGCACTGGCAAATTACTATTCGACATGTTGAAAAAAATGTTTTTTTCCGCGGCGAAATCACTGGTAATTACTGACAATATTATTAACACACGTTTTAATATGTTTTACTGATTTTCTCGTCGCCAATTATAATGTCTGAGGTTTGTAATTAAACACAAAAAGCCGATTCATATATGAGACGTTTATTGACACTGTTAACAAGTTCAAGGTTATCTATCAAGTGAAGTGACAGACCTGCCAACTATCAGAATGTGACAGCTGATGCATACTATTACCAACATAACAGCTTATTATAGCAGTACATGAAACACACACAAATAAGCGGGCAAGCAAAAAAGATATTTTGAAAGTTTCAAACATTTCCTTAGCTTAATAAAGCAAAACATAAAATACGAACCAACAATCAGGCAAGAAAACATAATTCATATCCGTAGACTTAATTTAAATATGTTAAAAAGACTCCACTGCTGTTTTCTTTACTCAAATAAACAAGTATTTTTTCAGATCGACATTTGATATAAAAAGTTAGATTAATAACTTTGACACCTAATTTAATAAAATACAAGACCTTGTTTATGGTTATACAAATTAATAATGAACTTTTAAGCAGTAGGTGGGTATAAATTTATGCGCTTTGTATTTTATATATTTTAATGTGAAATATATTTAGGACAGTCTTTTCTAAAAAGCTTACATAAAATCTTAAGATTTTTTAGCACTCTTTAGTACTTATTCAAGTTTATTTGTAAATATTGCTTTAATATTGTGCTTAATTATCACAGAAACAGGATTCCAAGTACTTTTAGTAGACCACCCACAGAATGTCCTTCAGAGAGAACTTATTGACTTCAGCTTGGGACCTGATCTGACGTTAAAATATAATTAATGTGTCAATATCGTTTAAATTTAAGTTTAAAAGCACTTTTAATAAACTCATTGTTACAGTAGTACCGAAGGTTCGAAAGCAAGTTTTCGAGTAAACCTAATAAACAAGAACTTTAGTTTAGGTCCCTAGGTCAAATAATATAATATCTTAACGCACAATTTTCTAGTCGATAAATGAGTTATGTAATTAATTCTTTAGCTACGAAATATCTTAACAACGCACAATTTTATTATCTTGTCTATAAATGAGATATGTAATTATTACTTTAATGGAGGAATACTTCGGGGAGGAACCCGATTGAGTATTTCCAAAACCTATACAGGTTCAGTCGCGGTAACGACAATTTACATTTTGAATATCAAAATTTAAATATTTAGATATAAAATTATTAATTTATAATATACACATTGGAAATATTATTTTAATTAAATTTTAGAACAATTTTTGTTTTAGCAAAATGTTAAAAAAAAACACCAATATAGAGGTCTATTTACAATAAATGGGAATAATATAAAAATTTTAATATTTAGAAAAAAAAATACTAATATCTAATATACACATTTTATTTTATCTAGATTTTAGAATAATTTTTGTTTTTGCAAAGAGATTAAAAAATAACCAATATAGAGGTGTATTTAAAATGTAAAATGTCGCTACCACGAATGAACCGGATGGGTTTTGGGAATACGCAGCCCGATTCGTGCATTGTTTCTTAAGATTTCCATTGGTCGTATAATCGTTTGAATCGGTAACCCGACAGTTGATCCCTGACGGTTGACCCCCGAAATTATTATTATGATAAAATTATATGTTTTGTGGATTATTTATCAATTTCAAACACGAATTGACATCGAAACTAAAAACACCTTAATTAATAAGTTGGTGATATCAAACAAATTTATTTAGAGTACCGATTTGTTTGTACTTATACGCTGGTTATTTATTTACTTACTTATTACGCCCTTTTTCGGGGCTTTTACATTACATATGAATACTAAGAAATGTACAGTATTAATTGTGCATAACTTAACTGCCTCAGTAACAATATTTTATACTTGTTTTAATATAAATTGAAGATGTCCACTGACTTGATATAATTGTTTCCCTCCATTAGTATTCTGCAATACCGGACTATCAACTAAATCATTTAGAATTTTATATAGGAATACCAAGTTAGTGAAAATTGTTCTGTCTGACAATTTGAGCATATTCATATCATTTAGAATAGTGTTGTAGTTCAACATAATTGCTGGAATACCCATTTTAAAATTTATAAAATGTAAGAATTTGTTTTGTATTCTTTCAACAGCTTGTACATGTAAATTATAATGTGGGTTCCAGATGTGAGAATTGTACTCAAGTTGACTTTTTACATACAGTGTATAGACAAGAAATTTTATCCTTGATGCATTTGAACGAAAATACGTTTTATATTTTTGTTATTCGGCGGTACATCCTCTGTGTGCACCCATTTGCGGACACTCACTTATATTTTGTGTAAATAGGTTTACCTATTATCCATAATGCCTACTGCATATAAATATGCCGGGGCGTAACTGTCGGGGGATCATTTATCATGGAATCATTGAATCGGGTACAAAATACCGACACGGGACAAGTCGATAATGCGATGCGAAGTCAGAAATGGCAAGCATACGAGTACATTGCTCCCATCGAGTTTTCTTGCCAATAGCGTAAAGCAGACATGAAGGATTGTGTAACCCAGTACAATATATTGCTGAATATATGCTGCTGTTATTATATTTGGAAACTGGATGACGCGTCGGAAACATGGTAAACATTGGCGATTTGTCAATTACAACCATCGCAAATTCTGTTTATGTTATTACCCGTAGAATGAGCAGGTTATCTACATTTGTTTAAATTATGTTATACGTGTATTATGTGTACCGATCGTCTGCGGTTGGCAAATCAATCGACATAGTAGTTTCTATCCGGATTCCGGATGTCATTTCAGGTACCTTGCCCGATTTGAATTCAATTATTGTATGTCGTACCTGATCGTACTTATATTCGAGTTGGTACTCGCCAGGTATTTAGAAGTGTGACAAACTGTTTGTTCGTTTTTACACCTAACAACAAAACGCTTTGTGATTATTCCGAATTGTTATCATCGGAAATTCACATCACATCAAAGGATGGAATGTGGTATTTTGTCGTTGGCGTTGATTTTGGTGTAAAAGCAGAACTGGCCGTGCAAATCAGACTCGCAAAAATTCAACCGCATTGCTCTTGTAAACAAATTTGTGTAATGTAAAATTAGAATGTCAATTGCACGATATTGTTTGTTTTTTTAATCACATTGATGCAGATATTTATGGAGCAGCAAAATTTATCAAACGGTCAGCTCTGGCGACATGAAATTGTAAAATCATTTTCGGAAATTCGAGGAAAAACATTTATCTGTCACAAGTTAAAACAAAACGCCAAATTAAGTCCACTTATTTTCTATTCAAATTTCAGATGAAATCGGGTTCTAAAGCTAGTTTTAAAAAAAGTTTACATCGTTGATGTTATATTGACATAAAATCGTGAAATTGTAATTGACTGAGGGAAGCGTAGTCAAGTTTTAAGTCAACCATATGGCATTTCAACTGTCTGTAAATTTGGATACGTTTTAAGATTTTCACGGCCAAAAGCATTTTCATTGTGTGTTTTTAAGGTGTTATGCAGTGTTGAGCTATCTCCTTCTTTAGCCGACGTTTCGGACAGCGTTGCAGTGTCCATCATCAGGGCAGATCCGGCAGATCCGACGATGTGTAAAGAATAGCTATAATAAAGATAGCTCAACACGGCATAACACCCCAAAAATACACAATGAAAAAAGTCTGTAAATTTGTTTGTTATATTCAATTTTTGTTATGTTCAATTTGTAATACGGGTGTGGGTACCACCATCCTTGGAACCATTGGATAACCAACACCTCTGCCGTGGGTCACTCCAAGTGGTTCGCTACGTTTGGTGAGCAGGGTTCGTAGGGTGAGGTTTGTCAGGATCCTGGTGGCGGATGCGTCCGCTTACCAGCTGCGTGGAAGGTCGTAGAAACGACCCGTTCTCATGTGACTAATTTCAACTGTGCTCGTGTTTGGCGTGTTTCCCGACTATGTTTACTATGATCGATCTTTTCGTGTAACTGGCCCGCTCATTTGGAACAAACTTCCCTCAGTTCTTACTAGTATCCAGAACTTGGCTGAATTCAAAAGGGCTTTAAAAACAAACTTATTTAAAAAATCATACCTTTCATGATTTTTTAACTCCTTTTCAAAAAACTATAATAAACCATGTTCCTCAATTTTCCAGTAATTGTTTGGTTTCGATTACCTCCTTACCATAGTTTTATGTGCACTCCCAATTTGTATTATTTGTAAACGTAAACTGTTTCCTGTTCTGTAGTATATTTTAGTTTTTAATGATTCCTGTTGAATGGCAACGTTATGGTTTCAATGGGATCAATATCTATTGTCATGTGCACTCACTATTGTTGTTAATATTGTTCTTTAGGAATTGCTTTGTATATACTGTATATTCTTTGTTTCACACTATTTAATCAATTTTGTAAGGACTCGTAAGGAACACTATATAATTAATCTTAAGCTTATTATAATTTAGCGCATTTGAAGTGAAATATCACAAAACTGCGCTATATAAATACTATGTTATTATTATTATTATTATGGTGCCGGTGCCGAGGTGAGCGTCTTCCTGTAATACCGCTAGAACAAGGACAGCATTCCCACCTGACGCCTGTGCTCTAAAGATTGCAATCCGTCTGTTAAGATGTGAAGTATTTTTTTTAGGTATTTTGGAGCTCCAGACCAAAGGTGGCTTCCAAATTCAACCGTAGGGCGCACTTTCGATTTGTACAGGATTAGCAGTTGTGTACTATTAAAGTATCCGTGGGCCCTGTACAGTACGCCCAGTTTCTGAGAGGCTACCTGGTTTCGATGGAGCGCCTGTACCTGAGCTGGTCACTTAGAGTTACACATCTGCTGCGGTTTTTCGTGTCTTCGTGAAAATCATAACTAATTGTCTATTCCCGTCGTTTTCACTTATATTTTTTATAAAACCGATTTTATTTATGTGGGCTATAATTCTAGGTTTTAAGTGTGCACTGTATACAGTACAAGAACTACAAACACATTTTTTTTTTTCATCATTTCTCATCAAATCGGATACCATTTATGAATCTTTCATGTTTAAAAAAAAATTAGATCTTGATAAAAAATTATAACGTTTAAGTTATTTATATAGCGTAGTTTTGTGATATTTTATCTTTAAAAAGGGTATGCCACTGCCTTACAGTAAGTACCTATGTACCTACTGCGTATCATTTCAAATCAATTCAAATACTTCACAGAAACAAGTACGTTAAATATTATTACACCGATGTCGGGTGTAATGATATTTTACATAATAACGGAAGCGTGCCTGTAAAATGAAAATATCTTGGATCCATAAATAATCAATTCACTTTTAACAAACTTCCTTATAGTAATGTCGTATAAATTCTAATAACTTCAAAAATTATGCAATTCCACTGGGTCTCTCATTGCTCGCATAACGATATTACTCTAGTGCAAAATTCAAAGAATATAAGGAAATATATTCATGTTTTAATTAATGCAATAATCTAGTTTCCTTTGTGGTGCATATTCCTCGCTCTTAGCAACACCTTAATATCTTTTGTGCAGGAGTTGTGCTTTTAGTAACTGAAGAATATTTAAATTACCTGAAATCCCCTGCGTTGCCCGGGAGTTTTTATTGTTGCACTTTTGTTTTCGAAATCACATGCGGTAATTTTCATCTTGTTGTGAACGCTAAGTGTGCAAAATATCATCAAGAAGTATCAATATTCTGCTTTAAAGGGAGGGGGTGATTTTAGGAAATCTCAAATGGACAGTGACCATCCTTCCGTTTTCACGGTCAAAATTACATTCATTATCCCAAAATTTAACTGTAGATTTGAATAAACAACAAACCCACAAACCGACGCCGGGGTACTTTTGTTTATATATACCTATATATGCAATATTATTATATTTACTAGCGCATACTCGTGAAAAACCACGGAATTTTATAATTTTCTTTGTACTTGGCTGAAAGTATGTATAAAAAATAGCCTCAGGATCATTGTTTTTCAAAAGAAGAAATTTATCTATCGAATATTAGAAATCTTGTAAAATGACGTCGTTTATCTAACATCTGTCAAATATTTAAATACAAGAAATACGCATTTCGAACTTGATGTGTTAATTCATCATTTAATATCGGTACTTTCTCTATCGTTCGTCCGACGTGATAAAGTATTCGTAGTTAAAATTAGCAGTTACAATTTTGAAAACGAAAAGTTCATAGAACTTGAATAATGTTACGCATGACGCAGGATTACTTCACATTACTTACCAACTTACCGAAGCACAAATAAACGTAATTAGTATATTTAATGATTGGTTTCAAATTCGTAATATGAACATTGTGCATATTAACTAATAACTACCAAAAACTAATCTAAACTTTTGAATATAAGTTCAGAGTTCCAATAATTACGCAATCACCACCTAACCTAACCAAACATTATCTTTTCAAAATATTTCCAAATAATATAAGTACCACCTAACCTAACGTAAGCTTTATAATTTATTTATATTTGATGTGTTATTGTAATGTTGTATATTATGTTATTGACAAACATTATATTGTTTAAAATATTTCTTTACGCCATGTTCTTCAAAAACTACTTATATATTTCTTTTAATTTTTCACTTTTATAACTTTTGGTATAAATTCTAACTCGTTAACTCAAATATTATATTGTTTAAAATATTTCTTTACGCCATGTTCTTCAAAAACTACTTATATATTTTTTTTAATTTTTCACTTTTATAACTTTTGGTATAAATTCTAACTCGATAATTTAAATATTATATTGTTTAAAATATTTCTTTACGCCATGTTCTTCAAAAACTACTTATATATATTTTTTTTTAATTTTTCACTTTTATAACTTTTGGTATAAATTCTAACTCGATAACTCAAATATTATATTGTTTAAAATATGTCTTTACGCCATGTTCATCAAAAACTACTTATATATATTTTTTAAATTTTTAAATTTTTCACTTTTATAACTTTTGGTATAAATTTTAACTCGATAACTCAAATATTATATTTTTTTAAATATTTCTTTACTCCATATTCTTCAAAAACTACTTGTATATACTATTTTTTAATTTTTCACTTTTATAACTTTTTGTATAAATTCTAACTCGATAACTTTTGTAAAACTTATTTATAATCTATGTAAAAGCCCCCATGGGCGTATAACAATAATAAATAAATTCCAGAACATAAATTAGCACTGATTTTCAAAATGTTTCCGGACAATGCATAAATACCTAGATGCATATCTATTCATATCCTGAAGCATAATGAGTATATTTTATTTCCAATAACATTAAAAATATCAATAATATCTGCAAACGTAATGGCTGCTTTATTTATGAAACATCAATAAGATAACAAAGGATGATTGTTCGTTAGCATAATAACAAACAAATAATATTGTGCATTCTATTCCTTAACCATAAAAAAGCAATCAATATCGCATGAAAAAATGCCAGAAATTTGTATTGTTTTGTGTGTATTTGGTATAAAACTAAAAAATACTGTAAAAAGTGTACAATGCAGTTGGAACTTTGATTTTGACCTTCGGATATTTAATACCGGGGCTTTCACTTTCCGGCATATGTTTTGATTGCGAAAAGTTTAGGAAAATCTTATAAGATTAAACAACTAATCATTTCATGATAAACCTTTGTACGGTGTCGTTGGTAGAGCGTTTACTTATTCAATATACATAATATTATTATTTACGTACTGACGCGGGCGGTCCTAACGAATGAGAAAATGTTACCGGTGGCAAATTTTATTGAAACTAGATGCGAGAATATGACGAAATAGTAGGGATCACAATTCACCTCATCTGTGGCGAAATTTCTTTCAAATTTTTGAAAAGCGGTGATGTATTGCAACGAAAGTGATGTTAATGTTTTAATTTTTTAATTAAATTAAATTTAGTAGTATTTTATATTTTTTAAATATTTTTATTCGCACTTATCCTTCATCAGATAATCAAGCCTTTAGTTGTGGTTATTTTTTTTTTTTATTATGTGAATACCTTACAAGAGTCCCAGCTGCTCCCGTCTGGAGCCAGTGAGAAAACGGCATCCCCAATTGGTATGTGTTGTGAGGTCGAAGATAGTTGGAAGGGGAAGGAGATGAGAAAGAGGAAGGTGGGGCTATTTATATCTGGTCACCAAACACAGCAAGTACCTGGCTATTCATATCTGGTTACCAAAGCTATTTCAAGCAACGTTGCAATTCTGAATGGTGGTCTTACACCAGGGCGATAATGAGAATATCTTCCACTATGGTACGTGGTACGTACCGCAAATATACTATATATTGTTTTAAAATAAATTAATTTTGAAAAAACACAAATTAATCAATTCAAATTAATTTGCGCACGCCGGGATTCGATCCCGCGACCTTCAGATTGTGAGTCAAGAGCCGTACCCCTCGACCGCGGAGGCCGTCAAATTGTAACTTTTAATATAAAGTATACTTCGTAAATTAAAGTTAAAGCGCTAATTATGGAATCTTCCATTAAACACTAATCAGTGCTTACTATAACATTACAATAATTAATTAATTAGTATGACTTGCATAACCACGAAATAATTATTAGATACTTCCGTAATAAATGTAATATTTTGTGTTAAATATTCTGCTAATTTGGTATAGATAGAGATATGCATCGTATTTGGAAAATAATGATCAATATGTATGTTCTATGAAAATCTTCGTTTTGATTTGACGAAACGGTTCATTTTTTGTTAAAATTCGTTTAACGAAAAATGGTTACGTCTATGGGGAAAACAGAACTAATCAACCATCACAGTTTTTACCTCAAAGGTATGAATCTCACATTCCTCCATCTAGTCATAATCCTACTCCGTACTCTTTACAATGCTAACTAAATCATATCCATATTCCCATTAAGTTCACTTCACGTAGTATCCTTTTCTTTTCACTACATTGTGACTACAATATTACCATTGTTATTTGTCTTTATGCTATAGGCACCTACTTTAACTGCTATTAACCTAAAATACAATAATACTTTTTCTAAAACTTTACCTCAGCACAGGTTCTCCTACTGAGGTGCTTACAAAAGATTACTACATAAGAGGAAATATTGCGCGGTATTTTTCATATAAAACTTAAATTTGGATTTTGGAATATCTGATACGAATTTGTGCTACTTTTTTGGTTTATGTTGTAAAAGATAGGCTTTTAAAGGATTCAATTTTTTATGATTTTAGAGGCAACATTGGCAATTATTAGAGAGTAAATGACGATTACTTAAAAATATGTTTTTGTATTATTTAGCATAGAAATATGATGAAATATTGAAAAAAATGAACATGTTTTGAAAAGCTCTTCGAGGTGCGTAAATTTCAATGACAAGTCACCGATTTACAGTGGAACACAAATTTAACGTATATAAATTCAAATTTCTACTGAAGAAAATGTTATTTTTATTATGTTTAATTTTTTATTTTACTTTTAGGTTTTTTCATAACCATAAGACAGTAAATAGGGTAACAATATTGTTTTATCTCAAAAAATGACGAATTTGCCTCTAAAATCACTCAAAATTGAATTCTTCATTTTTTTATGATTTAAAACATAAATAAATAAAGCAGTATACAATGTATACATCCGTATGGAATATTTGTATATCTTTCAAAATTTAAGTTTAGTATGAAAAAGGCCACGCAGCCGTTCCTCTTAACAATTATTATTGGTTATTTTATACTCTAGTTTATACCATGTTTTATTTTAGGAACATATATTACTTGCACTTATCATCTATTCACCTGTTAACTGTATGTACTAGCGTAGAAATAAATAAATAAAATATTACGTTCTCCTACCACTCCTTTATTGCGTAATCTTTTTTTGTTTAACCGATTGCGAACATTACAAGCTTCCCTTTCATAATCGTATTGATTACGCTTGCATTGGATGACTGATATTATCTGACATTAATCAGCACACAAGGAATCCATTTCTTGGCACCTGAACGACAAGTTTTGAAATATTTATCAGATTATTTGGTGCTGCAAGGAAAATCGAAAGTTCAAGAACGCGGTAGCGCAATGAGATAAAAATTGCATTTGTGTTTTGCAAACACGATGTTGTTCAATTCTTACAATGCAAAGATGGAAATAATTGCATCAAACACAAGCACGTCGTGTGATTCTCTGATATCTGACAAACAAGAATATAAATACAATTCTTGAGACGTGGATCCATTGAACTCTTTGACAATACATTATCGAGAGAAAACGTACGCGACTTAATACCCTGTTACTTGCATTTGTGCGTAGTGCAAATTATTTAAAGCTTGGTAATTTGTTTATCTAAGTCTTTGGTAGAATTGCGATGTTGAAACTATGTGAAATGTTAATGAGTTATCAATAAATAATTACTTTTTGGTATTCAGATCTCAACATTAAAATGTCATTTGCTTGGTCGTTTTGCTTGGCTATGAGCTAGATTCGTTGAATGTGTGTCTCGAGGTAGCATTTTTGCCTGTGAACTTAAAATCAGACCTCAATTCGGTTACCGGATTCGTAAAATAGCTGTTTCAAAATCGAAAGTAGTTTTACATTAAATAACAACTTCAATCCAGTTATTTTCGTCCATGTCGATTAGCGTTATGAACTTTGGTATTTTTTAATAGTGACATGCAAGTGATTATGAGTGAAATGCATTAAATGTGCAATAATTGTGGCGCCGGCAACATTCCGTGAAAGTTCTAACGTCAATAAATTGACGAGAACAATGGCGGAAAATAAAACATGCTCGTAAAAGGTAACCATCAATTACATGTATAAAACGACAAACCGTTGCAACGACTGATTCACACGTGAACAGAGAACATTCAACGTCCCATCACGTCTCCTCACTATTTTCGCAAGCGCGCCTTAATATCCGATGCGCTTTGAATGCAAATATACAGCAAATCACAAACAATAAAATTTATACGAACATTCAAGACTACAGATCTAGTCCGTCCCGCGGCCTGATAGTGACTGTCCCGTCACCCGTGGCTATCAAAGACTGCTCACCGCCTAGGTCCACTTATACACTCAATCACAGAACACTAACAACAACACCGCTGCGAAGATACGTCACAGTCGGTAAGCGTCACGGGTACACTGTACACTGAACACACTGACAGACGACAGAAGAAAGCGTCCACTGGTTTTGTTAAGTAAATAATTTCACATGGAATTCATAACACGATGGACCGTTACACATGGCGTGGAGAACTGAGAACGTTCGGTAGTGAGGCGCGCGGACCGAGTGTCCTTCCGCGCGACTGTATAGTCGGTTGCTGGTTGGCTTTTGCCGCTGGCATCAGACTTGCTCGGAGTGGTACAGTACTAGCGGCAGTGGTAAGTGGTACCGCAGAGCGTGGCAAGGCACGACCGGGGTGGGGACCCGAAACCGTGCCACCAAACCCGATCATTTTTCAATGAAAACAACGGAGAAATGGCTGGTTGCTCTGGACTGCAATAAGGACGGCTCCAGAGCGGCTACCGAGAGCGAGGATCCGTCGTCGGCGGGTTTAATGTGTTTGATTTTGCCCTAGGAATGTTGAACGGACGCTGGACGTAGAGAAATGATGACCTGCCCAGCTGCCGAGACTAAAAACAAGGAAAAATATTTGGAAGGTATAATTTAAAATAAGGGACCCCAAAAAACAAAATAAGAAGTCGTTTATAAAGTTACCTTGTTAACCTATTAGATATGTGAATTCTCGTATCCTACTTTATTATAAAAATGTTCCGCAATGCATCTACCACCACCTTCTGTGTTTAACGTGGAATTATATTGAGACCAGTGGCGTGTTGCCCAAAAAGGCTGAAAAGCAGTACCACCTTTATTTTTTCCAGATTTCCGAAAAATACAATTTACCAAGATTTTCTATATTCATGATCGTAAGAAATTGTTTCTGCTTGGCAAATTTCAATTTTTAGTTTCAATTCAATTTGCCTTGAGCACTCTATTCTTCATAAATTAATAAATATGTATGTAGTTTCAATGTCTTTCAACAATTGTCGTTAATGTAAGTAGCTATATGTAGTTTTCAGGTGTCTCAGCAGATGTCAGTAAAGTTGTACTGTTTGGGAGAGTAAACTGCCACCCGTTGTATCTAATGCCGATGAAAGCCGATCGACAGTTGGGCACCTTCAGTGCCCAGTTTCCTTGCATCAGATAAACACACAGAATCCATTAGAACTGACGTTTAGTCCAGTTAATCGCTAATAAACACATCATTGAAACTCCCGATCATCCGAGAAATACTGTTCATCAGAAGATTCAACAGAACACCATACTAAGTGTGTGATTAGTAATAATAAATGATAATCAACACCTGTAAAGCTACAGCCTACCCCGGTCAACGAGGAATGCACGCCATTGACTGTGAGTAGGTTAGTGAATCCCGTTTTTATTTACCTGCATTTTCAACACGACATAATAACAATGCCGATATTGCGTCGAGCAACCAACCATTTACCTACGTGTACCAGTATTTCCGATTCAGTGCAGTTCCTGCCAGGCTTATGAATCAACTTAAGCAACTACATACACAGACACTTGTGAAAAAGTTGATTAAAGAATGTAACTGACAGCTTTTCCGCTTCCGGGTTGTATAATAAGATAAAATAACTTGGACTAGTTAAGTCAGTAGCCAATAACATTATATATGTGCAATGGCATAGGACATTATGGAATTAGATGCATGCGTTTGGATTTAATTACACTGCACACGCATGAACAATAAAAGTTTTATGTAAAATTATATCTAGCAATCCATATCCACTTGTCCAGTGTTCTCCGTGTTATAAATGTTCCGAGTAAATAGTCAGCAAATTCTATGAAAGTCCAGGAGGAGCCTAAAAATCAAATTCTAAAAGAAAGGTAGATTTTTCAAATGCCCAAAATTTCTGAGGGGTAGGTAGGTACTCATTGCATTTTCTCTACCTATACTTTATAGTATAATTTTATTTATTTAGAAGACGGGTATGGGCAACACAACCCCTGAAACCATTTATTGGATAACCAATACCCCCGCCGGGAGGCATAAATAGAAGAAGATGCCTAAACACCACCTACAATGTTATAAGATGTTTTATACGTGTGAAAAAAATACCCACATATTAGTTGAAAATTGTCGCGGTCGAGATCACATCAGTTATTGAAAGTCTTACAAAATCGAATTTAAAATCGCTTTCATTTCGCGTGTAACTGAGCCTCCAAAGTGACCAGTGGGAGTATTGGGAAGAAGATGGGTATTTTATTTATTTATTTATTTGTTTCTTTACATGGTACCTAGGACTAATGTTAACAATTCAGTTTATAACCTCACTAGGTCAAGCCTGTATTGAGGTTAACAACTCTACAATTTAATAAAATAACACAAAATAATACAGTTATTGAAGAACAATATTGTTGTAATACCTATTTCTATTTGGGAGGTGGTTATGGGTACCACCGCCCCGAGAACCATTTATTGGATAACCAACACCTCTGCCTTAGGTCACCCTAAGTGGTTTGCTACGTTTGGTGACTTAGCAAGAGTGCCCGGGTTCATGAGGTAAGGTTTGTCTGGATATTGGTGGCAGATGCGTCTGCCCTCCAATTGCGTTGCAGGTCAGATCGGAACAGACTGGTTGAGGAAGACTTCATGACTACTCTCTCGGAACATCGCCAACACAACTCCAACACTACTCTCTCGGAACATCGCCTTGCACCGCCGTGGGAGAGATAGATCACATTATATCGTCACTTCTGGACACCCTGAACCCCTGATTCCTACCAAGCCTTTATACCGTTTTCCTTCCCAGTACTTCCTAACCTTTCTTTCCTAAAAAGACCATCCACACAGCATCCCCTTCAGCAAGATGTCATAGGCCCTGATGGGAATTATTTTCCTAAGGGCCTCCTCTGTGGAGCAAATGTAAAATAAAGGCAGAAAATCATCAACAATTTGAAGGCAAGGTTTTATCTCGTCTTCCTGGTTTCCTAGTGATAAAAAGGCAATAGTTCTTTGTTTGTTACATGTTTTACAGTTCACTTAACGGCAAATTGGGCATTAGACATTTATTTAACCTAATCGTAAAGTATGAAAACTACAACATAGTAATGCGTCTTCAAAAAAGATTAAGAATAACTGTTGCGACAAACAATTTTAGCGTCGTGCACTTCATTTTAATTTGTTGTTTGCGTGTTTAATTTAAAAAATACCTTTTTCATTTTAACACTAATAATACGTCATTTTTTACGTTTTTGTATTTTTCGTTCACGTGACAGCCTTTTTTCCCTTCTAAAGCATTTTGAATTTGTGGCTGGGTCACACGCATATGACCTATTAGCGTGCATTATTTATCGCAAAACCGCGTTTATGGCATTTTCTGAACATACTAAATATTAGATCAGTTGCAAAATTATTCCTTAAGCCGGTAATTTTTTTATATGTATTAGACGGTAATATTTTATTGTAAAATTTAATGCATTAATTTTAAAAAAATGTGCAGAACCAGTGGCGTGAAGACTGAAAAGACTGAAGACTGAAAAGCTGTAGGTACCTATCCCCAAAAAAAGAGCCAATGGCAAACAATTAACAAATTACGACATTTTTATTATTCTTTGTGTGTGGAAACATAATGATACCCGTTAATTTACAGATTATTTTTATTGTTTAAAACCATGTACAAGATTACGGATGCGTGCTGTCTATCTGCGAGCTGAGATGAGAGAGAGCGATATTACAATGGTTTATGTTATCCGTTTAGGTTATCTACCTGTCTCTCTGTATAACTTCACAGTCCCGCATCATGATCAACGTGTTTATTTCCATGAATTTGAGAATATTTTTCTTCTCACGTTCTGCATTAAAAAAAAAATTTGTTTGCTACAACATTCAGCAAAAGATCATAATAAAATGGTCATAATCAAATACTAGCAAATTCATAACTGAATCGAATTCATAACTATACGGATCGCATCAAACGGATTTTATAACTATTTGTATAGTTAGTCGTGCATACAAGTGCGTCCACTTATCCGCACCGGAAGGAACGCACGCATCGGACGATCGGACCATCAGTAATTCTGACGCAAATTCTCGGAGGGGCAACTATTCCGACGCCGATGATGTCCGCCTTTTGCATTCGACTCGCACACACAGTTCATCCGTTCGTTACAAAAATCCGAATGCTTAATGCTACTTCCACACCGTAGCCAACCTTCCAACTCCGAACTTAGTTCGGTGTTAGAAGCTTCGCCGATCATGTGGTGGCAGCGGTCGACCCTCCAACTCCGAACTCCGAACTCCAAAATGGCGGACCTCAAACAGCTGATTCGGCGCTGTATCTTATCATTGCCTACAATTGTGCAGGCGATGCTGCGATGCATCGGTTTCCGTAATATTGATTTAGATTCGTAAACCTAAAAACATAATAATTTCAAACAATTTTTATGCCACTCTCCCATAATAATATTACGTAGGCTGATGTTTTAGGTCAACTCGCACGAACCAGCCATCGCCGATCTCCTCGAAGGCGATCCCGGGCTAACTCGAACTCCAACCTTCCAAATCGAACTTCCAACGCACGAACTACCCCTCTACACAATCGTTCAAACGTTTGAAGTTGGCCCGTTGGCCGCAGTGTGGCCGTACCATAATGTTGAAAATCCGATTGCAAATGGCCGTCGCGTCGGCAATCTGAATACAGTGGACGCATTAAGCTTGATAAATCCATTTGATGCGATCCATCCGATGCGGACCTGTGGACGCTTATCTTACAACCAATGATCTATTGTATTATTATTTGCCACGCATATTTTAATAGGCTTCATTATCATAATCCCAAGATTATAAAAATCCTGTTTCATGATGTCCAGTACTCCACAACTTGTTCCCTCTGCTCTACATGAGACCTCACTGTCCAATCATCTATCTCTTCTCCTTGTACCTACTACGTCCTACTCCACCATTGGTAACATGACATGGGCACTAATAATTATTGGGTTTTACCAAATCTCGACAACCGTCTAAAATAATTGGTGACTCTCAAAGCGGTTGTTTAATTTGGTCAAAACTTGATCAAGTTTAATATGCGAAATGCACACTGTGCACCGTAATTGATAGAGACGAACGGGATAACTTGTTTGAATAAGAAAAATGCTATACCGTTATGAGAGTAAAAAGTTATCTTTTTTATAACATCAGCTCCACACAGGAGACCCTGAGGAAAATAATCCCTCACGTCCTGTGAAATCTTTGGGGATATTGTGTGAAGGATCTTTAAGGGAAAGTAAAGTGTGGAAGTTCTGGGAAGGAAAAAGTTATGAAGGGTGGAATCTGGGGGTTGTAACCAGGAGTGACGGACGTATAAATCCATCCCTCCTACTGCGGTTTAAGGCGATAGGTTAAGAGAGTTTGGCTGAAGAGATCTAGGTTAGGTCTCCCTCAACCAGTCTCTTCCGATCCGGTCCGCCACGCAGTAAATGGGATCTTAACATAGGAATGATATGATGATGACATAGACAAACCTCACCCCATGAACAGTAGAGAACCGGTGACCTATGGCACGGGTGTTGGTTATCCAATAAATTATTCCCGGGACGGTGGTACCCATACCCGGATCCCAAATTTAAATATATCTGTTAATAATTGCAGGTAACTTCAAATCTAAGAGATTATTATGTGAATTCTATCCAGTAGTAATTAATCAATGAACGATACAGCTCAAGCACGAAGGGTGGCATGCATTACCGGTTTGATTTATATAAATTAAGGTGTGGTTAAATAATCGAGGTGTGAAAAGGGGGTTCCTTGTTATATTATGTAAGTTCTATTGGGAATTTGTTAGTTAAACTAAATTAGCCTTCATAGAAAACAAAAATGTAGGAATAACCTACTGATCTATTTTATGATATTTATAAATTAAAATTTTCCTGAATACCTAATTGCAAAAATTAGTATTAAGAGGAGCGGCTGCGCGGCCTATTTCATACAAAACATGAATTTGGATTTAAGGTCAAAATATTCAACCAAACTAAATAATTAAATTGATAATCGAAAGGTATACCCATAGACATACAAATAACTAGACGAGAACTTACAGATGAGGGGTAAAAACCAACTATGGCGGGGCGAAGAGAGGAAAGAGACTTGTGATTCGCCAATAAATCAATCTAACAGTATATAGGCACCTCGCACTATAATATCACTATTTAGTTCTTGATAGTAAAATCTGCTTTAGAATGAATAGACCTTTTTATATGGGAGCGCAAATTGCATGCCACGGTATGAACAGATGTGTAATATCCAAATTCGCAAAGTAAGGTTCAGAGTATTTTCATAGTGGAATATTTTGTTGCCGTAGACACTTTTACAAATGTTTCATGATTTACTTAACCCAGTAAACAGCGGCTTTGTGTTTCGCGTCGCTATGTATCTCGATGTCTAAGTGTGTGTTTCATAGACATACAGCGTCCGTGCGTAAAATGTACGATGAGAGCACGACACTGGTCCGGACACGCCCAGCCCGTTCCGAAAAATGGTTCCAATGGGAGGGGGAAATAACACGTTTTTTAACACGTAAGGGCATGTCCATATATTTTGTACGTCCGTGGGTATACCAAATATCTGGTAAGAATATTTGCTATTTTATTTATTTGTGTTTTAAATTAATTCAAATGAATAGGCTATTAAAGTAATCAATTATGCACGATTTTAGAGGGAACTTTGGAAAAAAAAATTTGTGAATAATTGTAAAAATAAATAATAAGCTTGCACTACCTACCATTTTAATATAATAAAAAATAAAAATTAAACATCGCAAAACAACGCTTTTTTGGATAGAAATTTTAATTTATGTACGACAAATTTGTGTGTAATAAATTCACGTTCCAATTTGTGTGTAATAACTCCCATCGAAATGCTTTTTAATGTATATTTCATTACACTCGTACAGTAAATAGAGTGAAATTATTTTTTTTAATAGTCTTAAGTAACTCACAAATAATTGCCAAATTTGTCCAATAAGCGTCTAAAATCATGAAAAATTGAAGTCTTTTATGACCTATATTTTTAAAATCTAAAACAAAAATAAACTAAGTAGCATAAATAATATATATCCGTACTAGAATTTTTTTACGCCTTTTGATGTAAACTATGTAAACGAATAATTTTTCGGTTTGGTTGTATATTTTGACCTCAAATCCAAATTTAAGTTTTGTACTCAAAAGGCCGCGCAGCCGGCCATTTCTTTTAATGCATTATTCTTGTTTTTTTTATTATCTAGTGCTCTATTTTAATGCATTTATTTGAAGTAACTGTTAGAAGGTGTCCTCTATGGTCAATGTTAAATATTCACTTTGTGAATGAATGAATCCATTATTCGTTTATCAAAAGGCAAAGTGTTAATAATTTCTCCTTTCGATATCACTTTCTATTTCACATGATAGTATGAAAGACGGTAGGTATCACATTTTTCGCTTGTACCTACTGCTATTCATTTCTGGATTATTAACTTTAAAATAAATAAGATGAATGCATTTGGTCATTGCCGAGAATACCCAAAGTCGACATGTTAGTGCCTGGAGATTGGTTTCTCTTTTCCAATAATGACTAAACATTTTCACTTCATGTCAGTTGAAGGATGTTAATTTCACTTAGTAAAACATTTTAAGTACCTACCTAATAATATTGACTGTATTATTTATGTTGCACCAATGTTGTGTTAAAATCACCTCGAGGGCGCCTACAACTTAATTTAACTAGCCTGTAACTTATCACTTGTCATAAATACATAATACTACACAGCAACAATTTTTCAGCCTACAAAAGCACATAAAATCCAGACTACTGTCCAGAAATACCAAGATATTAGTGTACAAAACACTTATTACACCAGTGCTCACGCGCGCAGTTGAGACGTGGGTACCAACTAAGAGGAACGAGCGAGAACTGGATGTATTTGAAAGGAAAATTTTGAGGCGTATTTTCGGACCCGTTCTAGAAAATGGATTTTGGCGAAGACGTTACAACAATGAGCCCTATACTCTGTAAGGAGCCAAAAGTCACAAAATTTATAAAACTGGGAAGACTTCGGCGGCTGGGTCATGTGGAGAAAATGACCGAGCATCAAGCGCTAAAGTTACTGTTGAACTCGAAGACCGATAGGGCGAAGGAGCCTGGGAAGGCCAAGAGCGACAACGTCCTCGAAGACATATATACCTTGGAGGTTCTAAACTGGAGAGAACTGGCACAAAACCGATATTAGTGGAGGAAGACTCTGTAGGAGGCCAAGACCCACCAGGGGTTGTAGAGCCAAGAGTGATGATGATGACAAACATATAGTAATTATTTTAAAACAAATCTGAATATTTATCTTGTAACAAGTCATTGCGAATAATAACTGGAGCGATGCAGTCGTCGCCCATCAATTCCCTTCAAGTGGAATGTTCTGATCCCCCACTTTATTTAAGGCGACAACTGTTTGCTGACAAATTTGTTCTTAAATGTTTAAATTCTAAATGTCATCAGGTTATTCCCAGTGTTTCGTTGTTCAAAGACTCAACACATTCATCTACAATCAGAGCTCGAACTAAACCTCTTCCTGCCATCTGTAAAAATTTTCGCTCTCTCTCAGAGCTTCAAATTATCCAAAATGATCTTCTTCCACTATACAAATTAAAATATAGTCACGTCACCCTATCCCCAACAATTTTGGAAGGGATCGGCATCCTTAAAAGTCATTCCAATCTCCCAGCCCGTACTGTTAATAATATGTTCAATGACATTATTTCTTCTAAATGGCCCAACTCTTCTCTTTTATTTACTGATGGCTCCAAATCTCCTGACTCTCCTAACAGTGGTATAGGTATTAACGTTTACCACAATGATTCTAATGATAGAATATTTTATTCAATTTCAAACCAATTTTCAATATTCTCTGCTGAGTGCATTGCAATAATTGAAGCACTCAAATATATAATCAAAAATAAGTGTGAACATTCCCTTGTTCTCTCTGACTCTCTCAGTTCCCTCCAAAAACTTAAATCCTGTCCTCTTCTTCATCCTGATGATCACTTTGTATGCCTCATTAGAGTGCTGATAGCCTCCATTCAAAGCTCTGGAAAAACAGTAATTTTTGTTTGGATCCCTGGACACATTGGCATAGTGGGTAACGATATTGCAGATTCTTTGGCAAAACAAGGAGCGTCCAACCCTATTGTTACACTCGTAAACCATATTCCCCTATCTGATATTTTTTCCATCATCAAAGATAGATCCCGCAATGTTTGGACAGAGTATTGGAACATTGCCAGTCAATCCAAGGGAGCTCGCTACGCCTCAATACAAAGGACTATCCCATCAAAACCGTGGTTTCAAAAATTTCCCCATTTCTCCAAAAAAGAAATTTCCTCACTTATTCGAATGAGAATCGGTCATTGTTCCGTTCCTTCTCACCTTTTTAAAATTCACATCCTTGACTCCCCAGATTGTACGTTCTGTGGTCTAGATGTGGGCTCTTTAGATCACATATTTTTTGGTTGTCCCTCTCTAAATAAATATCCTCTCTTCTATCAAGCGTTATCTAAAATTGCCTCCCCTCCATTCAACATTTCATCTCTTCTAAGTCTGAACTCGACTCCAATCTTCCATATAATTCTGAAATTTGTACATTTAAATAAAATTAATATATAAATTCACCTTTCCCTTTCTCTATAATTTTAAATGATGGCCTAGAACACCCTTGAAGGGTGAAAGCCAGAAATAATTAAAAAAAAAAAAAAAACAATAACTTCTAAATGCACTGAGTGATTGAATCGTTGTCAATTTCCACTTTTCAAAAGAGACAAGCCTAAAGCTGCTGTCTCATTGCAATCATCGAGAAATTAAATCGTCAACAAAATAAAATAAATTACTTTTATATTAAATACATTATTCCAATTAAGTTATTATTATTGTTAGAATTTTAACTGCTGTGCAAAACTGGATGACCTTCATTTTGACCTCTGTAAGGTGTGACCGCAACATAATGAAATACAATGACAGGGCGTGCAGTATTTTTCTGATCTTTTAAAACGTTTCCCAAAATTTCCAGAACTAATCTGAATATATTTACGTTATCTGAAAGGGCAATATTTTTTCCAAATACAGAAAGGTGGAATATCAGAATTTATAAAGTATTTGGGTAGAAATCATTAGAAAAGATATTTTTGTTCTATACAATTGGAAGTCATAAGAAAATATGAGCCGAAGAACAGATATTATTATGACTTTCCTTTCAAAATGATTGGCAATGACGATATAAAAATTAACAACGAAATGTCAAATTTTTATGCATGACGAAGAACAAACAATGAAACGATTGAGATGTCGATATAGTCCAGTAACTTTGTCGCCTGAATGTATGGGGTAGTATGCGTTAAATCCGGTAGTTCTGATTTTTTGCAGGCTTGTTTATAATGTTGGCCTTGAATAATCCAAGTTTTTGACCTCGACCGCCGAACGCAACTTTGTCAAAAATCGAAAAAATCGTTATTTTTTCAAATTTTGGCGATTATAACCCTAAAGGACTAGTTTTTTAAAGAACTTTTTTATCACGTTTTTAAAGTAAACTAAATTTGCTACAAAATGATACTATAACTGTCTCTGTAGACCTCGAGCGCAAACCGCGAAAAAAACGTTATTTTTTTCAAATTTTGGTGATTATAACCCTAAAGGACTAGTTTTAGAAACAACTTATTAAAAATGTTTTTAAAGTAGACTAAATTTGCTACAATATGATACTAGAATTGTCTCTGAAGACCCAACAGTTTCCGAGATTAAGCCTTTCAAAATGTATCATTTTTTTCGAACTTCGCAATTTTTTACAATTCTGTCTTTCTGAATGAATTTTGACCCTGATTATTCTATCGAAGCCCTGTCCTTTATGATGGGGTCATGATGTATAAGCTAAGCTACGAATAATGAAGTAAAAAAGATAAAAAACAAAGTATTTTTTTTTTTATTTTTTATTTATTTAAAAAAAGATAAGTACAACAAAAGTTAATAAGTTTATTTGTTAGGAAACTGAGTAATATTCAAAATCATAAAATTAAATTAATTTAGCCCTCTTGGAAGGTCCCGGTTGAGGTTCGTCCGTATCTGGATCGACGTATTGGGATGGCATATCCCCATCAGCATCAGGAGATGGTGATGAATCGTCGACGTCTTGTGCCCACAAGTCATCCTCCATTTCGACATCGGACAGATCGTCGCCTTCTGGGATATGTATTTCTTCAACATCGGGTATATTGTCACAAGAGGCCCCGCTAGTGCCTGCAGACTGATGAGCATTTTAATCCTGCCTTCCTGCAGCTGCACGCGTTCCCACAACCCTTCGTGCAGCCGCAAGAAATCATCCGCAAGAGGTGTTGTGGGGCTGCATCTCTGGTCATCATTTTAGGGTTGAGGCCTTGTGGCGTGGATATCCACCCCTAGGAGAGAGGGTTCAGTGTGACTCCCAACCACGCCTGAACCTGTAAGAAGATTGTACATGAGAATAGAAAATGATGAAAGATATGTAACTGATGCAAGGACATATTTTTACATGATGGTATGTCCGCAAGGAGTGAAAACGAGCAGAGTCTCGTGTAGGAGGTAACCTGGCTAGATTGAAGCTGGTTTTCGTCGCAGCCCTGGCGAATAGTTGGTACCGCAGCTCGTCAGGTTATGGGTTTTGGGGTTGCCTCCGTATAGAGCAATTATGACTCGTTCTTCTGCTGCTGTTATATCATCAGGCGTAGAGTTGGTGTCGAGAAAAATCGCAGCTTGCTTTTCAACGTCCGGATTTTTTTCGACTATGGACATCGTTTGTATCTTCCCTAAGCCAAAGAAGCAAGATGTCGAGTCACAACCACTAAAGGCATGGATGAAGAGAAAAAGCTCTGTTTTCAAAGAGGATTTTGAAGAAGCGATGCTGGAATACATGTTGACATGCGACCATCTCGTGTCACCAGAGATGAATCAGATACTGAAACACTCTATATATGGTTTGCACAGCACCCTCCATTCCTTACAAACAGAGCTTTCATCCATGCCTTTAGTGGTTGTGACTCGACATCCAGGTTACCTCCTACACGAGACTGCTCGATTTCACTCCTTGCGGACATTCCATTAGGTAAAAATTTGTCCTTGCATCAGTTACATATCATTCATCATTTTCTATTCTCATGTACAATCTTCTTACAGGTTCAGGCGTGGTTGGGAGTCACACTGAACCCTCTCTCCTGGGGATGGATATCCACGCCACAAGGCCTCAACCCCAAAATGATGACCAGAGATGCAGCCCCACAACACCTCTTGCGGATGATTTCTTGCGGCTGCACGAAGGGGTTGTGGGAACGCGTGCAGCTGCAGGAAGGCAGGATTAAAATGCTCATCAGTCTGCAGGCACTGTAGCGGGGCCTCTTGTGACAATATACCCGATGTTGAAGTAATACATATCCCAGAAGGCGACGATCTGTCCCATGTCGAAATGGAGGATGACTTGTGGGCACAAAACGTCGACGATTCATCACCATCTCCTGATGCTGATGGGGATATGCCATCCCAATACGTCGATCCAGATACGGACGAACCTCAACCGGGACCTTCCAAGAGAGCTAAATTAATTTAATTTTTTGGTTTTGAATATTACTGAGTTTCCTAACAAATAAACTTATTAACTTTTTCAAACTTTGCAAAATTACTTTGTGGCATCATTAATTATTATATAATGAATAACAGATCTATAAATAATAAATAATTTTTATATTTAATTTTGTACAACTATTTTTATGATTTTTAAGCAATTAATCACCTCTACTTTTTAATATTTTGTCTATGTTATAGTTTATTCTAATTTGTCTATACTTGTTTGTCATTTATTTTTCTTTATATTAACATATCCTGATGAAGATAACATTGTTATCAAAACATGTAGATATTGTTTATAATATAGTGGTTTATACAAAGTGATCTGTTATTCATTATATTATTAACTTTTGTTGTACTTATCTTTTTTTAAATAAATAAAATAATAAAAAGAAAATACTTTGTTTTTTTATCTTTTTTACTTCATTATTCGTAGCTTAGCTTATACATCATCATCACATCATAAAAGTACAGGGCTTCGATAGAATAATCAGGGTCAAAATTCATTCAGAAAGACAGAATTGCAAAAAATTGCGAAGTTCGAAAAAAATGATAAATTTTGAAAGGCTTAATCTCGGAAACTATTGGGTCTACAGAGACAATTCTAGTATCATATTGTATCAAATTTAGTCTTCTTTAAAAACATTTCAGAAAAGTTTTTTATAAAACTAGCCCTTTAGGGTTATTATCGCCAAAATTTGAAAAAATAACGATTTTTTTGCGGTTTTTTAGATTTTTGACAAAGTTGCGTTCGGCGGTCGAGGTCAAAAACTTGGATTATTCATTAGGCCAAAATTATAAACAAGCCTGCGAAAAATCAGAACTACCGGATTTAACGCATACTGTGATGTATAAAGTTACTGGACTAATAGTAATTATAGTTATATCTCATGTCTCCACATTTTTACAGAAATAAAATTAACAAAATAAACATTTATCCCTGATTACCTTTGCAAATGCATCAGAAGCTAAACTATCATCGCTTCTATTTGAGATACATCACCGTTGCACCATTCTTTTCATCGTTGAATTAATGCATGAATTAATAATGAACTGTGTTTCTATGACTTTCTTTTATGTTTCACTCAAATTTATTGAAAAATTTTAACAATATTTTAATCTTATGCGCTCTAGTCGGATGGCTTATTTTCTCGAAAATATTATAAACTCGGATACGTCATCATTTCCACATAAAGTTATATTTCCAGTCGAATCTTCTAGAAGAGAATTTATTATGTTATGTCAACAAATTCACGAACCCGTAGCATGTTTTTCGAAACAAGTTTACGTTTTGATATAATTATGGTAATATAACTATAGTTTTAAGTTATTTCATAGCTTTATAAAGTACCTTAGATTTCATTTCACAAAAATGGCCCGGTAGAAAATGACCACATATTTCATTTATTTAATTCTGGTTTTGTTTTAAAACTCGTTTTTGAAAGAAAAAAACAATTGGCAGACATATTAATACATTAATAATGCCCTTGACGTGGAATCCACAAAAATGATGCCGTTAAGATTTGCTAAGTGTTAAATTGCATGGCATTCATTTTTCAAATCACCTGCTCAACATCCGTTATAATATCTGTCGTAATAATAATATCTTTCGCAATTTCGTACCACATTTTAGATAACCACATTTTAAGTCTAAATAATATATCCCTGACTCAATAAACACTTTCGATTTCGATGCGGTTTTATATGAGTTCATAAAGAGGTCATCAAAATGCATTTATTTCAAAAGTGTCATTCTAGTACATTCAATGCATTTGACAAGTATCTACTGTTAACCGAAAAGTGTTAATTAAAAATGTTAAAAATGCAACTTGGTTATCTGGCTAGATGTTTTGTGAAAAATGTAGATTTTTATCAGGCCTTCATTTTATAATAAAAAATCCATATCCTTTTTAGAAGTAGGTATTTGGGGCTCTTCCAGAATCTTCATAAATTTTCCCAGCTTACTAACTAGACACCGTCAGGGATGCAACAAATATTTGAATTCGCCTATTGGGTTGCGATTGCAAACTTTACAAAAAAAAGTTTTTTTCACTCAATCTACAAACTGCAATATTTAATTTTCATTTTTAATCACAAATTGTAATATTTAGTAAATGAAGACAATATTATCGAAACTCAATTGAAACAGAAAAATCAGAAAAAGATACGGTCACATCTGGCATTACCAACAGAGATATTGAAAAAAAATATGCGTTAAGAAAATGAAGATAATGTTGGTAGTTCTTGTTCGAAGAATGATACAGTTAAATATGACCCAATCGGATAGGGACACATTAGCTCAATTGGTAGAGCACTGATCCAGCAAGCCATAGGTCCTGGGTTCGAGTCCAGATGTGACCGAATCATTTTTTGATCTTTCTGTTTCAGATTTTGGATTGAATTTCGCTAATATATATATATTTACAGTGAATACCGCACAAGAATCTCAACTGCTCCCGTCTGGAGCCAGTGAGACTATAGCATCGCCAATTAGGGTATGTTGTGAGGCTGAAGGTAGTGGGGAGGGGAAGGAGGTGGGGAAGAGAAAGGTTGGGAAGTACCTGGCTATTCAGATCTGGTCACCAAACACGGCTAAAGCCATTTTCAAGCAACGTTTCAATTCTGAATGGTGGTCTTACACCAGGGCGATACTGATTATTATAGTAGTTTTTAATTAATGATTGTCTTTATTAATTAAAAACTACTATATTATTAGAAGCTGAGTAAAAATTTGATTTCAGATTTGTCATGCAAGGATTACTAGTTATAAATTTAATAGTTCTGACTGAAAACAGTAATTTTCAATTTTCTGGAATTAATATTCTCTTGATAAAAAAATTATTACTAAGTACCTACATATTTCTACTCTGGGTTTGGTGACTTACCAGGGGTTCTTGAGGTTCATGGGGATGAGGTTTGTATAGATCTTGGCAGTGAAGACTCGATCGGGAGAGACTGGTTAAGGGAGACCTGTTGACCTCTCCAACAGGAACCTTTCGACCCATTGCCATGCACCGCAGTGGGAAGGATGGATTCACATGTCCGTCACTCATCGGCACAGTGGGTCCTAAGATTCCTACCCAGCTCTCATGCTTTTTTCCTTCCAGAATTTCCTCTTTTTTAAAAAACAGCATCCTCAAACATGTCATATGCCCTGAGGGAAATTATTTTCCTCGATAAATCTTTTTCAAAATAAATACAAATATCAATATTTGACTAGCATATTGATTTGTCATTCAGAAAATAAAATTCAGCCATCATCTGTAAATATTGTACTCATCTGTAAACAAAACTATCGAGTAAAAATATTCAAAAACTAAAACTTTAATTTAAAATCCAGCGAAGCGAGTAATAAACGGCGATAGATTTCCCCACCAAATTTTGGCTTTCTCATTGGCGAAAATTAATTTCAATCGTTTGCAATCGTGAAATGGAGATTTTGACATTTGTAACATCCCTAGTCACTGTTAATGTTGACTCGCCACGCTCAGTACACTAACTTAATGATATGCAAACGTGACATTCAATTTTATTATTAGCGCTGCTCTATTGGTATGTTTATTATAGCCAAGCAAATACCTTTACTCACAGGTATTTATTACTTATAAGAATCTCCGTCATTTAGGTCATGCTGTTCGGTAAATAATTATAATTATACTTGATTAAATTACAAGTGTTGTACTGAGCACTGTGCATCACATTACTTTACTTAGAATGTATTGCGTAGGTGAAATATTTTGCCTAACGTTTTAGCAAAATGTTTCTATTTGGCCGGCGGGTATGGGTACAGCCTCTCCTGGAACCATTTATTGGATAATCAACACCCCGGCCATAGATCACTCCAAGTGGCTCACTACGTTTGGTGACTTAGCAAGGGTGCCCGGGCTCATGGGTTAAGGGTTTTCCACCTGCTGCATAGTAGCCCGGAACGGGAGAGACTGGTTGAGGGAGATCTTTTGAACTCTCCGGCCGGACTCTCTCAACCCATCGCCTTGCACCGCAGGGATGGATTCATACGTCCGTCACTCTTGGATACATTTACTCCTGGATACATTGATTCCTACATACCCCTCGTACCTTTTTCCTTCCCAAAACTTACTCTCCTTCCTAACCCTAAAAAGACCATCCACACAGCTTATGTGTATAATCACGCAAATGACATAGGCTTTGCGGGATTTTTTCCTCAGGACCTCCCGTGTGGATTTAATGTAAAAAGAAATGATTATATGGTTTTAAGGTTAGTTGGTATGAAACATTTACCTTGCATTGCCCGGGTATCCATTATGATCATGGTTCTCTCAATTGCCAGCATTTTATATCAACGTGATTTTTGTTTATAAACTGTTTTTAATGGGAATACCCCTCAAAAGTCCCAACTGCTCGTGTATCCTCTTATTGAAATATTTTGTAGGGCTGGAAGGGGTTGGGAGGGGAAGATGGATTACAGGCGTAGAATAAATATTAACACAAAAAGTTCCTTGTGGGGGGGTTCAACAATAATTATTCATAAAATATTTTAAGTTATTTTCACGTTTTGTTTAAGTTATATTCAAGTTCTGTTATTATATAATTATATGCCATCTGCTTGATAAATCAGAAATGATCACAGAGCTTGAATAGAACTTTTACAGAACTTGAAAATTTATTTGAAACATTTGATGAATTGATAACATTTTCTTAAACAACCCATATTTGGAGTTACAAATACGAATTGGCACAATTTCTTAAATTGCTAGGTATATGTTTTAAAATTGTTTTAAAAGCACTGATCTTTATTTAACAAGCAAAAATAAATTAAATTTTATATAATGAATCACAAAAACCAAATGTAATAAGAACGTACTAAAAGCCTCGAAGGGTAAAATATTGCCATAAGGAAAGCGTTTTCTGACTTTCTGGGGTTCATTGAACACAAATAATAACTTACAAAATTATTAGTAAATTGAAAATATTGTGAAGTTGTTCTCATATTAAAACTATTTTATCGAGGACTTACATAAAACAAACATTTATGATACTTATGTACGTACGGTCAGCGTCATAATCAGCGTATTCTGTGAACATGGCGTCGAATTATATCCTACTTTAATGATTTTTAGCCAACAAGCCACAGACGCGTGTATGATTGCTTTTTATTGACTAATTTCCCGTGGGGGTTTCCCTTTATTAAAAGTACAACCAAATAATAATACAGAATTACGTTTCCTAGAAATATCTACTGCGAATTAAGCTTGCAAATTCTCGATAATCTATGCAATGGCAATTTTAATCAGACCACACCACACCAATTATTATTTTTATACACTTAAACATGTCAAATATCAAATGAGATCCCTGAGGCGAGTGTTTGGTAAAACCATGAATGGTCGTGTAAGAAATGTGGAGATTCGCAAAGAATGCAAGACTGATGTAAGCATAATAAAGAGTAAGGTTAAGAAAGGGACCCTCAGGGTTTGGGCATATAGAGCGAATGAATGAAAAATTAGTGTAAGAAGAACATACAGGACATTTATGTGAGTGGTAGAATAAGTCGGGGACGCCCGAGGAAGACATGGCACGATCAAGTGAATCAGATACTTGAGTCGGGCCATGCCAAGAGTCAGAATAATAGAAGAGTAGATGTGTATGAAACGATGTATGAATTTGAATGAGGCAAAGAGTGTTTGCCGAGACCGAGTTGCTTAGCGGTCCGTCCACTCAGCTCTAGGGAAACGGCGTGATGGTTAGTTAGTTAGTTTTATCAAATTTTCTGTAGTTGAAGTTTCTATGTATTGGTATTTATTATTTTGGTATCACTGCGTAGTTTCACTAGGTTACATGTTGTAAAGTGTGGTAGACAGGATTATGTATGAAGTTTCAATGTTCTTTAACAGACGTCGCTTATATAAGTAGTTATATGTAGTTTTGAGGTGTCTCAACAGATGTCAGTTAACGTTACTACAGTGGCAGCTGTCGTGGTTCGTGTCTAATTTTAAAGTCACGGAAATAGCCGATGATATACGAACGACAGTCTGGTACCTTCAGTGTCGAGTTCTCTTGCTTCAGAATTGCCAGGATCCATTATAACGGAGGTTTGTTCCAGTTAATTATTCATTGCAAACCAAACGATGACGTAAATAAAGTAACTTGTAATCTCGACGAACCCCGAGTTTTATTGAAGATTCTCGAACATATCACTATAGCGCAACACGGCGTAACACCTCAAAAACAAATAACAAAAATTCTTTCTGCCGTGAAAATCTAAAATCATACCACACTACCGAAGTAGATACCTACCTATCATTTGATTCTTCGTTTAGATTGTGAAAATTATTTTTCAAGTGTTATTTCTCTAATGTCACTGGTATTTCTTGTTTCTTGGGAAAATTGCCTAAAAGTCAATTAAAATCTTAATGTCAACAACAATTAATTGTACGGTCTTACACTCACATCCGTACCTGTTTATACGAAGCACTTCGCGTGACGAAAGTATTAATTAATGTAAAAATGGTATCAAAATATTCAGCATATTATTCAGAAGCGCCTAGTAGGAAAAATAGGTAATACGCGTTTTCATCCCGCGACAAAATATCCTCCGACAAAATATCCACCGGCAAAATATCCTACGACAAAACATCCCCCAATAAATTATATAACCTATTCTAACCCAATCTAACACATCATAACCTAACAAAAGAATGGGACAAAAAGAATACAGACATCCAGTAAAGACAATAAATTATTGTTCAAAAATAGTAAAATGGGACAAAAATAATACAGATAACAATAATAAATTGTCTTTTCAGGATGTCCGTATTATGTACTTTTGGCCCATTTTTTGTTAGGTTAAGTTAGGTTAGGTTAGGTTAGGTTTTAGTAGATATTTTATTTTGCCGGAGGAAAAGTCATGGAACCGAAAAATATACCTATGTACATTAGGGTGTATCGATTTTTAACTTTTTTTTGTTTTCAAATTCCAAGTTGAAAAAAAGTTGCTAAGGTCTCCCGCACAAGCCCTAAAGTTTGTTAATTTAGATGAAATTTTGTGTATATGAACCATGTTTTCTTTAAAGTTTAAACCACCGGAATTAATTGTACTTTTCTTACAGAAGGCATAAAATGAGACAATATATATATACACATAATGCATATCTACAAATAGTAAAAATATATACCACATATATATTATATATATATATAATATGTTTTAAACCTGAAAAAAGATAGTTGGACGGTGTAAATTGTATGAGAAAGGTGTTGAAAGAAACTGATGTTATTTGCTATTACTGTTGTTTATTACAAAAGTATAAAAGGTGTCATAAAATGTAGTATAATAACTAAGTACAAAATGTTGCTGATTACTTTCCATACGACATGAGTGGCAGTGTTCTTGTTCTACTGCAAATTTACTGACTTGTTTAAGTATTCGTCCTTTCATCTTGGCTTCAAAACCTTAAATCAAAGTTATGTATAGTATTTACATAGGCCTAATGATTTTTACAAAGTTTTGTAAATGTTATTACAGTTCCCAAATGAAATTTCAATTTAATATGGAAGATAGTATGATTAAGACTTTATTTAGAAACATTATAACTACAAAATAGTCGAAAAAAACTTACTTAAATTCTAATCCTTTGCAGAGGTTTTGCATTGGCTCTTGGTCTCGAAAGTAGGTAGCTCTTTACGGTCTTCCAGTCTGACACGGATAAAACCATCTCTTTCGATCAGCCCACATACTCGACTTCCTTGACAATTCGTTCCACCGCTTGAGTGTGAGAAGGAATTCTAAATTCAACCCTTCCACTTTTGCCATTTTCCGCAATTGACTCCAACTCTTCTAGGCTGATATTAGTAACAAGAGGGGATTCGGTTGCTGAAGTGGATTGCCAGTCAATCATATCTCTATAGTCTTCGGCATCAAAATTGATCTGAGGGGGTTTAAATACCCTTACCCCTTTCCTTTCGGTTGCGCGAGCTTTCTGGATTCTCTTATAAGCCAAAGCTCTGATATGTTTTCGTTCATCGAACAGCATAGCTATGAAAACATGCTCTGGGTGACCCATGAAAGCATTTATCTGTAACGTTGCATGGACGACTTTTCTTAGCTTATCTTCCAAGTAATTCAGTCATATCAGAGCCTTGGCTTATAAGAGAATCCAGAAAGCTCGCGCAACCGAAAGGAAAGGGGTAAGGGTATTTAAACACCCTCAGATCAATTTTGATGCCGAAGACTATAGAGATATGATTGACTGGCAATCCACTTCAGCAACCGAACCCCCTCTTGTTACTGATATGAGCCTAGAAGAGTTGGAGTTAATTGCGGAAACTGGCAAAAGTGGAAGGGTTGAATTTAGAATTCCTTCTCACACTCAAGCGGTGGAACGAATTGTCAAGGAAGTCACAGAAACTTCGAAGCGAGTATGTGGGCTGATCGAAAGAGATGGTTTTATCCATGCCGGACTGGAAGACCGTAAAAAGCTACCTACGTTCGAGAATAAGAGCCAGTACAAAACCTCTGCAAAGGATTAGAATGTAAGTAAGTTTTTTTCGACTATTTTGTAGTTATAATGTTTCTAAATAACGTCTTAATCATACTGTCTTCCACATTAAATTGAAATTTCATTTGGGAACTGTAATAACATTTATAAAATGTTATAAAAATCATTAGGCCTATGTAAATACTATACATAACTTTGATTTAAGGTTTTGAAGCCAAGATGAAAGGACGAATACTTAAACAAGTCAGTAAATTTGCAGTAGAACAAGAACACTGCCACTCATGTCGTATGGAAAGTAATCAGCAACATTTTGTACTTAGTTATTTTACTATATTTTATGACATGTTTAACATTTTATACTTTGTAATTAACAACAGAAATAGCAAATAACATTAGTTTCTTTCAACAACTGTCTCATACAATTTACACCGTCCAATTATCTTTTTTCAGGTATAAAACATATTATATATATAGTATATGTATGTGTGGTATATATTTTTACTATATGTATATATGAATTATGTATATATATATATATTCTCTCATTTTATGCCTTCTGTAAGAAAAGTACAATTAATTCCGGTGATTTAAACTTAAAAAAAAACATGGTTCATATACACAAAATTTCATCAAAATTAACAAACTTTAGGGCTTGTGCGGGAGACCTAAAATCCATTATTTATAAAAAAAATCATTTCTTACTTATTTTTATGCCCTGATATTACTGTTTTTTAACTTGGAATGAACATAAAAGTTACGATTTTATTTTTTTTAATTTTAAAAAAATTTGGTATTTTTTGAAAAAAATCAAAACTTTAGGCCTTGTGCGGGAGACCAAAACATTTTTTTAAAAATCCAAAACTTTTTGTGGTAAGTTGTGGTACCTAGTAGCAACTTTTATTCAACTTGGAATTTTAAAACAAAAAAAAGTTAAAAATCGATACACCCTAATGTACATATGTAACTTTAACCTTTCGTAAATCAATGAACCACCAAATTCCAGCTTGCCCGGTCTTCTGTTTTCCATACGAAACGCTGGACTCTTCGTAGCTTATGAGTTATGTATCACATCGCTTGTAAACTTTTGTAGGTACACATTTCAAACACCACTTGGAAAAATCTGCTCAATGTCTCCAAACGCATTTGTATATTTTCACGCGATGAAAGGTTCGTATTATTTATGCATGTGGGTCAGCGCGGAATAATTTGACTTTTAAATTAAGACTTGACGAAAGCATTAAATAAATTTGTGTTGACAATGGCGAGAGGCAAATAAATAATAATGTTTTTCGCTACAACATCCTTCATATTTATTCCTTATTGCCCGAGAATAAAACAACAAATGTATACATTTTGCGGCATGGGTGCATAATTAAGAAATCAATTCAGAAGTTTTATATCGTTAAAAATTCTTACATTTTCCCTGAAAAATGAACGAGATACGTTATCAAAACGATAGTTTTATTATGTTGTCGAAATTTATTTTTATTTTTATTAAACCTCCAAAATACATAACAGTAGGTAACGATTTATTCATTTGCTTTTGACTTGCTCTTTTAAAAAATATTTAAATATATGAGTACCTAACATACAAGTGATTAAATATATATATATATGAGTGCTTCCAACCGTCAGGCATCCTCAATTGGGGTAAGTTGTGAGGCTGGAGGCAGTGGGAAGGGAAAGGAGACAGGAAAGAGGAAGATGGTGAAGTGCCTGGCTATTCAGATCTGGTCAAAAATACCATTTCAAGCGACGTTTCAATTCTGAACGGTGGTCTTTCACCACGCTGCTGATTGTGAAGGATTCGCATTTAGATAATTCAAAGTATGTCTTTTTACATGTTAACACCATTTCTAATAATTTTAAAGCTTACAAAATAAGTATTAAACTGTCGTTTGTTAAATAGGGACGTCCTCGAGGGTTTGAAATATTTATTGAGTTCTGAAACTAAGTTCACCACTAAGCAAGGACATCGTCACATTACAGTGTAACGGGTGGTACATAATGTGGTGTTTGTACCTTGTCTCGAGCCTAAGATCATCATACAGTTCATATGTTATTCTACAGTTATAACGGTTCCCTTCAGGAATCAATAATTCCACCGCAGGTGACGACCGGTACGATAGTAGATATATCACATTTTTTATTTATTTTCAGACAAAAGTCTAATCTCCAGAACAGACTCCATTTTCAATATCTTCGTCTAGTAAGGGCACGAAAACATTTTGGGATCGTTTTTTTTTTTGTGGATGCATGCAGTGGAGTTACAGGGAAGGCTTTGCGTACGAATTACAGGTTACGCATTTTGTCACTGGCAATTTATTCTATGTTTATGTTTCTTCATTATCCTATCAACAACATAACTACTTTGCTTTAATGTTATGCATGACGTCCGCTATGCCAGTAATATTAAGAATTAGAGATCAATTTCGTAAGCTAGATGATCCATCTAGCTTACGAAACATTCCTCGTTTAATCTTCATCAAATTGGCGATGTGGCAATTTGTTTTTATACTGTTGTGACAAGGGATATATGTTTTAGTGTATACTGCCGTGCAGTGACCTCATTGACAAACCTAGTACGGAGTAATTAATACCTGCTTTACGTGCATACGTTTGTTCGTGTTTTTATGTAATATTTTACTAGTGTTGTTTCTTCACATGTCAGTTAGCGCCAAATGAATTATGTTTATCTTGCAAACTAAACAGAAATCTGAACTGCCTTCTGGATGAATTAACTTGCTTGTACTGGATGAGAATTAATGATAAAAATAAACTAGTTCTTTTAGCCTGTCTCAACACAGGTATACCCTAGCGAGACAGGCATCGAATAATATATTGTAAACATCACGTATATAGATCATTAAAAAAATAAAATAATAAAAGTTCTTATGTACCTACCTGAACAATATTTTATATCGTGAAGGTACATATATGTAGTAAGGGTTTTCCAAATATATTAACTAGTTGAAAGACAGTCAAATAGATATTATTTAAGTATTCTGCTAACGAAACAATTACGTATATGATAATTTAAAATATTTTAATGAAAATTTTTCGCAAAACAAATATTTGCGTAGAGAGAAGTCACTTGGGTAGACAGAGCATCACATCGAGGATTTTTATGAATTGCATCACAATCCTCATAAAACTTCTTTGAATTTTATTTTTAATTGTAAATTTTAATTAGCTATAAATTTTTCTAAATACTTTTATAAAAATATTATATTATAATGCAAACCACATTTTGAAATTCATAACGATACATAACCCACTAAACAATTATTTTGTAAAAAAATAATCATTTAGCTTTACACTTTATTTACAAAAACAATTTCTTTTGATGTTATTTTTTTTTTATATTTACTGTTGAAAATACCAACACATATTTTCTGTTTTCTTTTAATTTGATAATTTTGAATAATTTTTTCCTCACATATTTTTTTAATATTGTGTATACTTCGTTAATTCACGATTGTAATTAACATTTGTATTGTGTAAAAGCACCGAGGGCTTGAATAAAACTTAATACATTCAAAATTATGTTTCTTTTGGCGAGTTGTTTGAAAATTGAGTATATTTCATGCAGTGGTACGGAGACATACTAGTGGTAGAGGATAGCAGGGGGTAATTTTTTAAAAATCCATACTTCTCACACGGACAGCTGTTTGTGGCCTGCTCACGTGTCGGAAAACCTTCTTTATGCGATGCCAACTCAGCCAATGACCGACCGGTCAGTGGTTGAGTTGGCATCGCGTTTTAGTCCCACCCAGGCGTCGCGTGTTTGATTGCTCCGATAGCTAGATGTATTCCTTTCGACATCGACAATATTTTCCGCTTACTGTAATGGTAGTAGGAGATTTTCAAATATTGTCAGTTAATTCGTAACTTGGGAATGTTTGTCTATATTTTTTAAATTATAAATTATTATGATTATTCGTATACGCACTAGACGGAATAACAAAATATATGGTGCATCTAAAAGAACTTCAATAAATAGAAAACAACACTAACGCTTTCTTTCTTTGATTGGCATCGCAACGCACGCCGGGTACCCGCTAGTAAATAAATAAAAAATAAAATAAAAATATCTTCGAATTTTTTCCAAAAAAAATATTGTTTTTGTTGTTGTTAAAATATAATATATAATTTTCTTTTCCGATTCATTTGAGTGGAACTAATGTTTATAAGAACAGTTTAATTTTTTATATTTATTTACTTATCAACGTATTTAGTTGTTGTGAGCAATCAACGATACTTAAGTACCTAAACTCGTTTTATTAACCTTAACCTTTAAGTTAAGTATCAACGGTGTATGTCATATTAAAATACGTCACATGGGCATAACATTATGCATATCTTATGTTTAAGATTTCTTTATTTATATACGTATTATAATATCTATTTTTTTTACCTTATTACGTTGTAGTCCGTATTCCATCTAAATTTTTAATTTAACTTAACGACAAAAACCTTAAACTGAAATATTTAACTGATAAAGACAATATTAGCGACTCTCGATCGAAAATTTAAAACAGAAAAAAATACGAACCCAGGATTCTAGCCTTTCCGGGGTAGTGCTTTTCCATTGAGTTAGTGAGACCATATCCCCTTTGGTCGTATTTAAATGTATCATTATTCGACTAAGAACTACCAAATTATCTTCATTTTCTGAACGCATATTATTATTGGCTGCTAGCTTTATACAAGATACTATCTAGGAACTAGGTAAAATTTACTTCGATATAAATCTTGCGATCATACAAAACGTAATGTGACGGAATATTTTTCTGATTTTCTGTTTCAAATTTTTAATCGAGAGCCGCTAATATTGTGTTCGTAATAATTTATCAGTTTCTATCGTGTCTTCCTGTACAAAATAATTTTTGTTGTATTTTTAAAAATTAATAATAAAATTTTAATATTTTAAAAATATGTACATAATACTACGGATATACGCATATACAGGGTGTCCGGGGGTAAAGTGCATTAACTTCGGGAGATGATTATAGGTACATGATGGTAGGAGTAAAAAAGATTAACTACTTTTTCCGAAATTCCAACTTTTTTTTTCCATGCAAAAGACGTACCTAAAAATCCTTAGTGTCAGGTACGATCTTACTTGCTGAGCGCCCGCCCGGGCACGTTTGTGGCAAGATTGCATGCTTGTGGCTGGCCCGTATCGTAAAAGCGGAGAATAATAACGCTGGCGGCACACGCCGTTCTATTTTCATCTTTTTACACAAAACAAACCCTAAAAGTTGGAATTTCGAAAAAAGTTATTTATTATACACGTAGAATCACCTCCCGAACCCCGGACACCCTGTATATATTTTAAATCTACGCAATGGCTAATCTTTTTCCCAACATGGAAAAAATGTTCGGGTGAGAAACAAATCTCTGTCTAACCTATAGAAAAACTTCATAGATATAATACTACAAGACCTGATGAAGCTTGAGCTAAGCAAAATAGTATGTGAATAGATTATTTCAATAAAATGGTGTATTACAAAGCGTGTTTTTTATATTAACAAAAATTTTACTAATTTTTGGTCAGGTCTAAAGAAGAGCATTAAAAAAAAATCTTATGCCGTAATTTTTTTTCGACGGATATATAAATTTATCAATGATTATTTCAAAATAGAAAAATTGAGCGTTATAATAGTCCGGTTCCCATTCACATAAATAATATTTCATTATAAAATTACAGAGAGATTAATAAAGGTTATATTTTCATGACTTTACTTACTTTAAGCATTCACTCTTTAACTCGGGTTAATAATACGATGGTGTGTTATTTATAATTTACAACAAGAGTGATTATTTGTATATTTGATTAAGTGACTACAAGCTATGTTGAGTGACCTCTCGAGACAAGTCAACCAAAAAAACCATCTTGACATATGAGTATATGACATCATATTGTCACTGCACTGCAGAGTTTCTCTTTTAGAAAATCATTATATGTTTATAAACACATATTTTCCAATAAAATCATACCATATTTCCTCCAAGGCCATACCAAATAAGACGTACGTAGGAATTTTTCTTAGGGCCTATGTCAGTAGTAAGGAGGCTCTTCATGAAAAAAACTGTAGTATCTATCTATATTTATGGAATACTTACATTGTTTGTGCCACGACGGAATCTACCACCAGCTGCAAAAGATAAATGCACTTTACAAACTTATCTGGGATTTTAACGCAATAAAAATTGTATTTATATGCGATCTCAAAACAGATTAATTCAGGTCAAATCAACAATAATTATTAATGAGAACTCTACCATCTATGGTGCATGGATTCATATACCACCAAGAACTGGACAAACCTCACCCCATGACAAGGTTGTCCCTGTTAGGTCGCCAAACGTAACGAACCACTTGGAGTGACCTATGACAGAGTTTTCTATTACTACTCCACGTTTACTTTAAAAACGCGGTGAAAAAATAAAAAAAAATTACTGAAAACCTTATTTTTAGTCTTAATATATAAAAATGGATGTTTCTTTGTTTGTCTATCTCCTATGCATTCCTAAACTATTTATCCGATGCGCGCGCCCGCGAAGGTTTCTGTATATACTACTGAGCTCTGGCGTTATGAAATTTATACGATAATTTTGCAATAGGTGGTGCGCGAGTTGTTTGAAAAAGTATTTCATGTAGTTAAGCAGCAGGGAGGGAAGGAAGGAGTAGGAGATGAATCCGAGAGGGAGAGGGGAATGGGGAAGGGGTGGAAAGCGGGGAAGGTGGAAGGGGAACGCGGGAATAATAATAACGCGGATAATCCATGCTTCTCACACGGACAGCTGTATGTGGCCCGCTCTCGTGTCGGAAAACCTTCTGATTTATTCGTGTACTCACCAGACAAAAAAAATACTGTTCGTCCAAATTCACTTCACTTGAGTTTCGTTGCAACGCCTGCCGAGTACTAGCTTGTTTTTTATAAATATTTTGAAACCTTACTTGTTTCAAACAGTTTCCACCATTTCATTGTATTTGTTTAACGTTTTAATTTTTTTTACACACAATTGATAAAATCATGAGTAAACAAACTCAATTTAAATGTGTGTGTTATAAACATATTTTTTTTAAACTTGGATAATTTCTATAGCGAGATTGTTATGAAATGTCGCCTCAAGGGTGCTTGATTTTAGTAGGTAATGTAAACAAGCATAGTAGTTGCTATTTACGTAACTCGTTAATATCCCAAATAAACATTTGACAAACGAGGAGCGAATTCAAGTTTTTTTCACAAGTGACATTTGTGCTTTAATATCAAATTACATTAAACCACAAAAATTGCGTAACTTCCAAATTGATGATTACATTATTAATTATAGGTACCTATACTATTCAAATGGTAATCGACCGTGTGTGTGCAAACCTTATTATTTAAAAACTGACAAAAATAGTTCATGGAAAGATATGTACATTGCTTATCCAGGCAAAGGGGGTTGTATACACATTGTTGTAGTTTAATAATAATTTCAGGTATTTTCATTAGGTATTTTAAATGTTCTATATATTACTTATATTTGAAATGTCATTAAAACAAATATCATTTTAGAAACTAATAAAATTACCTTTTAGATTTTTGTACTTCAAATATACTTTTATATTTAAATAATGGTAATTTATGTTCTAACATAATAGTAAATTGGTCAATAGAATAGAAATTATTTACAAAAATATTATATGAATCGCTCGTCAAATATCATAGGTGTAAACTATGTTTTATAATGAATAACAGATCACTTTGTATAAACCACTATATTATAAACAATATCTACATGTTTAAAAAATCAAATTAAAAAAAGCCACCTTTTAAATTTATTTTCTTATTAATACTTACAATAATTATAATTATTTATTTTTGATTTAGACTAATTATTTTAAATATTTGTTCTTAAAAGTTTTTTATTATCTAAATGCAATTTTATTTTTCCTTAAATAATTTTTATATTTAATTTTGCATAACTATTTTTATGATTCTTAAGCAATTAATCACCTCCACTATTTAATATTTTGTTTATGTTCTAGTTTATTCTAATTTGTCTATACTTGTTTGTCATTTATTGTTCTTTATATTAACATATTCTGATGAAGATAACATTGTTATCGATACATCTAGATATTGTTTATAATATAGTGGTTTATACAAAGTGATCTGTTATTCATTATATAATTAATGATGCCACAAAGTAATTTTGCGAAGTTTGAAGAAGAAAACTATATTTTTAACTAAAAAATGGCGCATCTACGCATATGACTATCTACTGATGTTAAATGTTGCCAAGAAAATAATAGTAATAATTTTAAAAAAGAAAATGTCCATTCTGTAATAATGTATTCAATGTGTAACAAAAACACCATTCAATGGCTGTGGAGAGTTTTCTTTTATAAATAAGGCTGATATGTTTTTTGTGATTATGTAAGTAAGGCTGATATGTTTTTTGTGATTATATAAGTAAGGCTGATATGTTTTTTGTGATTATATAAGTAAGGCTGATATACTGATATGTTGATTTGTGATTTTATGTGTGTTTTTTTTTTAAATATGTTTATATGTTAGTGCATTGAACTATTAACCATTGTAGGTGCTTTTATCATTTCGTCTCGGTATCGGAGTCATGTGAAATTTGAGAAAGTTCCTTTTATCTAACATGTCGATCGACACGTATTAATATGATGTGGTTAACATTTCAAGATGTCAAATTAAAAATGTGTTCTACAGTAAAAAAAATTCAATGAGTGGATTTATCTTGCTTTTAGTTGAAATCAAACTTAATAATATGACTACATATTTTGTAAAGTTCTGCACGTGAAATCGGATAGTTAACTAGACTGTGTGTTTATTAAATTGCATTTATACTAGCGATGAACTGACTGCAGATTTATTTATGTTGGTCTGTAATCGAATATATAACCTCATTGTGGCCATCGTAACCAGTAAATAAGTGGTACTCAGCTACTAAGTATATACAGTACTAGCGAGTTCCCGGAATGCGTTGCTACGCCACTTAATAAAGAAATTGTTTCTCCCTGCGTATCTTTTCCCATTCGTCCCGTTCCCCTTCCGCTTCCCCTTCCTCTCCCGCATACCCTTCCCCTCGCGCGTTCTCTCTCCGCCTTTTCTCTCCCCACTCGCCTTTCCCGCTTCCCCCGCCCCACGAACCGCCTTCTCGAGTTCCCCTATCCCCTTCCGGGTTCCCCTCCCCCTTTCCGCATTCCATACATTCAGTCCCGGTACTTTCAGTTTTCAAACAGCTTACGTGCCACCTACTGCAATTTTTATTAATTATTATTATTAATTTCATTACGCCAGAGCTCACCGCTTATTTTATACAAACCTTGTCCTGACAATAACGAATACAAAACAAAGAATTATCCAATTATACATTTCGGCGATTCATTTTTATTCATATAGATATAGAAGATAGATAATAAGATAGAGCTTTGTAGAAATACATTATACTTGTATACAGCGCCCTTGAGGTGATTTTTCACAAAAACGGTGCTATAGAAATCATACTAATATTATCATTAACGTATATACGTATAACTATTCAACATATCCGTAATTTTTTTTCAGTATGCAATTTTACTCATTTTACTAAGCGCGCTTCGGAAAATTAAATTTATTAATTCAAAAGTATAGACCAATAATCACTCGGGAGAGTTTTTAATATGGTAACGAGAATGTTTTAACGAGCTCAATATAAATTGTAAATTAACTATCCACGATAACAAGTTTAGCCCTTCAAGAATTCAATTTTCCTCTTTTTGCTTGTGATTGCTACTGTGATTTCCATACAGATAATAAAAAGTCTAAGCAAGTCACATCGCACCTGATTTTCCTCCTTTTGCCTCGCTCGGTTATCGCCATCGCAGAAAATCTTATTTCTGCCGACAAAAATCAAGACCACATCACACCGGATGGTTTTTAATGAAGTAACGAGAGCATTGTATCAATCCAAAGTCAAGTTGCATGTTTAAATAAACTCGTCACTTGAAATGACCGCCTCGAGACTTTTTACTTCAGTTGTCACAAGTTTCCAAGGCCGTACAAGTCCTTAGTTCACTTCTCGGTACTACACTCTATCCCATGAGACTTGTTCGCAAAGTATACTCAATAACTCAAAGCCTTGTTTATAAAAGTGACCTCGCTTACGGGGAAAGAGTTCACTCATAAATAAGTTGATTTCTTAGCAGGTAGTACTACACACTACTGTAATGCACGACAAAAACGTAGGACAGAAAAAGTATAAGAGGAAACGAAGTGTTATTTAGCAAATCAGTATGGATTCGTGTGATTGAGTTGTAGCTCACTTTGTTTATGAAGGATTAACAATTTTGAATGAAGTGTTCGACACCGCCTTTAGAAAAGCTTCCTGAAAAGTCGTGAATTAATTATCCTTTTTTTTATACAATCACTTTACTTCGTGGTCATCAAAACGCACCGACAAGAATTAACTTTTGACCAAGGAAGTAAAATTTACGCATGTTTATATTTATTAAATATAAACAGAAATCAATATTTGAGTGTATAATAAATTACCCACTGCCAAACATATATTATTTTAATATTTTTTTTATTGCTTCCTATTAAACCACTAAAGCACAAAGAAACAGGTATTTTGGTGCATTCCTAATCCTTAAAGTAGACGGACAGTTAATCGGATATCTAGTCATTAATATATTCGCTTTTATTAACCTTCGAATAACAAGGTTGAATACGTTAACATTGGCTTTGATCAAAAATTGCCTTCATACGCAAATATTGTGCGATCTTACCATTAAACTGTTTACTTCCAATTTCATAGATATTTAGAAGACAATCCGTAATCAATGAATAATGTATGGATTCTAAATAAATTCAAAATTTCAAGGTCATACGGTAATATTTTTTAAATCTGATGTTAACACTGTTTACTAAAAACTGCACAAAGACGAATTATGACGCGAAGGCCAGACTACCACGATTACTCCATAATAAACAAACAAACAATCATAAGCTCCTCTTTGAGGAACGCGGAGATGTATAATAAATAAATAAACAAGCTCCTCTTTGAGGAACACGAAGATTTATAATAAACAGAAACCAGAAACAATCATAAGCTATTTGAGGAGCACGAAGAGTCATAATAAACAAATAAACAATCAAAAGCTCGTCTTTGAGGAACGCGGAGATTCGTCATAAACAGAAACAAAAATAAGCTCCTCTTTGAGGAATGCGGAGATTCATAATAAACAAATACACAATCATAAGCTCCTCTTTGAGGAACACGAAGATGCATAATACACGGAAACAATCAAGCTCCTCTTTAAGGAACGCGGAGATTCTCTCGAGAATCGAGAAAAGCAACAACCAGCTAGTAAAGTCAATTTAGTTCAACAAACTCATAATAATAAAGAATACTAGTCGTTAATATTATAACATGAAATAATTTATCCCATTTTTTTATTCTCGTAAGGTTAAGTATAATCTATAATAATAACTTAATAATTTTTAAAATTTAATTTTAAAACTACAAAGTATCTGGAGATTCTAGGGCGTGTTGAACGAAGCAAAAGCAACTAATAACGCCCCTTTAATGCAAGTCCTTCGGAGTGAATAACTCTTGTCAAGGTCAATCTTGGTGCATTTTCATCTTGTACTTACACCATGAACAGTGAACACACACCTCTACAAACGCACACATGTTGTATTCTATGAATAAAGCGGTGCATCTTGATTTTATCTCCACGCGTTGCTGGAATCGATTAACTATAATTATTTATATTGTTTTTTGTTCTTTAATCGACCTCGTTCCTGACCTCTATAAATATTCTCTATGAAATCAAAATGTTCAACTCCTTTATATTCAAGCTAACTCAGAGATTTTTAATGAAATTCCTATATGTATATATTTGACTTGAAATTGCAATATCTACCTATAAAATCTTTTTTCTTCGTCAAAATGTGTTTTTTTTTTATCTCTGAATTATTCAAAAGCGCTGAATGGGAATAATGGTATACGTTGTCTTAATACCTTTTGGTTCTAGCCCATTTATCACAGGCTCTGTCTCCCTCCACTTACCCGACACCTGACATCGCATATCGTCATCCCATTTGATCGAAATAAAAATTTTATGATTATGATGAAACACAGTTCTGCAAACGGTCATGCATATGAAATTTAAGAAAATAAATATCATGCATACCTTCTTAGGTAATAATATGTACATTATCCAAACATGAATTAATTATTTGGCAATTCTTCATTTGAAATGTGCATTTCTTCTGTTCAGTCGTTTGACACATGTTCGATAAATGTCGTAATTTTTAACATCTACTAACATTCGGAAGGTAAATTTCTTCTTTTGAAAGACAATGATTCTGTGATTCTGAGGAAACATATTTTTGTAAATACTTTCAGCTTCGCAAATTCCATAATTACGTGTATCTGGGGTTAAATTTTAGAAGCTCCTATATGTAAGAGTATATTCACGGGTTGGCGTATTAGTATTAATAAATGCACTTTTTGAGAAAAAGGAAATTTTCGCTTTTTAACATTTGATTTTTTTAACTTATCGATGCGTCAACCATTTTGCAATTATTAAACAAGGTTTACAAATTTCGCGATGAAAGACATCACCAGGATTTAGATCAGAAAACAAGATAATATATAGTCATGAATTGCATAATAATTGTAATTAATAACTAGCGCAAACCCGCGAAAAATCATAGGATAATCTTAATTTTTGATACATCACTTCCAATTTTTTAAAAGTCAATTAAAATATATATTTTTTATTTTTATTTTCAACTTTATGAGTAAAACCTCAAATTGTAATATTTAATTAAATGAAAGCAGCATTTATTTATTACACGCCCTAGTAGGCTTTTCTTATAATTTTTTTACAAACTATTTGTATCAAAGTAAATACTTAAAAATTTAAACAATAAAGAAAAATATAAAGATAATGACAAAAAACGTTGAAACAAAACACAAAACAAAATACATAGATAAAAATGTAAACGGAAACTAAGAATCCCCACAATTGAATTTAAAAGATTCTACAAAACAAAATAGTAGCAGCATAGAAGTTATTTGGTAGTATGTACCTACCAAATAACTTCTATGCTCTGGTCTATTTGTGTCTTAAAGAATAAAAGTGATATAATATACAACATTTTTACTGATTAGTTTTGAGATAAAATATATCTCCTAGATCAGAATATTTATTTCCGAGACTGTGAAGTCTCGGAATCGGAGAATTTTGATAAGCCAGTATCCTGGTTTTATTGAATTAAAAGGGTAATAAATGTCGGCATGATTTTTTGGGAACATGGATATTGATACATTGAAGTAATTCAGGACAGTCAATTTTGTAATGCAGTATTTTATGTAATAGTATTAAATCTGTACTTATTCTTCTTTCTGAAAGATTCAATAGTGACATTTTATCCAGGAGGTAATTGTAATCAATGTTTTGTATAGGAATATGCAATTTATAGTTTATAAACCTAAGAAACTTAATATGATTTTTTTCAATGTTGTCTGAATGAATATTGTAAAAGGGAGACCATAACGTTATACTCAAGTTGGCATCTGACAAGGGTTTTATATAACATGATAAATGTGCCCAAATTATTGAAATCTTTTGCAGCTCTCAACACAAAACTAAGAGTCTTAAGAGCCTTATTGATAATTTTATTAATACGACATATAAATGTGAGTTTACTGTCAAATATAATGCATAGATCAATAATTTCACTAACGCATTTTAAATTTTCATCATTTAATGAATACTAAAATAATATAGGATTATTGATTTTGGAAAAATGAATGAACTGACTTTTATTTATGTTCAATGCTAGTTTGTTGACAGTGCACCATTCAAAAAGACATCTCAAGTAAGTTTGTAGTGTAATGCAATCATTAATGTGGTTAATCTCTTTATATAGATTCATGTCATCTGCAAACAGTAGAACGTTTATATCAGTAAATACATCAACAATATCATTTATGAATATTAAAAACAAAATGGGCCCTAAATGAGAGCCTTGTGGCACTCTACTTGTCGCCATAAATTCGTATGAATTGGTGCCATTTATTTTCACACTAATATTTCTTTCGAACAAATAACTAGCAAACGATATTTTCGTTGATAATTTGTACGGATTTAAAAAAAAATTCTAGCGGTGTTAAAAAGTACTAACTAATTATGTTGTGTGAATTGTCTTTCTATGCATGCTCGCGTATTTCATATGTCTTTTACCACTCATTGCAATGTGTTACTTGAGTGACCTTGTATATAATTCTGTATTTTTATTTGTGATGTTTTTGTTTTTCTAATTGTATTTATTTGTATTTAATTGTATGTAATTGTAGATTTTTATAATTGTGTAATAACTGAGTTTTATAACTGGATTGTTCTCATGCAAGTGTAAACATCTGTAAAACCCAGTATAAATAAATAAACCAATTTAGTACATTACCGTAAATTCCAAGTTTTGCTAATTTATTGATAAATATTTTGAGACACACCTTGTCAAATGCCTTGCTGAAGTCAGTGTATACACTGTATACTAAGTCTACCTGACATCTGTTTGCTAAGTATTCAGATATTAAGTTTTCATATATTAGTAAATTAGTAAATGTTAATTTATTTGAACAAAAACCATGTTGGTGGGGAGTTATAATTTTTTTAATATTTGTACATATTTTATCGAGTAATATTTTTTCAAAAAGTTTAGGTATCGATGATTGGATACATATTGGTCTGTAATTTGTAACATCTGTTTTGTCTCCCTTTTTAAAAATAGGTGTAAGAAAATTATGTTTCCAAATATATTAGGGAAACAACCTTTAATGATTGGTTAAAAATTAGACAAAGAGGAACAGATAAGCTGTTTATACATTCTTTAATTAACACAGGTGGAATGTTGTCAGGTCCAGCACTTTTTCATGCATCTAACAAATTTACATGCTTTTTAATATCATTAATTTAAATGTTTATTTCAGATATGTTCAGACTAAGATTCGTCGAGAATTTGGGAATTTCATTATCAGGTATATCCTTTTCATAGACAGACTTAAAATAATCAGCGAATAAATTTGCAATATTTTGAACACTACATCTAATTTTTCCATTGAAATTCATAGAAGTTGGAATACCCGAATTATTATTTTTTTGTGAATTAGTGTAGTTCCAAAATTATGTTTACATTAATATCATTTTCAATTTAGACATTTTACACTCCTTTCTTAATAATTGAAATTCATTATAATTACTTGACAATCTCGATTGCTTGAAATTTTTATGAGCAATTTTTTTATTGTATGTTAAAGTAAACAATTCAGCACTAAACCAATTTGGAAAATTAACAATTTAATTTTGTCGGAGGGACACAAAATTTGCAATATCATCCTTTAGGATATCATAAATGTATTAGTGAAACTCAATCGAAAATCTGGAGACAGAAAAATAAGAAAAATATATTATTGGCACCTCTGGGACTCGAACTCAGGAAAAGTGACTGAATTGGATACAAACACCTTAGCTCAGTTGGTAGAGCTGTTTCCATGAAATCAGAAGGTTCTGGGTTCGAGTCCCAAAGGTTCCAATAACTTTTTCTGATTTTTTCTGTCTCCAGATTTTCGATTGAGTTTTGCTAATATTGTCTGCATTTAATAAAAAAAAAATTTTTGGCAAAATATTATATCATAGGTATGTCTTTATCGCTTTTCCGAATTCTTCACACAATCAGTTCCGATTTTAAAAATATCACTAAAATCAATGCACATCCGAGTTTCAGAGTTCACTGAACCAGAGTTAGGGCTCATACACACAGGCGGGAGGCCTCGTAGGGCGTGCGAGTAGTTGCAGCGTACCGGAGGCCGGAAACGTCTCCCCTGCGGAATTTTAGTATTCCAACGGCAACGGCAGAAAAAAGTAAAAAAAAACCTACGTTCTGTATCACAATCATGCTGCAGCTCTTTTCCATATACTAAATAAAGTGAGAAAAACGATGTACGTGTGTTCGCTTCCCTCAAAGGAGAAATTTAATTGTGCTCAATACATCTCCCTCATTCCTATTAAAAAAATGAGATGCCTTTGTCGTCGCCGTGCCGTAGCCGTAGAAATTTTAAAGGCAGCCGTTGGCGGCCAGTCGCAGAGTAATTCGTACAGAAGATTATCCTATCTAATTCTGCCTATAAATACATCTCACAACAAGCGGCATTCGTACTTTTAGTTATTATAAATAGCATCAGCTATTCTAAACAACATTATGCATTTTTAATCATTTAAATCCAGCAGCGACGTTTTCATTGTTGATAAGAAAAACAAACAAATTCAAGGTTTGAAACTGACATATTGTGTCGTGGAGAAGATTCAAGGTTATGAGCAGCTAGCTTGTAATTGGTGGTTTTGTGCAACTGCCAGATTCGTGATTATTTTTATACATGTATTACATGTTTTGGTTAGATATAGAGGTCAAGGACTTTTCAGATAGGAATCCAAATCTGACAAAATTATGGTAAATAGCGAACGTTTTATTCGAGTTACGGTAAGACGTGACGTCATAATTATTTTTTGCTAGCGTGTTAATTTTAGCCGCGTAAAAATGCAATGAATAGTAACAGTAAATGAGAATAGTTAATATAAACTACATTTAATACATACAATTTTTATATAAATAGAATTATAAAAATACGTATTTTAAAAAATCGCATTTCCGCATAAATCGTTAAAAAATACTACAGATACAATTAAAGTTTTACTGAGTAAATCCTAATTTTGATCTATTTTTAATTTGTATATACCTAATTCGTATTTCCCCATAAACTGCAATAAAAAATAATACTGAAATATATAATATGAAAAATAGCACTGCATGTTGAGAATTAAAAAAAATAATGAATTAAACTAAAACATAGTTTTAAATAATTTAAATAACGAAATAAAATTACACTGTAAATAAAAGTAATAATTTAGGTTAAATTAAAAATTATTAAATATTAATTTAAGTAAATAAATTATTATAATGTGTAAGTTAAACAGTTTTTTTTTAAAATTTGTCAACTGCGTGCGCAGTGGAATAATAATGCCAACAAAAATATGGTAGATAGTAGCTAGTTAATAAAGAAGCAAAATAAAAAGGCTTCAAGAAAAGATGAAACAAATTTTGAATTATATTATCATTACTTTTTTTTAAATCAGTTTTTTGTAAAGTGCTTCCTATACACACCATCGTTATTTCATAAATTCAATGATATCCAGAATAAATTTAAAATTAATAAAAAATATTCGCCCAACGTGGGGCTCGAACCCACGACCCTGAGATTAAGAGTCTCATGCTCTACCGACTGAGCTAGCCGGGCTGGTGGCAGGATCGCCAAAATAACACATCTGTAATTCTTACCGAAGCCGACGGGACGCGCGAGATGACCATGAAGATTATAAATATTGGTACCACATGTTTTTAGCCTAGTTACTTGATTTCATGAAATAATCTCATAATAGATGTAAAGCTATACACACGCGAATATTCACGCCGAAGTATTGGCTAGTTCGAAAGTGTTGACTTGGAACTTAGCTCAACACATAAGACGCCATATATATATCACTAATACTTTGTAAATATCGGTCGAAAATCGAGCTAGATTAAAGATGTTGAATTTTTTGTAGATTCACAACTCTGAATAACCTCCCCTCATGAAAAGTCGGCAATAACTCGACAGAAACCAGAGCGAGATTATAAAACTCCTCAAAAAAATCAAAAAAAGCTTCTGAAACCCTAATATTAGAGATGGCCCTATTACACATAAATAAATTGCGACTTTTAAGATTATGACCAGAAATATGGAGGTCATTGGTCTTTTCAGTTTTATTTCTTACTAGCTGACCCGACGAACTTCGTACCGCCTCAGAATCAATAACTGTAAATTCAGTTTTTTTTATTAAGTTAAAAATTACATAATGAAGCAATCATCAATGCGCAACTGTCCATGTTTTGTTTTTGTCAGTATCAGAGATGACATTGCGTATGGATTTATATTTTTTGTGATTTTCTTATTTTTCCACTTACTTACGGGAAGTCGGGAGGCGGGTATGGGTGCCGCCGCACCCGGAACCATTTATTGGATAACCAAACACCTCTATCATAGGTCACCCCAAGTGATTCGCTACGTTTGGTGATTTAGCAGGGGTGCCTGGGTTCATGGGGTGAAGTTTTTTCGGGTCTTGGCGGCGGATGCTTCTGCCTACCTGCTGCCTGGCGGGACGGATCGAGATATACTGGTTGAGGGAGACCTTTTGAACTTTCCAGCCAGACTCTCGACCAATTGCCTTGCACAGCAGTTGGAGGGATGGATTCATACGTCCGTCACTCCCGGACACACTGACCCCCAGATTCCTACCCACCCCTCATTCCTTTTTCCTTCCCAGAACTTCCTATCCACCCCTTCCTTAAAAATACCCTCCACACAGCATCCCCTAAGAAGACATACGTCCTGAGGAAAATAATTTGCTTCGGGGCCTCACGTGTGAGCTGATGTAAAAAAAATGCTTTTCATTTTCTTTATGCGTGTGAGGGATTTTTATTATAATTATTGTATCTTTCCTTTGGATGGGTGGAGACATACGTTTACCGTTTGTCTAATTTTCGACTATTGACATTTAGTATGTACGAAAGAGAATCAGCATTATATGTTTAAGAAAAAAACAAAACAATCAGCGCATTGTCATTTGACGTATTTTTGAATTTTTGGAATTCACTGTCTACTCACTATTATAGGTACTTATCACAAAACGCACGCAGCTCTTTCAAATATGAGAATTCGTTCCACAAAAAATGTATGGGGAAAAGAATTTTCTTTATAACTATATTTTTTGTGATGTTTTAATAGGTAGTTATTATCCTTTCCGGGGCGGAGACAAATCCAACAAATCAAAGATCATCAAAATCGGCCCGGCCGTTCTCGAGTTATAAATAGTGTAACTAACCCGACTTTGTTTTATATATTAAGATTCCACAAATTTTAAACTCCGCATTATGAAGCGTTGTATTGCCGCGACATCATTCGCCAACATTCATATCATTAACATTAGTAATATCGTCAGCTTTCATATCGACAACATTCATGTCGTCACTATCATATCGTCAATATTAATATCGTCAATATTCATATCGTCAACATTCATGTCGTCAACATTTTGTATCATTACGCGTTCTTTAAATTAACGCTAGGAACAAAATAGTAAAAAAAAGACAAGTAAAAAAGGATTGCATCGATAGAAAAATAAATAAATTCGCGTTATTTTACTGAAAATTGGGAACCTCACGCAAAAATTTACGCCATAGCAAATGCCAAATTTTCAGATCTCTACTTTGACTTATAACGTCGCCAACACGCGTCGACGATCGATAAAACCCTATACCAATACGATATTTACCAAATCCGTCATCTATTGTTAGTTATCAATATTTGCGAGCACGGTCAACGATTCCGACCGACGTTTAATTAATTTTAGCGCGGCCTCCAGTAAAGTTTTGGTGAACTGTCAAAATACACGTATTTTGTTAATAATGTCGTTCATTATGCGAAATTACTGACTTTTTTAATAAAAGGATTGAACTAACGAAGCTCCTAATAGAAATGAAAGAAGTCGTATACACGATCCATTGACTTAAATAATGCGTTTAAGATGCAATCAATTCATTCCGTTCGATCTTTTAGAAGCGAAAATGATTGGAATATGAATAAAAACCATACCATCTATTTAACTCCCGTTTAGTGTCAAAAAGTAAAATGCAGAATATCAACGCATATTTGGGTTAGTATTTCAATTCAATATTGCCAATTTATTAATATTTTTACGTAATTGATTGGCGTTTCACGTTTCGGAATGTAAATTCGTACACAAGTCCACCATTGCCAGTGTACATCGATTTCTTGCCCTGGCAATATCTGTTCGACTGTCTTTTTTAAATTTTTTTTTATTTTTGACGCAAAATTTTACATTTCATAGTACAACCAGTAATGTTGACCTCACTGGGTTGCTTACTCGTGCTGAGGCCCTCATTTTTGCTGACGCCCCCATTTTGAATTGTCGACAATGAAACCGTGTTCGGTAGGTATATCGATATAATATCATCGGAAGTTACGCCTATCAATCCGATATTGTGCTTGACCCCCTGAAAATATATTATTGTATATAACCATAATATACCACTATGTAATTGCGTTACCTGTAACTATATGTACATGCGGCGCAGTCTTTTACGATGTATAATATCCATGTATAAACCTCTCTGGTTAAATGTAACGGGTTTATCCAGTAAAATAATAAAATTTGACTTCTTGCATAATTCCGTGAAGCTATAATTATAAACAACAATTTTCATTATTATCAGCGAAATAAAATTATATAAGTACCTACCTAGCATTATGCCCACTCAAATTAGATTCACTCTACTGATTCTTGTTTTTTTTACCTACGTTACAAAATATTTAAAAACATTGTAAAAATAACTGTTTTATTGCCAGCATTGTGTGTATGTATGTCTATGGTTTTTCGGTCAGTTAAAATTGTCTATAGGTCGCAATTGAACACCTGTCATGAAGTTGTGAAATATTTCAGTAAATACTTTTAAAAAAATTTATAAAAAAAACAAAAAATATTAATTATTACATTTTCCGTATCGATTTGGTGAGGGCTCCTAAGCGAAAAACACCATATTTATTATTTACGTACAAATAGCAATATGTACAGATTTTATTGAATAAATAAATAAAACATTTATCTTGCCTTCATTAATGATCAGTGAACTTATCTGCCTTTATTATTAAAAAGGCAAGAGTTTAATGAAACTAGACGTGTATAACACACCTGATCAAAAGAACGGCCCGGTTAAAAATTGCGAAGGATTACATTTTTGACATAATTTTGATTGCTTTCACGGAATATACTTTTTTACGCAGGTTTTGCAATACTTATGTTTTACTGTTTCATTAATGTGCGGTCTAAACCCTTGCTTGCCTTGAAAGATCGTGCTAGCCACATATGTGAAATGTGAATCTGGAGAAGCTAGCAAATAATTTATATCAAAGATTCTTCTAGAAGAAAAATATTTAATTTAAAAACGTTTTGCGAATTATAAATCATACATACATCTTCTTCCCCTTGTCCTATTCGGGTCGGGGACCCATTGCATCGACAAGGCTCCTCCATAAGTCCCTGTCTTGTGCTGATTGTTCGGCTTCTGTCCATGGTAGACCCATCCTCTCCTCACACAGTTTCAGGAGTTTTGGGCGCGCGCGCGTACTATAAATCTAAATCAGCGAATTATTTTTTTCTTCATTTTAACACGCAACTCTCATACCATCTCTTGCGGTGAGGCCTAATTAGAAAAATAGGCATTTAAAACCCATTTGAATTAATGGCATTACATTACAAGCAATTATCTAGTACCTACGCAATATTAATTGACGTGAAATATGACTGATTCGTGGGTTTCATCAATAAATGGGATTCATAATATTAAAATTAGTTTTATGATTTTGTGTGAAGCGTATGGTTTCTTAATCATAATACAAAATATGACCATTATAATAATATTATAGTGTTTCGAAAGGAGCGCATTGGACAGGTGACATTTCAAGGATTTTCGACGCTTTAGCCAGTGACTGATTATAATTGTCATCTAGATAAAATCAATAATCAGACAGGCAGATCAAATCTCGCATAAATTTGGTTCATAAATAATTTATGAACTCTTAAAATAAATAAATAGTGACCGTAACATGCCAATCAACGTTATTGTATTGATCAAGGTATTTCAATCGAAAGAAATAATCAAAAAGTAATTAGAGGGGCGCATAAGTTATATAATTTGGCATGTATAGTTCGATCTTTAATATCGGACATTATACAATAATGAGCGAATGAACGAAGAAAGCAGTGTAAGAAGAATATACGACGCAAATGTGAATGGTAGAAGAAGTCGTGGACATCTGAGGAAGACATGGCACGATCAAGTGAATCAGATACTTGAGTCGGGCCATCTCAAAAGTCAGAATAATAGAAGAGAATGTATGAGACGATGTATGAATGTGAGTGAGGCAAAGAGTGTGTGCCATAACCGAGTGGTTTGGCGGTCCGTCCTCTCTGCCTACCCCTGCGGGGAAACGGCGTGATGGTTAGTTAGTTAGTTAGTTAGTTACAATAATTACTTATTAGTAGGGAACTTAAAATGTTATGTTGGTATTTTTCGCGAAATTCGGGTTATTTTAAATAAACGCGGTGGTATTTTGGAAGAAACGCGGTGGTATTTTGTTGTGTCAATTTTTTGGTATTTTACTGTAAAAAGGTGACGGAGCCCTGTACACGAATTTCACGTTATTGGCGTAAAAAGGACCAATTTCGCGATAAAATAAGTGTTATTATTATTATTAAAATAGTTATTATTAAGTACCTAAAGCAAATTTTCCAGGTCGTTAATATTTTTAAAAAAGTTGAAGATCGTTGAATGCTGAAGATTCGTTAGAATGAGAAGAACAGCAAAAATGTACCGTTCGCCTTCTTATTCAAATTAAAAGTTTTTTTAAGTGATAAAAATATATGAACTTGTCAATAATATCATATTTTATCAATAATATCATATTTTCCAATGTTTTAGCATTGTTAACGTACAAATTTTTATCATTCTCGATAAGACCTTTTGATCTCTACAGCCGGACTCTCTCGACCCATTGCATTGCCCCGCAGTGGGATGGATTCATGCGTCCGTCATTCCTGGACACGTTCAACCCCAGATTCCTACCCACCCTTCACACCTTTTTCCTTCTCAGAACCTCCTATCCCTCCTTTTCCTGAAAAATTCCTCCACACAGCATCCCCAAAGATGATATAGGCCCTAAGGGAATCGTTGTTTTCCCTAAGAGGCCGGTATTCGAATTTCTACCGATTTCTTGCAAACCTTACTTAAACATTTGAAGTTTTTAAGCTCTTAAAAAAAATGTTATTCTTGAAGATAATATCTAGACATTTATTAGTCGCGCCCAAACGCAAATTATATAAAATTCCCTCGATAGAAAAAAATCGCAAAGTATGCTCCAAAAATTATTATAAACACGTTGTTTCAGTTATTTTACAAGTTACATGTATGAAAAAATTCACAGCGTTTCTTTAAATGCTGTTTAAGACAATTGTCGCGAGATTTTTGCTCTATTGTACACGAGTCGTGTTTTATTAAAGATTTTCATGATTTTTGCATTGATTTTATGGTTGTAAATGTTAGCGCGCTCTTCTAACATTCGTAATTTCATATCTCTCCGTCATCTTCTTTTTGGGGCCGGGAACGGAGCCTTAAGGCCTCCTGTGTGGAGGTAATGTAAAAAAAGAAAAGATTTTTGAGTCCATTGAAAAGAATTGTAAAATAAATGCAGAAATCAATTTAAGAAGATTAATCCCAAATAAAAAGTTTCGAATTTTTGCAAAATCCCATTATTAAATAAAGGGTTTAAGTGAATTTTAACTTAGGATTTATTTTTTCTTTGATTTTATTCAATAATGGAAAAGGTACAAAAAATCGTATTTTTCAAAAAACTCAAATGATATTGCTGGTTAAATTAATCTGTCTTCCATCTCATGGAGTCGTTTAAGCCTTTTATCCATGAGACTAACTAAGAAACACAAAATTGCTTTATTAAAAGTGGCCATCACCATGAATAATCACAATCCACGATCCAGGAAATTTATAAAATAAAAAGTTTTTTTATGTATCTGATAATTGCATAAGTTCGCGTGGACACATATCTTTCATTGTTCCGAGATGCAGAACTAATCCAGCATTGAAAATGCTTCTTAGAAAAATGATGATAATATTATTGCTAAATAACCTTGGCACTGATATCCATATTTTCCTGCTGAACATTGCAAGAGAATGCATGATATTAAAATAGATAATGTTTATTGACATTAATATAATATAATTCAGGATATTAATAAATATCAATATAGATACTTGTGTTTTAGAGCTAATAAAAATAAGCATAACCCTGATTTCATAATAACTTGTTAAGTATATTAATGGATTTTAATATTTTATACCCAAATTAGCTTTGGTCATAGTATTAAGAAGGACCTCACATTTTAATGCATATTTTATAACCAAGATAACCTCTGTAAGATAATGTATAATAGATTGATAATAATTAAATAATAGCCAACATAATAAATAGAGTATGATGTATTTGACCAGAGCAGTAAAATATTAATAAAGCAATCAAAAATGCTTTAATGATTTTGTTCCAATTCTACTACTGTTCACAATTTTTTTTTAATGTTTTGCGAGTAATTCTATATGTCTTCTGTTATCATGAATATTTTATAGGTATATAAACTGATAATTATAACGTTATATTTGTATAGCGCAGTTTTGTGTCATTTCACTTCAAGTGCGCAATGTGCAAGTGATGGAAGTGTGTTGGCTAATTAGCATATTTGAAAAACATTTTCAAAAAACTTTGCCTATTCGGCAAACATTGCCAATACCAAATACTAATCCGTTTTCAACATATTCGCGGGTCGCAGTGGGTAGAGTACATATATGTACTTCTTGACTTGGTTAACTTTGCAGCCGGTGGTATCGCAAATCGCAAGCCTTTGTATTTATTATGTCGAAAATTTTATAAATTCGATTCCAAACCAATAAATGCTTTCGATTTTTATTCTGAAATATTTAAAAAAACATAATGAAAAACAATTTTGGGCAGCTATTCAAAATAGACACACAAAAGTTTTCACGAAACCCTTTGGTATTTTGTAGTACAGGTTTTGAGAGCTAAAATATGTTTTCATAATATCAAATATCAACCCTTAAAATGCATAAAAACGTTCGCAACGAAGTGTAGAAATAACCACGAAATTTTGTCATGTTAAGAATATGTAAAAAAAAAGAAGCTTATTACGTTGAGCGACTGATTAAAAATTATATTTATTATTACAATTAAAATAATACTGTGAATAGCAAATATATTTGTGTTTTACTGTTTGGTTCCATGTGTACGGTCGTACTTGCCTTTATTTGCATGTTTGTCTATTGCCCATCACCTAATACAACCAAAAAGTAATCACAAATATGCAACGCCAAATGAAGTGCAACCATAAGGTCAATTTTGGCGTACTTACTAATGCTATTTATAATGCTTACTACGTTAACTTTTTTTTATACCGACGATATTTCTTTAAAAGATAATTCTTTTTGATAGCCTGTCTAGGACCAAGGAGTCGAAAGGTCTTACGTAAATTGGCGATAGCAGTTTCTTTTTCAAATCAGTATTGACCACATTATTACTAAGATAGAGTTAAATACGCAAAACCGTTCAATTCCTGTTTATATCCGTTCATAAATCCACGCGAACAATAAAATTGTTTCTATGAATTATAATAAAAGTTTTTAATTTAGACGAGTGAGGTCATTCGGTTCTCAATTAACCGCGTATAATGCATAAATACCACGAAAACATTTTACATATGGCAATTCAGAATGGGTAATAAAGAAGTTAAATAATCTAATATTAGATAGGAAGTTGATCACGATGACGAATAAACGTCTTTCATTCCTCGCTTAGATTGGAGGTCGGAGAAGAAGATGACCCCGATGATGGAGAGAAAAACAATTTTCGTTTCGATTGACGTACTCGTATTGTTGACTAAAAAGGGGTTTATTTTGCACGATTCTTTTTCATTTGTTACTAGCTGAAGTTCCTGCCGTTGTCCGGGTTTCACGCAGATTTTTTTGAAATCTCATGTAGACAGTGACCTTCTTCTTCATTTGAAGGTCAAGTGTGCAAAAATTTCATCAATATCGGAATAAAACCGTAAATTTGTACTTAATCAAAACTACGCCGCCTGCCCGGCTTCTTTATAATATTAAAAAAATATATATTTATTTTTCTAACTTGTGTTCTTCTTCCTTGCACTGTCCCAACTCACTGCCTAGGTAGGCTTTTGGAGTCGGCTCTTCTCGTTCTCAGGTTATAACTTATTCGGTTCTGGGTACTGCTTTCACAAAGCCGTTTCTCTGAAGTATTTTGGAGCATCGAGTCATCCAGGAGTTCTATGGTCTTCCTCTGGATGACTGTCGATAAAGCTCCATAGACATTGCCTGCTTCACTGTGTGGTCTGGTGGTCTCGGTCTTATGTGCCCATACCATCACAACTATCGTTCCTCCAGCTTACAGTTTATGTCCGTGACACCCGGGGTACCACGAATGCGTGAACTTTTATCTAAGTATTCGCATTTCTGCTGTTTCAAGTTGCCTAGAGTAGGAGTTTTTGCCGGCCTCTGTGTTTCCACCCTCTTACAACATGGATCTCTTCAAGACCCATGTTCACTCCTTCCTTTCCTCAAAAAGACCCTCCACACAGCATCTTCAAATATGACATAGGCCCTGAGGAAAATAATTTCCCTCAGTGTGGTGTTAAAGTTAAAAAAAAACTTTCATTTAAGCTTTATGGGCATTTTCTGGTCACACAAGATTCCTGTTCTCTATCTAAATTGTCCCGGATCTAAATTTAATCCACCCCACACCACACCGTAGTTTGGACGGTTACTTGACTGAGTGACTAGTGGCGACGCGTGAAAGAAGCGAAAAATATACAATAATACATATGTGCGAAAACACAATACACACAAATCTAATGATAAAAAAAAAACTAAAAAAATAAAATAGATTTACAAATAAGTGAACATCAAAAATAAAATTAAACGATTGTCCATCAGGAAGGCCGCCGCATCATCTGTATCCATTGCCCATTAAGAGCGTTTAACCAGCCAGCGGCCGAAAATCCACATTTCGTCGAAAGAGGTTCTTACGATCGTACAGGGCGGTTCCGATGAGAAATATTGATTACTTAACGTACCAGCTTTTTAAAATTATAACTCAATATCGATTTTATTTCGTTCCAAATTTGCTTTAATTTATACCTACGTCCAAAAATGCTGAAAGGCATGTTGATAAAACTATTAAAATGATGTACTTTTTGTAATTATTTTTTGATCGATTTTATTTCGTTCCAAATTTGCTTTAATTTATACCTACATCCAAAAATGCTGAAAGGCGTGTTGATAAAACTATTAAAATTATATACTTTTTGTAATTATGTTTCGATCACATTTATCATTTTTCATTAATGTCTCAGCAAAATAAGAATGTAAAAACATTTGAAATATATTAGCCTGTAAGTGCGCAAATAAATACACAAACGGACCAATTTTCGTCAAGAAACACATGTACTTATATATTTTTTTATGATTTTATTTAAACTAAAAAATTCTGTTACATACGTTTACCAGATAATGTATCTATTGATTTATTTTACTGCATGATTATATGATTTGAAATTGTTGATTATGGGTGTTGTATAATAATTGTACTTTTTTGAAAATTTAACAAATCCGCCAACGACCTATGGTATAACTTTATTATACTAAAAATTATATTTTTTTCTGAAAATTTAAAACATACGTTTAGTAGATAAAAGAACAATCTTTCGAAACCAATTTATAATTTTTTGTGGAAAAGAGTAAATACGCTAGTCAACGCTGATTTAAAAATGACATATTTCTGGTGTTCTCTGATTATACGCTCTTAAGTGGATAGCTGAGCCCCTCAGATACAGCCACAACAATGACGTTGGTTGACTTCAGATATGTTATTATTTGGGATAGATGGGGATAGATATCACTTCTGATGATGATCAAAAATCTTCGTACCAAATTTTTATATATTTTGAAAAAAATCGTTTTCAGCAACATCAATAAAGTTAATCCTATATGTCTAGCTCACACGTCTCTACAAGATGTTTACTTTTATGATTCATAAGATATGAACTTAAAGACGAATATTTATGTTATATTTGCTAAGTGCTTATTTGAATTTTATTTATTTGTTATTTATTCTAAAAATTCCAAAGTCCTGATTATGATCCGTGAAAAAACCGTTTTGTCAAAAGATAAACACATTACTTAAATCAATATTTTTATGGAAAATTTCCCACTAATAAACACCAAAAGGCATATTTACATAATATTATCAAGTTAATACAGGATGTTCAGGGACGTACTTGACTCACTTTAACCAGTGATTTCTGACATTATCTGGAATAAAAAATGTGAAAGAAATTTTGGTCTCCGGTGACTTTTTTCAATTCTTTTTTTATTTAAAGGGTTTTCAAATTCAAGCAAAAAAAAAAAATTACATATATCGTCACTGATCAATCAGCCAAGTAACCGCCCAAACCCTAACCCCCGGTCAAAACAGTCCAATACCTATTGTTTTCTCATGTTTTAAGTTGAAAAAAAATATAAATATATCAAAAATGTCACCGGAGACCAAAATATCATTCATATTTTTTACTCCAGATAATGTCAGAAATCACTGGTTAAAGAGAGTCAGGTACATCCTCCAACAGCCTCTGTATTAGGCACCTGCTAATGTTTTACACCCCCATAATTGGTGTACTTCATAGGCTTCAAAATACCATCCATTCTAATAGATTATAATAAAACAAATAAAAAACTTTATTCCACTTAATTTTATTTGACCGTAACCGGTTTCAGCTCGTCAGAGCCATCTTCAGACTGGTACAAATAATTCTTAGCCTACGGTTTATATACATAACATATGGGGGAGGGGGAGAGGGGTAGTCTACAAGGATTTTAATGAATTATTTTTATTACTGAGTCGTTTTAGACTGTCGAATTTCTAAGTATTTTGGTAATTCCAGTGGGCTAATTACTTTGGGTTTGTAGCTCACTTCAATATCTATTGATTAGGGAAAAACCTTACAAGTAATTTGAATTATTAATGGACTAATTTTATTGTCAAATCGTTATTATACATATCTATGATCAATGGGATTTTTTAATTGCTTTTTGAAGGGATGCATGTTTACATTGGAGTGGGAATGGTCAAACCTAAATACATATTTTAATTTCAAAATAATTATGAAAATTATACCGGATAAAAACCTGGTGTTTCAGTAAATGATTCTAATAGCTTATTAATTACAAAGTTACTTTTTGAAGGGATGCATGTTTACATTAGATTAGGAATGGTTTAAACTAAATACATATTTTAAATTTCGAAATTATTATAAAAATTACAATGGATACAAAAGCGGAGACTTAGCAAATGATTCTAATTGTTTATTCATTACAAAGTTAGGGTCTATTTTTTTAGTTAAGCGAGTAATTTCTAAAGATTCTAGTCTATCTAGTTTATGACCTTTATTGCAAGTATGAAGAACTTTAACATCTCTGTCTTTATCAAACGAGTGTTTATTTTCTAATAAATGTGATGCTACATTCGACAATTCTCCTTTGTCATTCACCCAGTTAGTAAAGTGTTCTTTAATTCGGGTTTTGAATGATCTCCCTGTTTGACCAACGTAATACGATGGGCAGTCAGCGCAGTTTACTTGGTAAACGCCTGAGTTTTCAAGTTTTTCTCTCTTATCTTTATTATTGATTAAAATTCTCCCTAGAGAATTCACATTATAAAAAGCTGTTTTGCATTTATCATTATTAGTTAATCTGGATATTTTTGTTGATATTTCGCCAATATAAGGGATTTTAACCCATTGTTTAGTGATATCTTTTTCATTTTTAAGGCCTTGTGAAATAATTGTTAATGTAAGTTTTTTGTTCTTTTTCTTTAATAAGTTATCAATAGTTTCGCTTTTGTATCCATTGTTCTTTGCTATGGTTTTTATTATATTTAATTCATTATTATAATTTATATAATTCAAAGGCACATGTAAAACAAAACTCATTCACAGACTTTTACATGTGCCTTTGAATTATATAAATTATAATAATGAATTAAATATAATAAAAACCATAGCAAAGAACAATGGATACAAAAGCGAAACAATATAAATAATATTGCAATAAAGGTCATAAACTAGATAGACTAGAATCTTTAGAAATTACTCGCTTAACTAAAAAAATAGACCCTAACTTTGTAATGAATAAACAATTAGAATCATTTGCTAAGTCTCCGCTTTTGTATCCATTGTAATTTTTATAATAATTTCGAAATTTAAAATATGTATTTAGTTTAAACCATTCCTAATCTAATGTAAACATGCATCCCTTCAAAAAGTAACTTTGTAATTAATAAGCTATTAGAATCATTTACTGAAACACCAGGTTTTTATCCGGTATAATTTTCATAATTATTTTGAAATTAAAATATGTATTTAGGTTTGACCATTCCCACTCCAATGTAAACATGCATCCCTTCAAAAAGCAATTAAAAAATCCCATTGATCATAGATATGTATAATAACGATTTGACAATAAAATTAGTCCATTAATAATTCAAATTACTTGTAAGGTTTTTCCCTAATCAATAGATATTAAAGTGAGCTACAAACCCAAAGTAATTAGCCCACTGGAATTACCAAAATACTTAGAAATTCGACAGTCTAAAACGACTCAGTAATAAAAATAATTCATTAAAATCCTTGTAGACTACCCCTCTCCCCCTCCCCCATATGTTATGTATATAAACCGTAGGCTAAGAATTATTTGTACCAGTCTGAAGATGGCTCTGACGAGCTGAAACCGGTTACGGTCAAATAAAATTAAGTGGAATAAAGTTTTTTATTTGTTTTATTATAATCTATTATAATGGACTTCCACCACGAATTAACAGTTTCAAAAATAGAAATATTACCATCCATTCCTTAACTAACTTCAGTTTACTGCCATGTTACATTCACATCTTACCTATCTCTGTTTTATCTAGGGCTTTGCCACAAAGAAATTGATAGCCGACTTGTAGGTGTTTGAAAACTGAGCTCTCAGAAATGTTTTTGGACTTCCATGGGACACTCATGTCAGGGACATCTATTCAGTTTCCGATATCTTTCCAATCACAATCCTTCCTAAACAAGAAATCACAAGCACCATATCAAGCTACTTTTTTTAGCAAGGCCTTTTGCGTCGCTGATGATAAAAGGTCCGTGGCGTATTACAACATTTTTATAATTTTTTTACAAAATATGATTTTTATTGATTTTTCAAAGGAAGGATTTTTTGAAGGACCAAAATAAAATCATTATCTCATGCCATATGTGCGGAGTATTAACGTTTCTACCTCTGATACCTATTGGCATCAATGTATGCAGGTAATAAGTATAAAAACTACATTTTGATGCACGTAGGACAAATCTGTCCATGCATCGCCATGACAATAGAGGTATATATGTACACATTTTGCAAACTGTGTTTAACTTTCGTGCATTGTGCTCAATACGTCCAGGTATCAATGGAACTAGCACTCGATTTTTGTTAATAAAATTATACGTACAGACACCATTCAATTCAAATAAGACCACACAAAGACCTGACTCGAATAACAATGTTGAGTCGATAATTGCACTCAAAGCTTTGGTATTTTTTATTTTGCATTTTAAGCCTTACGCTGTGAGCTATAAAATTCATAATTAAATGGTAAGAGATACTGTAGATAGATCCCTTTTTCACTATGATTTTATAATCGATTGCAGGTAAATATATTAATTAAAGTTGGTTATGATTGTGGTTGCAGGAATAATGTTCCCACAGTTAACGATATTAATTCACGTACTTTTCTTTGGGTTTTTCCCACAAGGCTAGAATCCCTTCTCTCGTATAGTATCAATATTCTGCTTGGTACAATTGGAGAGATAAATAAATATTATGGTTCAGTACGTTTGGTTACTTAGCAGGGGTGTCCGGGTATATGGGGGTGAGGTTTGTCTAGGTCTTGGTGGCGGATGCGTTTGCCCAACTTCAGCGGTGGTGGGCCGGATAAGACTGATGGAGGGAAGCGTTTTAATCTCTACGGCCGGACTCCTCTCTCAAACCATCACCTCGCACCACAGTTCTTAGTTCTTAAAAAACCCTCCACACAGCATTCCGTAAGATGACATACATGGAGCTAATGTAAAAAAAAAGAACTACAAAAAGTTATCTAATGACCTACTTGATTGGCAGTCGGATGAGCCGTGTTTTATAACCGCAGCAAATAACCGCTTACTTACGCCATTTCTTAGAGTGATAGATACTCTAAGTATCGCACTGGTGGAAAACCAAAATTCTTGAAATGAATTAGGGTAATTTCACATTTAATAAAAAAAAGACACAAAAACAGCAATATTTAGCTATATTTGCAACACGTTCCATAATATAATTAGCGTTCCTATTTTTGAGTATTAGAAGCGCTCAGTATCATCATTTCGAAAGTATATCATTAAGAATCGAAACACTGCTTAAAATGGATGTTGCCGTTTTTGATGACGAGATCTGTATAACCAGGTTCTTTCGGAACTTCCCGTTCCCTATCCCCTTCCATTCCCCATTCACTTCTGCCTCACCCTCTGGCTATTGGTAGTGTACCACTGGCTCTGGACTATTGGAAGTCTTGTACAATGTTCACAATTGTTTAAAGGTCTTTAGTTTTGCGCATCAATTATTGAAGCTCTGAATTGGCGTCTCCGAAGATCGACAGATACCTGTATTGTTGCTAAGTCAGTCGTAACCGCGATGTAACTAATCTTTTAGATGCAACAATCACGCAAACACGGGCGCCGTACATAATAAAGCGTGCGCATAATTCAACTGGCGCAACTTGCTTGACAAGGTTATAGCGTAATATTATGATAATTCGGTGTTGTATTAACTTTCACAGTTACGCCGCCAAGAGTTTCTAGCTACTTTATAACTTGGTAAGCATTTATTATGTGAGAGGCGTGAGAATTAAGATGTCTAAATACTATTAACGTGATTCTGCGCAAGAGTCCACAACAATTCTGCCGACAATCTGTGGAATCGCTGCATCCCTATTTTTAGGTTGATGAAAGTGAGGGAGCGATAGAGAAGGGGAGTAGAGAATAGATAAGTGAGTACCTGATAGAGTAGAGCTGATCACGGCGATACTTACGGGCATTTTACATGATATTTTTTAATACCGAAACCATATCCGGACCCATATGAGAAATCTTTCCTTTTCACTTTACATAATCATTATTCTCATACTATGAATTTATACAGATAAATTCCATTACAGTTGAAGTAATTTTTTGGGACGGTATCACATGAGAACATGAGAAATCTTGTAATTTGCCTTTGCCGTCAACAAATCATTAAGAATACATGCAAAATTCACAATATCGAACACTCATACACTAACAAGATGCACCCATAAACTTATTACATTATTTCTTTCCTTTCCGCCTTGTATACTACCGCCTTCAATGCATTACCCTTTACAAACCTTCGTGATGGAAAAGATGATGTAGGCTCCATCCATCATTAAAGAAGAAGTCATTATCAAATCTGTAATAAATTTGATGCATATTGACAATGACAACTAAATGACAAAAATTGTCAAATAATTTCCAACATCTTAAATTGTAAGCACAAAAATCTGTACCAAAAAGAATATGTCAATTTTTCATCCCGAATCCGCGTGAAAAGGCGACCGACTACCCATATAGAAACTAGACGAAAAACGGCATCGTATAAAACGCCCATAATAGTATTTGCATCTAATTAGAGCCCCCACAGACGAGAACCTTTTTAGATCACTTTTTAGATCAGATAGGACACTTTTTTTTAATTTGAAAGAGTTTTCTTTTGTCTCCGCAACTAAAGTCTCTCGTTTGCGGGCTGCCTTAAAAATATCGATTATCGTAATATATAGTGTTCGGGATACGAACAGATATTAAATTAAAGAAGTCTTAGTTTATTTTTGTTCACATGCTTTTTTAGAAATAAATAAAATAAAAACTTTAATTATATGACTGCCTCAATAATGTAGTTATTACATAACTTCATAACAATAATGTAGTTATTACATAACTTCATCATAAAAAAATCGTTTCTTTTTTAAAAAGGTAAATTTTATTGAACCCTTTGAGCTCAGATCATGACCATGATTTGTTTCCATCGCCCATTGCTAGAGACCTTAACATTTCGGGTTTGCTATTATTCATTTTTACGCCAAATACGCGTTTTTTTCCATTTTCGCGAGAATAACACGAAATTGACCCTTTTTCGACAAATAATGCAAATTTTCGTATTTTATGTGGTTTTCAGTTATTTTAAGATAAGAAACCATAAATTACATATTATTTGTATTCTAAATATTTCTTTGTCTATGTTTTTGACCTACTCGACTAGCCATATAATGGAACATAACTAAATTCATGTCGATAAGGCCACGATCTGTCTTTCATTTTGTGATTTTGTACTTTACCGCTAAATACCTAAAAGTTTACCCAACAACACTTTGTTAGCAAAATACCACCGATTTAGTTGAAACACCCTTTTTCCCGAAAATAATTATTAAAATAATGTTAAAAAATTTCCCCAAAAAAAATGCTGATTTTCCCAAAAATAAAGTGAATTTCGCCAAAAATATCATGAAATTTTTTAAGTCCCTACCCTTTACCATTATTTTTCTACTGTTAATTTTTCATGTATAAATTTGTACCCATTAATATTCCACCTCCTGGAGATAACCTCTATTTTTTTCTTCTTCTTTTCTCCTACTTAGCAGTACGTATCTACTTACCTTGATTTTTTGTACTTTTTAATTGTTACTTTATATTTGATATTTTTGTGTTCATACCCACCTCTCTAAAAACTAAATTTTGAAGCTTTGTACTTTTATTCCATGGTTTGTATGAAAATAAATGACAAACAAATCATCCCATTTAAAATAATGATAGATAAGATTTCTATAATGGTAATTAATACCTAATGCAAATTACATGTGGTAAAAATTTCCGGGTGTAATTAGATATTTGAAGGTTATCGAGAAATTTATATTAAGTTCTCATGGTTTTGAAGTTCACGATATTTCAAGTTTAACAACGACAATGCCCAACCCATGAGAACACCACAAATTTTACTTTACAAGTAATAATTATTATTATTATTGTGAATGTCCGGAAGAGTTGGTTCGTTTTTCTTTCAAGTCATCACTAATCGTGAGAATAATAAAATTAACAATTAGGCGTACAGCTAAAATTCGTATGTGTCGAAATATAATCTATGTACACGTCTAATTCAACTGACTTGTGTGCTCAATTCAGTGACATAGAATTACCAAATATTAGAAGAAATAGAAACACAAGCGTTCGAAGTGTTCGGAGGGTATCCCGGTTTATTTTTTATGTGAATACCTCAAAAGACTCCCAACTGCTCCCGTCTGCAGCCAGTGAGGCTATGGCATCCCCAATCTGGGAATTTTGGAGGCTAAAGGTGGGGAGGGGAAAGAGATGGGGAAGAGGTAGGTGGGGAAGTAGCTGAATCTTCAGAAACACAGGTGGTCACCAAAACTGGTCACCAAACACAGCTAAAGCCATTTCAAGCAACGTTTCATTTCTGAATGATGGTCTTACACAAAGGCGATACTGAGAGTATCTTCCATCTGTAACATGACATAATATGCCATGTATTATTTTAAATTTATAAAATTAATCCAAAAAAAATTTACTTTAGCACTCTGGGATTTTAACGGATGCCTACATTAATTAAAAATTCTGAAAAGATATAGTTGAATTTATAGACACTAAGTACCAACTTTGTAAATAATAATAATAATAGTATTTTATTCCAGAATGTATGCAGGGGTAGTGTAATGCAATACATTCCATACTTTGAAAAAACAAAAGAAATTAGACAAATAATAAGTTAAGGTTAAAAGTAAATTATAGCACATAAGTAAAATAAAAACGAATAAGCATGAAAAACATGAGAAATGAAACTGAAATAATAATAACACTAAAATGAATTCATGCAACTACTATTACTATTTCATCGTCGTCTCCCGTCTCCAGAGGGCCATCAGGGGGGACTCCATCCTGGCAGTCAAGACGGTGATGATTGCATTCTTCGATTGGCGTAGTCTGCGCCATAAACTTCCCATGCGGTGGCGGAGAAGTGCTCGGAAAGTGTGCACTCGTCCCTCCAGGAACATTTCCGTAGCACTGCAGTACTCGGTAGGCGGAAAAGTTGACGGTATGCGTTGTTGTAAGCAACCTTTAAGTTGTTCCATTGGGACGCATTCAGTCAGTAAAGATCATAAAACATTATTGGTACCACCGTCATGTATGTAATTTTAATATATTTTTTAATTAATACGATCATCTTCAAGGTCAATTTAATTATGTTAAAATTTCCACATTTCTCGTTACACGTTTCTCCGCAGGGGTGGGCAGAGATAACCGACCGCCAAACAACACAGCTTACACCCCCCAACACAGCTTACACAGTTCATATATCGTATGATGTATGAATTTGCTCCAATAACATTAAAATTTTTGAAAGGTTTAGTTTACCTATAATTGTTATTTTTTTTTAATGCCTGAAATTTTTTTTTACAGAATAATAATTTATTTTTGGTATTACCCTGTGGCATAGCCAATGAAGTTTTCAGATTAGATTTATTCATTATATGTTTGATAATATTTAATAATTATTTATTTTTAACTTAATGAGTAAAATATAATTTTTTCTACTTAATGGGTAAAACCTTAAGTTTCCAGATTTTCGATTGAGTTTCGCTAATATTGTCACTATTAAATCAAATATTACAATAATTATTATTGTTACACATTTCTGTTTCATTTGTAAGAATTCGACGTGATGATTAAATTTGAATAAATAGGAAAATTAAATGGGAAATGTGAGACATGTTTGTAGGGTGTTTAAGAGGTTAGAGTTTAGAATGTATGTATATTATGACTGAGATGTATTGCAGATGTGAGGATCCATAGCGTTATTTGTTTTTTGAATCAATAAAAGTGGAAGACGTTGCTTGCGCTATTAGGAAGGACTTAGCATAGAGAAATAGAACCCAATCATTGATATATATACATATCTCTATGAACCCAATAGACCTGATTGGGAACCCGGCACCTAAATGGTAAACCAATGCCTGAGTGGAAATCCAAATAATATTTTCCCTAGCTATGGAAATTCTAAAGCGATAACATTTCACCAGACGTGAAAATAACACAAATAATAATAAATATACTGAATTATACTAATATAATAGTGAATTTGTCAATAGAATAGATATTATGAACAGAAACATGATATGAATGGCACCAAATATCACAAATAATCAAAACTTCAATTTTGCCGGGAAACTGACGCGCATGCGCGGATTCGCCATCCGCCAATCCACCAAAATACAATGTTGCCAGTTCCTTCGCAGCATAGTAAAGACATTTTCTAGTACTAAAAATTCGAATATAAATGATTCAATGTGTAACTAAAACACCATTTAACGGTTGGGAAATGTTTTTTTTTACAAGTAAGGCTGAATTAACTAATACAAAATTTTATAAGTGAGGATTTTCACTATATTAAGCAGTATTATTGAAATATATTGCCTTTGAGTTTTAGAAAGTTGCATTAAAAACATAATTTCCTCACCTTGGGTAATTCCAGCAAGGAATAAATTTTCTCAAAAGATGATAAATATGTACATAATTATAAATTATTTAAATAAATATTTTAATACGTGAAGCTTTACGCCGTTTCCCAGTACCTACTGTTGAACGAACTTACCTGGTGATATTGTTTAATGCTTGCGCAGACTAATCATTCTCGGAACATGATTATTTCATGATCATGATCATCGTGAATCGTGGAGTCACTCGGGGTCATGAAGAAGACTTCGTTGAACTACACAACTAAATGACGCGCGTCTCTACTCATAAAACCACCTTCGTTATTGCTTTTAGCTGCATGAAATATGCATATTGTATTGACGGTAGAAAGCCGCCCGTTTTGTACCACCTATAAAGTTCTAGCAGTTATTTCTTGGAATTATCAGAGTTTTAACAGCCTATTTTCTTATCGAACTATTTGAATATCCGATGTTTACATTTATTTCATTAATTGTCTTAATTTATTTGCTAAGAGTTAAATGATATTTTTAAAACTCGTGATTGAAATGACATTGCAATTTCAAAATGTTTATTTTTTACATTATCTCAACAGGGTCATGTTATATTTGCGGATGCTGTGTGGAGAGTATTTTAAGGGAAATAAGGGAGAGGAAGTTCTGGAAACGAAATAGGTGTGAGGGGTGGGTAGGAATCTGGGGGTCAATGAACCTACGTATAAATCCATTTCCCCACTGCGATGCAAGGCTGTGTATCCAGAGAGTACGGCTAGAGAAGTCGAAAGGTCTCCCTCAACCAATCTCTTGGCAAGAGGACCGGCCGCCACAGCAGAAGGTGGGCAAATGAATCTAACCTCACCCCATGACACTGGGATCCCCTGCTAAGACACCAAACATAGTGAACCACTTGGGGTGATTTTTAATTTGTTACCCAATTGTTGCCGGGATGGTGTTACCCATATCCGTCTCCCAAATAGTGGTGGTAGCCATAGTTCGCCTCGGAACAGGAATACCTAGTGAGGAGGACTGTAAACAAACCACTTAACTTTGTATTTTTACTTATTTTGTAATTTTTTTTGTCATTAAATAAAAAAAAATTTAAAAAAATTGAAAAATGATTTCGAATACACTTGTTCTTGTTAATTAATTGATTTTAGAACTTATTACTCCACTGAATAATATATTAAAATTATGTAAATGCAAATTGTGTAGCGTAACTTTACTTAATACTTTATGAATCACAATGTACCTACCAACCTAATATGAATATTGAATATGTCAATTTGACTGTCCTAGAACGGGAGACCTTCCTAGTTGGACAGTCAAAGCTTCCCTATACTGAATGTATTTTATAACAAATAAAATAATAAAATAAAATTCTAAAAATTCCAGGTGATTTTTTGCTTTACAATAATCATACCCAATGTTTGGGGTAAGTACTTATTTTTTTGATTGCTTTGAACGTGTTGAGGCTTGCCTAATGGCTAAGTCATCCCTAAGTATATTATTATACGGATAGTGCTTACCTTGTACTATGTACTGCCTTTATATGTATATAATGTAGGTAAACGGGTCGCAATAAGAATGCCGTGTTTAAATTTCGCCCTTTTTTTATTAAGTTGGCAGCTCTATTGTGACTTTTGTCATTCTTGCTCTTAGTAAATAGGAAGAGCTACACGAAAGAACAACCCGTTATTATCGTTAAAACTCATTATATAAATGGAGAAAAATTTGCTTAAACAGTTCATCAACTTCGTGGAATATTCTATCTTCATTTTCTTCTTTCAGAAAATTTTCTTCTGTTGGAAATTTCTAATAATTTCTTTCGGAAATGAGGATATCCCTGCACAACATATCTTCCGAAAATTTTATGACGGTGAAGGAAACTGTATATTTTTATGACGGTGAAGGAAACTGTATAATTTTATGACGGTGAAGCAAACTGTATATTTTAAAGTATTTATTTCATAGTAATGGTAATGCGGCAGATCTATTTAACAGCACCGAAAGTAGGTACAAGAAGGCTATACTATCAAATATTTTCAGTCAATACTAATTTTATTTTTACTTCAGTATTTTGTTTGTCTCTGGTGTCATTTCTCAATCAAATGCCACAAATAACTGTTACACTCTTTTTTATTATATCTTATTTAAATATGAGCGTTTATGGTATATTTATATCGCTGATATTAAATAAATAAATCCCGATGTTATGAAATTAACATGGTTTATAAGGAACTTAAATGAAAAATAAATTACAATCACGAGATACACGGACACGAATCGGGAAATGCAAAGCAAATTAAATTGCCAACAAGGAAGAAATCAAGCAGCCAGAAATATCAGGCCTTCCAACTTTATAACAAAATCCCGAATGAAATTACGAAGATTGAAAATATAATTATTTTTAAAAAGGGATTGTTTGAGAATGAATACTAAAATTAATGTTTATTTTATATATACTCCTACGGGATGTTAAATATAAGAGACCGACTAGATTTATTTTAACCAGTTATTGCTAACATTACTTGGAGTAAAAAATGTAAATCAGACGTTGATCTCCGGTAAAATTTTTGATGTTTTTTTTCAACTGATTATTGAACTGCTAGGGTCAATCTGAGGCGTTGGGCAGTCACTCGGATGAGTGACCAGAGTCGACAAGTGAAATAATTTGTTTGTAAGTAGTATTTTTTTTTCAACTAAAAACACAGAAAATCAATAGGTATTGGATAGCTAGGATCGATGTGAGGGGTCGGGCGGTTACTCGGTTGAATGACCAGGGACGACAAATGGACGAGAAAAAAAAATACAAAAAAAATTCACCGGAAGCCAAAATTTCACTTGCATTTTTTACTCCAAATAATGTCAGAAATCAATGTTTAAGGTAAGTCAAGTATGTGCCTTGAAACCCTGTATATGTTTCTAAATTTATTAGTACACACAACGTGAGCTAACTTAAGATAAATAAATAGGTAAGCCTATCTCTGCACAGTGCACTCTTAAGCTGTAAGTGTATGTTTAACTCGTGTGACATACACTGTGGGCCCGAGGCAACATGCATCAGAGTATTCACCGCGGATCAGGCTATTTGACATTGGCCTACTTCACCGTGCACTACTAATCATTAATGGCGGCCGCTTGTTTCGTGGGGGACAATCGTTTATGTATTATAATATTCTCTAGGTACTTGTGGCAGAGGCGGAGGCTAATCTTATAAATACGGTTTGTTCTTGTACAGACGTTTATGTTAGAAATACGAACTAAACATAGACGTGTGTGTTATAAACAGACGTTTACCTTTTACTTCATAACTAAATAGAAGATTTATTAAAAAAACGATCTACCTCCACAGAGTTGTTAGAAAAATTAACCTCACACAGACGTTTGTGTTAGAAAAACAAATTACACGTTTATATTAGTAATTTGAACTACACATAGACCTAATATTACTATTATTGAATTCTGAAAGTATTTTAGTTTTTTTTTTTTATTGTTTTAGTCGTTTCGACTTACAAGGTCAATTTCAAACAATTTTCAAATAGGCTTGTAGGTCAAAACTCCTCACATAATAAAAAACTAAAATACTTGCAGAACTTAATAATAACGTTATTAAATTTGATATATATACGACTCTCTAAGTTCTAAAACAAAAACAATTAAAAATACAAACAGTATTAGACATATTAGAAAAACTAACTACGTACAGATGTTTATGTTAGAAAAACGAACTACATAGACGTTTGTAGTGGAAAAACGAACTAGGTACATACATAAATTTATGTTAGAAAAACAATCTAAACACAAATGTTTATGTTAGAAAAACTAAATGGGTTGTTCTTCTTTTTAACCTCCATAAAGTTGTCTCCAACAGGGATTGGAGAAAAATTCAACAGAATAATCAATTTATAATTACTTTAAAATCTACTATACTAAAGACGTTTAGTGCATTTTAAAATAATATGGGTTTATATTTTTGTAGAAAACATTACGTAACAGAGTCGTTACTCCTCGTGATAGAAGTGTATTTCATACAACTCACGGTTGTCTCCTGCCACCTCTATAATGTTACAAAAAATGATATGACGACGTAAAATATAAAACTATTTTTAAACTCCAAAAGGGATAACCTATCAAGTAAAATTATCTTATTAACTATCAGTTATTTTATATGATGTTTAATAAAATATTTAAATAATCTCAAAAACTTGTCTCCTAGAACTTTTATGTAGTACGTCAACTCTGTCACGTGGGTTGTCATTCGAAATAGGTATACACGCAGCTCGTGTTTGTCACCCCCGATAGGCATTTTTGGCCTCCTTCCATCCTTGCTACAATTTCCCCTCTGAGATTCAGAGATAATTCATTTATAGTAAAATAAATGTGACGGAGGGGTTGAAATGTGACAGAGTCGTAAAAGTTATGTTGGTTAAAAAGAAGAACAACCCAAATACACACGGACGTTTATATTTGAAAGACGTTCTACATACAGACTTTTGTGATAGAAAAAAGATCGGTAAGAGAAGATCATTTCAAGTAGGTATATATATATCCACAAGTGGATTATGATTTTAGGATGAAAATATTGGGATTTGTTTTTTCTGTGTACATAATAATTACAGCATTAGATATACTTTATCTAATAGACTGCAAAATTACCATTTATACAGTGAGAACGTAGTACTAAAAACTTTGAAAACCCATCGCAAACCAATTTTATATCCACGATGTTAAAGTAACAGTTCGCTATTTCCACGGGAAAATTCGGGCACGGATCTGACAGTGCACTATGCTGTAGCGACGTCCCCGAGTGTGAGACTCTGGTATAAATATTTATTAGATAAGTGGCCGTTAATCAATCAGAAAAATGATTTTAATAACGCAAAGTATCTACGAGTTTCTAGTGGGTAGTGCCTATATAGAATTGTAGGCAATAATGCACAAAGGCAGGATTAAATCTCTACATATAGTTATGTAGAGATTTACTCCAAAGCTGTCCCTGTGCGTGTGATTGCCGCACGAAATATTCAGTTAAGTGCCGATAAATTGGCGTTTATTGAAATATTACTATTACAGTTTCATACAAAACAAAACTGCGTGAGTACCATAATTAATTTGCTACCTACTTAATTTACCTTAACATCACCCACATCACTCCTGAAGTAGGTGACAGTGATGTAAAATAAATATTTCAATGCAATTTTATTGACAGATTACGTAAGTATTGTTAAATTTAGATATATGAAGGAGAAGAATTAATAAAATAGGTAGTGTGTAAAAGAAGAATAAAAATAGTTAGACATGTGGTATAAAAAATATTAGATATAAAGAAATAGGTAACATAAAATAAAGTGCAAACGCAGATCGGCAGTACTATCAATGCGTACAGAATAACAAGTTCTAATTCATAAGATCTTAATTTTCGTGAATATTGGAATCATTTTTGATGCTGTCCCTGTTGAATGAAATTTTTCGTCAATGGTGTTCCTGCATGCTTGATGTGTTTTTTTTTCACTTTTGAATGCTATTCCAGTAGACATTATAGGTATGTTGGGTAGGTAGGTATGTGAATCGCTTTGACGTGCTGTCCTGATAACTTGCAGGTTTAATAACTTTTACAGTTAGTCGTATATTTATAATTAAATGAAAACAAATCACTTTGCATACACCACATATTTTATCAAAATTATCAACATGTTATATACTAAAAGGATAAAATTAAAACTAATTTAAAGAACAGTAGGTTAACAAGTAAAGACAACAAGTATACACATACAAAAAAAGCAGCCCAAGGAGTGGTAAATAATAAAAACAATGATTTTTAGAATAGTTAATAATTGCATTTATTTATTAAAAACTTTGGCAAATTAACGCCGAATAATAATCAAAGAAAAACGAAGATCTATAATAATAAAAAAAATTATAAATATAGGTATCAATATGAAAATAAATTGAGAGGGCTATTTTAAAAAAAATATTTGTTTATTAATATTATTTAATTGGCTCTTAACACTTTTTCTAATTTACAAAAAATTCTAAGTAATCTAATTGTAAACCCTTTGTGTTTGTATAATGTTAACCTTTACATATGTGAAAAGAATGATTTGTTTCCAAAATGTGGTAGGCAAATTAACATTTATGATTTTATAAACGCGGAATTTTATAGACCAGTCGGTAGCCGAGTTGGCACCGCATTTGGGTCCCACCGAGGTATTGTGTATCCATTCCATCGGCTGTCTTTTTATTTTCCAAAAAATGCAATATTTTCCACTCACTGTGGTGGTAGTAGGAGCTTTTAAAATATTGTCAGGTTATTCGTAACCCGGGAATAATTGTTATTCTTTAATAAAATATACAATAAATCTTTGGATGCCATTCCTACAAGTTCGATGACAAGATGGCATTTTGTGATCACCTTTAAGAGTTTAGTATTTTTCCCTGTTGATTAGATGGTCAGATGAGGTACAGAAATCATTTTTTAATACAGTTCAATGACAAGATGAGATTTGAAAATTTGAAATAAAGAGTATTTCTATAGATTGGATGGTTATTTGAATTATCGAAAATGTTTTTGAAGGCAGTTCTGCGGTGGTCTGAAGGTTAAATTTAAATGAAATTAATACAATTTGAATTGTTCGATGTTTTAACAAAAAGTTAAAAATTCACTTACAATTTCTGCCAAGTTTGGCTGCTTTTTATATATACACACGTCGTGAACGTACCTGCAATTTACAATTACCAGTTATGAATGTATGCGCCACTGCGCTAATTAATTTGTCGTTATTGTAGCAAGGTCAAGACTGGCCCAATGGCCACTGGCCGCGGTCACATGGACACATACGCCTTACAGACCCTATGGCGGCAAGGCGTCCCGTTACGTCCATTTTAATACCAGGGCGTGCAAACTTACCGGTTTATTGGTAAAAATATTAAGTTGATAACGATTTTTCTCAATTATCATTAACTAGCTGAAGTACCCGGCTTCTCTCAGGGAGTTGATATGGAATTGAACTGACGTTCGAACCTTGAACGGATTTTGCTTATATAGCCCTACCAATGGGTAGCCCCACCCATAAAAAAATGCTTCGAATGGTCCACAATGTTCCAAAACATTCCACAACATTCGAGAGTGTTCTGGAATGTTCCACAATGATCTGGACTATGATTCAGACCATGCACGGACATTCCACAACATTCTAGAAAGTTCCGGAATGTTCTGGAATGGTGTGGAATGCTCTCGAATGTTCTCAAATGTTCTGGACTGTTCTATAAATTTGTATAGGATGAAACTTCCTGCCTTTATATCTTCAAAAGAGCGCCCTTCAGGTAAAAACGGATTATGGATGCTTTATGGATTATGGAAACTTATTCATGGATGGGGAATAAAGGGCTACCACACCATAAAACTTCCTTGATCTTACCGGGACTCGTTTGTGAATATTAGCGGCAGGCACATCGTACACTTTCTTTTACAATATATATTGATTATGGAGGTTTATATCATTAAGTTTAATATGTACATATTTTATTTCGCAGTAATATCAAGACTTCACGAAATCTTTGAATACCTAATGTGGGCAATGTGGGACAACATTTGGCAGACTGCAGACATATTTTCTTACAAGCCATTTGTGTTCCTATTCATTAGGAATGACTAAGCTTGATAAATTAATTAATTTATGTTTCTTTGATTAGGACCCCGATCATAATATTTAAACAAAGTAGGTCTTAGGGAATCCTAGGAATATCTAGGTATAAAAACAAACAATGAGAAATACACAATCTGACCCTTCTTTTAACCCGCTGCATTTATATCACTGCATTATTAGTTAACTAACTAACTAACTAACCATCACGCCGTTTCCCCGCAGGGGTAGGCAGAGAGGACGGACCGCCAAACAACTCGGTCTTGGCACACAGTCTTTGCTTCACTCACATTCATACATCGTCTCATACATACTCTTCTATTATTCCGACTTTTGACATGGCCCGACTCAAGTATCTGATTCACTTGATCGTGCCATGTCTTCCTCGGGCGTCCCCTACTTCTTCTTCCATTCACATTTGCGTCATATATTCTTCTCACATTATTTTCTTCTTTCATTCGCTCTACATGTCCAAACCATCTGAGGGTCCCTTTCTTAATCTTACTCATTATGCTTACATCAGCCTTGCATTCTTTGCGGATATCCACATTTCTCACACGATCATACATGGTTTTGCCACACATTCGCCTCAGGGATCTCATTTCGACAGCATTCAGTTTACTTTCATCCTTCCTCTGCCAACTCCATGCCTCACTGCCATACATCAAGGTAGGTACCAGGACTCCATTGTGGACTGCTAGCTTCGCGTCTTTTGACAGTGTTTTATTAGCGCCAACGGCATTCAGTCCTCCATTAATGGAGTTACCTGCATTTACTCTTCTTTCAATATCTCTATCAGCCTTCCCATCTCTCGTAAACATACTACCCAGGTACACAAACTCATCCACTTGCTCCAAGTATTCATCATTCACAACTATATTGCACACTGTTTTCGTACTCTCCCTTTCAAATACCATGACTTTAGACTTACTTACATTCATCATTAACTCATTTTGCATACACACTTCGTTCATCCTAGACACGAGAGACTGTAGATCTTCCATAGTGTTAGAAATCAGCACCGCATCATCAGCATACAACAGGCAACATATTTTCAGATCACTCAAATTCGCGCCCAATCCCATCTCTTTCAATTCTTGCATACAATTATCCATGTATAAATTGAATAACCATGGTGACATTACGCAGCCTTGCTTAACACCTTCCATAGCTTTTTCCTGTCGACTCGGTCGTATGCTTTTTGTAGATCTACAAAGGCACAAAAAAGTTCCATCATTTGATCACCTAATCATAAAATTCGTACTAAAAATTAACGATTAATTAATTTTAAGTTAAATTTCCCCATAGAATAAATTAACTTCACTTTTTTTCATTAAATTGAAAATTCGGAGTTGACTGTTGTTGCAAACTCTTGAGTGCAGTCAATTTAAGAGTACCTACTCAACTCACTACGCATAAGGACCTATTTCAGTGTCACCCTTCACAAACAAATTATGCAGTAAACACGCCAATCTATGCTTACACAGTTTAGCAAAAAAAAAATATTTCGACATTTTATTGTAACAATTTTTCATAGTTAAATATATATTTTTATGTCAACATTATTTCTGACAATTTCAGATTAATTTTATTATAAGTTTTTTTATTTTATTTTAAATTTTATCCTGTTGAAACCAACGTGATGAAAGAAATTATGTTTAACAATCTATTATTTATTACTAATTCTTGTGTAAATTTTTTTTTTTAAATAATTGTATATCAACTTTAAAATAGTATATACAATTGTATATATTAATTCGGCACTGAAAATTAGCCAGATTCATTATCTCATTGTGTTTCGGAGACATACGTTCGCCACATTCTTACTAATTCGATAGTAAAACCGGTAAATCGATTACTGAAAAACCGATAATGCATACCCTAATTCATATGTTCTTAACCCACCTGCAGCCATACTCGTAATTACAATTAGTAATAAGTACATACATACTTATTTGCTTTCCAAGGAAGTATCAAGAAGTGGTTGGAAGTTATTATCAAGAATTCCTAGAAGTAGTATCATTGTGACTCAATTCGAAACGCACAAACAAAGTTATTAACGCAGCACGAAAAAACAAAGTTATTATCCTTAGCTCAAAAGGAACAAACAAAGTATTTATCAATTACCAGAGCTTTTTATCCTTGCAATGGATAAGCTACGATCAAGTTTGCAATTTAAACAATAGACCTTGAGACCTTCAGATTAATCTATACACATTTTTTTAGGCTGTGAAATACGTTTCCTTTTTAATTCGTGGTTAAATCAAATGATCGATGAATGATGACTATCTTCTTTAAGGTCAACATATTATATGACACGATATGGATCAACTGCAAACTTACAAATTGATCATATTAGAATAAGTTAACAATAATAATCTAAACGAAAATATGAAAGAGAACAAGAAACAGAAAAACAAAAAAAGACAATGGTCGCAAATGGGACTCGAACCCAGACCTCTCCATCTAACCGGGACGAGTGCGTTAACCAATTTCGCTATTGCCACCTTTTGTCAAAACGTCATAATTGTCAATCTCATATTTTCAAATTTTTTAGAATTACATTAATATCAACTAATTATTTTTCTCCATTTTCTGTTTTTCTGTGTCTTTTTCTCTTTCATATTTTCGTTTAGATTATTATTGTTAACTTATTCTAATATGATATATTTCACTGATGGGAATAAACTTCAAAAAAGTATAAAAAGAAAGTTTTTCTTATAAAAATTACAAATTGGTCTTTGCGGATATACAATTGACTAATAAACGATGGAAGAAATGTTGGTATCTATGAATAAAAACGTACATTACTCATTTGTTTATTTACGAAGATACTGTAACCGACTTTGTCAGGTGATCTCATTTGGGTTGCAAGAAAGATTCGGTGGAAGAATATAACAATGTAAAAGTTTCAGAATAGACCACTTGCATCACATTCAAAAATAAAAACGGTTTAGGCAAATATTCTAATACATTCTGTATGGACATTTTCATGTAGTGACGTCACGAGCTCAAATAATGGATTTATTTATTTAAAAATAAAAAAACCATACATTTCTAAAAATTTTACTAACATTTTCGTAATCTTAGTTAAAAAATCTATCCACACGATTTTTTACAAGTCGTTATGAAATCCATGCAAGTGGCCTATTGAAATCAAACTTACAAATTTAACGAAGAGGTGATTTTAATTTTAAAAGTGTGGACGTATTTAGTCATCGTTTAGTGGTCTTGTCTTAAGATTATTATTATTTTTTTACATGAGCTCCACACAGGAGGTCCTGAGAAAAATAATTTCCCTCAGGGCCTATGTCATCTTTGGGGATGCTGTGTGGAAGTTTTTTTAAGGAAAGGAGGGAGAGGAGAGTTCTGGGAAGGAAAAGGGTGTAGGGGGTGGGTAGGAATCTGGGGTTCAGTGTGTCCAGGTCATCCGCCTCCAGGACCTAGACAAACCTCATCCCATGAACCCGGGCACCCCTGCTAAATCACCAAAAGTAGCGAATCACTTGGGGTGACCTATGGCAGAGGTGTTGGTTATCCAATAAAGGTTTCCGGGCGGCGGTGCCCATTCCCGCCTCCCAAATATTATAACAGAAAATATCAATCCAACGATGAAATGTAAATAATATATTTATGCATTGTGTAATTTAGAAAAACGTAGAGGAATTGTCTAGAATCGTACACAGATCTGTAAAAATCGCTGGCAGTAATATTTATAAAATTTGTCACGTTGTAAGTATTTATAAAAAAATATATATATCACGGATTGCCTTTCAAAAACAAACGTTTTTACTTTTAGAGACGGTCATAAATTTACCGATTGAATGAACACCGTTAACCCTTTAGAACGAGGAAGAAAACTAGAAGTGCCATCCATGTCTCTACGCTATGTCTCACCTACACTGATCTGACATCGTAGACCCCATTTCATATGAATTTCGAAAGTTACGGTGAAACACAGTTAATGGAAATTTAAGGCCCGATTGGCCAAATATTTGGATTACGAAACACGTCAACAGGGCATTTCTTGCGTTCTTCTTTATTCTGTGGTTAGTAAGCTTTAAAAGTTACGGCATATGTAAAAAAAAAGAATTTTTACATAGGTACTTTTTAAAATTATGTGGTACCTACTTTATCGCTTGTCTGAATTGTTATCCCAATCAGTTCCAATTTTGAAAATGAAACTTAAATTCAAAGAAAAAATCCACGCTTATTGAACCAGAGTTACGACAGAAAGTCGCAATAGAAATTAGTATCTGTATAATATAATATTATTATGCTTGCGATACCAAAATAAATAAAAAATATTGATATAAAAAAAGTTTAAAATTAATTTTTTTCTTAGAATTTAGTATAGGTAGATTGACAATACCAATATTACTAATAACCTTACATAAAGAAATTTACACGGTATCAATATAAAAATAGTATTGTCATGAACAATAAACATATTAATTTTTTTCGCCACTCATATTTTCCTAATTTCGTATTCAACTATTTTTCCGGAATTTTATTATAATTGGGTTTATTTTATTTTCCCAGAAATAAAGTTTTCTTAGAAACGCGAGGCCGTGGTGATACACATATAAAAATGACTGCTTATTTGTACAAAAATATTATGTACAATATTACAACGTTATCCCTACGATTGATATTATTAAATATTGCAATAAAATGATCCTTTGTAATAATGCAAATATTTCTATGATTGTATTGTATTGGAAATTTATTACTTTTCCCAGAAATTGTTTTTCTTAGAATCTCTCAATGATGGTACTACGGTACCTGTATATTTGTTCATAATTTGAACCACAATTCCTATTGTTGATTTCCTAAAAAATATTTGTATCTTTCTGGTTGATGTAAAAGATTTCTATGAATAGTACAATATTACACTTTGTCATTCACCTATTTACGTACTTTATTGGTAAGTATATAAATATTTATTAAAGGATGTACGTAAAATTTACAAAGAATTGTATAGAGTATTGACTATTGGTTGGTTTTGTGTTTTGCCAGATTTTTTCTTCTTGGAAATACAAGTCCGAGAAGTTAAGGCCCATTAACCAGGGGCCGAGAATTCAAATTTCGCCAAAATATGATCTTGCGATCGTACCCTTGCAACTGTACTGGGTGGTTCCGATGAGAAAGATTGATTTTTCTCCACTCTAGCGTTTTTAAGTAATAAAACAATATCGATTTTATTTCATTAATTATTTGCTTTAATATATATCTACCTACTTTCAAGTTACCAATAAAAATACTCAAACGTGTGACGATAAAATTATGTCCTTTTTGTAATTATTATTTATAATTTTTTAATAATGTCTAAGCAAAACAATTGTGTAAAAAAATCTGAAATATATTAGTTTGTAACACCTTAAATAAATAGACACTAAAGTATTTTCGTCACAAAATATGTGCTCGTATTTTATTTTTTATTTTATTTGAACTAAAATAAAAATTCTGAAAGTAGATTCCCCAGATAATTTATTGATTTACTTTACTATATTAAGGTTATATGATTTGAAATGTGTGTTTTACGAGTATAAATATAACTGTTCGTTTGAAAATTTAACAAATCTTCCAACGACCAACGGTAATAAAAATAAACATAATTTTTCAAAATTTAAAGCATAAATTTACTAGATTAAATAACAATCTTTCGAAATCAATTTATATTATTTGTAGAAAAGAGTCGATACTTCTAGAATTTGATTTAAAAATGACATATATCTGGATGTGTCTGGCTAATCCCTCTTAAGAATTCCTTACAAATTTTTTGTCCCTGTGTAAAAAACGTGTGTACCTACAAACACATTGGCGTGATTTATACCGAATTTTCACAATTAGATATGCTAGAACTTTAAACAAGAAGTCGTCATAAAAAAGTGGTCCGGTCGTCTAGAGTCTAAATGTAGACAAGAGAGCTACAATGATGATTTAACAGAGAGACATGTCTCTTTGAGACGGTGGTCAGAGCGGATGCGGATAATTTGCATAAATTTGCTGAGTCTTTCATCTATTGGAATTGGAAGCGAAACCCGTTGACTTCTGGCTCCTCTGGACCATTTATTTAATGTAACGAGATGTACCGCTTCTATGAATAGTTCTGAAACCACGTTGTGAATACATGATCTTCAAATCTTTGACGGCGTCGTTTCAACCTGGTACAATAATTGATATATGTGGTTAAAATCTTACCACTTTTAGCCGTAAACGACAGTCACGGTGATTTTCGTCAATTTCTGCTAACAATACGAATGACAAATTAACACTCGTTTTTTACCGCACTTACTTAATAATTCCGGGAGCAAATAGCGGCTTTCATTACGAATTTAGGGAACATTGTACGTTGAAAGTAGTGGAGGTGACGGTTTTTTTTTAAGAAGAAGACAAAAGCATTCCCGGGTCATGAATAACCTGAAAATATTTGAAAATCTTCTACTACCTCCACAGTAAGCGGAAAATGTTACTTGTGTAGTAATGGCCAGCCAAGGAATTGAATGCACGACGAAAATTCCATTACACAATTTTTGATTTTGAATAGTAGTCGTTTACTAGATCTATTGGGAGACTATCTTTGGCTTTAAATACATGAGTACCGATCCTGAAAATCATCACCCAGAAAAAATATTTTATATTTTATTTTGGCTGAAAACAATCCAATTGATTTTTTTTGTTTATTTGTACTTGCCAAGATTTGAACCCATGACCTCTGAACTAAGAACTTATAATTTTGTATAAAAAATGGATTTTAAAACTTCAGGTCTATTACACATTTAAACCAGCTTTACAATGCTACCGGTATTCCGTTGGTCATGCGTGTTTAACCAAATATTGGTTTAAATGATATCCCGTGGCAACTAAACCTACGCATTTGGTCAATTGAAAGTAATGCAAACATCACGTGCTTATAATGCCGATCATAAAAAATGACTAAGTCTTCAAGTAGCTACTGACTGTTGACTATCTGACTGTTGACTGTTGATTACCAACAACAATGACAATTCAAAAACATTCTACACTTAGATTGAGCTAGAAATGCGTTCCGCTGGATTAATCCAGATTCTCCAAATTGAAATCTAACTCTATTCGCGTTATCTAATTTTTCTGACATTTGAATATAATCGATAGAGTGTTGAGTATTTTTCCGATAAGCTTTAAGTTTTAAGTTTTTTAAGTTTTACGAAATAGAAACAATCACATTTTTGCACAACAATCACGGAAACCGAAGTATAGTATCTTTGGTTTCCGTTACATTGGTTACGATTCGTGAAGCTCAAAAAATTATAATTTCAAACAATTTTTATACCACTCTCCCATACTAATATTGAAAAATTAATCTAATATTAATAATATAAAAAATAAAATATAATAAATAAATAAATAATTCCACTTAAATAATATTTTTACTCGTTGAATAGTTTCATAGCTTCTTCCATATAACCGTCATACAAAATGACAACACTTGTTGAAAATAAAAATAAAACTTTTGGTGAGTGATGACGTCACACGATTCACCGTACTTTGAAAAATTAATACTTTGACAATTATTTTAACTAATAAAACTAACTATAAAAATAAAAATAAAATGCAGTTATGTTATTAGGTCATATTCATTAAAAAAAATTAAAAAATTGGACTGTAGTTCATTATTATACTTTTTATCTAGTTTCTAGCTTAGTTTCCTGAAATACATACCTATGCAATTTCAGAAAGCTATAAAATAAAAGTACTAAGTAATTTACACATGTTTTTTTTTATCTATTTTTAGATAGTTTCCTGAAATAAATCCTCGATGACGTTTCACAGAGCTTGAAAATAAAAGTACTTAGGTACGCAATTTAAAAAATAATAATAATAATAAAAACTTTTATTTGTCAATAGACTTTTACAAATTTATACTTCTTTTTTAATTTTGATCAAATTGGCTATATTGAGAAATGGGTCACTCACTGCTCAGCTTTTCTTTTCTCAGGATGGTTAAAGCGGCTGGTTTACAGCGGTGCCTCAAATATCTCATTTTATTTAGAACACCGCACTTATTGAATGAACGTAAATTTGTGTTTACAGATGCCGCCGACTTTGGAAAAGATCAGACTTCTGAGAATAACCATCAAAATTGATAAACTTAAGGCACGGAGATAAAAATAAACATTCTACATTTTTTAATAGATACAGGTAGTGTTCACGCCTTTATTGTTGCGTGGTATTTTTGCAACTCCCTAGAGTTTGCTCTCCTGTTCAGTTCCACTCATAAATATACCAAACCACTCACTGGATCGATAACTTCGGGCTTAGTACGTAAAAAATTTGGTCACTATTTCACCATCAAATGCAATAATTTTTCGACTTATTTTTTTACTTATCTCTTGTGATGTCCCGCACCATAGACGAAGATAGAGTAAGCAACAACAAAAAAAGGCGCGACCATTAACAATACAATTTTCTTTCGGGGCCTACCCAATACCACCCAAATCATTAGCCTAAAATATTATTTTAAAAATAAAACTCGTAATTACATGATAAGAATTTTATTATAAACATGTAGAAAAAGGAGATAAAATAATATATAATTAAAATATGATTATGCGTTCCTACAAAACAACTGAATTTAAAAAAAATTTCATCTTACGAGTATAACAGAAAAATTTAAAACTCAGAATTACATGTACATATTTACAAGAATACAATATAGGCAGGTTATATTTCTGTAGCAAATTGCCACATGAGGACGTTGTTTTAAAGATAAATTCCTCTCTTGAACGTACCTATTATATCTTACGGCAGGTAAAAATAAATTTATCATATTTCCAAGATCCATGGAGACATTAGTTGGCATAAGATGTTTGATTCTTCATAAGGGGCTCAAAAAAACATTATATTTGTTTATTTGGCATTTAAAGTAGCTCAGCTCACCATATTTTCCCTGAAATCATAAAAAATAGGATAAGTTATATTTTCTAAAACCTACTAATTGGTTTAATTATGGAAATTTGTAAAATAATGCAATTTTTATTGTATTTGTGTATGTGTATTATAGTACATACCTATGTATGTATGTAGTTACATTTCCTCCCATGTCTTTTTACTTTTAATTTAGATAACTCTCATACTAAACCAAGTTCTAGGATACCTACTTACTTATATAAAGAAGCCTACTCAAATTTGACTGACGTTTTTGTAAAATGAAAGTTATAAAAATAATAATTACCTCTTCATCATGCACCATGACTGATAGTATTTCCTTTAACCTTATTTAACCATCTCCAGAAACAAAAGCGAATGTATTGAAGTGTGGATAAAGAATGTTATATTGTAAACAAGGAGAGTTTTGTCGGTTCAGATTCCACTGAAAAATAGGAATAAATTTATTAATATACTGATAAAAATATAAAAAATGTTGAAAATAAGAAAAGAAAATGCAATATACAAAATATATATATACCTTTTTAAGATGTAATTGTGATGTTGGACAGCGTCAATTATTAGATCCCAGGTGAAACATAATTATGTTCTGAAAACGGAAACATGTACAGTTCATAAAATACAATTTAAGCAATACATTTCAAAAAATACTTTAGGAACACTGAAATAACAACCAAAGGAAGACTCCCACCTGTAATTTTGTTCCAATTTCGGGTCCTGTTCTCCCATTTTTCATTCATTCGTAAATTCCCAAAATTCATAATCGTTACTTATTGCATCGGAAATGTAAATGTCAATCAAACGTAAATAAAGCAGAAAAATGCAACAAAAATAAAAGATTCCTATTGGTTGATTTAGAAGCCGGTGACCATAAACAAATCCAAGTCGACTTATGAAATCACCCAAAGATTCTGACCACGTTTTGGCTCGGAGTTATACCCGCCTGGTTCCACTAAAATCGCCGCTACGGGTGCAAGTCCGTAATCCGCACCGCTTACAGTTAAATCATCGCCGCGAGTTACCTATTCTCGATTATCAAACGTTTACTCCCTATTCACCATCCCTTCCCCAGAAATATCTTCCCACTAACATACCCTTCCTGGTGAACATCAGTGGAAGGCAGAATTGCAGTTGGTAAGTGATATTAAATATAATAAAGTAGATTTTTTGAACCGCACACAGTCCACCTTAGCAGTTGATCCCTCGACCTCGAGGCGGATCATTTGCCCCCCGCCGCACCGCAATAGGTAGCAAACAAAACATTTATTTCCTTTGAATTTTCTTGTCATTGTTGTGGATCCTTTAGATTTAGATCTAAAGTTTAGAGCTATTTGAATAAAGGTAAATAAGGAAATCGAGGGGGCGGAAATTTATCCTTACGCCCATCGAATAAACAAGAACACAAGAAATGCGATGTGGGCGTGTTTCGTGATCTAAAAGACTTTCAATTTCAAATGCAGAAATTTGTTTCTTCATCCTTCCGAAATTTTCATTTACTTCAAATGTAATGGTGATAAATGATAAACAATATGAGGCAGTGTGAGAGTGACAGCGCGCGTGCTAAATGGCCTAGAACTAAAATGTAGGAAAACGGTGGAGATATCGGTTTCCATTCATTTCTACATGGAAAACATTTCTAGTGCGTATTATCTAGTCAGTGGTTACGTGGTAGTTTCATGTCGCATCTGCTTAGCCTTAATTCCTACAAAAATTATACACTTCTCAAGATTTATCGTCCTAATTTTTTTTTCAAATATTTCAAATTTGGTTTTGATTTCACTGCATGTAGGTTTACATTGTTTATTCAATAACAATTCCTTTGACCTATGTTTCAGTGGCTGTTATTTTATCTTATGGCTTCATCTTGATTGGTTCTTTAATTTGTTCGTTTCAGAAAGGTAAACAAATACCAATGTAATAATTAATAATTGGTTATTCAATCAGTCGAAACATTTTGAAGGTTATTTCGCGCTTCAAAACCCACCTGTTAACTCAATGCATTTAAGTTTGTTCCTATTTCAGCATGTAGACCTCATTTATGTTCCAATGAATACACCCATTCAAAGATAATAAATAAGCTAGCACTGTTCAAATTACATCAGAAATTTTGTTGCCAGCTCGTTCAATCTATTACATCTTAATTTATTTGTCGATTATATGTCTCTGAATCCAAATTTTAAGTATTCCCAGAACTTAAGGAATAAAAATCAGAACTAAAAAGTAAAAAAGTTTTCAATTAGGTGCTCGGCAATTACCTACTGATTTGGCCGGATGGCCGAGTTTGCACGCTCGAAAGTGTTCTGATATCCTTTTAGAGATGGTCCTTTCTGTCTGGTCTACGGCCCACATACACCTTGCTACATCCCTAACAGATGTTCTGTCTGAAGAGAAAACTTGTTTTTTTCAGGTCTCAGTAGGGAAATCATTACTGATAGTAATGATTTTTAACCGGGAAAACTCGATGTATGTACGAAATAGAATTCCTTCGTTATGTCTTTTTTAGAGTCGCAGCCTTTATAGTGTAATCATCTACTAGAAACAAATTTCCACGTGAGTCTTATTGATAATTCTTGAAGAATTTGACGGTATTTTAATTTGGCTTATATAAGATTTAGTCAAAATGAAGAACATTTCAAAAATTAAAAATGAATATGGGCAACAAATATTCATGTAGGTATCTCGTACCTACTATATTTAAAAATATGCTAATGCATAGAAAAATCGAATCAAATTGCACCACTGGACTAAAAAAAATACAGAAAAAATGGTTAATAGATCAAGATTTTTTTTATGTAGATATTGTTTCTTTAGTATCTATTGATTGTATGCATGTATTCGTGTATGTAAATATGTCTAGTATGTTGTGTGCCTTTGAGTGTGTATGTATATGCCTCTGAGTATGTTGCCTGTTTTATATCTATGTATATTGTATATGTCTATGTATTTTATGCCTTTGTATTGTAGTCACTTGAAATGTTATTCCTCTGTATCTATTTTCTGTATTATGGTGTCTCGTTACATTTGTGCTTTAGTGTTATACTTAATATTGTGAAACTGACCTGCTGACAAACTGCTTTGGCAGTTTAGCGGGTGCTTATAATGAAGAATAATAAATAATAAAATAAAATCATTTTCTCCTATCCGGCTCTTTCAAAATTCTATAATTTTATTTATTAGTACTCTATGTCGTTGACCCAACTTTATACATCTCCCTTTAACATATGTTCCCTATTTCCTCCACCCAACCTGTTATCCAAGTACCTGTCCCTCTCTGCCAGTGTGTAGCCAATATATCTACATGTGTGACATTTACAACAATAAATTATTGTACAAACAGTCTGTTAAAGCAATATGTGTAATGAAACCATAGTGATCTCTTAGTGCATTTAATATCGACGCTGTTAAGAAAACTGGTTTAGTGAACATACTCAATTGATTGCTTAGTGCATTTATTTCGAATTTGTAATAAGCCTGTGTCATTCCAGCTGTCCTTCCCTAGATCATAATATTGATTCACCATAATACCTCATCAAAAGAATAGGGGTAAGTCAGTCCTTATAAATATCCTATGTTTACCAACTCTCACATAATTGCAAACTTGAAAATTATTAGAATTAGTCCACCTTGGAAAAACAAACACAAATTGATTCGCATAGAATATACTTGACTACATATGTCGTTTTTAGTGTTTTTGGGGTTCTTTCCTTGACCTCTTTCAGACAGATTTTTATTCTTGACTTGAATAAATTAAATTTTTCTATTAGTTTTATATCTGGGGGAAGGATGTTGTGAATGTACATTGTGAATATTTTCTCTTAACTGAATCTACGTAGTGAGATAAAATAATGATATTCAATCAGGTTGTATAATATTCGCGTGTCGTGTGAGACATTATTACGTGTTTCTGTGAGAAAACTTGAGAAAATTAACAAGCTCAAAGAAATTCCCATCATCAGCAGCAGAATGTTCGCTTAACATTTTGCAATAGTCTTACGAATGACAGTCAATTTAATATGCGCCTAAACCGCTGTAAGATGCCATTAACGGATCAGTGATCTCATCGTCACCATTGCGAAATGTTCGCTCGAATAAAAACCGTGCAATAATAAACTGCCTGAGAACTTTTTACACACATGGAAAGCCTTAGGTTATAATGTACCACTGATAATGACAACAAACAACCAGGATATTTAAGACCTTCACCCGATTTTACATTCATTTCGAATCTGGGTTATTATTTTATTAATAACCATGTCTTGTGGTCGGAACAAAAATTCTTAAATGTTTTTATTGAATGATTATCGGATATAATCGATCTTTAATGACTGGCGGATTTTGATTGCATTTCGCTACAATCTAGCAAATATTGTACTTATGTTGAGTATTTAGGACAGTATGTTTCTATATACAGGATATAACAGCACATACCCGAAAGATTACCAATGATTCCTGGGCGTATTTGGAGTAAAAAATGTAGATGTCATTTTATCGCCCGTTCGGGTCTAATACCCTAACGGTTACGGAAATAACCGATGATATCCGTTCGACAACTGGGCACCTTTAGTGACCAGTCTTAAGCTTCAGATAAACACAGAGCGTCTATTAGAACGGACGTTTATTCCAGTTAGATATACATTTTAAACAAGACGATTAATAAGCACGACTCGCAACCTGACGACCCGAGTATCATTGAAACCCCGATCACCTGAGAAGTATTATTCATCAGAGAAACCACATAACTCCACAACAGCAAGACATTTTGCTTTATGACTATTTTGCGTTGAAAATCATTTGATAATAAAATATATGTTCATAAGTATAGCAATTTTGCTTAATAATAATTAAGCTTGTTTAATTTACCTAAAATCAGTTTTTCGTGCAAGTTTTTTTGATAATAAGCTGTTATAAAATGATCTAATTTGTGTTAATCTATAAAAAATATTAATTATGTAATAAAATCTCGCTCTTCGGAATTTTTTTGCATGCAGTGAATATACAATCATTTTTTTATAATCTCGACAAAAACTGTGGAGTGGTTCTTGGAAAAAATGTTATGCAAGATGTTAGTGATCTTGTTGAATGGATTTACGGAAATACCGTTGGAATTCATTATCATAATAAATATGACTAAATCATTCAACTTAAAATGCAAATATGTAGGGAAGGTACCTGAAGATTAATGATATTCTGCTATAAATCCTCATTAATGTGTATTTTACTGTTTAAAGGTTGAAATCGTGTAGGTAATATAATATATATTTATTATTATTACGTTTTCTTCAACCTAGTGTCTTCTTCGGAAATAAACGATACGTGCCTTATTTATTGTTATTGTGTTTTATTGTTGTTTCCATCACTAGATAATCATTAAAGGTCAGCGCCTCACACAGTGACACAGTTGATTTTCTAAGTAACCACTTGCACTGGAGCGTTCGGCTTTACAATCAATTTTACCCTTGAGCGCTCGAAATTATTTTACATTCGGTTTGAAAATTTCCAGCCCTCTACAAAAAAAAACCGTACCTTCGAATCTTGATACAAAACAGATAAACCGTTTAAAGCCAATGAATTTACATAACATATTGTACTTTATCTTAAGTTTGTAGTGTATAAATAAATTATATTAATTCACAAGAGCTTGAAATTTATCTGTTTTTTAACAAAATTTGTCAAATTGTGAACTTATCAGAGGATATTTTTGAACATGAATTTAAAACTGCATAATAACATCACTCATTATTATTTTTATTTAAAAAATTTACAACGCACTCACCAAAAAAAAGGTTTGTTACATTTTCATTTGACGTATTCATTTTCAATCGCAATTAATCAGATTAAAAAATAATACAGAGTAATAAATTTTTATCTGTTTCTTTTTTATGAATAACTCTTATTCAGTGTTTGTTAACCGTATTGAAATAATCGCGCCCTTTACCAAAGTAAAATATTATTACATTGTATTATGACTTTGAGTATTATGCCTCGGTTTAAATTTTTGTGCGTGAAAGTGTAGTTTATTTAACAGAACTTATCAAATCGTCGCACCTAAAGAAAGTGTGTCAATGTATCAGTGTGCATAGCTCGTGAATGAGCTTATTTTTTATATTGACATAATGCGCACTCGAAATTCTGCAGCGCCCCCTACGAAGGGCATTCAAATACAATATTGAACCGATCACTGGTACAATTTTGTATTTCTTCAAAGAATTGGATTTTTTACGAACAAAACTATTTATTCGTTTATATAATGCGTATATATGAAACAATTTATTTTAATGATTTACAACATAACTTGCAAAAGGGCTTTTTTCCTAACATAAAACTACCGCCATCTATGTATGTACGAGCATCGCAAAATCGAAAAATCGTCGCTGGATTCCACATTTTAGGTAAACAAAAATATTGATATCTTTCAGCTAAATGCTTATTTTGGTATATCTGTTCATATTGCAGAAAAAGCTCACAAATATATTATCAATGCAAAATGTTTTTAAATAACCTTTCGGACAGTTGTACTTAGTGTCTGAGCACTTTTTCATGAAAATAATTACGAAACTTTATTTATTTTCAATAGCCATAAAATTAGTCTCAGTCACTCAATAATGGGTAACATTATTCCAGACGAAATAGAGGCAATATAAACCTCATTAAATACATGAATAACTTAACACGGAATACCATGCTGTCAGTTCAATATTCAATGAATTGCAGATAGTAATTATTCAGCACCAATGAACATGAAGTTAGTCGTCATTGTTTATTCAATACATTTGGCATTCATGATTTTATAACGTCATGCACACCTTCAAATGCCGTCCACATCATATGGTTATATAATTATAAATTTTGGCACATAAAAAGTTATAAATTCCCCTCTCCTTCCAGTGGCGTGTTAAGAAGAATCGGGACCCTAGGCAAAGTTCTAATTTATGTGCTCTACGAAAGTATAAAATAATATAATTATGGGGTGGATGACCTGAAGAGCGTTGCTGACTTCAGATTGGTGGGAATTTACTGAGATCTGCCACTCCCAATCTTTCTTTTCATTGTCTCCATCTCTTCCTCACACCCTTCAGTCTCATAACATATCCCAATTAGGGGATGCCATAGTGCCACTAAGATATTTTAATAAATATCAGGTAAATAGAAGTCATAATAATTATGTTCATGATTTATGGTTATATTGATTTGCTAAGTAAATTTTCGCTAAAAATCCAGGAACTTTTAATATTCAATGCAGCTGATTCTATATTTCGTAGGTCAATAATAATAAAACTTGTTTAAAAAGATTCTTGAAAGACTGCCTTGAAGAATGGGTAATCTTAAAGATATAAAACAAAGTCGAGTTAGTTACACCATTTATAACTCGAGAACGGCTGGACCGATTTTTATGATATTTGATTTATTGGATTTGTCTCCGCCCCAAATGGCAGAATAGCTATTAAAACATCGCAAAAATTACGAAAAAAATAATTATGAAGAAAATTCTTTTCTTTATACATTTTGTATGGAACAAATTCTCATCTTTTCAAAGAGCTGCAGGAATATTGTGATAAGTATAATAATGATTAGCGAGTGAATTCCAAAAATTCAAAAACCTCAAATGTCAACGCGCCGATTGTTTTGATTTTTTTCTTAGCCCTTAGAGCCCTTAGCCCTTTTGCTCTTAGCTTAATTTTTTTACTGCTTAATACTACTGATCGCTTGGGAGGCTACTTTTTAAAAAAACAAGAATTTTTTGTTTAAGTGTCTTTATTAAAATATGGAAAATATATTTTTACATAATAGAGCAAACTCCGTCTTTTTAAATGCAATAACAAAAAATATATTTTCTAAATCAACACAATCTTTAATAGTGGTTTATATATCTTAAGATAATAAAAAAAAATCTTGCAAAAAGCTTAAAAACTAAACATTTTTTATAAAAATATAATACCAGTCTGTTGAGATCATCATAAATAACTAATATTTAGCATTACAATTTTTATGTCACATAACTTTAAAGTTAGTCTATTTATTTGTTATCACAAGTGAAGCAAATAGGCGATCGATGTTCCAGACTATATGGTTTGTTGCATTTCGCACAGCAGTACACACTTATGCGTCTTTTTTTTGTTGGGCAAAAATTGCATATGCTTCGTTTTCCTTTTTTAATGACATTTTTTTCCACATCTTGTTCATTTATATTTTTATCATGAAAGCCAAACATTAACATTAAATTGTCTTCTATTTCACTAGCAGAGTCACCTTCCATTAACCAATTTTCTATTTGACTATCGTCTGGATTCATCTGTAAACAAAATATTTATTTTAATAAATACAATTAACACTGATCACGTCAAAAACCCCAATAATAAAAAACAAGTCCAAAAAAATACCTTTAATATTCAAGATCGCCTCCCAGGCGATCCAACACTCTGTAACTCGGCAAAGAGTTTGGAGGAGAAAAATTTGAAATTACAACGAAAAAACTGTATGCGGCCTCCCAGGGATGATAAGTCTTCTAGGGTTAAACGTGTAATGCTGCCCCTCTTTCTAACACACTAAATTTCAACATTTAAAAATGTGACAAATGGTGAACGTATGTCTGCACCCCTCCAAAGGAAAAATACAATAATTATAATAAATCTCCGTTACACGTATGAAGAAAATGAAACGCCATTCCCGTAAGTAAGTGGAAAAGTAAGAAAATCTTTGATACTGACAAAAACAAAACATGGACAATTGCGCATCGATAATCACTTCATCGTGTAATTTTTAACTTAATAAAACAATTGAATTTAATTAAGCTAATAAGTTGACACAACAGTTATTGATTCTGAGGCGGTACGAAGTTCGCCGGGTCAGCTAGTATAATAATAATTACTAATATCTAATATATTAATTATAATAATTTTAAAAAACCGTTATATAAAGACAAGGATTATCACAATAGTTTCGGGAAACTATTTTACTGATTAATACGTTGCGCCTAGAAAACTGTTTGCAGCAAACGCATTTACTGTGTAGATATACAAATAGCAGCAAACGGGTGTTTTATCCGACTGACCGGGAAAAATCACGTGAAAACTATTAATACCTGTCTCAAGAGCAAAGTTTTCTTTACTAACTTAATTAAAATTTTCTTAATTTAAAAACAAAAAATAAATCTTTGCATGGGTTTTGTTTTTTCCTCTTATTCCATTGTACAATGAATACCTATTTTAAAATCTATAGTAAATCATTCTTATTTATTATTTTATTTATTTATTCTTGGCGGAGACGGTTTGCGATTAGTTCCCGTGAGCACTTAGGCCATAGGCCCATTGTGCTATCTCCCATTTTACCTCAATCCTTTAACAACAACCCAGTTCCTTTAATAAAGTTCACCAGAGTTGCTGGAAATTAAGCTATATCTTCTGGTTCGACAATGTGTCATCCCAGGTCTCATTTCCCCTCTTCACTCCTCCTTGGTTCCCTGAAGGCCCCACGGGGGAAGAGGTCTTCATCTCTCCTCTCCACCCCTTAGTTCCCCGAAGGCTCCACGACGGAGAGTCTACCTCCCCTTGGTTCCCTAAAGACCCCACAAGGGAAGAGTCCACCCCACCTTGGTTCTCCGAGAGCCCCAGAAGGGAAGAGGACTTCATCTATCCTCTTCATTCCTCATTGGTTCCACAAAGGCCCCAAAAGGGAAGAGGACTTCATCTCTCCTCTTCACTCATCCTTGGTTCCACAAAGGCCCCAAAAGGAAAGAGTTCACAGAGATGGTCTCATTTCTCCTTCTCACTCCTTCATGGTTCCCTAAAGGCCCCACATGGGAAGAGGACATCATCTCTCCACCTCACTCCTCCTTGTTCTCGAAGGTCCCACGCTGGAAGAGTGCCCTTCCCCTTGGTTCCCTGAAGGCCCCAAAAGGGAAGAGTTCATGGAGGTGGCCTCAGCTATCATCTTCGCAGCTTCTCCTCTTGGTTCCACCTACAGGCCCCAGGAAGGAAGTTCACGGAGGTGGCCTCAGCACTCCTAGGTTCTCAAAAGGCCCCTAGTTTTCGAATGGTCCAATTTTTTTATCAAATATTATTTATTTTTATTTTTATTTGAATTTTATTTTAGTAATTTGTACATTTAAGGTTACAAATTTCTAATTAATTATAGTATTTCATATTGCAGCTAATTAATTATAATATTTGAAAATTCACTATATTTTTTCTTGTTTTATGTAGCTCCTACAATACATCTTGAACTTTTCAATCGGTGAGGACTTTAGAGTTTCTGGTAGTGTGTTATATAAATTAATTCCTTTGTACAGCAAACTGTTTTACGTATTCGTTTTGTCATTTTTGTTTAATCTTATTTCCTTACACGTCTTTGTGTAATGTCTGTGAATGTCCTCATTGAATACGATTTTATTTGACAAGTATTTTGGTAACATTTTATTTAATATATTTTTTGAATAAATATCAACGTGTTCAAGGTCAGCATTTGTTTCACTGTTAAGATGACAATATACACTAAAATATATTCAGACTCTTAACGTCGTAAGTAAAGAAGCCATGGTATACAAATAGAGTCTCGCGACCCGTGTATTGCACGGACCTACGGTCGATTTGCCCTATCAAAGAAAAGAAGAAGAAGACAAATAATGTGGGAATCTTAACGACGTAAGTGAAGAAAGCCTATATGGTTTAAACAAATATGCGCCCGCTGCACGGCGTACTGGGTGAACGTACGGTGGAATTCACCCTAGCAGGCATGGAGATTAGACCTTTTCACCGCAATTTAATTAATTCTGAAGAATGTGTCACAAATATTGAAAAGGTGGGATGATGTCGCACTGCCGAGTTATTAATTTATCGTTTAGAAAAATAAAATCTGGTGCTTACCACTAACTTTAGTTGTACAACGTATTACAAATTTTTAAAGACATTGTACGTAAAATATATTAATGGTAAGGTATTGTTTTTATTAATCTTAAATACAAAGAACTTACATCCCCAGGACAACATCTGAATAAAAAAAATAATATAGTTACGAATTCGTCGGAAATGATTAAAAAGTGGGTTTTGAGCAAACAAACAATATTAGGATTGTGTACCGCCTTAACCAATTAAGTTCCTTTAACATTTTAATTATTTATGAAAATCTATTTCTTCGGAGTATTATTCTCATTGCTCTGTTTTGGAGAATTTGAAACTTATTCTGTTCTCTTTCATTACACAGAAAAAGGATACTTGAACAGTAGTTGAAGTCTGGAGCAATAATTGAATTAAATAAAAAAACTAAACCCATTTGGGAGGCGAGTATGGGTACAGTCGCCCCGGGAACCATTTATTGGATAACCCTACCATAGGTCACCCCAAGTGGTTTGCTACGTGTGGTGCCCGGGTTTATGGAGTGAAGTTTGTGTAGGTCTTAATGGAAAATGCGCTTGCCCATATATGGCGTGGCGGGCCAAATCGGGAGAGACTGGTTTAGTGAGACCTCACCAGCTGGACTTTCTCGACTCATAGCCTTACACCGCAGTGGGGGGATTGGATTAATACGTCCGTCACTCCTGGACACATTGACCCCCATATCCCCCCCCCCCCCCTCATATCTTTTTTCTTTACAGAACTTCCTCTCCTTCCTTTCCCTAAAACACTCCATACAGCATCCTCAAAGATGATACAGGTCCCGAAAGATTTTTCCTCAGTGCTTACTGTGTATTTTTATATTTTTAAATACATACCATAAAAATTGTCGTTAGGTACTACTCGGTTTGAGTTCACGGAATCTTTTTATAAAGGACCATGATTATTGAAAGACATAAAGACGTGAACATGGTTTTTTATTACCTTTACATAAAAATGAATGTTTCTTCGTTTGTGCCTTATGCGTTCCTAAACCATTCATCCGATTGCGATGAAACTTTGGTGATTCATTGTGCGCACGCCTGCACTGGTTTCTGCACTGAATTTATAATCATGGTGAGTTCTGGCGTTATTAAATAGTTTTTAAATGTATTATGTATAAATTTTTGTATTATAAAATGGAGGCCTCAGCATGCGTTAGCCATCCAGTGAGGCCAATATTACTGGATTGAGGGATGTTCAGAAAGTAAGTGTACTGAATTTGTATTTATTTTACGAAAAAGTGTATTAGAAAGAAAAAATAGGTTATTGTTGATACACTTGTTGACTATTTTTCCAAATAATTGCCAACCCGTTCAATGCATGTGGTGAGCAGTGGCGCAAGTTTCTTTATGCCCTCCTCGAAGAATTCTCCCGCCAGCTCCTTTCCCCACTTCAGGACCATTTTCTGCACCTGCTCGTCGGTCGAAGATTTATTTTCATCCTTACATGCCTTTAGGAAAGTGAAAAGATGATAATCTGAAGACGCCAAGTCAGGGGATTACGGGGAGTGGTTCAAAACACCCCAATCAAATCAGTCAATGTAATGAGTCAGTCACTATCATCTCCAGTCACAACAAAGCTCAGAAATCCTCACCTTTTTTTCTTGTAGTTGTTATTCCTTCCGTGAGTAAAAAGCGGATCACAGCACTTGGCGGGATTTTTAATCGACATCCTCCACGCGACTTGTCACTACAACCTGAGTCTACGTACTGCGGTGTTCCTGCGATGCTTGCTCTGTTTAGAAGACCCCCCTCTACCACTCAGTGCTGCCAAACCTCAAAAAACAAACCACAGCCCGCTATGGTCACGGTACATTTACTTTCTGAACATCCCTAGTATTATGAAATGTAAAATATTGTATCAAAATAAAATCCCTGTACCACTCATCCGATTGCCATGAAACTTTGGTGATTTGCTGTGCACACGTCTGCGAAGGTCTCTGTATATACTGGCGTTATGAAATTTTATACCAAATTTACTATAGGTGACGCGCCACAGGAGGCAAGGAGGGAAGGCGGGAGGCGAAGGGGAATCGGGGAGGGTGGAAGGGGAACGAAGGATAGGCCGCGAGGGTTCGCCGGAAGGGTATGAAGGAGGGGAGAAGGCGGAGAAGGTGATGCAAGGAAGAACGGGATGCAAGGAAAATGAGACGTAGACGCATCTAGCCGTAGGGGATAGCAGGAGATAAATTTGAAAAATGTATGCTTCTCACACGGAGAGCTGTGAAAAGTATGTGTATTTAATATAGTTTCGCGGCAGGGTGGGGAATCCGGAAGTGGGGAGGGGAACGAAGTAGAGAGGTTCTGGTGAGCAGTAAGGAATAGCAGGGGGTAAATTTGGAAAATTGCTAAAAGTTTTGTACACCGAAAGGTCTTCAATAAACAGAATTAACACTCGATCACTTTCTTCTTTTAATGGCATTGCAATCTAAATGAAATTCACTTTTATAATAAAAATATTTTTATTTGCCTAGTCACCAATATCAAAATAAAAATGTCGCGATATTAACGGTTATACTCGTAATTACATAATTTGGTTAACTATGCTTTTTCGCCTGCTGGTAATTAAAAATATATATTTTTAGGGTATTTGTGAAACATTCCAGAGCAGTAGATGCTAACAGTATCGCCCTGGAGGAAGACCTCAAGTCAGCATCTAAGCGTTGATATTAGATAAATTTGGTGACCAGATACGAATAGCCAAGTATTTCCCAACATTCAACCCTATCTCATTTCCCTTCCCACTTTCTTCAACCTCACATCCAACCCCTATCAGCAATGCCATACTTCCCTGACTTCGAACATTTGGGACTCTTGCGCGGTGTTGACATTTAAAAAGTGCCAATCATCTACGAGTCACGTTGAGGCATACGTTGAGTTTGATGTTGACGCGGTACCTTACAACCGATTATATTATGTAGTCAGCACCCCAGTGGTGTCCCAGGTTTTTTTCTCGGGGGGGGCTGAATTTAAAAAAATTACTTTGGCACAGGAGATAATTATTTTATCCTCGTAGTCCGTTTCCTAAAATTTTATTCCGGGAAGTGCAGCCCAATGACTGGTGATACATATAAGCTGAGACATCTTTTTTTGATCCTCGCAAGGCGTAGTCCGTTTCTGTATTTTTCGAGGTGCAGTCCGTAAGGCTGATCATATGCTGAGACGAAGGCCGCGCAGAATGTGCAATGCAGAAATGTCACCACAGAACAAACGATGCGGAAATCGGTGGCCAGCATATGCTGCGATGCACCTTAACCTACTTGGGCAAATGGTCGTTCGTGAGAATGTCGAGTTTCGAGCCCGAGACTTTGAAATGAATAAGTAACTATTTATTTATAGTCTTTTAATGTGAAAATGGCTGAAAAAAACTAGATTCTTCTGGGAAATACTGTCCGCCTGCGCCAGTATGGACGTGTATGAAATGCGCAAAAAAGCATCTGCTCTACTTTACGTTGAGCTATGGCTGCGGCGCGGCCACATATTTCATACACGTCCATACTTCATACATTACAAAATCTGGCCTGCTCTGCTCTGCACATTCTGCCTGGCCTGCGTCGTATATTGCTCATGAATTACACAACAATTGCCGTAATGCAGTGCCAGACCAAACACCTGTTGATGTAATTAAAAACCATTGTAAGGACGCATAAAATTCTATACGTCTTATTCTTCTTGGAAAAACTTCTATTTTTATTTTGGGGGGGTGGACCCTTCTCTCCTGGGCGCGCCACTGCAGCACCCACGTACATACAGATTCGTTAAAGACGTCACTACCTGTCTAAAATGTTTTTATGCAATATAATTATAATCACACAATCAGTCCCCGCACGTTAACGTACAGAGCAATATAATATTATGTAAGTGAAACGACGCAAATGTGCTTAAAAATTCAATGAATTATTTTAATTTTCTATTTTTGTGAAAACCGATGTATTTTTCAATTTTTCTTTATTATTTTAACACCTGTCGATTATATATTTCCGAGAATAATTAATGTTGTAAGCTTATAGAGAAACATCCGGTGTTTTCGAAGACAAGATAATATTATATCCATTTCTTTTTGTTTTGTTACATAAAGTACGTTTACGAGAGATGGGAAGGCTTATGAATTTATCGAAAGAAGAGTAAATGCAGGTAACTCCACTAATGGAGTACTTAACGCGGTTGGTGCTAACAAAAAACTATAAAAAAACGAAACTAGAGGTCCGCAATGTAGTGCTGGTACCTACCCTGATATCTGGCAGTAAGGCATGGAACTGGCAGAGGAAGGATGAAAGGTACTGATTGCCATGGAAATAAAATGCCTGGTGTCGTAAAACCATGTATGATGGTGCGAGAAATGTGGAGATCCGCGAAGAATCCAAGGCCGATGTAAGCGTAATGAGTAATGAGTAAGATTAAAAAAGGGACGCTCAGATGGTTTGGGCATGTAGAGCGAATGAACAAAGAAAGGAGTGTAAGGATAATATACGAAGCAAATGCTAATGGTAGAAGCCCGAAAAGGGGAAGCCCGAGGAAGACATGGCGCGATCAAGTGAATCAGATAATTGAGTCAGACCTTGTGAAGAGTCAACAATAAAATAATATGAATGAGACGTTATATGAATGTGAATGAGACAAGGAGTGTGTGCCAATTCCGAGTTGTTTAGCAGTCCGTCCTCTCTGCCTACCCTGCCATTAAAAAGGTGTGATTGTTAGTTTGTTTATGTTTTTCATCTAATTATAATTTTTCATGTGGTGATTAAATCTAAATGTATTGTAAGTGCACCAAATCATAAATTCATTTTATCGGTTGTATTTCACACATAAGTATGTAATAAAAAATGTATTTAGATTATTTGCGACATTTTTGTAAAAATATCCATGCAAGGGCACAATTTTAAAATAGCTAGTAAAAACTGAGCTTGTCGCGTAGATCATAGATTAACTAAGCTTAAATTGTAGTCACATCTTTTCTAATGTTGCGTGGATAACTACGAGTATGATAGGTGATTTGTAGGAAAAACTTTAATTTTACTTATATAGCCGTTGCTAGAATTAAAGTAAGAGTTAAAGAAATTCCTACGGTTAAATATCACAAAAATTAGTTTTTCAATCAATTTAACCGCATGTTTTTCGTCACTTTTAACTTTTAGTCCAGTCAAATAATTGTCCAAAAGGAGGTGTAGAGTGCGTGAGCAGGGACCTAAGCGATTTCTCCAGAAACTTGTTCAGGGTGCTTAGGGTGTGAACATACTAAAAGTCCTGACGTCTAAGTGACGAGCTAGGGGGGGGGGGAGATCTCAATTTTCGGGATTCCGCTTATATCTCAAAAACGGTGTGTCGCAGAGGAAGCTCATAAAATTATCAACAACTTTCATGTTATACGTAATTATCGAAATCCCAGCTGTTTTTGAGTTACACGCTCCACAAATGTAGATATTTTCGAAAAAAATCATTTTTCCTCACATTTTTCATCAAACATTCCTTCATATCGTCTTAAATATTCATCAAAGAAAGACATTTATTTCCAAAAAGTTATGAAGAATTTAATTTCCTTTTAGAATATATATACATCCCGCTATCATTGCTGCGTCTTCTAATGGTCCACTTTCATTCAATCCTGCGTCCGACCGTCATTCTGCTACCGGTATACGGACGCAGGATTGAACACATGTAATTTCAAGTTTTCTCCACTCCTGTATCCTCATACAGTTCAAAAACGAAAATAAGCCGGACGCGATTTTGGTACCTAAATCAACTGAAATATACTATTTTAGTTCAGTGTTTTGTCACCGAGCGGCGAGCCGCGGCGCTGCAGTAGATGAGCGTATATTTTTAGCATAATATATGTTTCATTGACTCGCGTATCGCAGCTCCTACATTTGGCAACATCGCTTTTTAATAGCGTGTCTTCTGTTCTCTGCGAAAACAAAGCAATCATACTTAAATATCGCACATTGCACAAGATTATATTAAAACCAGCTGGATTATTCAAAATTGGCGCTAAATATGACAACAATAAGGATGGATCTTTGTCAAACGTATGTAATTAATATTTCAATATCACCAAGACAATGTTGCAACAATATCGTCGTTATTTACGCATTTATTACGCATTATTTTGTTGAAATTAAATTTGCCGAAGCTGCGTTTTTTTTTAAAGCAATGATTTTACTTCTTAATCGAAAAGTCAATTAAAATTCATTCTGAAACTAATATTAAATCACGGCATCCATGCTTATTTCTAAAAATAAAGATGAAATTGCCTACACTAACTTACTAGAAGTGGTATTATTCTTTTAGTTTCGTTTAATTCTTCTTGGGAGGTGGAGTTCTTATTTGGGAGGTGGGCATGGGTACCGCCACCCCGGGAACTAATTATTTGATAACCAACACCTTTGCCGTAGGTCAACCCAAGCGGTTTGCTACATTTGGTGACTTTTCAGGGGTGCCCGGGTTCATGGGCTGAGTTTTGTCCGGGTCTTGGCGTTGGATGCGTCTGCCCACCAAGTGCATGGCTGGCCGGAACGGGACAGAATAGTTGAAGGAACCATTCTCTCTTACTTCTGACTACTCCAGCCGTTCTCTCTTGGAATATCGCTTTACACCGCAGTGGGAGGGATGGATTCATATGTCCGTCACTTCTGGGCGCACTAACCCCCAGATTCCTACCCACCCCTAATACCCTTTTCCTTCCCAAAACTTCTATTCCTTCCTTTACCTAAAAATACCCTCCATACAGCATCTCCAAAGATGACATAGGCCCTGATGGAATTCATTTTTCCTCAGGGCCTCCTGTAACGTAAAAAAAAGATATTTTCAAATATTGTCTGGTTATTCGTAACCGTACGCAAATTGTCGTCTTTTATAATAGGTGAATTAAAAGGTTTTTGTAAAAAATATCCATGTTAAGAGCGTATAACCAGAGAAAACCAGAAATATGTCTCTTTTCCACAAAAAATTATAAATTGATTTCGAAAGATTGTCCTTTTATCTAGTAAACGTATGTTTTAAATTTTGAGAACTATTTATTTTCAGTATAATAAGGTTATACCATAGGTCGTTGGCAGATTTGTTATATTTTCAAAAAAGATTTTGTATTATACAACACCCATTTCAAATCATATAATCATGCAGTAAAATAAATCAATACATTATCTGGTAAACGTATGTTACAGAATTTTAATTTTGGTTTAAATAAAATCATTAAAAATATATACATACATGTGTTTCTTGACGAAAATTGGTCCGTTTGTGTATTTATTTGCGCACTTACAGACTAACATGTTTCAGATTTTTTTTAAATTCTTATATTGCTCAGACATTTTTGTAAAATGATAAATACTTATGATCAAAAAATAATCGCAAATAATAAATAATTTTAATAGTTTTATCCAGACGCCTTTCAGCATTTTTGGATGTAGGTATATATTAAAGCAAATTTGGAATGAAATAAAATCGATATTGAGTTATTATTTTAAAAGCTGATACGGAGAGTAATTAATCTTTCTCATTGGAACCGCCCTGTATGATCGTAAGAATATCTTTCGACGAAATGTGGATTTTCGACCGCTGGTTGGTTAAACGCGTGGCCTGCGATCCAGAAAGATTAACGAAATTGTTTTTAAATAACCTTTTTTATAACGCCAGTACCCGGCGTGCGTTGCAATGCCACTCAAAGAAAGTGTTTGTGTCTTAATTCTGTTTATTGAAGTTCTTTGGGATATACAATATTTTTTTGATTTTCCGTCGGGGGCGGACACGAAACACGGTTTTCCGACCTGTAAGCAGGCCACATACAGCTTCAGTGTGAGAAGCATTATATTCTCTATTATATAAATTAGATGATATCTAATGTTTTTGCTAGAAGTGAAGGATTCTGGTCTTGTACTTTCGCCCGGTCTCCCTTATTACTGCAGCTGGCATAACAACATGTAAATATTGTAACACTAGATAACAATAAACTGTATTTAAAAACTCATCTTTGGTTGCTTAACTAATGATTCCAGTAAAACAAAACCTCACCACATGAGCACAGCATATAATAGGCACCAAACGTAGCAAACCACTTTGGGTGATTGTTGGTTATCCAATAAATGGTTCCCGGGGCAGCGGTACCCATAATGCAAAAGAATGCAAGGCTGATGTGAGTGTAATGAGTAAGATAAGAATGGGACGCTTAGGTGGTTTGTACATCACAAGGCATGTTATTTTATTTGTTTAGACAGTTTTATGCTTTCGCTATTATTTTTTCCCTTTTTCCTTTCAAAGGATTTAACATACAATTTAGTTGTAAAGTTTGCGAAAGACCCTCAAAATTGTTTATCCCGTGAATGAAAATTCGTTAGTTAATTCGACAAGATACTTGTACCCAGCGTCAATCATAATAGACTTGATAAGCGTTTATATAATTCTAATTTAATTTTTCATTAATTATTAAAATAATTCCCCTCAGGGCCTATGTCATCTTTGGGGATGCTGTATGGAGGTAATTTTTAGGTGAAGAAGGAGAGGGTGTTCTGGGAAGGAATAGGAAGATGGGTAGGAATCTGGGGGTCAGTGTGTCCAGGAGTGACAGACGTATGAATCCATCCCTCCCTATGTGGTGTGTAAGGCAATGTTCCGAGAAAGTACGACAGGAAAATCAAAGGAACTCCCTCAACCATTATCTCCCTATCCGGCCTGCTATGCAGCTGGTGGACAGAGACATCCGCCACGAAGACCCAGACAAACCTCATCATATGAGCATAGCATATTATAGGGCACCCTTGCTAAGTCACCAAACGTAGCTAACCACTTGGGGCGACCTATTGCAGAGGTGTTGGTTATCCAATAAATGATTCCTGAGGCAGTGGTACCCATATCCGCCTCAAAAATTGACTCTTTCCAAAGTCTACGGTTTCTTTGTAATTAATAGGTCACAAAATATTTCAACAGATAATCGTGTTGTAGTAATAATTAGCCACTTATATCTGAAGTTCAATTTTTAAAATAAACATGAAAGGACTTAATATTTTTTTATGAAAAACCACACCGGAGTCCACTGCCATACTAATGTAGTAATCACTATCGTGATGCGAAATCAAACCGGGAAGAAGATGAAGCATAGGAAGGTCTAAGCAATACAGATCTAGTCACTAAAAATAACTAATCACACTTCAAGCAACGTTTTATTCTGAATGATAAGTCTCAAAAAATCCCATTGAAATTTAATTAATTTTACGTGCGCATCGCCTCCGGGTTGATAAGAGTCCGCGACGTATGGGCCAGTCATATTGGCGCCTTCATATTCTATAAATACCTATACAGTCATCTACTCAAACTTGAAAGAATAAACGGCAACGTCGCAAGACGTTGGTTTGTAGTCAACATAAAAACGAATATATAGATTGGACCCAGCATTGTCGACCAAATTAAAGTAAATATACGCAGGATGCCTCACTGCATTGAATGTAAAAGGAGTTCAGATTGGTGGAACGTTAAAGGGCGTTTTTTTCGTTGTGTATATTTTTAAATTAATTCTTTTCAAAAATGTAAATACCTAGCAACAATCAAACGCTTAAAAGCTAGTTTATACTTTAGTTAAAACTATGTAAAATCAAGTCCTTCAGACAGACGCAGTAATGTCGATCCAATGAAAGGACGCAGAAATGATAGCGGGATGTATATATATATATATATATATATATAAATATATATATATATTCAAAACAGCCAGAAATTTTGACAGTTGTTCTGGTTTTCTGGCTTTTCAAATTTATTTTTCGGTCAGGGTCTCCTGTGTGGAGCTAATGTAAAAAAAACTAAGTTAGGCGTGTTAGATCGAAATGTTAATAAATTATTAGATGTAAGCATTCATTAATATCGACTATCAGTCATGGTTACAACATCGTGAAATGATCTGAACTGTAGAAGTAATAAGCGAATTATCTACATTATTCGGATATTACTAAAACACCTGACGGGGATATCATTTTGAATGTGTAATGACTATTACGTGACAAATGTGGGTTTTTACAACTTTACTGGTACTCCACCACATTTCTACGTGTTCATTAATGAATCGAATATTATTTTCGTGTCTACACAGAAATAATTGATTATTATTCCAACGGAGTCTTTAAATTATAGGTGGTCTTTTCAATATAGCAAGTGGAAACAATGGAGATAGGTTATACAGAAATAACGGAAAGAAACAGCGATAAAATAGCTAAAGAAGGAGATAGCGAAACACGGCATAACATCCCAAAAACAAATTACGATTTTTTTTTAAATATATATATTAAAATTAAATTAAAACGCTTTCAAGCCGTAACTCCGATTGTTTCAATTATCTGTGATTAAAAATTCTAATTTTAGTAATTTGCTCAATAGCCAAGAAGGAGTTTTCTTCTGGCTCTAGTGGACAATTTTTTTACTTTAAAATATTGCTAAACTTATCACAATATTGCTGCCGCTCTTTCAAAAGATGAGAATTCGTTCCATACAAAATGTAGGAAATGATTTTTCTACATAATTTTTTTTTTCATGAATTTTTCTGATGTTATAATAGTTATTCTACTATTCTAATACGACTAACCTTTGTTTTATATATTAAGATATCGATGTTTATAGCATAACAAGTTCGATATTTAGAACATATCTACCTAAAAAAGTTAATTAACTAATCGTACCTACCTAAGCATTTAAAAAAAAATATGGACAAAGAACGCTGGACTGCAATACCTAATTGCTTAAATATGTTGCCTGTCGAAATAAAAAAAAAATTATAAATGTGAAAACAAATATTATGTTGAAAATATGTCTCGCCGAAAGAAATAGTTTGTATTAGACTCTAGTAATAAAATAAAATATTTGTCTAATAAATATTTTCATCTGTACGCTGCTCTATGGTTCTATGATTTTTCAGAATATTTCGGACCATAATAACTAAATTGACCCCCCGGCTAATTTGGTGAGATAAACCAGATACAAATTTCATACATCATGCCCTGATAGTGAACACAGCAATACTGCCCGAAACATTAGCTAAAGAACAAGGAAACAATCACTGTTTTCAATCATTAATCCTAAAGATAGAAATATTAAACATTTCTTTATCTCTGCGCATACTTTTTTTACGAATGCGAAATGCACCGCATTTTAACATTATGGTAAAACAATGAAATGTACGTCAATCGACCATCGCGTAAAAAACCAGAGGAAGTACCTAAACTGTTCCCTCAATATTAACTTATTTTAGTTAAGTTTCCATGTCATGTTTGCTCTAATTTGAATAAACACCTGTTAACACTCAAAATCTAGTTTGATTTAGCAATGCAAATAGAAATATAGGCCTATATAATTGGTAAAGCCTCTCAATTAATTAGATCTTCAGAGACAGCCTTTGAGAACGCTTCACCATGGACTCCAAACTAATCTTTTTCTGCACTCTGTTCGCTGCCGTTTTCGTTCATGTAAGCAAACGGCTCAAATAATAACACTACCAAACTTAAATCACATCGAAATCCATACCTCAATAAAATATCTCATCAGTTTCTTAAGACACTTCTGAAAAGATAAAATATATAAAATCTTCTATTACAAACATTCAGTTCTTTTACCACAGCAATCAACAATTTCAACATCTCTTGATAAGAAGAGGTAATCGTACATTGAAACAAACTTACTGTCAACACGTCTTATTATTGTGGATAATTGTAGTTTTTGTTTTTACCTTGTCGTATTTTTTTTATTTGATGTTATATTGCACTGCTTACTCAAAGGCATTAACTCATTGTTATAAACTGTCTGTCTGTTTTAAATACCTGTGCATGTACTCTTTCAATGACGTATTTTTTTAAACTAACAGGCAGGCGGTTGGATCTGCTATTTTCAAAAGAACAGACAATGTATAAAAATATGGCTTTAAGAATGTCAGATAAAAAAATACTTTAGCTCGTATTTTGTCCATATTGTGAATGATATTTCTGCATACTTTGTCATCACTATTTCTTTAAAGATGTTGTATTTTGTTATATAATTTTAGTAGAAGCAGCATCAGACCGTGTGGTATAGCGTTCAATATCTCTTTGGTGAGAAAAGATATCCATTCACATAATACGATAATTTTTCTTTTGAATCCCAGGAAAACAATGCGCAGCTCAGCATTCCAACTCTGGCCGAAGTACAGGCCAGCGTTGATGCAGCCACTGCAAAGCTTGCTGCTGACGTTAAGGCTCAGATCACTAAGGCTACGACCGCCGCCGGCCTTCTGACAGACGACATCCAGGCCTTCGCCGAAAACAAGACCGAGGCAGTCAAGGCCGAGGCAGCCAAGGTCATGACTGATCTCCAGGCGCAGATTGAAGCTGAGGTCACCAAGCGAGGAGGAGTACTTGCTAAGCTTCAGGGATGCGCTCAGGTCAGTCCAACATGCATGTTAATATCTCTCAAGTCGTGCAACTTTCGTTGGCACTTTTACTTTCGGTCAGTTAAAAGTTGGGGGTGTTCCTAAGTCTTTCCAAAACTTACTTCCATATTACGCTTTACTCACGGACGTACAAAATATATGGACATGCCCTTACGTGTTGAAAAACGTGTTATTTCCCCCTCCCATTGTAATCATTTTTCGGAACCGGCTGGGCGTGTCCGGACCAATGTCGTGCTCTCGTCGTACATTTTACGCGCGGACGCTGTATGTCTATGAAACACATACTTAGACAATGAAGAAGACTTGGCGAATCACAAGTCTCTTTCCTCTCTTCGCCCCGCCATAGTTGGTTTTTACCCCTCATCTGTAAGTTCTCGTCTAGTTATTTGTATGTCTATGGCTTTACTTAACGTTTGTTTAATGTTACGTATCTTGGTCCTTACATGGTTTTCATGGTATTTGTCGCCAAAACTCATGGATTTTATTTCTTGTTGTACTTTTTCTGCTACGATATCTTTCCCTTCTCAAACGTATTTTTTTGACTACGTACCTTATCGGTGTCATCGTAATGTCAAATCAGTGAAATAATAACATACATTCAAGAGCTCAATATTTTACATTGTTGGGAACATTTCTTCTGCCCAAACTGAGTTTAACTTTTCGCGATCGCGGGCTTTGCAATAACAGCTAAAATTGCTCTTATTTCTGGTATTTTTGTCTGACTAGAATTGGTTAACATTGATAACATCTCCCTCTCTGCGCAGAATACTAATGGAGGGAAATAATAATTATAATTCAGAGAATATCTTCAATTTTTCACTAAAAAAATACAAAGTATTGTTACTGAAGCAGTTCAGTTATGAACAAGTACAATAAATACTCTGTAATTTTTACTATCCGTATGTAAAAGCCCCTAAAAAGGACATCAATAAAAAAAAATAATCTAGCTCTAAATTATCGATTTTTAAAATTAACACATTAAAGTGCGATCTTATACAATGTTTTAATACCAAAAGAATATCTTTTTTTGTTTTTGGGTGTTATGCCGTGTTGCGCTACCTCCTTCTTTACAGTGTCTCCTCCTTATCCTCCTTCTTCTCGGACAGAGTTACAGTGTCCATCATCAGGGCCGATATGTAATTGATAGTGGTGAAATGCGTGCTTATACTATAAATTACACACCTGCCCTGATGATGGACACTGCAACGCTGTCCGAAACGTTGGCTAAAGGAGGTAGCACAACACGGTATAACACCCCAAAAACAAATAACAAAAATACTTTTAGCAGTGAAAATTTAAAATCATACCCAAAAAGAATACCCTTAAAATTATCGGAAGTTTGCTGTTTTCCAAACATCTTTTAAATTTTCAGGGTATCTAGTACGGTCGATCGTTAAAGATTTTATCTAAAACGTTGGTAACATAAAATCTTTCCTTATCACAACTGCAGATCGCTGAAGTACAAACACATCCAATAAATTAAATCCCGACGGTCGCAAGTATATTTTATTTGATTAATTTGGGTTATTTCACAATTAAATCAACAAAAATAATTAAAGGTATGTTTGCGGCACTTTCCAAAGTAGAAGAGACTCTCAGTATCGCCCTGGTGTAAGACCACCATTTAGAATTAAACGTTGCTGAAATTGCTTTATCCGTGGTTGGTGACCACATCCGAGTAGCCAGGTACTTCTCCATTTTCCTCTTCCTCATCTGCTTTCCCTCCCCACTATCTTGAGCTTCACAGCATGCCCCAATTAGGGATGCCATAGTCTCACTGGCGCCAGACGCTTGGGAGCAGTCGGGACTCTTGTATCATAAAAAAATGTTTGTTCATTTGCGAGCTGCAGTCATGGTCGGGAAAGACGACAAGTAGGAATATTTTTATTTGTAGTTAACTTCTACCCCCGTATCACATTGTCAATAATTTTGTAATAAAAAGAGAAGTAAACTTATGGTGTGGTATCTTTCACGGGTATGATAATGGCTTTGGTACGGGAGATATATTATTTTTTTTTATTAAAAAAGTTATATTCCATCATCAAAAATTTTACCCCAAAATTATTATAATTGTATTGCCCCGTTGTTTTTTTTTATATTTTGGAGATGTTTGTCTGAAATAACAGTTTTATTTCGAATATTTCCTTTGTAAATTTGTAACTTTGCATGGTAGAAATAAATATAAGTTTTCTGACTTTAAATTCTTGAAACAGAATTTCTGATGAATATGTATGTGGTTTACGTAGAATTGTTAATTTTATTAATTTTTGTGCCATTTAAAGCGGTTGTGTGTCTTTTTTACATGTTCCACCCCATCCTATAATACCATATTATTGAATGATACAAGGCAAAGTACGTAATTCTGGGTACATCTTTATTTAGGATATGTCTTAGACATCTAAAGATGTTGGTTTCCGCACTCTGTTTTTGAATATGTTGAAGTGTGTGGACCATTTTAGGTATTGGTATATGACGGCCATATGACGGCCGGCGTAGTGTCCGATTCCTTTCCTCTTGTTTTTTTTCAAATCGGATATGTTTGGAGGCTCCTACACGGAGAAGACGAAGAAAACTCTATGTTTAAAATGTTGTTATTTTAACTACAGTATGATTTTTTGGAGAGCTGTGTTTTTACGGAAATTGGACGACACTTCCGATAAAAAGTAACGAGTTATTAACGATTTCTTTCAGGAGCACCAAACAGAGATTGAGGCTTTCAATAACGCCACAATCAAGAGCATCACCGGTTGCGTCACCGAGAAGGTGCAGACGGCTGTGGACATCGTTACCTCCATCGTATCCTCCTCCAAAACAATCGCCTCCATCTTGACCAACCTGAAGAGCAACATGATTGCCTCCTGCCCTGACCCAGTTGTCGCCAGCACCTTCAATACCATCTCCCAAGAGCTGTGCGACCTCAAGGTCGTCGGAATCGCAACCGCCAAGGTTGCGGAACAATCCGTCATCATCTCCGCTAACGTACGTATTTTTCAATGCACTGACACAGGTGGTGGTAATTGTAAACTGGTGGACTTCAAATGGTCAACGTTGATATGGTAAACTGCTTTGGTAGGTAAAAACACAGCCTTGATTGACATTATCGGTGATTGGTCGATCTCCGTGGATAGTAAATTGACTTATCTGACTAAAGACTTATAAATCGATCAGCGACGCTAACATAATTAAATAAATTAGTTTTGCAAAATTTCTCGCTTGACTTTTGCAACATTTCTCATAGATAAGTCATAGATAGATTTTCTCGTGAGATTTTTAATTGAAACCGATAAAATTTTCGATGTACGATCGAGTACTAAGCAGATTGGGCCGTTCTTTGCCATTTAAATACCGGTAAAACAAGGATAGCATTCCTACCCGACGCCTGTGCTCTAAACATTGCAATCTGTTCGTTAAGATGGGAGAATCTATCAAATGGATCACCCGTTTTTGCATAGAATCGAGAGCATTTTTCAGGTATTTTGGATCTCCAGACAAGAGGTGGTTGCCAAATTCAACCATGGAGCGCACTTGCAATTTGTACAGGGTTAGCAGTTGTGTACTATTAAAATATCTGCGGGCCCTGTACAGTACGCCTAGTTTTTTGGAGGTTAATTTAACTCTGGCTTCGATGGACCCCCATACCTGAGCTGGTCATTTATAGTTAACCAAGCATATCAATGGAGGGCCTGTTCGAAAGATTGATTTCGTTGAAGGAGACTAGATTTCCATTTTGATCCCTTTTAGACGGAATCAGACATGATTGGGTCTTTGAAACATTAAATTCGACGAGATTATTTTTACTCCAAGAGATAACACTTTCAAGCTATCCGTCCATTATTTGCTTCAAAGCCCTCAGATCCGTTGGAATTTGTGAGCCCTTTGGGGGCTTGTCAAACAAAAAGCTATCATGGACTGTACTGTCATCCGCATAACAACGAATTGGTGCACACGTCAAAAGGTCTTTGATTTGTAACAAAAACAAAGTCGGAGACAGAACCGATCTCCGTGGGACGTCAGCATTTATGGAGTGCGAAGAAGAGGTGAATCCATCAGCAACCGTTTGAATCGACCTTTGCCTCAAAAAGTCGGCAATCCATGTACACAAGGATGCGGGAAATCCGTAAGAAGGCAGTTTGTTGTCAAATTCTCGGTGCCAAACCCAGTCAAAGGCCTTGGATATGTCCAGCGCAACCGTTTGGGTTTCACCGAAACGTTCCAGGCACCGCCCCCAAACATGCGTCACATACGCGAGAAGATCACCGCACGATCAGTTCCACCGGAATCCTTATTGACGGTCGTTAATGATTTTGTTCGTCTTTCTTGCTAGTGGTATTGATAAACTAAACCCAACGCTTATTTTGTCATGCCGTTTCAATAATTTGTCAATATTTGCGTGCCACGCCCCTGAAAGAGAAATGGAAAGGTAGCTTCTCGAAGAGTCCTGTTAAGAAAACCGAAAATACTGAATAGATAATACATACTTGAAATGCCTTCCATATAGATTTTAATGAAAACCAACCTCGTCACCGACTCACCTTTTGGTTCTAGCCCATTTTGCATGCGCTCTGTATCTGTTACACTTGCTATTACATCGCCATTCACTTGAATTTTATAACGATGATAAAATACAGTTTTGTATTGGAAATTGAAGGCCCAATTGGCCAGACTTTGGAATCACGAAACGCGGCCACATTGCATTTCTTTTTTATTCTATGACTGAAACCTACTACTACGAACTAGTGCATTAATATCACCAGCTTTAGATTTTTATGTACCAAAACCAATCATAGTCTTTTTGCATAGTTTTTTTTCCTTGTTTGTTTTCATAATGCTTCTGTTTGGAGGCGTGTGTCTCATTTTGAATTACTTTAATATTCTACTAACTATTGATATATTTTTCCAGATCGCCGGAGCCTCACTGTTCATCGCTAGTCTCTCAACTCTCCAAGTCGACCTCCCCGCCTGTTTCGCTCAGCGGGCCGCTAAGGCTGCCGTCAGCTCCCTGCCCATCGTTGCCACCCTCGCTGCTTGCACCATCATCGGCTAATTCCACCATCCTAAAACTAACTACTCATACTATCTACTTCTGTCTAATCGAATGTTATTGAGTTTAAATATATGATCAATTTGTTTTGCTATTCAAATTAATAATTTTCAATCTTTCATTTTCTTAATTTTTGTATTTCATTAACATCGTCTTATTTATCAATAAACTTATTTCAATCCGTAAAAGTCTTCTTTGTTTACCAAAATTTTACCTTAACCCAGTCATATTTCTGTTTGTAATTTTACCAATTTTTATGTTGCGCCATGTTTTTTTTACCATCCTTCCTTTCAATCCTTTCACCCTTCCCAAAGTTTCCGTTTAATATGTATATATTACATCCATATTATCGTGAATTCATTAAAAAGGTTCCTAAATGGAAAATATCCTGTTTAGCAATGAAAAATTTTATGTTGTTATTTTAATTAAAATTATTTTATTATGCACATACAAATATTCAAGGGAAGAGAAGGCGTTGTGAGAAACCAGATATTAAAATCATTTTAGCAATTTTTGCTTTGTGTTAATGGTTGCTGAAGAAAATTTCCAAAAAATATTAAATATTGAGCTCATGTTAGAGATACTCAGGATTAGGAGGAACGTGGATGGCACAAAACAAAGTTACTCACATTAAGCTTCAGCAGGAGAATGCAGACGCCCCTTCCACTACGCAACTACGCACCGATTCTGAGCTCTTAATGTATTCAGTTTTCAGACAGTTTTCAATTCAACACAATTTAACGAACGCATCACAAAAACCCGTAGTTAAACCAAAAAGTAGTATAATTAAATAAACAAAAACCATTAAAATTAATATAAAATGATCTCACACGAAGACCCTTGTTTGAAGCCTGTCACTGAACAACATTTTTTACATTATAGTTTTTATGCCAAAGGTTGAGGGGTAAGAATAAGAAGGGATAATCCCTAACCACTCCTACATAGTGTAACAATATATTGTATCACGTTTGACACGACTTAAAAGATATAATAATTTGCTGACTTGTGGCATAAGGTACGAAGGTGTATTGAATGCAATAATTTTTATGATACCCTCGACATTAGTTTAAGAGGTTACGCATAGATGGCACATGGCTGTCAGTAATTCTGGGATCGAGTTCGGGGCCCAGAATCGTGTCTACGCTTGCATAATAAGTCCTGTTACCTATTACAAATGAAGTCCAAAGTGTTTTGTTGACCCCAAAGTTTTCATTTAATGAGTTTGTGAGACAAACCTGGAGTTACAACAATTTTGAGTAAGGAAAGCATCACAAAAAGTATTACCAGAAACAAAAGATATTTTAAAATCCAGAACTTTTGGCTTCTAAGATCAAAAACACCATTTGAGGATCGGGAGATGTAACTTTACCGGGTTTTCCCCACGATTTTACCCGCTCCCTAAATAACATAATGAGCTTGAAGTCAGTTTTGGCAATTGTTCCGACCTTTGAAATAAACGAGAGTTTGTACTGATATCATTTTTAGGGTTTAAGAGACATTAACATACAAGTTTTTTTATTGTCAATTCTGCACAAGAGTTTTAACTGTTCCCAAAGCTGTCTGGGGCCTGTTAGACTATGGCAAAGTAGTGTAGGAAAGGTGTGGAAGTACCTGGCTAATCAATTCTAATCACCGTTCAAGGCCGCAGCATAGTTTAAATTTCGAATTGTGGTTTTTCATCAGCAAGATACCAAGACTATCATCTACCTTGGGAATAAAATTTACTTGCGCATGTCGGGATTTAATATTTGGAATTACTATTACGGGAGAGGGGCACGCGGGCGTTGGAATTATTTTTTTTCTCATTTCTGCAGAAAATGTTGTTAACCTCTGGTGTAAACAATAAAACACTTATACATATTCTTATAAACGAGTATGCGTAACGTAGCCCTTAAAAGGACTTTTAACTCCTGACGTTTCGGACAGATCACACTGTCCATCTTCAGAGGCCTTATGTCTTGAGTTTTTGTCTTAAGACATAAGGCCTAAGACTTAAGTCTTAGCTTCTGGACCGAACAGATATGCGAAAGCTATCAGTTTGAGACAAAAACTCAAGACATAAGGCCTCTGCAGATGGACAGTGTGATCTGTCCGAAACTTCAGGAGTTAAAAAGTCCTTTTAAGGACTACGTTACGCGGGTAAACCGAGAAAATTGTGCTACATATATATAAATCTATAATAATATGTATGAGAAAAACTTTAAGAAATTTCTCTTGGAACGTTATTACAGATTTGGACGGTCTAACTAAGTCAGTATTTGAATTCTTTCTTCTTTCTTCCAAAATTTTTTACACTTACGTTAGGTAATTATTTGAGCTACATCGACTACCATTATATTATGTAGTTGATTATATTGTTGTGATTATAAAGACAAATCCTATAAAGTGATGTGAGTACTGTGGTATGGTGTTAAAAATTCAAATTGTAAATTTTTATTAGATATACTACGTTTTGTGCATTAGACACAAACATCTCAATATTTGATACATCATATAGTCAGATGCGAGCCATCCGTAAAAGCAATAGGAACATGATCACCTTACTCGGATAAAAATATAAATCCGGCTGAGAGTTTGTTTTAATATGTATTATTACATTTGTTTGTAACTTTATATAGATTTTCCCTTCTCGCTACGCGAACTTAGACTATGTTGTAGCTAGTAATCGGCTTCATTTTATATAAGATAAATTAAAAATAAACTCCACTGCACACTCCATATTATATTATTGATACAATAAAATGTATAAAATTATTATAAGCATTTTGCGATTGCAATTTTATGGTCTTTAATTTTTTTTATGTGAATACCGCCCAAGAGTCCCAACTGTGGCATCCCCGATTGAGAGTGGCCCGACAGTTGAACTCCCAACAGTAGAACTCCCGGCAGTTGGCAGATAGAAATCATAATTATTATGAAATTATAATTTTTGTGCTTTATTTATCAATTTCAAATCTGAAACCGACTTAAATACCTTTAAGAATAAGTTGCTATGGATATCAAACAATTTATTAGCAGGGTTGATTTTTTATACTTGTGCGCTGGTAGCAGTTTTATCCTTGTTGCATTTGATTGAAAATATGTTTTATACTTTAGTAATTTGGCGGTACATCCTCCCTATATACTTCTTCGGGGACACTTAGTAATATTTGTGTAAGTAAGTTTATCGTATTTTCCCAAAACCGATTGCATACGTATATAAGTGGGCCGGGGGGGCAACTATCGGAGGGTGAAACTGAATCCCAATCGGGGTATGTTGTGAGGCTAAAGGAGTAGGAAACCGAAGGTGGATGGTGAGGATGAAGGTTGTTGAAAGCACCTTGCTATTCAGTTCTGTTCACCAAACATGGCTAAAGCCATACTAAGTTACGTTTCGAATGGTTAATGACTGAGAGTAACTTCCACTCTGGTACGTGCCACAAATATGTAATATATTAATTAAACGGAAAAAAATTCGAATACGCGACCTCCAGGTTTACAGTGGAGTATCTTAATTGCTCGACAGAGGAGGCTATTACAGCTTATTGATTAAATACACTGACTAACCACAACGTCAGTTCCCGCAAGGGAAGTTAGAGAAGATGAAAATGTACTCCTTGCTTCACCTTCACACAGGTTTGCACCGCCTCATACATAATCTTTCTTTATACAGAGAAGTTAAACATCTTCCTAGCATGCCTCCAAATAAAATAAAACAGTATTTTGTTCATCGGCCCTTGCACGCAAAACGTTACCACCATACGAAAAAACTGAGTTTTATATAAGTTTTTCTTTTATATTTGCTCTAATTTGAATAAACACCTGTTCATACAAAATTGATCGCTTAATTCAGAGACGCAAACAGTAAGGGGGTATATATAATGAGGAACGTCTCTCAATTAATTAGATCTTCAGAGACAGCCTTTGAGAACACTTTACCATGGACGCCAAACTATTTTTCTTCTTCGCTCTGTTCGCCGCTGTTTTCGTTCACGTAAGCAATCAGATCACATAAATCCAACTCCCCAATTAAAAGCAGATGATTTTATTGCTTAAGGGAAGAATTACTTAAAATGTTTGAATTAATCTAAAAAGTCACAATGTTACATAAAGCATATACTGAAACTTACTCGCAAAGTAAGGCCGCTTACCCTTTTCCTGCGCATAAACGATGAAAATACAAATTATTGCCAATAATATCCGATAACTCTCCCATCAAAATATGTTACAAGTTAATAAAGCTTTCTTTAAAATATTTAATTAATTCCAATAGATAAAACTAACAACGCTAGACCTGCTGGACGGTATACTTTAAACAATTCATATTTTTCTCTTTCATAACTAACACTTTAAGCAAGTTATACCATAATACATTCATTATTTGTTTGCGCCTTTACGTACGCATCTTGAAAATGAATAAATAGTTTTGTCCCTATACACAGTCAATTTTTACAAGAAACACACACAAATTCAAAATTGGATTGAATCACCGAAACAAAGGAAAAAAAACTTTTTAGCAAGATATGCTATAAAATATTAAGATGAATTATTACACGTTGCCCGCACATACTCAGTATGAATATATAATTTTGCACATAAACAAACTATATTCTTTCACGAAAGGCTTTCAAAGACAATATTGTATCGGTGATTCAATTCAACGTTATATTTGTAAGCCTTTCTTAAAAGATTTGAGTTTGTTTTTTTGTTTTGGTTTCCTTTGTATCGGTGATTCAAACCAATTTTGAATTTGGGAGATGTTTAACGTCATGAATCGGAATTACAGAAGATTATGTATGAGGTGGTGCAAGCATGTATGATCTGACGTTGTGGTTAGTCAGTGTATTTAATTAATATGCTATATAATAATGGTAATAAAAGTTTATTCCAGAAAAATGTGATTTTTCATAACTTTTGCTGACTTTTCAAAGGGGTGTTGAAGTAATTCTGATTTGTCATAACCCGTTTATGCATTGATGTCTTTACTGCCTTCTCAAAAGTCTTAAACTGTATTTTCCTTAAATAGACAAATTTGCTAAAAAATATTTCTTGTAAAACTTAACAGTTATACCTCTTACCCTGACCATCAAACTGTCGTTCTGGGTTGATAAAGGAACATGCTGTAAACGTATTATGAAATACCGACACTTATAGTAAATTTGCTTATGTATTCCAGGAAAACAATGCGCAGCTCAGCATTCCAACTCTGGCCGAGGTACAGGCCAGCGTTGACTCAGCCGTTGAGAAGCTGGCTGCTGAAGTTGAGGCGCAGACCACCAAGGCTACTACCGCTGCCGGCCTTCTAATCAACGACATCCAGACCTTCGCCGTGGAGAAGACCGAACTAGCCAAGGCTGAGGCCACCAAGGTCATGACTGATCTCCAGGCGCAGATTGAAGCCGAGGTCACCAAGCAGGGTGGAGTTCTCGCCAAGCTCCAGGAATGCGCTAAGGTCAGTCCAGTCTTGCAAGCAATAGAACTTTTATGATTATTAGAATATGTCCTCTTACTTCTGGTGAGTTCAAAGGTTGGGGGTAAACTCCGAAGATTCAAAAATTGACTACCAGCTTTCGACAGTCGACTGTTATGTCTGCTGATCCTGAAAGAGTTGTCTTTTCTTTTCTTTTTGGGATTTTTAGGATTTTTGTAGCCGAAAGCTCTGGATTTTGATTTTAACAATACCTTTTGTGATACGACGACTTTCCTTTAGTATTAATTTTTAGTATGATTTTATTACTACTGCTGCATGACTTTTGTTTGACTCTAGTTTTGCCGACGACACTTTACATCAAAGCACTGTAAGTTGATGTCAACCTTTTTAGACACTTTGGTGATAATCTTATTTTTTTTATATGAATACCTAACAAGAGTCTCAGCTGCTCCCGTCTGGAGCCAGTGAGACTATGGCATCCCCAATTGGGGTATGTTGTGAGGCTGAAGGTAGTGGGGAGGGGAAGGAGGTGGGGAAGAGGAAGGTGGGGAAGTACCTGGCTATTTAGATCTGATCACCAAACACGGCTAAAGCTATTTCAATCATCGTTTAAATTCTGAATGGTGGTCTTGCACCATGGCGATACTGAGAGTATTTTCTTCTCTGGAACGTGCCACAAATATACTATACATTAGTTTAAATGAATTAATTGTGAAATAACACAAATTAATCAAACAAAATTTATTTGCCCACGCCGGGATTCAATCCCGCGACCATCAATTTGCGAGTCAAAAGCCTAACCGCTAGACCATACCGGCCGTCATATTATTCCGGCCTTCTTATTTTAGCCTAAAAATCTTCATCTAATAATATGTAATGTTGATTGTCCGTTTGTCTGTTTGTGGCAGGCGGGTTTATTTTACATTAGCCCCACACAGAAAACCCTAAGGAAAAAATCCATCAGGACCTAAGATATCATTGGGGATGCTGTGTGGAGGTTCTTTTAAGGGAAATGAAGGAGAAAAAATTCGGAAATATGATCCATCCCTCCCACTGCGCTGCAAGGTGAAGGGTCGAAAGAGTCTGGCTGGAGAGGTCTAGGTAAAGGTATCCCTCAATCAGTCTCTCCCGATCCGGCCCGCCACGCAATAGGTGGGCAAACGCATTCGCCGCACAAACCTAAACAAACCTCACCCCATGAAGCCGGGCCCCCTTGCTAAGTCACTAAACGAGGCGAACACTTGGGGAAACCTGTAGCAGAGGTATTGGTTATCCAATAAATGATTCCCGGGATGGCGATACCCATACCCACCTTCCAAATTGGCAGACGGGCATTGTGGCTTTGTTTTCTTATTCAAGTCTACAATTTTTTTTTGAGATTGATGATTTTTTTCACACTTGACCCTCAAAATAAGAGGAAGGTCACTGTTTAGACGAGATTACGGAAGACCTTCTTCTCTTTTCCCACCCCTTAAAGCAGATTTAACTCAATATAATTTTGACCACCTGACTTTCAAAATTTCGAAAAACTTTGTGTAAAGCACTGGCAACACCGGGGACCTTGGCTATTTTATTTATATTTTCTATCTACTCTACATAAATAAAAGGTAATATCCTTCTGTGTGTTCCTTATAGAATTAAAAACTGCTGGATCAGGTTCGTTGAAAATTTCAAAGTTTGTTCTTATTAACGCCACGAGAGTTGAATGGTAAACGTCGGGGACGTCCGGGGAACTATTGGAGGTTATCCACCACTTACCCGCCCTGGTTTAAGTAACAGATGGTTACTCCTTCAAGGCTCTCGCAAGGACTCTAATTTTCTTGAAAGAATGAAACTACATTTAAGTTTGAACAAATCTAGACCTCCAGTGTCCCTGCATACGGTGTTAGGAAGCAGTATGCAAGTGCTTACATAATATAAAAAATGCGAATAATATATGATCAATAATATTATAAAGTATTTCAAGCATAAAGTAATTAAAAACATAAACATAAAAGGCTGCTGCTCGCTAGGTATTGGCATCTTTGCGTATGCTGCAAGCATCTGCAAGAAATGATAATAAAAACAAGTATGGTAAAGAACGCTAATGTCGGGTGGGATACCTCTGAGAATGTGTATTGAACTCTACAGTAAAATCTATATAATGCAGGTTTCTGATAGTAGTAACATGGTATATATACGTTAGTGATTGGTGGGAAAACTTGGGGACGCCTGTGGATGACTGTACTTTATCTCAGCACAGGAATGAGATACGGAGTTAAATTTAAATCATCGTAATGTTTTTTTTATACTAATAACGTGGTATACAGTAGTGAATGGTAGAAAAAGTTGGAGACGCCCGAAAAAAAAATTAACGTATTTTCACTGCATTAGAGTAAGATACAGAGTCGAATTAAATTCGATATAATATAATTTTTTAACATTAATGTAATGTCATCCATCATGGTATAGTATATAGCAGTGAATGGAAGAAAGGGTCAATGACGCCCGACCCGAAGAAGACTTAACGAAATGACTTCTTCTGAATGAAATTCTGCACTGAAATAAGATGAGAAAACGAAACAAGATGTACAAGGAGAATGTAAATGGTTAAATAAGTTGGGGATGCCCGAGGAAGACATGGCAGGACTAAGTGAAACAACTTGTTTAGTAAAATGACGCGTATGCGATGAACGAAGGAGAGGATGTCGTGAGTGGTAGATGAAATCGGGGACATCCGAGAAAGACATTGCACGATCAAATGAAAATAATAAATATATATGGTAAAATTAGGCGAACGGGATAAATGAATACAGGGGTAAAAGGAGAATTTGTGACATGGAAGTGAATGATTGAAGAAGCCGACGACGCCCGAGAAAGTCATGGCTCGATCAAAGAATCAAATGTTTGTGTGTGATGAAATGTGCGTACGTGATGAACGAAGAAAGGGTTCATAATGTTGAAGTGAATAGTAGAAGAAGTCGTGTTAAATTTTTTTTAAATATTTTTATGTGGTAAAGTGAATACCTAAAAAAAATGTTTTTCAATTATATTATTGACTATATTATTATTCCATCTGAAAACTACACCCAGTTTACTAGAATTCGCAACCTCAAAAAGTTTTTTTTCTTCATAACCTCGGGCAATGCCGGGGACTTCTGCTAGTATCCATATTTTTTTGTTTTCGTGGAAAGCCATCACTTTGTTATTGTACATTCTACCTACATGTGTAAAGGAAAACACTAGGTAAGTTCTTACGAACCACTTACTTACCGATGTATTTATCTACGATTTTTGACTACCCCAATAAAGATTAGACAGAAGCAAATTGAGTAGTTTAAGGCAATAAAATGAGGGCCTCAGTACGGGTAAGCCACCTAGTGAGGCCAACATTATTAAATTATACTATAAAATGTAAAATATTGTATCAAAAGAAAAAAACGGTAATAGCTCATTTTCTTATTTAAAATGTCTGATTATGTATCACGCCGAACGTATTTTTCAGTGTAAAAACTACAAAATCCGGTAAAGTCAGTGTATTTCATTCGTTTATACACAAATATGTTTTGCATGACAAAATACACGCAGGAAATTATACGCAGTGTATTTCACAATCACCGTGTATAATAAACCAGTGTTTATTTACCTTTTTAAATGATGTACCTTTTGTAGGTACTTCATTTAAGTCTTCAATTTCCCAGTATTTATTCCGTACTTTGTTTATCTACTTCGACAAACAAAACTATAAAAGTGTATAATTTAACACGTCACTAGTTTCTTATCAGACTTAGCGATAGTTGGGTTAATCTCTACATCTAACAAGGACAAGGTTTAGGCCTTGTATGTTATCAATTCTCATAAGAGATTTTCTTTAGCTAGTCTTTAAATTCTTGAAGCTGCTTGAAAAAACTGGCAATTTTTTTCCTCCAACAAAACAGCACCGTTTTGTTAGATTAGTGAAGCAGTATTTAATTTTCACAAAAGCCTACCAGGGTCGCTTCCAAATGCGTCAATGAGATCTTGACAGTTCAAACTACCTCATATCAATACAAAGCCGCGCAGAGTCGGATACAATTCCATGGTTGAAGATTATCAGCATACCTGTGTAGCTTAAGCACCAAGTTGTTTCAGAAATTATAAGATAGGTAAAAAGTAACGAGTTTTTTATTAACATGTGTATTTCAGGAGCACCAGACCGAGATCGAGGCTTTTAACAACGCCACCATCAAGAGCATCACCGGTTGCGTCACCGAGAAGGTACAGACAGCTGTCGACATCGTCACCTCCATCCTGTCCTCCTCCAAGACAATCGCCTCCATATTGACCAACCTGAAGAGCAATATGATCACCTCCTGCCCTGACCCAACTGTCGCCAGTACCTTCAACACCATCTCACAGGAGCTGTGCGACCTCAAGGTCGTCGGAATCGCCACCGCCAAGGTCGCGGAACAAGCCGTCATCATCTCTGCTAATGTACGTATTTTCTACTTTTACTTTAGTTCGCTGCACTTATGTACATATATTTTTTAACTCCCGACGCAAAGAGAGGTGTTATAAGTTTGACGTGACTGTGTATCTATCTGTCTGTGGCATCGCAGTTCCTAAACGTATGGACCGTTTATGATGCGGTTTTTGTTGTTGTTTGAAAGCTGACGTGATCGAGATGGTTCTTAGCTTTTCATGAAAATCTGTTCAGTTATTTCAAGATCATCAGCCCGTTTTGTGTCGGGGGTTACCTAAAATTTTGAAAATTTTATGCAAACTTACTTCTTCTTCTGCCTTATCCTGGCATCCGGTATTTACATATTTATATCCCGCTTTGATTATATTATCTGAGACTTTGTGCTAAGTATATATGTGTTAAAAAATGATCTACGGACAAATCGCAAATGGCACATTTGGGGAGGTTAGTTACCGCAAAGGAAGACGCAGTTTTATTCTACGGCCCCATTATCCTTCTAGTGTCCAAAATTTTGGACATGCATTTTAGGACTCCAGTCTTGCAGATTATTGGCAGCTCTTCCTTATCCAATACAGACATATATCTCAAGGTCGTTATCCATCCATCCTTATCGAGGAAACATGTATTTTTATTTTCCGATCAAGAAGGCCATTCGATGATTTTGTTTTTTCCAAAATACATTACTGCAGTGTCACCTATACTTCTATCGGTTGTTAACGTCTCTCCCTTATAATAATTTATCCCAACACTATAAATTGGAAATTTTTATATTTTTTATAATGGTTATTTGAAAATTTTTTGCGCCTTGTGATTAATCCAGCATTCTTAAAAACACCAAAGCAGTAAAAAAAACTGGTCAAGTTAACTTTTTAAGTGCTTATTTTACATCGTTATAGTGAGGCAATCAACCAACAATTTACAGTTAATTTATTTTCTAATTGAGTAATCACGTTTCAAATCAAACACTTTTGTTCACTTTATGTTCCAAATTATGGGTACAAATTAACATTACCTATGTGATTACGAATGCTAAGTAACAATAAAAACACGTTGAAGTATTGGCTTTAATTGCACTATCCAAGTAACCAATCGATCTTTCTAATTATCTATATAACCAATCGATCTTCCTACTTATATTTGTAACCAATCGATTTTTATACTTATCGCAATGAATACCCTAATGTGCATTATGAACATACGATTTTTTTCCAGATCGCCCAAGGCTCAGTATTCATCGCCAGTCTCTCAACTCTTCAAGTCGACCTCCCCGCCTGTTTCGCTCAGCGGGCTGCCAAGGCCGCCGTCAGCTCCCTGCCCATCGTTGCCACCCTCGCGGCTTGCACCATTATCGCCTAATTTCATCATACTAAAACTAACTACTTTTACTATCTACGTCTGTCTAACCAATAAATGTTATTGATTTTGAACATTAACTCAGATCGTTATGCTATTTAATGTCTAGCCTTTCTTTTGTAATGCACTCTTAACATTTCATTAACATCAATTTGTGTTTAAATAAACCTTCATTAATTCTGATAAAGCATTTTTTTTTATTTCTACGAAGTTTTAATTTTGCTGAAAACTCTTTTGAGTTGTCTTTATTTATATTTTTTTATAAACGAGTTTAGCTCCACTCCTGAGGAAAATAAATCCCTTCAGATCCTATGTCACCTTTGAGGAAGCTGTGTGGAGGGTATTTTTAAGAAAGGAACTTCTCGGAAAGGTGAGATGGATGGGTAGGAATCTAAGGGTCAGCGTGTCCTGAAGTAACGTACGTCTTAATTCATCCCTCCCACTGCAACGCAAGGCAATATACTCTATATATTATATACTCTATGGTCGATATACTCTTGCTGGAGAGATCCAAATGTCTCCCTCAACCAGTCCCTCCCGTTCCGGCTTGAAACGCAGTTTGTGGGCAGACGGGTCTACCGCCAATACCCGGACAAACCTCTCCCCATGAACCCGGGCACCCCTGCTAAGTCACCAAAGGTAGCGAACCACTTGGGGGTGACCTTTGGCAGAGTTGTTGGTTTTTTTAATAAACCTACTTTCAAATTCGAAAACTGTTTTCATTGAAATTACTTTAGTCGTGTTTAGTGACGAGATCTTGCCGAACGATTCTATATCTTTGTGGCATCTTTTTTTGTGAGATCTCCTGTCAGATTTGTATGATTTTCTATGGCTGTCAATTGCTTTTTCTTGGCCTGAGGTATCAGGCCAGCTTCGCTAATTTGTGACAGCTCACAGTTGAAATCTGACAACGGCCCATAGTAAAAGCAAATTACAGCCATACAATCTGACAGTAGATCTCACAAAAGATATACAATCGCTCGGCTGGTTCCAGGCGGTTGGGACTGTTGTTATAAATTTAATCCAGGGTTGAATGAAAACATGCAGTTCTACTACTAAATATTGCCATTATGTCGAATTCGCCTTGATGAGTGACCACCAATCTGATTTGAATTATTGCTTTGTTTGTTCTCTCCATATTACATCGTTTCTCAAAATGAGGATACTATCGTTCCGCCGTATCAAGGCAGATTTGATAATTTCGTAGTGTCACAAAATATTAAAAATAATTTCTCATCGTAAATACAAACACAAAGAAATAAAATCTACAACGAATTTGTTAAATGGATTTTTTATAAATTTTTAAACAATTTGGGCACATAGGCAATCCTCGCATAAACAAATATTAAAAACAGATGTTCAAAGAAAACTTAATGAAGGAAGTATTAATATTGTCGAGAAATCTGCTAAATGACATACATTGTCACAAATAGGTATTAATTCCGGCCTTCGTGGTCCAGGAAGTAACGCCCTCGACTATGAATCCGGAGGCCATGGGCTCAAATCCTAGTGTGCGCAAATAAATCTTATTTCATTAATTTGTATTGTTTTGGTATTAATTCAACTCAAATAATACTCGAATACACTAGCGTATTTGGGGCACGTTCCAGGGCGGAAGGTATTCCTGGTGTCACCCGGGCGAAAGACCACCATTCAGAATTGAAACGTTGCTTGAAATGGTTTTAGCCGTGTTTGGTGAACACACAGTCTGGTAGGTCTTTCCTTTCCATCTCCTTCCTCCTCCCCCCTACCTTCAGCCTCACAACACAACATACAATTTTTATAAAAATCAAATCCACGCTCCCACCCGCCCGCCACAGACACTGTCTTATTTAGGTAGATATATATTGGAAGATATAGCTGTAATGGTTTGGAGTTTTGGAGTAATGTTTTGAGGTTGAAAATTCTGGTTAACTGGGTGTGGTTTTAAAGTGAAAATAAAAATATTGTCAATGGATTAAAAAGTTTATTTTTTCGGAATTCAATTCACTTCGTCGAGTCTTTTTTTTCTATGTGTACACCTCCCAAGAGTCCCGGCTGCTCCCGTCTGAAGTCAGTGAGACTATGGCATCCCCAATTGCTGTTGCTGTCACTGTCTTTCTTACTCCTCCAAATACTGGGCGAAGTGGCAACTGCACCTTATGCTGATAATACCTAAATAAAATCATCTAAATCGAGGTTTTGTGTTCCCCATTTTTAGAAAGCTTTTTGGCTCTTTTTCATTTATCTTAAGTGAGTATAAAATCCATTGTAATTTCGATACGTAAAATTTTTTACTTAAAATTAAACTGATTACTTGATACACAAAAACAAAAATAAAAATAATAATTAACTAATTTTCAAAGCCGAGAAGAAAAGAACTACAGCAAATCATTAAATTCTCTTCTCGAAGGTTTTTATTTTGTATACTCCCAACTCGTGAATAATACGCGAATGTTTTGATTTTGAAATCTATAAAGTTTTGGTAACCATTGTCAAAATCGTATAAACAGTACTGAACAATAATTAGCATTTGATTAACATCAAACTAAATACACGGGAAACCAAAGATTTTAATGTACATGTTTGTAAAAAGCATTAACTTTGTGGCTCGCCATAATTTACTTTATATTTACTTTAATTAAAGTGGTCTATAACAAATTTATATGTTTTTATTCTAGATTATAATGTAATTACAGTATTTGGTAATTTTTAATTTTATTGTTTTAGAAATTAATATATAATTTATCGTCCGTGCAAACTTATTGCCTGGCGGTAATTTGAAATATAATATATTTTTAATATAAAAGCGTGGTTGATTAATTTGGAATGTTTTATTGTTCAAACGGGCGTTAAATACATAATAATAATATGTTCCCGACGGGAAGTTCAGTGTGGTGCTTTTTTGTGGATAGTGGTCTTTTTCGGGCATTAGACAATATTTAAATACTGGTGCGCGAAAGTGGTGACAAGGATTGCAAAAATACGTAAAGAAATTCGATATTTTGATGCGTAAAGAGTATATTTTATGTAAGTAAAAAAATGTTTTATTTGCTAATTTTAACCAAAATAAATAAATAAAACTAATATTATACCACCTTATCGTACGTAGGTGAACTAAACCAAAAACTATAGAAATTAGTTATTTGCAAATAAATGAGTATTTTTTAAAGAATTAATTCAATTAAAAACACAGAAATAAATTTCTAAGCACTTAAATTTTATTTTCTAATTAAGGTAAAAGTTAGATTTATATGTTTTAAAACGATTTTATGAAGTAAACCTCATAAATTGTTAATAGAAATGGTCAGCTGTATACCTGTGATTATTTCTCCGGAACTTTTCATATGCCATGAAAACAACACGTTATTTTTACGAGTCTTCTCGTAAATATTACCTGCATTGATTTTTCATTTACAATTAGACAGGTAGATCTAACAAGTATAATTTCAAACAATATGTTTGTACACACATTAATTAATTGTAGAATAATATAAAATATTCAAATTCGCAATATTATATCAAACTGTTTTTGTTCCCTTAGGAAAATCAGTATTTCCTTTTTGGATATTTACTGCTCAAGATAAATTTATAATGATGGCCATCCTGCCGGTTGCGGCGTTTTTGGTAACCATATGTTATTCGAATTCATTTCAGGTAATTATAGATTTTTTATAAAAGTATATTAATAATAATGATTAGACCTTACAATACTTTATTAAACGAATACTTCTCGCCTTGAACCTGTAACTCACATCTGAATTTGAAAATTAAACCTTTCTTCTTTAAAACAGCGTACAAAAGATTTTGATCTCATTTGCATTTTCAAAATTATTAACGGTATAATTTACTCGCCTACTTTGTTGCAACTCATCCCTTTCAACATCCCTTCCCATAGATTCAGAAATTGTGTTTCCTCAATCAGCACTCTACACATTATGGGTTCCATTCTCCAATGTCCAGAATGGCCAGACTTGTCAACTCAAGTCAGGGCCTTGAACTTTTTGGCAATTTTTGTCAGTCACAAGTAATATTTTGTAAACATATTGTTATGGTACGCCCTGTGGCGGGTAGATTCAGATCCCATAACGGCAACTAGAGCGCGGGACAAGCCCGGACACAGCGCGGTCTCCCCTCTCTCCCCCCTGTTTCCTGCTCCCTGCTTCCCTTCCGCTTGCCCTGCCACTTGGCCCATTCCGCCGCCGACAGTCGAGAAATAGGCGCCCTCACGTACACACGTACTGTCGGATCGATTCCCACATACGCGGGCTGTGTCGGGCGGCCGAACCAAACTCAAGTGGATGTTTTCACCAAATTCTGTTGGATCTTCCCTTTAAAAAGAGCCAACGCGTCCGCCATCATCAAACTTCTGGAAAAACACATTTTTATACCTTACGGAACACCCAGAACCGTAATTGTTGATAACGGAAAACAGTTTATTGCCCAGGAATTCAAAGAATTTCTTGCCAAATACGGAATCAAGGACATTTATTATAATACCTTGTATACTCCCCAAAATAACACTGTCGAACGTTATAACCAAACAATCAACACAGCTCTGGCTATTCTAGTTGATAAAGATCAACGTACTTGGTGTAAAAACCTAGATAAAATTCAGGCTGCTATGAACAACACTGTTAATCTGGCCACTGGTTACACACCTTTCTTCTTAAAACACGGTATGGAACAAGTTGTCCATGGTTCTCTACATAGGGACACAAACTTTCCTACGCCAATTGCCGCCACAAGCAACCCTACCGCGGACTATGCACATCGTCTGGAAGAACTGTCGGCCATTTACAGTGAAGTCACTGATGCTTTGCTCCTGGCCCATCAAAAGAGTGCGGACAGATACAACTTACGTAGGAAACATGTCACCTTCAATACAGGAGACATAGTTTGGAGAAAGAACAACACACTTTCCCAAGGAGCTGAAGTCTGGAAGTGAGGAGTCAAGTAAAACTGCCCCCACTATCTCAGCAAACTTAAAATGATCCAGTGTGTATCACATTTTTTTTGTAAGCTTACAAAGTCTTACTACGTCAGGCGTGTATTGTGTCAATCACATGCCCATCGTTTCGTAAATGAAACAAGTTGTAAATTATTTTGTAAATTAATGCGTACTCTCCTTGAAGTTACTTTCAAATGTTGTTTTTGCACTGTTTTTTCTTTCCCTCACGGCAATTTTTTCTTTATTTTTTTTTCACCTGTTCTAAAACTGATCACTTTGGAACGGAGACACTTTTCGAGTTTCAATGTTTGGGAAGTCGCGAGCCCATTTATTGTCTCAACCCTTACACTATGCAATGTTCATGCCATGTCATATCCTGCCTTGTCATGTAATTTTGTAACTTTTCTCCTATTTTTTTTGTTGCATTTTTGTCGTGTGGAAAGGAACTTTCTCACCTGTTTATTTTGTTCATGTAAAGTAGTTGACAATTGCCCATCGGCGTGTCGTTCTAGAAGTCGGGTTTTGTAAATTCCAAAGTGTTAAATTCCGACTCAGAACCAGTTAACTATTTTTTTACAATTTCTTCCTTTTATTTTGTTCATCATGAGTTGTAAAACCTTCCGAGGTATCTCTAGTATGAAAATCAAATAGTGGTTACTTACATAGTCGCCTCTCGTGTATATAAGTTTTTTCAATTTTTTCTTCTTAAATTAAAAATTGATGGCGTCCTACCCAAATTCATGCTTATGTACCCAAATTGGATATCGACACGTCCATTTTGGAACTCGTATTTATAAAACCAATGATTGGTCTTTATAATCCTGTATATAAATCAATTTGGCTCGTTTCAACTAAAGTACGTAAAACCGAATCATCCGGTCTTTGGTTGTTATAACAAAGTCACTGTTTTTTGTTATTTTGCTTTTTTTGCTTTTACGTTACGTATGTCTTGCATGGCACGTTTCAACCCTACGGGACAGGTTAATAAAACCTTATGGTTATCCTGATTCTCGAATTCACAACTTTTAGGTGTTCATTTAACCAAGTGTTTACAACTTAAAAATTGTACATCACGCGGTACGTTTGTAGCTATACAAAAGGTATGTAAAACCACAATCGGTCCTTTTGTTTTCCTCACTAAAGGTTGCTACAATAGGCAGTATGTAAAACCATTGTAGGTCTGCCTTTGTTTTAAGTACTTGGTTTAAGTAGAATTATACTCTGCCATCACCCTCGCACTTTGTAACATGTGAAGTAACATCAAATTGTCTATCTTCTCTGTTATTCTATCGTACGCTCTTGGGCTACGGAGTTAGTTAATCTAACAAATCTTCATATTCTGTGTTAAAACAAGCATCGTTAACGTTTATTGTGTTGTATTTAAACGTAACCCACCATTATAGGAGAGATCCTTAGAACATCCACCATTATAGGAGGGATCCTTAAAATACCTGCCACGATACGAGAAGTTCGTCATAATCACTTTTGCTCATAGCTAAATTTTATTGAGTTGGTCGTGTGACATATTTGTCATGAGCACCGTTTTGTACAATCTATTTTGGTCGTGTGTCATTCATTTGTCATGAGTACCACCCTTTCTGTACAATGTATTTTGGTCGTGTGTCATTCATTTGTCATGAGTACCGCTTTTGTATTTTGATCGTGTGTCATTAATTTGTCATGAGTACCGCTTTAATGTATAATTGTGTACAACCTTGTACACGAGACGTGGAGACGTAATAACAATACTTACCGTGATTCGTGCGAACGACATAATATCGGCTTTGCCATCTTCTTTAAGAGGCATTGTATAAACTCTTTGACTTCTGTCTATAATTGAGTTATATCTTGTATGTACTTAAATATTTTGTACACTATACGTGGAGACGTTAAAACACTTACCATGAGTCGTGCGAACGAAATAATATCAAACCTTTTGTGTGCGATCTACGAAATGTAGTCCACAACCCTTTGTTGTCATTCAACGCCAATGCCCGTGGACTTCCTGTTTTTTTACTTCTTTGCAAAAGGAAAGAAGCCCAGGAATATCTACTATCCCAAAAGGACTAGTTTGTAGCTTCACTGCTAACTATGGGGCATAGTGCTGTGGGAGTTAATCGATTGAGCACAAAACCACCTAACTCGTGTCTGGGGAACGAATAAGAAAACCCCCAGGTTTGTGAAATTGGAGCAAGGGTCTGTCTTTTCTCACAATCATGTAGAAGTTTTTAAAATGACCCCTAATCTTTCGCCCAATACACGCGAAAGATTAGCCTCTTTGATATAATGTGTATTCAAATTTCTCCTCATCCTTTTTGATAAATGTAAAGAGTCAGGAAACCTGCTGGTTGATTATGTTTCATTCTCACATAGAGTTTGAATTGGAAATTAGTCCAGTCTCTAGCAAATTTCGTAACTCGTCTCCCTTCTCCCCTCCTTCCTCCCACCCCCCTTGTTCTCAGACTTATGTTATGAAGTGAAAAATCTGTCGTTGACCATATTTCGCCCTCACTTGGAGTTCGAATAGGTAACTGTCCGGTTATCTACAGGTTTTCCCCCTCAATCTCTGCATATGTCTCACCATTTTTTTTTCTCTTTTCTCAATTTTACGAAACACATTCATGAATGTTGGATATGTACGATATGCACTTGGCGTACCGTCTGTCTCCTTTTGTCAACCTTTATTCATGAATCGGTTTCCCTTTGCCGTGACTAGTTCACGATTCTTTGTCTTGTTCTTTGAAATTCTACGAAAATGTTACCATCTCATGTTAGCATAGGCCATAGAGGGCCAGTTGTTTTTTAACCAAGACATATTGTCACTCGGCAAACGCCAAGTCATCCTGGTAAAGGAAAATGTTCATGTAATCACAATTTAGTTAGAAATCTCTCTCTTCGTCACTCTCTGGGTCGGTGGTTAAAATTTCGTTTATTTCATTATCTGGACACATTTTGTTTCTCTCCAAACCTTTTCTTCATTGGTCCCTAGGCAGGTAAACTTCAAGAATTTTGCTCTAATAATAATTTCTCCCGGATTTAAAAAGAAGCCCAGGCGGATGTCATCACCAACAGCCAAGCTGAGCTTCACTTCCTGACAGCACGCGCTGTGGTTACAAGGTCCCTCCTGCTGCCATTTTTCTACGCATTTGTTCCTGAAAGCACAGACCATACCGCTCATATGTATGTTGTTTTGTCGTGCCACAGCAAGCTGAGTTGTCCCACTATACATTATGACACTCTGAACCACCTTTTGGGCATGCTAGCTCCTAGGTTTGTTCTTACTCTTGCTATCAATGCCAACCATGTCGTCTCTTGCGCTGTCATGCAGTGACACATATATCGTCATGTGTAAACCATCATTACCTTGACCCTCCAGTATTCGCTGAATGCGTACCAATACAAGTTATTTTGAGCTACATTATGCTTCAATAACCATTATATACGATCCGTGTTCACCATAATAACACTTAGGATTCGTACTGGCATGTCCGCAGATACTGGATTCTCCTCTTCAATGACCTCTGTAACCATAGTCGCGGCACAGCAACCACAGCCTCCACTTCGTGAACTTCGACGTCTTCGACAAAACCAAGTGTTTTCTAAGGCCTAAGTGTACTCCTGAGTGTTATCTCAAATGGGTCTGATTACAGTGATAATGTAATCCTTAGAATCTGTGAAACCACGTCCTTTTCTTCGAAATTCTCCGAAACCAAACAAATCCACGCTTCGCAAACTTAGCTCCCAGACCAATGAAACCTTAGAATCACACAGGCATTTTTTGTTTTCGCTTTTTGTTCTTCTCTTGTACAAATATGAATTTTCTTTCTTTCAATTGCATAACCATGTATTGTTATTTTTCAATTGCATAACCATGTATTGTTATTTTTCAATTGCATAACCATGTATTGTTATTTTTCAATTGCATAACCTTGTATGTTGTTTTACACCATGTACTTTTTCCAAAAATTGTCTTTTCCAAACATTGTATGTACCCCCACCCATTCCCTACAAACATTGTGACCTAAACTATAACATAAACTGTATGTTCTAGCTAGGCATCTCTCAGGCAACGAATCTCTCAAAAAACCCCGATGGAAGCATAAGAGGATTTTTTTTTTCCTACAGCTCCATTGCCACGTCGCTTTTTTTCCAAGCGCGGGGGGAAGTGTTATGGTACGCCCTGTGGCGGGTAGATTCAGATCCCATAACGGCAACTAGAGCGCGGGACAAGCCCGGACACAGCGCGGTCTCCCCTCTCTCCCCCCTGTTTCCTGCTCCCTGCTTCCCTTCCGCTTGCCCTGCCACTTGGCCCATTCCGCCGCCGACAGTCGAGAAATAGGCGCCCTCACGTACACACGTACCGTCGGATCGATTCCCACATACGCGGGCTGTGTCGGGCGGCCGAACCAAACTCAAATGTAGCCCGCGATGTTTATTGAAAAACCTACGGGTTGGAGCCGGCTTACGCCGTGCCTGTGATAACTTCGGTTTGTTCTAACTCGGGAGGTGCCCTGGTTGAACTCCAAAGAAGACGAGGACCCTGCGAATCCCACACGTAAGCTGTATAATTATTTCCTCTTTTAAATGTGTCCGCAACGGTGAATTGTAGGGCCCCGCGAAAACCACCACTCGGAGAGTTTCGTTTCAGAAAGATAATGAGAGTTAAACACTTTAGCTAGGTTTGTGTAATTTGCATTTCTTGTATTGAATTGTACTGTAGAGACCTATATACTGTGTTTTGAATTTACAATACATGACCTATTAATTCAATCTTGTTATTATTCTGCCACGGCAGGAGGGTTATTGACTAGAGTGTATCCCGCCAGACGCCGGAGGGGTAAGGAGAAATTCTGTAGCCTTGTGCGACCTGCTCCCTGAATAGAGGGTATCATTGTCTCCGCTGAGAGCTAGCCTGGGACATGTTAGGGCCCCCTTGGCTCCTGAGCTGGTGTTGGTTTGTGAAGCTAACATCGAGGGCCATAACAATATGGCAGAATTAGTACAACTCTATCAAAACCTTGTTCCTGTCTTGACTTGAGATGATTACCTTTATTGTTTTTTGTGCCCTATTTTTTTAATCCTATAGTATATCATTTTTCCCTGTATTAACTTCTTACAAAATGTTATATTTTGTAATTGAACATAGTAAGTTAATAAATAATTAAATTAAGTTGAAATATCTAGACATTTTGTTTTGAAAATTAAAACTCTTCAAAACAAAATGTCTAGAAATTGTTATATAGTCAATGCCCAAGAAATACAAAAAATTTAAAATTCTAGTTTTTGGAGTATTATTTAAGATTCTTTCCACCAACCATTGAAATTGTCAAACTAATTATGTCTTATTTTTTTATGTACTATATCTGTTAATTTATATTTCTACATTCTTTTTACTTTCTATTCACCACAATCTTCGATTACACATCTGCCCTGATGATGGACACTATAATAAACTAAATAACAAAAATAAATAACACAAGAAGTTGCGCAACACGGTATAGTACCCCAAAAATAATTTAATTTAAATCACATTTATATTTATATGTGTTTTCTAACCGTCATAAATCAACATTCACCCTGCGAGGTCGCTTTAAACGTTGTCTTAATGAGCAAATAAAACGTTTGGCGAAGAGAAATTCAAATTTAATATAATTCCTCATTGATTAATATCAAACTATTTTTTAATATTTAATCTCAGTTGGTAGAGCCGCGCCCGTAAAGCCGACGGTCCTGGGTTCGAGTCCCAGAGGAGATAATATATTTTTCTGATTTTTCTGTTTCCAGATTTTCGATTGATTTTCGCTAATATTGTCGTCATCTTATTAAATATAGGGGGGGTCCAAACGGGGGAGGAGAGCGGGATCACTTATGCGTCTCTTCGTTTCTTATAAATTTATTAACAATGGATCGCTTTACTGGAGAGCAAAGCGCTTTCTAGGTAAAACATTTTTACAAAAACAATGATATTGTTCTTTTCTGTTCAACAATGATTCTATTCTGTTTTACAAAACAATGATACACGCCGCCTATTTCGTTCGCACCACCAATTAAAGTGTATTAATCAGTTTCCAAGTGTTAATTTAATTAAATCATGGTTCAAAATTTCGAAGAAACCGGCAGAAAAACATGGGCGGCCATGGAGCAAAACAAAATCCTTAAAGAAATTTTCCCTAAAAAACTGATCTCGCGCAGAGGAGATATTCCATGGCCTCCCCGCAGCCCGGATCTAACCCCAGCTGATTTTTTATGGAATATATTTGTGCATATATATTTTAAATTATAAGTCGTGTCTACGTAACTAAACCAGCAACTTTACTCCAATTAAAAGAGAACCTTAATCAAGAAATGGTCAACATTCACCGAGATTTGTGTAGAAAAGTTTTCGAATATCTAAAGGCCTGATTTGAGGAATGCCAGCGGCGAGATGGCGGCCATTTTGACGAAATTAGTTTTACGAAATGATTTTCCAGCACATTTTGGTTCTCATCAATAATCATTTATTTAAATACAATCTGTATTTTTTTTTCATGATTATTTCAAAAGTGAAAATGTTTATGACCCACCCTATATTACAATTTGAGGTTTTACTCATAAAGTAAACAAAAAATATTTTTTTTAGGAAGAAAAATCCAATAATAGATTAAATATTTTATTTTTCTCCGTTTTTTCTCTTTCAATCTGCAGCGTCGAAATATTTCTATGAAAATAATTGTGGCTTTACGACGTGCATTAAAAAAAACTTCAGCAAAATTAAAAATAAAATTAAATCTGTAATTAAAGAAATTTACAAAAAATTTTTGTTTTCTGAAAGATCTATTCAGTGTAATTTTATAATAAAAATTCAAAATTATAGGTCTACAAAAACAGGTCATATGATCATATGAAAACTTTTTTTCTATTCAGCATTTCAAATTTGAGCTACCGATATGTTTTAGATACCGGATAATGGCCTAACAGAAGAAAAGATAGCCAAAGAACTTGATCTTCGATTCAAGACGACGACCAGAGGGAACCCCTACTTCAACACCGAACACTACATACTAACTATGATTGAGGGTCTCCGAGAAGTTGCCAACACTGTGCCCAAGTCCTACCTTGGAATGGCAGACATTGTTAAATCCCGCGAGGAAGAATATTACAACATTTTGAACGCATTCACGAAATCCATCACGAGAAAGGTGGAAATCGCCGCGCAAAATGTCCTGGACCATGTTCAGGTTTTGACTTCTCAGACTACTGAATGTGTTCTCGTGAGTATGATAATTTTCTTGGTAATCTTAGAAACAATTTGGATGTAAAAAAGAAAACTTGGAAGGATTGATTGGCCTCAAAAACAAACCACCAACCAGTGTAATCCGCCCATAGAAGTAACAAAATATTTTTATTTTAATTTCTTTTATATATTCAATAATATATACTGTTATTCAATTTATAAAAACAGTTTATTTATGAACAAGTTCTGCTATGTATTATATTACACGTGACAGCTGTTTCGCCTTCTGAAGGCGTTATCAAACACTATCTCTATAAAAAACAAACATAACATCTGCAAAGTATCGAAACCTTAAATTAATATTTTATTTGAAAATCTTACAATTTACCGTTATATTTTCGTGGCAAATTTAATTTTGGTTATATTGGAACCAGATGTTAAAAACGATTTGTTGAAATACTGGTAGGCAATAAAAATCAACAAAAAATTGTGAAAAAAAAATAATTATACAATACGTATTGAATTATAACTATGTTGCTAGTTAATGAATTAAAAAAAATATCTCGTTAAAATTACACGTATAATTTATTTATTTATAATTTAACTAGCTGGGGTACCCGGCTTCCCTCAGGGAGTTGATATAAGATTGAACTGACGTTCGAACCCACAACAGATCTTGCATTATATACCCCTACCAGTGGGTAGCCCCACCCATACAAAAAAGTCTTCCAATAAGCCCACAATATGCCAGAATATTCCACAACATTCGAGTGTTCCCGAACATTCCAGACCATTCCCGAAAATTCCGCAACATTCCAGAATATTTCGGGATTTACTGGAATGTTGTGGAATGCTCTTGAATACTCTCTAATGTTCTGGACTGTTTTAGAAATTTCTAGAAATTAAATATTTATATATTTATCATTTCTAGAAATTCCTAGAGGGCAAAACTTCCAGTCTTTATATCTTCAGAAGCACGCCGTTCGGGCAAAAAAAGGGAGCCTTCTTCGTGGATGGGGGATAAAGGGCCACCACACCATATAACTAACTCCCTTAATCGTATCGGGATTCGTTTCTTAGTTTTAGCGGCACACTCATTGTAGTACACTTTTTTTTTATAATATACAACCTTTATAAAATCCACACCACCCGCTTGGCAGCAGCTGCCCGCTGCCCGCTGCCTGAATTGAATATTTGATTTTCTCGGCTTTTCTCTACTATACTAAGCATGTATTATACATATAAACCTTTATATTGAATCACTCTATCTATTGGTGAAACGCTTGCGTACTTTAAAAGATCTAAACGCACACACATTTTGAGCGACTTCATTTTATACTATGTAATAATATTTTATACTATGAATGATTGTAAGCATAAATAAATATTATTGTTAGCTCAATGATCGTTTGCCATTACCCGAATAAGTGTTGAAACCACGTTTCCTCAAATTCAAATATGCCAGTTTTGAGCAAAAAAACGGCCTGTGTATTTGATAACTGCGCAAAACTTTGGCGGTTTTTTTTGACAAATAGACGAACTCTAAGGAGTGAACGAGCTCGGTGTAATAAGGATACCTATTGTAATCGATGTAAGATGTATTGTATTTGTCGTGCTCGCTCGTGTCGACTAATCACCGGTATTGTTGATTAAAAACTTTTGTCACGTCGATTTTTCAGGCGAGGTTCCCTGAATATGTTAACTTGAAGCACTTTTAATTACATAAGAGTTATTTTTTTAACCAAATTACGTAGAAGCTGAAAGCGTCCGCCGAACACCTCAAGCTAACAACCCTCGAAGACATGAGCACTTGCGCCAAACCCTATGTCTCAGAGGTTCAGGACAAGCTCACTAGCGCGACAACCCTGTCAAGTTTCGGCATCCGCATGGCCGACAAGATGGCGAGCCAGATGCAGTCCTGCAGGCAAACGAGGGGAGTCTATCAGCAATGGGGAGAACCGGAGGTCAACCAGGCTGAATGCTTGAAGAAGATAGTCTACTACAGCCAGAAGAATGTTCCATCAATTATTGCACAAATTACTAAAATGGTGAGTTAAATTATTCTTAAGATATCAGATGACAAAAACATACAGTCCTGCGGGCAGATCAGGGGCGACTATAACCAGGGAGAATGGGCGCTCAAAGAGGCCGTATTTTTTAGGAAAATAGTTCTTTATAGCAAGAAGAATGTTCCATTGATTATTGCAAAAAATAATAAAATGGTGAGTTCACATAAGAAGACCGGCTTTGCAACAATTTCTAATTTAATGAAGAAAAAAAATCAGAGTGTGCAATTCACACGCAGTAGAAGTGAAACTAGAAAGTCGTTAGATGTCACTTTCTTTTTTTGCCTGTTTATTTTAAAGTGGTTTGAAGATTGGTAATTATTTTACAAAAATAAAAATGTTTATTTTTTTTTGATTTGGTAGGATTCGAACCTCCGTTCGCTGGATGTCTCTCTGAGCAATGAGAATTCATGCCACGACGCTATTAGAGGCCCGCTCGTATTCGTGAATTAACTGCATTTTACTAGAACCGGAGACTGTCAAATAAATTATTTTTGTGACGCATTTCCGTTTCATCCGAATTTCAAATCGCTAACGTGGCTAAATAAGTTTCACTTAAAAAAATGTCACCTGAGACGCCGAAGTCCATTCCTCCCACTGCGGTGCAAGGCGATGGGTCAAGAGAGTCCAACTGGAGAGACCTAGGTTAGGTCTCTCTCAACCAATCTCTCCCGTTCCGATCCGAGATGCAGTAGGTGGGCAAACGCATTGGCCGCCATTGTAGTAAGAATAAAACAGAATATGGATCTACTAGGTTGGTTTAGGTTCGAAGTGTACACAAGAAGTTGTTACTTGTTATCAGCCTTAAAGATATATTTTTCCAGGTAACAAACGCAGTCTCCTCTCTTGTCCTGTTCCCGGTACAATTGTCCACCTGCGCAGGAGATTCCATCGCTAAAGCCAGCCACGACCACTTGGAAATGACGCAGAAGATCCCTGGCTGTAGTGGGGAGGATATGAACTCCCCCTCTTCTCTTCCGGAAACTATCAACGCAGATGATCGACTGGTGAATAAAAGGATAATAAACAGACAAATATTTTGAAAAAATCCAGTTTATTCATCGACCAATAGCTTTGGTCTAAGAGTTCTATGATAATTTTATTTTTAATATAATAGTTATAGTAATAATACTAATAATATTAATTAGAACTACGTTAACAAAGTTTAATTGCCATCATTCAAATTCAGCTATAGAACGAATTAATTTACCTAGAAATTTAGGAGGTGGAGGTATAGTCAAAATAACATATTTAAAACATAATCAGGTAGAAATGCTAAGAATTTTTTTCTTATCATTTCTACCTGATAATGTTTACTCAATAGGTAGGAAAACTGATAGTTCAGATATGCACAAAATAATTTACAAGGCAGATAGAAATATTTCGCCATTAAATTTATACGACGAGAAAGCCAGCATTCTTATAAATACCAACCAGGAATTATTAGATTCCTGGTCAAATAAAATTCTTCACGCAAAACACTTCAACTATCTCAACCAAACATATGTTGACAAACTTTCGTCAATCAAATGGTTAAGTATTGGAGACTTGAGCGCAGAAATAGAAGGATTTATGCTTGCCATTCAAGATAGTCATTAATACTAAAAATTATAGGAAGCATATCATCAAAGATACAAATCAAATTGATGATTTATGTAGAAAATGTTTGGCGTTTCCGGAAACTATAGAATATATTATATCGGGATGTTCTGTATTAGCGCCGTCCGAGTATAAATTTAGGCACAATCAAGTTTTAAAATAATTCACCAAAGTTCGGTAATTAAACATAACTTGATTGACTGCCGTAATGTACCATATTATGAATATGAACCAAATTCATTTTTAGAAAATTAATTTTATAAAATTTATTACGATAAAACTATTTTAACAGACAGAACAATTAGTCATAATAGACCCGATATAGTTTTACATGACAAAATTAAAAAATAACTAATATCATTGATGTCGCTATTCCAAATTCTTGTAATATTCAGAAAAATGTTTCTGAAAAAATTAGAAAATATACAGATTTATGAAATGAGATTAAAAGAATTTGGCATTCTCAGAACATAAAAATATTACCATTTGTTATTTCGGCTACTGGCATTATACCTAGCTGTCTCATTAAAAATTTAGGCGTATTAGATTTGTCAAATAATTTATATGAAAAAATGCAAAAGTCAGTCATTTTAAATACATGTAAGATTACGAAAGATTTTTGAAATATTTATTTTGAGGGATCAGTAGGATTTATCGGTCGAGTTAGGATTTCATGAGAGCCGAACCCTCTGATATGAAAATATCTGGAGTCGGTGAAATATTTTCCCATTGTGTTTCTGGTGGATTGATGTATTGTTTTGTATTTATTATACTTAAATAGTGCACTTACATTGCGTGGATTTACTAGATAATCATCTGTGGAAAAGTGTGTGGAAGGGTTAAGTCTTTCATTTGGGAAAGATTTAACCCGGACATAAAAAATGAAGGCATGTATGTTTAAATTGTAATTGGACATTAACATCCTATACAAACAGCTTTATTGCGGTTTAACGGGATTGTACCTTGAAAAACGATAAAAAAATTAAATTATTAACACCCGATTGTGGCAAAAATCAACCTTTTTTCAAAAACTTCTGGATTTTCTCTTAAATTTGTTTTGAATGTGGTATGCAATTTTAAATGTTTTGATCAACCAGTAAATTGATCCAAAAAAAAATTTCTTCTTCAAACACAGCAAACTTTTTTTTGGCACCATTTTAACAAAATTAATAGAATACTTAGTTTAAACCACTTTTATTGTTTATAAAAAACCAACAAACATGAGCAATGCTCACCCCATCAGGGATTACTAAAAACAAATTATAAATAATATAATACAATAGGCTTAACGGTGTCAATGGAGAAGTGATATTCAAATTAGCATTCACGCTCTTTCTGATTTATAAGATTTCCAATTAGTCCAATTAAATTAAATTTACGATGTAGTAACTCACTTCCACTATTGGAGTCAAAAGTGTGACTCGTCTCCAACAAATGATTGGAAAACTCCGAAAAACTATTATTGTTTAAAGATCTCATATGTTCCTTTACCCTTATTTCAAAGTTTCTCAATCATTGAAATTTTTTCCAATCTCTATAGTAAATTTTATGTTTTTATGAAGCTTGAAAAAGAAATTAAGAAAATTATTGAGTTGTACTTTAATATTATAGCGCAACTGTTAAAAATAACAGTTGTGCCTTATTATCAAAATATGTACATTGCTGGAAGAGGTATGTGGATGATGTGTTTTGTGTTTGGACTTGGACAGTGAAAAAACTCAATGTTTTTTCTCAATTTATTTATTTATTTACGCCCTTTTCGGGGCTTTTACATTTACATTTAAAAATATAAATACTATACATAACTGAACTGCTTCAGTAACAGTATTTTGTATTTTCTTAAAGATACATTGATGATGTCCACTGACCTGGTATAATTATTTCCCTCCATTAGTATTCTTGGCATAGAGGAATACATATGATAGTTAGTTCCAGAATTTCCGCTCTGAAATAAGTCCTGACTTCTAGTAACACGTAGTGGAATCCGGAAACTTATCAATCAAGCAATACCGGACTATCAACTAAATCATTTAGAATTTTATACAGAAATACCAAGTCAGTGAAAATTCTTCTGTCTGACAATTTGAGCATATTCATATCATTTAAAACAGTATTGTAGTTCAACATAATTGCTGGAATACCCATTTTAAAATTTAGATAACGTAAGAATTTGTTTTGTATTCTTTCAACAGCTTTTACATGTATATTATAATATGGGCTCCAGACGGGAGAATTGTACTCAAGTTGACTTCTAATAAATGGAAAATATAAAAGTTTAATACACTTTATATTGTTAAAATTTCTAGTTAGCCTAATAATTTAATTTAATTTCTAATTTAATTTCTTAAACAAACTCCAGAAAAACATAAAATTTACTTCAGAGATTGGACAAAATTTCAACATAAACTTTTTATACTTAATATTTCAATTATTAATAATATAATTAAATTTAATGTTTTTCGTAAAGATACATATACATACCTACAGATGTTATAATCCACAATACATCAAATCATCCAATTTCTCAAAAAATTTCAGCTTTCCTTTCTTATGGTTCATAGATTAATTAATGTAGCACTACCTCCCAGTAATTTCTTAATAAAACTCAATCTTATTAAACAAATTGCAATCAATAATGGATATAACACAAATTTAATTGAAAACATTCTTAACAAAAAATACAAGGATAAATTCGTTTAATCATAATTTATACCTAATGTACTAAAAGATCAGGAAGGGAAAAAATGGAGGAAAATTGTATTTTTTTTAAATAATAAAATTTCCATAATAAATAAAGAATTTTTGTAATAATAAATAAAGAAATTACCAAATGAAATTCTTCCTGCAGTTTAAATTACATTCTGAATAATAAGGATAGAGATTCGAAAATGAAAAATCTGTAATCTATAAATTGAAGTGTAATCATTGTGGTTACTTTTGAATCGGTAAAACTTCGAGAAACTTTGAAATAAGGATAAAGGAACATATGAGATGTTAAAGAAATGTTAGAAACAATAATAGTTTCTCAGAGTTTGCCAATCATTTGTTGGCGACGAGTCACATGAAAATAATGGAATTGTGTTACTATTGAAATGGCTTTAGCCGGGTTTGGCGACCAGATCTGAATAGCCAGGTACTTCCCCACCTTCCTCATTCCTATCTCCTTTCTATCCCCACTACCTTCAGCCTCACAACATACCCAATTGGGGATGCCATAGTCTCACTGGCTCCAAACGGGAGCAGCTGGGACTCTTGTGCGGTATTCATATTAAAAAAAACCAGATGTTAAATTTGAAGGTGCTCAAATGGACAAACTCGAAATCTTCGAAATCAAAAAGAGCGTGAATGCTAATTTGAATATTATTAATAATCAAAAATTGTTTTTAAATGACCCCTCATTAAACTTGTTCCCTTTGTAAATTGTGCCCTATTTCCCCTCTGCCCCCTCCCCCTTCCCGTTTTCACTTCTCCATTGACACCTATTAATTGTCTATTATTATTTATAAGTAGTTTTAAGTAAACCCTGATGAGGTGAGCATTGCTCATGAAATATGTTGTTTTTTTATAAATAACCAGCGAGCTATGCCACTAATACCTAAAGAAATTGTTTCTCCCTGCGTGTCTTTTCCCATTCGTCGCGTTCCCCTTCCGTCTACCTTTCCCCTCTTATGTCCCCTTCCTCTCACGCGTTCCCCCTTCACCTTCCCCGCCCCTTCCTCTCCACTCTCCCACAAACCACCCTAGCGCGATCCCCTCCCCTCTCCAGCATTCAATATATTCAGTCCCAGTACAATCAGATTTTCAAATAGCTCGCGTGCCACCTATTGCAATTTTTTTTATAAATTTTTATTTTTCACATGTAACAAACATTCATGTTTGAATATTATAAGAACAATCAATCAAATTTGGTACCTAAAATAGGTTGGTAGGTAGCTATCATAACTATTTGAAATAATATAATTTTCAATTAGATTCAAAGTATTCGATTTTGATTAGTACCGTAAGTGGGTACTTCGATTAAATTCATTAATTTAAAAAGTTTATTCGAATATCGAATTTTGATTGAACAATCGATGTTTTAAAATGTCATTTTCAAATTGTGACATTTTTGTAAGAGTTTTTGTAATGAACAAAAAAATTCAGATGGATTGTCATGTTGTTTTAATAATCCAGAAACCTTCGCGAGGGTGGAAAAAGGGTATTTTGAAAGTTTGAACATTTATTATGCTTAATATAGCAACGCATAGCGGACATACATACTTACAAACATTTTTAGATTTTTATATATATATATATAGATAGATAAATAGATAAAAGTGGTTTAACCTAAGTATACAATTCATTTTGAATATATTTTTTTGTCCTTCTTCTCTTTTGTCCAGTCGTCCTATAGCGAAATGGGAATTGAATGCGGTTGTTTTGAAATTTGCCAGATATTGTGTTTTATAGGCATTTTGATAGGAATAAATTCAATGTAAAATTATAGGTACATCGTTTAGTCACACATCTCCGAAAAATCAAAATTTGAGTTGAGTATGCAGTTACGTGTAAAAGTACCCTCTATCTGGTACAATACTCAGATTACTCATAAACACCACCAAATCAATTATGATGCACAAAAGCTTGTAGTGAATTAAAGTAGATGTTGATGTTTTCTGCCTACTAGTAGGATATTTTAAAAGATCATAAAAATATACCGGATCGTTATGCTTTCAGGTGTTATTTTATAGCATATTTAATATGTAAAACTCAGACACCTGTAAATAATATTTGATTTATGGCGAGCTCTCGAAAATTACTTTCCTCATTGTCTCAAAACTAAGTATTTGGAGATGTCTGATTAATAAACTGGAAGATCGATATATTTAAAAAATATTTAGGTCCTTAGTTTGTTTATTTTATTTTATAATATGAAGGGTGAAGGGTTTTAAGTTATAGTGTTCGAAATCTAGAAAAATATTACTAGCAAAATGCTTTTTTTTAATTTGAGTAATGGTGAAATGAAAATATATATTTAATTATTTCACCACTAACAAACGAAAAATGTGAAACAGAAAAAGATTCGGTCACATCTGGAAATTGAACCCAGGATCTCTTCCTTTGTATTGCTCTGACCACTGAGCTAATTCCACCATAGCAGTTTCCGTCTGTTTTTAACTACATAATGCATATTGTTTTCATATAAGTATTGAAAATATATACATAAAATATTTAAAAAACATGGATTTTTTTTACTGTGAATACCTTTACACCTCACCTTGATAAAATAAGACATAAGAAAAATAATAAAATAAGAAAATGGCGGGAAAAACAATAAAATAAGCTAAGTGCTCTTTTCTGGCCTCCTGACATCTACATTTTTACTCCAAATATGCTCAGGAATCGCTGGTTAAAATCGCTCGAGTTCGTACTTTTACACCTGTATATATATATCTGAGTACCTACGTAAAAGTCAATTGGGCGTTCAAATAAATGAATTTATAAGTTACTGCTTTTGGGCTGTAATAAGTATAAATATTTGGTAAAAAACGAAGGCGTTATTTTTTAATCGGTTTATTGAAGTAACACCACATACCAAGAAGTCCGAGAAAATTAATTAACTGTGACTTTTTAAATTAATATTTTCCTATGATATTTTTTTTTTCTTGGGACACTCTTTAATATTTTGCATGATTTTAAAAGCGTCCGTCTTAATCGTTGATTGACAACTAGTCAATTTGAGCGGCACTCCATTGGAGATTTGAAATGCGTCATGAACCTGTAAATGAGAAATCACAGAGGTTAATGTTTAAAATAATTAATGAGAGACGAAGAATCAACAATTTATATCAATGCTAATTACTAAACTAAACTTAGTCCTCTCTCTTCTCTCCGTCCCCTGATAAGTCGTATCCCTCTTCGACATTATTACATCAATCTGCCAGATAATAATTATTTATACCTGCATCATACAATTTTACATGTCTATGTTTAATTAATTATTTTATATTATTTTATATTGTGGCGGTCTATACTTTCTTGTTTTCTTTTTCAAATTAAGTATATTACAGACCCCAATAAAGGACTCCATTGAAATTCTTGGAGTAAGTATATGACGACCTCCGTAGTCCAGTGGCTAAGACTCTTGACTCACAATCCGAAGGTCGCGGGTTCGAACCCGGCGTGCGCAAATAAATTTTATTTGATTAATTTTTTTTTATTTCACAATTAATTCATTTAAAATAATATATAGTATATTTGCTGCACGTTCCAGAGCGGAAGATACTATCAGTATTGCCCTGGTGTAAGACCACCATTCAGAATTGAAACGTTGCTTGAAAATGGCTTTAGCCGTGTTTGGTGACCAGATCTGAATAGCCAGGAACTTCCCAACCTTCCTCTTCCCCACCTCCTTCCCCTCCCCACTACCTTCAGCCTCACAACATACCCCAATTGGGGATGCCATAGTCTCACTGGCTCCAGACGGGAGCAGTTGAGATTCTTGTGCGGTATTCACTGTAAAAAAAAAAAAAAAGACCGGCTCAAGAATCGCGGCTTCCTAAAAGCCGAAGAATATCTGTTTTCCAAGAAACTGGGCGTCTTGCATAGGACTTGCAGATTCTTCAATAGATATATATTAACTGCTAACCCTGTGCAAATCTCAAGTATGCCCAACAATTGAATTATATCATACGCATGTTAATTTTATGATTTGGAAGGCGGGATTAAGTACTGCTGCCCCGGGAACCATTTATTGGATAACCAACACCTCTGCCATAGGTCACCCCAAGTGGTTTGCTACGTTTGGTAACTTAGCAGGGATGCCCAAATATATGGGGTGAGTTTTGTGCAGGTCTTGGCGGCGGATACGTCTGCCGACCTGCTGCGTGGCGGGCCGGATCAAGAGAGACTGATTTAGAAAGACCTTTTAACCTTTCCAGCCAGACTCTCTCGACCCATCACCTTGCACCGAAGTGGAAGAGATGAATTCATTCCTGGACACATTAAAGAACATTTTATATATTATAGTTCCCAATTATATTCTCTGCGTGCGAACTGTACCCAAATTTCTCTAAATAAACAAAACAGAGTTAATCTCATGTGACCTCCCAGATATGGTCCTGTATATTTTCTGCCTGTACAATACATTTTTACTGGGTTCATTGGTCAAATCATTGTATATGATGTAGTTCGTATCGGTGATCAATGAGCCGGTAGATGCAATTTTCAGCCTTAAATTGTTATAATTTGTGATTAGTTAGTAGTTAGAAGTAAGATTGTAGAAATGTATTATAAATTTGTACAGCGCCCTTGAGGTGATTTTCCACAAAAACGGCGCTATACAAGTCATTCAAATATTATTATTATTATTATTGAACCTCAGATTACTACCCATCTCTCAAAACCTTTTCCTTCCCAGAACTTCTTCTCTCCTTCCTTTCCATAAAAAACCCTCCACACAGCATCTCCAAAGATGACATAGGCCCTGGGGGATTTTTTTCCTCAGGGCCTATACCATGCGGAGCTAATGTAAAAAAAATAAATACATTCAAATATTTACATATTTTGCTTCACCGCCATAAAGTTTAACTCCCTTAAACTGGGGACTCCTCCGACCGTGAACTTGAACATTTGCATGAACTCTATTTTTTTTTCTCCTACGTTCGTTGAAACATGGTTGAAACATTGGGGCAAAGTGAACGTGGCCACATACTTTTTGTCTAGTGGTCTGTGGTAAAGATGTATCCACGCACTGAACACTTGACGTATGACGTTCACGTAAAAGTCAAGATGAGTTCTTATGAGAAAGAGATGCTAAATCAGGGAGAAAACACGGATTTAATAGATATTTTAATAAATATTTACTTATCAGGAAAGATTTCTGGCTAATATCGACTATTACACTACCTAAATTAACCATTTAAGAATTTCACCTACGTAAATAATTACGTAAACGTCGACAAACGTCAAGTTCTGATGAGAAAGAGATTCTTACGATTTTAGCGATAAGATTGTAGTTGTTATGTGTAAGTCAGCATCAGGGAGAAAAGGCAGATTTCAAGATTTTAAGATTTCAAAATTTCATTTCATTTTAGACCGTACTACCTCGAAATTTTATTAGGTATTTATTGATTAGGAATTCAAAATACAATACCAATTTGGATTGGTCAATTTCTTTCGTTTCTCTGAAACCGTTTTGAACGAAATGGGTTTAACTTTTTTTTTAAAGAAAACAAATATTCCCGGTTTACAGATATGCAGACAATATTTGAAAATCTCCTACTACCACCACAGTAAACGGAAAATGTTTTTTGTGTCGTGATGGAGGACTTAGCCAGCAGAGGAATCGAACACGTGATGCCCGCGATGTCAACTCAGCCACCGACATGTCTTATATTATACTACAACTAATTATAATACATGTGCAAGTAAAATTTCACCAGAAATGAATTGGCATTACATCAATATTTCTGGCTACTTGCATACATAAATGAACCATTTAAAATTTTCAAAACAACAAGGCTTATCATAAATTGTACATAGGTTTATGGGCCCTCTACATCAAAATAATAGACGTTATTTACAGATGAGTTCACCGTGGAAATAATCATCAATTACGACAGTATTTATTTACCATTTATTAAACTCATAATTACTAGGCTCGCTCAGTTGACATAACCCCAAAAACTGGTTCGATTTATTCTCCGTGGCTGGCCGCGTCACGCGGCTGCCGCTAAAAAAATTAACTAACCCCCTCCCGCCTGCCTTCCCCGTTTCTCCAAGAAAGAGAAAGTTTTCCACCGACTACAGAGCGCATGTATGTACATTGCATCTGTGAACAAGAATTGTTCAAAGCGTGTGCCCCCATTGACAAAGTTTATAATGATGTTCAAGCAAATTTTCATGTCGGAGGTCACAAGAGACCTGGCTTAGTATGTGCCTTATCAGTGTTTATATCTTGCTCTTGAGAATTATTCGCAAACATAGGTATATAGGGTGTAACAGCAAGTACCCGAAGGATTTTAATTATCGATTCCTGAGCATATTTGGAGTACAAAAAGTTTATGTCATTTAGCTGTCCGACGATAATTTTTCAATTAAAGACAAAACAAATTCAATCACACTTCCCCCGTAACCACACTTCTACACGTCGCCGAGGGATCACGAGATATGCACGTGTGTTATTTCTGGAACGAGATGGAATGCTTATCGCGTGACCCGCTATACCAGTGATTCTGAACGGGGGCGCCAGCGCCCCCCCCGTGGGCGTTTTGGAGGTCTGTGGGGGCGTTTTTAAATTTTTAGCATTTAGGGAGCGCTGCAGAAGTTCGAGTAGGCATTGTGTCAAAATATAAAATAAGCTAATTCATGAGCTAGGCACACTGGCACATTGACACTATTTCTTAAGGTGCAACAATTTGACAATTTCTGTTAAATAAATACACTTTCATGTCAATTTAATAATAATGTGTTTTATTTATACTTCTCAGCATTTATTTGTAGTAGGAAATCCATTGCTGCGTAAATGGACGAAATTCGCTAACTACTCGTTTGCGACGTGTGAAAGAAAAAATATTTTATTTATTTTAATTAAAAGTGTCTCGGATAAATATATCTTTTTTTTTTTTTTTTTTTTTTTTTTTTTAGAAGATGGTAATCTAGGACATACAGTATATAGAAAACCAACGCATACAAATCGGTATCTACATGCCGATTCGCACCACCACCCAGCGCAGAAGAGAGGACTTATCCATACTTTGGTGACCCGAGCGACCAGAATATGTGAAGAAACAAAACTTGGAGCAGAACTTATAAAGCTGACCGATGCACTGGAGCGCAACGGTTACCCGGCAAGTCAAACAAGGCAAATTATAAGAGCCAAATCTACACCGAACGAAGACAGAGTTGAACAAGAGTCAAAAGCCTGTGCTTTCCTGCCTTTCGTTCACAATGTGACAGACAGAATTGCCAGGCTGTTGAGAAAAGAAAGCATCAAGACTGTCTTCGGAACCACTACTAAAATCCACGACCTACTGAGGTCTGCAAAGACCAAGTTTCCTCTGGAAGCAGATGGAGTGTATAAACTCAGCTGTTCCGGATGTGACAAAGTTTATGTAGGCCAAACAGAGCGGACGATTTCCAAAAGGATAGCTGAACATTTTCGTGCTTGTAAACTCGGCCACCCTGATAAATCGGCAATCGCCGAGCACTTAATTGAGACCGGCCATTACTTTGGATTCGTTCCTGAGGTCCTGGGAAGACCCAAAACTTACAGATCACGCCTGATTACGGAGGCTATCGAAATCTACAAAAATCCAATTAATATTAATAGAGACGACGGAGCTAAGCTCAACAGCTCTTGGTATCCGGTAATTGACCGCTACACCAAAGCTAAACGCAAAAAATACCATGTCTAAGTATACTGTAATATCATATAATAATACAATATAAAGGTATAAAACCATTTTTGCTTATATTGGCTACTTTCGCTTTAACCACTTGAACTCTGTTGTCTAATTCTAGAATAAGGATGGCGCCACTTTCGTCGGCAATTCTCACATGGACGGACCCCAGGCTAACGTAAATACTGCGCTTTCACTAAAATCGCAGTTCCCTTTCTCCTGAAATACCTACCAGCTCGTAGTGAATTGAAGCTGGCGACACGGTATCGCTTCCAAGTAAATAATCACACACTTTACACTAACAATTACACATCGTCGGATCTACCGGATCTGCCCTGATGATGGACACTGCAACGCTGTCCGAAACGTCGGCTATAGTAGGAGGTAGCGCAACACGGCATAACACCCCAAAAACTAACAACGAAAATTTTTTTGGCCGTGAAAATCTAAAAACTTATCATATCTGATTTTGTTTATGCGAATTCCTATTGCCCTTTTTGTAAAAGTCTAAATGAATTTTATTTTTTATTGGAACAACTATCTTATTATACCTTTTGAAAATTATTTCCATCAATAATAAGATACTGAAAAGAATAAATAATATGGTGCAGAAAAAAAAACAGTCGAAGATAATATTATTAATTCTGAAATTTGAAATGTGAGATTGAAAAAGATTATCTGATGGTTTAAATCTCAGGGGCTGAAATAGTAAGGCATTTGTCACGGTAAGACGAGGGGTTCTGGGTTTGACTCACAGTTGCCTTTATATTTTACCGTTATCTTTATATTTTTCTGTGTCTGGTTCTCTTTCATATTTTTATTTAGATTATTAGTATTATCTTCTTCAATGAAAAAAATATCATCGGACAACGAAACAGACATTTATTTTTTACTCCAAATATACTAAATAGTGTTGGATGATAAAGGTATGTAAATGATAAATATCACTTTCAGAAAGGCGCTTACCGACCTTCTGATGAGTGACTATGACAGTGTTTACAACTTGTTTCACATACTCAGATAGATATATAAATTTTCAACATCATTACATACTAGCACCATATGTTTACAGGTTTATTTTATTTACATGTTTATTTTACGTACTTTTTTTTCTCTTTGCTATTTTTTATTATAACTTTACCAATTTTACCATGTGTTTACACTAGACTACACTCAAAGTAACTATCATTAATTAATCACCATGAAACAAGCAGCCGCCTAGTATGGTGATTTAATAAATCTTATCTATGTAAATGTCTAATATATGTAACATGTATTTTATAAATAAATAAAGTGGTTTTATTCATTAATGTAGTGTATGATCACCACTAAGTGTTAGCTTCCTTAAATAAAATTATTTTTTTGGAATATTAATTCATCACACACATACTATCTATTTCCGTCAGCCATCAACGCCAAATATATAAAATGCCTTAATAAGGTTCCATGTCAATTCAGAAACAAGTCAACTCAACACCTCCTTGAAAAGTCATTACAACCTAAAAATAATTTTTAAATATCCCATAACACTAAACTAGTGTAACCTATTTAAAGATTGTTTTCATCACTTTTAATGACTTTTCAAAGGAGGTTCTGAGTTGATTTCATTCTGAGTTGTCCGGTCACCACATTATAAATACAAATACGTATAATGTTTAATTTTAGGCAAAAGCCGTGCCGTAGTACCATAAACAGAAAGGTGAGTTTTGAAAATTTTAAAATGATTAACAAACCGCAGTCTTCATTTTCACGAGAACTTGTTTCACAGACGTCTTTGTTACACGGAGTTTTTCCGACAGACATTTAAAAATTCCAACTTTTTCAATAGATTGACATTTAGCTTCCTCTTCGGAGAGTTCTTTGTACAGTGCCTTAGCTTCACTAATTACTTTTACAGCTTCATGAATAGCCTTATTGCTCTTTTTAACAATGTTGTTAACACAAGCCATTGTTCCTGTGCTGCTCTTTTTTACCAATCTGTCAAATGCAGATTGTTGGCCCTGTGTGTAAAAGAAAACTTTGATTTACATTCGTTTTTACAGTCTATCATTTTTAATAATAAATGATTTTTAAATTACAACTGATAAATAACCGCTTACCATACATAAATGGTTGTTTATTAGTTTTGTAAATATTAAAATACATTAGGAGAGCTATAAATGTCAACCTAAAATTCGGTCTCCTGCAATTGAGAACCAAAACAATTGCTTACGGATTACGATAAACATCGCAAATGTAAGGAAATTGTTCATGTCAATTTAATAGTAATGTATAAGCAAATGTGTAAGAAAATTGTGCCTGTCCTCGGTCGCAGGAGACCGGACTTCACCTTTCTCTGCATAATGTCAGATAAAAAAACTGTTTTGGTTACAAAAGAACTTCAGTATTTTGATGAAGGGGTTTATAAAGGAAATGGAAGACGGGTTAAAAAGCAGGCTTTTCAAATTCAAATAAAATAATATTATCGTATAAAACATTAATATTATTTATATGAACTTAAAAAGCCTAGAAAATTTTAAATATGCCAGTGCCTAGTGTAAAAATTACCAACCTACCAAAACGCACTTAGCGACGCTCGCAGATTTGTCGTTTATGTTTTTAACTACTTTTTTCACACCCTCTTTGACGTTTTTGATATATTCGGCGTCCTTTTTCAAAAACTTTTCTTTAAATATGTTAATTTTTGAAATCATCACAAGTTTAGCTTGTTCTACAGCTTTCACTGTGATCATGATACTATTACGCGTTTTGTTGAAAAGGTATTGGAAAAAAGATAAAGAAATTCTTTGATCCAGCAATAAATTTGTTTCCGAATCGGCGGTATTTTTTAATATTTGTGAGTCGGTATTTATTAGATCCATGTCGTTATGGATATCGTCAATTTTGTCTCTCAGATACTCTTCAATTAACAAGACATCGCTCGTCAATTCATAGCAATCAGCCTAAAAGATATGAACGAGATGATATAAGCTTTAGGTTAATACAAAAATAAACTTATTTTGTCACCTTTCGTGACAACTTCAAGACACTTTCTATATTAAAAACATATTTTTTTTATTTAAAAAATTATATTTCTTATACTTCATAGATACATATAACATATTTATAAAAATAAGACAAAAATAATTTCTACCAGTTTGACGATTGTTGATAAAGTTATGAAGAATATCGGCAATATAAGCCATTGTTTCATTTTAGAAATGAATGTCAACGTTTTGTAAAATAACCCGAGTAAATTTCAAAGCCTTAAACAATGTTTAAAAGTGAGGGCTATTGTTTTGTTACAAGACTATTTATAATGTTTTATCTAAGATGCTATAACTGTAATCAATTGAGAAAGCAACACCACCATCAATTGAGAAAGCAAAGCAACACCAGGCCAATACATAAACACTCAAGGTTTTATGAGTGATATTCAATTGTTTTAAGCTTGGCTTATTTTGCTGCTGATAAATAAAGAGAAATAATTTAAAGGGTTACCATATAAATATTTGGTTGGGAGGAAAAAATATGTATTACAGCATTTGAATATCACACTATGTGTTTGTCGCTTGTAAAAGTTTGTTTTTTGTCATATATGGCTCAATACTTGATTAGGTTAGGTTAAGGATTGACATTGTTGTTAGACGATCAATCTTGTTCTACTTGCTGACCATAAGCGGCTGCTCAACTGACTATATTTGTCATCAGAAAACATTTATATTATGCTGATAAATAATAACTTGTTTTTAATTAAAAAAGAAAGACAAACATTCCGGGTTACGAATAACCCAACAATGTTTGAAAATCTCCTACTACCACCACATAAAGCGGAAAACGTTGCTTGTGTTGTGATGGAGGACTAAGGAATCGAACACGCGACGCCCGGGAGGGACCCAAACGCGATGCCCACTCAACCACTGACCGGTCGAAAACTATTACCGCATTCAAAAAAGAAATGAGAAATATTTTGATCACGTTTTGCATAAAACTAAATTCTGTCCACAGTAAGTAATAGTCCATGTAACACTTTTCGAGAAGTTATTTCATCTTTGAAAACTAACAAAATATCTATAAAAACCGAAAACACAATTGATTTTCTCAAATGAAAACCTTGAGGTATTAAGTTTTAGTTTTCCATTAAGATGTAATCAAAATTGTAACATTCAGCTAAATTAAAGTGGTAAAATAAATAGGTGTATACTTACAGTAATTTTTTTAGAAACCCACGATTAATTAACCTTTTCATTATCTTTTAGCATTGCGTTAACACGAAGCGCAGCGCAATGAAGATCGTCAGAGGTATCTATTAATTGTATGCAAAAATAAATATATTTTTTAAATGTATATTAATTAAATATATATTATTTCACGACCAAGTGAATCAAATACTAGTCGAGACATGTAAAGAGTCGGAATAATAGAAAAGCGTGAATGAGACGATGTATGAATGTGAACGAGGCAAGGAGTAAGTGCCAAGATCGAGTTGTTTGGTGGTCCATCCTCTCTGCCTATCCCTGCGGGGAAACGGCGTGATGTTTAGTTAGTTAGTTTTTTATATTATTTCTTAGAACAGTTGTAAAGCTATTTGCTTCAGGTTTATCAAATACGTACTGTATTGTGCAAATTAATAGAATCATTGTTAATTATTACGGTAAAACCATTTATTGCTTGTAAAATATATGTTTTCATAATTATTATACAACTACTATTATGCAAATTAATAGGTAATATCTCCCCTTATGGCTTCAATAACTGCTTTCCAGTGGCGGCTCGAGTACTTCTTTAGTGGTGGGGATCGACGTTTTTTTACGTACTGTACCGTAATTTCACCACCCGTAGAATATAATATAAAATTTCTCAAAAAAAAAAATTGATGTTCTAATCATGCAAGTCGGATATATTTAACACAACATAATATAAAATGTCTATAGATATATGCCAATTTACAATTTAATATAATAAAAATAAAGCTTTACCTTGCAAGATTATTATCAAACTAATTTGAACGCGAGCGATTCCCGCCCGTAACTTCGCAAACAAATGGTTCTATGGGGATCCAAAGGATTGTCCCCGCAAGTACTTGAATTCACATCCTACTGCGCATGCGCAGTCACATACGATCGCGAAACAACGCAAAGAAAGTATGGGGATAGTTCGGATTGTCCCCAAGTGCGCATTAGATTCTGCGCACCCAGAAATAGACCCGCTGTTTTTTGCGCCGTACATCGTTCGCTGTACGCGCGTAGGGTCTTATTAAAATCACCCGGAATAATTGTTTGTATTTTATTTCTGCAAATGTTAATTATTTTTATTTTTAAAGAATTTATTCATTTTGGCGAAGACAAAGCATCGATGAGTGTAACTGGTGGGGACTGACCCCATTGTCCCCCTGTGGAGAACCGCCACTGCTGCTTTCACTCGTTTTGGCTTGGACTCCGCTAGTTTTTGACAATTTTCAAAGATCCTCTCATCCCAAAATTAAACCTAAAAGAGCGTTTCCGCCATCTTTGTTATTGTAGTGCAGTCGATTTTGCATACTCTAGCTTTGCAAATGGCCCATTAATTCTCAATAGTGTTCATATCTGATGTGTTTTCGGGCCAATCTAAAACGGTTATCTCCTTATCCTGGAAATATTTCATAATTTCCTTCGACTTGTGGCAGGGAGCAGAGTCCTGTTGGAGAATTGCTCCTCCTTGGAGTTGTCACTTTTCAAGTTCTTTGTTCAAATGCTATTTCGACATCGATTTTTATTTTCGACTATTCATCATTCCTTCGTTTTTCACCAAAGATTCAACCCCTTTGTGTGAAAAATACCACCAAAACATTTATTTATTGAAACATCTGGTTGTTTTTCAGTATGGTCGAAGGAAATTAAGAAATATTTCCAGGATTTTTTTTAAAATTTTATTTATTAATTTGAATATAATTACATCAAACACAATATAAAATATGGGTAGTCCCACAAAGCTGTGACAGATCAGCTTGTCTGTAGGTTCCACCATTTAATATTATTACATAACACAGAATAGCTTAAGTTTCAAAATAATATAAGATTTAGGATGATGTGTTGTTCATTTATTAACCACTTTTTTGTCAGTTTAGGGCAGGGTTCTTCATTATTTTTTTAAATTAATATTTTGATTCAATATGTTATAAATCAAAGGTATCATATATTCGAGCGTTCTGCTACCATACTTCTTTGATATTCGTTGTATTTTTAGGCCTTTGTTTTCGGTAAATCTTGTTGTGTGACTATGCACCAATAACTTTTTATACGCGCTTACTCCCAAATTATCCATAATTATAATGTACCAGAGAAGCCCTTTAATTGGAAGTAGTATGCCCTCAGACCTTGTTTGAGACAGTTGTTTCTTTGTTTGTAAATGATAGGTTTAATTTTTTTTTTTTAACTAAAGCAGTTTCTAAATTTTGAATGTATTTAATATTAATTATGCTCGAGTGTCCCCAAGTTCGAATTCCATATCTTAGTATGGATTTGACCATAGAATGATAAATAAGTTTGAGAATGCATTGAGGCAACACAAATTTTAATTTATTAAAATTACTCGCCAAACATCGGAGCTGGTTACAAATTTTAATCACTTGTTTGTCCCATTTAAAGTTATTGTCTACGATCATGCCAAGGTAAGTATATTTATTTGTAAAATCAATTTTTTCACAGTAGCATATATTAGCAATTTTTCTATGAGTACATTCAAAATTATGTGCAGTTATTTTAGGTAAATTCCACATTTTCAAGCTCGGTGATCATATATACACACTTAGTTTTTTTTGACATTAATAATTAGTCCTACATCATGAGACCATTTGAGTAACTCGTTAAAGTCTCTTTTTAATTCTTTAATAGCTATTTCCGGGTTTTCGTTTGATACAACTAGTGCAGTTATCATCTGCAAAAATGAATCTACAGGCTATTTTAAAAAGTTTAGACAAAACAATAACATAGGTAGGTATATAATGTATAATTTCGGCCCTAAAATTGACCCTTGTGGTACTCATTTCATTCAAAACCTTTACATACATTTTTCTATTTATTAAATAGTTTTTGAAAAAATTATAGGAGTTTACCACGTATTCCTATGCGTTCAAGTTCCTTGATTAATTTTGTGTGGCTGAGTGTATCGAAAGCTTTTGATAAATCAATAAATAATACCAGTACATGTTTTCTAGAGTTCAGCTGGGAATTTATATAATTAGAAAATTTTTCGAACAGTTTATCACAGCTTTTTTTTAGAAGGCATACTGACATTCATCAATAATGCCAAATTTATTTAAATATTTATCCAAATTTATCGATATACATTTTTCTAAGATTTTTTCTAATGCTGGTAATAATGAAATAGGTCTATAATTATTTATTACGGTGTGATCTCCATTTTTATAAATGGGCCGTATGATGCTGCATTTTAGTTCAGCTGGAATGATGCTTGTGTCATTATTTTTGTTAATTAGGTGGGTAATCATAGGACTAAGTAATTTTGCATGTTTTTTTAGATCATACATGCGAATTAGATCCACGCCCGGTGTCTTGGAATTTTTCATTCTTCCGATAATGCATTCAGTTTGTTTGCACTAGCTCTTGGTAGGTACATCGAATGTTGCAAATGTTCTTGCTTCCACGCAGACGCTTGAACGTTATATTCGTGTAATAACTGATTTACACCCTCGTCAAAGAAATTTGCAAAGTTTTCTACCGCCACATCCGCTGTTTTAGAATTTAAAAAATATTTAGAAATAATTTCGTCACAATCGGATTTATTTTTCCTTCCCTATATTTGATTTACTTCATTCCATGTTTTTTTAATGTCCCTGAAGAAATTGTTAAATTTATTATTATAATTTTTTTTTGTGTTTAATATTTTTTTATTTGGTTTATTTCTGTATTTCTTGTATTCGATTTCAAATATTTTATTGTTTGGCGTGTTTTTTCCATTTTCTCCATAGTGTGTCTCGTAGTTGTATATTTTCAATGAGGTTTAATTTATCCAGCCTTTTTGGTTATTACGATGTTTATTTTTAAACCTAACATTTATCTGTACAAAAGTTGGTGTAAAATAATGTACCTACCAATATAACCATGCACATTTAGATTTTCAACAAAATAAAATTCCTTTCTCATATGCATACCATATAGTACCTACTCTTATTTTATATATTTATAATTACATACCTTTGTTATATTTATTATTTATTATTTATTATTATTTATTTATTAATTTATTTATTTATAACTCTTTTATATTACTCTATAGCAATTTAGATTCTTTTATATTTTTTTGTATTCTTGAATATCATATAATTTTATGTATATAATTTCTTAATTCTTTCACATTCTTCATATTTCATTTGTTAATGTACCTACTGTATATAAAATCGACCACCACAACACGGGCATGTGCCTAGCATGGTGGTCGAAAAGTCCCCAATGTATGTAATGAAAAATCTAATGATTAAAGAAAACTTAAAAAAAAAAAAAAAAAAATTTGTATTCGATTTTGTTATGATACTTTTTTCGTAAATATATTTAAATTTAGATTTTATTTCTTCATAAATTAAGTTAGTAAATTGTCATAAATCTATCAGTGATTTCAATCAGTAGATCCACTTTTTCCCGATATTACAGTATATTTCGTATGATGCGATTTATTGTAGGTACCTGTCTCATAAGTAGAGAAACGAATCGTGGTTGCGATAAGGTAGTGGTCCGCTATTATTGTTTCACATACGCATGAGCTGATTTCATTTGTCTCTCTCTCTTTTATATAGATATGATCTAGACATGTCGCCGTTATATAGTTAGTCACTATGGCTTCACGGGTCACATCATAAATACATTTTAAAATCAAAATTTATCTATAATGTTTTCATATTGCATTAAATTGATTCCTGATAATTTAATAAATTTATGTTCGTATCCCCGAGTACCATAACAGATTCTTTAATTTCGATGTTTCCCAAAATAACTTCTAACTCTTCGAGAAATACATTTTTATTTGAATTAGGTGGTCTGTATATTGCCAGTATATGTAGACGTTTATGTTTTTTGACATAAATAGTTCCGTAAACACATTCAAAATTAGTTGGCATTATGTTAATTTTTTCAAACCTAAGGTGATATTTTTCGTATAGAATAACCCCGCCTCCCGATCTGTTTTTTCGACAAAAGTAATGAGAACTAAATCCCGATATTGTGTTCTATAGATTTATATCATTTTGATTTATTGAGGTTTCACAAAGCGTTATATCAATATTTCTCAGAGAGCTAGAAATAACGAGAAGAAACGTTTCCCAATATTTTGATAAAGATCGAATATTCAAGTTGATTGCAGTTAAATTATTATTTCCTGATACATGTTTTTTGATAATCCAGTTTTCAAAACATCGCGTGCGTTCATAATCTATTTCAGAGATGTCAAATTCTTCGTTTAAATCGCCATTTTGAATAATATTTTAAAGTGCAGCAGTAATTTATAAACATGTGTAAGGATTTAAATAAACATAAAATATATGTAGCTATTATTGTAGTAGTGAGCCTTTCCAGTACGCATTGTTCATGGTTTATTTCAAAGCAAGGTAGATTTAATAATTGGCAAATGTTAAATAAAGATCGCTATAATACCCTCTACATATATGAGTAAATAAGAATACAGAAGCAACAGAATAGAATTCATGTTAACACTTTGGTAATAGGACAATTAATTTAAATATATGTTTAGTGTTAATTTTCACATGGATATGAAATGTTCGTACTTGAGAAGTAAAATATGAATATTGTTATTTTGAAGAGAAGGTAATAATAAATTATTATTATTTATATGTATATATATATTTTTTAGAGTACTAACATACCTAGTCAAATTCTATACGACTTTGGGCGATAAACATCATCTTTTTGAAGTAGGTGCAGGTTGAATTATTTGCTTTATGGTTAGTGTTTAGGTTCATCTTGAGGTTTTTATTTTGAAAGATACAATTGCTTCACTTTTCTTCTTCGTTTTTATTTGGGCATTCCTTCCATTCATGGTCTTTTGCGCAATGCAAACACGTTACACTTTTTTCTTTGTTGAAGCATTTGATTGCCGTATGTCCAAACTTAGGACAATGGAAGCACTGCGTTATAGGGATTGCATCTTCTACACGTACTCTGTTGAATCCTATATTATTTTTTTCCCTTTTGATGAGGTGCGTTCCTAATTGTCCGCTTGTTTCCAGTATGTAGTTCGTAAGTCCATTTAGGTTTGGTTTGAACATTTTGATTAATTTTATCGTGTTTTTGGGTCATTTTCCATGATTCTCATTTTGTGTTTTTAAGGCCTCAATAATTTCTTCTTCCGATAAATCTGCTTGTAAGTTTCTAACGAAAGTTTTTGGTTTTTTCTTTTGTAATTCTTCCGCGATCATCTGTTTTTTTAGTGTTTTGTTTATTTCTTCAGTCAATTTCTCAGCGTGAGTTTTTGTTGGTTAGGAGATAATAAGTTTATTTTGTGCGGCTTTACGGACTCCGTTTACGGCGATTCCCAAACTAGCAATTTTAATTTTTTTTGACTATTTGGTCTTTTATGGCGTCAGCAGTCATGTTATCATTTTCACTTTTTATAATTAGTTAATATATAGATTCCGGGATTTGTTTTAATTGGTTTGCGTAAGTTTTTCCTCCCATGATGCTCGAATTTTCAATTTTTTTCTCAAGTTTTTCAATCAGTTTGGATTGTAGAGAAGAAATCTTATTTGTCAATTCTGTTTTTTCTTTCGTCCATTTTTCTTCAAGAATTTTTATATTTGTTTCCATGTTTGTTTTAGCTTTTGCGTCTTGTTTAGTTGATATGCTAGCTATTTCACTCTCTATAATCTCAATAATGGACAGCACGTCCATAATGAGTTATGCTAGATACCGCTTGCGCGGTTCTGCTACTGTGGTCTCACTCCCGCCAAATACTTTAAAGGACGTAACAACTTTCAGTAATATAATTTCTACAGTACGTCCACTCACTACCGCTGTTTTAGATTGGCCCGAAAATACATCAGATATGAACCCTATTGAAAATTAATGGGCCGTTTGCAAAGCTAGAGTATGCAAAATCGACTGCACTACAATAACAAAGTTGGCGGAAACGCTCTTTTAGGTTTAATTTTTTAGATGAGAGGATCTTCGAAAATTGTCAAAAAGTAGCGAAGTCCATGCCAAAACGAGTGAAAGCAGTTATTGAAGCCATAGGGAGAGATAATTCGGAGATTAGAGTTGTTATATAATTAAGTAAAAATATTATTTTAAAAGCAATAAATGGTTTTACCATAATAATTGAAAATTATTCTAATAATTTGCACAATACTTCAGGTCTTTTTTTGTAAATAGGCAATTCAACCTAAAGAGAGGGCCCCGACCTTCCTTTCGATGCCTTGTGGGAGATGTTTCTCATAATAATTAGACTACGGATTATACTATACCTATGCACGATCAATGCCAGAATACAACAAGTTCTAACGGTTCACGACAACCACAAAGTGGCATTTTAACACAAGTCTTTAAAAGTAATGAACAAAAATTGGAAATAGCCCATAATATATCCTAACGTAACCTATTTAAACTTTTTTCATCACTTTTAATGCATTTTCAAAGGAGGTGTTGAAGTTGCATGATTCTGAGTTATCTGGTCATCGTTCTGACATTTCTAAAGATTTATATCTAAATGACCTGTTATTAATCTAATACCGAAACATAGATTTATTTTATTTTATTTAGCAATCTTAAGTTAGCTTACATCTTTGTATGTAGGTACTAATAATTTCAAAAACATACATATACATTGTTACAACTTTACGTAATTTGAAATTATTAATAATCAAAAATTGTTTTTAAATGACCCCTTATTAAACTTGTCCCCTTTGTAAATTGAGCCCCATTGCCCCATTGCCCCTCTTCCCCCTTCCCCCTTCCCCCTTCCCATTCTCACCTCTCCTTTGACACCGTTAAGTCTATTGTATATTATTTATAAGTATGTAGTTTTAATTAAACCCTGATGAGGTGAGCATTGCTCATGAAACATGTTGGTTTTTTTTAAACAATAAAAGTAATTAAAACTAAGTATAACTGGTTAAAAATAAGTATTTAATTTTGAATATATTTTGTTTGCCCTTCTTCTCTTTTAGCCCAGTCGTCCTATAGCAAACTAAGAATTGAGTGCGGTTGTTTTAAAACTTGCCAGATTTTATGTTGTTTTAGGTATTTTGATATGAATAATTGAATAAATTCAATGTAAAAGTATACATCGATCGTCCAGTTGATTAGTCACACATCTGCGAAAAATATAAATTTAAGTTGAGTATGTAGTTATATGCAAAATAAAGTATCTTCTATCTGGTACAATACTCAGATTACTCATAAACACCTGTAGACAACGCAAAAACTTGTAGTGAATTAAAATAAATGCTGATGTTTTCTGGGTTTCAGTAGGATATTTAAAAAAAATCATACAAATGTAGCAGACCGTTATGCTTCCAGGTGTTATTTTATAGCATATTTAATTAGTAAAACACGGACACCTGTAAATAAAATTTGATTTATTGTACATTCGAATATTTCTTTCCTAATTATCTCAAAACTTAGTATTTGGAGATGTCTGACTAATCAACTAAATGATAGATATATTTTTTCAATGTGTAGGTAGTTTGTTTATTTTATTTCATAATATGAAGGGTTTTAAGTTACAGTACTCGAAATCTAGAAAAATATTTCTAGAAATATACTTTTTTTTTTAATTTGAGTAATGGTGAAATGAAAACATATATTTAATTATTTAACCACTAACAAACGAAAAATATGAAACAGAAAAAGATTCGGTCACATCTGGAAATTGAACCCAGGATCTTTTCCTTGCCGGAGTATTGCTCGGACCACTGAGCTAATTCGACCATAGCAGTTTCCGTCTATTTTTAACTACATGATACATATTGTTAACATACAAGTTAGAGCGTTTTGAAAATATATATGTACATAAAAGATTTTATATATATATATCTATTTTTTAATGTTAAACCTGCACACCTCACCTCGGGGAAAAATAGGACAAAAGTAAAATAATAAAATAAGAAAATGGCGGGAAAAACAATATAATAAGTGAAGTGCTCCTTTCTGGCCCCCTGACATCTTCATTTTTACTCCAAATATGCTCAGGGTTAAAATCCCTCGAGTTCGTACTGTTACCCCTGTATATATATCTGAGTACCCACGTAAAAGCCCATTGCGCGTTCAAATAAATAAATTTATAAGTTACTGCTTTTGGGCTGTAATAAGTGTATAAATATTTGGTAAAAAACGAAGGCGTTATTTTTTAACCGGTTTATTGAAGTAACACCGAATATCAATAATAATTAACTGTGACTTTTTTAAAATGATCTTCTTTATCAAATTACTCCAAATCTGGCTGACCAAATACGTCAAAATTTTCCAGCGTTCGGCGTCTGGCTTCTGCGATCTCCAAATCGCTATCCAAATTTCTTCCCAATATTATATAACTGAATTCTTGGCACATTCTTTAATATTTTGTATGATTTTAAAAGCGTCCGTCTTCATCGTTGATTGACAACTAGTCAATTTGAGCGGCACTCCATTAGAGGTTTTAAATGCGTCATGAACCTGTAAATGAGAAATCACAGATGTTAATGTTTTAAACAATTAATGAGACACGAAGAATCAACAATTTATATCAATGCTAATTACTAAATTAAACTTAGTCCCCTCTCTTCTCTCCGTCCCCTGATAAGTCGTATCCCTCTTCGATATTATTATATCACTCTGCTAGATAATAATATTATTTAAACCAGCATCATACAATTTTACATGTCTATATTTAATAAATTATTAAATATGTTTTTAACTATTTTATATTGTGGTGGTCTATACTTTCTTGTTTCCTTTTTCAAAAGTGTATTACCCTCCCCAATAAAGGAGTCCATTGATATTCTTGGAGTAAGTATATCAGACCGGATCAAGTATCGGGGCTTCCTAAAAGCCGAAGTAAATCTGTCTTCCAAGAAACTGGGCGTCTTGCATAGGACTTGCAGATTCTTCAATAGATATATATCGACTGCTAACCCTGTGCAAATCTCAAGTATGCCCATCAATTGAATTAGATCATCCGCATGTTCATTTTATGATTTGGAAGGCGGGATTAAGTACTGCCGCCCCGGGAACCATTTATTGAATAACCAATACCTATGCCACAGGTCACCTCAAGTGGTTCACTACGTTTGGTGTCTTAGCAGGGGTGCCCAGATTTATGGGGTGAGGTTTGTACAGGTCTTGGCGGCGGATACGTCTGACCACCTGATGCGTGGCGGGCCGGATCAAGAGAGACTGCTTGCTATACAAGTCATCCAAATATCATTATCAAAATATATCCACATACATTTTGTCTAGTGGTCTGTGCTAAACACGTATCCACGCACTGAACATTTGACGTTTGACGTTTACGTAAAAGTCAAGATGAGTTGTTATGAGAAAGAAATGCTAAATCACGGAAAAAAACACAGATTTAGAAGATATTTACTTATCAGGAAAGATTTCTGGTTAATATCGACTATTACACTACCTAAATTAACCATTTTTTAATGAAATTGCATGAATTTGCCAACCATATTTTGGAAACAAGTCATTATTTTGATATTAAAAAAGGTCTTAAAATTTTACATACTAACACTACGGGCATACAATTAGATAATTTAGAAATTAGAAAAAGCATTTTTTTTTTACAATGAGACCGCACAAGAATAAATTGACATGAAAGTGTATTTATTTAACAGAAATTGTCAAATTGTTTTTTTTTTTTTTTACAGTGAATACCGCACAAGAATCTTAACTGCTCCCGTCTGGAGCCAGTGAGACTATGGCATCCCCAATTGGGGTATGTTGTGAGGCTGAAGGTAGTGGGGAGGGGAAGGAGGTGGGGAAGAGGAAGGTTGGGAAGTACCTGACTATTCAGATCTGGTCACCAAACACGGCTAAAGCCATTTTCAAGCAACGTTTCAATTCTGAATGGTTAGTAAATTAAATATTATAAATAACCAAACAATTTTTAAAAATAGCCATCTTTTAAATTTATTTTCGTATTAATACTTACAATAATTATAATTATTTATTTTGTGATTTAGACTAATTATTTTAATTATTTGTTCTTAAAAGTTTTTTATTATCTAAATGGAATTTTATATTTCCTTAAGGATTAACGTTTTCATCCTATTTGGACGTTTGGAAGTTTTTTAGTAAGTTTTTTTGTGAGTAAAATTATTTACATTTAAAAAAAAGTTATTAACCAAATCATCTTAAAAATCCATAATAACTTAATTAACCAAATCATGAAAAAACCATCTTAACACGATTTCTACTATAATGAGTAGTTTGGCAAACAGATGCTTCCGGTGCCGCAATTTGTGATCGTTATATCACCTAAGTCAACCACCACTATCCTGGAATGACTTGCACTGTGGTATTTGATGGGTACGCAAACCCAGCTAACAGTACGAAATCACAAGAACAGATGCGACGATACAGACTGAGATGGTCAGCTGACATCAATTTGACATGGAACACTTCAATACCCGTTAAACAGGAAGATTTTTTATCCAATCCTACCAACAAAAGTAACTTCATCTCCTTACTACAGACAAAATTTCGGGAGAATGGGATACAGACTCTTCAGGCCACCGATGTTGCTGACGTCCTAATCGTGAAGACTGCTGTGAAACTACCCTCTCACAATTCTGTGGCTGTCGTTGTTGAGGATGTGGACCTCGCTGACCTCTTGATTGCTTCCACTCCTCCCGCCCAAGATATTCTGCTGCTGAAACCCGGACGAGGGAAAACCAAAACAATGGCACTGTCAACCCAAGAGATGCAGCACCGTGGATTTGAACACATCCTGTTCTTACATTCATTTTCCGGCTGCGACACAACCTCTGCAACTTTCAGGAGAAGCAAGGTGGGGTTTTCAAAATTGCACTTGGAGTCAGAAATCATCAAACAAGCGGCGATGATCTTTTACAACCCATCCTCTACTCACGACGAGGTTGAAGATGCTGGAAATAAGAGCTTCCTGAAATGGTATGCGGCGCCAAAAAGACAGATCTCCCTTAATCAGTACCGTTTCCAGTCGTTCACGAGGTCGGTGGCAAATATGAAGCCTGACATCTGCTCCCTCCCTCCAACAGAGAGCGCAGCTAAACAGCATTCCCGGTGGACTTACCACCAAGTTCAGCAGTGGCTCGGGATTGAGCTGCTCCCTGAAGAATGGGGGTGGAAACATGAAGGAGACATCCTGGTGCTAATTACTAGACATGGGCAGATTCATTCCCAGGAGTGAATCGATTCAGTCTGATTCCCCCGGCCTTTTGAATTGATTCCTTTTATTCATTCCTTTAATTCCGTTAGTTCCAAAAAAAAAAAAAAAAAAAAAAAAAAAAAAAAAAAAAAAAAAAAAAAAAAAAAAAAAAAAAAAAAAAAAAAAAAAAAAAAAAAAACTTATTTATATGCATACATAGATATGTTTTCTAATACGTGGTTTTCACTTTTTCACTTAAGAAAACTAAAGTATACATGAGAGGCTACGAAGCACCGCACAAAGAGGAGGCCGAAAGGCTACGAAAAACCGCACAAAGAGGAGACCGATAATACTATCTCATTCTCCCGCGGACTACATCCTTTAGATGCATGTGTTTGCCTCTTTTTATTGTCGTTATTTTTCGTTTCATCGAGTTTCAAATCACAACGGTGCTAAAGAAGTTTTCACTGCGCAAAGCACTCTTCTTAGGGTGAATTATGTCGTTCTGAAAAATTGAAGGTACTAAAAACGAAGTTAATGAAATATTTATTTTAATGTGTATTTATTTTGCAAAAAAAAAAATTTTTGACAAGAAGAATGTATTTATATTAGGCTATCAATTAAATCTTAAAATGGAACAGTTTTTGTGGTTCACCCTTAAGTTTCACTAATTTTATTTTATTTATTAAACTTAAAATTTGTCTACTTCACGTGATCTAAAATTCCCACTACCTTCAGCCTCACAAAATATCCCAATTGGGAATGCCATAGTCTCATTAGCTCCAGACGGGAGCCGTTGGGAGTTGCTGTATTCACATAAAAAACATAGTATTATCGCGCTTTCATACATCCGATCCGGTTACCTGGAATAAATTTCACTCAAATATATATTTTTAAATGCACTTACCTCAATGGTGAAGTTAAATCGATGCGCCGAATAAAAACTAATTAAAAGTCTGAGCGACATGCGTCATACAATTTATTACAAAAATAAAGGAATAAACCACTCGATCATCATGACGTATCACGGTCCGACAGCGACTGATGTTTTGTTTACGGCTAGGTAGACAGATACCATATAAAGAATAATATAAATAAACATCGTTGTTTCTAAATGCATTGCATAATTTACGCACGTGTGAGGGAGAAAAAATATAGGATTAACTTTCGCTTTAAGCAAAAGTTCCGGGTCCCGTGCAAGATAACGGCTTGGCCGCGCGGGAACTAACGTCGAACCGATTCTCTGCGGGCATCAAGGAATGAATTAGGAACTTCTGACTAATAAGTGTCTTTTGTCTTTCTGTGACTTGAATAACTTGCATTCCGCGGACCTAATAATGACTCGATTCCGGAGTGAGAAGATTCGCCCTAAGATGATGGCTTGGCCGCGCGAGGACTAACTACGAACCGATTCTCTGCGGGCATATCAAGGGATGAATACGGAACTTCTGACCTATAGGTGCTTTTTGTCTTGCTGTGACTTGAATAAATTGCATTCCGCGGACAACATATTTATGGGAATTGAGTTGTCGGCCGAATCAACTCGATACGTGGGACATGGGAATTGGGACAACGACGTCACAAATGAACAAGAAACAAATGTTTTGATGCCTTGAATAAAAATGAAACATAGATTGAACTTGAGAATTGAACGCTACGGTCCGCGTAGACCTGTTGGACTATGACGAATAGTGAGGCCGGCACGCTACACTCGAATCTCAGAATTATTTGACTCCTTGCCTCGTGACTCTTGGCTGATTCGGTTGGCGGTTATGTCGCTTGGACTAGGGACTCTCTGGCCGACGGGGTTTTGTTGTGTGGATTTAATGCGCGGGATGCGGGATATTAACTACACGTGATAGACAATTTCGCGGCGCGCCGCCTGTAGTGTAGATACTTGTACCTATCCGCGCAACAAATATGCAGAATTGCAGAATAATATTTAAATAAATTCCTACGAAACACTACAATATTTAAAGAGTACATTATTGTTTTCTTACCTCAATATAACATGAAATATTTTAACTGTAAAATAAATTAATACAAATAAAAATAAATATGTTGCTGTTAAAAAATTGTAGGGTGCAAGGCCAAGAGTAAGGAATAAAGATTTAATTCCTTTTGAAAATGAGAATCAGATCAAGTGTGTTACAAGATTGAATTTATTCATTTAATTCAATCATTCAATTTTGCCCACGTCTACTAATTACAACAGAAGATCCGCTAGCACCGAAGGTCCTTCTGAAAATGATATTTTGCCGCTGCACCAAGGATTGTGCAATTGGCAAATGTGGATGCCGAAAACCAATGCTGACCTGTTCTGCAGCGTGCCTTCACTGCCAAGGGAGATGCCTTAATAGCGTGCCTGTTACCGAGGACGACGATGAAGACGACGTAGAGCCATGGATGAACAACGCTTGCCAGGACCCTCACGTCCAAAGAGGATAAAAACGTGAATCCTTATAAAGTTTCCCCCCCCCCCTAGCTCACCCCCAGACGTCAGGATTGTTAGTATGTTCACACCCTAAGCATTCTAAACAAGTTTCTGAAGGAATCGCTTAGGTTCCTGCTCACGCACTCTACACCTCCTTCCTTGAGTGGACTAGGTGGAAATAATCATATATTACGACAGTAATATTTATTTAACATTTATTAAACTCATAATTATTAGGCTCGCTCAGTTGACTTCCCCGTTTCACCAATAAAGAGGAAGATTTCCACCGACTACAGTGCGGAACGAATTTTTTTTTTCTATTTTTTATTTGGAATAGTTGTATTAAGTTGCCAATTACCATCAATTACATCAATTAAAAATATCCGAAAAAGGCAAAAGCCCCCGCCAATACATCGAACATTTACAAAAACGACAGTTTAGGGGCTATTTGCGCGGCCTACAAAGTATTACAGAATTTATTAAAATAGGTTTATTTTATTTAATAACATATTTAAATATAGTTAACTAGTTGTTGCAACTGTTGCAGTCAAATATTTCATTATTTTAATATACTTTGGCGCTGTGACAAAGGAGCAAAGTACGGGATGAAAATGGGGGCGGCACGTAACAATCTACGAAATGCAGTGTTTTGTTTTTTATTATTTATTTTTATTATTAAAAACATACAACGAAGTTGCACTCCCATGAGTTATCAAAACTCATTAAGGGATCGCCAATTGGTACTTTTGAGAAGTTAAACCCAACTCAACCCAATATGTAGTAGACACAATGTATGAATAAAAAATTTACAAAACATTTCACAGAAGCAACATACAGACACAAACATACGAAGAATCACTTTACAAATATTTCACAGAAACATGTCTTATAAGATTTTATGAATTTGTATAACCGACTCATTTGATTTATGTACTTTGGGTTTCAAAAAGTTAAAATAAAGTTTCCTCCATGATGGACTAATGAGATGGACTAAGAAATGCATAAATAAAACAAAATCAGGAAAATACAATATAAGGTACGGGCTCAAAAATATACAGACCTAATACAAGATGTTTACATACAAATACATTAAGAGATTTAAGAAAGGTATAAACCGCGCCCATCATATTATAAGTTTAGTATTTGAAGATAATCAGGGCTATCAGAACAGAGTTTGTACCTACTTATGACTCGTTTTCCAAATAACATTTGAAAAAATATGTTTTCAATATATCATTTCGAGATTTGTTGGAGGCATATACCTGTCTCAAATTTTCAGGCAGTTTGTTATAGTTAGTGTAGGCAATGTATTCTAATGATTTCAGTCCGAACTTTGTTGAGTGTATTTTTGATATGTGTAGTTTGTTGTGTTGTCGTGTATTATATTGGTGAACGTCGTTGTTATAGTTCAGCTTTATATTTGTGTGGGTGTTGCACTGAATAATATTTAAAATGGTGTTTGTTATCTCAAAGCTAGGAACAATCTTAAATGGCAATAAAAGTGCGTGACGGTAAATATCTTTAACAGGTGTATCCCAAGGCAAGCCAAAAATGTTACGTAGGGCTCTATTTTGGATTATTTGCACCTCTGATATCATTTTTTTGGTAGCAAAACCCCAGATACTCTAAAGGTATGCCAAGTGCGAGTGAATCATAGCATAGTACAAAGATCGCAGTATGGCTGTGGGAAGCAATCTACGTAGTCTGTACATTACACCGGTCACCGGAGCAATCTTTGGTTTAACATTGTCAAAATGGTTTTTCCATGTAAGCCGTGAGTCAATCAAAAGTCCTAGATACTTCGCGACACCTGTTTGTTCCAGTTTGTTTATTCCCAGGGAAATGTTTAGGCGTTGTCCTCTCCTATTCCCGAATAGCACATAGTGAGTCTTTTTAATATTAAGGCTAAGTTTATTAATTCTCAGCCACTCGGCTAGATGAGCCAAATCCCTTTCCATGTCCTTTTCCATTTCGTTTAAATTAGTATTATGGTAGAATAATATTGTGTCATCAGCATAAAGTTGAAGTGTACCTTTCACTTCCCATTTTGCAATATCATTTATATAAATCGAAAATAATAATGGTCCGAGAATCGAGCCCTGTGGTACACCACATGTTATATTTCTATGATCACTTGATTCTTTACCAATAACAACCGAACAGCACCTACCCGTAAGATAACTAGATAAAAATTTTAGACTGTTGCCCACGATGCCCAGATATTCAAGTTTTTTTAATAGAATCTTATGATCAACCGTATCAAATGCCTTTTTGAGATCTATGAAAATGCCCGCTGCATATTTTCCTTGATCTAAGTGTTTTTGAAGAGTTAGTATAAAATCAAAGGCAGCACATTTCGTGTTGAGGCGTGAGAATATTATTACTTGTGAGATATTTTGTTAGTCTATTTTTAATTACATGTTCAAATACTTTGGAGAAGACTGAGAGTATTGATATTGAACGATAATTAGATGGATTTTTTTTGCAGTCTTCTTTGTGAATTGGAACGATTTTTGTTAGCTTTAATTGATCCGGAAACAGTCCACTCACTAAAGATTGATTAATTAGAATAACAAGATGATCCGCTAATTTTTCTTTACAGAATCTGAGTAAGCTAGTTGTCATACCATCGACTCCTGGAGATGCATTAGTTTTTAGTTTTGAGATAATTTTTATAACTTCTAGTTTGTTTGTATTGGCCATGTAGAGGGACTGTAATGGCTTTGGTTCCATGTTTATTGTATTCATGTTATCTGAATAAGATGGGATACTCGCAGCTAAATTTTCACCAACCGATGTAAAGAAGTCATTAAACGCTGTACATATCTGCTTCGGGTCATTTATGACTATATTATTGATGGTAAGAGTTTCAATTTTATTTGTCGAGTTCTTTGGACTTTTAGTTATGATTGAATTTATTGTCTTCCAGGTTTGTCTTGGATTATGTATGTTTTCTTTAAAAATATCTGTGTAATATTTTGTTTTGGCGAAACGTCTGTAATTATTACCGAATTTCTTGACTTATTTTTTTGTGATAAAAGTTAACTGTTTTGCGGATCTTTCTTCCACTGTTTGTAGTTAGTATTTCGTTCTCTAATAAGAAGATCCAGTTTTTTGTCAAACCATGGTGTATTACCTTGCTTAGGGTTTCCTATTCGTATCCTTGGCTTAAATTTGCAAGTGTCGATTGCTGTTTTGATATATTTAAAGAATTGATTAAACGGTTGGGTTTCAAGATATGTTCTCAAAGCCCTCTTATTGATGCTGATGTTTATTTTTGGTGGTATTATGTTGTTAGAGTGGTGTTTCAAAGAGTTTTGGTAGTCTAACATCATTATACTATGATCACTTATCTGGTTATCAATATTGGAGGTCGTTGAAGATATGTTTTCTCTATTTGATATAATATGGTCTAAGAGAGAACTGCAGGTTTCCGTAACTCTCGTGGGATGTGTATTATTACATATGAAATAATTATACGAAAATAAAGTGTTGATATATTTTTTTGTTGAATCATTTTTTTTAAGAACATTAATGTTAAAATCCCCGAAGATGAGTGTATCTAGACTACTTTTTTGTAAAATAGATTCAAGAGATACTAGAAAATCATTTATATTGTTGTTAGGTTTCCTGTATATAGCATATATGTTTAATGGTTTAAAATGTTTGTATTGTACCCTAACTGCTAAAAAAGAGTTATTCGTTGACCACTTTTCAATAACTTCACAGTTAAATGTATTGTGAGTATATATCGCCACTCCTCCTCCTCTTCCAGTAGTCCGGGAAGCAAAAGTACCCCGGTAGCCATTGATGTTGAACAAAGATCCTTCTCCATCTCTCAGCCATGTTTCGGTGACAAGTAAAACGTGCACAGTATCCGTTATTCTTTTGAGCGTTTCTTCTATTTCGTCTATTTTGTTTCTAATACTTCTGGCATTAATGTAATGGCAAACTATTTTTTATAGGCATATAGTCATCCACCGAATGGTATTTCCTTTGTATGATTGATTGGTCAGCAGCTTTTTCAACAAATTCCAGCGTAGTCCACTTTTTCCCTAACACGTTCATCCATTATCTTCCAGATTGGACATTCTGAGCTGGTGGCTCTGTGGTCGTTATGACTTACATTATTACAGTTGGTACATGTAGGCTGCTCTTTTTTGTTAGGGCAGGTCTTGTATTTGTGGTTGCCGCCGCAGTGAACACATGCCGTTTCTTCCTTGCAGAACAATTGGGTGAAACAATTGGTTTAAACTAGTGTCAGGTCGCGCGTCAATTATATTCACCACTACTTGTTGATAAACATTTTTTGAGTGATTTAACACGACTTCCACAAAACAAAAGTTAAAATGTCGGTAGAAAGAGAATATCCTACCTACGTATGAAAATGTGATGAAATTCTATGAATCGGTTCGACAAGACTTAAAAATAAGGAATAACACAACAAAAGAACTTACGTTTTTGGAAATTGCCAAAATAGTTGGAACGAAAATTGAAGAATTGTGGATAAAATCTTCTATTTCAATTGTCACACACAAACTAGTTTTACAGTTACTAAAAATTTATCACTCAAAGTGATATAATTTGAAAAAGTCTTTGAAGAAACTTAAGGAAGAAAAGATAGAAGAGTTCAGAGTACAAAGTAGAAAGCTTTTTGACATAGCTGCATGTAGATGTAAAGAATTTTTAAGATGTACTTGTCTGAGAGAAAAAAAAGTGCCAAAAGTATCAAGCCTTTTGCATTTTCTTTGTAAGTTTTCCTATTGTGCTCTTATAGGTGACATTCGGTCCCGAGGCTACCACAGATAGACATTATATGACAAGGGTGCCGTGAGAAAATTCAAATTTTCTAAGGGTTCCGCGACTTGTAAAAGTTTGGGAACCCCTGCACTAAACTAATATATACGTTAGGTACCGTAACGGGCTTAAACAAGTGGACTCGCCATCAGCATATGTATGCGAGATTTCCATAGCAGATCATTATATGACAGCCGTTAACATTAAATGTGATGTGCAAAAAGAACCATTAAAAAACATAAAGAACATATTTTATCCCAAAAACATATTGATAACCACATACGAGAAATAAACTGGAATTCTTTACTTGGTGAACATGAAAGTACTGTTTTGTATCAACAAATTAAAAATAATTTCATTAATTTATATGAAAAAAGCACTGTTATAGCGGGGTAATTAAATAAAATCAATCCACGCTTTTCTTCTTGAACACAAATGAGACTTTATTGGGTGGGTACAAGCCATTAACACAAGTAGACAGTTCAATAATCGTAAAACAGTAGTAACTTAAAATTACAAGCTTTAACAGTAGCTTTATGGTTATTATCACAATAAAAACCCCAAAGGACACCAATTATCCTTTAATCACTCGTCACTTTATACAAAAGATTCACAAGTATGCTCCCTCAATAGAGACCGGAAGTTACCCCAGAAAACTTGGCAAGTAAACTTAAATTCTAAGGGTACGCTTGTCTTTATATAGGTACCTATTGGCCGCTGCCCCTAACGGCAGCGGTAGTAAGAGACAACCAATGCCAGACAGAGAAAGTATTCGAGCGTGAATACTTCTCAAATACGCTCAAAATAATTAGATTTGTTATACTGTGTCATTTTTTGAACAACCAAATAAAAGACCCCATGCAATAAAAAATGGATAACTACTGATATTTAAGAGATAATAAGAAAGGGATTTATTGTTTCGAAGGTGGAAAATTCTCCTCTTAATAAAAATTATGAAAATGAATACAGGTCCATGCGAAATAAAGTCAACAAATTAATTACTAAAAGAAAAAATTGTTTTTTTAAAGATAAATTCAAATGTAGTTTTAATAATACGAAGCAAACCTTGGATGAAATAAATAATATTAGGAAGAAAAACTAAAAGTAATTGTGATGAAGTCATCTCACATAGGTGGAAAGTGTAACAAACCAATATATAAATTATTTCTCAGATAGTATAAGCCAAATGTTGCACAGATGTGATTTTAAAGCATCCAATGTTTAATCAAATAGAATTACCTCACAGTATGTATTTACCAAAGGCAACTCTTACTGAGATAAAAAATATTGTTAAAAAAATGAAAAATTCAAAATCGTTGGGAATCTACGACATAAAAAGACATATAGATATTTTAGGACCTATTATAACGCACTTTTTTAATAGACTTATTATAGAAGCTAAATTGCCTAATGATCTTAAATGTGCTATTATTAGACCTATATACAAAGGAGGAAAGCAATCAGAAATAGGAAACTATCGACATATAAGTATCTTGCCTGCACTGGAAAATTTTTTTGAAAAATATGTTTCCTTAAAATTAAATAATTACTTAGAAAAATTTGGCATTATAGACCAAAAACAATATAGCTTTCAAAAGAAAAAAAAGTACAGAGAATTTATTGCAGGATTTTTCAAATTATATTAATAATTAATTAAACCATAAGAGACATGTTTTAGTAGATACTATTTATCGATAACTCCAAAGCATTTGATACAATTGACCCACAAAAATTATTAAAAATCTTAGAAGCAATTGGAATTAGAGGAAACCTACTTAATTTGTTTAAAAATTATTTATTTAATAGACATATCTGTGTAAAAATATTAGAAAAAATGAGTAGGAGGAAAAAAATGTGTGCTGGAGTCCCGCATGGGGTAAATTTTAGGACCAACCCTATATATTATGTTTGTATCAATAATGAAAAAACTATTTAAATATGTAAAAACACTTTGTATATGCTGACGACACTGCTCTTGTCATATCTGATGAACAATTATCCATTGCGATTAAATGTATGCAACATGACTTTGCGTCCCTGATTTGTTCTTGTATTGTTTTGTATTTATTATACTTATATAGTGCACTTACATTGCGTGAATTTACTAGATATTCATTTGTGGAAAAGTGTGTGGAAGGGTTTAGTCTTTCATTTGGGAAAGATTCAACCCGGACATAAAATCCGGAGCACCGTAATTTTTTATTTATATTTATTTACGCCCTAGTGGGCTTTTACAAGCATAGAAGGAAAAGTATACTAACAATAATAATTATGTACTCATATGTTACTAAACCAATAAAACACAATGAATAATAAAACAATCATCATCACAAGGTATAGAACATCATAACAGAAATTAAAAACAGAACAAAAAAAATTAAAAATCATAAAAGAAATAAAATAGTATGAGTAATAAGAAAAAATCAGTAATAAGACCTGAAATACAATAAAGTGCAATGTGTAAAAGCTAGTTAGTAGGTATAAACAAACAATTATATGTGTATAATAAAATTTAAGATGATAAAACAGAACTAAATAGAACAGCAAAATAAAATAAAATAAGGTTATAAATACTGGTAAGATTTTAAATGAGAGAAGGTTTTATGAAAAGAACAAAAATAAAAAAGTTAATTATTAGCAGATAAAATAGAGATGAGTTGTCTCTTGAAAATTGCAAAACTGTCAACCCCAAATATATCTATAGATTCACAATGTTTATTTGCAAGGCTATGCATTCTAGGATTGGTTAATTAATAAAATAGTTAGTATTGAGGGTAATGTTAAAATTGAAAATATCTTTATTGCGAGTTTGTCTGGCAGGTATATTAATACAGATTAGTTCTAACAAATTAGGGCAGTCAACTAAAGATTTGATAAATTTGAATAAAAATAACAAATCAATTAACACTCTTCTATCTGATAATTTAAGGAGTCTGGTTTCTGCGCGTAAATTATTATAACTTATAAGTTCGATTGGAATTTTCGTTTTAAAATTCATATACCGAAGGGATTTGTTTTGTACCTTTTCCAATAATTGAGAATGGACTTTGTAATATGGTGACCAAATGGTGGAATTGTACTCTAATTTGCTTCGTACTAACGAGCAATACAGATTTTTTAATGTTGATACATTTTTAAAATTTGCACCCATTCTCAAAATAAAACAAAGAATTCTCATAGCATCACTTGTTATTTCATCGATGTAAACATTGAAGTGTAGACTCTCATGCAATATGATACCAATATCACGAATCTGTGATACACGATGAAGATTAACACCATTCATATCATAGGAAAACTTAAGAGGATTTTTACCTTTGTAAAAACTAATAATCTGACATTTACCAATGTTTAGTTGTAAATCATTGACAGAACACCACGTAAATAGTTTATTCAGGTTCAACTGCATAATGGCACGATCATCATATTTTCTGATTGTTCTATATATATTCAGATCATCAGCAAATAACAGAATTTTAACATTACTAAAAATATTAACTATATCATTTATGAATAAGCAAAATAATATCGGGCCTAAGTGAGATCCCTGTAGTACTCCGCTCGAGTCTAATCAACCTTGACCGCTAAGTACCTTCCCAATAGATAACTCTTAAACCATTCCAAAATATTTCCTCTAAATCCCAACTATTTCAGTTTTCTTAATAATGGTTTACTTTATCAAATGCCTTACTGAAGTCAGTATATATGGAATCAGTTTGATGTGATAAAATCAAGGCATTAGCAATATCATTCGTGTACAATATTAAATTGGAAAGGGTTGATGTATGTATGTTTAAATTATAATTGAACATTAACATCCTGTTGACAAACTGCTTTATTGCAGTTTAACGGGATTGTATCTTGAAAACAATAAAAAATAAAAAGTAACCTTTTAACCCGTTTTTTTGAGCCCGTACCTTATATTGTATTTTCCTGATTTTGTTTTATTTATGCATTTCTTAGTCCATCTCATTAGTCCATCACGGAGGAAACTTTATTTTAACTTTTTGAAACCCAAAGTACATAAATCAAATGAGTCGGTTATACAAATTCATAAAATCTTATAAGATATGTTTCTGTGAAATATTTGTAAAGTGATTCTTCGTATGTTTGTGTCTGTATGTTGCTTCTGTGAAATGTTTTGTAAATTTTTTTATTCATACATTGTGTCTACATATTGGGTTGAGTTGGGTTTAACTTCTCAAAAATACCAATTGGCGATCCCTTAATGAGTTTTGTTAACTCATGGGAGTGCAACTTCGTTGTATGTTTTAAAAAAAAAAAAAAAAAACCGATTGTAAATTTTTTTTCATCACTTTTAATGACTTTTCAAGGGAGGTTCTGAGTTGATTTCATTCTGAGTTGTCCGGTCCCACATTATAGGTATGATGTTTAATTTTAGGCAAAAGCCATGCCGTAGGGCCATAAGCAGAAAAGTGAGTTTTGAAAATATTAAAATGATTAACATACCGCAGTCATCATTTTCACGAGAACTTGTTTCACAGACGTCTTTGTTACACGGAGTATTTCCGACAGGCATTTAAAAATTGCAAATTTTTCAGCAGATTGACATTTAGCTTCCTGTTTGGAGAGTTCTTTGGACAGTGCCTTAGCTTCACTGGTTACATTTACAGCTTCATGAATAGCCTTAATGCTCTTTTGAACAATGTCTTTAACACAACCCATTGTTTCAGTGATGCTCTCTTTTACCAAGCTGTAAAATGCAGATTTTTGGCCCTGTGTAAAAGAAATCTTGGATTTACATTCGTTTTTACAGTCTAACAGTTTAAATAATAAAAAATGATTTTTAAATTACAACTGATAAATAACTGTTTACCATACCTAAATGGTTGTTTATCAGTTGTGTAAACATTAAAATACATTAGGAGAGCTGTAAATGTCTACCTAAAATTCGGTCTCCCGCAATTATGAACCAAAACATTGGCTTACAGATTGCGATAAACGTCGCAAATGGGGGCCACGCCCCCCATGGCAATGTATATAGTAATGTGTATAATAACATAATATCAGATAAAAAAACTGTTTTAGTTACAAAATATCTTCAGTATTTTGATGGAGGAAAAGCAGGCTTTCCAAATTCAAATAAAATAACATTATCGTATAGAAATATGAACCCAAAAAGCCTAAAAATATTAAATATGCCAATGCCTAGTGTAAAAATTACCTACGTACCAAAACGCACTTAGCGATGCTCGCAGATTTGTCTGATATGTTTTCAACTACTATTTTCACATCCTCTTTGACTTTTTTGTAATATTCGGCGAGCTTTTTCAAAAAATTCTGTTTAAATATGTCAATTTTTGAAATCAACATAAGTGTAGTTTGTTCTACAGCTTTCACTGTGATCATGATACCATCACGCATTTTGTTGAAAAGGTATTGTGAAAAAGGTGAAGAATCCAGCAACGACTTTGTTTCCAAATCGGCGGTATTTTTTAATATTTGTGAGTCGGTATTTATTAGATCCATGTCGTTCTGGATATCGTCAAATTTGTCTCTCAGATACTCTTCAACAAACAAGACATCGCTGGTCGATTCATAGCAATCAGCCTAAAAGATATGAACGAGATGATATAAACTTTAGGTTAATACAAAAATAAACTTATTTTGTCACCTCTCGTGACAAGTTCAAGGCACTTTCTAAATTAAAAATATGTATTTTTTTAATTGTAAAACTATATTTTATACCATAATTTGACCCCGAATTTTTTTAATTTAATTGAAAAAGAAATAAAATATATAAATGTGACAAAAAATGCTAAACACAGACATTGTATACTGCGGGCAGATAACTTATACAAAATAACAACAAACCAAACGCCTGTATCTCTTTCTCTTTTCCTCGCAAATAATAGTATATTTTTTTAAATTTTTCTTATTATTCTTAAATAATTATTTTATATTTTTATATTTCTTATTTGTTATATTTATCTTTTTTTTTTATTTTTCCTTCATTCAATTTATCTTTTCAAATGTAATTTTTTTTTTATTTAATTTTATCTTAATGATTAAGTAATCAAAATTTCATTAAATTCCTGCCACCTCAGAACAGGCTCAGCCTAGTGAGGTGGTATATACCAACAAAAAAATTGTACTTCAAACTGTAAAAAATAAAACAAAATTTATTTTGTGCTTATATTATCTTAATTAAAAAATTTATTAAAAATATACGTAATATATTATTTATAAAAATAAGGTAAAAATAATATCTACCAGTTTGACGATTGTTGATAAAGTTATGAAGAATATCGGCAATATAAGCCATTGTTTCATTTTAGAAATGAATGTCAACCTTTTGTAAAATGACCAGAGTATTTTTTAAAGCTCTAAACGATGTTTAAAAGTGAGGGCTATTGTTTTGTTACAAGACTATTTATAATATTTTATCTAAGATACTATAACTGTAATCAATTGAGAAAGCAACACCGCCATCAATTGAGAAAGCAAAGTAACACCAGGCCAATACATAAACACTCAAGGCTTTATAAGTGGTATCCATATTTTTAAGCTTTGCCTATTTTGCAGCTGATAAATAAAGAGAAATAATTTAAAGGTTTACCATATAAATATTTGGTTGGGAGGAAAAAATATGTATTATAGCATTTGGACATCACACTATTAGTCCAGTCAGTGGGGAGTTTTACCTTGCAAAAGGTCATGTAGTAGCGATTTTGATATATGTTGTTTAGATTGGGACTCCAAAGAAAAAAAAAGTTTTCGACCTTGGGGGGGTCGAGCTCGAGCCGCCATCTTGGATTAAAGGTGCCAAAATTTCGTTATTTCAAAATAATTGTGCAATGGTTGATTTTACAACCAAATTGTGAAACAAAAGATAAAATTTCTAATATTTTTTGTTTAACAATTTAACAAGTCTAATAGGAAACGAGTTACAGTGGCGGAAATGTGAATATTTTTCCAAAAAATGGTGAAATTCCCAATTTTTGTAGTTTTTTGCATAATTATAATAATTTTGTAAACTCATTTCCACCCCACCATGAGGCAGAGAAAATGGCGCATTTATTGTGGTGTCCCCAGTAGGTCTTCTTCCTCTTCAATGGCACTACAACCAGTTTTGATCCTTGTCCTCCTTCAACATAAGCCTCCACCGCCCTCAGTCCTCGACCATCGTCTTCCAATCTGCGACATGGGGTAGTCCTCTTGCATCCTTCCTGATATCATCCTCCCATCTCAGCCTAGGTCTGCCCGCCCTTCGTTTACCTCCCGGGTGTCCTGTTAGAACCTTCTTCGGTACTCGTGTACTTGCCATTCGATGCACATTTCCGGCCCATCTTAGTCTTTGGAGCCTTAGAAGGATAGAGAATCTGGGAGCTTGATAAATAAATAAATAAAATAGCTTTTCAATAGCTTGGTGAAATTTATTGTGGCGGATTCCCCATGCCTCTTTCTCTCGCACCGCTCCTAAGATTCTTCGAAGTACCTTTCTTTCGATTTTCTTTTCTTTTCTTTGCTATCAGTGTTCCCGCCTCACATCCATAGGCCAAGACCGTTCTAATAATTGTTTCATATAGATAACAAATATTATAATCAATAATTATCAGCCTGAAACACTCATCTACATTGAAATGCCGGTCAGCAGCTCTGACCACTGAGCTATGGCGGCTTATCTAATACCCGCCAAATGATTCAATATATACTAGTGTTTCATTCGACAATTACTTATTATTACATTTTTCCAACTGAAAACAACCAACTTTATTTTTGTGAGAGAGGTATTGTTAAGTACTAAATCTCCCGCTAGGTGGCGTCGAGACTAATTATGTCTGCATTTTTTGATGAAATACTTTAACTTGTCAAATATTAATTATTATTTTTAATTGATAAACTAACGTTTAAACAAGATTGTTTATGCATAGCACAAAGGGTAGATAACAAATATTATAATCAATAATTATCAGCCTGAAACACTCATCTACATTGAAAAAATCTTCCGAGAAAAGATACTGGCCGCCAACTGTTTCATATAGGGTTTTCCTATTGACTTTGCGGGATTTGAACACTGGCGAAGTAAGTGTTAGCGGCTGCGATGCGCTTTCTTACTTCTACTGGGTCTTCGTTCTCCAGCTTTATGACGGAGCCCAGGTATGTAAACTCTTCGACCACTTCGAAATTATAAGTGGTTCTGGTTTAGTTCTTTTATTTTAGTTCTCATTGATTTTCAAACCCACCCCTCTTGCCGCAGTCTCCAAACACCTCTCTTACAGCCTCTAGGGATCTTCCGACAATGTTAAGTTCAGTAGGTCTATTCCACAGATATTCCAGCGATGGTAGATTTCGAAATGGCGCTTGAGCCGCACAGAGTTCGACCAGTATTCGTAATTATGTTACATATTTACTATTGCGAAATAATTTTTTTTTGTTGATCCCGGTTGGTTGATATTTATTTCTTAATAATAGTCTTCGTTATCAATGTCATGATGTAACTCATTGCCTTTGGTACTGGGATTCTGGGATTCCATTGACAAAATGTCTTCATATTGAATTGCATGAAATAAATTTTAATAAAGTCTCAGGTGCTGGTTTCTTTGTCATTCTTAATGGAACAAGCCCATTGGTGCCACGTTTCCAGCCCCAGTTTTCTGGATTTTTTTGGATTCCATACCATTTTTGAACCTGATGGTAAGTCCTAAATGCATGATACCGTGCAACGCCATTCGTTGGTGGCAAAAAGGCAAGATTGAATTTACTTTTTGTTGTCGACTTTGCGAAACGTTGGTGGTGGACTTCTTCCAAGGTTTCCGCATTCATGTCACCCCCGTACAAAGCAACAAGAAGGCATGTTCCTAGGTCTGATATGTCTTCTGGTTTTGCATCATGTTGTTTTCATTCGTGCACTCGATGAAGACGCACTGGCAGACCAGCTTTTTTAAGGCTTACTAAACGTTCAATACCACTACAAAGTAGTTTCATCTGTGCACTCCATGACGTAGGGTTTGTTGTAGTGGGATCCTAGCCTGTAGCAATTTAGGCACATAGCTGGCAACTCTGCAGTCTCTTTCTCTCCTCTATGTAACACGAAAAATTACTGTAATTTGAAATAGATTTCGCTATATAATTATATTATGTTGTGGAAAATGTTAAAATGATATTAGAAAACTTGAGTTTTACGATTTTTTGTCAAAATTTTCTTCTTTCTACCGCTGTAAGTCATAATATATGAGATTTATAAAAAAAAAATTCAAACAAAAAATGTACGTAATTTAGTCTTCTTAAAATTCGCGCTAGACATTTTTGTTGTAAAGTCAACCTTTGAGGAATTGTTTGAAAAAAAAAACAAATTTTCTCACCTTAAATCCAAGATGGCGGCTCGAGCTCGACACCCCCCCCCTCCTCCACCTAGTACCCACCATGAATTTATTTATATTTATTATTTTTTATTTATTAAATAACAAAATACATTTTGTACAAAAATTTGAGTAGACCCACAAAGCTGTCATATGGCAGCTTGTCAGCTTGTCTGCAGGTTCTAACAATTTAAACATTCTTAATATAATATCTAAGAAAATATTTGTAAATACATTTATAGTTTTAAGGAAACATTAGAATAGATCACATAGTAATATTAGATAATTTAACTTACATCTATAAATATACATATAAGATATTTCAATATACCTGCCTAATAACAAGATATGTAGGCAGCAATATTAAGATATTCAAAGATACATGGAGTTTTCGTTCATTAACCATAGTTTTATCATTTTAGGACATAGTCTCTCATTTTTTTCAAATTTTATGTTTTTTATTGATTTTATTGAAAATCACTGGTATTAGATATTCAAGAGTACGGCTTCCATATTTATTTAATATTCGAGGAGTTTTTAGGCCCTTTCCTTCTCTAAATCTTGTGGTATGTTTGTGTACAAGTAGGTTTTTGCAAGGGCTTTCCCCCATATTATCCATAATAGTAGTGAACCAGTGGAGACCTTTTATTGTAAGTAGGTTCTCTGAGCCACATAGTAGTTTTAAGTTATGTCTCTGTTTGTAAATATTTGTTGTGACAATTTTTTTTTTATTATGGCAGTTTGTAAATTTTGAATACATTTAATGTAAGTAGTGCTTTTTTTTTTTTTTATATGTATACCGCACAAGAGGCCCAACTGCTCCCGTCTGAAGCCAGTGAGACTATGGCATCCCCAATTGGGGTATGTTGTGAGGCTGAGGGTAGTGGGGAGGGAAAGGAGATAGGGAAGAGGAAGGTGGGGAAGTACCTGGCTATTCAGATCTGGTCACCAAACACGGCTAATGCCATTTCAAGCAACGTTTCAATTCTGAATGGTGGTCTTACACCAGGGCGATACTGACAGTATCTTCCACTCTGGAACGTGCCGCAAATATACTATATATTATTTTAAATGAATAAATTGTGAAATAACACAAGTTAATCAAATAAATTGCATGTCCCCAAGTTCGAATACCATATCTAAGGATGGATTCGACCATAGAAAAATATGAGTTTAAGAGAACAATGAGGCAAAATAAATTTTAATTTGTAAAAGTTACTAGCTGAGGATCGGAGCTGGTTACAAATTTTTGCCACTTGTTTATCCCACTTAAAATTGTTATCAACAATTATTCCCAGATAAGTATATTCATTCGTAATTGTTTTTATTAATTGTAAATTTTCACCAATGGATGTTTCACCAATAGTGTACTGTATGAATTTTCACCAATAGTGTACTGTATGTTTCTGTTTATAAATAAAATAAAATATACCTAATAAAAATATATAAAAATCGCTACTACATGACCTTTTGCAAGCTAAAGGCGTTTTTTATCCCCCACTGACTGGACTATATGTTTTTGTCGCTTGTAATGGTTTGTTTTTTGTCATATATGGCTCAATACTTGGTTAGGTTAGGTTAAGGATTGACATTGTTATTAGACGATCAATCTTGTTCTACTTGCTGACCATAAGCGGCAGCTCAACTGAATATATTTGTCATTGATATATATTCAATCAATGATATTTGTCATCAGAAAACGTTTTATAGCTAACCTCAATATTATGCTGATAAAAAATAACTTTTTTAATTAAAAAAGAAAGACAAACATTCCCGGGTTACGAATAACCCAACAATGTTTGAAAATCTCCTACTACCACCACATAAAGCCGAAAATGTTGCTTATGTTGTGATGGAGGACGTAGCAAGCTGGGGAATCGAATACGCGACGCCCGGGAGGGACCCAAACGCGATTCCCACTCAACCACTGACCAGTCGAAAACTATTACCGCATTAAAAAAAAAAAAAATGAGAAATATTTTGATCACGTTTTGCATAAAATGAAATTGTGTCCAGAGTAAATTAATGGTCCATGTAACACTTTTCGAGAAGTTATTTCATCTTTGAAAACTAACAAAATATCTATAAAAACCGAAAACACAATTGATTTTCTCAAATGAAAAGTATTATTTTTTTATTTGAAGTTTTAGTTTTCCATTAAGATTTAATCAAAATTATAACATTCAGCTTAATTAAAGTGGTAAAATAAATAGTACTTACATACTTACAGTAATTTTTTTAGAAACCCATGATTAATTAACAGTGTTCGTGAAAATCCACATCAATATATTTTAGCATTGCGTCAACACGAAGCGCAGCGCTATGAAGATCGTCCAAAGTGCCTATTAGTTGTCTGTGAAAATAAATACATTTTTTAAATGTATATTATTTAAATATATCTTATTTCACGACCAAGTGAATCAGATACTTGAGTCGAGCCATGTAAAGAGTCGGAATAATAGAAAAGTAAGTATGAGACGACGTATGAATGTGAACGAGGCAAGGAGTGTGTGCCAAGATCGAGTTGTTTGGCGGTCGGTCCACTCTGCCTGCCCCTTCGGGAAAATAGCGTGATGGTAAGTTAGTTAGTTAGTTTTTTATATTATTTCTTAGAACAGTTGTAAAGCCATTTGCTTTAGGTTTATCAAATAGGTAGGTCCTTTTTCTTCACCCTTCGATTCACTCTAAAGAGAGTGCCCCGACCTTCCTTTCGATGCATTGTGGGAGATGTTTCTTATAATAATTAGATTTCGGATTATACTATACCTATGTACCTACTATACGAGTCTTTAAAAGTACTGAACAAAAATTGAAAATAGCCCATAATCTATCCTAAAGTAACCCATTTAAACTTTTTTTCATCACTTTTAATGGCTTTTCAATGGAGGTGTTGAAGTTGCATGATTCTGAGTTATCTGGTCATCGTTCTGACATTTCTAACAATTAATATCTAAATGGCTTGTTATCAATCTAATACCGAAACATAGATTAATTTTAATATTTCTATTTTTGAAACTGATAATTCGTGGTGGAAGTCCATCATAATAGATTATAATAAAACAAATAAAAAACTTTATTTCACTTAATTTTATTCGACATTAAATTAAATATTTAAAATTAAGTTTAATAAAGTTTTTATTTGTTTTATTATAATCTAATAGTGGTTAAAATTGATGCTTATTGAGTAGGTACTTGTTCTATGGGCAATTACTTCTAGGCAAGTACCTACCTAATTTTATTATTTTCTTTTTTGTTCCATTATTCAAATAGTTCTATAGAAGAACAAAGGAAGGTAGCTTCCATTCTTACGTAAAAAAAAAATGTGTTCCAACAAGCAGATCACAATATAAATCTTATAAAAAATCAGGATTATGTAAATAAAAGAATAATAAATTATGACCAGACAAACAAACACAAAACAAGCGTTTGATTTACAAAAGTGAGTACCACAGAAAACCTCCACCTGAAATCAAACAAGAGCGTAAAAAGCGCCATATGGTCCTTCGAGAAGCCAGATGAAAACCAGCTCATCCAGCCAGAAGTCCGGTCTACATCATTCTTATTCATCATTACATATTCCTAAGGTATTAAGGCATTATAATATAACTTGTAAAATCACGCGAAGAATTCGCCACCAAGAGCCACTCTTTTTGCGTGATATTATAATCAACAAGATAAAATATTGTCAACCTAATAATTTAACCAGTAGGTAGATTCCAAATAATTTACTCTACGATTACCACTGATTATTATAAATAATATAATTTATTTTATTGTAATCTATTTATTATTCGCTCCCGCAAAGGTAGTACAAACAAAAGCTTATTTTTAAATAATTTAATGTGTATGTTTGTGTAAAAAATTCTGCATTATGCCACAAACATTAAAATCACTGGTGAAGAAGCGTGGTGAATTGAAAGCACAATTAACAAGATTTAAGAATTACCTATTAAGTGATTCAGTTGATGTAATAGAAACGGAAACAAGATTGGAGGAGGTAAACACACTGTTAAATCGCTTTAAGAATATACAATCTCAGATCGAAGAGTTTGATAGTAACTCAGATGAAGAGGATAGCCCACTTGAGTGTTTTGAATTGCAATATTATCAAGTAGTGACGTTAGCAAAAAAATCCATAAAAAGCATTGAAAAAATTGATGATACTAACAATATTAAGATCCAATTACCTACATTTTCGCTCCCAGAATTTAGTGGTGATTATTCGAAATGGTTATCTTTTAAGGATGCTTTCGTCACGATAGTGGGTAATAATAAATCATTAAATAATTTTCAGAAACATTACTATTTGCGTGATTGTTTAAAAGGAAAGGCATCACAAATATTAAACGCACTTGAAATTACCCAAGACAATTTCGAAATAGCTTGGCAGGTTTTATCAAATAGATTTGAAAATAAGCGTGTAATAGCTAATCAACATTTAAATTCATTGTTTAAGCTCAAGGAATTAAAACAAGAAAATCACGTCGCCTTGAGAAGTTTATTAGATCAAACACAATTACATTTAAATTCATTGAAAAACATAGGTCTACCCACGGAGTATTGGGATGTAATAATAATTTATATTTTGGCCAACAAATTAGATTCCAATACCCGGATCTATTGGGAACAATATCCAACTAAAGAAAAAATACCGACATTGCAAGAATTTTTAAAATGTTTAACAGATCGAGCGATAGTCTTGGAAGCATCGGAAGCAACATGTTCCACAGCCAAACCAATATTCGCGCATCATAAACCGTCAAGTTACAAAAAGGAATCTTCAGTTTCATTATTGTCGCAAAGGTTGAAATGCATTGTTTGTAAGGAAAATCATAAGATTTATTTCTGTAAACAGTTTTTGAAACTAAACCAACATGAACGGTTTGAAAAAATCAAGCAATTACAAGCTTGCATCAAGTGTTTAAATGTAGGTCATTCAACTAAAGAATGCAGGAGTAAGAATAATTGTAGAACTTGCGATAAAGCAGGACACAACACATTACTCCATATTTTCCCTAAAGAGGATCAAAACACTGAGAATGGCATAGATCAAGTACCAGTCTCAAACCATTCCACTTTTGGAGAAGCAGAAAAAACAATTTTGTTATCAACGGCAATGGTGAACGTTAAGGACAGTAATGGAATTATTCATTCAGCGAGAGTATTGTTGGATAATGGTTCTCAGGTGAATTTCATAACTGAACGATTTGCTAAAAAATTAAACATAAAGTACAAGTCATTAAATATGCCGGTCTCTGGGTTACATAATAATATAACAAATGTAAAGAAGAGCCTCTCGTTTGAATTGGCATCAATAAACTCTAATTACAAAAAACTTGTTACTTGCTTGGTATTACAAGAAATCACCAGCAAGTTACCGCAGACCTCTTTTCCAAAAAGGGAGGCAAACATACCACCAGGATTGAAATTGGCCGATCCTGAATTTTCCACTTCCGGTCATGTGGATATATTACTCGGCTCCGAACTATTTTGGGAAATGCTGACCACTGATCAATTGAGATTAGGAACAACTGGACCTACGCTGCAACGCACTGAACTTGGATGGATATTATCCGGGCCAATTAGAACGTGCACTACAAAAAAAGAGCAAGAATCATCCTCATGTCACTTATCTTTAAATATGATTCACAATCAAATTGAAAGATTTTGGAAACAAGAGGAATTGGTGTCCATCAAGCACCAAAATTATGAAGAAAAGGCTTGTGAAGAGAGCTTCAAGTCAACCCAAAAAAGGGATGAAAATGGGCGTTTCGAAGTAAGCTTACCATTCCGACCTTGTATAGATCAAATAGGTACTTCCTTGCCTATGGCAGAAAAAAGATTTTTAAACTTGGAAAAGAAATTATCTTCTAACATGGATTTGAAACTTCAATACATTAAATTCATGGAAGAATATGAAAACTTAGGTCATATGACAAAATTTGAACCAGTTTCAAATGAAGAAAAATCTTACTATTTACCTCATCATGCAATCAAGAAGGAAACCAGCAGCACTACCAAACTAAGAGTGGTGTTCGACGGCTCCGCAAAACCTCCAGCGGGATATCAATAAACGACGCGTTAATGGTTGGTCCAATAATACAAAATGATTTATATACCCATTTGTTAAATTTTAGAAAATATCAAGTGGCATTGACGGCTGACATAGAGAAAATGTACAGGCAGGTCAACATTAGAGAGGAGGACCGCGTCTTCCAAAAAATACTTTGGCGAGCATCTCCAGAAGAGGAAATGGGCCGTTTCAAGTTAAATACGATAACTTATGGTATGGGACCGTCATCTTTCTTAGCCACGCGTTGCTTGAAGCAGCTGAGTATGGAAAACGCTCAGTTATATCCTGAAACTAGTCTCATTTTAGAGAGAGATTTTTACATAGATGATCTAATTACAGGTGCAGACAATGTGGAATCCTGTAATTTGTTAAAAGAACAGTTAATCTCCATAATGAATTCGGCCGGTATGAACTTAAGAAAATGGCGGTCTAATTCTTCTGATTTGTCATCGGAGGCCGATCAGGCCACTGATATGGTAATTTTGGACAAACCAGAAGGAGAGAAAATTCTAGGCTTAGCTTGGAATTGCGAAAAAGATAGTTTTTTATATCACGTGGAACTACCGTCACATCCTATTTATAATAAACGGAATATTTTGTCACTGATTGCTAGTATTTTCGATCCATTAGGTTTGCTAGGACCAGTAACCATGAATGCTAAACTTATTATGCAGAAATTATGGCAAGAAAAGATATCTTGGGATGAAGAAATACCTATAGAAATTCTGAAGCTTTGGAAAAAATATTTAGAAGATTTAAAAGGTGTAAATTCTTTTCAAATACCTAGAAAAATTATATGTAATCAAACCGTAAATATACAATTGCACGGATTTTGTGACGCATCTCAAAAAGCATACGCTGCTTGCGTATATATGCTATCCACAGACCAATCAGGAAAACGGCATTCTCAATTAATCACAGCTAAATCAAGAGTAGCTCCATTAAAAACGATTTCTTTGCCTAAATTGGAATTATGTGGTGCTGTTCTGTTAACAAAAGTTGTTGAAAAAGTAAAGGAATCCCTAGGTATACCTTTGGATAAAACATTTTATTGGTGTGATTCCACTATAACTCTATGCTGGATAGGAAATCAACCAGCGCGATGGAATACATTTGTTGCAAACAGAGTTGCAGAAATACAGGAAAGAAGCGAAACCAGTCAATGGAAGCATGTCAACTCCGAAGATAATGCTGCGGATATTTTATCAAGAGGAACCAGTGCTAAAAGTCTATTTTCTTCAGAAATCTGGTGGAGAGGTCCTAATTGGTTAACTCAAGATGAAGTAACTTGGCCGAACTATAAGGAAATTTGCATCGATCCACCGGAATTAAAAAGCAAAATAAATTTAACCGTCAGTATGAATAAAGATTGGGAATTGTTTTATCGTTTTTCTTCTCTCACGCGTTTACAAAGAGTAACTGCTTATATCCTACGTTTCATTAATAATACAAGAAAAAAACATACATTTAGCGGACAACTTTCAATAATAGAATTAAACAAGTCGTTACATTCATTAATAACAGTCACTCAATCTTATTCATTTTCAAAAGAAATTAAAACATTAAAGGCGGGAAAAAACTTAGATAAAACCAGTCATCTCAAATCATTAAACCCATTTATACATATGGATTTATTGCATGTAGGTGGGAGATTGTCCAGAGGAAAACTAATACATGAAGCACAAAAACATCCGATATTACTACCTCACGATCACCCTCTAACAAAGTTAATCATTAAACATTTTCATTATACAAATTTGCATGTAGGTACTCAAACGTTACTAGCACTTATTAGACTAAAATATTGGCCTATAATCGCAAAAAATGCTATTAAAAAAATACTTAAAAATTGCATTGTGTGCTTCAAATGCAGTCCAAAAACAAGTCATCAAATAATGTCTGACCTTCCAGAGGATAGAGTGTCACCATGTAGACCGTTCTCTGTTACAGGACTGGATTACGCAGGGCCAATCTTAATAAAGTCTGGAATCAGTAGGAGATCCAATTCAGTCAAGTCTTATATTTGTTTATTTATATGCTTCTCTACTAAGGCAGTTCATTTAGAACTGGTCACCGCTCTGACTACAGATGCATTTCTTAATTGTTTAAAGCGTTTCATTTCCAGACGTGGAAAACCTAGTAAATTGTATTCTGATAATGCTACTACATTTGTTGGAGCGAATAATGAATTGAAAAATATGTATAATTTATATGTCTCTCAAAAGGAAATAGCTAATTACTTAACTAATATGTCTATTCAGTGGGTTTTTATCCCACCTAAAGGTCCTCATCATGGAGGTCTTTGGGAATCTAACATAAAAAGTGTAAAATATCACGTAAAAAGAGTGGCAAACGTCTCTTCATTAACATATGAAGAGATGTGTACGTTATTATACCAAATAGAGTCCTGCATAAATTCTAGGCCTTTAATTCCACTATCCAACGATCCCCTCGACCTCTTCGCACTTACTCCAGGTCACTTTCTTATTGGTGATAACCTGTCAGCTGTAGCTGAACCTGACCTACAACAGATTCCCATAAACAGGCTTAATAATTTCCAAAAACTAAGCCAGCTAAGACAGAGCTTCTGGTCAAGATGGAGAATTGAATATTTGGGAGAGCTGCAGCAAAGGACTAAATGGACGGATGGGAACCGGCGACAACTAAAGATTGGGGACTTAGTTATCATCAAAGACGACAACGCACCACCAAATTTATGGAGGATGGGACGTGTCATCGCCACTCACCCTGGACAAGATGGGATAACCCGTATAGTCACCTTGAAGACGCAGCAAGGGTCTATGAAAAGGCCCATTACCAAATTGTGTCTTCTACCAATGGACGATGCTATCACATCTTAGAAGAACTGGATCAAAATAAACTACTAACATCTAAGAAGAGCAGTATAAAAAATAAGTCATCTTTACTAAGGCCAAGGATCAAAAAGAAGCCATCTTTCTTGAAGACAAGAACTGCAGAGGCTATCGATCGAGGATCAAGAAGATGAACATTTTATAATTTAGTGTTATTTTTTTTCTTATGCATATCTTCTAATGATTTACTTCAATTTATTATATTATTGTTTCTAAACTAACTACAACAATCAATGGATGATTACGATATGTGTAATAGCTAGTTTCACCTCTCTTTTTTATTTTTTAAAAATAATTTATCTCACAAATAATAATAATCAATTTTAACTATTATAGGGTTCTAAAAAGAACTTTCATTTAATTTCAGCCCTTTTTGTCGGGGAGCTATGGTTAAAATTGATGCTTATTGAGTAGGTACTTGTTCTATGGGCAATTACTTCTAGGCAAGTACCTACCTAATTTTATTATTTTCTTTTTTGTTCCATTATTCAAATAGTTCTATAGAAGAACAAAGGAAGGTAGCTTCCATTCTTACGTAAAAAAAATGTGTTCCAACAAGCAGATCACAATATAAATCTTATAAAAAATCAGGATTATGTAAATAAAAGAATAATAAATTATGACCAGACAAACAAACACAAAACAAGCGTTTGATTTACAAAAGTGAGTACCACAGAAAACCTCCACCTGAAATCAAACAAGAGCGTAAAAAGCGCCAAATAGATTTATTTTATTTTATTTAGTAATCTTAAGTTAGCTCACATCGTTGTACGTAGGTACTAATAATTTTAAAAACATATATGCATTGTTACTGCTTTGGCTAATTTTAAATTATTCAAAATCAAAATTTGTTTTTAAATGACCCCTTATTAAACTTATCCCCTTTGTGAATTGAGCCCCATTGCCCCTCTTCCCCCTTCTCCCTTCCCAATCTCACCTCTCCTTTGACACCGTTAAGTCTATTGTCTATTGTCTATTATTTATAAGTATGTAGTTTTAAGTAAACCCTGATGTTGTTTGTTTATTTATGTTAGGTTTGGTCAGAGTGGTTCAGCCGTTGGGACTCCTGACGTTCCAAAAGATGTATCCATTTTTGTTAATTTTAGGTTACAGCACTTGAAAGCAAAATGAGGATCACATTGGTCTTGTATTGTTATTATGTAGACATTTTTGTGCCAAGATGGAGACGTAACATCAAAAGTGGGTAAAAAAAAAAATCACGAGAACTTGGAGGGCGCCTCCTAATTGCGTATTTATATACTGGTGGAGCTGTTTGTCTAGAAATCTGAACAAACTCATCTAGTGAATGCAAATGCGACTGCAAAATGCAAATGCAAAATCAACTCTTACAAATTTATTTATTTATATTAATTTAATTTATGTAATTGTTTATTTTCAGTCGGTTTTTATTTTTTCTATTCGGTTTAAAATCGGTACGTATAGCGTATTTCAGAAGTTAGTCCTTTTCGTATACAGATTCATTAATTCACAAATTAATGAATAGTGATACGAAAATACGAAACAAAACGAGTCAAGAAGAAGCAAAAAGAGCCAAGAAGTGATAAGAAAAACTACGAAGAGCCAAGTAGAGCCGTGAAGAGATTAGAAGATCTAGGACGAGCCAAGAACAGACCAGAAAAGGCAAGCAAAAGCCAAGAAGAAAGGAGCGACGAGAAGATGCAAGAAGATACTAGAATATACAAGAAAAGCCAAAAAGATGATAATATCCCAGAAGAAACAAGTAGAGCCGAAAAGAGACAAGAAAATCCAATAAGAGTCAAGAAGATACCAATCAGTGCCTTGAAGAGATGGGAAGAATCAAGAAGAGCCAATAAGATGCGAGCTTTAAATGTGCTCGAAGAAGCAAAAAGAGCCACTAAGACACAATACGAACCTAGAGCAAACCAGAAAAAGCAAGAAGAGACAAGAAGGAGGAAAAACACGAATAGCCAAGAAGAACCGAGAAGATACGGGAAGGTCCAAGAAGAGGCAAGAAGAGAAAAGAAAAGCCGAGAAGATACGGGAAGATTAAAGAGGTGGCAAGAAGAGATATAAGAAGATCCAAGAAGAAACTGGAATAGCCAAGAGGGGACAATTAGAGACGAGAAATACCAAGAAGAGCCAAGAGGTGACAAGACGAAGTAAAAAGGGCCAAGGAGAGTCAGAAAGACTCCAGAAGAGACAAGAAGTAGCAAGAAGAGAAGAGATATGAAAAGCTACGACGGTGCAAAAAGAGCCAAGAATAGCCGACAAGAGACGAAAAGATCCAAGAAGAGACAAGAAGAAACAAGAAGAGTCAAAAAGAGACAAGAAATAGTAAGAAGAGGCAAGAAGTGACAAGACGAAGTAAAAAAAGGGCCAAGGAGAGTCGGAAAGATCCCAGAAGAGACAAGAAAAAGCAAGAAGAGAAAATAGAAGAAAAGCGGCAAGACCTAAGAAGAGACCAGAAGAAACAAGAAGATACAAGAAGAAACAAGAAGAGACAAGAAGAATCAAGATCGACAAAGAAGATTGTCTAAAAAAAGAGTCTAAAAGACAGAACAAGAAGCAAGAAGAGACAAGAAAAGTCAAGTAGAGACGAGAAAATCTAAGAAGAGGCAAGAACCTCCAAGAAAACCCAGAAAGAGTCAAGAATAGCAAGAAAAAGGAAGACTAAGAAAACATAAATATATATTTTTTAAAAACATACATCATAACGCTCAATCCATTCCTTTGTTCCATCTCCAATATTGGCTTATTAGGTTGCCATTTATACCGGTCGATTAAACTCCAACCTCCTTCCAATCCTCAGAGCACGTGTTCCTAGCCTAGTCCTAACAAATCAGTGCCCCTCGGAGTTCCGGTCTCACCGGGAGTGCTCCTGGCTGGGGGTACAATCGTATCGTATCGTAAGTAAACAAAATATAATGGTTATGTTAGGTAAAGATATTGTATTTCTTAGTCCTCCTCACTAGGGGACCCTGTGCCGAGGCGGACTAAAATTGTTTAATTATAGTTTATTTGTCTTCTTGTCGTTTTTAGTGTCTTTATTGGGGTGTTTTCGTTGACCTCTTTCAGTCATGTTTTTATTCTTGATTCGTACTTTTAACTACATAAAACGTATTGTTTACATATGAGTTTTGAAAATATATACAAATAATATTTTTTTATATATGGATAGTTTTTTTACTGTGAATCTTCTCACCTCACCTCGGAAAAATATATGCCATCCGCGAAGTGCTCCTTTCTGGCCCGCAAACATCTACATTTTTTACTTCAAATAAGCTCAGGAAGCTGGTCAAAATCCTTCGGATTCGTGCTGTTACACCTGTTTATACATATCTATGTAAGCACGTAAAAGCTCAATGGGCGTTCAAATAAATAAATTTACGAATTATTGCTTTTGGGCTGTTATAACTATACATATTATTTGGTAAAAAACGAAAGCGTTATTTTTTAAATGGTTTATTGAAGTGACACCACATATCAAGTTTAGTAGTCTGAGAATAATAAATAACTTTGACTATTTAAATTAATATTTTCCGTTTTAAAAATTAAAATCATCTTCTTTATCGAATTCTTCCAAATCTGGGGGATCATATGCCATAATTGTCCGGTGTTTGGCGTCCGGCTTCAGCGATCTCCAACTATATAACTGAATTCTTGACACATCCTCTAATATTTCTTATGGTTTTTAAACTGTCCCACTTAATCGTTGATTGACAAATAGGCAATTGGAACGGCACTCCATTAGAGATTTTATCCTGTAAATGAGAAACCACAGAGATTAATGTATGACGATGAATCAACAATTTATTTCAATGCTAATTACTAAACTAAACTTAGTCCCCTCTCTTCTCTCCGGCCCCTGATAAGTCGTATCCCTCTTCGATATTATTATATCACTCTGCTACATAATAATTATTTATACCTGCAACAGACAATTTTACATGTCTGTGTTTAATTTATTAATTAATATTTTTTTTATATTGTGGCGGACTATACTTTCTTGTTTCCTTTTTCAAATTAAGTATATTACCCTTCCCAATAAAGACTCCATTGAAATTCTTGAAGAAAGTATATCAGTATCGGGGCTTCCTAAAGCCGAAGTAAATCTGTCTTCCAAGAAACTGGGCGTCTTGTATAGATCTCGCGGATTCTTCAATAGATATATCGACTGCTAACCCTGTACAAATCTCAAATATGCCCAACAATGGGGTATTTCCACGTTTTTTTATAGCTTTTTTTTTTAAATTAGGCAAAAAATTACGATGATTAAAGCATTTTTATTTTATTTTTATGTTGACGAATAAATTTTCTACAGCGAGTTAAAGTTCTCCATTTTTTAATTACCGCTAAAGCGATATTTTGGGGCTTGGCTATCGTGTGACGTCATGAGTGCGGACGCTCAATAACAGTGTTTATTTATGCTGGTTCAGCTGAACTACGCTTGTGACGTCACAAACCCATCTGCAAAAACGGGCCGTTTTGATTTTGTCAGTTTTAGACCGTTTTTAAAATTAATAATATTGAATGAAAACATAAAAAACAAACATTTTGAGTAGGATGATTAAAATTAGAAAAATTATCTTTAAATATTCCGTACATTTTCAACCGAATCCCTCGTTTGTGGAAATACCCCAATGAATTAGATCATCCGCATGTTTATTTTATGATTTGGAAGGCGGGATTGGGTACTGCGGCCCCGGGAATCATTTATTGAATAACCAACACCTCTGCCCAAGTAGTTCGCTACGTTTGGTGACGTTTGTACAGGTCTTGGTGGCGGATACGTCTGACCACCTGCTGCGTGGCGGGCCGGATCAAGAGAGACTTATTGCTTTTGGGCTGTAATAACTATAAATATTATTTGGTAAGAAACGAAGGCGTTATTTTTTAAATGGTTTATTGAAGTGACACCACGTATCTAGTTTTTGAGGGAGGCCTTTTGACCTTTCCAGCCGGAATCTCTCGACCCATGATTGATTGTGGAGCTAATGTAAAAAAAATATATAAAAATAAATACATTCAAATATTTACATATTTTGCTTCACCGCCATAAAGTTTAACTCCCTTAAAGCGGGGACTCCTCCGACCGTGAACTTGAACATTTGCATGTTCTTATTTTTTTTCTCCTACGTTCGTTGAAACATAGTTGAAACATTGGGGCAAAGTGGACGTGGCCACAAACATTTTGTCTAGTGGTCTGTGGTAAAGATGTATCCACGCACTGAACACTTGACGTTTGACGTTTACGTAAAAGTCAAGATGAGCTATTATGAGAAAGAGATGCTAAATGAGGGAGAAAACACAGATTTAATAGATATTTTGATTAATATTAACTTATCAGGAAAGATCTATGGCTAATATCAATTATTACACTACCTAAAATAACCATTTATGAATTTCGTCTGCGTAAATAATTACGTAATCGTCGACAAACTTTAAGTTCTGATGTGAAAGAGATTCTTACGATTTTAGCGATAAGATTGTAGTTGTTACGTGTATCAGGGATAAAACGCAGATTTTAAGTTAAACCGTACCTACTACCTCGAAATTTTATTAGATATTTATTTATCACCAATTAAAAATACAGTGGTTGACCGGTCAGTGGTTGAGTGGGCATAGCGCTTGGGTCCCACCCGAGCGTCGAATGTTCGATTCCTCGGCTGGCTAAGTCCTCCATCACAACACAAGCAACATTTTCGGCTTTCTGTGGTGTTAGTAGGAGATTTTCAAACATTGTTGGGTTATTTGTAACCCGGGAATGTTTGTCTATCTTTAAAAAAAAAAAAAAATACCAATTTGGATTGGTCAATTTCTTCCGTGTTTCTGAAACCGATTTTGAAGAACTGGGTTTATTTTTTTTTAAAGAAAGACAAATATTCCTGTGTTTCAAATAAGCCGAAAATATTTGAAAATCTGGCACCACAGTAAGCGGAAAATGTTGTTTGTGTCGTGAGGAAAGCCAGCAGAGGAATCGAACACGCGACGCCAAGGTGGGACCCAAAAGCGATGTATACTCAGCCACCGTCACATGTCTTATATTATACTTCAACTAATTATATTACATGTGCAAGTAAAATTTCACCAGATATACGAATTGGCATTACATCAACATAACTATATATACTGGCTCAGTGGCGGTTCTTTACAGGGGGACAATGGGGACAGTCCCCACCAGTTACACTCAAAACCTACTAAAGGAAATAACAGTCGATGCCGTCAAAATGAATGAATTCTTTAAACATAAAAGTAATTAACATTAGCAGAAATAAAGTACAAACAATTATTCCGGATGATTTTAATAAGACCCTACGCGCGTACAGCGAACAATGTACGGCGCAAAAAAAAGCAGGTCTATTTCTCAGTGCGCAGAATTACTGCGCACTTGGGGGACAATCCGAACTATCCCCATACTTTCCTTGCGTTGTTTCGCGATCGTATGCAACTGCGCATGCGCAGTAGTATGTGAGTTCAAGCATCTGCGGGGACAATCCTTTGGATCCCCATAGAACCATTTGTTTGCGAAGTTACGGGCGGGAATCGCTCGCGTTCAAATAAGTTTGATAATAATCTCGCAAGCTTTATTTTTATTATATTTCATTGTAAATTGGCATATTTCTATAGACATTATATATTATTTTGTGTTAAATATATCCGACTAGCATGATTAGACCATCAAATTTTTTTTTTGAGAAATTTAATAATATATAATAATAATAATAATATTCTACTGGTGATGAGATTCCGGTACGTAAAAAAGTCGATCCCCACCACTAAAGAAGTGCTCGAGCCGCCACTGTACTGGCTACTAGCATTCGTATAAGACATATATGAACCTTTTAAAAATTTCAAAACAAGTTTTATCATAAATTGTTGCACAGGTTTATGGGCCCTCTACATTTAAATAAATAGACATTATTTAGAGATGAGTTCACGGTGGATTACGACAGTATTTATTTACCATTTTTTTATTAAACTCATAATTATTAGGCTCGCGCAGTAGACATAACACCAAAAACTGGTTCGATTGATTTATTTTCCGTGACAAAAAAATTAACTAATCCCCCCGCCTGCCTTCCCCGTTTCACCAAGAAAGAGAAAGTTTTCCACCGACTATTAGAACGCATGTACATTGTATCTGTGAACAAAAAATTTTCAAAGCGTGTGCCCTCAGTTTATGGTAATATTCATGCAAATTTTCATGTCGGAGGTCGCAAGAGACCTGGCTTAACATAATGTGCCTTATCGGTGTTTATATCTTGCTCTTGAGAATTATTCACAAACATAGGTATATAGGGTGTAACAGCACTTACCTGAAGGATTTTAACTAGCGATTCCTGAGCATAGTTGGAGTACAAAAGTAAACGTCATAGACTAAACAAATTCAATCACACTCCCCCACTAACCACACTCCTACTCGTCGCGGAGGGATCACGATATTTATATGCGCGCAATATAAATGATATTTATATGTGTGTTACTTCTGGAACGAGATGGAGTGCTTATCGCGTGACCCGCTATACCCAACTACTGCGATGTTTGATGGAAAAAATATTTTATTGTTTTTAATTTTAAAAATATATGTATATATATTAGAACAACTCTCTTTCGTCGGCTATATTATTAGCATTAATATATAAATATATTTGATTTTGTTTATGCGAATTCCTAATGAACTTTTTGTAAAAGTCTAAATGAATATTTAATTTTTATTAGAACAACTATCTTTTTTATAACTTTTGAAGATTATTTCCATCAATAATATAATACTGAAAAGAATAATTAATATGGTGCGGATAAAACAGTCGAATAAAATATTATTAATTCTGAAATTTGAAATGTGAGATTGACAAAGATGATCTGATGGTTTAAATCTCAGGGGCTGAAATGGTAAGGCATTTTTCACGGTAAGACGAGGGGTTCTGGATTCGAGTCCCAGTTAGCTTTATATTTTTCTGTGTCTTGATCTCTTTCATATTTTCATATAGATTATTAGTGTTCTCTTCTTCAATGAAAAAAAATCTTCGAACAACAAAAACAAACATATACTTTTTACTCCAAATATACTAAATAGTGTTGGTTATAGATTGGTTTTATTAATTAATTTAGTGTAATATCACCACTAAGTGTTAGCTTCCTTAAATAAAAGTATTTTTGTGGAATATTAATTCCTCACACACATACTATCTATTTCCGTCAGCCATCAACGCCGAATATATAAAATGTCTTAATAAGGTTCCATGCCAATTCAGAAACAAGTCAACTCAACACCCCTTTGAAAAGTCATTACAAGCTATGATTTTTTTTTTGTTTATAGCCGTAACACTAAACTAATATAACCAATTTAACGATTTTTTTGTATTTATTTTTTTCATCACTTTTAATGACTTTTCAAAGGAGGTTCTGAGTTGATTTCATTCTGAGTTGTCCGGTCACCACATTATAAATATAAATACGAAAAATATTTAATTTTAGGCAAAAGCTGTGCCGTAGTACCTTAAATAGAAAAGTGAGTTGATGAAAATATTAAAATGATTAACAAACCGCAGTATTCGCTTTCACGAGAATTCTTCTCAAAGAAGTGTATCCTAAACGGAGTATATCCACCAGACATTGAAAAACTCCAATTTTTTCAGCAGATTGACATTTAGCTTCTAGTTTTGAGAGTTCTCTGAACAGTGCCTTAGATTCACCGGATAAATTTGCAGCTTCATGAATAGCCTTAACGCTCTTTGAAACAACGCCTTTAACACAATCCGTTGTTCCAGTCATCCTTTCTTTTACCAATCTGTCAAATGCAGATTTTTGGTCCTGTGTGTAAAAGAAATCTTGGATTCACATTCGTTTTTACAGTATAACAGTCTTAATAATAAATGATTTTTAAATTACAACTGATAAATGACCGTTTACCATACATAAATGGATGTTTATCAGTTGTGTAAACATTAAAATAAATTCGGAGAACTGTAAATGTCAAACTAAAATTCGGTCTCCTGCAATTAAGAACGAAAACATTTGCTTATAGATTACGATAAACATCGCAGATGGGGGCGTGGCCTTGCACAAATTTTGTATGTGTCTTCAGGGAGGCCACGCCCCCCTTGGCAATGTTTATAGTAATGTGTAAGCAAATTGTTCATGCCATTTTATTAGTATTGCGTAAGCAAATGTGTAAGAAAATTGTTCATGTCCTCGGTCGCAGGAGATCGGACTTCACCTTTCTCTGCATAATATCAGATAAAAAAACTGTTTTGGTTACAAAAGAATTCAGTATTTTGATGAAGGGGTTTATAAAGGAAATGGAATATTGGTTAAAAAGCAGGCTCTACAAATTCAAATAAAATAATATTATTCTATAAAACATATATTATTTATATGAACCTAAAAAGCCTAAAAATATTAAATATGCCAGTGCCTAGTGTAAAAATTACCTACGTACCAAAACGCACTTAGCGACGCTCGCAGATTTGTCTTTTATGCTATTAATTACTTTTTTCACATCCTCTTCGACGTTTTCGAAATTTTTGGCGATCTTTTTCAAAAAATTCTGTTTAAATGTGTCAATTTTTGAAATCAACATAAGTGTAGTTTGTTCTACAGCTTTCAATGTGAAATTGATACTCTCATAAGCTTTGCTGAAAATCGATTGTGATAAAGATGATGAAAATCTTTGATCCAGCAATGAATTTGTTTCCGAATCGGCGGTATTTTTGAATACTTGTGAGTCGGTATTTATTGGATCCATGTCGTTCTGGATATCGTCAATTTTGTCTCTCGGATTCTCTTCAATTAACAAGACATCGCTCGTCAATTCATAGCAATCAGCCTAAAAGATATGAACGAGATGATATAAACTTTAGGTTAATACAAAAATAAATTATTTTGTCACCTCTCGTGACAACTTAAAGGCACTTTCTAAATTAAAAATATACATATATTTTTTCATTTTATAAATTATGTTTTATATACTTAATACATATAATATATTTATAAAAATACGGAAAAAATAATATTTACCAGTTTAACGATTGTTGATAAAGTTATTAAGAATATCGGCAATATAAGCCATTGTTTCATTTTGGAAATGAATGTCAACGTTTTGTAAAATGACCAGAGTAAATTTCAAACCTCTTAACGATGTTTAAAAGTGAGGGCTATTTTTTTGTTACAAGATTATTTATAATGTTTAATCAAAGATGCTATAACTGTAATCAATTGAGAAAGCAACACCACCATCAATTGAGAAAGTAAAGCAACACCAGGCCAATACATAAACACTCGAGGCTTTATGAGTGATATTCCATCTTTTTAAGCTTTGCCTATTTTGCAGCTGATAAGTAAAGAGAAGTAATGTAAAGGTTTTCCATTTAAATAATTGGTTGGCAAGAAAGAATATATATTAAATTATTTCGACATCAAACTATGTATTTGTCGGCTGTGAAAGTTTGTTTATTTGACATATATGGCTTAATACTTGGTTACGATTGACATTGTTAATAGACGATCAATCTTGTTCTACTTGCTGACCATAAGCGGCTGCTCAACTGACTATATTTGTCACAAGAAAACATTTTTTTTTTTAGATTCATTAATCTTTTTTTTTCCTCTTAATATGTATTTGTAAAAATGTAACTGTATCTTAAAATTGTATTTGTATATATTTTTTTACTAGATGTATGAAAAAAAATTAGCATACATCTAAATAAATATTCAAAAACAAACAAAATATAATGCCGATAAATAATAACTTGTTTTTAATTAAAAAAGAAAGACAAACATTCCCGGGTTACGAATAACCCAACAATGTTTGAAAATCTCCTACTACCATCACATAAAGCTGAAAATGTTGCTTGTTGTGTTATTGAGGCCTTAGCTGAGGAATCTAATACGCGACGCCCGGGAGGGACCCAAACGCGATGCCCACTCAACCACTGACCGGTCGAAAACTATTACCGCATTGAAAAAGAATTGTGAAATATTTTGATCACGTTTTGCATTAAACGAAATTGTGTCCGCAGTAAGTAATTGTCCATGTAACACTTTTCGAAAAGTTATTTCATCTTTGAAAACTAACAAAATATCTATAAAAACCGACAATACAATTGATTTTTTCAAATGAAAAGTATTAATTTTTTATTTGAAGTTTTACTTTCCCATTAAGATTTAATCAAAATTGTGACCTTCAGCTAAATGAAAGTGGTAAAATAAATAGGTGAACACTTACAGTATTTTTTTTTTAAAACCCACGTTTAATTAACAATGTACGTGAAAATCCACGTCATTATATTTTAGCATTAAGTCAACACGCGATACGAAGATCTTCAGAGATATCTATTACTTGTTAATGAAAATAAATATATTTTTAACTATATATTATTTCTTAGAACGGTTGTAAAGCCATTTTCTTCAGGTTTATCAAATAGGTAGGTACTTCCCGACCTTCCTTTCGATGCCTTGTAGGAAATTAGACTTCGGATTATACATCCGGATTATACTTTACCTATGCACTATCAATGCCAGAATACAACAAGTTCTAACGGTTCCACGACAACCACATAGTGGCCTTTCAACACAAGTCTTTAAAATAAATTAATAAAAATGGAAAATAGCCCATAACCTATCCTAACATGACCTATTCAAACTATTTTCATCACTTTAAATGCCTTTTCAAAGGAGGTGTTAAAGTTGCATGATACTGAGTTGTCCAGTCATCGTTCTGACATTTCTAAGGATTTATATCTAAATGACTTAGTATCAATCTAATCCCGAAACACAGATATATTTTATTTTATTTAGTAATCTTTAATTAGCTTACATCGTTATATGTGCTAATAATTTTGAAAACATAAAAAAAAATATATATTTATATATATATAAATATGTACTTTTTTTCCTTTGTTTTAAACAATTGTTTTTTTATAGATAATCAAATTGTACTTGATTTTGGTTGGCTTCACTTGTAAATATTGAATAGCTAACTTCAGATTTTTCTTAAATTGATATAAAAAAATTGACGTATCTCCACGGTTTAAAGATATACTAATCATATATGCGTTTTATAACTCCTGTCAAGTCAAACTATCAGGATTGGAATGTTTCTTGAGTGTTGTACCTAAAATATAATATTTAATTAAATGAAGACAATTTTAGCGAAACTCAATCGAAAATCTGGAAACAAAAAATCAGAAAAAGATATTGGCATCTCTGGGACTCGAACCCAGGACCTTCGGCTTTCCGGGCTACAACTCTAACCACTCAGTGGTTGAAATGAGATGAAATGAAACATGACAGATGGGGAAACACACTGGGCGAATTAACGAGCTGATTAGTAAACGGAGTCATGCAGACCTTCCCCTTATAAATAATAATAAGAGGAAATAACCTAATGATTCCACGAACGAAACCATCGTTTTCTTAAACATTCTCTACATTTTTACGTATCTACGTTCCCCTTCCGCCTGCCCTTCGTCTTCCGCGTCCCCTTCCCTCTCGCGTTCCCACTCAGCCTTCCCTCTCCCGATCTCCTCTCCCGCTTCCCCGTCCTGCGAACACTCATTCAGTCTCCGTACATTCAGTTTTCAAAAAGCTCGCGTGCCACCTATTGCAATTTTTTATACAAATTTCTTAATGCCAGAACTCATTATTACATATATACTAACCATCGCGGGCATGCACACATCAAATATCCAAAGATTCATTGCAATCGGATGAATGATTTAGCAACAACGCATAACGAACATAGATTTTTTTTTTTTTTTATGTACAGATTACATCAAATTTCTAATCAGTCTATATATATTCTATTGATGTTTGTCATTATCCGTTGTCTTTACTAAGTGTACATAGTTATTAGTTATGTTTATTATTACCTGTTTCAGGCAAATGGCGCATCTTTATCTGAATCTGACCTCGAGCTGCAATTGCTCAGGGCTCCCTCTACCAGTCTGGTTGTCCGTAGAAGGAATAGAAGGGCTGTTGATGTATACGACTTTTCCCGACATCTGATCGAAAATTTGATGGACGACCTTCAGAATGCGGTGACCGTTATATGATGAATAAAGAAAACAAAAAAAAACGCAGTCGGCAACGGCCGCGGCGTGGGAAATCTAACCTACACGATCAGACAGACCATTTACACCAACGTGACTAGTTCCGTCCAGGATATCATAACTCAGGTGCAGACGGTCATTGAAAATGTTGTGAATAGTACGGGAACTTTTACGGGAGGAATTTTGCAATGCGTTGATGTAAGCACATTTTTTTTTGCCAACAAACAATAATATTCACAGCGGTAAGCTCCACAACTGTCAACCAGAGGTAGAGGGCTCAAAACATTGTTATTTATTGATTTATTTATTTATTTATTGAAAAAAATAAGAAATACATGAAAACATAAGCTGCACATCTCACTAGGGGATTCCTGTATCGAGATATGCAGTTTTACAATAAAGTAATTTAAAAAAAAAAAGAAACATACATATACCTAAACTTAAAAGAAATATAATAACAAACCTACAAAAGAAGCACTGAGTACAGTTATTTAAACATTACTAATTAATAATTATTACAGCTGGGCAGTATGCTCATTGTTGACAAAAATAACATTATACTGTAAACTAAATATTAAATATGTAAATACAAGGTACCTGTTGTGGCTTACCAGATGCAATAATAGGGTGATCATACCACAGTAGCATTAAAATATTAACAAAAAATAAATAATAATAAACAATTATGTAATAAATTTATATAGTTTATGAAATAAATATAATATATTAAGTAAATATGTAGATAAATATAAAATAAAAAAAATAATATAATATAATATAATTATGAGTAAACAATAATAAACAATTTAATAATAATAAGTAAATAAACATAAGTAAATAAAGTACACAATAATTATGAGTAAATACTTATAACAATAAGCAAATTAAAAAGTACATAAAAATAAATAGGTTAAGTACATACAGAGTAATTAAATATGGATTGTATCAAATATAGCTTAATTCCATAGTGATTTATGATATAAGCGACAACATGGGTAATCCAAAACCATCACTCTCAGTTAGTATACATATTTTGACCATTTTCTTGAATAAATGTGATGTACCAATAGTTTTTATTTTTTCATTGAGCATATTATAAAGCAACGGAGCTTTATATGAAAAACTTCTTTGTCCAAAGGATGTTTTGGTATATACTGGCTGATACATTAAAGAAGAGCCCAATCTAGTGTTGCGTACTTGTTGAGATCTTTTAGCAGTGATAATGTTGTTGAAAAATTTACAGAGAGCATGTATTATGTACAATTGCCTTATTGTCATAATTTTGCTTTCGCTATATAATAACTGTGATGAATACATAAAACTTTTCTTGAACATTATTTTTAAAATTAATTTTTGTGCAATATTTAAAGGCTCTAGAGTAGTCTTGTGACAAGAACCCCAACAAATAACGTTATATGAAAGTATTGATTGAACAAGAGCATAATAAACAGTTTTTAGTTTAACTTTGTCCAATATATTTCTTAGAGTCTTGAAGATATAGGCTAGCTTTCTTATTTTGTTTGTTAATATAGCAATATGATTGTTCCATTTTAAATGTTTATCAATAACTAAACCAAGATATTTGATATTGTCTACTCTTTCCAAAGATTGACAATTACACTTCTGCATGCAACAATGTATTTTTAAAGAGCGGTCCAAAGATGGTTGATTTACAGAAGAAATACTAAAGGTAATATACTTAGTTTTGTTCATGTTTAAGGTTAACAAGTTTTGATCAAGCCAATTTTTGACTGCCCTTAATCCTGTCTCGCACTTAGCATACGTTTCATCCCAAGTATCACCAGAAAACACTAAAACAGTGTCATCTGCAAATACAATTGAAGAACCAGAAAATTGCAGTTTACAAAGGTCATTAATATATAACAAAAATAAAATTGGACCCAGAACACTGCCCTGAGGAACACCATATACAATTGATTTGTTTGAACTAATATGATCATTAATCATGACTCTTTGTGTTCTATTTTCAAGATAAGTTCTGAACCAATCAATATAAGATTTTTAAATCAGTGTGTAGACGTATTGACTTTTTTCATAAATCAATACATTATCTGGTAAACGTATGTTACAGAATTTTAATTTTAGTTGAAATAAAATCATTAAAAAATATATACATACATGTGTTTCTTGACGAAAATTGGTCAGTTTGTGTATTTATTTGCGCACGTACAGACTAATATATTTCAAATTTTTTTACATTCTTATTTTGCTCAGACATTATTAAAAAATGATAAATAGGCACTTATGATCAAAAAATAATTACAAAAAGTATATCATTTTAATAGTTTTATCAACACGCCTTTCAGCATTTTTGGATGTAGGTATAATTTAACGCAAATTTGGAATGAAATAAAATCGATATTGAGTTATAATTTTAAAAAGCTGGTACGGAGAGTAATTAATCTTTCTCATTGGAATTGGCTGGTTAAATCTTCTTTCTATTATAGAGAAAAATAATTTAAAATATATAATATTTGCACTTAATTTCTGAATGAAAAATGCTCTGAGCTAAGCGAATTAGAGGCTTGTATCGTAGGTGTAGTCAGGGCCGGATTAAGCATGTCGGGGCCCCTAGGCAATGCACGTCTCGGGGCCCCTTTACCAATGGACAATGGTGGACTAACGGGGGGGGGGGTGGAGGGGCGGCCTACCCCGGGCCTCTGGTCCTCGGGGGCCATCAAACGCTTCTATGTCCCCTTTATCAAATCCTTAACAAACAAATTTCGTCGAACGGTGATCTTTGCGATCGTACCCTTGTAACTGTACAGGGTGATTCCGATGAGAAAGATTAATTATTCTCCATACCAGCATTTTAACATAATAGCTATTATATATATTATAATGTCGATATTATTTCATTCAAAATTTGCTTTGATACATACCTAAATTCAAAAATGCTCAAACTCGTGATGATAAAACTATTCAAATTAGGTACTTTTTCTAATCATTTTTTGATCATACGTATTTATAATTTTTCAATAATATCTAAGCAAAATATTTTTTTTTTTTTTAATATATCTATGCGCGGATCTTTTTTTAATGATTTTATTTAAACTAAAATTAAAATTCTGAAACATACCTATCTTTCCCGGATAATTTATTGATTTATTTTACTCTATGATTATATAATTTGAAATGGGTGTTGTATTATACAAAATTTTGTTTGAAAATTTAACAAATCTGCAAACGCCCTACGGTAAAACCTTAATGAAAAATAAACATATTTTATCAAAATTTAAAACATAGCTTTACTAGATAAAAGAACAGTCTTTCGAAATCAATTTATAATTTTGTGGTGAAAAAGAGTCAATACGTCTAAAATTTGATTTAAAAACGACATATTTCCAGGACCGATTTTTATGATCTTTGATTTGTTGGATTGGCTCAAATAGCAGAATAGCTATTAAAACATCGGAAAAAATCACAAAAAAAATAATTACGAAGATAATTCTTTTCCTCCGACATTTTGTATGGAACGAATTCTCATCTTTTGAAAGAGCTGCAGGCTGCAGGTATATTGTGATAAATATTATATTGAGTAGTGAGCGAATTCCAAAAATTCAAAAACGTCAAATGTCAATGCGCTGATTGTTTTGCTTTTGTTCTTAAACATATTTATTATGCTGCCCCTCTTTCTTACGCACTAAATGTGAACAGTCGGAAATGAGACAAACGGTGAACGCATGTCTGCACCCCTCTAAAGGAAAAATACAATACAATAGATAATTATAATAAATCTCACTCACACTTATAAAAAAAATGAAATGCAATTCCCGTGGAAAAGTTAGAAAATTACAAAAATTATATGTCATCTATGATACTGACAAAAACAAAACACGGACATTTGCGCATCGATAATAGCTTCATTGTGTAACATTTAACTTAATAAAAAAAGTGAAAGTGAAAAGTCTAAAATTTGATTTAAAAACGACATATTTTCGGTTTTGTCTGGTGATTCCCACTTAAGGCGGACTCTGTAAAAAAAAAATTGTAATTTTATTTTTTTATTTCGTTTTCTGAAAGATGCATTTGTTAAAAATGCTCTCACCTAATGTTTTAAAGATATTCGAAAAATTGACGGAGATACAGCATTTTATGTGAAATAATAACTTATTAAACACGATTTTTATTATACATACTATATGCCGACCGGGTTTCGCTACAACCGTAGGTTCTTCAGGCCAGTTTGTATGTTGAATTATCCTTCAGCAAAACTTTGAATGTGTTTTTCCCTAAACTTTGTTAACACATTTTTTAACCTCTATACATCCGATTTGCAAGTCTTAAACTGTTTGAAAATCTGAATTTTGTTTAAAAATAAGGAAAAATGGCGGACCAACGAATTTTAATTTCGATTTTTTATGGGAAATTATCATTGTTTATAAAAAGAAGGGGGCATAAAAAGGGAATAAAAAAATCTCTAAGTGGTGCCATACTGACTGGATTTACTAACAGTTTAAGACTTAGTGCATGCAAATCGGATGTATAGTTTATCTAATATGTTGTCAACCGTGTTGAAAAAAGCAGTTTTGAGAAAAACGCGTTCAAAGTTTTGCTAAACGTTAATTCAACATACAAACTGTTTTAAATGGTTCCATATAAAATGCTGTAGGTATCTCGGTCAATTTTACGGAGGCCTGGTGCCTTAAAGGCTTGTTTAGGATTTGATCAAAGGAAGGCGTTTGGAGCCCCCCCCAGAGTCAGAGGCCCGTATGAACTGAAGAATAAGCTTGTAAAATTACATCAACTTCTTAAACTAGGGGAAGGGAGGGGGTCATTCAGCTTTTCCGCCCCGGGCCTCTGACGGGCTTAATCTGCCACTGCACTTTACCCTTTTCTAACTTCTAAACTTTTTTGTTTCTACCACAACGTAATTTTATTCATAATTAATCTGTTTTTTTACTATATTTCGAAGGTATGCCTTCACCCCCCTTCAATAAAAAAATGAAACGAATACAAAAGTACAATGAGCGGTCTTATATCACTAAAATTATCTTTTCCAGACAACCTTGGTATGAAGAGAAACAAAGAATTTTAGCAAGAAGATAGGTAGTGCACACTAAAGCTTGTACAACATTTATATTTTAAACATTAGAAATAAAATAAAAAAAAAAAACAAAACAATTGCCAATATAAACCACACATGGCACCTATAATCATATCCCCATTGATACGAAGGAAAGTAAAGTAAAATACAACTTTGTTTAAATATTTGTTTTAATTATTGACTTTTTATTTATTATTTGTGCGTGGTGTGAACAGTTATTGGGTTATAACCTAATTATTATAATTTGTTGTTTTCTTTAATGCATGTAATGTTATTAACCTATAAATGTTCGTAATAAAAAAATAAAATATTTAAAACATCTTGAAAGCTGACTTTTTCCAAAATGGGTGCCGGAGTTGCTCATTTATTGTGAGTCGAACCATTGACGCAAGTTATTTTTTCTTGGGGCGCGGGGCCCCTAGCCGATGCGGGGCCCCTAGGCAGTTGCCTACTCTGCCTTAGGGATATTTCGGTACTGGGTGTAGTTATGCTGTTTATACGCCGCGTACCACGAGAACATATTATATAATAAATAAAAACGTCTGATAGGTACCGTTTGTTTAGCACAGTTCGACGTTGTGTGTGTAACCTACCACGGCACAACGTTTTATTTTAAAATCTTTACACTTATTATTTATTTACGATATGACTTTATATACAGATTGCGTCATATAACTTAATGCACTTGTTTCAAAATGAGTGTTATACAATTATTTCAGAAGCAGCGATCTACCGCTCAAACATTCGTAGAAACAACCGTGGCTGATGCAACTGGTTGCCTTAATAACACTCTAACAGGCATCAGCTCCATCTTATATAATGTGGGACGCAGAAAACTTGGCCTATTCCGCCACCAGTTTGGCGCAGAACATATCCGCCACGCTGCCCAGTTGCGGGACGGCCAATTGGTCCAACTTCATGCAGGTGGGGAGCTGCCTAAACCAGATACTGAGGGACCAACAGCCTCCCGTAAATGCGCTAATTACTGAAATTTCGAATACGGTAAGATTTAATTGGAAAGTATTAATCGTATTAGTCGATCGTCGATGGCCCTGTAGGTATATGAGTAAGTAGGACCATAGATAATGAAATCAATAGGATACACGACATGGAAATTTGCGACCGTTGCCGTCGCCGAGCTAACGAGTATTACCAAACTACGCGAATTTTCAAAGCTGCGGAACCAACGAAGTAATGAGTTTAGTGTGTACAAATGCGGGGCGCTGCATATTATGTATGACGGATACCGAATCAACGAAAATTTACGCAAAATTTACTAAGATATTAGAAAACGGAATGATAAAATATTTTGCAGACGGCATCGAAAACATAGATCTGGACCTGTGAAAGGATAGATGAAAGAATCGGTTCCTCAAACCGATATTGAGAACGTATCAGTATTATCGATGTCTCATGTATTTTTGGTTACATGATAATCTATTTTATAATGCATTTATATAATATTATGCTTGTACAACATTTCCCCGTGTATAATTATCGTTCTCGATAAACTTAAATACCGATACGGATAATTTTATTTTCAGATTATACACGCTGGTTTTGTTGTAACTGGGATTCCAACCAACATCTCCAACCTCCATCGCCCAAGCTGGCTTCACAGGACTCCAAATCGCCCAAAACATTAGGAACTGCACCGACAATGCCTTGGGGAGTGAACAGGTCTAATCTTCAAATCAGCCCAATTTCCGCTCAAATGCTTAACTAACAAACCGATTGGGTAAGCAGAGAGAACACACCGCCAAACAACTCAGTTGGCACGCACTATTCTTTCGTATCATCTCAAACATGCCTATAATATTAGCCCGATGTATTATAATTTATATTTTTTTAAAGAAAGACAAACATATTACGAATAAACTGACAATATTTGAAAATCTAGTGCTACCATCACAGAAAGCGGAAAATGTTCTTTGTGTCGTGATGGAGGACTTAGCCAGCCGAGGAATAAAACACGGGGCGCTGGATGGAACCCAAACGCGATGCCAACTCAACCACTGACCGGCCGCGTATTTCCAAAACCTATACCGTTTCAGTCGCGGTAGCGTCAATTTTTATCAATATCAAAATTTTAATATTTAGAAATTAAATTATTAATTTCTAATATGCAAATTGGAAAGATTATTTTATCTAGATTTTAGAACAATTTTTGTTTTTGCAAAGTGATAAAAAATAATCAATTTTGAGGTGTATTTAAAATGTAAATTCTACTGCGACTGAACCGGTAGAGTTTTTGGGAATTCGCTGACCGGCCATTATAGATATAACGCACGAATAAATAGTCAAATATGGGCTCCGTATCTTTAATAAATTATTTAGAAATAGGGCACAATTCATATCATCCAGCCCTGGGAAAACCCAACAAAATAGTTTAAAGTTATAGTTTCTGTATTAATTAAGCCGACTTGAACTCTAAACTAATATTAGGTAATTTAATTATTAGTGTCGGCTTTAGGGAACAATTCACGTTTTGTTGTTTGTTTTTCAAATATATATAGCGCAATAAACTCAATGTTTACACACGATAACAGTGAAATCTCCGGAAATCATAGTCAGGTAGGTGTCCAAGATTAAAATGTGTTATCGTACGACGATGTACATAATATTATGAACATTAGATATTTCTGTGAAAAAAATTTAAATAGACCCAGATTTTCTATAAGAGACCCACGAGAAGGTTCATTTACACCAGTGATATTCGTATCTACATCATTGCATCACACAATACGGCGACGTGACATACGAGTTGATTTAAAATATAATTTTTAAAATATTATATCAAGATGAAGGCTGTCGTCCTTTTCGTTGGTTTGTTTTTGACTTTGTCAGTTTCAATCCCAGTAAGTAACATAATTTTTTAATCTTTAAAATACATTTCTAATTCTATATCTACCCATTAATTATTTAAAAAAACAAACATTCGTTTTGAATACAGTCGTATGATTATAATGCAGCAAGATTTTTTTTTTAAATATCAAAGCATTTTCAAAATAATTATTTTCCTTTGTTCAATTGGTTTTTTAAGAGAAAATCTTTTTTCTTTTGTTTTTTTCACCTGAGAAAATTAAATAGACAGTTTTTTGGTTGAATTGTTGTACAATTTTTTGACGTATCTCCACATTTTGAAGATATACTATTTATCATCATCATATCATCACTCTTGGCTCTACAACCCCTGGTGGGTCTTGGCCTCCTCAAAAGTCTTCCTCCACTCATCTCGGTTATAATAATTATTATACTATTCATACATGCGTTTTATAACTCCTGTCTAAGACAAACTTTCAGGATTGGAAGGTTGTTTGAATTGTTGAAGCTAAAATATAATATTTAACCTTTTCCTTCAGCAATTTTGATCACTGGCTTTAGTCAGCAAGTAATAAGGATGCGATAGTCAGGGTATAAACTATTCAATACCATATTGTGTTTAATTTTCATAAATCATATAACCTACATTAAATAACGCATGAACAACACAGACCGATTCGTGGTCCTGACCACGAACCACTACTAGAAACTTCTACCTCAGGAAATGCGTGCAGCTGTCGATAGGCAAAAGTAGATACCAATCCATGGGATGGACGGAAATGTTGACTAAATGCAGGGAAACCGATCCGTTTATGGCCAAACATCCAACGGAAACCCTTGTGAATATTATTACATTATTTGGGCTACACGAGTGTCAATGAAGTGAAATGAAACATGAATGAAACAAATGAGATGGGGAAACACACCGGGCAAATTAACGAGCTAATCAGTAAACGTGGTCGTACAGACCTTATCCTTATAACTTATAAATAATAATAAGAGAAAATAACCTAATAATTCCCATGAACGTAACCTTCATTTTCAGAAAGGTGCTCTACATTTTAATTATAAAAAATCTATCACTTTACTAATCAGTGTGTGCATGCTATTTATGTTTGTCACCATCCATTATCTATACTAAGTGTACATTGTCATTAGTTATATTTATTATTTCCTGTTTCAGGCAAATGGCGCATCTTTACCTGAATCTGAACTCGAGCTACAATTGCTCAGGGCTCCTTCTACCAGTCTGGTTGTCCACAGCAGGAATAGAAGGGCTGTTGATATATACGACATTACCCGAAATCTGATCGCAAATTTGATCAACGACCTTCAGAATGCGGTAACCGCAGTCGGCAATGCCGTGGAAAATCTAACCATAACGATCAGAGAACAGACAGACCAGTTCCTCGCCAACGTGAATAGTTCCGCCCAGAATATCATAAATCAGGTGGAGACGGCCATTGAAAATGTTGTGAATAATACGGAAACTTTGACGGGAGCGATTTCGCAATGCGTTGACGTAAGTAAATTTTTTTTGTAGCAAACAATAATATTCATAGCGGTAAGCTCCTCTACACTGTCAACCAGAGGTAGTGGGCTCAGAAAATGGCTAGTTAAAAAAAACTATAGACGAAAATAATTCCAAATATATAATGTTTGCAGCTCATTTCTGAATGAAAATAAAAGCTATTTAATAAGAGGCTTGTATCGTAGGTGCGGTTATGCTGTTTATAATGAGCATACCATTGCAGCAACTGATAGATACCGTCCGTATATCACATTTTTGATGTTCTGTGTGTAACCTACTACGGCAAAACGTTTTATTTAAAAATCTTTATGCTTCTTATTTGTTTACACTATGGCTTTACATACAGTTTATAACTCAATTCAGGTCTATTATAAATATAATGATTACAGGAGCAGCGATCTGCCGCTCAAACATTGGTAGAAACAACCGTGGCTGATGCAACTGGTTGCGTAAACAACACTCTGACAGGCATCAACTCCATCCTGACGGACGCAGAAAACTTGGCCAATTCCGCCACCAGTTTGGCGCAGGATATATCTGCCACGGTGGCGAGTTGCGGGACGGCCAACTGGTCCAACTTCGTGCAGGTGGGGAGCTGCCTAAACCAGATACTGAGGGACCAACAGCCTGTCGTAAATGCACTGATTAATGAAATTTCGAATACGGTAAGATTTATTTGATTTATAGTATTAATAATGTTTGTAATTGAACCTAAGCTCGATCTAAGTATGGTCGATCGTCGATGGCCCCGTCGATGGACATAGATATACGGAATCAGTGGGATTCATGACTTGGAAACGTTCCGACTACCGTGAGCTACAATTAAACTGCGCGGATTATATAAGCTGCGGAACCAACGAAACAATGAGTTTAGTGTGTAGGTACAAACAAATGCGGATCGCTGCTGAGGTTTCAATGTGCATATTATGATGGAAACCGAATCAAATAAAATGTACGCAAAATTTACTAAGGTATTGGAAAATGGAATGATGAAATATTTTGCAGAGGATATCGAAAACACCTAGAACTAGATCTATGAAATGTGTAGCGTATGATAATATGATACGATATCATTTAAATAGTTGTGTGTAAAGATTATTATATTGCATGAAAAAGCACTATATGCATACACATATAAATATTAGTAGACCTACCCTAAGCGATAAAAGCGTATTATTTCCCCCTCCCATTGGAACCATTCCATTGGAACCGGCTGAGATCGAGTATGGCTTCGCGTTAATCTAAAAAATGTGACGTCATCATTCTTCTGCGAGCCAGCGTCAAGCACTCATCGGTGCATTTTATGAAAAACACAGTAAAAATAGTGGCTTTTGTTTTGAAAACGTGTAAAAATAGAAGTGAAAAGGAGAATAAACCCAATTATCGTATTACATTCAATAGGCAAGCATTATGTTACACTATTTTAAGCTAATTCAGATCAATATGATCGTTTTTGAATATACACTATCACTCGAGATACATGGCATGTGCCCGTCGCTATTTACTGGGGTAAGTAAATTATGAAACATTTGTAAAAGTGTCTTGACTAAATACGGCAACAAAATATTCTACTCGACCTTACCTTGGCGTATTCGGACTTCGAAAATTTGTTTATTACGCGGCGAGCAATTCGCGCTTCCATGTAAAAAGTCTATTCATTCAAAAGCAGAGTTTACTTTTAAGAACTAAATGGTCATATTATAATGCGAGATGCCTATATACTGTTAGATTGAGTTTTGACGAATCACATATCACCAAAGCAATCTTCCCGCTCTTCGCCCCGCTGTAGTTGGTTTCTTCCCCTCACCTTTCTGTTCTGGTCTATTAATATTCATATGTCTACGACTATATGAAATGACAATCAAAATGTGTTAAAATAATATAAAGTTTATTGTACCAAAGAGGTTATACATTACGTGTTGTTTTGATGGATTGACCAAGACTATATACTAGTCAAGCCCCTAATTGTAATGAATACTCGGGGCGTGCTAGTAAATTTCTAATGATTAAATTCAACGTCGCATTGTTAAATGATTCTATTGTGGAGATGTTAAACCATTACGGGCGCCCGATCGTTTATACATAACGAACAAGTAATCTACTATAAAGAAGTTAACGGTAAACCATAATTAAGAAACTAATAATTAAAATTGAAAGATTGACTGGTCGGTAGCTGAGTTGGCAACGCGTTTAGGTCCTCTATCACAACATAAGCAAAATTTTCAGCTTTCTGTGATGGTAGTAGGAGATTTTCAAATACTGTCGGGTTATTTGTAACCCAGGAATGTTTGTCTTTCGTTCAAAAAAAAAATTACATTATCGAAGTTTCCGCCATATTTGCTCAGGGGCCGTGAGTGACATCCTCTCCTTGAGCCTGCTTGATTTCAACCGACGCATGTGAGCTATCCTTTCAGTCTGTCAAATAAATCTGCAAACGATCATATTCTTGTAGCGATATAAGAAGACGGGGATATAAGAAGATCGTTTTGACTAAATCAACCGTTAGATTGGATGAAAGAAACACTTCCTCAAACAGATGATAAAAATGTTTCAGTCTTATTGATGTCTAATGTAATTTTATTGTATGATAATCGGTTTTATAGTGCATGTATCTAATATTATGCTTGTACAACATTTTCCCATTTATAATTATCGTTCTTATATCATTCCGATACGAATAATTTTATTTTCAGATCGTTCAAGCCGGTCTTGTTGTAACTGGGATTCCAACAAACCTGTTGATCTGCTCTGGAACCTCCATCGCCCAAGCTGGCTTCACAGGGCTCCAAATCGCCCAAAATATAAGGAACTGCACCAGCAATGCCTTGGGGGGATGAACAGATCTAATATTCAAACGAGCCCAATTTCCGCGCAAATTTTTATGAACCAAACAACACAACAGAGATTAACAATGTTTCCTATTTTTATCATCTTAATTGTCATTATTAGTCATTTTCTATGCATCGGTAGATAAAGTTCTTCCAAACTGACTGTATAAATGTCCTGATCAAATAAAGTTTTCAATGTTCGTATTTTTGTATATTCAAGCGTTCATCAGAATAACGTCGTTCAATTTCTGCAAAAACGGGTTAAGTACCTAGTATATACATATAAGGAACAAAAAAAAATTAAAATAAAAAATTATCATAATTTTCGACAATGATGTTTGATGAAATTGGGTGAAAGTGGATGTAGGAGACAAACAAAGAACGGGAGAAAAGGGAAAAATTACCACAGCAATGTTCGCTGGAGGAATTCGGACACACAACACTCATTTATCAGTAATTGTACTAGTTTTTTTAACGTTTTATATAATGATAATTATCCAGAGGGCAGTGGGTACCTCGAAGTAATCACTGCGAAATAAAAGTTGATGGATCTGCCGAGGTTTCAGCTCGATCGGTTGTCGGGAATGGGGTTGATTTGAACTTTCAAGTTTTTATTTCGTTCATTAATTTGAAGAGAGCAAAACCGTAATTTGAATAGATGTTTTTAAAAATATAGTCAGACAGCAAAATGATATCTACAGTTTTTATTCCATATATGCTAGAATATATTATGACGCGAATTTTTGTGGAAAATATTAGGGACACCGAGAAAGACTTAGCAAGATAGTCAGGAGCGTGTGTCAGGAACGAGTTTGGCGGTCCACCCTTTCTCCATTTGTTTGGCGGTCCATCCTCTTTTCCTGACCCTGAGGTACGGGCGCGATCGATGGTTCGTTAATATAGGATATTCTATAACGCCAATGAGCTTGCGAAGTATTCGCATTTGCTATTTTATTTGTATCTACAGCTGATACACACGTGGCCATATTACAGCCTTTTTACACTACTGGTCACGCTCAATAGGAATACGTCTAACAAATGTCCGAATTGTCAACACGCATGAAATTTTGAAATGAAAATGAAATGAAAAAATGGAACTTTAATGCAGTATTTCCCATTCCCTTCATCAAAAAATCATCCTTCACTAACTAATTAACTAACCATCAAGCCGTTTAGTCAAAGAGGCTGGATCGACAAACATCCAGGTCTTGGCACACACTCCTTGCCTCGTTCACATTCAAACATCATCTCACACATGCACTTTTATTATTCTGGCTCTTGACTTGGCCCGAATCAAGTATCTGATTCACTTGGTCGTGCCATTTTTTAATATAATTAGTTTTTTTTTTTATTTTAGCTCCACACAGGAGGCTATGAGAAAAATTATTTCCTTCAAAGCCTATGTCATCTTAGGTTATGCTGTGTGGAGGGTCTTTGTAAGGAAGAGAAGGATAGGAAGTTCTGGGAAGGAAAAGGGTATTAAGGGTGGGTAGGAACCAGGGGTTTAGTGTATCCAGGAGTGACGGACGTATGAATTCATCCCTCCAACAGCTGTGCAAAGCGATGGGTCGAGAGAGTCCGGCTGGAAAGGTCAAAAGGCCTCCCTCAACCAGTCTCTCTCCGCCACGCATCAGGTAGGCAAGTGCATCCGCTGCCAAGACCTGGACAAACCTCACCCCATGAGTTCAGGCACCCCTGCTAAGTCACCAAACGTAGCGAACCACTTGGGTTGACCTATGGCAGAGGTTTTGGTTAGCCAATAAATGGTTCCCGGGATGGCGGTACCCATACCCGCCTCCCAAATCGAAATGTCACACGTCTTCCTCGGGTGTCCCCGACTGCTTCTTCTCCTTTCCTCGTTCAATCGCTCTACAAGCTCAAACCATTTGAGCGTTCCTTTCGTAATCTTACTCATTACGCTTACATTAATTAGCCTTGCATTCTTCGCGCATCTACACGTTTCTCCCAAGAACGCACATGGTTTTACACACTCACGCCTCAGGGATCGCAATTCTATAGCATTCAGTCTACTTTCCTTCATGGCTTCCTTCCTCTTCCCCCTCTTCCTTCCTCTGCCAGTTCCATGCCTCACTGCCATACATCAGGTTAGGTACCATATTACCTACCATTTCAAGGGAGGGTAGTGAAAAATGTTACCTACCATTTCGAAGGAGGGTAATGAAAAATGTTACATACCATTTCAAGAGAGGGTGATGAAAAATGTAACCTACCAATTTAAGGTAGGGCAATGAAAAATGTTACCTACCATTTCGAAGGAGGGTAATGAAAAATGTTACTACCATTTCAAGGGAGGGCAATGAAAAATGTTACCTAACATTTCAAAGGAGGGCAATGAAAAAACAGCTGACGTATTGTATACATTTATTTATTTTCATGTAGACGGCATAACATGCGCCATTAAAATATGGAGGACTTTTTATTTTTTTTTACATTAGCTCCACACAGAAGGCCCTGAGGAAAATAATTCCCCTCAAGGCCTATGTCATCCTTGGGGATGATATGTGGAGGGTATTTTTAGGAAAAGAAGGATAGGAAGTTCTGCTTAGGAAAATGGGTATGTGGGGTGGGTAGGAATCTGGGGGTCAGTGTGTCCAGTAGTGATAGAAGTATGAATCCATCCCTCCCACTGCGGTGCAAGGCGATGTTCCGAGAGAGTACAGCTGGAGAAGTCAAAGGAACTCTATCAATCATTCTCTCCCGATCCGGCCTGCCATGCAGGTGATGGGCAGAAGCATCCGACACCAACATCCAACATACCGCACCCCATGAACCAGAGCACCCCTACTAAGTCACCAAACGTAGCGAAGAACTTGTGGTGACCTAGCTAGGCAGAGGTGTTGGTTATCCAATAAATGGTTCCCGGGGCGGCGGAAAATGACTACATAATATAACAACATAAAGAAAGTTAAAAGTTCAAATTTAATATAAAGTAAAAAGTAAGAAGTAAAAAATTAGATGTCATGAGTAGGTACCTAATATTTCAGGTGAATTATATTTCCGAATTTAAGTTTGTGGATCCGTTCATGAATATTTCTTGTGCATGTTATAACGAAACCAATTTTTTTAAATGATTTCTTTTTAAATTATTTAATTTAATGAAGACAAAAAATCTGTAAACAGAAAAATCAGAAAAAGATATTTAATTGCAAACGTGTACTGTCGTGTAAAAGCGTAGATATCTAATAATAATAAAAAATGTTGCCACAAATTAAAAAAAAAACTCCTATAGGTTGCTGTCACCGTAAACATTGTGCAGCAAAGTGAAGTATGACCAGGAGGCTCGAATAATCTGAAAAAAGTAAAATGATATTTGAAAATAAAAATATATTTAAAAAAAAATTATATTGCAATTTCACGCACGGGCACTATTTTATAACTTTTTTAGCATGTCCAAAACTTGTCAACGTCTACTGACTCGTGGAAATTGAAAAGTTTAAATGCTCTAAGTGAATTAGTTGAAGTATTGAAAGGGCATTACTAGCCACAAATACCATAATATATACCACTAGGAGCCTCTGAAGGACAGGTTCATGAACCTAAAAGCCTGGCTAAATTTGTTTTATGTCAGCTGCACTTAATAATGTATGAGCTTGGCTTGTCAACTTGACTCTCCTAAAACGGGAATTCTTCCTAGTTCGATAGTCAACGTACTCTCAAATCTGTGAATAAATTGTGTAATGGATGAAAAAATGTAGTAGTAAATAAAGCAGAAAATAAATGTTGAATAGGTTGTCAGTTGTTACTTACAGAAGTGAAAGTGACCAAAGATGCATTGGTGAAGCCCATAGCTGAGATCTCGGCAGGTTTCTTGGCCCTAATCTGAAGCATTAGCACGAGACTGCGCAGGGCTCGACTATCTACCCATCCGGAATCGTAAGCCGCATCTCGGACTGCTATGCTCTGGAAATCAAAAATTAGGCTGGAAATAGTGCCACGGGCACTGACGAGCTGGATTGATATCCCTCGTACGCCATTCACTTACATGTTATATTAATTGTGTTTGTGTTTAATTCATACTACTCCATTGAGTAAAAAAATATATATGTATATATTTATTAAATTTAATTTAATTTGAGGAAAACAGATTTCAAAGTATCCCCACAAAATGGAGAATCAATTGTCACACTTATTTTCTCAGTAAATCGGTTTATTTATTTATTTAAGGAACATAAACAGTCTTACTAATAAAATATACATAAGAGGGTGGCAAAAAAAAGACCAATTATTAATGTTTACTGATAGGTATTTAGAAACATAAAAGTAACTGAATGTAAACTAGAACATTTAAGAAAAAATAAAAAAAGAACTAAGCAGCAAATTTAAAAAAATAATAATACAGATGTTAATTCAACAAGTGATAAACATGTTATGCACAACAATAAAATAATTAAAACAATACTTAAATAGACTACGAAATATGTATTTGGGTTGGGACGGGTAAGGGTAGGAGAGGGATAAGGGAAAGTTGCCACGCAAGTAATATAAAAATATTAGGTACAAAAAATTTAGTCATGAATATGTGTTATGTGTTATTCGCACCTAGATGTAATACAAAGAAATTCTGTAACGACAGTAACTAGCAGTGAATATGTCAGCAAGTGTGTCTATATGTGCAAGTTTATTATTATAGTAGTTACATGTCCTTTGTATAAATTCATTTTGGTTGGAATTAGTGTTGCATCTATCAATGTAGAAAAGGGTATTTTGTCTGCTGTATCGAGTCGGCGTGTGGAGATTTATTTTACTAAGCAGCTCCGGGCAGTCAACTTTTGAGTTAATAATTTTGTACAGGAGCATCTGATCAGCGACAAGCCTCCTATTGAGCAGTTTCGAGATTCGAAAATGTTTCTCGATTTCGTCGTAAGAATTGTATATGTTGAATGATTTAAAATTGAGGAATTTGAGAAATCGCTTCTGAACTCTTTCTAACCTGTTAACATAAACAATATAGCGCGGGTTCCAAACCTGTGAACAGTATTCCAGGTGAGGACGAACATGTGAATTGTACAGAATCAGATAAGTCTTAGTGTTTTTGAAAAATTTGCATGTTCTCAGTACAAAGCCTAGACTCTTTGTTGCTTTGGTGACAATATTATCAAAGGTAAGTTTAGAGTCCAAAATAACCCCGAGGTCACGTATATAATCTTTATTTGTTAACAGTGATCCAGAAATGGTGTATTCATGCAGTATTTTTATATGGTTACGTGTGAATGTGACTTTACAACATTTAGAAATATTGATAAAAAGCTTATTTCTGAGACAGTAATCCGTCAGTAAATCTTCTTGTAAACGCACAGAACAGTCATGGGAGCTTATGGCCGTTATACACGACATCTTTTTTCAGCCCGATTCCAATTAGAGGCCAAACTCAACATTTTTCGCTTTACGCGATCGCGATTTTCACCTCTATTTTCATATCTACGATTTCAATTGTCATCACTGCAAACAACACATGAACCATACCTTTTATTGTGATGCCAACTGAAATCGTAGATATGAAAATAGAGATGAAAACATCGATCGCGTAAAGCGAAAAATGTTGACTTTTGTCTCTAATTGGAATCGGGCTGAAAAAAGATGTCTTATATTGTGGGCTTTATAGGAAAGTATATCTTCATATAGTAAAATTTGAGCGTTGTGAAAACATGTCGTAATATCATTTATATAGATAGAGAAAAGCAAAGGACCCAAAATGGACCCCTGAGGCACACCAGAAGTAATGATTTTCCAGATGGAAGAAAATCCACCTACTGTCACAGCCTGGGACCTGTTTGTTATGTATGAAGATAACCAACGAAGGAGATCGCCATGAATACCATGATAAGCAAGTTTAACCAGTAATAAAGCATTTTACGCATCTTCAAAAAATAATCTTATAAAATAGTCGTCTCAAAGTGGTCTAGCCATAGATATAAAATGGCCTTGTAAGACAAAACAGCTGTCATAATATTTTTTTTTAAATACACCTTCATATCACCGCAAGCGACCGAAGCAGCATACGCGTAGCGCAATTTCCAGCCTGGTTTGAATTTCTGTACCTTAAAGTTAAAGGATAAACCACTCAAGTCCATAGCAATTGCTATAGGATAAACCACCTTTGTCCATAGCAATTGCTATAGGATAAACCACCTTAGTCCATAGCAATTGAAATATTTAAGGTACAGATTTCGTATTTCTGTAAATTTGTTTATACATTCCGTTTTCGTTTCAAGATTGTGGCTTTTGTAATGGTTCAACATTTTTATTATTATTATTTTTCAATATTATGATATCTAGCTGAAGATAGTTTGAAAAAAAACATTCAGTGAGATAGCAAGTTTCTTTGAACAAATTGTGGAATTCCTTTTTTCGAAATTAAAAAAATTTACATAAAATAAATGGCTTTTAATAAATTATTTAACTAGGTATGTACCTACCTACTTGCAATTCTTGTGATTTAGAAGAAATTTTGGTTTTATTTTATTAAAATTGGAAACATTCTTTCTTAAACGCGACCTCACATCTACCTAGACTTGCCTATTTCTGTTTTCAGATATTTGATTGAGTATTAAATATTAATTAATTCGCTTATAAATATTGTCTTCCTTTAATTAAAATCTTACAAATTTAGGTTTTTTATTTAATTTTAAGGATGAATTCATACTTCCGTCACTCTTCGACACACTGATCCTCAGATTCCCACCCACCTTTTCTTGGCCAAGAACTTCCTCCCTTTTCCTCAAAAATACCTCCTACGTAGCACCTTCAAAGATGTCATAAGCCCTGAGGAAAATTATTTTTCTCAGGGTCTCCTGTGTGGAGCTAATATAAATAAAACAATTAATGAATAACCTCTTCAATCATCCTGTTTCCATAGTAGCATTTGAGACTTATTTCCAACAAGGGAGATGCAATAAAAACTACATTCTTGAAGACGAGACTACGAGGAGCTACCTGCAAAGAAAAAATAAAATTACTTGATGTTGAGCCTCAATTACATTGAGCGAGTTTACAATCTACTAAGGTTAAAAGCGGGTGAATCGGCGAGTGAGATTTTCATGATGACACACAAAACTGTCCACTCGCTAAGCAGCGTAGGAAACTGAGGTCGCAGCTAGCGCCAGTAGTGAATTTCCCAGATACAGATAGTAGCTTGTAAACTCGCTCAGTGTGACACTGAGCGAGTTTACTAACAGATAGTGAATTTTCCAGATAGTAGCTTGTTAACTCGCTCAGTATTATCGAGCCTTTAGTTATATTTAGTGTATTTTACGTAAATCTACATAATTAAAACTAAGGTCTGCTTGGCTATTGGCGTAGTGGGAAGGAACCATACCGGAGGTTGCGGGTCCGATCCTTGTGGAATAATTTCTACTTGCTACTCGATCATGTAACACAATAGAAATTGTTTATTAACCTAAAAGATAACCTACCGTTAGACAAAATAATTCCAAGCATATTGTCAAAGAGCTGATGGCCAGATTGAAGAACAGGACAGTTGAGAATATATCCTGAATTTTGGTCGTTACGCTGAAAGAAAATTAATGATTTAATCATCACAGATTTTTTAAATTGATATAACGACTAAATTTGACATCGTACTGTAGCTATCTGGGTACCTAGCACATTCGATCGATTTTTCGATAGTCGCGGTAACTTTTTATCGTTCCCTAGTACGACTGCAGATCACCTAAAAAATAGTACACCTCAAATAAATTAGGAATACTGGTTTGAAGATTATAATATGGCAATTTTTAAAAGCTTAAGTATATCTATAGAAATATATAAAAATCTCGTGTTACGGTGTTTGTGGTCGCACTCCTCCGAAACAGCGCTACCGATCTTTATAAAATTTTTATGTATATTTGGTAGGTATGAGAATAAATAGGTCGTAAAGTATATTTCATACAGCTCGGTGATTATGGTGTCCCTATCCAGAATTTTTTTTCTATTTTTTTGACAATTTTTTTTTTGAAAACAAAAATATCTATAACCCCAAATTTCCCCCCTTCTTCCCTAACCCTCCCATTTTTTAATCGCGTTAGTATTTTTGTCTGAACCAATTTAACCTTAACAAATTTGACGCGACGCATCGTTCGTATTTCAAACAGAACTAAATTATTTATGTTGTTGAATGACAGACGGCGCTACGTCCGCCTCATCGAACTTTCATCCATTTATATGGCATAACAACGTTTGCCGGGTCTGCTAGTTTGAAATAAAAAATTACTAAACTACCCACTTCAGCTGGATAAGCAATGTATTTATCTTTTAGAGAGAAATATTTTTCAATTTTTAATTAGCAACTTTCACTTCCAAGGTCGTCTATCAATTGAATAAAATTTTCAGGACGTTTTTAGTAAGGTTGTGGATATTCAATGCAGGTCGAATTTTGTATACATTTTTTGTACGTTGGTCTATAAATAAAGTCATATTAATGCATCAATACCTCACAAGAGTTCCAGCTGTTCCCATCTGGAGCCAGTGAGACTACGGCATCCCCAGCAGGGGTTTGTCATGCGGCTGAAGGTAGTGGGGAGGGGAAGAAGATGGGAAATAGTAGGATGGAGAAGTACCTGGCTATTCAGATTTGATCACCAAACACGGCTAAAGCCATTTCAAGCAACGTTTCAATTCTGAATAGTGGTCTTACACCAGGACGATACTGAGAGTATCTTCCACTCTGGAACATGCCGCAAATACACTAAATATATTTTTCAAATAAATTAATTGTGAAATACCACAATTTAATCAAATAAAATGAGCTGAGGCCGGATCGGGAGAAAATGGTTGAGTGGGTCCCTTTGACTTCTCCAGCCGTACTCTCTCGAAACAGCGCCTTGTACCACAGTGGGAGGGATAGATTCATACGTCCGTCACTCTTGGACACACTAACCCCCAGGTTCCTACCCATCCCTTATACCCCAGATCTTCCTCTCCTTCCTTTCCTAAAAAGACCCTCCACACAGCATCCCCAAAGATGATATAAACCCGGAGGGAAATTATTTTCCTCAGGACCTCCTGTGTGGAGCTAATGTTAAAAAAAATGTATTATATTGAAACATTTTTTAAATTTCATGGAGTTTACTTTGATCCTCACCGGTTTGATCGTACCACGGCCATCTTCGGACTAATAACTTTTTTTTCTTAAACTATGGTATATTTACCCAAATTTTGAAAGGGCATCAGGAGTGGTAAAAAAATATTTTATTTATTTTAACCAGTATTAAAAACTTCCTGATATTCACGATCGACCCATAATAATAATAATAATAAGACGAGAATGCCAGCATTCTTATAAATACCAACCAGGAATTATTAGATTCCTGGTCAAATAAAATTCTTCACGCAAAACACTTCAATTATCTCAACCAAACATATGTTGACAAATTTTCGTCAAACAAATGGTTGAGTATTGGAGAGTTGAGCGCAGAAATAGAAGGCTTTATGCTTGCCATACAAGATAGAGTCATTAATACTAAAAATTATAGGAAACATATCATCAAAGATGCAAATCAAATTGATGATTTATGTAGAAAATGTTTGGCTTTTCCGGAAACTATAGAACATATTATATCGGGATGTTCTGTATTAGCGCCGTCCGAGTATACATTTAGGCACAATCAAGTTTTAAAAATAATTTACCAAAGTTTGGTAATTAAACATAACTTGATTGACTGCCGTAATGTACCATATTATGAATATGAACCAAATTCATTTTTAGAAAATGAATTTTATAAAATTTATTATGATAAAACTATTCTGACAGACAGAACAATTAGTCATAATAGACCCGATATAGTTTTACATGACAAAATTAAGAAAATAACTTATATCATTGATGTCGCTATACCAAATTCTTGTAATATTCAGAAAACTGTTTCTGAAAAAATAAGAAAATATACAGATTTAGGAAATGAAATTAAAAGAATTTGGCATTCTCAGCCAATAAAAATATTACCATTTGTTATTTCGGCTACTGGCATTATACCAAGCTCTCTCATTCAAAATTTAGGCGTATTAGATTTGTCAAAAAATTTGTACATAAAAATGCAAAAGTCGGTCATTTGAAATACATGTAGGATTACGAAAGATTTTTTAAATATTTATATTGAGGGATCAGTAGGATTTATCGGACCAGTTAGGATTTCATCAGAGCCGAACCCTCTGATATGAAAATATCTGGAGTCGGTGAAATATTTTCCCATTATGTTTCTGGTGGATTGACGTATTGTTCTTGTATTGTTTTATTCTTATATAGTGCAATTACATTGCGTTAATTTACTAGATATTCATTTGTGGAAAAGTGTGTGGAAGGGTTTAGTCTTTCATTTGGGAAAGATTCAACCCGGACATGAAATCTGGAGCACCGTAAAAATTATTGGATAATTTATAGAGCGCCGTTTTTGTGAAAAATCACCTCAAGGGCGCTGTAAAATCTATGATATAATCTTTGATCTCTATGATATCTAATCTATCTATGATATGTAAAATCTGTGCTATCCATGACTAATTGGATAATGTGAAAGGCAAACGCCGCATCCACGATAGTTAGGCAATAAATTGAGGAAAGGCTATTCGGGCCTCCAGGCCTTTCTAAGGGCCTAAGCATCGATACTGGTACGAAGGAGATTCTTGAAGACATTATTGAAATACATGAAACAATGTCTTACGTATGTAGTTGTTCGTGATATTCTACAATTTCTTTGATCTCCTCTTTGACGCTTTCTTCTGCTTCTTCCAGGGTGACATCATCGTGAGGCATGTTCAGGTTTCGGATCCGCCTCTGGAGCAGTAGGAAGTGCATAGTCACGTGGGCCATGAGCAAACAGAAGAAGCAATCAACCCCACCGACCAGAACTGTGGTGAATATCCCTAGAAAAGTTATCATTGATGATGGTCAATGTTCCCACAATCATCGTATGCTTAGGGCCGGTTTTATCCGTTCGTCACGCTTGATACCATTTTTAACAAATATTTTGCCAATCGCCTGATTTCCCTGTTTTATAAACATTCGCCAGGTTACCGGTCGGTTAAATAGCGGTTAAAGCTTTACGGGCCGATTTTGGTCAGTTAAATGGATAACGATCCGTTTGCTGACGTTTTTTGACAGTTGTAAGTAGGAAGTTGTTCCCGGCGCTCGGTTATTAGGACCCGTGCACTATTTTATACATAGACTGGACCATTTTGAATTATTTTGCAGACGTCGATTTCAAAATGAGATTTTGTTTGTCAAAGAGGACCGTAGCTCAAATTTTAAACACAATTGGAACTCAACTCAATCAATGCCGGCAACATATTGTTAGCAATAATAAAACGCTAAGTTAATATTTATGATGAAATATATTGTCTCCACGTTAATTGACAATAACAACATTCAAGAATCAGCAAGATTATATTCCGTGTTCCGCCATTTGTAAATCCAGCCGTTGGCTGTCCGTGTTGTAGGTAGATCTTCTCCATTGCCGCCAGCCAGGAAGCGTCCCTTCTTTACCGGCCGCAATAGCTGGTGTAGTTTCCTTGTTGGCCGCCAGAGGCGATAGCAGTACCTCTGGCGGCAGATGAGCGGCAATATTTAAATATGCTGCTAACAATATCGAAATTTATTTCTTTTGAATATTCAAAAATATTATTATTCAATTTATAAAAATAGTTTATTTATTAACAAGTTCCGCTGTGTAATTATTATTTCGCGAGACAGTTGTTTCGCCTAGTTTGATAATGCCTTCAGAAGGCGAAACAGCTGTCACGCATAATAATAATTACATAGAAGAACGTGTTTATATATAAACGGTTTTTATAAATTGAATAATAATATTAGAATATAATATATAGAATAAATAAAAATTAACATGGAGTTCCACAAATTAAACTTTTTTTAGTAACAATAAATAAGTTATTATTAACACTACGTTTCTAAGCTCTGGGATTAATGCTACAAGCAGCTGGCGATTTTACTGGAATCTCCAAGAGGACCCAAGTAATAAAACTTTCGGACTAAAAGTAACCGATGACCGCTAGTAATGCACATTTGTTTATAGTACGCAAAATAATATAACGAACGGATTGCGGTCCTTAAACGAAAACGGTTCGTTACATAACGGAAATTTGGTACTTCGTTTATAAAACCGGCCCTTTGTGCTTTGTCGACAAGAACCACCAATAAAACTAACTTTGCCATTCCGTTAATGTACAGGAAATGTTTTAATTTATTTTGGCTGTCTTAGTTCGTACACATCCCACCGAAGACCAAGGCTCTTTTCGAGATGTAAAAATTAGGAATATCTATCGGTTATATTCGTTGGGTGAATATTTTTTTTGCTTTTGTAAAGTGAAAAGTTTTAAATATTGGACGTTTGTATTGCTGTAAAATAATGAAAACAATTATTTGAGAACAATATTTACGAGTTGTGCTTACCAGCATAAAGCTGCGACATTAAAGTAAGAATATACTTCCAAACAGCTTTTTTATAATCATATGGTTGCCATTGTACAAACGGCAAGGAAATAATTTCATTCCACTTATAGGAATGTTCGTGCGGAATGATCTTGTAGTACAGTAACTTTGCAATTGGTATAGCACTGTAGACCATTGCTACGTTTATGGTTGCATACATAAAGATTTGGCATAAGGTCTTTGCGGAGATCATGTTTTCTCGGACAATTTTATTGACAGAGTCGACTTTGATCTTTGGCCACAAATTGCGGAGGTCCAGGACCACGGAGCATATCTCCTCGCGTTTGAAGATGATCAGCAACGACTTTATCACGGAAAAAACACTAGTTATGAGACAAGGAACCATTTCAGCGGTCATCAGGATTGTATATTCATCGGAGATGAGGAAGAAAACCAGTATTAGAAACTCTCCGATTATCGCGAGGACAATGTTTACTAGTCCGACGAAGTACAGCAGCCTGAAATGTAAAAGAATTATATTATTTCTGCAGACGCATATTTATGCACAGTTTCATTACACCCGCAACATCAGGGACCAATTACTTGAATGGAGTCTAACATTCAGTTGAAAATCTGCGATATAAAAAGCGAACCCATCGCAAAATAGCTTTGCTCCACTAAAAAATGATTCCATCGATTTCCAATGCTAAAAATGTCATATCAATATTCGTTAAATGCATTTATTTTATTTATTTTGATTCTGACGGCTCTCCATAGGAAATTACAAATAATTGTAGTATATTTAAAAAATCGATTTTAGACTAACCTAAAAAGTTTATGTAATTATTTCATTTAGGTTTTTTGGTTTCGTAGGAAGTGCTATTTTCACAGATTGATGACAATTTACAAAAGAATCTGAAAAGTTCGTCTATTTTGAAAATTTTATTATAATATTTTTTTGCATTGCATGTCCATATGTAAGAGGGTTTAATATGCTTTCAAATACAGTATTTTTGTATGCTACATTTTGGCATAGGTACGTTTAAAAAAAGCGAATCCATTTGAAAATAAATGTTTATTGGGAATTAAGAAGTACTCATGTCCACCTCAAATATAGATGTTTGAATATAATTAAATTTAAATAAATCTTGAATCAGACAGGTCGTTTAAAGTGACTTAATGACAAAATCTCAAAATGCCCAAAGGGTTTTGAGTGATAAATATAAATAACTAAGAATGGCTTAAAAGAAAATACAATGCATCAGAGGACGTGTTTGAACAAGTGATATACTTATTGGATGTTGTGAAAACCGTATCTCTTTTATACAAGCCGCCCAGACCACCAATTGAAATGACCCGATCGATTGCCTGAAAGGCGTCTTCAAATGAGATCTCCACTTCTATAGTATTATCATCTGATTTTTTGGGAATATCCATTCTACAATGTAGCTCTTCAGTCACGATCTCCTGAAACATAAAGTATTATTTAGGTTTTTTGGGAGAGGTAGGTAATGAATATATTGTCTGTTGTTCTGTAGTTTAATAAATACACGATGTGAGAAACATTCTGATATATATCAATTATTTCCAATTATTATCATATGAAACCATTCCCGTTCGTGTACTCGATGACGTAATTTTTTAGAAAAAAATCGCTGACTATTTCCATGACTGCGCGGCTCCTGCCAAGAGGCGCACCGGCAGACCAGCTTTTTTAAGGTTTTCTAAATGTCCATTATCACTATAGAGTAGTTTCATCCGTGTACCCGATGACGTAGGGTTTACCTATCTCGTCTCCTAGTCTATACCCACAGTGCCCACTCTAATACTATTGTAATCAAGTTACCGACGTGATAATCCCAAAGAAGGCACTAACATATTATTTATTCTCCTTGATATTCAAATTAATGTATTTATTTATTTTACCTCCGAAACTTCTGTCCTTACTACTGATGCCATCACGATGAATGGTTTTCACAAAGAAATAACAACCTTTCTGGCGTGCGAACGCTTATGTCAGCCTTTTTAAATGTTTTGGACTGTTCGTAAATAATTCATCGGGAAGGAAAAGTCATAAATTGTGACATTATTATTCTTTATGAATTTTAATGTTTATGTTCATTAATGTATATTTAGTAGGTCTTTATAAAACGTTGCAAAGCAAATAACCTACACGTACGAGTACCTACATTGTGTTCCTGCTTTATCTGTTCCGGTATTTATTTATTAAACGTGAAATAGATCCTTTTCATTTGTGAGTGTTAATTTATACATTATTTTTTTACATTAGCTCCACACACAGAAGACTCTGAGGAGAAAAAAGTCTCAGGGCCTATGTCATCTTTGGGGATGTTGATCGGAGGGTCTCTCCACTCGAGCGATTGTGGCACTTTTGCAAAACGTCTCGAGCAATTCGTTGTCATAATATGCCAAATTTACCAACCTTTCGTAAAAAATTTTTTTTTTTCAAACCTTGGCGTTTAAAGCGTTATTGGAAAGATGATGCAATATTTTCCCATATTACCAAAAGTGTCTCCTATAGGCACAAATGTTCGTTCTTGGAAACTATTATTTTATTAGAATTTCATTACGTAATCCTACATCAGTGTATGCGTAATTGAATCATCTACCTATTTTATTGTTTTAAACTTATCTGAACTAAAAAATTGTATACTTTAATTTTATGTACTACCCGGCATGCGTTGCAATGCCACAAAAAGAAAGAGATCGTTTCTCCCTGTGTATCCTTTCCCATGCGTCGCCGTTCACGCCGCCCGCGCCGCGCCGTTCCCCTCCCGCGTTCCTTTTTCCTCCCGCGTCCCCTATGCCGCGAATCCCCCACCTCCCCGCGTTTTTCTTCCACCGTCCCGGCCTTCCCCCCTTCCTCTTTCCACTACCGCAAAACATATTTCCTTTGTTACCCTCCCCCCTCCCGGCTTCCCCACCCCTTCCCTTCTTCCCTCCCTGCCGCTAAACTGTATGAAATACACACCTTTTTCGAACAACTCACCCGAGTTAACTTTTAATGATTTTCTTACGATACGTAAGGTGAATAATCGAAGAACTTATATGTGAGCAAAACACAATTTCAATTGGAGAGTCTATCAAACAAATAGAGACGAGTAGTTTTTTCAACTACAAATTGAAGATAAGCCCTACTCGAGTGTTGAGGATGCCTTTTATAGGTGCTCTCGTTGCTGGAGTCGTGTGCAGATGGTTCCATGTCCGGGGTTAATTGTGGCTGATAGTGATATTGGTTTGTTTGTTTATAATTACACGGTTAGACAAGGTGGATAGACAAGTTATCTTCGGGTCGGGGGCATCCTAGGGTAGTATTGTAATTTTTTTAGGAAAATTTCATAACGCCAGAGCTCACCTGTATATATAATAATAATAGTATTTATGCAGGGGTAGTGCAATGCAATACATTCCATATTTTGAAAAAAACAAAGAAATTACACAAATAATAAGTTAAAAAGTAAATAACAGCACATAAATAAAATAATAAAAACCAATAAGCATGAAAAACATGAGAAATGAAACTGAAATAATAATAACACTAAAATTAATTCACGCAATTGTTTACGGAGGGTATTTCATCGTCGTCTCCCATCTCCAGAGAGCCATCAGGGGGGATTCCATCCAGGCAGTCATGGCGGTGATGATTGCATTCTTCGATTGGCGTAGTCTGCGCCATAAACTTCCCATGCGGTGGCGGAGAAGTGCTCGGAAAGTGTGCACTTGTCCCTCCAGAAACATTTCCGTAGCACTGCAGTATCTCGGTAGGCGGAAATGTTGACGGTATGCGTTGTTGTAAACAACCTTTAATTTGTTCCATTGGGATGCAATGTAGTCAACCCACAGTTCTGATGTGTACAGCGAGGTACAGAAAGCGTTGAACAAAATTCCTTTTACTTTTGGGCTGCATAGGTAAAAACGTCTTGACAGCATACCCGCTCTAACTGATATCGCTCTTCTCTGCCTTTCCATATCCTCGATATCCTTAAGGTCGTCTGTGATGATGTGTCCCAGGTACTCAACGCTGTGATAAACATTCATTTTCCTTTCATCTAACCATACTGAGGGTGTAAAAATATAGAAACCTTCGCGAGCATGTGTAGTACGTATCCCAAAGTTTCATCGCAATTAGTTTAATGGTTTTATTTTTTTTTATTTTGTTTGTCGACTCAATTATTAGATTAAGCTTACAAATTGATTGTGGTTACAGTGACAATTCCTATTATAGGTGAGCACACCATTATCTCAAATCTCAACATTCTTAAGAGCGTATAACCAGAGAAAACCATAAATATTCCATTTTTAAATCAGTGTTTAGACGTATTGACTCTTTTCCACAAAAACTTATAGATTGATTTCGAAAGATTGTTCTTTTATCTAGTAAAAGTATGTTTTAAATTTTTGAGAAAAAATATTTATTTTTAGCATAATAAGGTTATACCATAGATCGTTGACAGATTTGTTAAAATTTCAAAAAAGATTTTGTAATATACAACACCCATTTAAAATCATATAATTATGCAGTAAAATAAATCAATACACTATCTGGTAAACGTATGTTCCAAAATTTTAATTTTAGTTTAAATAAAATCGTTAAAAAATATATACGTCCATGTGTTTCTTGACGAAAATTGGTCCGTTTGTGTATTTATTTGCGCACTTACAGACTTATGTATTTCAGATTTTTTTTACCTTCTTATTTTGCTTAGGTATTTATTATTGAAAAATGATAAATACCTATGATCAAAAAATAATTGCAAAAAGTACATAATTTTAATAGTTTACCCAACACGCCTTTCAGCATTTTTGGATGGAGGTATAAATTAAAGCAAATTTGGAATGAAATAAAATCGATATTGAGTAATAATTTTAAAAAGCTAATAGTAATTAATCTTTCTCATTGGAACCGCCCTGTACGATCGTAAGAACATCTTTCGACGAAATGTGGATTTTCGGCCGCTGGCTGGTTAAACGCCCTTAATATGTTTACACAATAATAAATTATATAACATGTACGTGCATAAAACAAGAAGGATCAAATATTAGAAAATACATACATACACACGTACTTTTACATGTACACACATGTATATGCATACGTACATACACATACATACACATACATACATGTACATACATACATGTACATAAATATACATTCATACACATATTATAGCTCTAAGTGAGGAGATCATTAGGAATATTATGTAATAGGATATGTTTACATTCATTTTTATAAAATTACACATAAATATAACCACTTCATTTGGATCAGGGTAGACTGGTTGAGGTAGAACTTATAATTTAGAATAGTTAAATTATGAAATTATATGAAAGGCATCAATTTTCTCCATACCATCCTGTAAAATCAAATATTAATATTGTATTTGCTATGTTTCATGTTCTGTATGCGGTAATTTTGTATAAAGCAAGGCAAATAATATAATATTTAAAATGCTGTTAGACTAACTGGGAAAAAGCTGGCTACAAACGGGTGAAAGTTAATAATTTATAATATGAATATATTGTTTTGTTATTGTAGTTATCAAAAGTAGTTTTATTGCTGTGATAGCTGTTTCGGCGTTCAAAGCCATTGTCAAAAAGTCGTTAGACCACATTTTATTTGCTGCCCATTTTAATTTTATGTAGAAACACACCAATCATATTTTTAAATTTCCCGATACTGAAAATACAAAAATTATAATAAAAACTCGTATGTACGTACCTTCCTATTTTTTCTCTATAACTATATACCTACACACATTTAAGTGGAACGACTGCGCAGTCTTCTTCATACGAAACTCAAATTTGGATTTTAGGTCAAAGTATTTTTATTAAGATTTTTGATCAGTACCTGACCAAACCGAATAATTGTTTTTTTAATCACAAGGTATGGCAAATATCTAATTATAACATGAAGGCCATTCAATTATTTTTGAGTTAATTTTAATTATTAAAAAGGTGATTTTCCCCCAACAACTCCTGATTTTCCCCCAACGAATTCAGACTCCTTACTTTCAAAACCATAAAATAACACTATGGATCCTAACAACTGAAATACATTTCAATCATAACAATCATACAATTTACACTCTATCATATATTTCCCACAATCCCTATCTAATTTTCCTTATTTAAATAATACGTAAAATATTTACAACTTAATCTGAATTGTATAATCATAATGTTTAATTCCAATATGTAAACCTCACCTGCAATTACACAGGAACATTCCTAGCATAGCGGGTGAAATAATACTACAAAATGTACCTTTTTTCTTGAAATAAATTTTTAAAAAACTACGTAGATGAATTGAAATATAGTACAAAAAATATTAAGTTTTAAAACTGCATCATGACGGCAAAAAATTAGAATTTTTAAACGACCGATTTACTTTGGGACACAAACTTATCGCACGTAAATTTTAAAAAATTTCTCAAAAAACGTTTTTTTTAAATATTTTATTTTATATTTCATTATATTTATATAGCACGTTGGAAAAGATTTTTTTTTCATGAACTTTTAAAAATCAAAAGCTGCCTCTAAAATCATGAAAAATTGGATCCTTTTGGCCTATATTTTATCATTTAAAATACATCTTGACGGCCGGCGCAGCGCAGCGGTAAGGCGCTTGACTCGCACACCGAAGGTCGCGGGATCGAATCCCGGCGTGGCAAATAAATTTTATTTGATTAATTTGTGTTATTTCACAATTTATTCATTAAAAATAATATATAGTATATTTGCGGCACGTTCCAGAGTGGAAGGTACTCTCTGTATCGCCCTGGTGTAAGACCACCATTCAGAATTAAAACGTTGCTTGAAATGGCATTAGCCGTGTTTGGTGACCAGATCTGAATAGCCAGGTACTTCCCCACCTTCCTCTTCCATATCTCCTTCCCCTCCCACTACCCTCAGCCTCACAACATACCCCAATTGGGGATGCCATGGTCTCACTGGCTTCAGACGGAAGCAGTTGGGACTCTTGTGCGGTTTTCATATAAAAAAATCTAAATAAAGTAGCACATTTTCGTACTATTATTTGCAGTACCCTTTGATTAAAGAATATTTATTCATAAAATATTATAAAAATAAATAAAACACTTTGTATTTAACCACGAATTTATTATGATATATATCGACTGGTTTCGCTTACATCAAGCTTCTTCAGGATATAAATAATAATAACTGAATGTGAAGTGAGAGCTATGGCTTATATATTAGTTGAGTGACAGAGGGAGAAAGAAAATGACCAAAGAATATAATTAGATAGAGACAAAGTATTTGACAGAGGTAAAGTGGATAATTAATTGGTGGGAGGGAGACAATATTACAATAATTAATTATTAGGGAGGGAGACAACAGTACACATCTAATCACAAATAAAAAACCAACCAACAGTTAACGGTAATAAATGAGATATTAAACAATTTTTTTTATGTATTTTACATTATAAGATAAAGGAAAATATTTAGATAATATTAATAATGAAGGACATCCGACTAACACTAAAACATATACCTAATATCATGGGCTAGGATGGATTGCTGGAAATAACTTAAAAATAGGGCTATAGGGTGAATTCAATTCATTAAATTCAAATATATGGCAGAATTACTCAATAACCAAATCAATTTATCAAACCATAAAAATTCACCCTATAGCCCTATTTTTAACTTATTTCCAGCAATCCATCCTAGCCCATGATATTATTATTATATGTTTTAGTGTTAGTCGGATGTCCTTCATTATTAATATTATCTAAATATTTTCCTTTATCTTATAATGTAAAATACATAAAAAAAATTGTTTAATATCTCATTTATTACCGTTAACTGTTGGTTGGTTTTTTATTTGTGATTAGATGTGTACTGTTGTCTCCCTCCCACTAATTGATTATTGTAATATTGTCTCCCTCCCACCAATTGATTATCCATTTTACCTCTGTCAAATACTTTGTCTCTATCTAATTATATTCTTTGGTCATTTTCTTTCTCCCTCTGTCACTCAACTAATATATAAGCCATAGCTCTCACTTTACATTTAGTTATTATTATTTATATCCTGAAGAAGCTTGATGTAAGCGAAACCGGTCGATATATACCATAATAAATTCGTGGTTAAATACAAAGTGTTTTATTTATTTTTATAATATAATGTCTAACCACAAAGTAATTGCTTCTTATGAAAAAAAAAAAATAATAATAATAATTATTATTCAACATGGTCAAGTATTTTTGCCTCAAATCCAAATATTTATTTATTATATTTTTTATTTTTAACTTTATGAGTAAAATCTCAAATTATAATATTTAATTAAATGAAGACAATATTAGCGAGACTCAATCGAAAATCTGGAGAGAGAAAAATCAGAAAAAGATATCTTTTAAATATCTTTTTCTTTTTTTTCTGTCTCCAGATTTTCGATTGAGTTTCGCTAACATTGTCTTCATTTCATTAAATATTATATTTTTTCTTCAAACTTCGCAAAATTACTTTGTGGCATCATTAATTATATAATGAATAACAGATCACTTTGTATAAACCACTATATTATAAACAATATCTACATGTTTCGATAACAATGTTATCTTCATCAGAATATGTTAATATAAAGAAAAATAAATGACAAACAAGTATAGACAAATAAGAATAAACTATAACATAAACAAAATATTAAAAAAGTAGAGGTGACTAATTTCTTAAAAATCATAAAAATAGTTATACAAAATTAAATATAAAAATTATTTAAGGAAAAATAAAATTGCATTTAGATAATAAAAAACTTTTTAAGAACAAATAATTAAAATAATTAGTCAAAATCAAAAAATAAAAAATTATAATTATAATTATTGTAAGTATCCATTAATAAGAAAATAAATTTAAAACATGGCTATTTTAAAAAAATGTTTGAATATATATAATATTTAATTTACTATTAATGCTTTTTCTAATTTCTAAAATTTCTAAATTATCCATTTGGTTTATACAAAGTGATCTGTTATTCATTGAATTATATTTTTATTTATTAAAGATCCAATCACAAAATACTCACAATACTAGAATAAGACATTCACCACAATATGTGAAACAAACACATTCTTCTGATAAAACTCTACAGATACCGGGTTTTAAGCCTTTCAATAAGAATATTTACTTTCTGCACAATAGGCCATTTAAAAATCGTATTTTTGAAACCCTGGCGATTTTTTGAAAATTTCAATCCGAAAAATCAGTCAATTTTTTATAAACCAGAAAGACGGGACATAATTTTATGGGTGCGAAAAAACGATAATTACATAGCCGAAAATCATTTTAAAAAAAGAATGGCACAGGAGAATAACGAGGCATACCAAAAATATTACACTTCAAAAATATTTTTTTCTTTGATCCATCTTATTAATCATTAATCATTATAATGTTCAACGTCTATTTATGACTAAATTCAAAGTAATAAACTTGTACTTGTAAATTATAATAATAATAAGAATATTATCAAATTTGATTTTGTTAAAATCCGCACCTTTACTTCTAAAACAGGTACAGAAGGATAAAATGTACGGGGTTCTCTTCTTAACATCTGTCAAAACGTCAAACCAAATGATAAGTTCGCAGAGAATAAACAATAAATCTAGTGAATGCTAAATGTCAAATTCAAAAATTCGCCTGAAATCAGTGTTGCCATATAAAGTAAGAAAAATCAGTGTGGAATTTTATAAAATTAATAGAACATTATCGGAGACGGAACATTTTTATGTAGTGACGTCAAGAGCCCAAATAATGGATTTATTTATAAAAATAAAAATAAACTGGACATTTCTAAAAAAAATTCCAAACATTTTCGTAATTTTAGTAAAAAAAATTTATCCACACGATTTTTTCCAAGTCGTTATGAAATCCATGCAAGTTGCCTATTCAAAACATCTAGACTGAAAATATATTACACAGGTATATTGAACTGACCGGCATTTGGAATTTTTTATCCAATCGGACAATGCCGTGGTCTAAATTCCCGTTAATTAAAATAATTTATTTTCAAAAGTGAACATTTCAATTTTTTTTATCGATTTGGACTAAACCAATTTGCAAGTGTGTTTATATCTAATGAATTCATACATCGAGCCTGCCATTATCATAACACACACCTCCTATATATAGACATCTTCAATATAACTTTCAACAAATTCAAAGCAACACTATTAGATAAATATAATGCATCACAACACACCCCTTAACATCCATATTTATATTTATTATATTATTAATCAGATTTCTTTTCCTAATTTGCAATATATTTACATATTCCCTAATTACAAACATATAATCCTTATACTCCTACAAGATCATAAGCTTACCCTTTATTGTGTTTTTCTATATTCTTTTCATGCATATTATATGAAGCTAAATACTTGCTTCTCTTAAATATTTTTTTCTTAGTTTTTTCTTTATGTTTTATTTTAACTTCTCTTAACTTTATATTTTTTATCTTGGTTTTTCTTGTCTAGCTACTAAAAAAAAAAATATATCAGCGAAAACATGTTTTTAGGTTTACTATTTTATTTTAGCACTCTTTCTTTTTTATGTGTCTTTGTAAAGCTGTTTGTTTTCCAAATAAAGATTTTATTATTATTATATCAACTATCGTCAAGTGTGTTTATTCTGACAATATTTCTCTAATTGGACAGTAAAAGTAAAAGGTTGGCGAACGAACACTTATAACTTTTTTCGGTAACTTCTCATCCTTCTCTAGGACAACACACCAACGGACAATATAACAGTTGAAGACGAAAATATTAAAAACACTCAGTCATTGTGAACTGTTAGATATTCGTACTAGGGAACGATGACAAGTTACCGAAAGTTATATTATCAATCCTTATCGATCGACCATGCTAGCACCCCAGATTATACTTTCTTGTTGTATTTCTGAGGGTGGTTTTCAGGCGGTTAACTTATTGCCTACTCAAATATTGACAAAAACAAAAAGAAAATTGATACTGTCCTAATTTATAAACGCCAACAGTCTAAGAAAGTCTTTCGGAGGTGTCCAGGTGTTTGCTGACTTTGCCATTAGTGTTCCCGCCTCACATCTCACATCCATAGACAAAAACCGTTCTAATAATTGTTTTATATAGGGTTATTTTGGTTTTCCTATGGACGTTTCGGGATTTGAACACTGGCAACAACGCGAAGTAAGTGTTGTTAGCGGCTGTGATGCGCTGTCTTACTTCTACTGGGTCTTCATTGTCTTACGTTATGATGGAACCCATCTACGTCGACCACTTCGAAATTCTAATATGTAAATATATGGTTTGAAATGAAAAAAAATTATTCCGTTTTAGGAAGCTTTTTTTATTTGGAGCAACTTTGGAAATACATTAATAAAAATTAAGTGCAATAAAGGTATGGTTAATATTATTTTAATTGACCAAGAAATGTCGTCTAAACCTACAAGATGGCAAAAGGTCAAATATAACTAAGAAAAAAACGTATTCAACGGGTTATTCTAAAGTGCTTAGAGAACCAAAGAAGTACCTAATCACTAACTAATAATTACATTCAATGCAATAAAAATATCCATTTAATGTCTCACCGAGGTAATTTATTAAGTAAGTATCGAAACACTATTTAAATCTTTCGTGTATATTATAAGGGTTCTTTCACAACTCACAGTTCCATATAGGAGGGATATTTTGAGATGCTGTGTGGAAAGGAAGGAGAGGAAGTTCTGGGAAGGAAAAAGGTATGAGGATTGGGTAGGAATCTTAGGGTCAGTGGGTCAAGGAAGGATGTATTAATACTTTCCTCCCACTGCGCAGCAAGGCGATAGGTCGAGCAAGTCCTGCTGGAGAGTTCAAATGATCTCCCTCAACTAGTCTCTCGCCAGTGTGCAGATGCATCCGCCGCCAAGGCCTAGACAAACTTCACTATATAAACACATACATTCAATTCTACCCAATTACCATATAAAGAAATCATAAATTACTGCTGTGTGGCTATCTATCTTATAGACGAAAAAAAAATCTAACACAAACACGAACTAAACTAACCAATATAAACTTGCAGGTATCCTTTGGACCTTTGGAGTGATGGTTGTTAAAACGTATTGACCATTATCTGCACTTATTGATAAAAATTATAGAGCAACAGAGGACAAACATTAAAGGAATTTTATAATAGTTGGAATAAATCGAAAATTTCTGTTAGACAATATTTTGCAATGATGCCACACCAAATTGAAAAAACCTCTTTTATCACATTCAATGGAGTTATTAGCGATCTCATGTCCGCTAAAACCATTTTTAACCACCGAGCCATTGAGGCAACTATTTATACGTAGCGGATAAGGGTATTAAAAAGCAATATCAATGTAATGAAAATTGCCATATGAATAAAGGAACCACCTACTCATGTTTTCAAATATTGTGAAGGAATGTTGCTCCTACTATACAGTCGTAAAATAAGTTCAAGAAGGAAATGTATTAGGATGACCATCAACATATCCTCAATTAACGACGAAAGTTATCTTCCACAGTAATAACATTGAATTATAGCTTAATGCACAACGTGCAAATAATCTGCACATTCATGCTATAACAACAAACAACGGCACTGGTTGTAATTAATTAGGACAGCAACAAAACAAAATTAAATAAGACCAGTCGACTTATAGTTCTAAGCTGTTTTGTGCTGGAAAAGTAAGAAGTCTTCAGAAATACTGAAATTGGCTGGCTTTGTGGAAAGAAAGTTAAATAATAGGATGCCGAAAATCATGATGAAATTGGTGCCCCAGTGGAAGCGGCCTAGAAGCAGACCGAGGAAGAGTTTAATTGGCAGCGTGAGAGAAGAGTAGGACAGAATGGGAAAGTCAGAAGACTGGAGGTGAATGGATAGGGAGAACACAATATAATTTATGTAGGAATTCAAATCCCAACTTTTAGCATTTATTTCTAAGGTATCGAAGGTATTCTATAATACACGCAGAAGTAGAGATTCTCTGCTAATTGATTGATAAAGTTGTTTCTAATCTAAGATCTATCCATATTGGAGTAATATTTGGCTCAAACTTTGAATAATGTCGACGGATAAATCAAAAATGGTTAGTTTTAATGCTTGAAATAGATTTCGTACATTGGGATTCTACTTATTCATTTATATCAATAAAATTCACAATTTGCGCCTTTTTTAGACAAAACTTTTATTTGGAGTTTTTCTCTGTGAAATTTAATGTAAGATTATGTTGCAATATGCGATATTTCATTATGATTGATCTGTTCTCGTTGTTCTGGGAAACAGAAGACACGCTATTAAAAAGCGATGTTGCCAAATGTAGGAGTTGCGATACGCTAGTCAATGAAATATGTATTATGCTCAAAAATATACACTCATCTACTGCAGCGCCATGGCTCGCAGCTCGGTGACAAAACACTGAACTAAAATAGTATATATAATTTTTATTTTTAAGTTTATGAGTAAAACCTCAAATTGTAACATTTAATTAAATGAAGACAATGTAAGCGAAACTCAATCGAAAATCTGGAAACAGAAAAATCAGAAAAAGATATTGGCACCTCTGGGACTCGAACCCAGGACCTCTCGCTTTCCGGGCGAATAGTATATTTCAGTGGATTTAGGTACCAAAACCGCGTCTGGCTTATTTTCGTTTTTGAACTGTATGAGGATACGGGAGCGGGGAAAACTTGAAATTACATGTGTTCAATCCTGCGTCCGTATACCGAACGCAGAATGACGGTCGGATTGAATGAAAGTGGACCATTAGAAGACGCAGCAATGATAGCGGGATATATAATTTATTTATTTATTGTAAGAAACAAACAGCAATTTTATATGTCTCAACACAGGTATACCCTCGCGAGACAGGCATCGAATAATATATTGTAAACATCACATATATAGATCAATAAAATATAAAAGGGAAATTAAATTCCTTACAACTTATTTCACATAAATTTCATTCTTTGATGAATATTTTAGACGATATGAAGGAATGTTTGATGAAAAGTGTAAGGTAAAATGTCCTCTGCGACGCACCGTTTTCGAGATATAAGCGGAAACCTGAAAATTAAGACTTCCCCCCCCCCCCCCTCCCCTCCTCCTCCTCCCCCCCTCCCCCTAGCTCTCCACCTAGACGTCAGGACTTTTAGTTTTCACACCCTAAACAAGTTTCTGAAGGAATCGCTTAGGTTCCTGCTCACGCACTCTACACCTCCTTTTGGACCATTCATTGACACCTCAGTAACACCTCATTTGCACAACATCATTACACATATTTAGGAAAAAAGTACTTCAATAGCCTACCTGAAAAGATAAGTACAATCGAAGACGATAAATGCCTACTAAAAGCAATTAAAGAGCAATTCAAAGAGAAAATAACAAATTGATAAAATTATCTTCATAACTTATATAACTATTAAAATTGTTTTTTTTAAGTATCTACCATAATTAAATTATAAAATACAAAATATATTTTCATCCCGATACTCTTCCCTCTTCTAATCACAAGCGTCTGCTTCTATAGAAGAGAAATATCATTAAAAAATAATCTGTGAAAACTTATTATGTAATTTAAATTTTATTAATAAAAAAATTTAAATTTGATTGAAACACGTTATGATTGAAACATCTCAATTTACTCGAAAACTATAATACCTAAGAGTGTGATACAATACTCGAAACTCCGTCAGGTCTGTTGGGACGTTTCTACAAAAGCAGAGTAGCCGGCGAGTGACTCAATCGTGCATAGGGGACATTATTGAATTTCGCACTAAAACGTAAATATTTAAGACATTATTGCTTATCTTATAACTCATTTTACTCTCGCAGCTTGACGAAATGTTTCATTACATTCTCTTCTTTATCTATTTAAGAGTATTTATAATGCATTTGCGTGGCGTTAATGTATATTTAAAAGGCATGTTTTTGACTTTGAAGCAGAAAATGCAGCGTGGGGATGTTTGAAACAACTCGTGTGGGGATGATTGCAACGTTTCAATCGTAACCATATTTCAATCGTCCACACTGAGAGAAAAATTAAAAGTTATAATGAAAAAAGGTCAGAAATTTAAATCATTAAGTATTAATCAAATTCAAATCATTAAGTATTAATCAAATTCAAATCATTAAGTATTAATCAAATTCAAATCATTAAGTCTAATGTACTTCTGTGATCTTGATTGGTGAACTTCTGTGATCTTGGTTGATGAAGTCGATCTCATTCGACCACATTCGACGTCACACACCCTCACGTGACAATTTCGTAATAACATATCTTTATTGATTTTCTTACATTTATAACTAAAAAAAATCAACGTTAATAGTATACATTGTTTTATCAATTATGTAAGTACAAAACAACAGAGAAAAAAATTATGTTATGAAGAAAGTGTGTTCCCCTTCTCAAGAAACCGAGGTTGCAAACTATGCTAAAAAAACAGCCAACATTTACCTATTTTGGGCTATCTTCAAAAGATTTAAAACAATTGGCATTTGATTTGACCACACAAGGCCAGATTCATGGTACACGAATGGGATGGCCGGAATAGAATGGCTCCGAGGATTTTTGCGCGCCATCCAGAATTTATTATCTATAAGATGTGCCCAAGCCACGAGTAAGTATGGCACAAGCAACAAGTTTTAATTGACATAATGTTGATGAATTTTTCAACAATTTAGCGAACGTTATGGATAGTTTTAAATTTGAACCAAAGGACGTCTATAACGTAGATGAGACCGGTGTCATAACTGTTCAAAAACCTAATCGGTTTATAGCCAGGAGAGGAACTCGGCAAGTAGATGCAGTAACGTCGGCCGAACAAGGAACTTTCATAACTGTCTGTAGCGGCAAATGCAATTGGCAACTCAATTCCGCCGATGTTCACATTTCTACGTATCAATTAAGCCATTTCTTAAAAGATAGTCCGATTGGTAGTATCGGTACCACGAACAAATCTGTCTGGATGCAAGAAGAAGATTTTACCAAATTTCTTATTCATTTTCAAAAATTCACCATTTCTTCCTTAGATCGCAAAGTTCTTTTATAACTTGATAATCATTCATCGCGGTCGAATCCTACGAAATCAAAAAAGAATATTATTTTGTAAAATCAATATTTAGTCTTCAAACTATTTCAAAATGAACAGGCAAAAAAAACTACACCTAGAGACTCCGAAGAAGAAACCACAAACAAGATGACCAATGTATAGCAAAAGGTGCACTGGAATCCGAGGACAAAAGTATGAAAAAAATTACCCTTCACATTGATAAAAAAAGTGCTTCGTAGTCTCCACTCTTGTCTACTTTGGTTTTCTGTATATTTTACTTCTACCGCATGTGATTGCACATCCAGATTTTTCTTTTCTTTTAATAGATAATATTTACTTGTTTAATAGATTTTAATGCCACTTAACAGATTATTTTTTAAAAAAATCTAAAATATTGCGATATTTTGTATAATGTCACATCCCAAACCATAAATTCAATCAATTTTTATTTTTTCGACTTCTTAATTGTTGAATTTTACACACAAAAAATGCTCTTAATTCAGAGGTAAATTCTACATTGTTTAATTGAAACAGTGTGATTGTTGAAACAAGCACTCTGTATGAAAGCAAAAAACTTATTTTAATACCGTTCTATTCTGCTCCAGGATAATATCGCAGTAAAAGTATGTTGATTATGCCAAATACTCATAATAAGTATAACTAAGAGCACCTAAACATAAATAATAAAAAATATATTTAAAGTTGTTTCATTTCAAGACATTTATGTTTATAATTTTTTAAATACTTGTGATATGTTTAATCACTATTCATGATCTCATTGAGTACTGTTTTAATAATGAAAATGTTGAACATTGATTAAAATTATTCCAATTATTCCATAGATATTTAGAGTGTTTCAATTATCCCCACATACTGTTTCAATCGTCCACGCTATGGGGATAATTGAAACAGTTTTCCCCATCGTCTTTAAGTGGTCATTGTAGCTTACCTGTACGAGTTGTGGCCATACAATAAATTTAATTTGATAACTAGATAGATCATAGAACATCTGGTACAAACATCTTAGAAATATTACTAGGCCTAGTTAAAGTAAAAGTGTTTCAACCATCCCCAGTCTCCCCTACGCCGGGATATAGGTAACTAGGCTGAAAGGTTTACTCGTTTTAGAGAATAAAGAAGAACACTCACCCTAAAGAGACATGTATCAGATATAATTTCTATGTTTAAAATCATGAACAACATTTTTGATTCACCCTTAATTAATGAAATTTATCTCAAAATAAGGTCGAAATTAACGTAAACCCTGTAACCTTTTGGATCGATACTTATCGTAGTTAATCGTAGCGATACAAGTTCTTTCAAACCAACCCATCGTCAATAGGCGACTTGCATCACATTTAAAAAAAAAAATTTCGGTTTAGCCAAATATTCTAAGACATTCTGTATTTTTTTTTTAATCCTATTTTTAAAGCCCTGGCGATTTTTTGAAAATTTCAATCCGAAAAATCAGACCATTTTTTATAAACCGGAAAGACGGGACATAATTTTATGGGTGCGAAAAAACGGTACTTATCGGCCGAAAATCATTTTTAAAAAAAAGAACGTTTTCCACACTAATAGCAATAAATTGTACGGGGTTCTCTTCGTAACATCTGTAAAAACACCGCCATCTTTATCAAAAAAACAAACCAAAGGATAAATTCGCATAGAACAAACAATAAATCTAGTGAACGTTAAACGAAAATTCAAATATTCGCCGGAAATCAAAGTGTTGCCATATAAAAAAAAATTAATCAGTGTTGAATTTTCCAAAATAAAAGGAACATATTCGGAGACGGGACATGTTCATGTAGTGACGTCACGAGCTCAAATAATGAATTTATTAATTTTAAAATAAAAAACTATACATTTCTAAAAAATTTTGCTAACATTTTCGTAATCTTAGTAAAAAAATCTATCCGCACGATTTTTTTCAAGTCGTTATGAAATCCATGCAAGTGGCCTATTACATACGTACACCCATGGACATATAAATAGATGGACCTGCCCTAAGTGATAAAAGGCGTATTATTTCCCCCTCGCATTGGAACCATTTTATCGGAACCGGCTGGGCTTGCGAGAGCCTTGCGTGAATCTAAATAATGTGACGTCATCATTCATGTCCGTACCAGTGTCGAGCTCTCATCGGTATATTTTACGAAATAACACGGCAAAAATGGTGACTTGTGTTATTAAAACATGTAAAAATATAAGTGAATAAGATAATAAACCCAATTTTCGTATTACATTCCATAGGTAAGCATTATTTTTGGCATATTCAGATCATATAATATGATAACACATCAAGATACATGGCGACGCGAAACACAAAGCCGCTGTTTCGTCAAGATACATGGCGACGCGAAACATAAAGCCGCTGTTTACTGAGGTAAGTAAATTATGAAGCATTTGTAAAAGTGTCTCAACTAAATAAGAAAACAAAATATTTCACTCCGAAAATAAGTGAAACTTTACTTTGCCAAATTTAGACTATTTATTCATATCGTGGCAAGCAAATCGCGCTCCCATGTAAAAAGGTCGATTCATTCAAAAGCAGATTTTACTTTTAAGAACTAAATCGTCATATTATAATGCGAGATGCCTATATACTGTTAGATTGATTTATTGGCGAATCACAGTCATCGTCCCTCTCTTCGCCCCGCCATAGTTTTACCCCTTATCTGTATGTTCTGGTCTATATATTTGTATGTCTATGCGTACACCCAATAATTACATATTATACGCAGCTTAGCGAAAAACTTACTAACCATTTCTCTGCAGGGGTAGGCAGAGAAGATGAACCACCAAGCTCGATCTCAACACGCACTCTTTGCTTCATCCGTGTTATCTCATACCTACCAATAAATAACCCATAAATACCCATATGGCAAATTAAAATATAGAGGCAAATATGGGCTCCGTGTTTTAAATAAATTAATAACAAATAGGGCACAGTTCAAATCATCCAGCTCTTACTGGAAAACCCAACAAAATAGTTTAAACTTACAATTTCTATATTAGTTAAGCCGACTTGAACTCTAAACTAATATTAGTCAACGTAATTATTAGTGTCGGCTTTAGGAAACAATTCACGGATTGTTGTTTTAAATATGTACAGGGTATCCGGGGGTGCACAAACTTCGGGAGGTGATTCTACATGATGAAAATGATAAATAACTTTTTTTTAAATTGTTTTATGGTAGTTTAAACAAGATGAATTGTTTGTATAGAAAATGTATATTCTTGAAAAATATTTTTGTACTAGGAAAAAAACATTGGAATTTCGAAAAATGTTGTTATATTTTTTACTTCTTCCACCATGCAGAATCACCTCCCGAAGTTTGTGCGCTTTACCCCCGGACACCCTGTACAGCACAATAAACTCAACGTTTACTCACGATAACAGTGAAATCTCCTGAAACCTTATTCAGGTAGGTGTCCAAGATTAAAATGTGTTATCGTACGACATTGTACATAATATTATGCACATTAGATATTTCAGTGAAAAAATTAAATTAACCGGGTTTTTCTATAAAAGATCCACGAGAAGATTCATTTCCGCCAGTGATATTCGTATCTATAAAATTGCATCACTTAATAAGAAGTGACATACGAGTTAGTTCATTAAATACATATTTAAAAAAATAGTATATTAAGATGAAGGCTGTTGTCCTTTTCGTTGCTTTGTTTGTAACACTATCAGTTTCGATCCCCGTAAGTAAATTTTTTTTAATCTTAGAAATAAATTTCTTCCTTCAAATCTTTGCAATAATTATGTAAAAGAAAGCAAACTCCTTAGTTTTTAATACAATTGTATCATTCACCAAATTACTTTTTTTAATGTGAATACTTCACAAGAGTCCCAGCTGCTCCCGTCTGGAGCCAGTGAGACTATGGCATCCCCAATTGGAGTATTTTGTGAGGCTGACGGAGCGGGTAGGGGAAGGAGATGGGGGATAGGAAGGTGGGGAAGTACCTGGCTCTTCAGATTTGGTCACCAGACACGGCCAAAGCCATTTTAAGTAACTATTCAATTCTGAATAGTGGCCTTGAGAGTATCTTCCACTAGAACGTGCCGCAAATATATTACATGTTATTTTTAATTAATTAATTGTGAAATAACAGAAATTAATTAAATAAAATTTGTTTGCCCACGCCGGGATTCGATCCCGTGACCTACGGATTGCGAGTCAAGAGCCTTACCCCTTAACCATGCCGGCCATCATTCGTCATGTCTGTTCGATTTTGTAAATGATTATTTTCCATTGTTGTATTTGTAGTTACATTTCTTTTTGAATTCACCTAAGAATATTAAATAGCTAATAATATCTTCAGATTTTTCTTAAATTGTTGTAAAAAGTTTGACGTGTCTCCACGTTTTGAAAATACACAAGCGTTTTAAACACCTATCTAAGACAAACTTTCAGGATTGGAAGGTTGCTTGGAATGTTGAAGCTAAAACCTAATATTTAACCTCCTGATTTGTCATTTCACCCATCACCATTTGCTTCGTTCCTCGGCAATTTTCATCACTGGCTTCAATCAGCAAGCAATAATGATGCGATAGTCTGGATATTAACTAATCAATACCGTATGTTATTTAATTTTCATTAATTATACAACCACGAACAACACAGGACGATTCGTGAACCTGTCCACGAATCACTCACTTCTTCAAAACTACTACCTCGGGAGATGCGTGCAGCTGTCGGTAGATAAAAGTAGATACCAAACCTTAGGATGGAAGGAAATGTTGAGAGGATGTAGGGAAACCGATCCATTTGTGGCCAAACACCCAACGACAACCCTTGTGAATATTATTAAAGGGACCAAATAAATTAAATGCACCACGAGAGATGGGGAAGCACTCAGGACAAATTAACGATCTGAGCACTAACAAAGCTACGCAGATCATCTCCTTATAAATAAAAATTCGAGGAAACAACCTAATGATTCGCGCGAGCACAACCTTCATTGCAGAGATATGCTCTAATTTTTTATCATTAAAATTACATCACGTTTCTAATTACTGTATACATATGAATTTATTAAAGTTTGTTATCATTTGTTATCTGTACTAAAGCCTACAATACATGACATCTTTTTTCAGCCCGTTTCCAATTAAAGACCAGAGTCAACATTTTTCGCTAATAAGTCACATATCTATGATTTCACTTGGCATCAAAGCAAACTGCATGGTTCATGTGTTGTTTGCAGTAATGATAATTGAAATCGTAGATATGAAAATAGAGATGATGAAAATAGCGATCGCGTAAAGCGAAAAATTTTGACTTCGGTATCTAATTGGAATCGTGCTGAAAAAAGATGTCGTGTATTGTATGTATATTAACGGATTATTTGATCAAATTTTGTTAATTGTCAAGCTCTGTGTGAGTTCTATTCAAGTTCTGTTATTTTATCATTACAGGCTAGTTGCTTTATAAAACTGAAATAATAACAGAACTTGAAAAGAACTTTCACAGAGGTTAAAAATTATCTTCAAAATTTGATGAATTGTTCAAAATTTTTTTTAACAACCCGTCCAAAGTGTACACGGTTATTACTTATATTATTTCATTACATGTTTCAGGCAAATGGCGCATCTTTACCTGAATCTGAACTCGAGATACAATTACTCAGGGCTCCCTCTACGAGTCTGGTTGTCCACAGCAGGAATAGAAGGGCTGTTGATGTATACGACTTTACCCGATATTTGATCGCAAATTTGATCAACGACCTTCAGAATGCAGTAAACGCCGTCACCAACGCCGTGGGAAGTCTGACCAACACGATCAGAGTACAGAGAGACCAGTTCCTCGCCAACTTGAATAGTTCCGTCCAGGATATCATAACTCAGGTGGAGACGGTCATTGAAAATGTTGTGAATATTACGCAAGCTTTGACGGGAGCGATTTCGCAATGCGTTGATGTAAGTACAATTTTTTTTTGGGCAGCAAACATATAAAGCTATAGGCTCCTATACTGTCAACCAGAGGTAGTGGGCTCAATACACGGCAAAATCACATTTATATAATAGACAAAAATATTATAAAATATATGAAATAATTTGCACCTCATTTCTGAATGAAAATTCTCTGAGCTAAGCGAAAGAGGCTTGATGTAGCAGGTGTAGTTATGTTGCGCACAAACAAAAGATGCGCGAGTCAAACCACGTTTCCAATTAGTGTTTCGACTTGCGCTGTTTTTCTCCTATTTACATACACGCAGCTTACGTACAGCACATCTTTGACGATGTGTGTGTAACCTACTACAGCAAAAAGTTTTATAAAAAAAATCTTTCCACTTTTGTTTACACTATGGCTTTACAGACAGATTGCTTCATATAACTTAATTTCGGTCTAATAATGAGTGTTATACAATTATTATAGGAGCAGCGATCTGCCGCTCAAACATTGGTAGAAACAACTGTGGCTAATTTATCTGGTTGCCTGAACAACACTCTGACAGGCATCAACTCCATCCTGTGGGACGCAAGAAACTTGGCCGATTCCGCCACCAGTTTGGCGCAGGACATATCCGCCAAGGTGCCGAGTTGCGGGACGGCCAACTGGTCCAACTTCGTGCAGGTGGGGAGCTGCCTAAACCAGATACTGAGGGACCAACAGCCTGCCGTAGATGCACTGATTAATAAAATTTCAAATGCGGTAAGATTTATTTGGACAATATTAAAAATCTGTCTAATCTAATCTTATCTAAGTACCCGATCTAGGATACGGTCGATGGTCCTATGGGTAGGGGTAGGATCATAGATAAGGGGTCGTCCATTAATCACGTGAGGCTTGAAAGGGGGGGGGATCGAAAAAAAATCACGAAACATCACGAGGGGGGGGGGGGGTTAAATGAGATATCACGTGTATTAATTTTGCATTTAACGCACGATTTTTAAAGGTGAACGTCCTATACTTTGTACTAAAAAAAATACACGTGATTTTGGGGGGGGGGAGTTAGCTTAAAACCTCACCACATATCACCAGGGGGGGGTCAAAAAGTTGCTAAAAAACATCACGTGATTAATGGACGACCCCTAATGCGGAATCAAAGGGATGTATCGATGTATGGAATGGAAGTGTGCCTACTGTCGCCGAGCTACGACAAAAACTATGGAACCAATGAAAGTAACTTTAGTGAGTCGCTGAGGGTTCAAAGTGCATATGTTTTGGATACCAAATCAAAGAAAATGTGTGCACAATTTACAAAATTTTTGGAAAACGGAATGATGAACATTTTTGCAGAGGGCATCGTTAACACCACAGAACTGGATCAGTGGAATGATATAAATATAAATAAATTTAAAAAGAATCTACATATAAATCAAATATAGAATGAGTCCAGAAAACGTTTTTGAAATATGTTTCGTTTCGCATGCGAAATGATGTAAATTATGTCTCTATGAACCTCAAAACCCTTGATCAACGCAGAGATATCAGAGACCTAATAATGCTTTATAAGATAATCCACAATTTTATTGATAGCCCTTACCTATTACAAAATATTAATTTCAGATGTCCAATAAGAGTTACTCGATCTCCAGACATATTTTATATTCCTAAGAGCAATGCTAATTATCTTCAAAATGTGTTTATAAGAAGAAGCTGTAGCACCTTCAATAGATTATGCGCATACATTGACGTGTTTAACACGAATCTTGCTAACTTCATAAAATTCGTAAAAAGTAATATTCAATGGAAAACTTAATGTTTCATTAATTCCTTGTCTTTCTTTTTCATTTTTCATTTTAATTTTTTTTTTCATTTTCGTTACATTTTCTTTTTTGATTTCAGCAGTTTGCATTAAACAACGTCTTCAAAAATGTTACAGTATATATTATGGTCTCAAATTTTTATTTAATTAAATGAAGACAATGTAAGCGAAACTCAATCGAAAATCTGGAAACAGAAAAATCAGAAAAAGATATTGGCACCTCTGGGACTCGAACCCAGGACCTCTCGCTTTCCGGGCGAACGCGCTAACCACTGCGCCAAGGTGTCGATTATTGGACACCTTGGCGCAGTGATTAGCGCGTTCGCCCGGAAAGCGAGAGGTCATGGATTCGAGTCCCAGAGGTGCCAATATCTTTTTTCTGATTTTTCTGTTTCCAGATTTTCGATTGAGTTTCGCTTACATTGTCTTCATTTAATTAAATGTTACAATTTGAGATTTTATCATAAAGTTAAAAATAAAAAAATAAAAATTCAAATTTTTATGTCGTTATTTTATTGGTCAATGATATTATCTCTAACACTGTTATATATGTACTTGTAATAACTGTTTATAACGGTAATAAATAAAATAAAATATGTAAATGGAAGCGTCGCGCGTCGGTTACACTCACCGACAACAAAATTACCAATAAAATTGTACTATCTTATCGTACTGTGTCTTATGTAATTTTATTTTTTGATAATCGATTTTATAATGTATTTTTGAAGATCGATTTTATGAATGGGGAAATTTACAATATTTTCCAATTTTCAATTAGCGTTCCCGATAAACTTAAATACAGATACGAATAAATTTATTTCCAGGTTGTACGTGCAGGTTTTGTTGTAACTGGAATTCCAACCAACCTGGTGATCTGCTCTGGAACCTCCATCGCCCAAGCTGGCTTCACGGGGCTCCAAATCGCCCAAAACATAAGGACTTGCACCGGCAATACCTTGGGGGGGTGAACAAATCGAATCTTGAAACCAGCCCAATTCCCGGTCAAATGTTTACGAACCAAACGACACAACAGAGATTAATAATGTTTCCTATTTTTATCATCTTATTCGTTATTTTAAGTCATTTTCTATGCATTGGTGGATAAAGATCTCCCTGACTTACGGTTTTATTCTGCAAAGCGCTTCGTCTCGGCGATCCAGCTATCGGCGATCGTCCAAAATTATACCTAGATCTACATACACCTTCTTTACAATACAATACAACTATCTACTAAAACATTTGCCTAAATTCTGATCATGCAAATTTTATGTACAACTTGCCTCTTCTTACTTCTTCTTGCCTCATTGTAGCTCATATTGCCTCTTATTTCTCCTGGCTTCTTCTTCTATCATGTTCATTTTTTGCCTAATCTTGCTTCTACTTAACTCTTCTTTTTTCTCCTTGCCTTATCTTGGCTATTCTGGCCTCTTCTTGTTTCTTCGAGGTTCAGGTGCTTATTTCTACGTTCCTTGACTGGGCTATTCTTAGCATGTCTTAACTCTTATTAAAAATGGTTATTTTTGAATATTCAAATCTACTTGAACTACGTGCGAAAAAAAGGACACTTCCCTGAAATACGAAGAAGGCCGATTACAAAACTAGAAAAATTAACTAAATGCAGAATGGGATAAAAACAAAAACAACTGAAATTATGTAAACTGTTAAGATAAAGAGCATTTTTTGTTATCTTTTGAACGTTAGTGAGGGAAAAGAAAATTCGAGAAGCCCAAACTCTGAAATGAATTCTATATACGTACCTCCAAGTTGAGTTGTTTCTGTTGTGGAATTTGTATCCCAAAACCATTATCTACCTCAAGTGTACCCTTTACGCATTTACATACGACGCAGGTACATCAATGATGTAACATTGTGGGTGTCAATAAGGATTGAGCTTGTATCTACTCGTAAATAAATAAAATCTGAAAGCAATAAAATGTGTTTGTCAAAAATTTATTAAAAAATTAAAAGATCTTATCGTCGGCTTTAAGTGATGTCTCGGGATAAACTGGTCCATTTTTGTTTAGTCTGTCACAATAAATCATTTCACACTAAAACTATTTCCCCTCGGTTAATTAATAACAGGTTAATCCCTAACACGCTAAGCTTTGGATGATTTTGTCAACTAACAAAAGCATTTTAATGCGTTTTGAAATACATTTTTTGAAATCAAACATAGCTTTATAACGGAAAGAGGTAAAATTAAATCGCGAAGTAAAACAAAGTAACGCGTGTAGGTATCACTTTACATGGAAATCGGTTCAAGAAAACGCCGGTTAATCTTTATTTTTTTTACTTTTTTTGTATTAAATAATTGTTACATACAAAATATAATGGTGAAATTAAGTATAAAATATTGTTTTTCTTAGTCCTCCTCACTAGGGGGTCCTGTGCCGAGGCGGACTAAAGTCATTTATATATGGTTTATTTGTCTTCTATGTCGTTTTTAGTGTCTTCATTAGGGTTTTTTCATTGACCTATTTTAGCCATATTTTTATTCTTGATTTGTATTCATTGGGATTTTTTATTAGTTTTATGTCTTGGGGAAGGATGTTATGGAGTTTTGTTGCAAAGTATGTAGGTATAGTTTCTTTGTCCGACTGTGGTTTTATAACTTGGAATATTTTTTATATCATTTTTATTCGATCTAGTGTATGCATACATGGTCTAGTAGAGGATTCATTATTTTTGAAAAGCTTCAATAATATATTTTTGGCATATATTTGCTGTACATTTGGTACGTCAAGGCTATTAAAAATTTCAATTGAAGGCGTTCTAATTGGTACTTTCAATATAGTATTTATGATTCCTTTGGAATATATAAAAATGAGTGTTTTTTGAGCAATTTGCTGAGCGCACGTTCGCGATGGTTTCTGTATATAGTTCTAGGAACTCTGGCGTTATGAAATTCTTTCCAATACCGTTCATCCGATTGCGATAAAACTTTGGTGATTTGATGTGCACACGCTCGTGAAGATTTCTATACATAATGGTGAGCTCTGGCATTTTGAAATTTGTAAACAAAATTTACTATAGGTAGCACGCGAGTTGTTTGAAAATCGTGTCTATTTCAGATAGTTTAGCGGCATGGAGGGAGAGGGAAATTCGGGAGAGGGGGATTGGAATGAAGGTGAGGTAGGAGTACGCGGAATGCGAACAAGGCAAGGTAAAAGATGGGGAAGGTGGAACGGGAACGCGAAAGGAGGAGGGAGACGTGGGATCGGGGTGGGTTCACAAAAGGGGGGAGGCAAGGAAGTGGAAAGGGGACGACGGAGGGAAGCGGAGACGGGAACGGGGTCCCATGGGAAAGGACACGCAGGGGAAGGATGAAGGAGGGATGGAAAACGTTCGAGGAAGGGGCTGATGGCGGAATTTCAAAGGGTATATAGTAGCGATAGTGGATAGCAGGGGATGAATTTGAAAAATCCATACTTCTCGCATGAACAATTACGAGGAGTATGTATATTTCTTACAGTGGCAGGAAGGGAAGAAGGGTGGGGGAGGGAAATCTGGGAGTTCTTTTCTGGAACACTTCCTTTCTTTGAGTTGCATTGCAAGGCATGCCGAATACCTACTCGCTAGCTTGGTAGTAACTAAATAATCAAGTCAACATTTAAATACATACCCCTACTAAGAAACAATAACACACTAATGTCATATTAAATGCATTTATACTTTCAGTACTTACCAATATTTTAGAAAAACATTGTTGGAAATGAAGACATTATTTGCACCACACGCCTCGAATTTCTCTCACTATCTACCGCTCTGATGAAAGACCACCATTCAGAATCGAAACAATGATTTCATGGCATTTGCCATATTTATTGACCAGATCTGAATATCCAATTACTACCCAACCTTCTTCAACCCCTCTCATTTCTCTCCCCACCCTTTCAACTACACAACATACCCCAAATTGGGGTGGTCATAGTACCTACCACATAACGGTTTAAAAAAATTATTCATTTCTAGAATTATTAATCAATATATATTATAAAAGAAAGTCCAAAAAAACGTGCGGCTCGCAAAAAATCAGAAACGGGTCCCGGTACGAACGATCAAGGGAGTTATATGGTGTGGTAAATCTCTATCCCCCTAGGGAATAAGGGTATACGTTTTTACCTAAAGGGCGTGCTTTTTTAAGATATAAGGGCTGATAGTTTCGCCCTCTTGAAATTTCTAGAACAGTCTTCCGGAAAGTTCTAGAAGGTTCCATAGAGCTCTAGAAAGTTCTGGAGGGGTGGCGGAGTACGTGTGGAATGTTCGGGAATAGGGAAAAGGGAATCGGCAAAATCATTGTGGAACATTCCAGAACACTCGACTGAGCGAAGCCGGGTAACCCAGCTAGTTTTTAAAACACAGGCTTTCCTTCTTAAATAATGTTGGTACCTACCTAAAATTATATATTTTTTAGTTATTCTGATCATTGCTATGATGATAGGTACTTACTTTTTTTAAATAAAAAAAAATGATTCCAAAACTTCGAAATGTGTGTCAAAAGAAAAATTCATCCGTTTTCAAATAAAAACCAGAATAATAATATTTCAATTGAGAAATAATCTGAATACCATTAAAATCATTTAAATATACACAAAGTAAAGAGTGCGCAATATGTAGGTACCTAAAAGACATTAAATTCATAACATTTTAAATTCAGCATGCAAAGTTACAGCAGTAAAACATATTTTGGGAATGTCAGAGGTCCTCCAATAAAGTATGTAGACTATGACATGCTTTACGATAAAACCCCCTACAATCCCAAGTCCAAACGGGGGGACAGAAGGGAACAGAAGATTTCTTGGAGAAATATTTGGGAACAGGTAACTAACTAACCATCACGCCGTTTCTCCACAGGGGTAGGCAGAGAGGACGGACCGCCAAACAATCGGTCTTGGCACACACTCTTTGCCTCATTCCCATTCATACCTACATCGTCTCATACATACTCTTCTATTATTCTGACTCTTGACATGGCCCGTCTCGAGTATCTGATTCACTTGATCATGCCATGTCTTCCTTGGACGTCCCCGACTTCTTCTACCATTCACATTTGCGTTATATATTCTCCTTACACTCCTTCCTCGTTCATTCACTCAAACCACCTAAGGGTCCCTATCTTAATCTTACTGATTACGCTTATATCAGCCTTGCATCCTTTTTGGATCTCCACATTTCTCAGACGATCATGCATGGTTTTACCACACATACGCCTCAGGGGTCTCATTTCAACAGCATTTAGTCTGCTTTCATCCTTCCGCTGCCAGTTCCATGCCTCACTGCCATACATCAGGGTAGGTACCAGAACTCCATTGTGGACTTCGCTTCGCTTCTTTTGACAGTTTTTTTTATTAGCGCCAACAGCATTCAGTCCTCCATTAATAGCTTTTAAAAGGAAAAATAACTTTGTGTTAGTTAGATAATATAATAAGAAGCATGTGTTGCAATTTTCGAAAATGATAAATAATGCGTATTTATCATTATTTTGTTCGATTTCATAAACCCGAAAAATCGGGAAATTCTTGATTTGTAAACACATCTCTTTCTCACGTGACAAATCACAACTGTATATGAATAACCATATACGAATGTCGGGCAATTGGGCACACTTTTGGTATTTGAATGCTGTGAGCCGGTACCAAAAGGATCAATGGAGCTATTTATTCGTTCACCCTCCATTGAAATACCGGTAGAATAAGCAAAGAATTCCCTTCCTGACGTCTGTATTCAAGACAGCAATCTGTTCGTAAATCGGACAAAAGAATTGGTAAATATTTACCAAAGAGCCTGTTTCCACAATATCAGCAGATTTTCCAGTATTTAGGGGTTCCAGACCGGTGATGGCTTTCAAACTTGACAAATTTTCAAACAGTGGGACACACTTATTACAGAGTCGAAGTTGTGTAGGTTATACTACTATTATAAATTATCTCTCCGTAGAATCTGTACAATACGCCCCAGCTTAATTTTGTAAAAATTTTAGTTGTGTATTATTTATTTTTATTTATTTTATTATATTTAATTTGTGAACGTACAATTTTTAAAATGAATTTGTCTGAAGGATGTCTCCAGTTTATCACCTTTTTTTTAATTCAAGGAAAAGGAAAAGGGCGTAGCATCAACATCACATTTTATGTATGGGAGACCTAAAAGAAAACAGTATGATTATGCCATCAAAGAATTTTGCAGGAAAACTGGTAAATATCCCAAAGTATTGAAACGGTCACTTTTCCTAACTCACTTATTTTAAATTAACCAGATGGATGGTAGGCAGAGAGCACAACTCCGTCTTCATACACATTCAAACAATCCGTGCTTCATTCACATTCATATTTAATGATTCGTTATTTCGACTCTTGACATGACCTGACTAAAGTATTTGATTCCCTTCACCATATCCTTCTGGGTCATTCCAAACTTCTTATTTTATTAACACCCCTGCCACAAGTCGTCCCACTACGTTTAGTGACTTAGCAGGGGTGCCCAGGTTCATGGGATGAGGTTTGTCTAGGTCTTGGTAGCGGATGCGATTGCGCACCTATTGCAGGAGAGACTCCTTGAGGGAGACCTTTTGACCTCTCCAGCCGAACTCTTTCAACCCATCGCCTTGCGTGATGGATTGGTCAAACACATTGGCCCCCAGATTCTTACCCATACCTCATACCTTTTTCCTTCCCAAAACTTCCTCTCCTTCCTTTCCCTAAAAATACCCTCCACACGGCATCCCCAAAGATGACATAGGCCTTGAGGGATTTTTTTTACAAGACTTCTATGGAGTTAATGTAAAAAAAAAGAGAACTAAAGAACTGTCATTTTTTATTCACATTTAGCCCGTATTATTTATACTAATTGTTCAATTTAAATATTTTGCAGAGGACAAAGAATTTAGATCCAAAAGACTTGAAGCTGCATTACAATGGGCACTACCTCTGGACGTGTCTAAATTCACACCATTATAAGCAATGTATGTCGTGGGTATACTGGCAAAAAATTTTAACTCTAAAGTCGCTGTTTTAAGGAAACTTTCTAAAACGCATTTAAGTTTTGTACCTACTAACTTCAAACTTTTTTTATCAAATTAAATTGCAGTTTGTGTTAAAATATGATATCATGAAATGTGTCCACTTATTCATTTGTTGATTTTGATTTTTGATTTTGGATAGCCGACATTTAGCATATTTTGCCAGACATTTTTGTTCTGGCAAAAAACACTAAGTTACTTAGCATTTTTTGTCCGTTAGGTAGTTGCTTCACTTTCTTCTCAATGCACTACACTGTAATATGCATTATATCTGCGTTAAAAAAATTATATTCCACTCGAACTGTCAACCAAAAGCAAAAAACATGTACATTGTACGTATTACTGTTCGACCGTAACTAGTTTTTACGGCCGAAACCTGAACTTCCATATATGTAAGGTCGTGTTTTCGTGGAAAAAAAAGTAAATCTTAATCAGTCAGCCTTTATTATCAAATCATACGAGTATATTGATCATTCAGTCTCTGATATTTGAACTAAAAATAAACATAACACAATTATCACTCATTTCAAATAAATTAATTATGATTTTTGAAATCGTATTCGTAAATCGCTTCGTAAATAATATTAAAAAAAGAAATAGTAGGTTTACCTATTTGACCATTATTTACAAATAACATAAAATTAAAGTTAGAAAACAAAATTACTTCTTTTATACCTAAGTAATTTGTTTAGGTAAACTAAACAAAAAATACTCTTTCATCTTAAGAACAAAATAATTTCTTATAGAATTAAAACAAACACTTTCAGCCTTACTAAAAAAAAAAACCACAGAACGACCGATAACCTGTGTTTTTGCAGCAACATCAATAAAACAAATTTACACTAAAACACGAAATATTACTAATAACGTTGGTCACTTTAAAATACGTTTTAAATTTGGCAACACTGCAATTTTTCATAATCTTCATATAAAATTTTGTTTCATTCATCACCGCTAAATGGCGATGGCGTCGCGCCTGCGCATTTGTACAATCTTGCACGCGCAAAAAATAGCAGTTTGGTTTTTATGCATGACAGGAATATTTTTAGTAAATATTGAAATTTTACTGAATGATTTCTATTATAGTGACCAATTCACCCTTCTATTCATGTAATTAATATATTTGCCGTGTTATTTGTGCGGTGTTACATCAGTTTTATCAATTTATTGCACAATAAAGCGTATTTTAAAAGTTGAACTATCAAAATATTGTTTTGGGTTAGTACATAAAAGATCAAATTAACATTTTTAAATCATTTTATGAGAATTTCTTAAAAGTGGTGTTTTTTTTAAATATTAATATCTAATACATGTGATGGTGAACTTATAAAAGAAATTAAGAAATTAACTTCTTTAGTGGTGCAAGAAATCTGTTTGAATATCAGTTATCTTTTTAGGTTATTTTTTTGGCAATAAAAAAAACTTTGAAAATATTTTATTATTTTTTTTTATTGTATGCACGAGGAAAAACTGAGGTGACAGTTTCATTCCAAATTCATTATATAAAAGGTCTGTATTTTTTAAATTTTGATTTTTTTTAAATTTCTGTACACTTTCATCAAAAATGTTTTGGTAAGAAATTTTTTTACATTTTTTTCCTTGTTTGAATCTTAAAATATGGCAGTTTTTTAAAACTTCAGTGTATTTCAAATACACAAATCTAAAAGGTAATTTTATATAGATTTAAAAATGGTATTTGTTTTTAAGACACCTTCAAAAATAAGAAATATATAGAACATTCAAAATACTTTGGAAAATTCCAAATTTCGTTCAGACATCATTACTAAAACAGAGATAAACTACCCTCCCAGGCTGTGTAAACGGTGTGTATTTTTTTCCAAGAACAATTTTTTAATTAGTAATGTTTTCACATCCGCGGCCGTTTGTCAATTGAATAAAATTTTCACGGGGTTTTTTAGTAAGGTCGTTTGAATTTAACTACATAATAAACTAATTTCTTCTAAACTTTGGTCATATTGTATGTACCTACCTACCTACAATAACAAAATATTTCTAATGCAAAAAATTCATAATGTATGAAAATAAGAAGCGTTTTCGCTCAAACTAAATGAAGAGCTTTCATCTTAAGAACAAAATAATTTCTTCTAAACTTTGGTCATATTGAATGGCACTCCCGAATTTAGTTTCGGTTTCGGCCATAGTTTCAGCTGGATGGCGACCGAAACCGAAACTAAGCCGAAACTCGTTTTTTGGCCAAAATTAGGCCAAAACCGAAACCGAAAGTTCGGTCGGACACTAGTACGTATAACATATACATTAAGTTATATGAAGTTTACACAAGTATAGACAAGCGAAACGCCTACACCCAAAACAATTAAGTAGAGAAGTTTTCTGCCAGAAATGATAAAGGCAGATACAAGTTCACATCCACAGACATAATACAAGGCAAATTGATTTAACATTTTTCGCCAGTTTGTATTCGTTTTTGACTTAATTTTAAATTTATTTTTTAAACTATAAAAAATTTAAATTTAATACGACTTGGTGTGTTCTGCCAGTTTAAAGAGCGTAAATAACTTCATAAAACTGCATTATTAAGTCAAAATGTTAAATTTCCCACTTAACTTTTTTTGCCAGTATGCCCAGGATGTGTACATAATATAATTTTTAATTCAATGCAACATCTATAGAAGAATCGCAAAAATCTTGTGTTGTAAATATTAAAAATATTGATTAATAAAAGGCTTAAATTATTGTAGTCTGAAATGTTTTATTTCTTTATACAAGTGATATCATTCATTTTATACAGAAAACGATATAAATATTTCATATACAGGAAGGTAAAGTAAAGGAAGGCATGTTGAGATTTACTTAAATCGCTGATCACTGCATGTATGACATGTACGTGTTACTAACAACAATACCAGATTCAAAAAACATTACTGATTTCATTTTCACACTGTCAATAAAATATTTTTCATTAATCCTTCTAAGGTACACAATTCTCGTATTCTCTAGTTTTTTTTAATTTTAAAACAATAATCTTCACAATATTATAATACGCCATTAAACATTATCTGTCAAAATGAAAAATAAACTAAGATATACAATTTTTAATTATTTTTTGAAAAATTATTTTTTCATGAAACAAAATCACATATATCTAGAGCGCAATTTAAATGGACTGACATACTGCCTGATTTTTAAATATTTTTTTTATTTATATGTAGTATTTTGCTATTATTATAGAAAAAATACTAAGCAGTATTACCGACTCGTATTGGGCATCAGTCAATTACATAAAAGCAGTCGACTATCGCCGCTATATTTATATAATTGTTTGTTATACATTGCAAACATGTACATATACATAAATATAAACAAATTATTGATATTACATAAATATAATTTAAACTTAATTTTAGTAGTCGACAACCAAACTCTTCAAAGATTTTAAAAAATATAACATCAGCGAATAAACATTCTTGTCCAAGTGAAATCATGACTTTTTTATATATCGCACATCCCGTAAAAAAGTCGTAAGTCAAAATTTTCTGTTTTATAAACTTTTAATACAGGGTGCGGCAAATCAGACAGTGCAGTTTTGATAGGCTTTTAAAAAAAAACAGCACCACTTACAGAAATGGGGTTTATTTTATTTTATTCGGTAAATCATGCCGTTTTACGCATCAAGTCTTAAAGATGACATTAGAAAGATGATGGGCCCCAGCAGAGATACATTGATGAAGGCGATTTCTGGAGTTTTCGACTACATTTTGGAACATCTCGATGGGCATAGCGGCGATTTCCTCCCGAATTCGATCCTTGAGTTCTTCCAAGGTGTGAGGCCGATGTTTGAAAACTTTTTCCTTCAGATAGCCCCAAAGGAAGAAGTCACAAATGCTTAAATCAGGTGAGCGTGCGGACCACCCTTCAGAGAGACGAGGCGCACAGGGAACATCTGTCGCAGTTTCGTCATTCAAACAAATCACTCAAACTTCAAATTCAGTGTGGGCCGTAGCACCGTCCTGTTGAAACCAGATGTCTCCCAGATCTGTTTCCTATGTTAGTTCTTCCAATTGAGGTTCAAAAAAATTTTTCTAACATGGAAACATAACGTTGAGCTTTGACAGTCACGGTTCTCCTCGAAAAAATACTGCCAAATCACCCCAAATTTGGAAATCGCACATCACACGGTCACTTTTAGGGAGAGAAGAGGTCTCTCGTGAAGTTGCCTCGGGTTATTTTCAGCCCAGTACTTAAAATTTGGATTATTCACCGCTCCACAGAGATGGGAAGTGGGCCTCGTCACTTCGCCATTTTCAAGATACGTGCGGACGGCAAAGCCCCGTTGTTGTCCAGACCAAACCATAGCAATGACGAAAAACGGCATGACCCTCCCGACACAATTAAACCACTCCCAGATTCCTACTCCCACCACACGGGATGTACCGGCCTTTCAAAACTGCACTGTTTGTTTTGCTGCACCTTGTATTATCATAGTGATTGTGATTATCTACGCCACACAACAACTGTATTTAAGTTAGATCACTCGGGAGATGTCGCTAGTATCTCTTTTCGACGGAACCGCTTGTTTCATCAATCATCATTTGCTTTCACTCTCCTGTAAAATTAACTTTTTTGACTTACGACCCTTTTCCACAAGATGTGCGATTTGTTTATTCAATACAGAATTTTACTCCTATCCATAGATGGACTTATAATTTTTTCCATTTAATGAAGCTTAGAACACATATATGCATCTTGTATTAAATTTGCCTGTCTCTTGACAAACCTTTTGTGCTGATAAATTTCTTTATTTTATATTCAAAATAAATGTGACACCTTTCAATAATTTGACCATAAGGATTTGGGCAGTATTGTTTATGCATAAAAAATATTCAAATAATCAAAATATTCTAATTTGAATATTGAAATTATCATTATTTATAGCTGCCATATTAGTGGCGCTATTAAAAAACCCTTAAGGCTGAAAATAGTGCTACGCTTACTCGATGATTCCACAGTGCCTCGCTGACGTCGCCCAAGTACAGTCATTCATTTTTAATAATATTGAATTCATCAAAGTCCGGAAACGCTGCCTCACACTCTTCAAGCCATCGTTTTAGCTTAGCATCCTGATGTTTATATAAATTACTAGACAGGTCCCAAAGGGGAGGGTGAAGATGGACCCCTTAATAACCCTCTATGTTCAATATTAATTTTTTAAGACTGTACACACGCATGCCTATCAGTTCACTCAATCAGCGCCATACTGAACTTTATCATTCAGATAGTAAATAAAATTAAAACTTAAAGTTTAGTAAGCGTGTTAGTTGACCGACGATATAGCGCTGACGAGGACAAGGCTGACCATTACAGAGCGTATTACGGTATGCCTGGCTCTATTTCTAGTCTTACAGGGGTTACATAATTTGAGTTAGATGCATATTTACTTAGTTTATTGCAATTTTTCTTCCAAAACCGGTTCAATGTATTGATTTATTAAGAGATATTTTTCTGAGATATAACCGCTTCAGGACAATTTTTTAAATAACCGAAGCAATACATTATGTATTATCGTCGTCATAAAGTATGTAGTGGATATGTACATATGAATGAAGGTAGGTTTATAAAATACTAAAATTTCTACAGAAAATACAATGTGTTCGTAGTTAAAAATTAATTACATCCATGTCATTTTAAATATACATATACTGTAATAATATGTCCTCAATTGACAAGATTTATAATTTTCAAGCATATTTTCGGACAGAAAACAAAAAAAAATAAACAACTCAAAGCAATTTTTTTTACAAACAAATAGGTACATGAATACATTAAGTAGGGTGTAGAATTGTCGGATTCTTCAACATAAATCTACATTGGTTCATAGGTTAATAGCTATGAATAGTGTTTGTGAAAAAGCTAGAACTGTATAATATTATCATTAAATTGGAGATGAAACGACACATCCTAAGAATTAATAAATAATCGTAATATTAATTAATAAACTAGAATTAGTCAGATATGTGATGTAATGGAACCAAATTCAGCTGGTCATGGAAAATAAAATGAAATTAACTTTTGTTTTAAATACAAATATGGGGACAAAATTAAAACGAAAGTCGGGAATTGTTAGGTGGTTAACAAAAATATTCCTAATTATATATATATGTAGATAAAAAAAACTGTCAACAAAAGGATGTCCAAAGCAAAGCTAGCCGTTAATAATGGAGTGCTGGTACCTACCCTGATGTATTAGAGTGAGGCATGGAACTGGCAGAGGAAGGATGAAAGTAGACTGAAAGCTGTAGAAATGAGATCCCTGAGCCGTATGTGTGGTAAAACCATGTACGATCGTGTGAGAAACGTGGAGATCCGAAAAGAATGCAAGGCTGATGTATGCGTAATGAGTAAAATTAAGAAAAGGACGCTCAGATGGTTTGGGCATGTAGAGCGAATGAATGAGGAAAGGAATGTAAGTAGAATATATAACGCAAATGTGAATGGTAGAAGAAGTCGGGGACGCCCGAGGAAGACATGGCACGACCAAGTGAATCAGATACTTATGTCGGGCCATGTCAAGAGTCAGAATAATAGAAGAGCATGTATGAGACGATGCATGAATATGAACGAGGCAAGGAGTGTGTGCCAAGATAGAGTTATTTGGTGGTCCTTCCTCTCTGCCTACCCCCGAGCAGAAACGGTGTGATGGTTAGTTAGTTAGTTATATATGTATGTAGATTAGTCACACACATAGAGTGTTATCTCTGTTGTACATGAGAACCGGTACTTGATGTAAAATATTGAAGGATGTCATAAAGATAACATTAAGCAAAAAAAAAATTCATGCAGTCAGACATAAAGTCAAAACCCAATGATTTGCCGATTATTATATGTAGTTCTTTACACTCAATAGGAGGGTAAAGAAAGAGTCTTAGAATGGTCCGGCGACCAATTTCCGCTTCAAGAACAGCTCGCCTAATTAAAATAATTATAAATTATTTTTCACATTTTGCAATCTTCATAGATGTTAAAAATAATTTTATGGCAGAGGGCCAAAAGCTGTTCATTTATTGAATTACACAATTTTATTTACTGGTAAAATTTAAATTAGAAACATCATAATGTGCAGGATATACATAGTCTCCGGAAACTCTTAGTACAAGCGGGAAACCGGTGAACATTCATCACATATAGAACCCACAAAAACTTTATTTTTTCGATAAGAAATAACTTTTGGAGCCGAGTCTACACTTCGACACATTTTAAAATACAATCAACAGATGATTAACCATAGCTTAACACGTAGCATAGTTTTTTTTTAATTTTACGCAAAAAATTACAACTTTGGACTCAATTTATGTAATCGAAAACGAAGGTCAAATCAAATAAAGTTATACCATAAAATCAACCTCAAATGTGGTAGATAGATTTACCAGTTTCCCGCCTATACTTCCGAGTTTCCAGACACCCTTTATAATAATGTCTAAATGACCAATAGCAACAACCACCTTATTTCATCAAGAAAGGATCAACACATATTCATCTACCCTAGACAATATCGACGGTCCCAAAGAACAATGTGTGATTTTGTAGTTTTGCAGAGCTGTTTAAAGTTTTGTTTCTGCATTTTTACTTTTTTTAAATATTTTGCATTTCATAATATTATAATAAAACTTATTTCCACTTAATTTATTTGTGACCGTAACCGGTTTCAGCCTGTTAATGCCATTTTCAGACTAATTTCATTTCATTCAAAATTCTGAAAATACAGACTTAAATCAAAAAAAATGATTTCCAATTTTTAGCAGATCCAATATTGTTCTTCGGGACTGTCTTATTTGTTCGATAAGATTTTTATTGTAGGAGAACTCAAAATAGATGTTAAATCTGGAAGAATAACTTAAATCGTCCACCAGTTATAAATCCTATTCAACAGGAATCAATTTGTTATACTCCTACAATTTAATGTGAAAACATCCTTTATTTTCCTGTACATAGAAGAACTTTAAACACAATAATCTCAGACAACATGTTCATGATCTTAAACAATAAAAATAAATGTTTGTCGAATTTTCTAATCTTAAAAATTATTTATGAAAGATTTGATATTTATGATAGATCAGAAACTAAAATGAACATTATGCGTAGATTGTCTTAGCAAAATTCAAGAAAAAAAAATTAACCTATTTCTCATAAAAGTTTTAATACTAATGAATATTTGAATATAAAAGAGATTATTATAAAGGATATTCTTATACAATATTTTATTTGATGACGGAATTGAGCATTATTTTAATCATACTAATTTTAATTGCAGAATTTTGAACAGTACAATTATTTATTATTATTATTTCACAATACAACAATTCATTATCGGGGAATATATTTATTACATTATAAAGGTAATTCATTGTGTTCTTAGATCTTATTAATTTATGTATCTTATGTAAATTAATTCAACAACAGAAACAAGGACATGTGCCTAACTATTTCGGTGGTAAAAAAGACAAAAAAAAAAACTTTAATAGGTACATTACAAATATGCATGAAATGCATAGATGACAAATATTTGTTTCTACTTATGTGTGAGAATGATACACGGGGTAGGGATCATAACGCACCCAGGGAATAACAAAGGAACAAGTCCAAAAATGGTACTTTTGAGTTAAGTGTGCAGAAATGTTCCTGGGTATATTTTTTATCTTCGAAAAAAACGGCACAATTCTTAAAAATATTATAGTGGCTTTAAAAGCGAAAATGTCATTGTTAAATTATAATGTTTTACTTAAATTCAAGCAAAAATAGTGACATAATGATCATTTTACCACTATTATAATACTAAACCTAATAAATATTAATATACTGCTCTTCAACTCTTGTAAAATAATTTTTTTTATTGAATAATGAACTGATTTAACACACTCAAACCAAATATTCAAACTGCTCTCCTGAAAAAAGAGGTTTTTTAGTTGTGCCATTGTTATTCCCCAGGTGCGACAATTAAAATATGAAAATATGTAAGAAAAAAAAGTCTGTCAGAGAGGTAGGTATCTTGGTTAATCTACCTTAATTTTTAAACCAAAGTGAAACCCCCTTAAAAAGTATTCATACTTAATAATTTGAGTGCCGATTGTCATCCGGGTGACAATATTTCAAGCATATGCGGCCACATTCGGCACACAACAAGTTAAGTTTGTTTTTTTCGGTCCCTTGAAGACTGAATGGCCCCATTTATTCCACATTTCGTGCTTTTTTTTCGGTCCCTCGGAAAGCTTCTTAAGAGAGTTTCACTGCAGTTACGAGATGAATAAAAGACATATGGATGAAAATCGTTATGAATCCAATGTGGATTAAGTTAATGAAAAATGGTCAAAATAATATTTTATATTTTCTGAAAATAAATTAGTGCAGAGTTTGAAATAATAAATGCAATGCATTTGATAGTAAAAGCGCACTTGAGGTGGTTTTACACAACAAAATTACACTACAGAAATTATCCGAATATTAAATTAAAGTGCACCATTACAGTAGGTTTCATAAATAATCATAATATTCAATAAAGCAATACAAAATATTCATATACTAGTTTTAAACGGCAATTCTCTGTGTGCAAAAGGCAGAAGGGGTTGAGTTAAGTAAATTCATTCCTTCATTGCTTTTCTTGCAAGGACTTATTAGACTAGTCAACATAATATATAATCAGGATGGCCACAGAAAACGGATTTAAAAAATCCCTGATAGTTCCAAGTTTTCACGGTTTCCAGATCTGTAGTCACCCTGATAATACATTTGAAACAATTGGTTGTACTCAAAGATATTGAAATATAAGAGATGTGCTATGATCCGCAGATTTACTGGGTGGGACTGTTTCCTGGTGTCGCCGATATTGTTAACCAATATTACTGCACACCTACAAAAAATCAACTAAATGAACGAATTCTTCCCGTATTCAAACTATGTATACTGTTAACCAATACTACTGAAAAACGAATTCTTTCCGTTATTTAAACTATGCCCATTAGAGTACCTAAAGTTCGTGAACGGTCGGGCGGACATCATATCATATCTCTTGTATTTCAATATCTTTGGTTATATTCATTACATTGGAGGTTATTTTGATTTTCTTTGGCACACAGATTTTTCAAGGATACTTTTTCAAAGAAATACTAAAAACTTCAGAGTTGCTCCAGCAAAGCCAAAGATTTAAATAATTTATATAAATGTACCGTAAAATGGGGTGCCTTTGTCAATTTTCAAATATGAAACTCTATAACTTTTTTATAAAAGAGAGTTGATGAGTTTTGCTCAAATATCACAATAAAAACTAAAAAAAAATTTGCAATTGTTTTTTGTTTACCAGATAATATATCTCATCATTCATACATATTTCATGTTTATATCGCAAGACGTTTCGCAAAAGCGGTTAATTTTATCTAAAAAAAATCTCGCTTTAGGAGACAACTGTCAAAACATTATTTTATACGAATATGTATATACAAACAAAGTGATAACCGTTTAGAAGAACTTTTCTTTGAAAAATTAATATAAACTGATTTTATTATTTCTATATAAACCTGAATATATACCCCACATGAAAAACAATGATAAATTTCAAAGAAATAATGACCTTGACACTTGTTACGAAATTACATTTTCGGGCCCCGATTCAAAAGTCACCGCATTTTACAGTACTTCGAAGTTCAGCGAATATTTGGGTTTTTAAAATAAAGCAATGTTTGAAAGCCTTTAGAAATAGAAATAATTTATATATTTGATATTGCTTCTTCTATCTAAAGCAAATTACTCTTTGCAAAAACCATTGAAATCACTATTAATTTCACATTTAATCATTGAAGTAAATGTTAGTAAAAATAATAACCTAACACAATTTGAAATCACAGAAACTTATCATCGGTGATGGGACTCAAATATAATGAATAGTCATAAAAATAATTATCAATATTGATGTCAAAACTAAATTTAATATGGGTGTTAATATTATTTAAATTGGTAATAAAAGTATGTTTAGTTGAAACAGTCCACTTTCGATTAACAATAATAATATATTATGAAGCTGTTTTCTGGTTCAGTTGTTGGTTTGCAATATTGTAGGAAGTGACTAGCAGAGGTAGTTAAATATGTTCTAGTCTCATGATTAGTGGTGCAACGATCCTATACAAAAATTTTCGAAACAAAGATTTTCAAAACGACAGAAATTTTCATTTCAAGTGAAGCTCAAATAATATATCCCTTCGATAAATGGAATATTTTTCTGTATGTCTGTTGTTTATAATCCTAGATTTTTTTCTATGTACATATCTATGCACTTGTGTATATAGCTCAAATCGTGTAGGAATGTATGTATTTTGCCTCTATGCAATGTGTCAAATGAATACATCTCTTAAAAAAAATTTAAGCATTTTAGGCCCTTCGAAAATGGAGAAACCGAAACCAAGCTGGTTGGCAACTGGTTGGCAACTCAATTCACAGTGAAACTCAACTTTAAGATTTCAGTACATAATTATATCAGCTTGTTTAACAAAAATAAATAAATGTAATTATAATTTATTAATAATTTATCAATTATCAACCTTAATATATAAAAATAATTTATCAACCTCGTGAATCAAATTGATATTTTACTGCCCTGACATATCGCAAATTACTTGAAAACTTGACAGGTCGTGAGGTGCAATCATGTCAACCTGGCAACTGAAAGGCACCGGCGAGTTCCAAGTGACTGGTTGCGTCGCCCTTCACAACTGGTCTTTGAGAAGTTGCCTGTGTGCAGACTGCCAATGAAATTCGCAAGTTTTTTTCCTGTGGATAGCGATTGAGTTGCCAAGTGTTTTTTTTTCAGTTGTTCAATGAGCGGATGGGTTAGAGTGAATTTAAAAATTATTAACGAATCGATGAAATTTTAAAAAGTAAGAAAAATTATATTTTCAAGTAATGATGTGAAAAATAAGCAACATAATATTATATTGCAATATTAAAAAAACGTTAAGACAAATAAATGTCAAAGTAGGAATCGTTGCAACACTAATCATAAAATGGATAATAGAAATAAGGGAAATGGGTCATGAATTGTATAAAACTGCATACACGAAAGTGTCACCAACACCGTTCACCCGTATATCTGGAAATCGAAACCACACACAGTGGAGCAACGCCATAATTTCTACCTACACACCAAACGCTAACTTTCTTTGGCTCTGCCGATTTGATAGTTCGTGAATTTTTCTCGTAGCTCTGAAACATTCAACATGCTCTCATGCCATGTCTCCCTTCATTTCTATTACCTATGAGTCATAATGAATATGTACACAATATCTGGAAACTAGTAGTCAACTACAACCAACCATAAGTCACCAGTTTTTTACCAAATAAATGGACTGTTCCGACCAAAATACTTCTAGAGAAATACTATTCTAAAATTATCTGGACTCGGGTTTGGGTTTGGGCGGCCTGAAACCCATCGTCTTCTTCTTCTTCTTCTCCTTGGAGCTGCCGGCCTGAAACGTCTTCCAGCTGTCCACACGTGTTTGTCGAGATTCCTAGAAAGTGAGGTTACATTTAGATTATCATATAATATACGCACTGGTGACCAATACTAAAAAGTAGTTCATTGGGAATTTTTCCCTCTTTTTATGTTACATTAGCTCCTCACAGGAGACCCTGAAGAAAATAATTCTTCCCTAGGGCCTAGGTCATCTTTGGGATTTTTTAAAAGTTTAAATTTAATTTAATAATGTTATTATGTATCAAGTTCTGCAAGTATTTTAGTATTTATTTTTGTTACAGTTGTTTCAGTTTACAAGGGCATTTTCAAACTCTCAGTTTTCGGCTTACAAGGCCATTTTCAAACTGTCATAATGTTTGAAAATGACCTTGAAAGCCGAAACAGCTGTAACAAAAATAAATACTAAAATACTTGCAGAACTTAATAACATTATTAAATTAAATTTAAAAAGAATGAAATGGAGTTCTACGAATTAAAAACAAAAACCAATAATATCTTTGGGGATGCTGTGTGTAGGGTCTTTTTAGGAAAGAGAGGAAGTTTGCGAAGGAAAAAGGCATGAGGGATGGGTAGAAATCTGGGGTTCAGTGTGTCCAGGAGTGACGCACATATGAATCCATCCCTCCCACTGCAGTGCAAGGCGATGGGTCGAGGAGTCTGGCTGGAGAGGTCTAGGTTAGGTCTCCCTCAACCAGTCTCTCCCAATCGGGAACCACTAGGAGTGACCTATGGCAGAGGCAGGCCCTAGCAGGGTTTCCCAAACTTTTTGTGCAATGGAACACTTTGAAAACCCGTAAATTTTAACGGAACACTTGGCTCATTTTTTAGATTGGGTATTCCTAATAATATATTTAAAAAAAAAAGTTATTACACAATTCTTACTAAGTATATAAAAAAATGGAATATAAACAACAACAAAAATGGAATGTAAACAACAAAAAAATGGAATATTAACAACAAAGTAATGAAGGTATTTAAATAAGAAAAATTGTAATGTAAACAAAAAATATATAATATATATAACACCTAATTGATTGACTTTGATGATTTTGAGTCCATGAATTGCATATCTTCTTGATATCAGGCACAATATTGGTAAGTTGAATTCTAATATCTGGTGTGGCGTCGAGCATGTTCCAGCACTTTGACTTCGTTATAGACGCTTCGCATAAATAGGTCGTAGAAAACGGAAGTAAAACGATAATAGCCTGTTTTGATAAATTGGGGTACTCTTCTGATAAACTCGCCCAGAAATCATTTAAAGGTTGATTTTTGTATTAAGTCCGAGTCACTAATTAAATCAATTAGATTTTCATACTCACTTGCGCTCAAGCCTTGGTCAAGGTTTGGCTGTCACGGAAAATAGTTATGTAGGTGTTCTACAAATTCTTTGGAAACTTCTTCATCTAAGTACTTTAAAATTTAATTCATTCAAACATTCATTTAAAGGCAAGAAAACAATCAAAATGACGTAACCCACGTGCAGATCAGTTATCCCGTTTTAATTGTTTCCACATCGCACAGATGTTCAAATTATTGACTCTGATCACGGTATTATACAGCACAGTAATAAATTTCGAAGATTTTTATTAATAGATATGTAAAATGAAGGTTTACTGCGAAAACACCATAAACAGCTTTTTCAACTTCCATAAAGCTTAGTCTCTCTACCTGGAAGAATCTAGTACCTACTTAAGAACTATTGTGAAATATTTATACAAATAATGAGAATAATGTCAGTAGCAGTGTTGAAATATGAATATGTGTATATTATATTAAATTAAATTCTTCCGACAAACCGTTGCGGAACCCCTGTACAGGTTCGGCGGAACCCTAGGGTTCCGCGGAACACAGTTTGGGAAACCCTGGTTAACAGGATGGTTGTACCCATAACCTCCCAAATTACAAGGTTAAATAAATATTTATAAAAAAAAGTACTGTATTAAAATATAACTAGCCGTTGGTAATGCTATTAACAAAAATGTGCGTCAACAGTTGGATGCAAATGAGAACATCAATAACTACAAAGCAATACAATTCAACACAACGCAATGCAGTCAATGATTATATATTGTTTTAGCGCCAAATAAATAAATAAATGTTGTAACCGTTTATACTTGGTGAATGATATTATGCATAATTTCTCCCTACTAGAAGTCTTTGTGGGTTTTCCTATCCAATACAAAGCAAGCGTTGGGATTCCCCAATATTATTAGGATCATAAGAACTTGAAAAAATAATAATCAGTGTTCATATCAAAGTCGGTGTTATTGCCAACGGTCATATTCAACGGTTGACAATCGCCAGCTGTTCTACTACTAATTCGCCAAGTGCTAATTTGTACAGGTGTCATTTTTTTAGATTGTTAAACATTTGATGCATACAGTCGCACATTACATTGAATTCAACCAAATTAAACAATCAATACATATATATTATAAAAGAAAGTCCAAAAAAAACGTGCATCCCACAAAAACTCAGAAACGAGACCTGGTACAATCAAGGGAGTTATATGATGAGATAAATCTCTATCCCCCCTCCAGGATGACGGTTCCGGTTTTTACCTAAAGGGCGTGCTTTTGCAGATATAAGGGCTGGAAGTTTCGCCCCCTTGAAATTTCTAGAACAGTCTTCCGGAAAGTTTTAAAAGGTTCGATAGAGCTCTAGAAAGTTCTGGAAGGAGTGGCGGAGTATGTCGTGGAATGTTCGGGAAAGGGAAATCGGGAACATCATTGTGGAACATTCGAGAACACCCTCGAATATTGCCCTGAGCGAAGCCGGGTAACCCAGCTAGTAATAAATAAAATGAAGTTTTACCAATTACACTTGTAAACGCAGTAAGGAAGCGATAGAGCTGCCCATAAGGGCGAAGGGAAAGAACCATGTTGAATGGAGCAGGGGAAGTGGCGTGAGCGTGATTTGTCAATAAATGAATCTGACAGAATAAAGGCACCTCGCATTGTAATATCACCATTTAGTGCGCAAAACTAAAATCTGCTTACAAATTACTACTTCTTTTTACAATGGCGCACAAATTGCGAGCTGCATAGATAAACAAAAGTTCCGGCTTGTTTCCAAATCTGAATATCTTCTTTCACTATTTAGTTAGACACTTTTACAAATATTATAATTTATTAACCTCACTCATTTTTAGCGCCAATTTGAAGGCGTTTCGGTTTTTTAACTGTTTTTACGAACATTCCGATCCTACGCAGAAACGTCCCACAATGGACTGTGCTGCAAACTGTTGCTTTATTTTAGCGAACCTTACTTTTCTGTGCAGGGTCTGATTATTTTAATGTGCGCTCTTCGGCGTTCAACGTACAATCGATGTTGTAGATTATTCAAAGCATTCTCTAACCCTCCTCGGTGCCAAAAATATGGTCAAGTGGTTTGTCTCCAGCTAGTCTAAATGATAGCCAGATTTCTTGTTAGGGAAGGTCTATCTCTTCTGACGTCAGTGCTTGTAAACAATAAACTGAAATAGTAACGTAAAGAACATACCTACATTAAACATTGCAAAAATAAGGATAAGCAAAGCAGAAAACGGAACATAATTATTATGATGAGATATTTTATGTACATATTCAATGCAAAAAAAAATCATTTTCGTATACGTTACATGAATAATATTGAATTTTTCAAATAAATATGCATATTTAACACTGTAGCATAGTAAAAAATCTCGAGCCACCGCTGGATTAAATACAGTCGAACTTGGTTATAACGATCATGGCTATAGTGAGTTCATGGCTATAATGAGCAATTATCAAATGATATTTTAGTTCAGACTTATTTTCATATAATTGTTGACTGTTATAACGGGGACGATTCACTGATATAACGTGCAAATAATTTTGTCAACACAATTTCGAAATACATAAAAGGACATCAACACAATTTCTAAATGGTTAAAAGGGTTTAAAAAAAAAAACAGTAATTGGGAATTATTTTCGAAGTAAGATATAACTATCAAAGGTGGCAACCATAGAGGGACATATGCCCGGCGAACAACAGCGACGGCTGGGGGGAATTTCCTACCCCGTTAGGGACAGATTTATATTTTTATGGCACTACCTGAGTAAGATGGACGGGCACTATGTAAAATTGTCATAAAATCTGCTAAAGTCAACGAATTTTCAGTTTGCAAATTTGTTCCCTTTTTACATATTCTTTTGCATTGTTTCTCATCGTCAATATTGTTTTAAAAATCAATAAAAGTGTTTATGAAGGGACCGAACTACGAGTATCTACATAGGGTAAATTTGTGATAGTGATGCACAACCTTTTTAGCTTAGGGATGACTCTGCCTCTTTATCAAATGGCCCGCGACCTACAAGTGGATTTTTGTTTTTCTGGAGGGAAGGAATTGACAGGGAAATTCAAGAAATTGAATTGAAATTCCTTCAATTTAGTTCCATTTAGGGCAAGCAGCGTAAATTGACCAAAACACTATAAAAATTGTTCTCATCCAGGGATTTCAGGGTTTTTCTCATATCATACAAAATTGGCATGCGGGCCGCACGAATCGGGTTGCGGGTTGTGCATCACTAGATTGTGACAAGTATAATTTTAGTTGAAAATCAATAATAATCCCACCAGCTAATGATTTATAATAAGTGAGATTTTACCAATACGCAGAAGCTATCGATGATAAGTTAGACAATTTTTAGTGATGTTTTTCTTGGAAACATAGAACCAGGTGATGTTAGATATGTTGCTTTTTTGTGGAGGAAATTGAGTAGCATAAAACGGAAATCTAAAACAATCATTGATTAAAAGTAAAATTTATTAATTAGTGAATTTTTCTAATATATTTCAGAAATGTATAATACCTACTCTCATTTTGAAATAAACCATACATTTGCGATTATATTGGAGTAAAGGCAGGTAGGTAGGTACATATGACTTTCAAAAAACCTATTTTGGATATAAGGAGTAATGGATATAAGGAGCAAATTTAGTCGGTCCCCTCGTGCTCGTTATAACCAAGTTTGACTGTAAATAAATCAACATAGGCAAAGTTAATACATTGACGGACACTTGCTAGAAAATGCTGGAAATTAGAGATTTGTGATACAACAAATCCCATCACATATGTTTTGTCACAGGACCCAAGTAGTTGATGAAAATCAGCAATAAAATTTTTTCCTCTTTGGGCGTGAGACTATCAATAATAGAATTCTTCACATTGCGGCACAAATACAAGCTACATACTACTGCAAAACAAAGCTTGACTTTGCAGTCATCCCAGTGTCGTATTGCGTCCGCGAAATGACTTCAATAGACATTGTGTCAGCGAAAGTGTTAAAAAGCAATTATAGCGTTTTATGTTTGGGGTATTATGCCGTGTTGCGCTACCTCCTTCTTTAGCCAACGTTACAGCGCCCATCATCAAGGCAGATGTGTCGCTGTAACGCTGTACGAAACGTTGGCTAAAGAAGGAGGTAGTACAACACGGCTAATACCCCAAAAATAAATCACTGTAATACTTTTGGCCGTGAAAATTTAAAATCATATCTGTTAACAAGCAAGTGCAAAAATAATATGTAGTAAAGTATACAAATGCAGCAATTAAAAATTCTAATGCACAAAAGCAATTACAATTATAATGTGTGTTAGCAACATACATAAATAAAATTACAAAAATTATTATCAGTTTCTTCAAAAATAACAAATGAAAAATCAAATAGCCAAACACAGAAACTCATGTTGGGTACTCGCATCATTAACAACTTGCCACTGAGTCCACATACATCGCTACTGGAATCACGAGACTCATGTCACTATCATCATTATTGAATTCTCGAAATGTCAAAACTAGAATACTATCATCACCTTGCCCAGAACCAAACAATTGCTGTACCTGTCATTTTTATATCCTGTCATTCTTAGTAGAGTGTATTGTTCCTAGAATTGATCTAAAGCTCACGCAATGTTACAGACTGTGAAACGCAAGTGATGCAATGTTTAAAGTCTCAACGATATGAGTGGGAGCAACCTCAGCTGGTTGCGGAAAGTGTTGGCATCACTGGCGAGTTTACAAAATGTCGGCAACAATGCCAGTGACGAACCTCCGCACAGATGTGAGGCGGTAGCCGCCAAGATAATTGAATAAACGAGTAACGGACACTTCCTTTTCTGTTTGCATAAGAGCCTAATAATGAAGAAGAATAATAGGTGTGTACCTAGTATTACGTTCTTACAAATTCCATTTATCACAAAATTAATATTATTTGTAATTTTTAAACTTACTTCAAAATTCTTAGCCCACTCTTTCTGCATTGACTTTTGTTCTTCTTCTTCAATCTCCGATTCCCTCTTCCGTTTCCTCTCCTCCATGTCCCTGGTCTCCAAATGCTGGCGTTTTCTCTCCATGTCGGCAAACAGCTGGAATTTAAAATACCCTATGTACATGTACATATTGCTTTATATTTATATTAAGTTGGATGCTCCCTTCCTCCCCAACTGATATTCATGATACAAAGCAGAAAGCGTAATACAAAGATTCCCTTGGATAGTTCTGTATGCCTATAGCAGTGGTGCACAACCAGCGGCCACCGAACAAATCTAGTATGGCCTGTCTAATGCAGACAATTTTTTTACCAAACTCGTACTCTAAGTGTCCCAATTAAATAAAAAATAGATAATCGGCACTTCAGTTGAACAAGGTTCTAACTGACATTTTTTGCAAAAATGCCCTTTGAATGCAAAACCATATAATTTGCTCACATCTATAACCAAAAAAAATTTCAGAACCATAAGTGTAGGATTTCCGTAGATACTTGTTAGACCTATATGGTTTTAACTTCACCTTAACATGTTCTGAGGTTTCAAAGTTTGCAAAGACAAATTTTTGTAATTTATTTAATAATTTTTGATTTCGAGGTTCAATCTTGTGTAAAGTATGTTAGTTTATCATATTTTAATGGTTTAAATAGAATATAGACCTACTATGCACATATTCATTTGATGAATTTCAAAATGGAAATAGCTAAAGGTACCTACCTTCATAGTCATGACATAGACCGCGTGTTTGTATTTAGCTGGATCATCCTCGGGTATTCCTTCTGATAGTTTTCCTTCTTTTTTGAACTTTTTCCGTTTTTCTTCAATCTGAAATAAGTTGAAAACAAATGGTTTAAAAATATGAATGTGAAATAATTTCAGTATTTCCTTCTAAAGAAGGCATTTAAAGGCAGGAAGTTAAAGCATAATAAATTTGGATACAATGTTGTTCTGACGTACGGTACAGAACGAACTGTACCGAATGTAAATAAAACATAATAACTTTTTCTAGAAGTTTACTTCGAAGACATCACAGGACAAATGAAAAATTTAACAACATTAATTTAGTCTTCTTCGTAAGGTGGAGAAAAGTAATTGTAGGTCAAAGTGGGATGCTGAGGTCCTTGCTTCAGCACAGATTTGCCTCTGAGAAACTGATGAAGGGGACATTCTTCCACGATGTGTTCTGATGTACATATTTTCGTGGATGAAGTTCGTGGCGCAAACAGATTTTCTAGTATCTAGTAACACTGCCGTAGTAAGTAAAAACATGGTGTCTTACTAAAGACACTCAAGGGCGTCAATAAGTTTTTATTTATCACGGCAGAACAGTTTTTATGGGGCATTATATTATTGTAAGAACCAAAAGATTAATAAAAGTAATTACCATGTGATCAGTTCTTTCTTTGGCTTCTTCAAATATATCCAGACACTTTGCCCTCGTGTCCTCGTCCTGCAGGGTCTTCCATGCTTTATTAACTATCTCAAAGGCTTGGTGGGCTCGCTCTGAATCATCCTGGAATTTAAAAAATCAAACAATATTAAATTAGCTACACTTCTTCAGAAATACAAGTCACTTTATCTGTCAATACACAGCAAGGATAAGAGAAAAGTATTAAAATTACATACAGCACTCTCTCAGTAAAGGTTCACGCGATTACCCGACAGCTACTGCAATATATTATTATTTTTACTAGTTTTAAACACAAAATCAAACTCTATAATTTTCCAATATTCGTAAATCAAATACAGTAGATCAGCGGGTGCCTAGATTCCAAGCGCCAAGCTTTGTGAACTGACAGGTTGGGTTATCTTACTCTTAAACACTCAGTTACTACTCCACCATCTAGCTTGTTCACGCTGACCATTTAACCAGCAATGACATTAATACTGGACGAGGGGTAGAAATCTCAAAGTGGGAAGCCAAACACAAGACGATTGTAGCTGTCTCTATTTCTAGTATTTTAGTACTAAACTGCTACGCGTCGAGTGAGGTCGTGTCTTACCAGTAAGTAAATTGCATTGCATAGCGCCAAAATGCCCTCCTGTGTGATGAGAAAATGCTTCAATTACACGGCAAATAGTCATAAAGGCGAAGGAATAACACTTCATTTGTAAGTACACGCAAATTACTTATTATTATCAATTATTATAATTATTACAATTATTTTTATAATAATACGTCATTGTATTCTTTACCTTTCCCTGTCCATTGTGTAACCGAGTGAGAGTATCTTGTTATCTCAGTCACACCCATAGGTCACACCCGTGATGTGAAAGCAGTATTCGGCGAAGAAATTAATAAGCTGCCCTACCATATATCTATGACATTCACACACGTACATTATTTAATTGTCTATCTTTATCACACAGGAATAAAGTTTCGAATTTAGAAATTATACTGAAAACCGCTGAAAACAAAAGAGTGTTGCTTGCTTTCCACATTATATTGTGAGTATGTGAGACTATGGCGAGTCTATTTATATAACGTCATTGGTCACCAGGAATAATTATTGTTGATTTTGGAACATTTCAGTTTTCGATTAGTCATCTATTTATTCTAGCAACTGTGCTATAATACACAGAATTTTATTTGTTTCATTTAGTTCTGCTCTTGAATGACAAATGGCAACCAAGTAGAAAATGTTGGGCCATGCCATGTTTTTTTTAGCACATTTTGCATGTACGCACTATAATCTGCTGCTTTCACTAATTGGACACTTTCCAGGTTTTTGGGGAGGCCGATTAGTGAGAGAACTGTACAATAATTATAATAAAAACAAATTAGTGACATTTCAAACTCCTACGCTCTACCGTAATAGCTAATACAATAATTGACTTTATGTATTTTTTAAAAATACCTACATTTAATGAGATAACCAATCGAACGAACATGTCGATGCCCTTCATAGAGCCCATTCACACTTCCGTTTTAAAAACGGAGGCGGGTCGTGTTTTTAAAACGAAAGCCCTAGGCCCCTGTTCACACTTTCGTTTTCAAAACGAAAAGAATGACCAAAATATTTTATTTGCTCATTCTTTAGTAGACGGTCGTGCGCAATGGACGACGATGAAGCTCTTGTTGTCATGTGGTACTTATTAAAAAAAAGGAAAAAAGTGAAAAAAAAAATTTGGGTACACCCAATTATAGCTGAAAGATTTTCTGTAGGAACTTTCCAAGTGTTAATTGGTGAGTTGAGAAGTGATGAACTAAAGTTCTTTAATTATTTTAGAATGTCTATCACTTCCTTTAACTATCTACTGGGACGAGTTTCAGAGAGCTTAACGTGTCAAAATACAAAATTGAGAGAGTGCATTTGTCCAGAAGAAAGGCTGTCGATAATTTTAATGAATTATTTTTATATCCTTCTATCATTTTATCCCATAGCACAACTCTTTTTTCGACCAGTGAGATTAAATTTTCGGGATTTATTTCCTTATCCATTATTGTAATTATTAATATAATATATATTATATAATAATATTATAAACGCCAAACACGCCTGCTCGCTTGCGTCTGGGAGCGGGCGGTGGTGAAGCAGGGTGTGGCGGGGTCAAAACGGATCCGTTCTCCGTGTAGTGTGAACGGCTCCATTGAAATGTATGAGCCAGCGCGTTACGTTCCGACTTCAAAACGGACGTAGGCGATCTCTCCGGCAAACCATAACTGATGAATATTACTCCAATAGCGATTTCTTTATAATATAATAAATCTAGATTACAGTAATATGTATTAAAACTTTGATAAAAAGTCAAATAATGGGTAAATAAGTAAGTACAGAAAAAGATAACTCAATGATTATTTGCGGTGAGCATCTCCCAGTTTTCATACAAGCGTGATGTACCTATTAAAGTTATTCTAATATACTCTACTAAGTAGGATCAAATTAATACTGAGAATGACTTGGAACTTGGATTTAAGAGGCTAATTTGTCAGAAAATTACAATAATAATAATCACATATAAAGTACAACTCCTACTCTAGGCAACTCGAAACAGAAATGCTAATACTTAGATGTTAGGCAGGAGTATCACTAAAAGAATTAAAAGTTCACGCATTCGTTAGCCTGGGTGTCACGGACATAAACAGTAAGTTGTAGGAACGACAGTTAAGATGGTACGGGCACATAAGACGGAGATCAACAGACCGCACATTAAAGCAGGCAATGTCTAAGTAGCTTCATCGACAGTCATCCACTCCTGGATGACTGTCGATGACCAAAGAACTCCTGTATGATGCAATGCTCCAAAACTTTATAGAGAAACTGGCTGGATGAAAGCGATACCCATAACCGAAGAAATTATAGCCTGAGAACGAGAAGAGCCGACCCCAACAGCCTACCTAGGCAATGAGTTGGGACAATGCAAAAAAGAAGATGACATAAAGTTTGGGATTTGAAAATATCCAAATTGATCAAAATATCAGTTCAAAGGACCCTTGCAGGCTGCTGTTGGTACCAACCAACTTACTCAGTCATTTGAACACAAATTTGTGTTGACACTATGTCTTGTATTACTTTGTTTCTATCCTTGCAAGTCACCAAAACATTTAGAAATATTCACCAAATGACACATAAATGACCTACAAACATAAAAGCTTACCTGATTTTTGTCTGGATGTACTAAGATAGTAAACTTTCTGTATACTTTATTGACTTCTTCGATAGGTGTTTTGGGATCGACTTGTAGCACCTCGAAAGGATTTAAATTAAAATATGTGGAACCAGGCCTGAGAAGTCGCTCAATTTGTTGTTTTGACGTGAGAACTGAGTCTCGTTTCTCGATTTCTTTCACCTGAAAGATAGAATAACATAACAATAACCTAACCTTACATTTCATAAAGACACTTTGTTTATAAGTTAAATGTTGTTTAACTAACCTCTGTGAGAAACTCGTGAAAATTTTCTTCTTTCTTTGGCACCACGTTGTTTATCGTAGGCCCCGACATTCCACAAAATATTATGGATATGTCAAAAATATCCCACAGAAAACCACAAACAACGCGAGTCGCGTCAATCGTTTTTCATGATGGACCAGATGGACTACTTTTTTTCCATACCATTTTGAACTCTTGCGGAAATCTATGAAACTATTTTACTAACGATGTCACGTGGAACTTCTTTCAAATGGTTTGATTCCTTGCTATAAATATATTTTAAGATGTGCGTCCATCTACCCGCGCCGGCCGCAACGCACGCACCGCGCGCAACGGATTTTTCTATATATATTATTTTGAATTAGTACCGCACTGCGTCGACACCGGCAAATACCGGTGGTCCGGCTCGCGCAACGGATTTTTCTATGTAAAGATATAGAAAAATCCGTTGCGTGCGGTGCGAAATCATCAAAAATAATAAATTTCAAGCAAATAATATATGAGAGACATCTCTTGTTGAAAAATTAAAATACTAAGTTATCTTTGTGATTTTTAAATCGAATTATGCAACGCGCGGGAACTTTTGAAACACTTCCAATAAAAGTTTTAAAATAATATTCTAATAAAGGTTTGTAAATTGGCCCAAATGTGGCCAAAAAGTTCCTCCAGTGGATTATAGATTTTAGGAAATATCCAGTATTACGAACAACATTTAAAATAAACTATTTGGTTTAATAAATATTATATAATAATAAATATCTTTGATAAATATGTTAATATTGCCGTAAAAATTCTTTAATACATATGTATTAATGAAGACATTCATTATAAATATTATAAATTCATAAAATGGTTACATCCCTAGGGGGCGCGGACATGTTATCCACAAAACCAAAACTCTGAACGTGAGTGTACCTATATCTATGCTATGAACATTCGACCCCCAACTGGACTCGTGTGAGATGTCTACATATTCTAACTAATTCATTGAAATTAATGAAACGACCCCCACAGTTTTTTATTATTCAAGTGTATTCCATAGTACTGAAACATTCTTAAAAAGTATTTTAAAATCCAATTATTTTATGGAAATCCATGGTTATGCATTTTTAATTTAGATTGTTAGGTGAGACTGTGATCTCTCTCTGATGACGAAAAAATAAATATCTAACCAATAAGGTAAAGTACCCAATACCTGGCATCAAGGAAAAGTAAACACTTCATTGATTGTTAAACTTTACATTGTGACTAAAATAAATAATGGCTTTGTTCAATGAAAAAAAAAAACAATATATTTCTGTAGGATAGTAAAATAACTAAATTAAACCAATAATAAAATTAACACGAATTAAGTCATGTGTTGTATAGCTGACCCGACAATTCGTCCGGCGACAGTTCATCCGGCGACAGTTCATCCGGCCGACAGTTCGTCCGGCCGACAGTTCATCCGGCCGACAGTTCATCCGGTCGACAATTTATCCGGCGACATTTCATCCGGCCTGATCATTTAGAAGATTTTTTCTTCAAGTAAGTATGCAAAGAGGATATATGGCTATACAACCAAAATCGATGTACTTATATCTGAAGGCATCTTGAGTGGAAATCCGCAGTAAAAATATTTTTACTAACAATAATTTCGACTCTCCGAAGAAGCATTTTCTTTTTTATGTATAATTTTTTTTATGTAAAACAATTTCCCTCAAGGCCTATGTCATCTTAGGGAATGCTATGTGAAGGGGCTTTTTAAGGAGGGGAAGGATGGGAAGTTCTGGAAAGGAAAAAGGTATGATAGGTGGGTAGGAATCTGGGGGTCAGTATATCCAGGAATGATGGACGTATCAATCCATCCCTCCAACTGCAGTGCACGGTCCGCCATGCAGCAGGTGGGCAGACGCATCCGCTGCTAAGACCTGGACAAACCTCACCCCATGAACCCGGGCATCCCTGCTAAGTCACCAAACGTAGTCACGTAACGTTGACCTATGGCAGAGGGTGTTGGTTATCCAATAAATGGTTCTCGGGGCGACGGTAAACATGTCCGCTTCCTAAATCTTAAGTAGATGCACATATAAGTATGTCGTATTTTGCTATTCGTCAGTATTCATTCAGAATTGAAACGTTACTTGAAGTGGCTTTAGACGTGTTTGGTGACTATAACTGAATAGCACTTTTTCACATCAGCAGAATTTTTCACATCTCCTTCCCCTCCCCACTATCTTCAGCCTCACAACATATCAAAATTGGGAATGCCATAGTCTCACTGGCTCCAGACGATTGAGAGCAGTTGGGACCCTTGTGTTGTTGTAAAAAGTTATAAAAATAAAAATATAAAAAAAGTTATATCATATGATTTGTTTAAACTTTTTCGCTTTTGTACGGTGTATGTTGGTTTAGTCTGATTACTTAAAATGGCTTAAGCCGTTTTTGGTTACTAGATCCGAATAGCCAGGAAGATACGTTTTCCACATCTCCTTCCCCTCCCCACTACCTCCAGCCTCACACCATACCAAAATTGGGGATGCCATTGGCACTAACTGGCTCGAGACGGTTGGGACTCTTGTGTTTTTTTTTTTAATTAGTCAATTCACCCTAAAAAGAGTGGTGTTAATTTCAGATAAAAAAGTTATATCATATGCAAGTACGAATCTTTACGGTTTTTTGCTAAGCCGACTACACGTATAAGTATGTCGTATTTTGTTATTCATGCATGCTTCTTCGGAGAGTCGAAATTAATGTCAGTAAAAAAAAATTTACATCGGATTTCCACTCAAGATGCCTTCAAACATAAGTAATATCGATTTTGGTTGTACAGCCGTATATCCTCTTTGCATACTTACTTCTTACTAGAAAAAATCTTCTAAATGATCAGGCCGGATGAATTGTCGCCGGATGAATTGTCCGCCGGATGAACTGTCGGCCGGACGAACTGTAGGCCGGATGAACTGTCGCCGGATGAACTGTCGCCGGATGAATTGTCGCCGGATGAACTGTCATGGAACCGTTGTATATAACGTCATCAAAAACTGGCATGGCAAATTCAATCCATTCTAATACCTGGCATACATAGAACAAACAGCTGTCAGTTAGAAAAAATCTTTATACAAGAATGATAAAATTAAAAAAATGAAAGAACCCCCGACACATTATACAGCCACCTTTTATAAAGCCACCTTCGAGTTCCAGCATCAGGTCCTCGTCATAAGGAGAAATGAACAGTACTAGTTAAGACGAAGTAATGAGTTTTTTTTCTCAACTCATTAGGAATAATGTGTTACTTAGGTACCATGTTTTTGTAATACATCTAACATCTATCTAATCTAACACACTATATAAAGAGGAAAGATTTGTTTGTTTGTTTGTGTGTTTGTTTGCATCGAATAGGCTCCGAAACTACTGAACCGATTTGAAAAATTCTTTCACTGTTGGGAAGCTACACTATCCCCGGGTGACATAGGCTATATTATATTTTCAAAAAAATTAGGGATACTTACTAAAACTTCAATAATGTAACCCAGGGTGTAAAAAAAATTACCTAAAATATTATTTAAATCGCGTGCGCTGCGAAAACTATTGACGATAGAATAAACTAATGTGCTATGACTTTATAGAACACATCATTATTTACAAAAAAGGTCGCGACAGCATATGTCTAACTATTATGGTTATGCCACAATAAGTATTCTTTTATTTTAAAAATTTAATTTAAATGTCGCCGATTGAAAAGGCTCTTTATTTGTATCTTGGTTTTAATCATTATCAAAATAAATTACTTCATATTCAAGACAGCTTCAATACCTTTATTTAACTTTTTGAATTTTTCAATTCGGATATTTAATTAGAAAGATATCACGAGTTTAAAATTGTTAGTATTAGAAAAAAGTTTCGGCTACGGGCCGGGCGGGAGAGGAGTCAAGAAATGCAGTGCCAGGGGGGTTGGCGGGACGGGGGAGCGGGAGAGCGGTGGTGGGGAAGGTGGAAGTGGAACGCTGGAGGGGAACGCACGGGAAAGGACATGTGAGAAGTAACATTTTATTTATTTGATTATGGCATATATTATAAAAGTAAGTCCAAAAAAACGTGCAGCTCGCAAAAACTCAGAAAGGAGTCCCGGTTCGATCAAGGGAGTTATATGGTGTGGTAGATCTCTATCCCCCCTAGGGAATAAGGGTATCCGTTTTTACCTAAAGGGCGTGCTTTTAAAGATATAAGGGCTGAAAGTTTCGCCCTCTTGAAATTTCTAGAACAGTCTTCCGGAAAGTTCTAGAAGGTTCCATAGAGCTGTAGAAAGTTGTGGAAGGAGTGGCGGAGTATGTCGTGGAATGATCAGGAATAGGGAATCGGGAACATCATTGTGCAACACTCCAGAACACTACCTTATTGTCCTGAGCGAAGCCGGGTAACCCAGCTAGTTATAAATGATTAAATAAAATTAAAAAAATAAATCTATTGAGCCCAAACTTGATGGGTTTACTAATAGGCAATCCAGGGTTTTGTCTCCTACCTTCGAACTCCATCATCAGAGTAGTTCAGTGGTTCCAGCATACATTTGTTTTTCAAATATGAGGTCACTCTGACCTAACATAGGTAAGTTTTTATTAAAAAAAAATTGTAATAAAAATTAAAGTACAGTGCTACACGTATAAGTTGGCGAAAGGCGTAAACATGAACTAACGTTATAATCTGGCATCCTATATCATGGACGACAGCGCCCTCCTTTTTCGCCAACTTATATGTATAAGGTAATTATACGTACTTGCACATATTTCTTTTTAAGATGGCGAGGATGGAATATATAAAACAAGTTTCATAATTTGACTATGTAAATAATTTCTTCTAATGAAAAATCAATTAGCTATTCTTGAGGTCAAATACAATGCCTTGCATTAATTTTTTAATGTCAAATTTATACATGGATTCCGGAAACCAGTGGGACCAGCGAAAAACTGGTAAATGCACAAAACAAATATGGAGTTCATTTTGTGGGGTAAATTTTATATTGATTTAAACTTTGGTTGAATCCGGAGTTAGAATTTCTTAGGTCAAACTTGAAGAAATTAAATGTTCAAAAAGCAGGAAAAAAAAGTTTTTGGGATCTCTATGTTCCTATGTGACTTAGATTCCCCAGTTTTCTTCTTAATACTACTTTCCCGACTTTTACATACTTTTTTAAAATTTCTTCGGAAAATTATAAAAAAAGTTCAATTCTGTACCTACTTGTATTCTCGTATACTATAAACATCACTATATTTACCTAACCAAATTTATTGTATTAATTTAAATATTATTTAAATCAATCAGGAAGATGACCCATAACAAAATCGATATAAAGTTATAGATTTTTCACGCACCCCTATTACGCGACGCCACGCGCCGCCCCAGAAAGCGACCATTTACAATAATAATTCGTCTATCGAAGCCAGCAGTTTTCCAACAAGTACCATCCCCCGAACTGAAACCGTCCGCTATTTAACTTGGTATCGGATAACTTGTTCAATCGCCAAATTGGCTGACTCTCTTCTAACTTCCCCCACACCCTCCCCCCTTTAGGGTTGTCACCCATCAACCGAATTTACTTTTATTGTAACGATCTTGTTCCACATTACCGGGATTATGTTGTCTGAAGGATACGTGTGTGCATGCGAGCGAACGTTATGATTTCTCTGGACGAAATTCTTTGGGAATAAACCTTCTCCGTAAAGAAACGATTTCAGATTTAACCCTGAAGGCTCCGTAGTCCGTAGTAAGCGTTCAAAAAGAAGAAGAAGATTGTTTGAAAGGGAGATATCTAAATACGATTGTGAGGGAGCGCGCTAATATTAAAAAACGATAATAAATAAGAGACAATTGTGAAAATCTACATAAACAAAAATTTTAATATGCCTGCTTGGGAATATACATATATATGAGATATCTATGCGTTGCTAAACCATTAATCCGATTGCGATATAACTTTGGGGATTTGATGTGCGCATGCCCGCGATGGTTTCTATACCGGGACTGAATGTATGGAATGCGGGAGGAGGAAGGGGAACTCGGGATGGGGGTTCGCGGGACTGGGGAACCGGGAGAGGGGAGTGGGGATCAGGTAGGTGGAGAAGGCGGAGTGGGAACGCCTGAGGGGAAGGGGACGTGGGAGAGGAAGGGTAAGCGGAAGGGAAACGAGACGAATGGGAAATCACACGCAGGGAGAAACAATTTCTTTATTTTTCCAACGCATGCCGGGAACTCGCAAGTATTTAATAAAACACGATTCATAATTTGAGCAGAAATCAGTCGTCAAATGCCTAAGTTGCAAACAATGATACACTGTGATTTTTTTCATACCTAAAACAATTTAATTAACAGAATAAAATGTGTTTTTGATAATTTTTGGAACACACTGCAATTTTTTTCTATCGGGAGAATTAAATCTGTAGCGGTATGGCAAAACTTGATATGTCCGATTTTTTTAAGACGATCATTAAAAAAAAATATTCACTAAACAATTACCTAATACCGGTTAAACGATAATAAATTTCATTGCACATGTAATTTAGTAAGTTGAAAAAAACATTGACAATTCACATAGAAAATTTCAAGAATTAAGGGGGCCTTTCAAACTTTCAAAATCCTCTACTGAAAAATTAGGCAAGATTGACATATCAAGTTTTGCCATACCGCTACAGAAATATAATTAACGTTTCGGCTCTACAAATGTGTAGGTATTATCTTCAAAAATAACATAGGTATATATTTTTAGGAACCATAAACTTGTGTTCAAGAGTTCTAACGTTCTTAGGTACCTATATATATTTGTATGATATTCGAATGCAGCGCGAAAGTCGTACAGAAGCAGAGCGAGCTGTGGATAGACTGCATGAAAGAGGATTGAAGAGAGAACTGAGGACTGGAAGTGACTGCAGCCAATGGAGAGCATTTGTGGAAGAGGCCAAATGCCAACCTGGAATTCGGTATGTTCGAAATGCCAAGTGATCTGAGATTTATTTATGGAGTCCTGTCACCGAGAGCTCAGTTGTAAGTGTTATATTGTAACCTCAGTAGGTAAAAGTAGGGTGTTACACAGATATCATAAATGAATGGTTAAATTATAAGTGAAAACTTCTATAGAACCGTTGTAATTTGAAGCTCGATGATACGAAAAAGCGAAACTAAAAGAAGACTAACACATACATCTATAGGATTTAGCCTACGAGAGAATGAGATAAATCGGTCTCCTCTTTGTGCGGTGCTTCGTAGCCTCCCCTTGTCTACTTTAGTTTTCTGAAGGTTTCACTTCTAACACGTTTGAACTGCCCAAATGTTGTCAATAATTATGAAATACGTATATTGCACATATATATGAATTAACACTACAACAGTCAACAACATACAGCATTCCTTTTATGTATGCTATATACATGATGTTAATGGACGTACTTGACTAAATCTAAACAGTGATTCGTGACATTATTTAGAACATAGGTTCTCAACGTGGGCGATAACGCCCCATTGTGGGCGATTCAGACTTTCAGGGGGTAGATGATAGGTATTTTCAGTTAGGGTCGGGGTGAGGTTTCGGAAGGTTACTCGGTTGAGTGACCTGATGGCATGTGGAAAAAATTGTTATACTTGGAAATAAAAATTAAAACTTCAGAATTTTTATTAAAGTTATTAAAGTCCTATCATGTAGTAGAATTATTGGTGAGATGACGTAAATATTAAAATATCGGATATTTTTATTCTGAGAAAACTTACTTTTCGGCTTCTAAAGTGTTAAGCCAAGCTTTCTCCTTTTTCTCAATATTTTACGCAGAGATTAAATTTTCCCCGCGATATCCGATGAAAAAGTTTCGCAAAACTGTCACAATTGGTCGATTAAATTTAATGCAATAAACTCGCGCTGAAATGACGATGCAAAGAACTATCGAAGATCAGGGTTTTAAAGTGCGCGCTTGCTCTCTTTTACAACTCATAAACTAATATCTAAGTATTCGTAAAAAAAACTCTTTAAAACGTACCTAGGTATCACACATCACTTTATATTCTGTTTTGTTATACAACCATGATAAATATCGATGGTCCAGTTGATTGGTCAGAGATCTCAAAAATTAATATTGTAGTGAATTAAACAAAATGTTGATGTTTTTTTCTGGGTCACTAGTAGGACTTTTCAAAATGTGATACTTCCGGTGATATTTTATAGCATATTTAATATGTTAAACACAGACATATGTATAATATTTGATTTTATGGCGATCATTCGAATATTACTTTCCTCATTATCTCTCATCGATATATTCCTCAGATAGGTACTTTTTTTAAAAATAACTGTCTAACAACTTTAACAAATATTTCTAGCTGATCTTTAAAATATGAAAATTTTGAATAGCCTTGTTGAACTTGGAAATCGTTAGCAAATTGACTGCAGCCTGAAGTATCTACAAATTAAAAAAGTTTAAATATGTAGGTAATAACCGATTTATGTGTAATAAAAATATATGATAATGTGACACACACGTTTATAAAAATACGACCACGGTCAAAGGTTGCCATCTTTAAAATTTCACCAAATTTCATGGGTACCGCTGCCCCGGGAACCATCTATTGGATTACAAACACCTCTGCCATAGGTCATCCCAAGTGGTTTGTTACTTTTGATGACTTAGCAGGGGTGCCCTGGTTCACGCGGTAAGATTCGTCCGGATGTTGGTAACAGATGCGTCTACCCACCAACTGCGTGGCAGGCCGGATCGGGAGAGACTGGTTGAGGGAGACCTTTTTGAAGAGACTGCTTGAGGGAGAGCTGTGACAGCTTTTTTGGACTACCTCTTGTAATAAATAATATTCATTTAATCTTAATCTATGAAAATAAATGTTTCTTTGTTTGTCCCTTATGCATTCCTAAACCATTCATCCGATCGCGATAAAACTTTGGTGATTTGATGTGCGCGTGCCCACTATGGTTTCTGTACAATAGTGAGCTCTGGCGTTATGATATGATTTCCTTGTGCGCTCGCCCGCAAAGGTTTATTTACTTAATCGCCAGATCTCACCAGTAGGTATATATATATTAATATACTGGTGAGATCTCGCGTTATGAAATTTGTAAAAGAGGAAGGGGGTTCGTGGGACGGATGTAAGCGATAGGGAAGGGAGGACGCGGGTGGGGAAGAAAACGCAGGAGGGGAAGGCGAATGGGAAATATCTACGAATGGGAAAAGACACGCAGGGAGACACAATTTATTCAATTAAGTAGCATTGCAACGCATGCTGGGAACTCTAGTAATAAATAAATTAAAAAGCAACATTTCAATTCTGAATGGTGGTCTTACACCAGGGCGATACTTGAAATGTATTATCATATTGTAATTTTATTCACATTATTATATTACCTAGGTCCGGGTTGCTCGACCTTCAGAGATAGGAATCATAGTTTTTTTAACCTTCCTACTTCTTAGTTACACCACACTAGTACTGTCTTAATCACAACGACATTCAAATGTGGATAAGTACCTACCATAGATAATAAAAACACTGTAATCTGAGGTACTTACTTACCTTGGAATTAAGTTTTTATCTTTCTTCATAAGAGCCGTGATAATTAAACGATATCAAAATTGTTTAGGTTTTATTTGTGAATTTATTCTACTTCAAAATAAAATCCTATAACACCGAAAATCTCTTAATGCACTAAACACAGTAGAGTCTAGCATTATTAATCTTGCAAATCTTTTTCTTTTTTTAAAAAACGCAGCAACTTCAATAGATTACCATAAATTAGAATCCGCAATACGAATTACAATCAAGAAACATGTTCACTGTGCGATGAACTCACTATAGTTGAAAATATCAAATATCACATAAATCTAAATTTGAAATGGCAAACTAAAAAAATCGTCTCTGACGAATTAAGAATGATATATTTTTTCCTGATGCAATCTTCAATCATTTACGGTATTACGTTACGGGAAGGGGTGCACTTGATGCATTTATTAAGTCTTTATAAATAAATCGAAAGCACACTCAGTTATGTACATAAAATAGAAAGAAAACATTCTCCACCGAGATATTATAAAAAGAAACTAAAATATTTAAAATTATCGCAGAAAGCAATCACTTTGTGGTTTTACATATTTTCATATTGAATAAAAACAAAGCATAACATATTAACATGTTTGAATATTGACACAATGAATTTTAAAAAACACTGAATTGATTAATTTATTTACCGACCGGTTTCGCTTTACTCAAGCATTATCAGGGTACAAATTAATACAAAAAAATATATAGAGTGTGTGCTTATATATAAAAACAGAGGGAAACAACAAGATAAAAAAATATAACAAACAGTGAGGACACAATTTGTTAAAATTTTATATTACGTTAATTTAAATGCATTCTATAATTTCGAAGCCACTTTTCTTAAGACGACATTTTATAAACACCGTTGTTTTGTAATTTAAGCCTATGTAATTGTTTTTTTTTAATGTACGCACTTATGATATAAAATCATTGGGAGAAAATAAAGGAATGAAAACTTTCAGCACACAAACGTCATTTGAAAAAAGACCTGCATAAAAAAATCAATAAAAAAAAAACAGCAATACCAGCTGCAGGCATTGTAAATACTGAAAAATGAATTTTTATAGTCCGCAAATACATCATCTGAAATATCGATGATTAATGAACTAAAAAACTAAATGTAAAACAAGACTCTATTTTTTTAACCTCGATGTTTGTAGTGTTTTCCGAAGTTTGTTAGGCACCTAAATGTAAAACAAGGAATTTTGTTAATTCTGATTTAAGTAATATTATAAACATGATTTTTAAAGTAGAATGTTGAATCTCGGTCGAAGCCGGGCAGTAATAGTACTTAGTTATTAGGAGATTAAATTAAACGAATTTCTGCATTCCCCTCTGAAAAACGAAAATGGGAAATCGCGATATCTCTGAATAAGTCCATTTTGCGTTTAACTATACCTCCCTTATTAGACTTAGCTGGCATTCGTGTGTGGGGCTAATATAAAGCTTTTATTGCCTGCTATGGGCACCGTAAGTGCGTCAGGGGCGCTCGACCCCGAATCACTTCAAAGCTCGCTATAATTAAATTAGCTGAATAATAATGATATATTTAGCTATATGTTTTTGAAGCGCCAAACAGTGAATGTCTTTAAAATATTTGCCTCTAGAGGAAACCGGCGAAAGACCGGAAACAGCGGAAAGGTGGCGTTTTGTCCATACAAACGTATTCCCCAATTTCCTGTCTGGATTTTGAGACTACTGCAAATATTGTTTTAATAGATACCGTCCACTAGCGTATCGGTACGTTTTTTTTTTGATAATTAATTAGAGTTAGGACCTTCCAAAAATCCTCAAAATCGTCTGGCTTGAACGATGTCAATAGACGTTCAGTATACCAAATTGACAAGGTATCTTTTTTAAAACTGAAACATACAAACATAGAGTATTTTCTTCTTACATAGTTCTCAAAAAAATCTTAAGAATCGGTGCAGTTTTGGAGAAGAAAAATGGGGAATACAAAACCTCGATTTTGATGATTTTATTTAGGTATTAACAACCTCAGTGTGCGGAGGAGTAAGAGCGCGAGTGACAACAGCAGTTTAGTAAAATACCTATTGTTAAAATTTCTCGGCGACCGAGTTTTCTCTTAATCGCATATTTTGTAATATTCTTACTGGAAACAGTTTTTTTCGAGCCAACGATAGTCCAAAAAAGTATTACTAGGTGTCTTTATTTTTTCCATATTCTAGCACAACCTCAAAAAGTTTCACCAATGGTCACCGTACTCGTCGCTCTCACTTGAATTTTCTTTGGCTAGAAAAATAATCAAGGAACTTTCTTACTCCCAATGTAGAGAGGGCACATATGGTTTTCATTTGAACTCGCGAAAAGTGGTATCCCGGACTCGGATTGACTAGCCCATCCCGTAGAGAGCTCCCCGTTAGATAGCTATTCACTATTGTATCAGTATCAATTTGATCTTTGCTAAAGTCATAAAAAGAATCTCTGCTATTGCTGCGAGAGGAAAAGAAGGAGGAACTAACGTTGGAAATATATCTTATCTGCTGCCTGGTCATCTTTTTTTCAGTCATATCCCTTACTTTATAATCCTACGTGTAATAACGTAGCTCGGCCGATACCTATCTCTCTCGGGGGGAGAACGTCGTGGTGGATGTACGACTGCATATTCTCTTTTTTAAACGTAGATCTTTTAACAAGGTACAAACAATATAGAAACAAATAACAATCAAGTTACAAAAATGGAATAAACAAGGGAAAAATAACATACAAACAAAGTCCGAACAAGGTAAAAACGAAGTTCAAACAAGGTTTATACATGGTACAATCAAATTATAAACAAGTTTCGTACAAAGTACAAACTACGAACATACCAACAATAAGAAAGATCCAAATAAAGTTCAAAGAAGATACGAACAAGGTACACACATATTATGAGCAAGCAAGGTATATATAAGGTGGGCAAAAAATATTTACTAACCAAATAATATTATATATAAACAAGGTAGAAATATTTTACACACAATGTACAAACCTTGTATGAATAAGTTACAAAAAAATACAAACAAGGTACAATCCAAGTATACAAGTTAAAAACTATGTATAGACATGGTACAAAAAACAAGATACCGAAAATTTAGAAATAAGCTACAAATCAAGTACAAAGTACAAACATAGTAGGAAAAAGGTTCAAACAAGGCATTTTCTTTTAAAATTTAGGCCAGGATGTATCCTACTCACTTGATTTTATTATAGGTATCTATTTTTTTAAAATAATTTTGTTAGGTAGATAATAACGCAGACGTTTAAAAATCATTCTATCGAAATTAAAAAACATATATATTATTAAATTTGAAACCTTGTCTTACCTTATTTTATTATGATGAAATTATTTTTTTTAAAGTGGGATGTTGAGAGCATCCATCGCCTTTTTACATTCATGCTATCTCCACTTCCTCTCCCGTGAAAGTTCCTATCCACTTTTATGGGGAAATTTTTCAAACTTTTACTACTGCACTTCTCGCTTTGTGATTTATGCTTAAATAGCACTTTAGGAATTGGTGACACGTTGTCATACTTACATACTTAAGTCAATTGGTAAATGGGTTACCAGTTAGTAGTTACTATTACCACTACTTGGCAATTATAATTTTGCCAAATAAGCTATTAAATTGAAAAGTCCCAATTAATGTGAGTAGGTACTAAAATTAAGGTCAACTAAGTAAGCACCTGTAAAAAGTATCGTTTCAGCAGACGATCGAAAATAAATATGTATAACATTTAGTTCTTTTGAGGCGACGAAATGCTTCATATCGAAGAATTAAAACATTTTAACAATAATAATAAAAGAATAATAATACAAATATTTAATGCAGTATAAATACAGTATTTTATGCAAATAACAAACTTAAAAATTACATATTAAATAGTAAAGATAGAGATTCAAAAACGAAAAAATCTGGAATCTATAAATTGAATTGTAATGATTGCGGTTTCTTCTATATAAGTAAAACTTTGAAATAAGGATTAAAGAGCATTTAAAATCTTTAAACAATAATAGTTTCTCTGAGTTTGCCAACCATTATACCTTTGACTTCAACAGTGGAATAGAATTGATGCATTGTGGTGTCAATGGTATTCAGTTGGATAAACTTGAAATTTTGGAGATCAGAAAGAGTGTGAATGCAAATTTGAAAATTATTAATAATCAAAAATTGTTTTTAAATGATCCAATATTAATCTTATTTCCTTTGTAAATTGTTCCATATTGTCCCTACCCATTCTCATTTTTACATTGTTACTTATTTGTCTATGTTTGTTATTTTTCTATTGACACCATATTCTATGTCTATTTTTAAAAATTAGTATTATTAAAACCCTGATGAAGTAAGCTTGGCTTACGAAACATGTCGGTTTTTTATAATCAATTATAGTGGTAAAAACAAAGTAATTTATTAATTTGAATTAAAATGGTGCCATAAAATAAGTTTGCAATAAATCAATCAAGATTTAATTTTATTCATATGTTATTATTCATGCATTCAAAGATATTGTATGTTGTCCCCCGTACTAGGAATTCACCTGTGTTGTGAAGGACAATCTTCAACTTTTTATCATGTAGTTTGTAGTGTATCCTTTATTTTTAATTTTTTTATTGTAAACTTTTGTGGTTTTGCAATGTTTTACGGGTGAAACATTGCTCCCCTTTGCTTTTTCTCAAGTTCCTAAAAAAAATCGATACGAACTCTGATTTTTTTCCCATTTTCTTCCTATTTCCTTCTCCAAGAAATAGTTACACAGGGTGTTAAGGGACGTACTTGACTTACTTTAACCACTGATTCCCGATATTATTTTGAATTAAAAATGTAAATAGAATTTTGGACTCGGGAGACTTTTGTTTTTCTTCAGTTTCGTCAGTCAGCCGAATTAGCTCCCAACCCCTTGCCCACCCCTAACTGTCAGATATCTATTGATTTTTTTAATGTTTTAATTTTAACATCAAAAATGGCACCGGAGCCCAAAATTTCTTTTATATTTTTTACTTCAAATATTGTCGGGAATCACTGGTTAAAGTAAATCAAGTACGTCTCTTAACAGGTACTAATTACAGGGTTGACTGGACAACTCAGTATCATGTAACTTCAACACCTCCTTTGAAAATTCATTAAAAGTTTTGAAAAGAAAAATTGTTAAATAGGTTACGTTAGGTTCGGTTGTGGTCTATTATCCAATTTTTATTTTCATGACTTTTAATGACTTTTCAAAGAGTTGTTGAAATTGCATAATTCTGGGTGGTCATGGAACCAATTACAGGATACCGCGATTAATGATCATAATTAGATTTTAAAATAACTGTACAGGGCATTGTGAATATTTTGATTTTTCCATTAAAAACATTCAAATCATTACCACTGTCAAATTTTCAAACAGAAATCAACATATAATTTAATATTGTTTTAGAATAAAATCCATTGAATTAATTTGAAATGTGGTTCACCGGAGAATGCTCAAGGTCCCATGGACCGACATGATCACCGACGCAGAAAGTCTCGGGCGGGCTAGAGCAGATAGAGAACGGCTTACATGAATAAAAGTCAGGAAAATTGCATATGTGGGTCATATACTTCGAGGGGAGAAGTATCACTTACTCCAATTAATATTGAAAGGCAAGATAGAGGATTGCCGAGGGCCTGGTAGGAGACAAATGACTTGGCTACGAAATGAACGACAGTGGACCGGCATTAGAAGTGTGGATGAGCTATTCCGGGTATCGCAAGACAGAGAGACATTTACCAGAGTGATCGCCAACGTCGGGGGACCTGAAAGGGCACACCAAGAAGAAGAACTAATTGATATTTTTATAGTTTCCTGTTGTAAATCGTTCTAGGAACGTAAACCTATCCACTGACAGTACCTATGGAGAGATTATACGTTTTATTTATTTAAATAGGTGGGTAGGTAGTCGTTAAGTCCAAAAGTCTGTAATTATCTGGATTCGTCATATTGTAATTATTAGCTTAATTACATACTTAGGGTCGGTGCAGGTAATGTAATTAGGAATTCGTTACTTATTTCGTTTATTTGTAAATTTACCTTGAAAGTGGTAGGTAATCGCTCCTAAATCGTAACACCTATCTATGTACAGTATTTATTTACTTTGGCATATTCGATGATAATTATTTGATGATTCTGTAATATCCAAAAATCTTTAGTTTTAAAATAATTCCACTATTCACTCCGTGGTGGAGGGGCAAGGCTCTCGACTAGCAATCCGGACAACGCAGGTTCAAATACCGTCGTACATTAGACAATTTTGTTTGATTTAATTATGTTATTTCACAATTTAATCATTTAAAATAATATAAGATATATTTGCGGCACGTTCCAGAGGGGAAAAGACTCTCAGTGTATAAGAATAGCCCTAGTGTAAGAATAACATTCAGATTTGACAAGTTGCTTGAAATGGTTTTTGCCGTATTTGGTGACCAGATCTGAATAACTAGGTACTTCTCCACCTTCCTATTCCCCTCCCTACTACCTTCAGCCTCACAACATACCCCAATTGTGGGTGCCATAGTCTCACTGGCCGGAGCAATTGGGGCTTTTGTGAAGTAGATATTCTCTTCAATTACTTCATAGTTATCTAACTGATCGAACGCAATGTGTTAAAATAAGCAGTACCTGTAGTAGTTCCCAAAAAACAGTTAGTGGAGTTCCACAAGGTAGCATCCTAGGACCCTTATTATTCTTAGTATATATTAATGATCTATGTAACTTACAAATTTGTGGACAAATCACGACTTTTGCCGATGATACGGTTTCGCTATTTTACGCCAAATCTTGGGATGATGTCCTTAAAATGGCAGAAAATGGCTTTCGTATTGTTAAAAATTGGCTTAATGCTCACATATTAACCCTGAATACAGACGAAACCAAATTTCTAAAATTTAGAATATCAAATAAGCTCTTGCCTTCACAAAAAAGCCTTAAACTTCACAGCTGTAACCCCTTATTAACTCCATGTACCTGTCCTTCTATAAGTAGAGTTGTCAGTATTAAATATCTTGGTATTCAAATAGATGATCTTCTTAAATGGAATGCATATGTTTCAAACTTAACGACAAAACTGAGGAAATTCGTCTATTTCTTTAAAAATGTTAGAGATATATTAAATATAAAATAACTGAAACAAGTTTACTGTGCTCTCATACAATCATCACTTGAATATGGTATTATTAGCTGGGGAAGTGCCACAAATACTTGCCTTGAGCCTTTAGTAAAGATTCAAAAACTAATTTTGAAGGTTATTCTTAAAGCCTCGTTGAGAACGAACACTGATTTTATTTTTAAGACACTAAATGTTCCTAACCTGCAAAAACTGCGTTCAAAAAATATTCTGCTTCACCAATTTAAAAATACACACATGTTTGAGGAACGAATAAACACTAGAGCCCTAAGAGAGTCAAATGTAAAATCTTTTAACATCCCAGTTTGTCAAACCTCTTATGGACAAAGAACTTTTAAATATAATGCAACAAAGCTATTCAATTCTCTACCTACTGACATAAGAAACACTCAAACCAAAAGTGCATTTAAAAGTAGAATCATTGATCACCTCAAATAAACATATCTATCAGGAGTATTTAATAACATTCTTACCTTTATGCCTACTGTGTGTAAATATGTTACCATGTACTTACTGCAAAGTTCTATATAACATACTTGAATTGTATATTTACTTAGAAAAAAAAGGTTTTATATCAAGCTGTCATGTTCATAATATTAATAAAACAAAATCATAGATAATAACCACTCTGTAAATTGCCATCTCAACACAGGTGTTTCACACCTAGTGAGATAGGCAATACGTCATTATTATAACCTAATGTAATATGAAAATAATTAAATAAATAAAAATAAATAAATTGAATAATAAATCGAAACATTTATCAAATATTCATCTTTCATACATTTCACTTCATTATTTTTTCGATGTCTTTTTTTCTATTTGATCAATAATTCTAAAAGTAGGTAACAAAATATATGGCGTCTTAGTAATTAATTCTCAAAACATATAACTGAAAAAAAATTAAAGTGTGTATGTCTAACGTGACCATTTATTTTTCCCCCAAACCGGGACCCAGCAAAAAAGGTATGTAATTATAATAAAAAAAATTGGACATTATTATATGGTGCTGTTTTCGATAAAAATCGCCTCAAGAGCGTTGTACAAAATAGGCTAGATTACAATTCATCTTGCAGCTACCAATCGCATGGACGATTGAAATTCTAGACCCTTAGAAAATTTAAAGAGATTCTTTTTTACTAATAAACGAAATAAAGCAATATGTTACAGTAAAAATGTTTTCGACTAAAATTAGCATTAATTTTACGAGTGAATTTTTTTGCCTGTGTAGGAGGCTAGATCACAACTCGTCTTGCAGCTACCAAGTCCGTATGTTATAGGAATTCTAGCCCCTTAACAAATTAAATAACAACCCTCATATTCATCTATTAGTACTAGATTCTACCGCCAAGATTCTTATTTGCGTGTTTTTTTTAATGTTTTTTTTTTAAATTCTGCTGCGAGTTTGATTCTTTTTTTTAAACGACTTCGAAAAGGAGGAGGTTATCAATTCGACGGTATTTTTTTATTTTTTTATGTTTGTTACCTCAGAACTTTCAATTGGGTGAACCGATATTGATGATTCTTTTTTTATTAGAAAGCTGGTGCTTCCCGTGTGGTCCCATTTTAATTTGGTCCAGTTCTGACAATGGGATCCATGAGAAAACCATATATGTCTTAAATTTGCAATAAGTATGTGCGCGACAAATGGACGAATAACTCAATATTACGCCAACAGATTTCGATGATTCTTTTTTTGAAGTAAAACTCCTTTACGCACGCTCGTCACTAAAAATCAAAAAATAAACAAAAATGTTAACAAAACAAAAAACTACTTCAAAAAAGTAAAAAAAATAATTTTGTACGATTGTTATTTTTGGAGTCGGTGTCAGCCAAGATCTCCACATCTCACCTATAACTTGTATATATGAAGTTACCTTGGCTGACACCGACTCCAAAAATAACAATCGTACGAAATTATTTTTTTAGTGAATTTTTTTAAGTCGTTTTTTGTATTGCTAAAATTTTCACAATGATTTTGAAAGAAAGACTAGAATATTACTCAGAGAACTTACTAGGAGAATATCAGGCAGGTTTCAGGAGGGGGAGATCCACCACTGATCAACTCTTCATTACTCGACAAATCCTGACAAAATGCTGGGAATTCGATATAGATATATATCAACTATTTGTTGACTTCAAACAGGCGTATGACAGCATAGATAGGGAGAAGATTTATGAAATACTCCTAAATTTTGGAATACCGCCCAAAATAGTCAAGCTTGTAAAAGCAACAATGGTCGGCTCACGGTGTCGAGTAAGGATAGGAGGTGAAACAACGGAGGATTTTAACGTCTCCCAGGGGCTGAAACAAGGTGATGGCTTAGCACCTACCCTTTTCAATATTGTACTGGAGCACGTCGTTAGGAAGACAATGATCAGTACCGATTCAAACATCTGCTACAGAAGCAATCAAATAGTTGGCTACGCAGATGACCTTAACATTGTCGGGAGATCCCTACAGGCTGTAAGAGATGTGTTTGACCCTTTGGAGACTGCGGCAAAAGAGGTGGGGTTGCAAATCAATGAAAATAAAACAAAAATCATGATGCAAACCAGAACCCCTCACCGCAGAATAAAAGATAAAGTGAAATTTAAAGACAATTATAATTTCAAAGTGGTCGAAGAGTTTACCTACCTAGGCTCCATCATAACGCAGGACAATGAAGACCCAGTAGAAGTAAGAAAGCGCATCACAGCCGCTAACAACACTTACTTCGCGTTGCTGCCAGTGTTCAAATCACGAAACGTCCATAGGAAAACCAAAATAACCTTATATAAAACAATTATCAGAACGGTCTTGGCCTATGGATGTGAGGCGGGAACACTGACAGCAAAGTCAGCAGAACAGCTGGACATCTTCGAAAGAAAGGTACTGCGAAGAATCTTAGGAGCTGTGCGAGAGGGAGAGACATGGAGAATCCGCCACAACAATGAGCTCTATGAAATTTATCAAGCTCCCAGACTCTCCACCCATTTAAGGCTCCAAAGATTAAGATGGGCCGGATATGTGCACCGAATGCCAAGCACACGAGTACCGAAGAAGGTTCTGACAGGACACCCGGGAGGTAAACGAAAGGCGGGCAGACCTAGACTGAGATGGGAGGATGATGTCAGGAAGGATGCAAGAGGATTACTCCATGTTGCAGATTGGAAGACGACGGCCGAGGACAGAGGGCGGTGGAGGCTTATTTTGAAGGAGGCCAAGGCTCGAAATGGGCTGTAGCGCCATTGAAGAAGAAGAAGAAAATTTTTGTTTATTTAAATAGGAACATGTTGGCGCCCCGAAGCTATGTTCGTGGACACCGGGACACGCTACCTGAAAATGGGACTGGCGAGGTGAAAACGGGACGTCTGGTGTCTGGTCACGTTATGCGTACGTAACATCCGTCTTATCATAATAATTGTTTCAATTAGGTAGGTACTTAGTAGATGGTGATAAGATTAAGGTTTTAGGAATCCATTACTCACGGTCATTTTGCAATTTTAGGTTGTTTCATATTTATCCGTGTTTGGCGGAAACACAATGTATATAGGTAGATACTTTTACAAATTTATAAAATTGTCTGTACAGGCGGCCAAAATACGAACTAACGAACGGACAAGCAGTTTTGTATTCACACCATTTCCATAATAAATATATAAATACAGATCAATAGACTTCGGTTATGAACTTCAGTTCTTTCATTATTACCACTGTATAAACTAAACTGTTTGACCGGTCAAGTTCTGACCTCACCCCTAGCTACATGACATGCGACAGGGCTTAGTTGTTTTGCAGAAATGCAAATGTAGCATTGTCATCATATGGTCATTCAGTGCCATTTTTTTTTTTGTTTTTGTTATTTTCAAGGTTTCCGTTAAAGCTCTGTAGTAAGCGTTCAAAAAGAAGTAGATGGTGGTTTGTAAGAGTGGTCGATATTAAAAAAACGATAATAATGAAACAATTTTTTTTTTTAAATTAATAAAACTTGACTAGATTAAAATAACTGAAAAGTACCCAGAATCAGCGTTTAACGAAGACCTTTCCATTAATGGGCCATTTAATGACAATGTTACATTTGAATTTCTGCGTAACAACCGAGTCTAAGAATAACAACTGATTTAGGTACAATAGGTTAATACATATTAAAAACTAACCACAAATTGGGCCGTTTTGCATGTTTTAAAAATAACAACTTTAGAAATGAATTTAACTATTATTAAGTATTTTATGCAAGTAGTCATACCCACTGTAGAGAAAAGCTGCAAGAAGTGTGTTTTAGGCCTGTCAGTGTTTCAGATGAAAATTATCATAAATTTACAAATATGTAAAATCTTTCTTGAACAGATTAACATTTTTGTTGGTCTCTCTATTACATGCGGGCTGAAAGGTCTTATCCAATTATTTGACATCAGTTTTATTTCAAATCGGTATGGATCGCACTTCTAACACTAGTCATTATTTTCTATTGGTGGACTAACTATACCACCCATACGAACCACAACAGCACAGAATCACTATGTATATAAAGGAATAAAATTATTTAATCAATTACCCGCCGATATGCGAACAGAAAAAAATTATGTAAAATATAAAAAAAAAAATTAAATCATATTTTGGTAGTCCAACCATATAATTTTAACTTTTATTAGATATGTTTTTGACTGTTTGTTATTCCAAAGGTTTTATGTACATCCTATATATATATTTTGTTTAATTACCCTTATTAATCTTTAAAAAATATGTTATTAAGTCTAATTCTATTCATAAGTTAAGTTCTTAAGTTTGTCATATTATAAATCTATACATAAGTTAAGTTTTTAAGTTTGTTATAAGGATTTGAAAAAAAAAAGAAAAGTTATTATCAAGTTGTCCTCTCCTAAACACAAGCACTTGCTTTATTAGGAGAGTATATAAAATATGTAATATTAGAATGAAATAAACTTATTGTAAAAAAATTTACTCAATAAAAAAAAAAAAAAAAAAAAAAAAATTTCAATCCAAATTTTCAAAGAAATGTTGTATTATACAACACATATTTCAATTCATGTAATCACAAAATATTGTAAATTAACTAGATGAACTCATCGGCGTTACTCGGGGTTTACGCAGAATTATTCAAAATCAGATTTATGGCCGTTTTACACCATCTCTTTTTTCAGCCCGATTCCAATTAGAGACCAAAGTCAACATTTTTCGCTTTACGCGATCGCTATTTTCTTATCTACGATTTCAGTTGGCATCACAGCAAACAGAACGGTTCATGTGTTCACGATTCATTGCAGTGATGACAATTGAAATGGTAGATACGAAAATAGAGATGAAAATAGCGATCGCGTACAGCGAAAATTTTTAACTTTGGTCTCTAATTGGAATCGGGCTGAAAAAAGAGATGGTGTAAAACCTACACTATTGGAACGGGTTGTTTTAGAGAATTTAAACAATTCACCAAATTTCAAAGTTAATTTGCAAGTAGTGTGAAAGCCCAATTCAAGTTTTATAATTACATTAGTGTGGGCTAGTTGCTTAACAGAACTGAAAGAATAACTTAATATTAATAGAACCTTCACAGAACATTAAAATATATTTTGAAATTTGATGAATTGTTCAAATTGTTTGTCCCTCTGACCCGTCCTTAGACAACAACTTTCCTTTTTTTTTTTTCTTTTTTTATGCTAGTGTAAAGCTTTTTTTTACAGTGCAACCAAAATATAATAAAATGCATTGGCATCGATAAAGAGTCAATCTGCCGAGATTCAGCTCGATAAGATGTCGGTAAGAGGGTTAATTTGCACTTCTAAGATTCCATTTAATTCATTCATTTATCAAAAACAAAATCAAAATTCAAACACATGAATTTATTTTTTAAAAAGAGCCTATCAAAGCTAGATACTAAATAATAATTGGGCACACTTAAAATAAAAACCGATAAAAGCTTTAACCTTTCACTCTCGAGGGGACCGATTTTTTACGGAATCTTTCAGTCCCTGAAATGAAAAACCCCGCAGATCACGTAGATGTGCTTAGTGCTATTTGAGCATGAACTTCGTTCGTGCCCTCGCAGTCCTTACTTTCGATTTCTCGGAGGAATCCAATCGTTTCTCACCCCTCGGTATATTGCCTAAGTGGGGAGCCGCGATGGACAATCACCAATTAGTCTAGATCGTCTAGAACCTGGAGGCGAACACTAATCACGTGTGATGGGACGGGAACTAGGAACACACATCCGGGGTATCTTCATTAGATACTTTAATTGAATTTATTATGACAGCTCAAGGGGTTGGTATATAAGATAACTTTGATAATGATGTCAGAAATGCAATTGCTTTGAATCTCAAACAAACATTTCCCATATGGAAAATCGTATTATCTTTACGGTGTGAGTTAATATAGTGAATATTTGTTTTTCGTAGAATTGATGATGAACGACCTCCGTGGTCGAACAGTTAAGATCCTCGGCTTTAAATTCGGAGGTTGCGAGATCAAATCATTTATTTATTTAATATCGAGGGTATGAATATACCACGAACAATAATTGCATAAAAGCGCCCTTGAGGTGATTTTTCACAAAAACGGCGCTCTACAAATTGTCCAATTATTTTTATTATTATTATGTCACAATTTTCTTTTTTTTTAACATTAGCTCCACTCAAGTGGCCCTGAGGAAAATAAATTTAACTATGTCATCTTAGGGGATGCTGTCTGAAGAGTCTTTTAAGAAAAGGAAGGAGATGAAGTTCTGAGAAGGAAAAAGGTATGAGGGGTGGGTAGGCTGTGTGTTCAAAAGGGTAGGACATATGAATCCATTCCTCACACTGCGGTGCAAGGCGATTGGCCGCGAAAGTCCGGCTGGAGAAATCAAAAGGTCTTCCAAATCCGACCCGCCACGCAGTAGGTGGGCAAACGCATCCGCCGTCAATACCTAGACAAACTTCACCCCATGAACCCGGACACCCCTGCTAAGTCACCAAACGTAGCGAATCACTTGGGGTGACCTATTGGAGAGGTTTTGGTTATCCAGTAAATGGTTCCCGGGGTGGCGGCCATGCCCGCCTCCCAAATTTACTAAATAAAAGCAAAAGAAAAACTGGAAAATCTTAAAAAAATACAATTAATCAGAATTAATATAATACTTAGTTTTAACCACTTTCATTGTTAAACTTGAAATATTGGGATTTAAAAGAGACTAAAAGATAAATTTAAATATTATAAATAATCGAAAAAAAATTACCCGTATTAAATTTGTTCCCTTTGTAAAACAATCAAAATGGTTAAAACTAAGTATTTTATTAATTTTGAATCAAAATAAATGTGATTTGGATAAAGGCCGGGTTTTCAGTTAGTAAAATATAAATTCTGTTAGTAAAATTGCGATCGAAAGCTTTTCACTTGTGTTTTCCGTTAGGTATGTAAGAAGGGTGAGAGGTGTAGCACCTATATAAATGTATCTATACTTAAACTCGAGAGCTAAATCTTCTTACCTTCTTTCAGATATGTAGAGGGGAGGCATGGCCAATACGGGCACTTCCTCCAGTCTCCATTCTCCTCCTCCAGGTCCTACTCCAGTAGCATTGTGGGAACCATCAGTTGATAACACTAAATCTCCTAGAGAGCCTTAACGGGGTGGATAATTGAGGGAATTATATCAATTAAAACGGAAGGCCTATGTTATCTGCTGCTCAAGAGGAATCGAACGATTAGTGTCGTTAAAATTTATTGTTCTTTTCTGCGGAAAAAGATATATATTTTTCGGGTCGGTCGATTGAAATAAAGTACACTGGGAATAATACTCTGCCGCGAGCTTTCCGCAGAATTCTATCGATTTTCCTCGATAAGAACTTTGGATATGTTATCGATCACGGAAATTTGAAATGTTGTAAAGAACATAGTCTTTATTAATCAGGAGAGCGAAAATAAAGTTTTAATTTTTTCAAAAATCGTTCCTCCTTTTTTTGTAGACCCATAATTTTGATTTTTCGTTAAAGAAATTTACAAAAATGTAATGTACATTTTTTATAAATTTCTTTAACAATAGCATTTAATTTATTTTTAAGTATTATTTTTATTTTCTTAAAAGCATTTCGGAGAAAAACGACATTTTTAATTAATTTTTGGATTTATTGTTATTTGCAGCATTTCAAATTTCCGCTGTTGTGATTAAGAAACTCTATGACTTTGTTTGAAAATTTATGAAGTGTTTGATTTAATATTTTATCGGTTTATCAAAGAAAATAATGTAAACAATATTCAAAGAAATATAAAACAGATAAAGACATAAAACAAAAAAGGTAACGGTTGCAAGTGGGAAATGGGACTAGAACCCAGATCATCTAGTCTTACGGACACCAACACTACCAATAAAGCTATTGAATACTATATTCGGTCATTTTTATAGATTTAATACCTCAGTTACCTACATCATTCCCAATGCTTTTTATTCACTTCATACGGGCCTCAGGCTTTTTTTAATGCAATGCTGAGGGGGCCTCCATACGCCTCCACGTTCCCTTGATCAAATCCTAAAAAGGCTTTAAGTCACCAGGGCACTGTAAAAAAACATTTTTTCATTTTATGAAAGATGCATTTGTTAATAATGCTTTCACCAATTTTTTAAAGAAAATTCGTAAAATTTAGGGAGGTATAGAATTTTATATGAAACCGTTTTAAACAGTTTGTATGTTGAATTATCCTTCAGCAAAACTGTGAACGCGGTTTTCTCAAAACTATGTTTTTCAACCTGATTGACAACATATTAGAAAAACTATAGATTCGATTTGCATGCACCAAGTCTTAAACTCTTCAAAAATCCAGCCACTATGGCACCATGTAGGGATTTTTTTTATAAAGGGCCCCTTCTATTATTTTTTTATGAACGGTGAAAATTTTCCATAAAAAATCGAATATAAAATTCGCTGATCCGTCATTTTTTCTTTTTTTAGATATCGAAATTCCCCTACGTGGTGCCATAGACACTGGATTTTCGAACAGTTTAAGACTTGGTGCTTGCAAGGCCTTGTTTAAGATTTGATCAAGGGAACATGGAGGCGTTTTAAGGCCCCCAGGCAGTGGCGGACTAAGCCCGTCAGAGGCCCGGAGCGGCAATGCTGAATGCCCCCCCCCCCCCCCCCCCCCCCCACCTAGTATAAAAAGTTGATGTAATTTTACAAGATTTTTATTCAGTTCACACGGGCCTCTGGTCCTGGGGGCCTCACTGTTAAAAAAAATTGTCATTTTTTTATTTCATTTTCTAAAAAATGCATTTGTTAATAATGCTATCACCTAATGTTTCAAGGAAATTCTAAAAAAAATCACGAAAGTTTTAAACAGTTTGTATGTTGAATTAACCTTCACAAAAACTTTGAACGCATTTTTTTCGAAACTACGTTTTTCAACCTGGTTGACAACATATTACAAAATCTATATATCCGATTTGCATGCACCAACCAGTCACTATGGCCCACAATGGGATTTTTTTATAAAAGACCTCCCTTCTATTTTTTATAAGAAAGCTGAAAATTTTCCATTAAAAATAGAAAATAAAATTCGCTGGTCCGCCATTTTTTCTTTTTTTTTAGATATGAAAATTCCCCTACGTGGTGCCATAGACACTGGATTTTCGAACAGTTTAAGAGTTGGTACATGCAAATGAAAATGCAAATACAATAAAAATACATACAGGCGGATGTATAGTTTTTTTTTAATATGTTGTCAAGCAGGTTGAAAAACGAGTTAAAAAAGTTTCGAGAAAAGCGCATTCAAAGTTTTGCTGAAGGATAATTCAACTCAACATACACAGTTTCAAACGGTTTAACATAAAATGCCGAAAAAAACATTTGGTGAGAACATTGTTAACTTTGGAAAATGAAATTTAAAAAAATTATAATTTTTTACAGTGTACTGGTGCCAGGCGTCGTATCCCCGCTCAAAAAGAAGAATATATCTTACGTAATTACGAATGTTGGATAGAGTTCGCTAATATTATTTAAAACAGTAAAATAGAAGCAAAAATTGTGAAAATGTTTAATAAAACACGACTCGTTTAAAATAGAGATATAATCTCTTGGGGGCTATCTAAAACAGCATTTAGAGAAACACTGTGATTTTTCCATACTTGTAAAATAACTGCGATAGCATACTTTGCGATTTTTTTCTATCGAGGGAATTTCATATAATTTGCGTTTCGGCGTGGGAAATGTATAGATTTGATCTTCCAAAATAACATATATTTTTTTAAGAGCTAAAACATTTTAAATGTTTAAGGGGGATATGTAAGAAATCGGTAGAAATTCGAGTAGCGGCGCGCGGCTTAAAGCCTTGTTTAGGATTGATTGGAAGCCCCGGGGACCAGAGGTTGCCCCTTCCGCCCCCACCCCCGTTAGTCCGCCACTGAATCTTTTTAATAACTTACCTATTTTATCTATATTATCTGTAATGATAAGATAACCTTTAGCAAAGGGCCTAAGTTAATAAAAATAATACGAATTACAATACGTAAGTGAAACTAAAACTGTATAGATATTATAAAGATTATTAGTAGTAATTTTATTTTTTTAAATTGTAAATTACCGGTTCAGGCTGTATTTATTTATTCCTATTTTATCTGTATGGGATGATGTTTGTATGGGATCTCCCAACTCCAAATCACCTCTTAGATAGGTACTAAGCATATTTTAAAGGCACCAGCTCACTAAAAACAAAAATATCACTTTTTATTTCATTTTCTAAAATATACATTTGTTAATAATGCTTTCACCAAATACTGTAAGGAAATTCGTAAAATTGACGGAGATACAGCTTCTTATATAAAACCGTTTTAAACAGTTAGTATGTTGAATTATCCTTCAGCAAAACTTTGAACGCGTTTTTCTCAAAACTACATTTTTCATACTGGTTGACAACACATTAAAAAAACTATACATCTGTATGCATGCACCATGCACCAAGTCTTAAACTGTTTAAAAATCCAGTCAATATAGCAGGGGCTGTATTATCCATAAGACGTATAGCCAACTGCCTAGGGGGCCCCGAATTGGGTAGGGGTTCCTAGGGTAAAGGGGCCCCAAGACGTGCATTGCCTAGGGGCCCCGACATGTTTAAGCCGGCCCTGGCGGGGCCCCATTGTCCATAAGGCAGTGTAGGCCACTGCCTAGGGGCCCCGCATAGGGTAGGGGCCCCAAGACGTGCATTGCCTAAAAGCCCCGACGTGTCTAAGTCGGCCCTTGGGAGGGCCCTATTGTCCATAAGGCAGTGTACGCCTCTGCCTAGGGCCCCCGCATCGGGTAGGGGCCCCTAGGGTAAAGGGGTCCCAAGGCGTGCATTGCCTAGGGGCCCCGACATGTTGAATTCGGCCCTGACTATGACCCTACGTAGGGATTCTTTTATAAATATCCCCCTTCCATTTATTTTTATTTTTGTGAACGATGAAAACTTACCATAAATTCCGTATTATACATAAGACGTTTAGGCAACTGCATAGGGGCCCCACATTTGGTAGGGGCCCCTAGGGTAAAGGTGCCCCAAGACGTGCATTGCTTAGCCGGCCCTGGCAGGACCCTATTGTCCACAAGGCAGTGTAGGCCACAACCTAGGGGCCCCGCATCGGGTAGGGGCCCCGAGATGTGCATTGCCTAGGGCCCCCAAAATGTTTAATCTGGCCCTGACTATGACCATATGTAGGGATTGTTTTATAAATGGCCCCCTTCTTTTTTTTTATGAACGATGAAAATTTACCATAAAAATCGAAAATTAAATTAATTCGAAGGATAATTCAACTTACAAGCTGTTTTAAACGGTTTCCCATGAAATGTTGTATCTCTGTCAATTTTCCCATTTTTATTTTTAAAAAATTTGGTGAGAGCATTGTTAAACAAGTGCATCAATCAAAAAATGAAAAAAATTTTTTTTTTTTAAAGTGGTGCCTTTAAGCCTTGTTTAGAATTTAATCAAGGGAACATGGAGGCGTTTGGGGCCCCCAGGACCAGGGGCCCGGGCCGAGCCGCCCCTTCCGCCTCCTTGTTAGACCCCCACTCACTTTCATGTAATAAAACCGTACGAAAAACAGTGTTTTAATTCAATAATTTGGACTAAAAATATGAGCTTTTATTTTTTAAAAAAAACACGGAAAATTCTGCTTTTTCAATAAATCAATAAAATTATTTTATACTGATAAAAAAATATTTATCAACCAGTGAGATTAATCAATCACTGGCGGGTCGTTTTTCTATTAGCGATTTTTCAGGAAAAAGCTGCTTGATTGGTATTTTACGCCTGAAAATACAGGTTTGAATGGAAGGTAAATAAATTATCAATATTCGTAATAGTATAAAAATGACCTCATCTGAACATCTCTTAATCACTTTTTTCTAACCGATTTTATCACAACAATAGCTCACCAAACATCACCACTAAGTCACCAGTACTCACAGATCTGTGCCGGTACTGAATAATATTTCAGTAACAACTGAAACAAGTATATTTAGAGAATATATCTGCACTATGGTTTTTCGGCAAATAAATAAAGATATCCGAGATGAATTGTAATGGTGTGGTATTATTTATATGTGCAAAGCGTACATTAATTTCTATTTCGTAGTTACCAAGTGGAAAATCGCGAAAACCAGTTTAAAAGTTTCGCGTACTCGGCTCCACCTAGCGAGAAGCGCTGGGCGCATGCGCGGCGGAGGCAGCCGAGGTTAGCCGAGCGAAGACGAACAAATTCGAACGAATGAGCGGGTAAATATATTGAGAATTCTCCTCACGCCACCTCCCCCGGCCGCTCGGCTCCCACTTCCCACTTCCAGTCCGAGCGCGATCGTCCGCAGAAAGGTCGTGCGACGTGGCGCATCTAGACGTTGTCGTCGTGTATTACGCAGCAACATCAAAACCGCGTGGTTTGTTTACGTTTTGTAGCAATATTTCGCGAAAACCTCATGCCGTCGGCCAGTCCCGGATCCATTTCCACTACGTTCCAATTACTTATCGGTGTTGTCAACTTTCGCATAGACTTTTCGTAAAGTTTTGAATATTTTCGCGCAGTTCTCCGAGCGGGAAACTCGCCGCTAGAGCGAAGCAGCCTTCGTGGAATCCCATTTGGAAAAGTGTTTGGAGAAGTTTCACGTGTGGCTGTGGCGAGTGTAGAGTGGCGGAAGGAGACACGGCACACGGTGGTGGAATTACGCAGCGCCGCCGGCGTGTATATTTAGCGTGGAGCTGTCCAGAGAGGCGGGGACGAGGTGCCACGAATTTAAAATCTTCGCGCGAGCGAGAGGCGCCGAGCGGGACGCAGCGCAAACACGGACCGACCTTTGATAACCGCCACCAGCCACCAGTTAGTCAGTTAGTGTTGTCACATGACCCGCTCTCCTCCGTGCCCGCTGCTAGTGCTCCGTGCTTCATCGTTCCTCTTTCTGAGGAATCCCTCCAGCAGTTCCCTCAGAGACAGGTGTAAGGTTAGCCTATAGTATCTAGTTTACGTTTGGAGTCCGAACTAAAAACTTTAAAAGTACGTTTAGTACCTACCAGTGTGTGATATAAGTGATAAAACAATCTGTTCTCCGCGCCGAATCTGTCTCCGTCATCGCGCCTGCTACGAATTGAATTTCAAATTTGACCGAGTGCGCCGGGGCCGCATAATATCTCCCGTTTGCGTAATTTATCGGACGATTGACCCCGCGTCGTCTCGCGGCTAAGTGTATATATAATATATACTCAATAATAACTCTAGCATCATTCCCAATGACTGTATCAGCAATCCAAGCGGTCCAATCTGGTAAAGTGTAAACGTTTCTTCGAACAGAACTGGAAGATGACAGGATTGTAAACTTGTGAAGTTCAGACGTAGAATCGGACTAGTGTGTGTCGGTTCTCTCCTACTGCTCGCTGTGTCCCTGGTACCTGGCGATCTGACTGTGTGAGATGGACGGGTACGGCAGCCCGTGGCAGACCCCCCCGGGGGGTTGTGACGGCAGCATGATGGGGTCGGGCGAGCTGGAGCCCCAGATGAGAGGGCGCTCCAACACATGGCCCCTGCCAAGGCCGGACAACTATGTGGACCCTCCCGAGGAACACAACCACAACAGCTCCAATCACCAGCTCTCCAACATGGGTAATTGGAATTGCATCTTTCAACATACTAACTATTCAAGAAGTAACAACAGTGGTTGCAAAAGCATGGTAATTTTATTGAACTGAGTTATTCCAAAAAAATATTGAGTTAGGTACCTACTTACGCAGGAGTCAGATTGAAAAATGATTTCAGGGTGTAGGTACCTATCTTATTGCTGGTCTCCCTTGCATACGTATGCTGACTGTGACTATGACTTTCTGAGTCTTAGATCCGCCCCGGCTGCTGGTAGATGACAGGTCACCACTGAATAAAAATGTTTAGTTAGCCCTTATTTTACTGCGTTGAATGCAAAAAAAATATGATTCAACCAACCCCCGTATCCCCTTTTTTCTGGTCTGATAATATCCGTGGTCGATACAAGTGCAAACTAAGTCATTTTAAATTCAGAATCTTTCTCTTGAGTAATGTATTTTGACCTAAGACCACGGATATTACGAGTATTTTCTATAATATAATATACAATACTAGTGAATACTAGCCTAAATTTACTCTTTGCTAAATAAATGGCGAATATATTTCAAAAATGCGTTAATTAACCGAGGTAATTAACTGATCAAGAACCATCGATCAAGTTAATCTCTACCTAGCTAGGTACCTACCCAAGATTATTTTCAAGTTTGATTTATTTACTACAGTAACTAGAAAAAATATAATAATTGGCTAACTTTACATACCTATACGGTTTACCTTATGATTAATACACGTCTCACATTTATGTAAAATGTACCTAGGTACCTACTTACCATTTCTTTGTTTATATGTTTTTTTTATCTTTAAAATGATTACAATTACAGACGATTCATTTTTATAGAACATTTTTTGTTTAGCTTGACTTTACAATAACTTTATAAAACAATTTGGATAGGTTTATTTGCTCCGACAGTATCGAAATTTCAAAATAGTTTTTCGAACTAGCAGTCCTCTCTTATCCCGAAAATGCCTAAAGATAATGGGTGCGTAGCGATAATTATTATACTTATTACAATTAATACCTTATTTTCACCTAGCATACTAGTTCTCAGGTACTTTTTAGAAATAACCCATTTAGGTACCTGTACATAATATTGTATTTTATATATTATGTGTGTGACTCTGTGTATTACTTATTGTTTATTGGATTAACTATGTATATTTTACGCTCCTAGGGCTTTTCCATAAAACAATTCTTAATAAATTAAGTTAGTGCATTAAAATTAACAAAATAGTAATATTTTTAAAGCCAGCTCCATGCATGAATAAAATAATATAAAAATAAGATAAGAACAAAATGAATCAATGTACCTAATACCAACTCGTTCCATGAAACTCCTGAAATTTGTAAGTATTTACTGAATACAAATAATACAATGCAAGAATGGTTCCCGTTCCCCTTTTCAACAGTGTTGAGATTCGCGTAATTATTATACGTGTGAATAAAATCATGTAAATATTTCTGTAGGATGAAATTAGCTTATTTTATGATCATATTTTTGATTTCGAAAACACTGCTACTAAATTGGAAATTTTTAATGTAAAACACTGTTAAAGTAATGTTGTTATTACCGTATGATCTTTCGAGCAACGTACTTAATTTTAAAAACAAAACATGTTTGTTTATAAAGATCCGCGCTTCAAAACAATTTGAAGCGCTTCATACTGCAGACTTCTTGAAATTTAGAAAAACCCAAAGTAGTTAGGTATTTTTACTTTTCCTGATTCTACTAATACATGACTAAGTCATGAGTCAGCGTTAGCCATTCTACCTACCTACCTCTTCTACTATTCTTCTTATTCTACTATTCTACTTGTTCTAAATAAACCACATAACTAACCCATTAGTACCCATGGTTTGCAATGCCCAATGTTTGTATTGTTTAATACAGGTAGTAAGTACCTAACGACAAACTTATAAAAAACTGAATTATTTAAGACTGTTATGGTAATTCTCGAATAACAACTAGGTATATGGGAGAAAAAAACGTAACAAAACACTGATACCAATATTTGAATGACTTGTATAGTGCCGTTTTTGTGAAAAATCACCTCAATTATACTGATTTTAACTTCATTGCGGTGACCGGACAACTCAGAATCAACTCAACCTCAACACCTCCATTGAAGAGTTATTAAAAGTAAAGAAAAAATATATGAAAAATGGTTAAGTTGGGTTGTAGGCTATTTTTCTTTTTTTTCGTAACTTTTAATTACTTTTCAGAGAGGTGTTGAGTTGAGTTGATTCTGATTTGTCATGGAACCCTTCATTACACGGAATGTGCGCTATACTAGTTCATTATCAATATAATAACTGAAAACTTAATCTATGTGTTATCTACAATCATATGCGGCAAATATTCTCAAACTTTCAGCTCTAGCGCCATGAAATTTGCACTGCTTTTAGTATGTGCAATTTCTAATTCTATTTTTATAACTATTGACTATTTTTAGCTCGCTATCTCATCACCACTATGACTAGACACACCAGAATGAGATACGACGCCATGATGTTTGTTTACATTTTTTTCATTAAAAATATCAGACAAATCCGGGTATAAAAATTGTCAACAAACTACTGGTCAGATTTGTCGGAAAACATAAACAAAACTGACGCAAAATACGTCACTCTCTTACGTATCATAGTATAACATTTTGTTTACCTTTCTCGCTATTATTTTGTTCACTGGGATTCCCCGAAAATCCAGTTAGGATCTCTTCTATTTTTTGTTAAATCATTTTTAATTAAAATGTTTTTCTGATTCCCTGATTTGAAAAAAAAACTATGACACCAATAAATTGGTTTACACGTTTGAGTCTTTGGATATCTTTCCTACTTTTCATTTTGTGTTGTGAAGACTGCTATAAAACCCAACAAATATTGTAGGTACTTCAGGTGTTGGAATTTTGTTAAAGTCGTGAAACAGTTATTTTCTTTTTTTGTCGTCCGAATATTGTTTTTTAACAGCCGAGATAATTAGATTACCTTCACATGGAATACTTCATACTTTATTACAACCATAATAATAAAATCTTAAACGTTTAATCGCTATTTTGACGAACGTCATATTTGTTAGTCGCCATATCGTTGAATAACAACAAAAAAGTTTTTATGACATTCGGCTTGGTCGTAACAATATGAGTAATGTTTTTTTGAAATTAAATAATAACAAGTACATATCTGAATTGCTTTTGGCTTCCTGCAAAGTCTTTAAGGTTACTCGTTTACACCAAAAACTATTACATATATATTATAAGTTCTAAACTTCGACCAAGTCATACGTCAATGGTTCTAAACCAATATTTTGTTACTTCTTAATTTTATCCATAAATGCGTGGGGATTCTGGTCTATGTTTGATTTTTTTTATTTTTTTATATGAATACCGCGCAAGAGTCCCAAATGCTCCCGTCTGAAGCCAGTGAGACTATGGCATCCCCAATTGGGGTATGTTGTGAGGCTGAGGGTAGTGGGGAGGGGAAGGAGATAGGGAAGAGGAAGGTGGGGAAGTATCTGGCTATTCAGATCTGGCCACCAAACACGGCTAATGCCATTTCAAGCAACGTTTCAATTCTGAATGGTGGTCTTACACCAGGGCGATGCTGAGAGTATCTTCCACACTGGAACGTGCCGCAAATATACTATATATTATTTTAAATGAATAAATCGTGAAATAACACAAATTAATTAAATAAAATTTATTTGATTCGATCCCGCGACCTTCGGTGTGCGAGTCAAGCGCCTTACCGCTGCACTACGCCGGCCGGTGATTTGAATTGATTGAAATAATCTACCTACCTGCTCTTTACTGTTAATGACTGCAAATCTGCCAACAAACAGGTTTACCATAATATTACCTAATTTAGGTACTTATTGACAGCTTTTCGCTGACTAACAAAATTCCTAGTAAATGTTGCGCGCAGTTGTGATCTTTAAAAATTTAAAGGCAATCGACCATATTTTGACAGAGGGTCAAAATGTTTCCACTTTGCAATAAAATCCAAATAAATGGAATATTTCTGAACACATCCGAAAATTAAAAACTGTTTTTGAAAATTGATCAAATACGCATCAAAATTTTATAAATCAAAATACTTATACTTATAAGCAAACATAAAAAACTTTTAAAATAGCTCACTGTACGTTTTTTGTAACTGAAATTAAAATAAAAAAAATCATAAACACATACACATACATATTTTATTAGATGAATGTACTATAAACGTTATTTTCACGTCATTTTTTGTCGTTTCCAAGTAAAAATAATTGATTTTTTTCAGATTCCGATCCGAAAATCTTGTTTCATAAAGGTTTACATTTTACTTCTTTTGTGGTTAACTTTTTTATTTGAATATAAAGCGTGGTGTTTTCTCTTTCTAACTCCGTTTATATCATTTTCTCACTATGATAGGAAGATTAGTAAAGGAGACACCACGATTTTTATGAGACCATTCCTGAGTTGTTCCGAAAAACGAAAAAAATTGCCTGTGACATTGTTGTTTCATTAAACTACTTATCACTGAATGTATGCCACTACACAATTTATTATTTATATATAGTGAGGTATAGTCTTATTTGCCGTGTTACCAAATGAATAGAATTAAGGTTTATGAATGTATCTATATTTTGTAAGAAACAAACAGCTTTTATAATATACAGTGATAAATAATATACAAGTGAATTAAAGTCAAGCCACAGAAGTTTCTTATGCTAGAGTTCATTGGAAATGAAGTTTTAATAACTTAAAATTAATTTTGGATTGTAGGAGGGGGAGAGGAAGTGGAATATAGGGAAAGGATAGGAGATGCTCCCGATACATTACATACTCTTATGTTAATAATAATTGATCGTGCGCGTTACTTCGTATCGATATTTCTTTAGGTTATTACTAAAAATGTCAATGCTGTGAAATTTTGTATTATTTTGTGCACATACACGAGGAATTGGGGAATTTTTTCTAATATTTGTTCTAAATGAGGGCAAATAAAATAAATCGCATTGTCGTGTTGATCTTGACGGAATATGAAAATTTAATAAGCTGGTGAGCTCTGGTGAGTCCTAGAATTTTAAACAATAAGATTTGATCAAAAATTAGACGCCGTGCTTGAAGGGAGTTGAAATTGTGAAATTTAATGGATTCGATGTAATTAGACATTTTATTAAATTTATTTTTATAATTTTATTATTTTATAAAACTAATACTTAATTTTGGGTTTCTTCTTGCTTAGGCCGCGGCTACTCTCACAAGCATCGCCCAATTTAGCCAGTATTCGCGGCTCTCACCAACACCAGTTGACGCCTTCCTAAATTCGCGTGTGTGTTTGTACTATATCTCTATCAGTTTACAAATTGTATACAATAATAATTCCTCCCGTTCGCTTTTAACTTTCCTTCTGGCAATCTTCCATACACGTGAGCTCGAAATTCCTACTTTTTTCTCTGCTGACTCTCGCGAAATTCTGTTTGGAATCTTCTATGATTTTAAAATATTAACCATTTTCGTTTATGCTTCGTAGGTTTGAGGTATATTATTCTTTGTTATTATTTATTTCATGATATCAGCCTTCGCAGCTCATCAACATGATTTTATTAGTACATTGTAAACCTATAACAATTAAGTATATTATTAATAAAATTATCTTTAAGTATTTTAAGAGCTTATCACCCCATTACGACATTATTGTATTTAAACAGTTTTGATGATTTTCAAGAAACAGTTGTAATGTAAAAAGATATTTAATTTAATTGGAATAACTTTTAAAGGTTTGAATTTGAGAAGATGATACTAATAAATGTAAACGGAACAAGATACAGGCACTAAAAAGGTAACAATAAAAAAAACTAACTGTTTAACTATCAATTCGTTCAGAAGTTTGTAACCATGCAAAAAGATAGTATCCAAAAATATTGCAAAATAAGGTATGAATAATATTCAAGCGCGGTCAATCGATAAGGATTGCATCGATAACTTTCGGTAACTTCCGGTCGTTCCCCAGGGTTTCTTGCATGGTCGCTAGGGGTCCTGAGATTGATACATGAGATCGAGAAAAATGACGTCACAATGGGAGAGTGGTTAGAGACGTTGTCCCGGTACGACAGAGATCCTGGGTTCGATTCCCAGTAGCGTTTAGATTTATGTCATAGATTTAGATTAAGTAGATAATTAATGAAAACGTCGCAAGTAAAAGCAGTTCGGTGGCGGTATTTGTAAATGCACGGTACGGAAAACAGGAGATTGGTTCTCGGTCGCATCCCGACCTTTTTTCTTGTTATTTTTTTTTAATTCACGCTATGTGAGTGTTATTCAATGAGCCAATAATTAACATCTCAGTTTCTTTAAAAATAAATCAAAATTCACATCATTAGGTTGATGAGTTACCTAACTACTAACGAATAATGTTCCTTTGTAGACTACCGTGATTAGAATTAATAATAATTTATCTTTCTTTATGACTTCAATGCTTCTATCAAACGGATTATTTTAATTACCTTTAATTCGTTATAAATTACTTATATACATACAACCGTATTATTATATGTATATATATTATCGGCGGCTACGGACACAATACGAGAGACCAAACTCGTGAAACGTTCACGTCATATGCATACTATGGTATAATAATATATATTTTTTGCCCAGTTCGCAGCCTTTGGCATTGAATGTGAATTACTTCATTAACTTAAACATTTATTTCTTGTTTCTAGACCTGTCTTCTATATTCCACCATTACTATTAGTGCATATATTATAATAGATGTCTAGATGGATCGTCGCTTGGAGTATTTAACCTCTAGTCCGCCAAGAAATCCGTCGCGTGCCGGCGAATCCGTAGCGGATTTCCTAGTACCTAGTTCACCGCACCTGCCCCGATTTTATTGCGTTTTATTCCTTAAAAAATTCTCCTGGCGTACATTTTTTTTATTCGCTTGACGGGGAAATAACGTGTCTTAATATTGTTTTAGCTTATCTTTTCTGTACTTGCAAATATATTTATTTTGTCTGTGAAAAATCGCTACGCAAATTGCGTGAAGTGTCGTAATTCAAATTTTTACAGTAGTACTGCATTTATTTACAGGTAATCCTAATATCTTGACTTATGTTTATTGTGAATAATAATAATTTAGCTCAAAAATATAATTAAAGTCAAGAATATTGTAGTTATTTATATTTTTGTATAATACTACAGAGGAGATCCGGAAGCGCATAGTGAGCGCAAATCGCTGTTATTTCCGCCTATAAAAGCAGATAAAAACAGACTGCTGTTCAGAAACACCAAGATGTATATTAAACACTTATTAGACCAGTGCATTAGACCAGTGCTCACGTATACAGCTGAGACGTGGGTACTGACTAAGAGGAATGAGCGAGCACTGGACGTTTTTGAGAGGAATATTTTGAGGCGTATCTTTGGACCGGTCCTAGAAAATGGATTTTGGCATAGACGTTGCAGCAATGAGTTTTATAATCTGTTTAAGGAGGTATCTATACGTTAAAACAATTATAACACTGCGAAAACTTCGTTGGATGGGTCATGTGGAGAGAATGACCGAGCATCAAGCACCAAAGTCCCCGCTGACTTGAGACCGATAGGGCGAAGGAGCCTGGGAAGGCCAAGATTAAGATGGAGCAACAACGTCTTCAAAGACATATCTACCTTGGAGCTTCTAAACTTGAGAGAGTTGGCACAAAACCGATATGAGTGGGAGAAGACTCTTGAGGTGGCCAGGACCCGCAAGGGGTTGTAGGTTGTAGAGCCATAAGAGTGATGATATTTTAGTATGACTTTGGAGTGATAAAAAAAAATCTCTGTAAATAAGTAGCTATCATGAGGAAACTACACACGATAGATGTACGCAATTTGTATAAATGTATAAAAAAAAGTATCTGGTAAGGCGTACCTCTACCAAAACATAATTTTGCAAAAATCAAGAAAGTAATTACGAAAATAGTGTCAGTCGGTGCACGGCGAAAAGCTCGGCATTTTACTCTGGCGCACTAGGGTATCGTTAGATCGCGGGAGCCTGACATTCCAAGGGTTAAATTTGCATCATTTACTTGTCAAAACAGTTGTCGAGTATTTCTCAACGATTGTGGAAAGTGATACGGATAATTAGTATAGAATATCAAAATAATGGACTCAAGAAATCGAAGTAGACGACAGTACCCTAAATATCCATTTACTGCCTTGGATCTTGAAAGATTTCAAACTTTCCAACCTTAATAATAAAATAGTTGATAATAATAATGATTAAGACCTGAGATACCTGTAATTAGGTTTACCATTTGTTCGGTTTTGACCAGGATTATCCCGGGTACTTTCAGAAATCCCGGATGGTTTGTAATTTAATATGTGACTCATGGAAATTAAACTTACTCAGAATCGTTTACCTGGGTATATTAATATGTTTATAATTAGTTGAAAAAGGTTACGAAGTCATGAACACTGATTTGCTAAAGCAACGAAAGTGGTTGAAGCAATTGATACAGTTATTGTGTTCTGTAAAATAAAGAAATACCCAAAATGCTTCTGTGTTCTGAACTCTGTCTTCTCAATTATTCTCATCATAGATTTAAAGTTCACGTAGTTGTCAAATTTACTACGAACAGGACGTTTTAAGTTAAAATAATTCTTCAATTTTATCGCTGTTTCAAAAATGTTTATAGTAAAACGTCTAACGATTTTCAAATTAAGAGATATATCTAGTAGAATTTTTTCTGTGGACCCTCAGATCGTAGAATTGGTTTCTATCTACAGTACTTGACTATATTATTAGACTCAGGTCTCCCAAGCAAAGAAATGAGTGTTTTATCTAAAGGCAGCTCAATTTTGTTTGAACTCGACCTTTGTTATCTATGGTTTTGTTGTTTATTTTTGCTGGCAACATTGAGATGTTATTTGCATACGTGCAATTCCACGACATGTATTATATATGTCATTTTTTGTTGTTTTTCCGGTGAGAGCGTTTGTGTTCGAATATTACCTAAAAACTCTAGTGAGCGGTTAGTCTCCGAAACATGGTTTATTATCAACAATGTCTTATATAACGGTATTTTTGGATTTTATCGTATTATGTATGTACAGGTTTACTTTAAAACCGATTTTAAATTGAAAAAATGTATTATGTTCATTTTTTTAATGAAAATGGGATATTAAACATTAAAATTTAAAAAAAAAGAAAAAAAAAACTAACTTTCACTAAAACACATAAATACCTGTACTTGCCACACTGAATCATAAACACTTAAACACCTCAGCACAGGTTCTCCTAGTGAGGTGTTCACGAAACATACAACATTATCAACCAACGGTTTCACCTTCACAAACCCACCTTACACCCAACATAATAAAATGTAATATTAATATGTAAAAATATTTTCAAAATATATTATGTAAAAATATTAAAAATAAGGTAAAAACTGTAATATATAGAAATAAATAAATCTGTCCTATCGCCACAGAAAGTAGGACAAATAACAGGATTTCCGAAAGCTGCTAGCCTATTATGTTTATATGAGATTGCAAAGGCGGTTTACTTTAAAACCAAGAAGGAATGATTCTTGTGGAAGGCGCCGCATTGCAAACCCTACGACTGGCAGGAACATTCGTGATATTCCTGTTCCAAGACCAAAAATTGATATAGGGATAACGGGTTCAAAGCGAAAACTGTGAGGCTTCGATTGGTTGAATTGGAGTTGTACTCCGAAGCTCAAAACTCACTCCGACAATGATTAAGAATATTTTTGCATGGGCTCATAAATACAAACATTTCACTGTTATCGATTGTAAAAAGGTAATAAGTATACGTGTTTTTTCGATGACAACTGAGTATATAGACGAACAAAATAGTCCCTCTTTCAAGCTTATTTGGATATGGCCCACCCTTGGGTTCAAAACTTTGCTTGGATCTAATGATTTGGCCAGGTAGGTAAGCATCAAATTTCAATATCTTTGACAAGCACTGTATGATGGGAATCAACCAGTTTTAGCTCATCTCATAACCGACTAGAAAAACTATTAAATTCAGTGATATAATTTCGCATGAATAATTGTAAATGTTATATGTATAGAGAACATGACGATTCCTCCGTCCAAAAAGCACCCCGAGTCACGTGTTACAACACCCGACTAATAATAATATACGCGTACTAATATTATGTGAGATTCACACAGCACACAGTGTACAGGGACCACGGATCAAGATCGTTATTAGTGTTATCACGATGTCTTAATTTGGATGACTTGTAAGTTGTGATATTATCACATCTTTATCACAAATTTGTGATATTAAAACCAAAATAAGGCGATCGCATTGCAAAGAGAACACATTTTTTTACATAAGCTTCACGAAGAGGATAACAATTTACCTCAGGTTTCATTGCCACTGTTTCGTGTGTTACTGGAACGAGACGGCGACGTGACCCGCTGTTATGCTATACACGACTAGTCGGTTGCGACATGTGATGGAATAATATTTTTATGGTTTTTAAATGAAAAAAAAAATCATCGGACAGCAAAATAACATCTACATTTTTAACTCCAAATGTGCTCAGGAATCGCGGGTTAAAATCGGGCACCTACGTGGTGTTACACCCTGTATAAATACGTATTTTTCCAAACAGGTTTCCAATGTGCTAAATGTTGCACCGTTGTTACTATTCGGTCGTACCTAGATATTTACAACCATGCAGGAACCCAATTTATTCTATGATGAAAAGATA